>CM065810.1:38483857-39733857 GCA_033398695.1 Orobanche coerulescens
TCTGTCCGAAGAGAGAAGGCGGTGGAGCAGGTGCCTACAGTCCAGCCTAAGTAATAGTCTGAGTCAGCGTCATCATATAGTCCATCATGGCCTGCTGCTGTATCTGGAAACTCTCTAACCGTGACTCAGTCCTCTGCGCGCTCTCATGTAACCGCGTCTGAGTCCTCCTTTCATTCTCATCTCTGAGCTCCCTCTCCACCCTCAACTTGTAATACCCGTAATTTTTGTTCCCCGGAAATTTTCTATTTTTGGCGGAAGTCTATTTTGACGACTTTTTTGGGACCGTTTCGTCATCCTGAGAATGATTAATTCTACACTTTTTGTCATCCGAGTTCGTTTCGGTATCGTTCTGTTGAATTCCGTGTTCTTTAGCGACTTTTCCACGTATGAGTTCGACTTTTTTAAATCACCATAAATTCTTGGAAGCTCCAAAAATTCTAAATCTTTGCAATATTATAGAGTATCGAGTTAGCTTTCCAATGGTTCAAACGGTGAGTCAATCGGAGTCCGGACGAGATAGTTATGGTCGTTTTAGCTCACCCGCTCGTTATTGGCCGATCACCGCGGCCAACCCGGCCGTGTCGTCCGACAAGGCCCGTGCCGTACTCGTCCGGAAATGCTGGAGTCTCGCCTCGAGACCCGACCGTGTCGTCCGACACTGCCCGTGCCGAACCCTTCCGATAAGCTGGGATCGCTCGCCCAGACGCCCGACCGTGTCGTGCAGCACGGCCGAGTCATGCCGAGTCGCCGGACGGGTCATCGGAAGGCCCTCCGCGCCACGACCGTGTCAAGCGAGACACGGTCGAGTCCTGTCGGCCAGGCTGCGACACGACCGTGCCGATCGGCACGGCCGTGTCCGGCAGATACCAACCCCTATAAAAGGCCCTGCAGACGTTTTTCTTGCCATTTTTCACCTTCTTCTTCTCCTCTTCCGCAGCTGGGCGTGTTCTAAGCTTGAAGCCATGTTGTTTAACAAAATATCCATGGAGTCTTGGAGCTCATATCATCAATCATCCATCCTATCACATCCTTTGATCGAGCGAATCGTGCCGATTTTCCGTAAATCTAATTTTGGGGATTTTGGGTATTTTGTTCGATTTCGTCCGTTTAATCCGATTTAACTTAGGATTGTGATGGATTGATGATTATTTAGATGTATTGTATCATTTCCCTTGTTATCCCATGGTTGGATCGTATCGATTCGTTGTTTTGGTCGAGTTCTTGACCGACGCCTTGAAGGTGTCCGGTAAAATGTCATAGAGGGGTTTTCGGGCGTTCTACGATTATTCTTCCTTGTATGATCGATGATTTATTGAATTTATGTTGTTAGGGTCGAATTCTTGTGAAGAACTCGTGTCGAAACCCTTCCGTTCGTTGTCTTCTTCGTGGTTCAAGCTTCCAGGTCGAACCGTGTTCTTCGGGATCTTCGGTAACGTTTATTAAGGCAAGTATACATTTATGATTGTACGTTCTCGACTTTGAAAGTATGAAATATTAATGGCATGCTTATTTATATCCACTCCGGGACGGACCGACGGGTCCTCTGAGGGTTTCGTAGCCTCTGGTGCGATTCCATGGATAATATGAATTAACCACTCCGGGACGGACCGACGGGTCCTCTGAGGGTTCCGTAGCCTCTGGTGCGGTTCCACGGTATTCATATATGTATTGTTGCGATGCTATGAGATTTAGTTATTCCGGAATACTAGTCTTACATTGATGAATTGACGGATATTGATGAGTTGACGGATTACATTTACTTTATTGTCGAGAAGTATTATGTTTCATATTGTTATACTTGCACTAGCTATTCGACGGCTAACCCCTTTATGGGGGAAATACGTTTCATGTATTTCAGGTTCCAGGAGAGCGGACAGCGGTACCGGTCGGCATGAAGATGATGGGCAAGTGTGATACCGTGTCTTGTCTCCTTATCTCTTTTGGTTTCCTCCATTCGGTGTTGTTGTCTTGGAATGGATTTTTAAATACTCGAGTATTGTATTTCGCTTTCTTGATGTCCCTGTGTTGCCGAGGTATTGATTTGTGCGATGATGTATATGGTTTCATTGTTTATGGTTTCAATACCATTTGTATCGTCTTTCTTTCTATTGTATGTAGACCTTATCGGTCAAGTTTATAGTTCCGCGTATGTTTAGCCTTGTGGGTCCCACGGCGGGCTCACGGCTACCGTAATATACCCCGAATAACTTGGGGTGTTACGAATATGGTATCGGAGCTTAGGTTTATGGATACCTAGCCGTCGGTCTTTTGGGTCGATTGAGTCGGCATTTGCCCACATATCACTACTCGCCATCATCACCGTGCGACCGGTACTTGTAAGTCCTCTCACTCTTCTCGTATTTTTCTTAATCGTTTCGTTTATAGCTTGGTATTCTTGGGAATTGGTCACTTCGAGAATGTGCGATTCGGATTATACTTACGCACGTGTGTGCCCTTCGTAATGTTGGTGAAAGTAGGAAGAATCGTAGGCGTGATCACGGACGTGAACCCTTCCTTGGGATTTTGTTAAATTGCTAATTGCGATATTGGTGTGTAACGGTATTATGTTGAGACTTTGTTTAGGAGTCGCATGCTAGTATCACGGGAGATCTTCGTCTTCACAGACCTGTAAGTATGTTGTTCGGATTATTCGAAAATTCTTGGTTATCTTGGTGATTTTGGATTTTCCGTTGAAATGTTTGTGCGAGTGATTGCAAGTTTCGAGGACGAAACTTATTTTTAAGGGGGGTAGAGTGTAATACCCCGATTTTTCGGATATATTTTTTTTTCGTTTATATATTGGATATCGTGGATGGTTAATTATGCTCGAGGACGTTGTGAACGTTTGAAAATGTTATTGAATTGAGTATATGTATTGATTTTGCCGTATGCTCGTATTGGGTATGTCATGACTTTGGACAGGAATTGTTGAAATTGGCTAAGTATGGAATTATTACGTACGTTAATAAGGTGAGATTACGTACGTAAGATTGGCATGGTTACGTGTAACACCCCCAGATTTAACCGGAAATATTACAGCGCCGTGGGCCCCGAGATGGAACCCACAAGGCTAAAAGAAATTTTCACAAACATTTACAAATGCCCGAGAGGCCAACGACGGTACTATCTTTAAAATTCACAAAGACTTATAAAAATCCATTTATCAAAAACCGTCGTAAAAACTCATTTGAAAACGCCAGGCCAAACAGCCGACACTCAAAAGTTTAGAAAACGATTCCCAAAGTAACCTCAGTTACTAGATAGCAAAAGAGCATTTCAAAATACTCACACAGCGGAATACAAGAACCAATCAAGAAACTCAATGCACACAACATGTCCTAGCCAGTATCCTCCGGGAAGCTCATCTCTTCACGACCGCTACAAGCTCGATACTCCGAGAACCTAAAAGAAATCCCACGACGGGGTCAGCCATAATATCCAACAATGATAACCGTCACATCACATTAATAATAACATACCAATGAGAATACAACATAAGAATACGACCAACGTAATCTTTACTTACTCAAGAAATTCTCATCAGAATAACCATTATCACATTTCACATCCTGTACTCGATTAACCAATAAACTCGAACATAATATCTGTATTGTACCTTAAACAATACTCAAGATCCTCAAACTATCATAACCAACTCACGATACGGAAATCTACCATTTCTGACCAATACGATCCATCGAATAATATCATCAAATCCCAAGACGATAACCGATTGTCCACCAAAGACAAGTACCAAGGAAATACGGAACATACCTCGAGATATGAAGTGCCACGACAATCATATCGGTCTAATCCGAGATCAGATCAATGCAATACGGACACGGTCCTAACACAAGACCTACAAATGCATACTCATATGACCACGTCTATATGATCATAGCAATAATAATCATGTATACTCAATGGAAATCCGACGATCCAAATACCTCAAGATAGATCCCTTTGTTGATCCTATCGATCAACATAAGGTGGATAACTAACAATACACATGTGAACAACAACACATGATAAAATCAATGATGCGAATTCACAAGATTCCATCAACACAATCGTAATCCAACGATCCAGCGCCCTCAAAGATAGATCCCCATGATGATCCCGTCGAACCAACGCATGGTGGAAAACCTGTCCAACGATCCAGCGCCCTCAGCATAGATCCTCATGATGATCCCGTCGAACCAACGCATGATGGACATTCGATCCAGCGCCCTCAGCATAGATCCTAATAATCCCATCGGATTATTTACACAACATAAACATCACAATATGCATACACATATGCAAAACAACACGTTCATCAACATGAACAACATAACATGCACGACAACATGACAATTTACTAGGACGACTTCATGTTCAACAACATGAAAGAGAATGTACGAGACCAAAATAAATAACATAAAACCGTGACCAATATGGAATACTTGCCCCGAGTCCTTCGGAAGCAACCTCGATGTCCAATCATCACCGACGACTATCCCCACTGCTCGGCGATCCAAACATACAACGAACTATAGATACTCATATCCTCGTCCTTACCATAATGTAACCTCGATACTCGAACATACCAATAACTGAGATAAAGCATATTCATTATGATTTACCTCCCAGAATCGAAAGAACGATATGCGATCCGGATACCCAGAGTTCACAATAATAATCATCGCTATATGCATTATAAACGAAATGAAACTGAAACCATTCATTAAATATTATAACTGAGCAAGTAATAACTTGCCTCGATACCGATACCACGAAGCTGCTGCCGAACACATTGCCTTTATCTACGAGCTCCTCAGCCTCGATCAAACGCAATACAATGGACATACTCGAACACGACCGCAATATCCGGTTATAATCACCGATCAATAATCTCAACCTATCGAAGAAACCAAATAACACATATCCGATAACGGTCAACAACTGAGAAAACTAACCAATCGAACTCAACGGTTCAACACAACCTCGAATAAACACAGTCAGAACCAACCAAGTCAAACCATCACGAATTCCTAATCAAAACACAAAAATACTGCACTGTCTGCCTACTTAGCGCACGTTAATCACCTAACGTAGCGTGCGCTAAGTTGCTCCCGTTAGCGCGCGCTAGGCAGTAAACGTAGCGTGCGCTAATGCTGTGCAGTGGCATGCATTTCAAGCATCGTCTAACACTTCCATCATGACAATGATCAACTCATCTCGAGATTAAGGATTTCATAACAATCATGACATATAATTTAATAGCTCTTCAAGAACACGAATTATCCATATTCACGTTCATGATCCATAAAATGATAAAATCCGATGTGTTCTAACATCTAAAAATCCTTATTCATCATGTTCTTCGACATACAATTCATATAACTTAAAGAATCACAGTAGCATCACCATAATCGTTACCATACGAAGTAACCAACGACAAAACATCAAAAATCCGAATTGAAGAAGGGAATTACATCAACATATATCTTGAATTCCATCCAAAACCATACGAAACATATCAATACTCATATATTGATAACAACACTAACTTAGTACGGTAATCCAACTCGTTGTCATGCTCATCAACTTGTTTATATGATAATCATCAACTCAAGAACATCATATACAATCCAAAACGAAATCTCAAAGTGAAGAGTAATTACCTTTTTTTGAAGGAAAGGATTGATTTCCAAGAATCATCAATGATTTCAAGAACAAAGCTTCACTCCATGATTTCCATCTTTAATCTTGTTAAAGAGGATCATCCCTCAGTGTTTAGGAACTCCAAATGTTCTCCCAAGGTTGTCTCTATCGGGTGAAAGGAAAGAAATGGACGAAATGTTTCATGACACCCGTTTGTCCCTTTAAATAGAATACATCACTAGCGTGCGCTAAACCATTATGTTTAGCGTGCGCTAGCCTTAGCGTGCGCTAACTGACTTTGTTAGCGTGCGCTATCGGCCCGTGAGGCTACCGTCTTGCTTCAGAACTACCTTACGACGTAATGCCCATGCATTAACGCACGTAAATCATCATGTCTAGCGACGCAAGTCCTTACTCTTAGCGTGCGCTATCCAAGTTGACTTACTACGGTGTTCACCTACCACTCGCCCCCACATTCCGACAAAGATCCGGCAAGGATAAGATTCCTTGTTGATCGATATATAGTTAGCGTGCGCTAAGCCTAATATTTAGCGTGCGCTAATACTTCGTGACAACAACCGTTGACTTACGAGCGTGCGCCAAAGCAAAGGTCCACACGCAGATTCCTTCCGATCTGTCTGCACTAGCGTACGCTAACCTATAAACGTAGCGTGCGCTAATCCTGCACGATAGCGTGCGTTATGCATGAATATCAGCGTGCGCTAATAAGGCTATACTTAGCCATTTTCCGTAGTTCTTGTCCAACGTCTCGACATACCAAAAACGAACATAAGACACACTGAACACAAACACTGAATCCAATAATATCATCATACGATATACCCAATATCAAAAGTACGACAACCTGATACACAATATCCTCAAATGTAACTGTCGACCAAATACGACAATTATACCGATACTGATATCTCAGTCCTTTATTTATTTTATCCCTACTGTACAGATTTCACGCTGTACAATATAACTCAGATAAAATAATATTAAACAACAGTAATAGAAATTCCGGATATTACATTCTACACCCCTTAAAATAAGTTTCGTCCTCGAAACTTGCAATCCATCATAAAACGAACAACCATACTGTTCAACCCAAAATATCCCAAAACCATCACGACACTGATCAATCATCATTATTCTGAATAGGCAAAACCGCATACTTACAAATACGCAGGTCGACGATCTCCGGAGATACTAGCCAGCGATCTCACCGCATAATCTCAATACGCTTACGATCACAATTCCCCGAGTCTCAACAAAATATATCATCTTCGGATGAAACAATCGCCCGAATCAAATCCCGTCTTTGATTACATAATCAAGTCCCAATTCCGATAAGACGAATTATACACAATACATCTGTGAAACAACCGCCCAAAACAACGACACGAATTCCGAAACATCAACACAAAATCCGAACGCTCAGATGATCACCAAAAATGATCAACTAATAAATCAACCGAATTTATCATCAACATGATAAATTTCCAATATGACCAACCAGAGGTCAAAACACAATCGAGAATATCATCAACGTGATAAACTCCAATATTACCAACGAACGATCAACGAAAATCGAGAATACCTTCACACGGTAAACTCCAACACGATCAACACAGAACCACAGAAATAGATATATGAAAGAATAACATTCTCAAAACGTCAAATCAATCACGTACATTAGATCTCAATAAACATACCCAACTGGCGAACATTTCCCTCGGCATACGAACAACGAGTCGCAAATCGACGAACATACCAATTCATACAAGGAGTGGGAACGACCACTCAATATCCAAAACAACCAGCATGGGGTCACCATCCCCATATTTCACTTACAAAGAAATCATTCAAAGATTACTATGGTAAGATTACGCTACTACCGCACCAATGGAATCACGTAGCACCTATGTCCCGGTTTCACAAAATCCCCAGTTTCCAAAATAATATTATGTGCATGAATCTACAACACGCAACATATTTCTCTTATCCGATAAATCAACCGATCATCCGTGGATAACCAAACTACCATACTAACGTTCGAATCTCTTTCATCGTACCATACTGATGTACCATCCAGTTCGTGAGTCTCATTCAGAACTTCACCACGATATGCATTATGCACTAAATGCGTATGTACCTCAATCACATTTTCAAAACCAGTTTGAAATCATATATTCTTGTCACGAAGACAATTTTCGAAAGTTCTTTCAAGGGTTTGAAAACTCAAAACATAAATTTTGGTAAGACCACGAAATAAATTTTAAAAATTAAATCGGCTCGCTGGTGCCAAGTTCTCGATAAAAATTCTTTTCGAATACATACGTTTAAATAAAAATGGAATCATGCAAATGATTGACCACAACCATACTCCTGTATACCAATTCGGCTCGTCACAATCCACTTGACATTCCAACGGAAACCACACGATCGAGTTCCAAAACCTCAATATATAGACTCCGATAAAAACTCCTTTTCCACACATGACTCGTATCGTCAACCATCTACCCATCCTGGATCACCTCCAATATGATATGACAAAACGTTGAAACAAATCAAGCAAATCAAACACGGCGAAAGACTTCCCGAGAGGTTCCATTCGAACAAGTAAACCAAAGCCTCGATAGGCGGAAATAACATAGGTAAACGATTGGTAAAGTGTTTTACAGATCTCGGGTGTTTTAGAAAACAGAAAAGTCTTTTGAAACATTAGGGTCTCAGCCCGTATCTCGTTCCACATTACAAGAAGTTTAAAAAGTAGAAAACTCTTTTCGGACCCCAAGTCCTGGGTTATAAAACCATTTCAAAATCGATTGGGTCTCGACCCAAAATCATTTTCCATAAAACATCCGTAAAACATTCATTTTGAAAGGTATCATTTTCAAATGCTCAGAAGCAGTTCATATATATCACAAAATGAACTAACATGACTACATGTTCTTCTCGACAATCCATAGTCCTTCTCCCGAATACACAATTTCGCCTGAATCTAACCAACATACCGATTCTCGAAATCATAACTCCTTAAGATCATCAATCCTGTTCCAACTCGTCACCTTATACCGTAACGCATAATATTCAATTAATCTCAAAACGTATCAACTTAGAACGGCAATAAATCTCAATGAAATTCAAAATCCAAATACTTACAGATCGTGAAGCCGACGATTCCCGTGATCTTGGCACATGTCTAGACTCAAGAAAATACTCGACACAGGTATTTTCAAAACACACGTTTGCCAAATCGGTTCGACTCAAGAACACAATACATCTCATTCCAAAGAATCTCATTAACACCATTTGGAAAAGTTATAACAAGCCCAGTACGATACTGGCAAATCCGATAACGCACAAGCCTGAGTGAACAACAAAGACTCACGGCTCTAATATTTGTCAATCGACAACTCGAATGACGCAACAAAAACACGACCCAACTCGACCCAAATGCCTAGGTTTTCTCAACCTAAGCTCCGATACCATATTCTGTAACACCCCCAGATTTAACCGGAAATATTACAGCGCCGTGGGCCCCGAGATGGAACCCACAAGGCTAAAAGAAATTTTCACAAACATTTACAAATGCCCGAGAGGCCAACGACGGTACTATCTTTAAAATTCACAAAGACTTATAAAAATCCATTTATCAAAAACCGTCGTAAAAACTCATTTGAAAACGCCAGGCCAAACAGCCGACACTCAAAAGTTTAGAAAACGATTCCCAAAGTAACCTCAGTTACTAGATACCAAAAGAGCATTTCAAAATACTCACGCAGCGGAATACAAGAACCAATCAAGAAACTCAATGCACACAACATGTCCTAGCCAGTATCCTCCGGGAAGCTCATCTCTTCACGACCGCTACAAGCTCGATACTCCGAGAACCTAAAAGAAATCCCACGACGGGGTCAGCCATAATATCCAACAATGATAACCGTCACATCACATTAATAATAACATACCAATGAGAATACAACATAAGAATACGACCAACGTAATCTTTACTTACTCAAGAAATTCTCATCAGAATAACCATTATCACATTTCACATCCTGTACTCGATTAACCAATAAACTCGAACATAATATCTGTATTGTACCTTAAACAATACTCAAGATCCTCAAACTATCATAACCAACTCACGATACGGAAATCTACCATTTCTGACCAATACGATCCATCGAATAATATCATCAAATCCCACGACGATAACCGATTGTCCACCAAAGACAAGTACCAAGGAAATACGGAACATACCTCGAGATATGAAGTGCCACGACAATCATATCGGTCTAATCCGAGATCGATCAATGCAATACGGACACGGTCCTAACACAAGACCTACAAATGCATACTCATATGACCACGTCAATATGATCATAGCAATAATAATCATGTATACTCAATGGAAATCCGACGATCCAGCTTCTCAAGATAGATCCCTTTGTTGATCCTATCGATCAACATAAGGTGGATAACTAACAATACACATGTGAACAACAACACATGATAAAATCAATGATGCGAATTCACAAGATTCCATCAACACAATCTGTAATCCAACGATCCAAATACTTCTCAAGATAGATCCCCATGATGATCCCGTCGAACCAACGCATGGTGGAAAACTCCGTCCAACGATCCAGCTTCTCAGCATAGATCCTCATGATGATCCCGTCGAACCAACGCATGATGGACATTCGATCCAGCGCCCTCAGCATAGATCCTCATAATCCCATCGGATTATTTACACAACATAAACATCACAATATGCATACACATATGCAAAACAACACGTTCATCAACATGAACAACATAACATGCACGACAACATGACAATTTACTAGGACGACTTCATGTTCAACAACATGAAAGAGAATGTACGAGACCAAAATAAATAACATAAAACCGTGACCAATATGGAATACTTGCCCCGAGTCCTTCGGAAGCAACCTCGATGTCCAATCATCACCGACGACTATCCCCACTGCTCGGCGATCCAAACATACAACGAACTATAGATACTCATATCCTCGTCCTTACCATAATGTAACCTCGATACTCGAACATACCAATAACTGAGATAAAGCATATTCATTATGATTTACCTCCCAGAATCGAAAGAACGATATGCGATCCGGATACCCAGAGTTCACAATAATAATCATCGCTATATGCATTATAAACGAAATGAAACTAAAACCATTCATTAAATATTATAACTGAGCAAGTAATAACTTGCCTCGATACCGATACCACGAAGCTGCTGCCGAACACATTGCCTTTATCTACGAGCTCCTCAGCCTCGATCAAACGCAATACAATGGACATACTCGAACACGAACGCAATATCCGGTTATAATCACCGATCAATAATCTCAACCTATTGAAGAAACCAAATAACACATATCCGATAACGGTCAACAACTGAGAAAACTAACCAATCGAACTCAACGGTTCAACACAACCTCGAATAAACACAAATGTAACCAACCAAGTCAAACCATCACAAATTCCTAATCAAAACACAAAAATATCGCATCGTCGCCTACTTAGCGCACGTTAATCACCGAACGTAGCGTGCGCTAAGTTGCTCCCGTTAGCGCTCGCTAGGCAAGAACGTAGCGTGCGCTAATGTCAGTGCAAAGGCATGCATTTCAAGCATCGTCTAACACTTCCATCATGACAATGATCAACTCATCTCGAGATTAAGGATTTCATAACAATCATGACATATAATTTAATAGCTCTTCAAGAACACGAATTATCCAAATTCACGTTCATGATCCATAAAATGATAAAATCCGATGTGTTCTAACATCTAAAAATCCTTATTCATCATGTTCTTCGACATACAATTCATATAACTTAAAGAATCACAGTAGCATCACCATAATCGTTACCATACGAAGTAACCAACGACAAAACATCAAAAATCCGAATTGAAGAAGGGAATTACATCAACATATATCTTGAATTCCATCCAAAACCATACGAAACATATCAATACTCATATATTGATAACAACACTAACTTAGTACGGTAATCCAACTCGTTGTCATGCTCATCAACTTGTTTATATGATAATCATCAACTCAAGAACATCATATACAATCCAAAACGAAATCTCAAAGTGAAAAGTAATTACCTTTTTTTGAAGGAAAGGATTGATTTCCAAGAATCATCAATGATTTCAAGAACAAAGCTTCACTCCATGATTTCCATCTTTAATCTTGTTAAAGAGGATCATCCCTCAGTGTTTAGGAACTCCAAATGTTCTCCCAAGGTTGTCTCTATCGGGTGAAAGGAAAGAAATGGACGAAATGTTTCATGACACCCGTTTGTCCCTTTAAATAGAATACATCACTAGCGTGCGCTAAACCATTATGTTTAGCGTGCGCTAGCCTTAGCGTGCGCTAACTGACTTTGTTAGCGTGCGCTATCGAATCCCAGAGGCTACTGTCTTGCTTCGTAAACTACCTTACGTACGTAATGCCCATGCATTAACGTACGTAAATCATCATGTCTAGCGTACGCAAGTCCTTACTCTTAGCGTGCGCTATCCGAAGTTGACTTACTACAGTGTTCACCTACCACTCGCCCCCACATTCCGACAGCATCTGGCAAGGATAAGATTCCTTGTTGACTGATATATAGTTAGCGTGCGCTAAGCCTAATCTTTAGCGTGCGCTAATACTTCAGGACAACAACCGTTGACTTACCAGAACGTGCGCCGAAAGCAGCCGGGTCCACACGCAGATTCCTTCCGATCTGTCTGCACTAGCGTACGCTAACCTATAAACGTAGAGTGCGCTAATCCTGCACGATAGCGTGCGTTATGCATGAATATCAGCGTGCGCTAATAAGGCTATACTTAGCCATTTTCCGCAGTTCTTGTCCAACGTCTTGACATACCAAAAACGAACATAAGACACACTGAACACAAACACTGAATCCAATAATATCATCATACGATATACCCAATATCAAAAGTACGACAACCTGATACACAATATCCTCAAATGTAACTGTCGACCAAATACGACAATTATACCGATACTGATATCTCAGTCCTTTATTTATTTTATCTCTACTGTACAGATTTCACGCTGTACAATATAACTCGGATAAAATAATATTAAACAACAGTAATAGAAATTCCGGATATTACATTACGTACGTCAAGGCTAAGGTATTACGTACGTAACGAAGGCATCGGACAGAACCGAGTCCTGTGAGGCAGGTGGGATCCTGTTTTGGCAACTTTCGGCGGAGGATGTTGACAGGTGAGTCAACGTACGTGTTACGTACGTTATACAGGACGTGTTACGTACGTGACACAACCATTGTACTGTAGCAAGTTAACTGGTATATTACGTACGTTGTATGGTATGGGTTACGTACGTAATGGACTGCACGGATTGAGACAGTGAGTTGGTTACGTACGTTATGGATTTTGGATTACGCACGTTAAAGTTGTTACGTACGTTAAGAAAGGACACCTACGTACGTAATGAGAGTGCAATTTATATCTTGAAGTGTTGCCTTTCATTTCTCTCACGATCCTTTGCGATATTTCTCTCCAAAACTCGTCCCTCTTCACTTTTAAGAGTGTTCTAAGCACTTTTAACATGATTGTGAGCTTGGAATCATGGAATTAGAGCTTGGTTATGGAACTATTGTTAATTCTTGAAGTGATTCCTTGTGTTATCCATATTCTATGAGGTTTATGTTGAAGGAAGATAATGATATGCTTTGAATATGTTGATTATGATTATGGAATCATAGAGATCTTGGTGTTCTTGAGGCCATATGATGACTATGATGATTTAATGATTCATGGAATGGAGTTCAATTATTCTTTCTTCGTGGTTCGTCCATACAAGGTAATCCTCGTATCCCTTTGATAATGGCTCATTTTTTTTTCTTTTTGGATTACTACTTGGGAGGGAGTATGTTGGGAATCGTATATTTTGATGTTCGTCTTATTTCAATGAAAATGCATAAATTGGACTGTACTTTTATCCGCTGCGAGAGTATTTGTGAAATGGATTTTGGTATTTTGCCAACTGAAATTTTATTTTGTAAAACCGATTCCCTAAACTGAGTTTTTTGCATTTTAACCTTGATCGTTTTGACGGTATTTGGAAAATGATTTTTTTTAGTATTTGAAAAATATTACCGTCATCGGTCTTTTTAGCATTTTTGGAATGACGTCGAAATTGTGCTTAGCCTGGTAAATCCTTGTGAGAAGGGTTTACGGCGTGTAATATTCCCAGGAGGATCTGGGGTGTTACAATTATGGTATCATGTGATAATGTTATACGAGATTTGTTGGAATTGTAATAAGAGATTTCGGATGTTGATATGATCATTGAGATCTTCTTCATATGGTGATAAGGGTTCTGTTGCGATTCTTGAGATTGTATGAATGACATGATGAAGAAAATGGTAACATGGAGATATATACCTCGAACATGTTGTTCTGAACGTGATTTTGGATATTTCATGTTCTTGAAGAACTCTTGAATTATACGAGGTGATGAAAAAAAAAATTTTAGAAGTGTTGATGTTTTGAAAATGAATATGGAATATTCATATCTAGAGCTAAACTATGTGTTGGAAATAATATTCGTATAGGAATACGAATGTGATTATGAGTTTGATGAGACTATTATTCATCTCTGAATTTGGAAGCCCATACGTATGGAGCAAATATTCAAATCGAATGATTGGATTGTTTGATAAGCTTTTTAATATGATTATCTATTATTTTGAACCAGTCGGATGATTCGAATTGATGACGGTTATAAGTAAATTTTAACGATGGATTTACGAGAAGGGAACCTTGTCAATTCGTATTTAAGAATTGAGTTTGGAACATTTAGACCCTTATTATTGGTCCGAATTGGTTGCTGATATGATCATCATATTTCGACTCGTATTGTGGACAGGATTTGTAAGTGTCTGAGTTGGATTGTTCAGACTGTGATTAGTCGAGATATGGTAAAACGATTGAGTTCGTGGTTTGGTGGTATTGATATTGGTCGTCATCGAACCGGTTGATTATCAATCTTTCGTTTTACAATAAGGTATGATGTTTGATCGTGAATTATGACTGTTGTGTTGCGGTTAAGGTTGAAGGGTTCGTCGATTAACTTGGTCGAGACAAGTTTTATACTCGTACTAATCAATGAGACTAATGTTATCGTGTAGGCGTACGATTGTGTGTATCATTTTGGGACTTGGCCTCTTTATGATTGTATTGATGTAAAGGGATTGGTTGACACGACGCCATCGGCAAATTATGCCAAATGTTACTGTTGTTTGTAATTGGCCGGTTCAAGGCATTACGATACTTGTTGGTAAAGTTGCTATCGATAGCCGGTTCGCGGTATCGATGTATTGATTATTATTATTCGCGATTAATGTCGTTCTGAGACATCGTTGAATCTTTGTCATCGAATTGGGTCTGTTGCTATGATGTTGCGTTAACCGATTGGGGACATTTGATATATCCTTTTGTCATCTCCGTTTTGGTGGTCGGTTTAAGACACCGGGACATCTATTCTATCGTATCATTGATTATCGATTGACCGTTCTAGGGTAATCGAGGTATTGAAATGGGATTATCAAAGATAATTCCCATCCGTTGTCGAAGATACTCTCATCCGTTGTATCGTTGTTATCGATTGGCCATTCTACGGTAATCGAAGTATTGAATTGGGATTATCAACGATAATTCCCATCCGTTGAATTATTATTGTCGTGTTGACCGATTCAAGGAAGAACATTATTATTCTTGTGAACTCGGTAATTTTGTGATCGTTGAGGGTTGAGGATTTTCCGAATTGTGGTGTTGTGATTATTGCCGTGTTAATCGGTCCTTAGGGAATTCTAATCCCAGGATGGTTGTTTTGAATATCGTTGGTCGTGTCGATCTTTCATTATTCGTGTGTCATCGTTCACTTGGTGAGTCGTATGATCCGTATTGGATGTTTTATCCCTTGAGTTTCGTTGTCATGTTGTATCGTGGCATATCTGGAATCATGTCTGCGTGCCGATTGGTTATGTGTAAGATTTTTAGCCAGGCACCCGATGGTCATGCGTGGATATTTCCGCATTGGACCGTGCACACGAGACGTAGTTCTTGAGGCTAATTAGGTACATTGTCACACGTATATTCTGGATTCCGTATACGGGGTGGACATGTGCACGGACACATTTCCTGATCGGGCGTACTGTGATGTCCCTCTTGAGCTTTATTGATTGATCGTTCGTAGTCCATGTTGTATTGGATATGTCCGACGATTTGCGACTGGTTGTTCATACGCCGAGGGGTATGTCCGACAGTCAGGTTTGCTTCTTTGAGATCTGTATTGTGATGATTCTGACTTTGGGTTGTTCGGCTTTCGGCCATTGTGATGTATCGGTATTTCCGTTGGAGCCTTCGGGCATTGTGAATTCGTATCTTTTCAAAGATTGGTTTGGTTTACCTTCGGGTAATGTATTGTTATGTTCTATATTGATGATTCGCCGTTTGGGCGTATGTTTTGATTCTTGTGCATCTCGTTGAGTTTTCTGGCGAAATATTTCTTCCCCTACTGCTTTAAGTTTCGGACGAAACTTCTTTTAAGGAGGGTAGAATGTAATACCGTAATTTTGTTCCCGGAAGTTTTCTATTTTTGGCGGAAGTCTATTTTGACGACTTGCTTGGGACCGTTTCGTCATCCCGAGAATGATTAATTCTACACTTTTTGTCATCCGAGTTCGTTTGGTATCGTTACATTGAATTCCGTGTTCTTTAGCGACTTTTCCACGTATGAGTTCGACTTTGTTAAATCACCATAAATTCTTGGAAGCTCCAAAAATTCTAAATCCTTGAAATATTATAGAGCATCGAGTTAGCTTTCCAATGGTTCAAACGGTGAGTCAATCGGAGTCCGGACGAGAGAGTTATGGTCGTTTTAGCTCACCCGCTCGTTATTGGCGATCATGCCGGCCGAACCGGCCGTGTCGTCCGACACGGCCCGTGCCGTACTCGTCCGGAAATGCGGAGTCTCGCCTCGAGACCCGACCGTGTCGTACGACACGGCCCGTGCCGAACCCTTCCGGATAAGCGAGAATAAATGCGCCCGGCCGCCCGACCGTGTCGTCTGGCACGGTCGAGTCATGCCGAGTCGCTGTCGGACGGGTCACTGTCGGAAGGCCCTCCGCGCCGCGACCGTGTCAAGCAGGACACGGTCGAGTCCCTGTCGGCCAGCTGTGCGACACGACCGTGCCGATCGGCACGGGCCGTGTCCGGCAGGACAGTCAACCCCTATAAAAGGCCCTGCAGACGTTTTTCTTGCCATTTTTCACCTTCTTCTTCTCCTCTTCCGCAGCTGGGCGTGTTCTAAGCTTGAAGCCATGTTGTTTAACAACATATCCATGGAGTCTTGGAGCTCATATCATCAATCATCCATCCTATAACATCCTTTGATCGAGCGAATCAGGTCAGATTTTCCAGTAATCTAATTTTGGGGATTTTGGGTATTTTGTTCGATTTCGTCCGTTTAATCCGATTTAACTTAGGATTGTGATGGATTGATGATTATTTAGATGTATTGTATCATTTCCCTTGTTATCCCATGGTTGGATCGTATCGATTCGTTGTTTTGGTCGAGTTCTTGACCGACGCCTTGAAGGTGTCCGGTAAAATGTCATAGAGGGGTTTTCGGGCGTTCTACGATTATTCTTCCTCGTATGATCTATGATTTATTGAATTTATGTTGTTAGGGTCGAATTCTTGTGAAGAACTCGTGTCAAAACCCTTCCGTTCGTTGTCTTCTTCGTGGTTCAAGCTTCCCGGTCGAACCGTGTTCTTCGGGATCTTCGGTAACGTTTATTAAGGCAAGTATACATTTATGATTGTACGTTCTCGACTTTGAAAGTATGAAATATTAATGGCATGCTTATTTATATCCACTCCGGGACGGACCGACGGGTCCTCTGAGGGTTTCGTAGCCTCTGGTGCGATTCCATGGATAATATGAATTAACCACTCCGGGACGGACCGACGGGTCCTCTGAGGGTTCCGTAGCCTCTGGTGCGGTTCCACGGTATTCATATATGTATTGTTGCGATGCTATGAGATTTAGTTATTCCGGAATACTAGTCTTACATTGATGAATTGACGGATATTGATGAATTGACAGATTACATTTACTTTATTGTCGAGAAGTATTATGTTTCATATTGTTATACTTGCACTAGCTATTCGACGGCTAACCCCTTTATGGGGGAAATACGTTTCATGTATTTCAGGTTCCAGGAGAGCGGACAAGCGGGTACCGGGTCGGCATGAAGATGATGGGCAAGTGTGATACTGTGTCTTGTCTCCGGTTATCTCTTTTGGTTTCCTCCATTCAGTGTTGTTGTACTGGAATGGATTTTTAAATACTCGAGTATTGTATTTCAGTTTCCTTGATGTTCCGGCCTGTGTTGCCGAGGTATTGATTTGTGCAGTGATGTATATGGTTTCATTGTTTATGGTTTCGAATACCATTTGTATCGTCTTTCTTTCTATTTTATGTAGACCTTATCGGTCAAGTTTTTAGTTCCGCGTATGTTTAGCCTTGTGGGTCCCACGGCGGGGCTCACGGCGCTGTAATATACCCTGAATAACTTGGGGGTGTTACACAACTGCTCCTCGAGATAGGCAGTCTGTGCATCCCGTCCGCGAGGGCGCGGGAAGCCAGGGGTATCTTTCAATAGGCTGTTACCCTCGGCTCCCATCATCTTAGTGCGGTACCAACTACCTCTAGGAGGGTAGACGGTACGCCACACCCTAGCGCGAACATAAGGATCGGCCTGATCGATCTATCCAATAGCGAAATCGAGGTCGGTATCCGCTAAGTCCGGATACTGCTCCCGAGCAATCTCAACAAGCATCCTCTGAGACTCCTCCCGCACACGCTCCTAAGTTATTATGAAAATAAATATTTCAATATTAATAAAAGTATGATACAAAGGCATTTAGTTTATTACCAAAATAAAATATAAAAGACTTACATGCTCTTTGGGACGGTTCGGATATGCTTTCTGAGTCACGTAGGCAAATGCGTCCACCGAATCAGAAAAAGTGGCATCGTGCGCAACTCTCGCTAATGAACACGAACCTAGGCTGTGATGGTCAGTCAGACCAGCACGATTGGTCGTGTTGGTCAAGCTAGTCACCTTCAAAAAAATATTGCAAGAATTACAAGATTTTACAGACAATTAAAAAATGACATATATTAAAAATAATTTCATACCATGAACTCTGGGTCGCGAAAATGGGCGCTTAGCCACTTCCACTCGTACTCCCGGAACTTGAATTCTTCTAGGGTAGCCTCTCGGGTATCACTCCAGGTTGTCCACAACATGTGCATCTCATTTTTCCAAGATTTGTACCTACAACACACATTGCACAACATATACTATTCGTTAGAAAAAAAATACGCAAACAATGTAGATACAAAATAAATTAAAATGACTTACTTGGTAGACTGCATGTCGTCACACCAAGTACGTAGTAGAGAGTCGGGAATGATAAACCACACCTATGAACAACATAAATACGCAATATTTTAAAAACATCACATATTGCATTTTGAAGAACTACGTGTTGATTAAAAAACACTTATTAAATATTTAATAACTTACCGACATAGCATTTTTCAAAGCATCCTTCACGCACTGCGGCACGTACCCCCAATCGGGCCACAAAACAGGGACTTTGTCCCGAATGACAAAACCCACATTATGGCTATATGACGCCGTAGCGTCAGAAGACATCACCAGTCGTCCGTGTCTTTCTAGAGGAATCTCATAACGGTCATGCTTACTAACGTATGAGTCGAGCGCCAGACCCTTTGCCAGGCCACGAGTCTTCTTCTTTTTCTTCTCCTCCTCGACTACATTTTTCCCCTTCTTCTTCTCCCTCTCTATCTCCTCGTACAATTTCGTCTTCGAAACCCGACAACTCCGCCAACACATGTTGTCTGGACAAGAATCGTAGATGTACGCCTCCTCAGGGATAATCAATCGAACGGGAACTCGGACTCCTGTCTCATCGACCTCCGGAATAGTCGGAACCATCGGAGGCATGAATAGACTCGGCGGTGAACCGTGGGGCACCGCCGACGAGGAACTCCGTACATCTCCTGATATATGAGGGATAGACGTGGGTCGGTTGATGGGAGGCGTGCGAGTCTCCGTCTGTGAGGGAGTCGACCGTGGTGTCTGAAAGGATAAACGCCGCGCTAGTGTAGCGGGCTCATCTGTCGCCGTCAGAAAATTGTCAACGTTAATGCCGGTTTCTTCTAATATCTGGCGGGCAAGAGCGCTACTCTGAGATATATACTGAGTAACGTGATCCGCCCTACTAGAGGCTACCGAACTCCCCCCCGAACCGGGAGTGGTCAACTTTGTCGACTTCTTCCCCAATGCTTTCTTTATTCTATCTATCTTCAAAAATAAAGAAACATACAAATATTAACACAAAAATTCGACATAGTTTCCACAGTAAATTAACAATCACACAACAGTAATTATCAATGCCATACCACGATAATCTTTCGATTAACGCTCGCTATACAATCCCTTCCTCCTCAAACAAATTCATCAAATATTTCATCAATTCACAATTCATCAAACAATTTACCTAATTCATCACAAAATTCATCATATTTCATCATATTTCATCCAACTAACAACTAACAATTGATCAAAACTAAATTAAACACAAAATATGGAAAATACTAAATTCATAAAATAATTTAAACAAATTCATCAAACAAACAAAAAATGAAAATGGTTACTTGGCTGTCGGACGGCGGGAGGGGGCTAGCGGGGTACAGCGGGCGGGCGGCAGGACGGGGGCTGTCGGATGGAGGCCGGTCGGTCGGGCGGGTGGTGGTGTGTTGGCGGTCGGGTTACGGCGGCTGGGGGATGGGGACGGGGGACGGGGGGCTGGCGGGTGGCCGGCGGGCGGGCGGCGAAACGGGGACTGTCGGACGGCGGGCGGGCGGGCGGCGGTGTGTTAGCAGGCGACGGTGTGTTGGCGGGGGTCGGGGGGCTGGGGTCTGGGTGTAGGGATATGCCCTCGAATGCCACTCAGAGGATGAGAGAGTGAGACCATATGTATTGTAATTATGAATATTTAACAAGGCAATAATTATTTCTATATTATTGTGTATCACTCGCATTGTGATTTGGTATATAGAATAATAGTCCTTGCATTTGAGAGCAAACATTCTACTCCTTATGGATATAAGGAGATAGGCACTGGAAGTGTTTAGAGCTCGAATGCTTAACTCGTTCGCAAGTCGATAAAACTTAACTGGGTAATAAGTTTAGACAAGACTTGTATAACGTGTACTTTGACATGTAAAGTGTCAGTATTCACTAAGGGTTAGTGGGAGCACACGTTATAGGTATGCTAGTGAGATTAGTATACTCGAACATGACTCACCTCGATTCGGTCAGATGAATATCACTCAGGGATTGTCAATGACTGGATCGAAAGGTTGTGATAGGTATACGTGGACCTTTGACTTGAGGTTTCAGTAGGAGATGTGCTTGTGACATTAAGTTAGTCATTAGAGTAGTTCGATCCAATCGCCGGTGTGTTGGGTCAACCTCGAAATGCAACTTAGTGGGAAAGTAGCAGTCGATAGAATTCTTTCTCCTGTAAGTGAGCAGGTAAATGTCCTATGCGGTTAATGGCAAATGAGATTATAAGTCTTTGGCCAAATAATTTAGAGCTAGTTTTATTTGATACACGAGAGCTCGATGATCTCAGTTTGCATTAACAGAAAGCATAGAGTCAAGTTACAGTAGGGTTTGACTTTACCGTGACCCTAATACTTGACTGGGACATATGATTGAAGGATTTATACGTATACGGTATTCACGACATAATGGTTTTGAAATGATCCGATCATTCGTTCTTAGTTGGGTTACGGTACGAAGCACTAGACTGGCTAAGTGTTACCCGTACTCCTTGGTTCCTCCCATTGCCGACTAAGACGGACCTACGGAGTCGCGCACAAGGATATTTGATGGATAAATTTGTATTTATTATCTCTTCATTAATATTGGATATTAGATATCTAATTTGATTTATTTGATAAATCATGCGGTCTAGTGAATTGAAATGAATTATCGAGTAATTAATTTAATTCATAAATAATTATTTCTTGGAAATATATTATTAAAATTTTGTATTTGATAAAATTAATTAATTAGATTACTTAATTAAGTATAAATACATTTGGGATAAAACATAGTGTATTTAACGGACTAGACACGCGAATGTCCGGTACACGAACCGAGTGGCTCGGCTCGTTTTCTCACCTAATACAAAGTGGGCCGCCCCCCTCACCTTCTCCACACCTTCCATGTTACTTTCTAACATGTGAGGTGTATTTTATATGGCAAATGATGAAGACTTGGGATTAGATTCTATATCTCATAATATTATCTCATTAGTTATATAAAATGGTGTGTTGGTCTTTATTTTGAATATGACTTGTGAAATAAATACACACACACACACACACATAACATCAGCCGTGAGAACATATTGGTGAGGAGGAGAAATAATTTCTTCAATTTCTTGGTTCATCTTAGAGAGAAAGAAAAGGAAAAAGAGAAGAGAAGAAAAATATTGTGTCAATTCCTAGCCGTGTTCTTTGAGAACGAATTGACATACTATTTTTCCGATTAATATCCGACCCGTGTGAAGTAGAGACATTCGGCATTTTCGGTGTTGGATCATTCAAACAAGCTACAACGAATTGGATTCGTGTTCGTGTCGGTAATCGGAAAAAGGCTTGCTCGAGTTTTTCCTTCGAAGATTATATTATCAAAGGACTACGAGGATAAGTATTCTTTTTTTTCATCCTCGTTATTTATATTCGTTTATATGATGCTTGATCGGTCCGTTTTTGGGTTTGGTTTTATCCGGTTGGACCGGTTTATTTTCTGCTGCGTAATTCGATTTTAATCACCGAATCCCAACAGTGGTATCGGAGACAGGTCGATGCGATCGTATATTCGATATTTGCATTTGGAATGCTTGATTATTTTTTATGATTTAGTATCATAATTGTTTTAATTGTTGATGTTTAATTGTTCGTCTAAAAATTATTTTTCATGATTTTATGTTACAATATAAATCTATTTTTCTTTTGAAAAACTGATTTAATTGTGTAATATAAAAATTAGAAAAATATTATTTTTGGATTCGGGACGAAAAAATGAGCCGGAAAATTGTAGGACCGGCACTCGGGATTTGTCGGAAATTTCTTGGCTATTAATTTGGTCATTTGAATTAATTTAAAATTTGGGCAAATTTGGTCAAATTTAAGGTGGCTAAA
Source organism: Orobanche coerulescens (assembly GCA_033398695.1). Lineage (NCBI taxonomy): Eukaryota > Viridiplantae > Streptophyta > Magnoliopsida > Lamiales > Orobanchaceae > Orobanche > Orobanche coerulescens. The sequence goes on from CM065810.1 coordinate 38,506,924, forward strand.
TTTCTTGGGCAAATTCAGCTGGCCCTGTCGGGCTTGGCCCGGGCCTTGTGTTTTCCGTCTCCGTTTTTATATTTCGTTCGGTAAATTAATTTTCCGCAAATTAAATTGGATTTAATTTAACTAAAATATAATTATGGTAATTTTATTTTAAGGGAATTAATTTAATGAAATATTTATTTTGTCCGGAGGAAATTAAAATTAACGGTTAAGTGAATTAATTAGATTAATTCTAATTATTGGATTATTTTTTGTTGATTAGATCAATTTTAGATTAATCATTATTGCCATTTATTTTAATGTAATTGTTGCATTAATTTTGAATGGGGATGTAGTTCATGGACCTAGTTTTGAATCGTTTGTTTTGTTCGATTGGGTTGTAAAGGCCGTTTTGATCCTATTTATTTTACTAGAAAATTTGTATAGGATGCAAATTTTCAAATGTAAAATTTATATGCAATGACGAAGACCGGAGGAAGATCCGCTCGAGAAGACGAAGATTCAAGACCGAAGACATGTAATTAGATTACGATGTTTTTGTTCTAGGAACGGTCCATGAACCGCATGTTGTTAGTTTTAGGTTGTGTATGTTTTCATATTGTATGACAAACAAACAAACCGACAAACCGCGCTTATAAACGGATTAATATGCAAAGTGTAACATATAATCGCGTTAATACTCCCACTTACAAACACTAAGTTATAAAGGTTACGAGGTTTCCTACCCTCCGTCAAACTCATGGAAAATTGAAATCTAAACCGGAATATTATTCTTCCGAGTATGTGGGGGTAATATTTTTGGGGAAAGTTGATAAATTCCTAGAGTGCATTAGATGCCTTTGGTTATGACAAATCAAACCCCTATAAACCGTATGGGTTGCCGGGTAAGATTCAATTGTCAGACTAATAGGAGTTGATGGTTTAAACTTAGATAGTTCAGCGAGCCATAGAAACCGAATGGGTTGAGGGCAAGTGAACTAGGGGTAAAAGAAGATCGAATCATCCATTAGATGAGTTGGTATTAGACACCACTTTATAAAGAATAATAGAATAGAAACCGTATGCGTTGCCCTCTATTAAACTTTGTAAAGAAATCGATCACCACTATGAAGTCACCCAAGACTTTCGGATTTAACATGGGAGTGTGTAAATGCCGATAAAATAGTGGGAGCCGAGTTATGAATAAAGAAAGTCCTTAAATTCTTTACTCGGATCATAATTAAATAATCACTAACGAATCTTAAATTATTCTCTGCAGTTAACAAAACCCTCAATATGACAATGAACCCACTCGCTATACTACTTGAAAAGAACGTCCTGATTGGTCCGAACTATGTGGACTGGATTCGGATCTTGAGGATTGTCCTAACTATGGAAATGCTGGGATACGTCTTGGAGGCGGACATCCCAGCGGCTCCTGCAAGAACCCGAGCCAATCAGGAAGATGTCGATTCTCATGAGAAATGGGTAAAAGACGACATAAGAGTGCGAGGGTACATGTTAGGCTCAATGACCAATGAGCTTCAACGTGCCCATGAAAAGATGACTCCTTCGAGAGCCATCTTATCGCACCTGGCTGAGCTCTATGGAGAGCATAGCCGAACCGCTAGATATGAGATATCGAAGCAATTATTCGGCGCCAGGATGAAGGAAGGAGAGAGGGTTGGGGACCATGTCCTCAAGATGATCTCGATGATTGAGAGATTGGAAGCTCTTGATTTTCAGATGCATGTATCTCTCCAAACTGACCTTATCCTGCAGTCACTTCCTGACTCCTTTTCACAATTTGTCATGAACTTCAACTGCAATGAGATTTCATGTAACTTAGCTGGGCTAATGAACAAACTGACGACTGCCCAGTCTCAGATGAAGACAAAGGGAAATGAAGCTGCACTTGTGATTTCTTCTGGGACTTGGAAGTCTAAGAATAAGAAGAAAAAGAACAAGAAGCAGTTAGGTCCAATAGCCATGATCGACAAGGGAAAGGGCAAGGCCCCAATGGTTCAAAATAGCAAGGGGGCCAAGAAAACGGATGTATGCCTCAACTGCGGTGAGCTAGGCCACTGGAAGAGGTACTGTCCAAAGCTTGACCATAATGCGCCTTCAAGTACGGAACTACTGGTTTTAGAAACAAATTGTTCTGTAACAGTATATTCTACTTCTTGGATACTTGATTCCGGTGCGAGTTCTCACATTTGTACAATGAATCAGGATCTAGAACGAAGTAGGTAGCTGGATTCAGTGGAGGTGATGGTCACCATCGGAAGTGGGCATAATGTCGAGGCTTCTGTTATCGGATCCCTTATGTTGGATTTAGAATCTGGTTTTATTCTTAGTTTAGATGATGTACTTGTTTTGCCCAAGGGGCACAAAAATATTGTATCAATTCCGGTCATGGACCGAAAGGGATTTCACTTCTTTATTGGAGATGGGTCCTGTCTTATTTATTTTAGAAATAAATTGGTTGGCACTGCTACATTATTAAATGGTTTATACCATTTAAATCTAAAGAATAAAACAACTGTGAACACTATAACTAGGAAGCGTGGTAGGGATAAAACGAACCAAACACTTAAGTGGCATCTTAGACTTGGTCATATCAGTCAGACCAAGGTTCATAAAATGGAGAAAGATGGGCTTACGGGTCCATTGGGATCAGATCGCTATCCAAAATGTGAATCTTGCCTTCAAGGCAAAATGACTAAGTTACCCTTCACATGGACTTTTGAAAGAGCTGCTGAAAAACTTGGATTGATCCATACTGACGTCTGTGGCCCTTTTGAAGTGGCACGAGACGACTTTCAGTATTTCATTACATTCACTGATGAAACATAAGTCTGAAGCTTTTGATAAATTCAAGGAATTTAAAGCCCTAGTTGAAAATCAAACAGGTAACCATGTTAAGACTCTTCGGTCAGACCGGAGTGGTGAGTACATGAGTACCGAATTTGATGAGTTCTTAAAAGAACTAGGAATAGTGTCACAATTCACTCCTCCAACTACTCCACAATTAAATGGTGTATTAGAAAGAAGGAACCGAACCTTGTTGGACATGGTTCGCTCCATGCTTAACTATACTGATCTACCGATTTATCTGTGGGGTTACGCGCTCCTTACTGCTGTGCATATCTTGAACAAATATCCTTCCAAATCCGTTCCTAAGACTCCCCATGAGATGTGGAGAGATAGGAAACCAAGTCTTAATCACATTAGGATTTGGGGATGCCCTACTTATGTCAAGAAGACTAAAGTAGAGAAATTGGAAACTAGGTCTGTGAAAGGTCGTTTCATAGGATATCCAGGGGATTTCATGGGATCTATTCTACATGCACGAAGATCATAGGATCATTGTTGCTATAAAAGCACACTCCCTGGAAGAGCAGTTTATTCAGGAAGAAGGGGCAGGTAGAAATATTTATTTGGAATAAATAAAAGAAACACCAAATGAGACACCTATGCAAGATATTAGAACCCAATCTTCTGAAATACAAACACAACCTCGCAAGTCTAGTAGAATTTCTCAATTACCTGAGAGGTATGGCTACCTGCATCAAGAGGAACTGGGAGTCCATGAGATGACAAAAAGTAGTCAAGAGAATGATCCTTCTACATACGACAAAGCGATGGTAGATGTTGACTCCACCAAGTGGCAAGAAGCTATGGAAGCTGAGATAGACTCAATGCATGCTAATCAGGTCTGGAATTTAGTAGATCATCCTAAATGCATAGTGCCTATTGGAAACAAATGGATATATAAAAGAAAGACTGATGGAGATGGCAAGGTTGATACCTATAAGGTCAGGCTTGTGGCAAAGGGTTATTCCCAAAGAGAAGGAATCGATTACTTCGAGACCTTATCGGCTGTAGGTATGATTAAGTCTATTCGCATGATGCTTGCCATAGCATCCCACTTAGATTATGAAATATGGCAAATGGATGTGAAAATGGCATTCCTAAATGGATTCCTTAAGGAGGAGATTTACATGGAACAGCCTAAGGGATTCATATCTCAAACCAATATTCATAAAGTATGCAAACTTCAGCGTGCCATTTATGGACTGAAGCAAGCTTCACAGAGTTGGAATCTTCGTTTTAACAAGACAGTCAAGGAGTTTGATTTTGTCCAAAACGAAAAGGAGCCCTGTATTTACAAGAAGGTTAGTGGGAGCAAAATTGCGTTCTTTATACTATATGTAGATGACATTCTACTTATAGGAAACAACGTAGGAGTGCTCAGTTCTGTGAAAGCTTGGCTTTATAAAGAGTTCTCAATGAAAGACTTGGGAGAAGCTACCTATATTCTGGGTATTCGTCTCTACCGGGATAGAGCGAAAAGAATGTTAGGTCTTTCCTAAGCCCTCTATATAGAAAAGGTCCTGAAGCGATTTAGGATGGAAGATTCTAAAAGAGGGTTCCTTCCTATGCAACAACAACAACAACAACAACATCTAAGCCTTAGTCCCAAAATGATTTGGGGTCGGCTAACATGAATCAAACTTTGAAACCGTCAATAATCGTTACATAAATAACATAAAAGGAAAAAAGAGGGAAAAAGTAGAGAAAAAAGCAAATAAAAAAAGAGAATGAATGGAAAAAAAAAAGAAAAAAAAAAAAAAAAAGATAACATGAAATAAAAGAAAATAGGAATTAAAAAAAAAAAGAATCAGACTCCATCCACCATCCGTATTCTTTCCCGCCACATTTGCCTCTCCATCGCCATACTTTCTCCAATTCCAAGAAACCGCATATCATTCCTATGCGGAATGTAATACCCGTAATTTTTATCCCCGGAAATTTTCTATTTTTGGCGGAAGTCTATTTTGACGACTTGCTTGGGACCGTTTCATCATCCTGAGAAATGATTAATTCTATACTTTTTGTCATCCGAGTTCGTTTGTATCGCTCGCTGAATTCGTGTTCTTTATCGACTTTTTCACGTGGGAGTTCGACTTTGTTAGATCACCATTAATTTTTGGTAACTCCAAAAATTCTGAATCTTTGCAATATTATAGAGCATCGAGTTAGCTTTCCAATGGTTCAAACGGTGAGTCAATCGGAGTCCGGACGAGAGAGTTATGGTCGTTTTAACTCACCCGCTCGTTATTGCCGATCACCGGGCGGGACTCGCCGTGTCGTCCGACACGGCCCGTGCCGTACTCGGCCCGGAAATGCCGGAGTTTCGCCGACCAGACTCGGCCGTGTCGTCCGACACGGCCCGTGCCGTACTCTTCCGGATAAGCTCGAACGATCGCCGACACGCCCGACCGTGTCCCGTGACACGGCCGAGTCATGCCTGGCCGCCGCCGCGGGTCGGCTGTCGGAAGGCCCTCGGCCGCGACCGTGTCAAGCGTGACACGGTCGAGTCCCTCGCTGCCAATCGTGCAACACGACCGTGCCGACCGGCACGGCCGTGTCCGCGTGCAGCCAACCCCTATAAAAGGCCCCGCAGACGTTTTTCTCGCCATTTTTCACCTTCTTCCTCTCCTCTTCCGCAGCCTTGGCGTGTTCTAATCTTGAAGCCATGTTGTTTAACAACATATCCATGGAGTTTTGAGGTTCATATCATCAATCATCCGTCCTATAACATCCTCCGATCTACCGACCGTGCCGATTTCCTAGAAATCTAATTTTGGGGATTTTGGGTATTTTGTTCGATTTCGTCCGTTTAATCCGATTTAACTTAGGATTGTGAAGGATTGATGATTATTTAGATGTATTGTATCATTTCCTTGTTATCCCATGGTTGGATCGTATCGATTCGTTGTTTTGGTCGAGTTCTTGACCGACGCCTTGAAGGTTTCCTAAAATGTCATAGAGGGGTTTTCGGGCGTTCTACGATTATTCTTCCTCGTATGATCGATGATTTATTGAATTTATGTTGTTAGGGTCGAATTCTTGTGAAGAACTCGAGTTGAAACCCTTCCGCTCGTTGTCTTCCTCGTGGTTCAAACTTCCTGGCCGAACCGTGTTCTTCGGGATCTTCTTAACGCTTATTAAGGCAAGTATACATTTATGATTGTACGTTCTCGACTTTGAAAGTAAGAGGAATTGATGGTATGATATGAACGAACCGCTTTTACGGCATTCATAGATATATTGATTGGCATGTAATGAACGAACCGCTTTGACGGCATTCCTACATGTATCGGCGTATGAGGTGAACGAACCGCTTTGACGGCATTCACATACGTAACGGCGTATGAGGTGAACGAACCGTTTCTACGGCATTCACATACGCCTTATGAGATTTTAGTTATTCCGAATACTAGTCTTGAATTGATGAATTGACGGATATTGATGAATTGACGGATATTGATGAATTGACGGATATTGATGAATTGACGGATTACATTTACTTTATTGTCGAAAGCGGTATTATGTTTCATATTGTTATACTTGCACTAGCTATTCGACGGCTAACCCCTTTATGGGGAAATACGTTTCATGTATTTCGAGTTCCAGGAGAGCGGACAAAGTGCGGGTATCGGGTCGGCATGAAGATGATGGGCAAGTGTGATACCGTGTCTTGTCTCCGGTTATCTCTTTTGGTTTCCTCCATTCGGTTGTTGTATCTTGGAATGGATTTTTAAATACTCGAGTATTGTATTTCGCTTTCCTTGATGTTCCGGCTGTGTTGCCGAGGTATTGATTTGTGCGGTGATGTATATGGTTTCATTGTTTATGGTTTCAATACCATTTGTATCGTCTTTCTTTCTATTGTATGTAGACCTTATCGGACAAGTTTATAGTTCCGCGGATGGTTTAGCCGAGTGGGTCCCACGGCGGGGCGCACGGCGCTGTAATATACCCTGAATAACTTGGGGTGTTACGAATATGGTATCGAGCTTAGGTTTATGGATACCTAGGTCACGGTCTTTTGGGTCGATTGAGTCGGCATTTGCCCACGATATCACTACTCGCCATCATCACAAAGGCGACCGGTACTTGAAAGTCCTCTCACTCTTCTTGTATTTTTCTTAATCGTTTCGTTTATAGCTTGGTATTCTTGGGAATTGGTCACTTCGGGAATGTGCGATTTGGATTATACTTACGCACGTATGTGCCTTTCCGAATGTTGGTGAAAGTAGGAAGAATCGTGGCCGTGGTCACGGACGTGAACTCTTCCTTGAGATTTTGTTAAATTGCTAATTGTGATATTGGTGTGTAACAGTATTATGTTGAGACTTTGTTTAGGAGTCGCATGCTAGTATCACGGGAGATCTTCGACTTCCCTGACCTGTAAGTATGTTGTTCGGATTATTCGATAATTCAGGTTATCTTGGTGATTTTGGATTTTCCGTAGAAAAGGTGTTTTTGAGAGTGATTGCAAGTTTCGAGGACGAAACTTATTTTTAAGGGGGGTAGAGTGTAATACCCCGATTTTTCGGATATTTTTTTTTTCGTTTATATATTGGATATCGTGGATGGTTAATTATGCTCGAGGACGTTGTGAACGTTGAAAATGTTATTGAATTGAGTATATGTATTGTTTTTGCCGTATGCTCGTATTTGGTATGTCATGACTTTGGACAGAATTGTTGAAATTGGCTAAGTATGGAATTATTACGACGTTAATGAGGTGAGATTACGTACGTAAGATTGGCATGGTTACGTACGTTAAGGCTAATGTATTACGTACTTAACGAAGGCACGGACGTAACCGAGTCATGTGAGGCGGTGGGACCTGTTTCGCAACTTTCGGCGGAGAATGTTGACAGTGAGTCAACGACGTGTTACGACGTTATACGAACGCGTGTTACGCACGTAACACAACCATTGTACTATAGCAAGTCAATCGTATATTACGACGTTATATGGTATGGGTTACGTCGTAATAGACTGCACGGAATGAGACAGTGAGATGGTTACGTGCGTTATGGATTTTGGATTACGCACGTTAAAGTTGTTACGTACGTTAAGAAAGGACACCTACGTACGTAATGAGAGTGCAATTTATAGATTGAAGTGTTGCCTTTCATTTCTCTCACGATCCTTTGAGATATTTCTCTCCAAAACTCGTCCCTCTTCACTTTTAAGAGTGTTCTAAACACTTTTAACATGATTGTGAGCTTGGAATCATGGAATTAGAGCTTGGTTATGGAACTATTGTTGATTCTTGAAGTGATTTCTTGTGTTATCCATATTCTATGAGGTTTATGCCGAAGGAAGATAATGATATGCTTTGAATATGTTGATTATGATTATGGAATCATAGAGATCTTGATGTTCTTGAGGCCATATGATGACTATGATGATTTAATGATTCTTGGAATGGAGTTCAATTATTCTTTCTTCGTGGTTCGTCCATGCAAGGTAATCCTCATATCCTTTTTGATAGTGGCTTATTTTTTTTTTTTTTGGATTACTACTTGGGAGGGAGTATGTTGGGAATCGTGTATTTTGATGTTCGTCTTATTTCAATGAAAATGCATAAATTGGATTGTACTTTTATCCGCTGCGTGAGTATTTTTGAAATGGATTTTGGTATTTTGCCAACTAAAATTTTATTTTGTAAAACCGATTCCCTAAACTGAGTTTTTGGCATTTTAACCTTGATCGTTTTGACGGTATTTGGAAAATGATTTTTTTTAGTATTTGAAAAATATTACCGTCATCGGTCTTTTTAGCATTTTTGGAACGACGTGGAAATTGTGCTTAGCCTGGTAAATCCTTGTGAGAAGGGTTTACGGCGTGTAATATTCCCAGGAGGATCTGGGGTGTTACAATTATGGTATCATGTGATAATGTTATACGAGATTTATTGGAATTGTAATAAGAGATTTCGGATGTTGATATGATCATTGAGATCTTCTTCATATGGTGATAAGGGTTTTGTTGCGATTCTTGAGATTGTATGAATGACATGATGAAGAAAATGGTAACATGGAGATATATACCTCGGAGATGTTGTTCTGAACGTGATTTCGGATATTTCATGTTCTTGAAGAACTCTTGAATTATACGAGGTGATGAAATTTTTTTTTGAAGTGTTGATGTTTTGAAAATGAATATGGAATATTCATATCTAGAGCTAAACTACGTGTTGGAAATAATGTTCGTATAGGAATACGAATGTGATTATGAGTTTGATGAGACTATTATTCATCTCTGAATTTGGAAGCCCATACGTAGGGAGCAAAAATTCAAATCGAATGATTGGATTGTTTGATAACCTTTTAATATGATTATCTATTATTTTGAACCAATCGGATGATTCAATTGATGACGGTTATAAGTAAATTTTAACAATGGATTTACGAGAAGGGAACCTTGTAAATTCGTATTTAAGAATTGAGTTTGGAACATTTAGACCCTTATTATTGGTCCGAATTGGTTGCCGATATGATCATCATTTTTCACTCGTATTGTGGACAGGATTTGTAAGTGTCCGAGTTGGATTGTTCAGATTGTGATTAGTCGAGATATGGTAAAACGATTGAGTTCGTGGTTTGGTGGTATTGATATTGGTCGTCATCGAACCGGTTGATTATCAATCCTTCATTTTACAATAAGGTATGATATTTGATCGTGAATTATGACCGTTGTGTTGCGGTTAAGGTTGAAGGGTTCGTAGATTAACTTGGTCGAGATCGAGGGAATTCGTAAGACGAAATAAACTCAATTGGTAATGATTTGTATTGATATCGAGACAAGTTTTATACTGCATTTCAATCAATGAGACTAATGTTATCGTGTAGGCGTACGATTGTGTGTATCATTTTGGGACTTGGCCTCTTTATGATTGTATTGATGTCGGGATTGGTTGACACGACCCCCGTCGGAAAATAATGCCAAATGTTACTATTGTTTGTAAAAGGCCGGTTCGAGGCATTGCGATACTTGTTGGTTAAGTTGTCATCGATTGCCGGTTCGCGGTATCGACGTATCGATTGTGATTGTGATGGATGTTCCATTGAGATATTGTGGTAATCGTCGTCATTGACATCGGTGTTTTTTCTATTAATATTATATTAACCAATGAGAGACGTTTGATATATCCTTTTATCATCTCCGTTTCGGTGGTCGGTTTAAGACACCGGGACATCCATTCTATCGTATCATTGTTTATCGATTGACCGTTCTAAGGTAATCGAGGTATTGAATTGGGATTATCGAAGATAATTCCCATCCGTTGTCAAAAATATTCTCATCCGTTGTATCGTTGTTATCGATCGCCATTCTACTGAATCGAAGTATTGAATTGGGACCGCCGAGGATAGTTCCCATCCGTTGAATTATTATTGTCGTGTTGGCCGATTCAAGGCAGCACACTATTTTCTTGTGAACTCGGTAATTTTGTGATCTTTGAAGGTTGAGGATTTTCCCGAACTGTTGTGTTGTGATCGTTGCTCGTGTTAATCGGTCCTTAGGGAAATTCTGATCCCAGGATGGTTGTTTTGAATATCGTTGGTCGTGTCGATCTTTTATTATTCGTGTGTCATCGTTCACTTGGTGAGCCGTATGATCCATATTGGATGTTTTATCCCTTGAGTTTCGTTGTCATGTTGTATCGTGGCATATCCGGAATCATGTCTGCGTGCCGATTGGTTATGTGTAGGATTTTTAGCCAGGCACTCGATGGTCATGCGTGGATATTTCCGCATTGGACCGTGCACACGAGACGTAGTTCTTGAGGCTAATTAGGTACATTGTCACACGTATATTCTGGATTCCGTATACGGGGTGGACATGTGCATGGACACATATCCGGATCGGGCGAACTGTGATGTCCCTCTTGAGGTATATTGATTGATCGTTCGTAGTCCATGTTGTATCGATATGTCCGACGATTTCCGATCGTTGTTAATACGCCGATGGGTATGTCCGACAGTCAGGTTTGCTCCTTTGAGATCTGTATTGTGATGATTTACAGCTTTGGGCTGTTCGGCTTTCAGGCCATTGTGATATATCGGTATTTCCGTTGGAGCCTTCGGGCATTGTGAATTCGTATCTTTTTCGGCATTGGTTTGGTTTGCCTTCGAGTAATGTATTGTGGTGTTCTATATTGATGATTCGCCGTTTGGGCGTAAGTTTCGGTTCTTGTGCATCTCGTTGAGTTTTTCCTGGCGAAATATTTCTTCTCCCTACCTGTTTTAAGTTTCGGGACGAAACTTCTTTTAAGGAGGGTAGAATGTAATACCCGTAATTTTTATCCCCGGAAATTTTCTATTTTTGGCGGAAGTCTATTTTGACGACTTGCTTGGGACCGTTTCGTCATCCTGAGAAATGATTAATTCTATACTTTTTGTCATCCGAGTTCGCTGTATCGCTCGTTGAATTCTGTGTTCTTTATCGACTTTTTCACGTGGGAGTTCGAATTTGTTAGATCACCATTAATTTTTGGTAACTCCAAAAATTCTGAATCTTTGCAATATTATAGAGCATCGAGTTAGCTTTCCAATGGTTCAAACGGTGAGTCAATCGAGTCCTGACGAGAGAGTTATGGTCGCTTTAACTCACCGCTCGTTATCGCCGATCATCCGGCGGGACTCGGCCGTGTCGTCCGACACGGCCCGTGCACTCGTCCGAAATGCCGGAGTTTCGCCGACCAGACTCGCCGTGTCGTCCGACACGGCCCGCGGCTGCATTTCTTCCGGATAAGCTCGAACGATCGCTGACACGCCCACCGTGTCCCGTGACACGGCCGAGTCATGCCTGGGCCGCCGGGCGGGGTCATTGTCGGAAGGCTCAGCCGCGACCGCGGCCGGGCAGGACACGGTCGAGTCCCTGCCGCCAATCGCGGCAACACGACCGCGCCGACCGCACGGGCCGTGTCGCGGCAGCCAACCCCTATAAAAGGCCCCGCAGACGCTTTTCCGCCATTTTTCACCTTCTTCCTCTCCTCTTCCGCAGCCTTGGCGTGTTCTAATCTTGAAGCCATGTTGTTTAACAACATATCCATGGAGTTTTGAGGTTCATATCATCAATCATCCGTCCTATAACATCCTCCGATCTACCGAATCGCCGATTTCCTAGAAATCTAATTTTGGGGATTTTGGGTATTTTGTTCGATTTCGTCCGTTTAATCCGATTTAACTTAGGATTGTGAAGGATTGATGATTATTTAGATGTATTGTATCATTTCCTTGTTATCCCATGGTTGGATCGTATCGATTCGTTGTTTTGGTCGAGTTCTTGACCGACGCCTTGAAGGTGTCCTAGAAATGTCATAGAGGGTTTTCGGGCGTTCTACGATTATTCTTCCTCGTATGATCGATGATTTATTGAATTTATGTTGTTAGGGTCGAATTCTTGTGAAGAACTCGAGTTGAAACCCTTCCGCTCGTTGTCTTCCTCGTGGTTCAAACTTCCGTCGAACCGTGTTCTTCGGGATCTTGAACGTTTATTAAGGCAAGTATACATTTATGATTGTGCGTTCGACTTTGAAAGTAAGAGGAATTGATGGTATGATATGAACGAACCATTTTACGGCATTCATAGATATATTGATTGGCATGTAATGAACGAACCGTTTTGACGGCATTCCTACATGTATCGGCGTATGAGGTGAACGAACCGCTTTGACGGCATTCACATACGTAACGGCGTATGAGGTGAACGAACCGTTTCTACGGCATTCACATACGTCTTATGAGATTTTAGTTATTAGGAATACTAGTCTTGAATTGATGAATTGACGGATATTGATGAATTGACGGATATTGATGAATTGACGGATATTGATGAATTGACGGATTACATTTACTTTATTGTCGAAAGATTATGTTTCATATTGTTATACTTGCACTAGCTATTCGACGGCTAACCCCTTTATGGGGAAATACGTTTCATGTATTTCGGGTTCCAGGAGAGCGGACGGCGGGTATCGGGTCGGCATGAAGATGATGGGCAAGTGTGATACCGTGTCTTGTCTCCGGTTATCTCTTTTGGTTTCCTCCATTCAAAGGTTGTTGTACTTGGAATGGATTTTTAAATACTCGAGTATTGTATTTCGCTTCTTGATGTTCCTACTGTGTTGCCGAGGTATTGATTTGTGCAGTGATGTATATGGTTTCATTGTTTATGGTTTCGAATACCATTTGTATCGTCTTTCTTTCTATTGTATGTAGACCTTATCGGTCAAGTTTATAGTTCCGCGTATGTTTTAGCCTTGTGGGTCCCACGGCGGGGCTCACGGCGCTGTAATATACCCTGAATAACTTGGGGGTGTTACACGGAATGGGGCAAAATGGAGCAAAAATTTCCTTAGAGATGTGTCCTCAAAGTGAGGAAGACAGAAAGGAAATGAGTAAGGTGCCCTATGCTTCGGCAGTAGGTAGCCTTATGTACACTATGATTTGCACTAGACCGGACATTGCCTATGCTGTGAGCGTGGTAAGTTGGTTTCAGTCAAATCCAGGGCAGGAACATTGGACTGCTGTAAAGAACATTCTTAAGTACCTAAGGAGGACTAAAGACTTGGTTCTTACATATGGCGGTGGAGAAATTAGAGTGATGGGCTATACAGACTCGGATTTTTTGGGGGACATAGATGCTCAGATGTCCACATCAGGGTATATCTTCACTCTGAATGGTGGGGTAGTTTCTTGGAGAAGTGCCAAGCAAAGTTCGACTGCTATCTCTACATGTCAAACCGAATATCAGGCAGCCACGGAGGCTGCTAAAGAAGCTTTTTGGATTAAGAAGTTCACTGAGGAACTTCAAGTGGATCCTAATGCGGAGAAGCCCGTGACGCTGTTTTGTGACAACGATGGAGCTATTGCATAGGCTAAGGAGCCTAGGGCTCACCACAATACCAAACATATTGCGAGAAAATATCATTTTGTGAGAGAAATGGTTCAGGAAGGAAATGTTATACTGCAGAGAGTAGACACAGCAAATAACGTTGCTGATCCGCTTACCAAGCCACTATCTCAGAAGGTCTTAGAGAGACATCTGGAGAGTTTGGGTATTAGATACCATAGTTTCTAGCATTGAGTGAAAGTGGGAGATTGTTAGGGATATGCCCTCGAATGCCACTCAGAGGATGAGAGAGTGAGAGCATATGTATTGTAATTATGAATATTTAACAAGGCAATAATTATTTCTATATTATTGTATATCACTGACATTGTGATTTGGTATATAGAATAATAGTACTTTCATTTGAGTGCAAACATTCTACTCCTTATGGAGATAAGGAGATAGGCACTGGAAGTGTTTAGAGCTCGAATGCTTAACTCGTTCGCAAGTCGATAAAACTTAACTGGGCAATAAGTTTAGACAAGACTTGTATAACGTGTACTTTGACATGTAAAGTGCCGGTATTCACTAAGGGTTAGTGGGAGCACACGTTATAGGTATGCTAGTAAGATTAGTATACTCGAACATGACTCACCTCGATTCGGTCACATGGATATCACTCAGGGATTGTCAATGACTGGATTGAAAGGTTATGATAGGTATACGTGGACCTTTGACTTGAGGTTTCAGTAGGAGATGTGCTTGTGACATTAAGTTAGTCATTAGAGTAGTTCGATCCAATCGCCGGTGTGTGGGGTCAACCTCGAAATGCAACTTAGTGGGCAAATAGTAGTCTCTACTGAATACCAAGATAGAATTCTTTCTCCTGTAAGTGAGCAGGTAAATGTCCTATGCGGTTAATGGCAAATGAGATTATAAGTCTTTGGCCAAAGCATTTAGATCTAGTTGTATTTGATACACGAGAGCTCGATGATCTCAGTTTGGATTAACAGAAAGCATAGAGTCAAGTTACCGTAGGGTTTGACTTTACCGTGACCCTGATACTTCACCGGGACATATGATTGAAGGGTTTATACGTATACGGTATTCACGACATAATGGTTTTGGAATGATCCGATCATTCGTTCTTAGTTGGGTTACGGTACGAAGCACTAGACTGGCTAAGTGTTACCCGTACTCCTTGGTTCCTCCCATTGCCGACTAAGACGGATCTACGGAGTCGCGCACAAGGATATTGGATGGATAAATATGTATTTATTATATCTTCATTAATATTGGATATTAGATAACTAATTTGATTTATTTGATAAATCATGCGGTCTAGTGAATTGAAATGAATTACCGAGTAATTAATTTAATTCATAAATAATTATTTCTTGGAAATATATTATTAGAATTTTGTATTTGATAAAATTAATTAATTAGATTAATTAATTAAGTATAAATACATTTGGGATAAAACGAAGTGTATTTAACGGACTAGACACGCGAATGTCCGGTACACAAACCGAGTGGCTCGGCTCGTTTTCTCACCTATTACCAAGTGGGACGCCCCCCTCACCTTCTCCACACCTTCCATGTTACTTTCTAACATGTGAGGTGTATTTTATATGGCAAATGATGAAGACTTGGGATTAGATTCCATATCTCATTATATTATCTCATTAGTTATATAAAATGGTGTGTTGGTCTTTGTTTTGAATA
The DNA here is from genome assembly GCA_033398695.1 of Orobanche coerulescens. Lineage (NCBI taxonomy): Eukaryota > Viridiplantae > Streptophyta > Magnoliopsida > Lamiales > Orobanchaceae > Orobanche > Orobanche coerulescens. The sequence continues at coordinate 38,522,329 of CM065810.1, forward strand.
TGACTTATGAAATAAATACACACACACATAACATCAGCCGTTAGAACATAATGGTGAGGAAGAGAAATAATTTCTTCAATTTCTTGGTTCATCTTAGAGAGAAAGAAAAGGAAGAAGAGAAGAGAAGAAAAATATTGTGTCAATTCCTAGCCGTGTTGTTTGAGAACGAATTGACATACTATTTTTCCGATCAATATCCGACGCGTGTGAAGTAGAGACATTCGGCATTTTCGGTGTTGGATCATTCAAACAAGCTACAACGAATTGGATTCGTGTTCGTGTCGGTAATCGGGAAAAGGCTTGCTCGGGTTTTTCCTTCGAAGATTATATTATCAAAGGACTACGAGGGTAAGTATTCTTTTTTTTCATCATCGTTATTTATATTCGTTTATATGATGCTTGATCAGTCTGTTTTTGGGGTTTGATTTTATCCGGTTGGACCGGTTTAATTTCCACTGCGTATTTCGATTTTAATCATCGAATCCCAACACTGGGGACGGGGGTCGGGGGGCTGGGGTTGGAAGAAGAAAAAGGTAAGAAAAGAAAGAGAAAAAATGTATAAATATTTAGGGGTTTAGCCGACGACAAGATCTAAGTCTTCGGCTAAAGTTTTTTTAAAAAACAAATAATATAGTTTAGCCGACGACGTTTAGCAATAGTCGTCGGCTAAACCCGAAGTACGACACGATCCGTGTCATCCAACATGGTCAGGTTAGGCAGACAGTCGTTTTTCAATTTCTGGGCAGGTGCGACACTGTCCGTGTCATATGACACGGTCGGGTCAGGTGGGCAGGCGTTTTCTTAGTTTAACAAAAAAAAATTTTTGAAAGGGGTTTAGCCGACGACTTTCGTGGAAGTCGTCGGCTAAACCCCAATTTTTTTCTTTAAAGGTTTAACAATCACACAACAGCAATTATCAATGCCATACCACATTAATCTTTCGATTAACGCCGGCTATACAATCCCTTCTTCCTCAAACAAATTCATCAAATATTTCATCAATTCACAACTCATCAAATAATTTACCTAATTCATCACAAAATTCATCATATTTCATCATATTTCATCCAACTAACAACTAACAATTGATCAAAACTAAATTAAACACAAAATATGGAATATACTAAATTCATCAAATAATCTAAACAAATTCATCAAACAAATACATTTAATCAAACAAAAAAAAAAATAAAAATGGTTACCTCACTGTCGGACGACAGGATGGGCTGGCGGGCGGGGGCGGGATGGGGGCTGTCGGATGGCGGACAGTCGGGCAGGCGGGCGGTCGTGTGTTGGCAGTCGGGTTATGGGGGCTGGGGGATGGGCAGTGGTGTGTTGTCATTCGGGTTACGGGGGCTTGGGGATGGGGACGGGGGTCGGGGGGCTGGCGGGCGGGCGGGCGGTGGGACGGGGGCTCTCGGACGGCGGGCGGGCGGCGGTGTGTTGGCGGGGTCGGGGGGCTGGGGTCTGGGGACGGGGGTCGGGGGGCTGGGGTTGGGAGAAGAAAAAGGTAAGAAAAGAAAGAGAAAAAATGTATAAATATTTAGGGGTTTAGCCGACGACAAGATTTAAGTCGTCGGCTAAAGTTTTTTTAAAAAAAATAATATAGTTTAGCCGATGACATTTAGAAATAGTCATCGGCTAAACCCCAAGTACGACACGAGCTGTGTCATCTAGCACGGTCGGGTCGGGCATACAATCGTTTTTCAATTTCTGGGCAGGTGCGACACGGGTCGTGTCATTTGACACGGTCGGGTCAGGTGTGCAGGCATTTTCTTAGTTTAACCAATTTTTTTTGAAAGGGGTTTAGCCGACGACTTTCGTGGAAGTCGTCGGCTAAACCCGAATTTTTTTTTCTTTACAGGTTTAGCCGACGACTTCCAGGAAAGTCATCGGCTAAACTCCAAATTTTTTTAAAGGTTTTTAGCCGACGACTTTCGTGTAAGTCGTTGGCTAAACCCCCTAATTTTTTTTAATAATATTATTAATATTGTAACACCCCCGAGATATTCGAAGTATATTACAGCACCGTGGACCCCTAAATGGGACCCACCAGGCTAAAACAAGGAAAGCACTACTCGACTGACCATCTCAGTTAGCGAGGACACCCATTCAAATAATACAACATATAGAGATACGCCCGGAGTAACTGGCGTAATAAACATCAACCGACAATATAGCAATTTGAGTTAATACAAAACGAAGTTCGGAGTGAAAAGCCTAAGTACTCGCGAGTACAATCTATAAGTTTATAAATGTGGGAAACAACCATATCGAAATAGACAAGAGAAATAAGAAGACTCAAATGCACATGTCAACGACCCTGGCCAACATCCTCATACTGTCCTAGCGCCTGCTCGTCCGGCAGAACATAACCTGAAATCCATAACAAGAATTTCCCCAAAACGGGTCCCCAAAGGGGTTAGCAATTATGCTAGTACATGTAATCAAGGCAAACCATTCGCTTACACATTTCATAGTACAATGCACCAAAATGTTTCAAAAACCAAAACCAGACATGTCTTTTCCGGAAACAAACAGTCAATCACATTTGCCTAGGACCGGGACGAAGCCACGAATCCCACTCGAGGCCTCTAAGGACCCTTCTGAGCTAGCCATATCATAAAATAAATCACGCACGTGCATCGCCTATGACCGGGACGAAGCCACAAATCCCACTCGAGGCCTCTAAGGACCCTCCCGAGCTGGCTAGCTAAACAAACTCATGAATCCAGGGCTCAAACCATTGGACTCCCTCCGTGATCCCATCGGACCCTCCCGAGGTGAGCAAATCACACACAATATAAATTACCATTTCACGTTAAGCATAAAGGTTTCCAAAAATACTTGCCTTGAATAATTGATGACGCAACGAACGGAAAGGAAAATCACCGACGAATGCTAGGAACCAACGGAACCGAACCTAACGATTCGAAGAACATAATCACAACCAACTCTAAACGAATACGGAAATGGCACACACCCGAAAACCTGCCTACGATTCATGTATATTCGTATAAAAATAACAGCGAGGGCGGACCGCAACCAAACCCTCTTGAATACACAACAACCACGAAATATACCATGATTCCGTAGGGAAAACAAGAATACTAGCAAGATTAATCATATTCAATCATGAATTAATCAACTGTATGGAACGAATCGAAGAAAAACCTGAAAACCCTCAATTTACTCAAAAATAGGGTTCTAAGAAGATTTACATTGGATTAGGATGAAAGATTCGTGTTAATGTTGTTATTATACACCAAGAAGTCAAGGAATATGATGGTTGATATGATTGGAGGAAGAAATCGCCAAGAAATCGCCCAAATCGCTAAAGCCACGGAGGAATGAGGTGAAATGAGAATTAGATCCGTCCAAGGTCAACTCCTGGGTATATATAGCCGCACGGCTTAGCGCGCGCTAAAGGCTAAGTGTTAGCGTGCGCTACCCAGTTATATTACAGTCCAGAACTCACTGTCCTGGATCGTTAGTGTGCACTACCCAGTTATATTACATTCCATAACTCACTGTCCTGGACCGTTAGCGTGCGCTACTACTATCTAGCGTACGCTAACAACGACTCGGTAGCGCGCGCTATCGAGCTATAGCGTGCGCTACCTGGGCACCTGAACGAGTCCAGAACAAACTGTCCAGTACTAGACAATCACGCTAGCGCACGCTACCGGACACTTAGCGTGCGCTAGTCCCCCGACATTAGCATGCGCTAAACAACGTAGCGTACGTTAATCCGCTAGTCCAGAGGACTGGAATCAGAACTGCCACTCCCAGGGCTCAGCTCGCTAGTGCGCGTTACGAAGCAGACGTAGCGTGCGCTACTAAGGGATCTCTAGTGTGCGCTATGCAGAAAGATTAGCGCGCGCTAGGCACGGAATATGAACAGCCCAAAACACCGGAACATGAACGAAAAATCAAACGGAACATCTCAAAACACATAATAACATAGAATGGATCCACGGCAACACCAAAACGGTGGTTCCGAACAACAATTAGGAGAATCAGATCAATAGATGATGGAAGAAATACACTGAAAAATACACGAGGGTCTCTAAAAACGAGAAATACACCGAAAAATGAAAATACCGGGAAAGGAAAAATGCGGATATTACAAATATTATGTTAATGTTTTGATTATTATTATTACTATTTTTCATAATTTATTAACATAATATTATGTTTTTCATTATATATAACGTATGAAAATAAACATCTAATTTAAATTTATGGCTCATAGTCTGAGTCATCACCATATGGTATATGAAAGACTCATGTTACCAAAAGGGTTGAAACCATCATATGCAATCCCGAGCCTCACATTTCGGATATCTGAAGAAAAATTCGGATACTCCCTATCTATATGCTTCCACGCCTCTCCATCCGAAGGATGTATCATAGTATCCGTGTCATTAGTGCAAGGCTCGGCGTGCCATCTCATTGCTTTTGCCGTGTGAGGAGACATAAAAAGCCGTTCCAACCCGTCCTTCAATGAAAATACCAACACTATAAGAATAAACGTCAAAGACTTCGGATAATATCTGAAGTAAAAATATTATAATTACCGAAGTCTATGTTCGTGTAGTAAAAGGTATACTTTAGACTTTGTTTTTTATGCGAAGTCTAATATCCTAATAACCGAAATCTATCTCGGTTTTTTTCTAATTATGATCCAAATGTGGGGGGTAAGTGGAGTAAAAGAATGCCTTTAACTTCGGATATTTTATAATTGGCGTAGTTAAAAAAAGACTTTCTATTTCAGTTATTGTATAATATATATCAGTATTTTCTGCAGTAATATATATTAGTATTTCACATTTCAATTTAAAATTCATTGCCAAAATATACATTCACTTATAACTAACCATCAACCACAAGAGCTGAATAATATAAGAACTAACAATAAATCGCATTCATAAACAACTATCAATTCCCAAAATAAATACATTCATGTACAAAAATAATAAAGCATCTTTTTACAATAAACAAATACTTGAAAAAAAGGTAAATTTTTTGCTAACAGTTTGTGAGAAGTAACTCTATTTTTATTTCCTTCAGGTATGCAAGCTGGTGAAGCATCTTTTTACAATAATAAAAGCAGGCAATTAGATCGGCACGCTCCTGAGGTTTCTTCAATCCTGGGAACACCATCTTCGTTCCAGGTATGTACTGCACCAACAAATAAATAAATAAATTTCCGTTCGTTTTTCCGAGTTATATGCAATCCAGATTCCAAACACACCCACCTCTCATTTGCAATGAACTCATCAAATAAGTCAGGAGCGACCCTTAAAGTTAAACTTACACAAACTATTGCATCAGACTAGTGAATCCGAGTTATGTTATGAAACCAAATTGTTCACTTGAATATTTGTCAAATACCATAATCTAACAAACCAAGAATCCCCAAGCATTCCAAATAATCCACAGGAAAAGTAAACATACACACACACAGAGAGAGACAACACTAATCAGAAAAGCAGAGAGAAAGAAAACTTTACCTAAAATTTGAAAGCTCTAGAACCTCCAATTACATCCAAAGGCAATCAAATCAACATAATCCCTTCTCCAAACAACAAAGAATCCAAAAGCTCAACGAAGAACCAAATAGTAAACGGTGTATAACTATGAGCCACTGCTTCACGCCTATGTAACTTTGAGGAACAAAAACAAAGAAGAAGAAAAACCCACAAACAAAATATATACTATAAAGGGATCAAAGCCATCATATAAGAGAAAAAAGGAAAAAAGAAAAGAAAATGAACAGCTAAAAAGATGAGTTGTTCCTAATCTATGCCAGCCACTGTAGCAGCACCATGTTTTCATGATGACTGCGAGTGAAAAGAAAGAAAGAAGATCGAAACTGTTTACCTTCTACTTACCAAGACCTCCTCCTTCAATCCGTTATCCAGCAAATTACACGACAAAAGAAATTATTGGAATTGTTAGATAAGCCCAACTTAACACCAACAACATGTTAACATATAGTTGTCTCAGTCATAATGTTGTAGGATGTGAATACATAACTGGTTAACATACCATGTCATTAGGTGCGGCTGCGTGCCCATAGTGAAGCATGGAACTGAAATAAGATAATGGAACAATTACCTAATAATGGAAGCAATGAAACCCAAGATAATACTCCTGCGGCCCATTGTACAGGGCTGAGTAAATTTTTCAAACATCCGTAATTATGTAATGATGTAATCAGGTGTTTTAGGCGGTGAATGTTGAAGTATCATGGAGAAAACAGGAGAGAAACATACCTACTATCACCAGTTGCACATATACATGTGTATGAACAATATCTACAACCACCATAGATGTATGTGTGATGAAGAAACAAACTCTCCAGTTGATACTCTTTCATACCTACTATTGTTTTCCTCATAACCTACTCAAAAAAATTATAGCAAGTCAACCAGAATAAGTTACCAAGAAGTTAAAAAAAATAAGGTTCAACAAGTCTTGCTAACCCTAGTAGTTAAAAGAGATCATACTAACCCTATCCATTTAATGAGATCAAGCGAATCGGCAACGTGTAGTGGACTGTGGAGGAAATAAAGCTGCTGCACAGAAGAAATTGCAAACAGGCTCAATCACATAACCAATTAAAAAGAGACCTATTCGAATATCACAATTTAATGGAGAAAAGTATCACGAAAATATCGTTAGGACCTATACTCTTCTCTATCTCAAAATAAAAGAATCAATAGTGGAGCCTTTCAGCAAAGGAATCATGTTCCATCCACTGTCAACTTCATAAAATATTTTTACCAAATTGTGAACATCAAAATTCACTCAACAAAAAAAAAATGAACTGACCCAACCGTAAGCTAATAACTCAAAATTGGTGAAGAAATTGAGTGTGTCAAAAGCATTGATATTGCGCGAACAGAGTGACACAACATGAAAATGACAATAAGTTTTCCTTAAACTTCATTTACATTAATAATATTAATTAGGCGAATGAGCCCTAAAAATCAGAAAAAATGTGATAAACACACTTCACCACAAAACCTATTTTCGCACATATATGCTCGTTATGAATCTGAAAGTTAATTTACAACAGTAATATCATAAATGCAATTTCAAACAGCACAAGAACAACTTCTGATTTCCAGATGAATCCACACGCAGATTAAAATATATTCACCAATTTCTTTCATCTCTACACTGAATAAACCTTCAAATCCAGGAGAAAAAAGAATATGAAAGTTAATTTACAACGCCAATATCACAAATCATTTTTCAAACAGCTCAAAAATAACTTCTGATTTCCAAAAGAATCAACATGCTTATCTGAATATATTCACCAATTTCTTTCATTCCTACACTGAATAAAAACCTTCAAATTCAGGAAAAAATGAAAGAAGAAGAGGAAGATGAACGAATAAACCTTCAAATTCAGGAAAAAATATGAAAGAAGAAGAAGAAGGAGATGAATTATTACCTTCTCTGCTTGGAAGTGCAAAAGCCAGGGACTACACATCACGAAAAGTGAAAAAGCAAGTAAAACCAAGCTAAAGGTTTTCAATGAAATCAGCCCCCGTCGCGCCGACACCTTCAATCGCATCTACAGAGAGTCGTCGTCAAGCCTTGACAGAGACCATGTCTTCTTCCTCTTCTACTGAGAGTCGAATCTGGGATTTCGGATTCCCAAATGAAGTCCTTGAATCGTGCTTAGAAGAGATTGTCGCTCTGATCTACTCCGATTTAGGACATGGACGCCGCCGAGTTGAGCTGGCCATGGTCGCTGGAAATAGAACGTTCAAAAGCGCAAGTCGACGGAAGAGGAGGGGGATCGGGGTAGGAGATGCAGGAGAGAGAGAAATGGGGATTTTGCACGGTCGTGAGAAATAAAGTTTTTGACCGACTAATATTTTTATTCGATTGGGCCACCAAACTCTTATTCAATCCCAAATCTAACTAACAACGATTGAAGTCTTTCTTGTTGTTATTTTGGTAATATTTTTTTGATAAAATTACTCATTTTGGTAATTTTTATCATGAAAACTGGAGTAGAAATTTTGAGGGAGGAAATGGTGGAAACAAATATTTGCTAAGTGTTTTCTGAAGCCCAAATAAAAGAAATTGAAACTCAAAATATTAATTTCCGATCTCAAAACATACACTTCGCTATTATAAATTTTTTTGGTAAAATATAAAATTTCACACTGTTTACTTCAGTAATTATCAAATTAGCGAAGTCTTTATAACTTAAAATTTCTAACTAGCTCCTGTTTTTTTGTTTAGTACCATTTACTGAAGTCTATATGGGTTTTTTACTTCAGTAAATTGAAAAGCGAAGTTGTTTTTTGCTTTTACTTTGCTAATATAGATTACCGAAGTAAGACGTACCGAAGTCTTTGATGTTTATTCTACTAGTGCAAAGTACCTTTATCGGTTTTTCTTTTCCAGAAGAGTGATCCTATATCTCTATGTATCACATACAGGAAATCTCGTGAGGTCTTCATTAGGATGCCCCCAGAATAGAACACAATCATACATGCAGACGTGGATCTTAATGTAGGAAAGACCAAGATCTTTCAAAATTCGTCTCATTTTGGTATATGTGTTAGGAAGACGATGACCCTGTGGAAGCATATTACTCGTAAGCTACAAGTAATCATCCACAGACTTGATCGATGATCTGTTTTACACCTTTAATCTCATCATTTCCATGACACAATCAAGAACAGTCATGTTATACCCTGGGTATAGAGGGGTATGTTGGAGTTGAATTAGCTTGTTGTACCTGTCAAGCCCAGCAGTATTGCAAGGCATCGGTCTATGGGGTAGTGGGATTGGCTGAGTTGGTACAGACATCTCGGAATAACCAAACACATCATCAATCAACCTCCTCTTTGGATCGGTGAACCCGTCATTACCACTGAATTGTCCGTGATCATACGGAAAAATAGAATTCGGTGCTTCACCGTGGTATATCCAACATGTATATTTACTCCAAAAAGAATTCTTCTTTAGGTGCTCCCAGACCTCATCAAATAGAAAACGATACATATCACTGCGACACCTACATTTATTACACGAACAGTAGTGCAACGTATTACCACTGTCGTGCTCTTTTACAAATCTCATAAATTGCTTCATCCCATCCATTACTCTTGGATCCCATTTTCGTAACCCAATCCAACTCTTGTCCATCCTAAAAATATATAAATTTTCTAATATTAATCCAACTAACTAATATTGTTCAAATTATAAATGGAATCACAACAAATAATTAATCATAATGATTACCATCACAAAAATTAATCGTTATACAGAAAAGCTTTCGAATCTACAACATGAATAATACGAAGTTTTGAAATTACAATATAATACCTTAATTAATCGAAATGGTGATTATAACAACCGTTAGAATCCTTCGTCACTCCAGCTAGCACAACTCAAAGTAGCAACACAAACTAAAAAAAATACACAAAGGGGTTTCCAAGAACCGGGTTGATCTTTTTCACAAGGTCACAATATTGTAGCAACTGAAAGTAGCAACTCACAATATTGGGTTGGTGTTTCGTGGACTATCTATAATTTTAAATTGGAGGTTTAGCCGACGACCCAGATCAAGTTGTCGACTATACCATAATAAAAGTCGTCGGCTAAAGTTTAACACTTTAGCTGACGACTTCGTTGAACTTTAGCCGACGACCCAGATCAGGTCGTCGGCTAAACTATTTTAGCCGACGGTACTACGGGGCGTCGGCTAAAGTGAAAAGTTTAGCCGACGACACTTAAAACTCGTCGACCATTTTTTTACGTGTCGTCGGCTAAAGTGTGAATTTTGATAGTGTCTGTTAACCTTGCTGGTAGCGTATGTTATGTAAAATGTAGATTATAAAAGACATATCTTGTCTTTCATTATTGCACGAACCAAACTCGAGTATCCTCCCTAGAAATCGTCCCTCTGCCTTCCTAAGTCGATTTTCCCCCTTGCGTCTTGTTTTGGAGCTTCGTGACTTTGATTGAAGCTTAGTTATTGGAGGATTGAAGAGAGTTCTTGATGTCCTTGGAGTTGTTCTTCATTTTCAAGAGGTTGGTTGTCTAACTTGTGTTAATTTCGTAATGGTAATGATACTAGTGATGATTATTTCATATAATGTTAAACTAATCAAGTATAACATGTTGATTATGAAGATTATAGATAATTAGTGAAGAACGTGATGATGTTATTATCTATTAATTCTTGAATTGATGAAATGTTGAAAGATAACTTGGATATTATTGATTCTTAGGAAAATATATGATAAGAACCTGGTGATTAGAAGTTATAACTAAGCATACTCTTAATGTTTAGACATTTCTAGATGATATAACCATGTTTTGGGAAGGTTTAGCTAATTCAATGAAAGAAGATAACGAGTTATGGAATAACCATTATGACTTTGATATACTTGAGATGAACTTGATGAATTGATGAAAGTAGGATTGCCTAGAACATCATGATCGGATGTAGGTAATATTAGTAAGAGGATTATGACGATATCCTATGATCTTAGCGTAATGAGATGACTGATCGGAGTTATTCTTAATGAATTCCTGTTCATTATAATGATAAGAGTATTAAAGATCACCTTAAGTATGATAATTCGATCATAGAAGTGATTTGAAGATATTTAAGTGTATGAAGCTTTAATGCCTATTGGGATAGTTTGGACTATTTGGGTAAAATTGCGGATATCGTTTCATATGAATTCGATATAGATATTGTGTGAATGTGTTGTTGAATGAGTTACATTTCATCAAGGTTGCTTGTTCGAGTGAGTGTTGATTAGTCGGGGATAACCGTCCGTGGTTCGTTCGAAGAAGGACTATTTTCGTCTACGGAATTGAGGCAAGTTATCTTGCTTGGTTATAATAATGATTGAGTTCTTGTGTACATTTCGTGTATATGTGATGCTTTATGAATCTGTGGTTCATAATGTGGTATCATGTGGGTGATCGTGCTTATCGTTCCGTTGTGGGATTGCATTCCCAAGTTCACTACCTTTGATATCGTTGTTCTCGTTGATCGTTGTTGTCACTTCGGTGATTTTTCGATTCTTGGTTGGATGTGTGATTCATTGAGTTTGGTTGTCATGTTGTATCGTGATATCTGGAGTCATATCTGCATACCGATTGGTTATGTGTATGATTTTTAGCCAGGCACATATGGTCATACGTTGATGTTTCCGGATTGGACTACGCACATGAGATGTAGTTCGTGAGGCTAATTAGGTACATTGTCCAACGTATATCATTGATTCCGTATACGGGGTAGACATGTGCACGGATACATTTCCGGATCGGGCGTACTGTGATGTCCGTCTTGAGCCATATTGATTGGTCATGCATATTCCATGTACGATTGGGTATGTCCGACGGTTTGCAACTGGTTGTTCATACGCATGAGGGGTATGTTAAATAGTCATGTTGTCTCCTTGAGATCCAGTGTATAATGTCTTGAGAATTATTATCATGTATATCTGACCATGTGGTTTGGGCGAAATACTTGTGTTATGTTTTAGGTTGAGGCAAGGCCAAGGCACGGGAAGAGCACGGTGATGGAGAATGGTTTGAAAGATACTAGTTTGGGGGGCCCAAGTCTTTTGTTGTTCGGTTATGCTTAAAACCATGTAATTTCACTTTTCCATTTTATATAAACTCTTGTCGGTTGTATTATTATTTTGAGTGTATTCCAACTTCATATGGTTTATACTGGTATTGGATCTTGTGTATTATGAGGCTAATAGTCATACAATGTGTAAACCCTAATCCGGGTAATGATTATTATTGTGGTTCGGTACCACAAATTATGATATGATTAATTAATATTTTGGTATCGTCTGGGTCCCACTGTGTAATACCCGTACTTTTATTGACTGTTTGACTTTGCCGTTCTCCTTATTTTGTCGCTCTGTAAACGCTTGGAGATGTTGTGGATATTGTTATTGAGTTTCGTATCTTGTTTGGGTCTTGATCGTGTTGTTTAGACCTTGCGGAAGTGTTCTGGGCCAGAGAAATAGCGCACGCTAGGCCTAGGCTTAATGCACGCTAATTCTGCTTGATTAGCGCACACTAGCTTTGAGCCGTAGCGCACGCTAAGGGGGTCATTCAGGTCAGAACCAGTAACTCGGACTGCTCTCTGGACTGGCGGATTAACGCACGCTAGGAGTTTGTTAGCGTGCGTTATTCGTGGTTAGTAGCGCACGCTAACATCCGTCCGTAGCGCACGCTATCGGGCTGGTCGGCAGAGGCAATGAGGTTGCCAAGTTTTCTAGACTATCAGGTAGCGTACGCTAGGCTTCGGCCAGCGCACGCTAAAGCTGTTGCATAACGCACGCTAAGCCATAGCGGTAGCGCACGCTAAGGTTTGAGCAGGGCAGAGACAGTAGGTTCTGGACTCCAGTACTGGATGCCACATTTTGGGCTAGCGCACGCTAGAGATAGATGATTAGCGCACGCTAACGGGGCCGGCAGAAGCCACTGGACTACCCAGTGACTTCGCTAGCGCACGCTAATGAAAGAGGCGTAACGTGCGCTAGACTGGGCAGATATATATATGACAGTTGACTTCCATTTCGTCATTTTTCATCTTCTTCACTCCTTTTTGATGGGAATCACTCGGGAGAGACGATCTTGGGTGATTGGAAGCGATCTTCCTTCTAACAACAACATATTTGGTTTGAGAACATGGATTTCACAACATCTAATCCATCCTATCGTCCGAATCAAGGTAAAAATCCTTAGAACCCTACCTTTTGGGAATTTTGGGGTTTTTCGTAGATTTGTCCAATTTATCCATTTTGAAGCTTGAGAACCTTGAGATTATGATGTATCTATATCGTATGCATGCTTTTCCTACGATTTTACGGATTGGATTGTGCCGTTTTCGGACTTGTGAAGAGTTTGGACGATTTTCCAACCTCTAGTTGTTTATCCGTGTATTTTCATGAATCGTAGATGGGTTTCGGGAGTTTCTTCATGTAATTTGAATATGGATAATTGATTATCATATTCCTTGCGAATCGTTTAGGTGCCGGAAGTGCGTTCTTGGACCTACCGAACTCATACCCTTTTTCCGTTCGATTTCTCGATGTCTCAAAGGCAAGTATATATTTATGAATGTGCGTTCTCGACATTGGAAGTATGAAATATTAATGGCATGATTATTTTTATCCACACTGGGGCGGGCCGACGGGTCCCCTGAGGGTTTCGTAGCCTCTGGTGCGATTCCACGGATGATATGAACGAACCACTCTGGGGCGGGCCGATAGGTCCCCTGAGGGTTCCGTAGCCTCTGGTGCACTTCCACGGTATTCATATATGTATTGATGCGATGCCATGAGCTTTAGTTATTCCGGAATACTAGTCTTGAATTGATGAATTGACGGTTACATTTACTTTATTGTCGAGAAGTATTGTGTTTCATACTTGATATACTTGCACTAGCTATTCGACGGCTAACCCCTTTATGTTGGAAATACTTTTTATGTATTTCAGGTTCCAAGAGAGCGGACAGGCAGGTATCGGGTCGGCATGAAGATGGTGGGCAAGAGTGATACTGTGTCTTTCTTCCGGTTATGTTTTGAGTTTTCCATTCAGTATTGCTGTACTGGAATGGTTATTGAATACTCGAGTATTGTTTTCCATTTTTTTGATGTTCCGGCCTATGTTTGCCGAGGTATTGATTTGTGTTGTGATGTCTTTGGATACATTGGTTATGTTTTGAATACCCTTTGTATTGTTTTTCCTTCCAATGTATGTAGACCTTATCGGTCAAAATTTATGGTTCCGCATATGTTTAGCCTTGTGGGTACCACGGTGGGGCTTACAGCGCTGTAATAATCCCTGAATAACTTGGGGGTGTTACAGAATATGGTATCAGATCTTAGGTCTATGGATACCTAGGCTGTCGGTCTTTTGGCTCGATCGAGTCGTCATTTGTCCACAGTATCACTACTCTACCATCATCACAATGCGACCGGTACTTGTAAGACCTCTTACTCTTCTGGTGTTTCCTTATTCGTTTTGCTTCCTTTTATTGGTATTCTTGAGAATCGGTCACTTTGATGACGTGTGATTGAATTGTGCTTACGTGACTTGTGTGTTCTTCAGTATGTCAGCTGGTAGGAGCCGTGGCCGTGGTCGTGGCCGTGGACGTGGAAGAGGTCGTGGCGCGGCCGTTTCCATCAGTTCTGTTGCGGGGTCAACCAACCCTAGTTTGTCAAACTTGGTACATCCTGACACCGAAAGTCAGCACGACCAGTCGAATGGCCAAGGGAACAACGCGGACATTGGAGTTGCGAATGTACTTCAACAATTGGCTACCCAGATGACCATTTTAGCCCAAACTGTTCAGCTGAATAATCCGAACCCGAACACGGATGCCTTGCTTCAGAATGTAATTCGTATGCACCCTCCACAATTTGGCGGTGCCACAGACCCGTTAGCATGGGAAGATTGGCTACAAAATTGGAAAAGATTTTCGAAGCGGTTAATTGCCCCGAAGTGAGGAAAGTACCGATTGCTCAGTATTTCCTTACCAAGGAGGCCGCTACGTGGTGGAAAGTCATCAAGCCACAGGATCGTGTTGCCACGTGGCATGAATTTAAAGAACTTTTGGAGGCCGAGTTTTGTCCTTGGCCGGTATGAGAAGGCCGAATCCGCGCCTTTTTCGAGGCTAAACCACAGAATATTCCCGTTTCACAGGCGATCGTGGAGTACAACCAACAATTGATCCTTGTGAAGGATCAAGTGCGTAACGAGCGTGATAAGATTCGGTACTTTGATATGCGAATGAATATGGACCTATGGCGGTACATGGCCGAATTTACTTGCACCACACTGAAGGAATACCAGGATGGAGCTTTAGCCCATGATATGTTGAGCCCCGACAACGATACCGTGGAAGAATCGAAGAAGCAGAAAGTCGCGGGGAATTTTTCTAACTCTAAGAGTGGCAACTTTCAGAGGTCACAGACGACAAATCGTTCTGCCGGACAGTCGTCACATTCTAATAAAGGAAATAGGGGTTACCGTCCTACTCCGGGTACCACAAATCGCACGGTGACTTGCTATAATTGTGGCCGTTCAGGCCACATTAATTTGGAATGCAACTTTCCACCATTGAAGTGTCGCACGTGCGGATAGATGGGACATAGAGCGGCTTATTGTTCCGATCCGAATCAGACTTTGGACACTCGGGCTTCTGCCCCAGCACCACTTGATCAAGGTATAAACCAGCGACAATCTTTTGGTCAACCTCAGCAGAATTTCGGCAGGGGCCGGGGACGGGGTCAGAACGCTGGAGGGGGAAACTCTAGCGTCGGTTCGGTACAACCACGGGTTTATGAGATGCGTCGAACAGACGAACCCGACGCGGCGGTAGCTTCAGGTACCATTCATATTTTATCTCATCCAGTCCGTGTACTTTTCGATACGGGTGCTATACATTCTTTTATTTCTTTAGAGTGTGTACGCCGTTTGAATATAACTTGTTTGACTGTTTGCGATCCCTTCATCATGAAACTGCCTGGCGGGGATAGAATTGTGGGAAACCGGGAGATTAGAGATTTTCCGGTGATTATATCCGGTATGGAATGGTTATCGAATCTGATTGTAGTTGCTATAGAAGGCGAGGACGTGATCCTCGGCGAGGATTGGCTTGATAGTCATCAAGCGATTATGAACTACCGTACCAAGGTTATCACCATGATGACTAAAGACTGATCTGAGTACTCATTTTTGGGGCGTAAGTCGAGACTATCCAAGTTACTTATCAGTGCCATGAAGGCCGTAAAACTTTTGAATAAAGGTTTTACGGGCTATTGGTGTTATGCTATGAAAATGGAAGGAAACGAAGTCGAATTCTCTTCGATTCCGGTTGTTAATGAGTATCCCGATGTTTTTCCGGATGACCTCCCGGGATTACCGCCAGATCGAGAGATAGAATTTACCATGGACTTAGAGCCAGACGCGGCTCCGATTTCTAAAGCACCTTACCGGATGGCACCTTCCGAGATGCAAGAATTGAAAAATCAATTGGGAGAACTTCTGGAAAAAGGGTACATCAGACCGAGCGCTTCGCCTTGGGGCGCGCCTGTTCTTTTCGTAAGAAAGAAGGATGGTTCACTACGATTGTGCATAGACTACCGTGAGCTGAACAAAGTAACCATCAAGAACAAGTATCCTTTACCTCGTATAGACGATTTATTTGATCAATTGCAAGGGGCTGCAGTTTTCTCGAAGATTGATTTAAGATCCGGGTATTATCAACTCAGGGTGAGGGAGTCTGACGTTCCGAAGATGGCGTTCCGGACGAGATATGGGCATTATGAATTTGTAGTTATGCCTTTTGGGTTGACTAATGCACCGGCAGTATTCATGCAGTTAATGAATAAGATATTCATCGAGTACCTCGACAGGTGTGTAGTCGCCTTTACTGACGACATCTTGATCTATTCTCGATATAAGGAGGAACATGCCTGAAACTTGCGTTCGATATTAGATATTTTGAGAACCGAGCACCTCTATGCAAAATTCTCGAAATGTGAGTTTTGGTTGGAAGAAGTTATGTTTCTCGGACATGTGATTTCGGCCGAAGGGGTTCGTGTAGACCCGCAGAAGATTGAGGCAGTGCTGGATTGGGAACCGCCTAAAAATGTTAAGGAAGTTCGTAGCTTTTTGGGCCTTGCTGGGTATTACCGTCGGTTTGTCGAGGGGTTCTCGAAACTCGCTCGGCCGCTTACAAAATTACTCCAGAAGACCGAAAAGTTTGTTTGGACGGATGAGAGACAACAGCGCTTCGATGAACTGAAGAAACGTTTGACTTCAGCGCCGATTTGAACTTTACCACAGGGTAGTGGGGGCTTTGCAGTTTATAGTGACGCTTCGGGTCAAGGCCTGGGCTGTGTACTTAAGCAGTATGATAAGACGATAGCTTTTGCGTCACGACAATTAAAGCCTTATGAGATGAATTATCCTACTCACGATTTAGAGTTGGCCGCAATTGTCTTCGCACTCAAGATTTGGCGGCATTATTTGTATGGTTCACCGTGTCGGATTTATACCGATCACAAGAGCCTGAAATATATTTTCAGTCAGAAGGAGCTAAATATGAGACAGAGACGTTGGTTAGAGTTGATAAAGGATTATGATTTGGAAATTCTTTACCACCCCGGAAAAGCCAATGCCATTGCGGATGCTTTGAGCCGCAAATCGGCATCTCTTCAAATGCTCGAGGTCCTTACATCGCAGACGAAAATTCGTCAGGATTTAATCGAGCAAGGGATAGAAGTTTGGCTTCAACGAGTTCAGGGACAGTTGTGTACTCTCGAAATTACTTCGTCTTTGGTTGATGACATCAAAGGGAAGCAGTGGAGCGACCCGATGATTTCTCAACTGAAGGAAGACGTAATTAAAGGAAAAGCTCCTGGTTTTGTGGTTCACGAAGATAGTATTCTGAGATTTTAGGGAAGGCTTTGTGTTCCAAACGATTTAGAGTTGAGGCTGAGAATTCTCCGAGAAGCTCATGCTACGCCTTACTCAATCCACCCCAGGACGAGTAAGATGTACAAAGATTTGAAGCGCAATTTTTGGTGGAATAACATGAAGAAGGATGTTACGGAGTTTGTATTATGGTGCTTGACGTGTCAACAAGTCAAGATCGAACATCAACGACCAGCGGGGTTGTTGAAACCGCTTCCCATTCCCGAGTGGAAGTGGGAAGACATTTCTATGGATTTCATCACTGGCATGCCGAGAACTCGGGCCAGAATGAATATGATTTGGGTAATTGTCAATCCGTTGACCAAGTCTGCAAACTTCTTGTGTATTAAGGATACTTGGGGACCGGATAGACTGGCTCGAACCTTTATTGCTGAGATCGTGAGGTTACACGGTGCCCCCAAGACCATTGTTTCTGATCGAGACGGCCATTTCGTATCGCATTTTTGGCAGGCCGTTCATCAGGCTTTGGGTACTGAGTTGAGATTGAGCACTTCCTTTCATCCTCAGTCGGACGGTCAGACAGAGAGGATGATTCAGACGTTGGAAGATATGTTGCGTGCTTGTGCCTTAGACTGGAGTAATGATTGGGAGCTTCACTTGCCGTTGATCGAGTTTGCTTACAAAAATAGTTGGCATGCGTCGATCAAAATGGCACCCTTAGAGGCACTTTATGGTAGGCGGTGTAGGTCGCCATTGTGTTGGGACGAGGCTTCTGAGCTAATTGGAATGGAACCGGATATGTTGATGGAGACTAAGGAAAAGATTTCTATTATCCAGGACCGATTGCTGACTGCCCAGAGTCGTCAGAAATCTTATGCTGATACTCGTCGTCGACCCTTGGAGTTTGAAGTGGGGGATCATGTCTTGCTCAAGGTGTCGCCGACCAGAGGAGTTTTCCGCTGAAGAGATAAATTCACCACTAGAAGGGGGGTTGAATAGAGGTGATGCGGAATACCGAAATTTCTTGCGAGTAAATAGAAAATAGTGCGGAATTTAAAGACTCAAGAATTTATAGAGGTTCGGCAACTCGCCTACGTCCTCTCTCCGACTTTCTTTTTCTATTGGCTTAAGAAAAACCACAATCTTAACTCGTCTTCTATAGGTCCGAGTTCACAACCGTTACAATCGCTTGTCTTCTATCGGTCCAAGCTCAACCTTTCCCTCAATATAAATGATTGTTTATCTAGTGTTCTATAGGAACTAGATAATCCTCACTATACGAATATGGGAGTATCATCCTAACAATGCCGGATCAAAGATCCTAATAACACCGGATTAGTGACTCTTGATTCGTTTCTTTTACGCTCAAGTGTAAGTGATGCAACACTTACAACCAAATGAAAGAATACAAAGAATAATAGATATTACAATTAAAATCACTCTTGTATCTTTCTTTTCTCACAACTTGAAATGCAATAAAAGATATAAAACTGAGCTCAAGAATGCTTTGATTGCTTGTATGCTTGTATGCTTGAATGCTTGAAGTTGTGTGTTTGATACCCAAGTCCTTCGGGTATTTATAGGTGAGATCCATCCTTCAAATGCTGAAAAACATACTATTAGCGTGCGCTAATAGTGCCTTGTAGCGTGCGCTATCGGTTTTTGACTTGGGATCTCTGAACGGTCACAAAGATCATGCAAGAAAATACCATGTCTAGCGTGCGCTAGTAATGAATTGGTAGCATGCGTTAACGACTGGTCAACTAGTCTTCGATCTTGACTTTGACAATGTCCGATTTTCTCTCCAACGACTCTTTATCCAACGGCTAGATTTATGATTAGCGTGCGCTAGCAAGTATGCATAGCGTGCGCTAGCATTAATTAAATCCAACTTTTCCAGATTTTCCGGATCTGCATTGACTCTTGCCTTCCAACGGTAGAAATTCAAATGGTAATATGCTGACTCCTTTTAGCGTGCGCTAATGCCTATACCTTAGCGTGCGCTACTAGTTTCTTTCATTAACGTACGTTGCCTTGTGTAGCGTACGTAAAGGCTTTAACGAATTGAGTCCAGTAGCTACTGGACTACATACCGTAATATTGGTAGCGTGCGCTAGATATGATCAGTAACGTGCGCTATGTCCTTCCTTTAGCGTACGTAAGATGATATGAGTAGCGTGCGCAACATCCATTTCTGATTTCCTTCCAATCTTCACTGTCCTCTGGAGAAATATGATAGCGTGCGTTATTTTTTACTGTATAGCGTGCGCTAACTGTAGGTTCTTAGCGTGCGCTAACATTGAATAGCTTGCGTGCGCTATCGATCAGGCGACTTCACTTGGCTGCAGCTGACTTGTCTGGGCTGTATATGAATATCCCGATAGCGTGCGCTACTATATGATGAGTAGCGTGCGCTAGCTTTATTTTGCTCCTTCAAAATATTATCGAGCCGAGATTGATCTAATTAAATGTTTTGAATGTAATAATCATCAAAATACATTTTGAGTCAACAATCTCCCCCTTTTTGATGATGTCAAAACATTTAATTAATACCTGCAAAAACATTTTGAAATGATTCGAATCAAGGTAAACTTGTTCGATATATTAGTAGATTTTGGTTTTTGGAGTATTCTCCCCCTTTTTGACATAAACAAAAAGGAACTCCCCCTGAATTGTTGCATTATAACAAATATTAATGACAGTGCCATTATTCAAAGTGTAAACAACAATACTTGTAAATAACAATACTTGTAAATAACAAATGCCAAATGAAGAAATGCGAATTTCATTAAGATAAAATGCAAGTAATACAACGAGTTTTCATGACTTGAAACATATAGATTGTTCGAACAACAAGATTCTACATCCAAACATAAAAAATCCTCAAATCTAAGGGTCGGAAGAAGACGAAGGGAAAGGGAACGAAGGGTGTGTGAAACGGATGAACTCGGGTATCAGCCCACGCACTTCCCGGACTTCCGAACGTAGAGCCCGGACATCCTCTCGAATCTCAGCCTGAGAGGTCTCGATGCCCCGCATCCGAGCACAAAGGTCGCTCTCCTCTTCCTCCGAAACAACATCTCTCATTGGGCGTTTTCCTTTCGTCTTCGGATGACGAACAAAAGACTTGGATTGCAGCTCCTTAAGCGTGTGGGGTCCTCGGTGCGTGACTTGCTCGGTCGGTGTAGGCATCCGTGTGCCTTTCGGCACTTGGTTATCATCCCGGAGATATGGAAACAATACCCAGCCTCGATTGAAAGTCTCGACATAGTGCATGGCCTTGAGGGTTATGTCACTTATCTCGTGTGCCCGAGACACCGGAACGTGTGCCTCATTAGACAAGTCAACACGGAAATGTCGAAAAATCACCGTAAGAATTGACCCGAATGGAAGTCCAGATTTACTGGATCTCGGCATATAGTTTTTTGACCGAAAAGACTCCCCTTTAGCCTTCATCGAGCTTATCACAATCCCAGTGAAATCTACTCGATCATCCTTCAGCACCCTATATACGACATTCTTATCAACACCGACTAACTTGTGTTGGGTGTTGACTTTTGGCATTAAGCATTTCGTTAAAGCGGCCAACAACAAACGAATGTGTATACCAAAATCATTGTTCTCGAAAACGTCATCCGTGACTTCGATGACTGTTTTCGAACACAGAAAATCACCAATCTCTCTCTCGGACACCGCAGATTCTTCGACAATGTTTTTACCACAACAATCAAACCCGTCTTTTGATAACCCAAACAACTCGTGAAGAATTTCCGAAGAAACCTTCACCATAGTTCCGTTCACGAGGCTTTCGAGCACGAAACCTCCATTATTACCACTTTCACCAAGATGTAAATTCGCATAAAATTGACGAACACACTCAGGATACACAATTTCTTTGCACTCAACAAAACGTGCAATACCCAAAGCTTCAAAGAAGTCGCGAATGTTTACCTTGACCCGTTCAAGGCTGCTAAAGTTGAAGTAGTAGCAATCGGTCAAACTTTCTTGTGGAAGAATATCGAAGAAAATTTTCGACGCAATGAAGGAGACGAATCGATTGCTGTCAAAGTCGTTGTTGCGAGGGCATTTATAGTTCTTCTCCATGGCCTTTCGATTTTTGCTTGACATTATGAAGGAAAGACGAAGAGAATCGAAGATTTTGAGGGAGAAGTTCGCAAAATTTGGATCGGATGTGCGTCTAGGGTTTTTGCAAGAGGGAAGTTTTTCTGTCGATTGCGTAGGTTAGAAGTGTGATGCGTTTTAGGGTCGTGCGGAAATATATATAGTCAGCGAACTTTAAGTTAGCATACGCTAGAATTGTAGAGTTAGCGTACGTTAAGTAAGAAATGAAATGCTTACTGGACTGTCCAGTAGCTAGAATGGAATTCGAAAAATTTTAATTAGCGTACGCAAGAAAGTAGGGTTTAGCGTACGCTATCGAAGGAAGTGTTTAGCGCGGGTTAAGAAAATGAAGCTAGCGCGCGCTAGCGAGTGATCCGAATCAGGATTTTGATGTTTTGAGTAGTGAGCTTATTTCAAAAGTTGTCTACATGTCCCATGCCAAGTTGTAAACGAATGGAGTTAAAAGATTCTTCGGGAAGAGGTTTTGTAAAGATGTCAGCAAGTTGATCCTTCGTCCCGACAAAAATTAAACAGATGTCTTTTTTCTGAACATGATCACGTAAAAAATGATGTCTAATATCTATATGTTTGGTTCTACTATGCAGCACAGGATTTTTTCTCAGATTAATTGCACTAGTGTTATCACATAGGATAGGGGTATTTTCAAAATGTATGCCGTAGTCGCGGAGTTGATTTTTAATCCATAGCACTTGAGCACAGGCGCTCCCTGCGGCGACATATTCGGCCTCAGCTGTAGACAATGCTACGCTGGTTTGCTTTTTACTTCCCCAAGATATTAAACAGGATCCAACAAAATGACATGTACCACTAGTACTCTTTTTGTCAATTTTGCATCCGCCGAAATCGGCGTCACTATAGGCAATTAAATTAAAATCCAAGCAAGAAGGATACCATAGACCTAGTCCAATAGTTCCTTTCAAGTAGCGAAAAATGCGTTTACAAGCAATTAAATGTGATTCCTTGGGATTAGCTTGGAATCGAGCACATAAACATGTAGCAAATATTATATCTGGCCTAGATGCAGTCAAATATAGCAAGGATCCGATCATACCTCGATATAATTTTTGATCTACGGATTTGCCATTTTCATCTTTCTCAAGCTTTAATGATGACGACATTGGCGTAGATATCACCTTGCTATTTTCCATATTGAATTTCTTGAGGAGGTCGTTTGAGTACTTCGTTTGATGAATAAAAATTCCATCTTCGCATTGTTTGATTTGAAGCCCAAGGAAGAACGTTAATTCTCCCATCATACTCATTTCGAATTCTCCTTTCATAAGATTAGAAAAATCTTGGCACAAGGATTCATTAGTAGCTCCAAATACAATGTCATCAACGTAAATTTGGCAAACAAGTATATCATCATTTAGTATTTTAACAAACAAGGTATTATCGACTTTGCCTCTTTTATAGTCATTTGGTATTAAAAATTGACTTAAACGATCATACCATGCTCGGGGTGCTTGCTTCAACCCGTAGAGTGCCTTGTTGAGCTTGTATACATGATCCGGAAAATGATGATCTTCAAAACCGGGAGGTTGCTTGACGTAGACTTCTTCTTGAATGAAACCATTCAAGAATGCACTTTTCACATCCATTTGAAATAGCTTAATCTTCTTATGAGCGGCAAATGCACAAAGCAAGCGAATGGCTTCGAGTCGAGCCACGGGAGCAAAACTTTCTTCGTAATCAAGACCTTCTTCTTGATTATATCCTTGAGCGACCAAACGAGATTTATTTCGAATAGGATAGCCGTCTTCGTCACTCTTGATTTTATGCAACCATTTAGTTCCGATAATTGTTTTATCTTTAGGCGCGGGAACTAAATTCCATACATTATTGTGCTTGAATTGCACAAGCTCCTTTTGCATTGCCATCACCCAAGTTTCATCATCGAGAGCTTCGGATATATTTTTGGGAACTATTTCAGATACAAAAGCACAATGAGCCATAAATTCGGTGGTTCTCCTTCGGGTTTGAACACCGTCTTCAATGTTTCCGATCACGAGATCCTTCGGATGGTCTTTGATGTGCCTCCAATCTTTCGGTAAATCAACGATTGTGTTCGTTTCGATTTCCGAAATTTTCTTCACTTCGGGTGAGGGATCCGAAAAGGTACCTGCATCATCAAAATATTCTACCTTTCTCGGAGGTGAGATCATATCATTGAATTTAACATGTATAGACTCTTCAACTTTATTCATTCTAATATTATCAACACGATATGCTTTACTATTAGTACAATAGCCAAGAAATATTCCGGGGTCGGATTTGGCATCAAACTTGCCCAAGTTATCCTTGCCATTGTTCAAAATAAATACATTGCAACCAAAAGGATGAAAGTAAGCAATATTGGGCTTTTTGCCCTTCCATAATTCATACGGGGTTTTAAGATGAGTTCTACGGACGTGAACTCGGTTAATCACATAGCATGCCGTAAAAATTGCTTCGGCCCAAAAGTATCGTGGAAGAGAGTATTCATTTAGCATTGTCCTCGACATTTCTTCCAAAGATCGGTTTTTCCTTTCAACAACTCCATTTTGTTGAGGCGTTCTAGGAGCCGAAAAATTGTGATTAATACCGTATTTATCACATAAAAGTTCAAACGGGGTGCAATCAAATTCACCTCCGTGGTCGGTGCGAATAGAAATTATGGAGAGGTTTTTCTCATTTGATACCAAACGACACCATTTAGAAAACTCGGAAAATGCATCATCTTTATGTGCTAAAAATCTAACCCAAGTAAATCGAGAGAAATCATCAACAATAACCAAAGTGTAAAGTTTACCATTTAAGCTAACATGTCTAGATAGTCCAATCAAATCCATATGCACGAGTTCAAGAACTCGACTAGTGGAAACCTCGAATTTTGGTTTAAACGATTCTCGAGTATGTTTCCCTTTTATGCATGATTCACACAAATGTTTTCTATCAAACTTGAGTTTGGGCAATCCACGAACAAGGTCGTGTCTAGATAAAATAGAAATAATAGGTAAAGAAGTATGCCCCAATTTTCGATGCCATAAATATGCATTGTCATCCAAGGTAATAAGACATTTTTCATTGAATGAACTTTTATCATTAAGGTCAACAATATAGATGTTTCCACATCTCAAACCAATGAATGCAATTTTATTATTTCTAAATGCCGTGCAATGCGTTTGCTCAAATAGAATTTTAAAACCTTCATCACAAAGTTGCGAAACGCTAAGGAGGTTATGATGCAAACCTTCAACAAATAGTACTTTGTTGATAGAAGGAGAAGGTTCCTTACCGACTTTTACGATTCCTTTGATTTTTCCCTTTTGATTATCTCCAAAGGTCACATGTCCTTGATCTTGATATTTGAGGTCTTCAAATAAGTCCTCGGAGCCGCACATGTGCCTTGATCATCCGCTATCAATGTACCACTTGTTTTTCCTTGGTGCCGGTACCTACAAAAGTAGAATTTCTCGGTTGTTTTGGTACCCAAGCCCGTTTGGGTCCTCCAAAGTTAACTATGCTTATAGCATTCGGAACAATTGTCCCTTTAGGAACCCATATTTGCTTAACTTTGATAGTTCTTAACTTTGAATGAGCATTAACATTGTGAACTCGTTTGAACGGATCTTTTGAGTTCTCGGTTTCGGTTTTCTTTATTTTGTCAAGGTTGATAAGGGATTGTTCCCGTTTAAAAGGATCGAAACCAAGACCGTGTTTGAGCAAGGGCGATTTTTGAATAGATAGGAGCCTTTCGAATTTCTCATTTCCGAGAGTAAATTTGTTCAAAATATATTTTAGCTCCTTTTGAGTTTTTGTTAACTCGATTTTCAAAACATTTTCTTTTTCAAGACATGATGTATGGTCGATCTCAATAGTTTTGCCCTTGTTTTGAAGAGAGGAGTTTTCGAGTTCTAGAGATTTTATTTTTCTATTTAAAGATATATTTAATTTAACCATCTCGTCATACTCCGTATTTAATGATTCAAACGCACTCAACAACTTATCATCTTGATGAACTTCTTGTGAATCACAAAAATCAAAAGAGTCATATTCGTCATCATTAAGTTTAGAGCTTACCTCGATATTACTTTCGGAGTCGAGGGCCATGAATGCAAGATTTGCGTCTAGAGATCTTTCAATCTCCTCCTCGTCATCACTCCAAGAAGCGATTAGAACCTCCTTCTTTTTTAATCTTTCCATTTGAGGTTTTGAAGAGGATCCTCGGCATTCTTTGGCATAATGACTGGCTTGACCACATTTCCGACAATTATTGTCGAACTTGTTGATGGGAGTATAGCCACTCTTCTTTTGCTCCGGTTTGCCATCCCGACCAAGAAAACTTCGCCTCTTTTGAATTAGGTTTTTGTACCTTCTAAAGTTTTTGGCATAGAGAGCGAGTTCCTCGTCGTCTTCATCTTCGGCAACATCTTCCTCAACGTCGCTATCAACATTGAATGCGACTACTCTTTCCCGAGGCTTTGGTTTTGTGCCTCTAGACTTGAGAACGATCTCATAGTTGATGAGTGACCCGATGAGGGCACTAAATTCGAGCTTGTTGAGATCCTTGGATTCCATGATCGCGGTGACCGTGGCATCCCATTCTCGTGGCAACGATCGAAGAATTTTATTAGCTTTGTCGCTGCTCGATATAGGCTTTCCGAAAGATGCAAGACCGTTTGTTATAGCCGAAAATCGATCCAACATATTTGTGATCGTTTCCTCGTCATTCATGGAAAATAATTCGTAGTCATGGAGTAACATATTAATTTTGGTCTCCTTGACTTGGGTGGTTCCCTCGTGAGTGACTTCGAGAATTTCCCAAGTTTCTTTTGCACTTTCATAGGACGATATCCTATTGAGTTCTTCGGGATTAAGAGCGCAATAGAGAAGTTGAGTAGCTCGAGAGTTGACGTGCGTGTTTCTCCAATCCTCGTCGTTGAATTCTTCGATCTTTTTCAACGATCCATCCTCTTTCTTAGCAAGTTTAGGACCAAGAGCAATAACTTTCCAGATTTCGATATCGTAGGCTTGAACGAAGATCGCCATCTTCTTTTTCCACGTCATGAAATTGGAACCGTCGAAGAAAGGAGGACAGTTGAGAGCATTTCCTTCAATTTGGCCAAGAAGTTCCATATGCGGATCTTTTTCTCTTAGGTGGTTAAACCTTTAAAAAGAGACCCTCTCTGATACCAACTGAAGAGATAAATTCACCACTAGAAGGGGGGTTGAATAGTGGTGATGCGGAATACCGAAATTTCTTGCGAGTAAATAGAAAATAGTGCGGAATTTAAAGACTCAAGAATTTATAGAGGTTCGGCAACTCGCCTACGTCCTCTCTCCGACTTTCTTTTTCTATTGGCTTAAGAAAAACCACAATCTTAACTCGTCTTCTATCGGTCCGAGTTCACAACCGTTACAATCGCTTGTCTTCTATCGGTCCAAGCTAAACCTTTCCCTCAATATAAATGATTGTTTATCTAGTGTTCTATAGGAACTAGATAATCCTCACTATACGAATATGGGAGTATAATCCTAAAAATGCCGGATCAAAGATCCTAATAACACCGGATTAGTGACTCTTGATTCGTTTCTTTTACGCTCAAGTGTAAGTGATGCAACACTTACAACCAAATGAAAGAATACAAAGAATAATAGATATTACAATTAAAGTCACTCTTGTATCTTTCTTTTCTCACAACTTGAAATGCAATAAAAGATATAAAACTGAGCTCAAGAATGCTTTGATTGCTTGTATGCTTGTATGCTTGAATGCTTGAAGTTGTGTGTTTGATACCCAAGTCCTTCGGGTATTTATAGGTGAGATCCATCATTCAAATGCTGAAAAACATACTATTAGCGTGCGCTAATAGTGCCTTGTAGCGTGCGCTATCGGTTTTTGACTTGGGATCTCTGAAGGGTCAAAAAGACTGTTGCAACGGTAAAATACCATGTCTAGCGTGCACTAGTAATGAATTGGTAGCGTGCGTTAACGACTGGTCAACTAGTCTTCGATCTTGACTTTGACAATGTCCGATTTTCTCTCCAACGACTCTTTATCCAACGGCTAGATTTATGATTAGCGTGCGCTAGCATTAATTAAATCCAACTTTTCTAGATTTTCCGGATCTGTATTGACTCTTGCCTTCCAACGGTAGAAATTCAAACGGTAATATGCTGACTCCTTTTAGCGTGCGCTAATGCCTATACCTTAGCGTGCGCTACTAGTTTCTTTCATTAACGTATGTTACCTTGTGTAGCGTACGTAAAGGCTTTAACGAATTGAGTCCAGTAGCTACTGGACTACATACCGTAATATTGGTAGCGTGCGCGAGATATGATCAGTAACGTGCGCTATGTCCTTGCTTTAGCGTACGTAAGATGATATGAGTAGCGTGCGCAACATCCATTTCTGATTTCCTTCCAATCTTCACTGTCCTCTGGAGAAATACGATAGCGTGCGTTATTTTTTACTGTATAGCGTGCGCTAACTGTAGGTTCTTAGCGTGCGCTACCATTGAATAGCTTGCGTGCGCTATCGATCAGGCGACTTCACTTGGCTGCAGCTGACTTCTCTGGGCTGTATATGAATATCCCGATTGCGTGCGCTACTATATGATGAGTAGCGTGCGCTAGCTTTATTTTGCTCCTTCAAAATATTATCGAGCCGAGATTGATCTAATTAAATGTTTTGAATGTAATAATCATCAAAATACATTTTGAGTCAACATCCGCTTCGGGAAAAGGGGAAACTTAGTCCGAGGTATGTTGGACCTTTCGAGATTTTGGACAGAGTTGGAGATTTAGCTTATCGCTTGGCGTTGCCTCCAGCTTTGAGTCACGTCCATAGTGTTTTTCATGTGTTTCAGTTGAGAAAGTACGTACTGGATCCGAGCCACATTATCGACTACAGTGAGATTGACGTAGCCGAGGATATTACCTTTCCGGAGAAACCCGTGAAGAGCCTTGAGCGTCGCGAGAAACAACTTCGGCATAAGACCATTCCACTGGTTAAAGTGCAATGGTCGAGACATGGAGTCGAGGAGGCGACTTGGGAGACGGAAGAGAAGATGCGGGTAGAATACCCCGAACTATTTATTTCTTAAGTTTCGGGAAGAAACTTCTTTTTAGAGGGGGAGAATGTAATACCCGTACTTTTATTGACTGTTTGACTTTGTCGTTCTCCTTACTTTGTCGCTCTATAAAGGCTTGGAGATGTTCTGGATATTGTTATTTAGTTTTGTATCTTGTTTGGGTCTTGATCGTGTTGTTTAGACCTTGTGGAAGTGTTCTGGGCCAGAGAAATAGCGCACGCTAGGCCTAGGCTAACGCACGCTAATTCTGCTTGATTAGCGCACGCTAGCTTTGAGCCGTAGCGCGCGCTAAGGGGGTCAGTCAGGTCAGAACCAGTAACTCGGACTGCTCTCTGGACTGGCGGATTAACGCACGCTAGGAGTTTGTTAGCGCATGCTATTCGTGGTTAGTAGCGCACGCTAACATCCGTTCGTAGCGCACGCTACCGGGCTGGTCGGCAGAGGCAGTGAGGTTGCCAGGTTTTCTGGACTATCAGGTAGCGTACGCTAGGCTTCGGCCAACGCACGCTAAAGCTGTTGCATAATGCGCGCTAAGCCATAGTGGTAGCGCACGCTAAGGTTTGAGCAGGGCAGAGACAGTAGGTTCTGGACTCCAGTACTGGATGCCACATTTTAGGCTAGCGCATGCTAGAGATAGACGATTAGCGCACACTAACGGTGTAATATCCGGATTAATTACCGAGTATTTCACCTGTATTTGAACCCTGTATTAGTTGGAATTGTGATATCATTAAGTGGAATATGGTATTTACCGTATTTGTATTTTCGTGCATGAGTATGGCAGCATATTACTTGTCCCAAACAAATACTCAATAATACAAATTATTGAGTATGGCTGCATATTATAAGTAAAGTAATCAATTATGGAGTTGGGTGGAGGCCAGCACATGGTCCTGGACAGTTTTTAATTATTAAGCCTGGACAGCTTTGGAATCTAGCGTAGGAAATTATTGAGCACAGGGGTCCAGAAACATTTTATAAAGGACATCACCTCATTTCATTTGGTTTTCATCTTCCTTCACCTGTTCTTAGTTCCCTGAAAGTCCAGATGGTTTTTCCTACCTCTTAAACACATTTAGACCACCCCTTTTGTGAACTTTGAAGATTGGGTGTCACTGGTGATTGATCATTGAAGTGGAGAAACATCTTGATCTGGCAAGCAAGCAACCGGAGTTGGATTCTACTTATTGCCTCGGTGTTTTCTTCATCTTAACGTATGTTAATACTAATTCCTACTTGGATTCGTGTTATCAAGGATATGATAGAAGTATGCTGTCAAGATATTGAGTTCCACTGATAAAATCATCCAAGCATCATCATGTTTTAGAAATTGGTATGTTTATACTTATGAATAAATCATCAGAGGTTATATCCTTCCATATAAGTTGGATTTGTTAGATGTTTTCTGGATATAATGATGATATTGGAATCTAACATATCAATCTTGGATCACCCAACTTCACTTGAGAATTTCGTATGTTCAGTTTTCTATCCAGTACCCTACAGTCATCAATTAGGCGAGTCAAGTAGGCTGATCAGCGAGGTTGACTTGACTCGGTGATCGGCGAGTTGACTCGGTGATCGGCGAGGTTGACTCGGCTGATCGCCGAGGTTGACTCGGCTGATCGCTGAGGTTGACTTAGGCGATCGGCGAGGTTGACTCGGTGATCGGCAAGGTTAATTTCGGTCAATCGCGTGTTGACACGTGGCACAATATGATCCGTCTATTTAATTGTCCTTCGAACGGTCATAACTTCTTCATACGAACTCGGATTCGGATGAATTTTTTTTCTAAAACGATCGTCTCGAGGTTGACTTTTGACTCGGCTGATCAGCGAGGTTGACTTCTGACTCGGCTGATCAGCGAGGTTGACTTTTGACTCGGCTGATCAGCGAGGTGACTTTTGACTCGACTGATTAGGTTACATTTTATGAACTTCCGACCGTGATTTGGATTGTTAGATGTTAAATACATTGTAAATGAAATCTATATTACTTATTTTGTTAAGGTCTGAGCTTAGCAACGTGATTGATTGAAGGGGCGACCTTCGAGTGTTTCGTTTTCATGGAAGTTTCGTTCTTGTCTTTGAATCGAGGCAAGTACCTTATTTGTTTTATGTATTGTTGTTATACATATTGTCGTGCATGTATGTCATTATTGTATGTCCACCTCGTGTTGGTCCGACGGGATCATCGGGGGATCTATGCTAGCGTGCGCTGGATCATCGGACGGGTTTTTCCACCACGGGTTGGTCTGACGGGATCATCGTGGGTTCTAGGCAGTGAACGCTGGATCGTCGGAATTACCATGTGTATGTCATGATATCATGTTGTGATTATCAGTTGTATATGTTATTTATTGAGTTTCTCGTAGGAGAAGACTCGTTGGTATTTTTGTCAATTACGTATTATTATTCTGCGTGAGATGTTGAATAATATGTTGTGGTACTTGTACTAGCATCGTTGTGCTAACCCCTTCGGGGGTGAACATTTTGTTTATGTTCAGGATCCAGGAGAGCGGGGAAACAACCACTGGAGCTACATGACGACGGGGGTGCAGAGTGATGTTTTGGCCTGGTTTACTTGTCTGTTGTTTGTTAGTTATTTCAATAAGTACTCGAGTACGTAGTCATTTTTGATGAATTTGAATTTGGTGATGTATTAATAATTTCTGTTGAACATTTGTATTTTCAGTATTTGGTCAGAACTGTTGTATCTTAATTTCGTTATTTTCATTCGTTGGTACCTATTAATGCCTTTTCAACTCTTTAGCCTTGTAAATCCTGATGTAAAGGATTTACGGCGCTATAATATTCCTGAATATATCAAGGGTGTTACAGAATATGGTATCGGAGCTAAGATTATGGATATCTTGGCCGTTGGGTTAAAATAGGGGTCGTTTATGTCTTTTGAGGTAACCGGCCGCGAATAACATCACTGTACTGCCTACGTCGTCGTGCGGGCGGTGGTTGTAAGTTCCTAAACTCTATCTCATCATTTGCATGTTACATTTCCTTATACTTGAGCATTTGAACGATATTGTTTCCTTTATATTGAGTAATTATGCTTACAGTATGTTGAGAGACGGACGTGGACGTGGTTGCGGTCTCGGACGCGGACGAAGGAATGCTGAAAGGGAAGCGTCGCCTTCTAATCAGGCCAGTCATAGTTCAGGCGAGCCACATAGATCTATCAATAACGAACCGGAACCTGCTGTACCAGAAATCCTTCGTCAGGTGGTGAACCAGATGACTCAGTTCGCCCAGGTCGTGGACCGAATGCAAGTGGCGGTGGGACTACAGCAGGGAGAGAGACAGCAAGGAATCCCGGACATGAGAAATCGAGGTGACCGGTGGCTGCAAGAGGTGGCGAAGATGCAACCACCCAAATTCGACGGTATTTCTGAGACTCCCACCTGGGACCATTGGTTGAAGGAACTGGAGAAAATCTTTGCCGGAATTAACTGCCCAAATGACCGGAGAGCGTCTATCGCTCAATACTTTCGATAGGGAAGCGTCGAATGGTGGGAAGCCATCCGGCCTATAGACCATGATGCTGATTGGACAGAGTTTAAATTGATGATGGAAGCTCAGTACTGCCCTCGTCCTGTGAAGGAAGCTAAGGTTCGGGAGTTTTTCTCCGCTCAGCCTTCAGATGTGCCAGTATCTCAGGCAAATAAGACGTTTAATCAGCAGCTAGCATTTGTTCGACATCTGGTCAAAACAGATGCAGAAATGATGATCCATTTTGATATGAGGATGAAACCAGAAATCCAGAGGTACATGTCCGGTTTTGAATGTACCACACTCCGTCAATACCAGGAGCAGCTATGGAGAAATTTACGGAATCCAAGAAGCAGAAAGTCTCTGGTACTTTTACGGAGCACAAGAACAGCGGGCCCCGCAAGGCCCAGTCATCTTTTCATTCTTTCAAGAAACCTCTGCACCCAGTTAGGAGCGGAAAGAACTTCGTAGCAACAACAACTATGACTGATGTTACCACGAAATGCTTTAACTGCACCCAGATGGGACACTATCGACGGAATTGCCCCCTACCTGCCGTGACTTGTTTTGATTGTGGTCGAGAGGGACATCGTGTGGTGTTCTGTGAAGAGGCTGCAAAGTCTTTTAGAGCCCGTACACCACAACCAGTCCATAAGGAAGCCAGTATCCAACAAACGCAGCAAAGTGTTCAGATGCCTCAGAATTTTGGCCGCGGGCGAGGCAGAGGACAGTGGGAGGGAAAGGGTACATCGAGTGCCGGATCTGTTCCCCCACATCTGTACGAGATGAGGAGAACAGACAATCAGGATGCTGCTGTTGCATCAGGTACTGTCCAGATCCTTTCCCAGCCAGTTAGCATTTTATTCGATACAGGAGCTACGCATTCTTTTATATCATTGTCTTGTGTAAATCGTTTGAATGTTTCTGGTTTTCATAATTGTGAACCTTATGTTGTTGGTTTACCGAGTGGAGAGAGGATTGTTGGAAACTTAGAAACTAGATATTTCCCTGTATCATTTGGAGGCAGAGAGTGGCTCTCAAACCTGATTGTAATAGAAATGCAAGGGGACTATCTGATACTCGGAGACGATTGGCTTAATCGATATGGAGCTATTGTAAACTACTGAAGGAGGAATATCTCGCTGATCGCTGACGATGGTTCCGAAATACTGTTTGAGGGATGGAAACCGGGAAGCTCAAGAAAGTTGATCAAAGCGATGAAAGCTGTCAAATTGTTGAAACAGGGTTGTACCGGATACTAGTGTTATGCAATGAAGAAAGAAGACAAAATTGTGGAACTTTCATCCATTCCTGTTGTTAACGAATTTCCAGATGTATTTCCTGACGAGTTACCTGGACTACCTCCACGAAGGGATGTAGAATTTACCATTGAACTGGAACCCGGAGCTACACCAATTTCTAAGGCACCGTATCGTATGGCACCTACTGAGATGTATGAACTGAAAAAGCAACTGGAGGAGTTACTAGACAAAGGCTATATTCAGCCAAGCGTTTCGCCCTAGGGAGCGCCGGTTCTTTTTGTCCGAAAGAAGGATGGATCACTTCGACTGTGTATCGACTATTGAGAGCTGAACAAGATGACGATTAAGAACAAATATCCGTTGCCACAGATTGATGATTTATTTGACCAGTTTCAAGGAGCAACAGTATTCTCTAAAATTGATCTGAGATCAGGATATCATCAGCTAAGGATTAAAGAATCAGATATTCCAAAATCAGCGTTCAGAACTCGCTACGGACACTATGAGTTTGTAGTGATGCCGTTTGGTCTCACTAATGCACATGCTGTTATTCATGCAGTTGATGAACCGAGTGTTCATCGAATATTTGGATAAATTTGTGGTCGTGTTCATTGATGACATTCTAGTGTATTCTAAGAACCCGGAAGAGCATGCACAGCATTTGCGGATTGTATTAGAACTTTTAAGAAGCGAGCAACTGTATGCCAAACTCTCTAAGTGTGAATTCTGGCTAAAGGAAGTAATGTTCCTCGGTCATGTGGTATCAGCTAAAGGAGTCCGAGTAGATCCTCAGAAGATTGAAGCGGTTTTGGATTGGAAGCCTCCTAAGAACGTGAAAGAAGTCCGAAGTTTCTTAGGACTTGCTGGGTATTATCGTCGGTTCGTGGAAGGGTTTTCCAAAATTTCCCGCCCACTTACTCGACTCTGCAGAAAACTCAAAAGTTTGAGTGGAATGAGTTGTGTCGAGTTAGCTTTGATGAATTGAAGAAGAGATTGACGACGGCACCAATTCTATCACTTCCACAGGGAACAGGAGGATTTATAGTTTACAGTGATGCTTCGAACCAAGGACTCGGATGCGTATTAATGCAGAATGACAAGGTGATCGCTTACGCGTCACGACAGCTGAAACCTTATGAAGTTAATTACCCAACACATGATTTGGAGCTAGCGGCAGTAGTTTTTGCTTTGAAGATCTGGAGGCATTATCATGACGGACTCACCGCGGATCTTTACGGATCACAAGAGTCTCAAATACATCTTCAGTTAGAAAGAGTTAAACATGCGGCAAAGGAGATGGTTAGAGCTGATTAAGGACTACGACTTGGAGATTTTGTATCATCCAGGCAAAGCGAATGTAGTGGCCGACGCACTCAGTCGCAAGCCTGTTTCTATTCAGATGCTGGAGACTCTGACCTCCCAACTTAGCCTTCAACGAGAGATTATTCGAGAAGGAATTGAAGTATGGTTACAAAGAGTCCAAGGACAACTGTGCATGATGGAAATAACTTCATCATTAACCGAAGAAATCAAATCTAGACACGCAGATGATCCTCTGATGATTCGGTTACGTGATGAAGTGATCAAGGAGAAAGCCCCCGGATTTGTAATTCATGATGATGGAGTTTTGAGATTTCAGAACCGACTCTGCGTTCCCGATGTCGATGTTCTGAAACAGACGATTCTGAAGGAAGCTCACAGTTCGCCCTATTCTATCCACCCGGGCACCAGTAAGATGTATAAGGACTTGAAGCAAAATTTCTGGTGGGGCAACATGAAGAAAGATGTAGCGGACTATGTTTCGAAATGCTTGACTTGTCAGCAGGTTAAGATCGAGCATCAACGACCTGCCGGAATGTTGAAACCACTCCCGATTCCTGAATGGAAGTGGGAGGACATATCGATGGACTTTATCACTAGTATGCCGAGAACTAAGACAGGAATGAACATGATTTGGGTGATAGTTGATCGTTTAACCAAATCAGCTCATTTTCTAAGCATTAAGGACATGTGGGGACCAGAAAGGTTGGCACGAGTATTTATTTCGGAAATAGTTCGATTGCATGGAACGCCGAAGACCATTGTTTCTGATCGAGACGGCCGTTTTGTGTCTCATTTTTGGAAAGCAGTTCATAAGGCCTTGGGGACAGAATTGAACTTGATCTGACTTATCACCCATGGCCGACGCACAATCCGAGAGGACTATTCAAACGGTGGAAGACATGCTAAGGGCCTGTGCCTTAGATTGGTCAAACGATTGGGAAATTCATCTACCGTTGATTGAATTTACCTACAACAATAGTTAGCATGCTTCCATTAAGATGGCACCGTTTGAGGCATTATACGAGAGGAGATGTAGATCGCCCCTGTGTTGGGACGATTCATCAGACTTAATCGGGATAGAACCAGAGTTGATCGTACAGACTCGAGAGAAGATAGCCTTGATTCGTGAAAGGCTGTTGACCGCCCAGAGTCGCCAGAAATCTTACGCAGACATACGTCGTCGCCCTTTGGAGTTCAGTACTGGAGACCACGTACTTTTAAAGGTTTCTCCTACTCGGGGAATTTTCCGTTTTGGAAGAAGGGGAAAATTGAGTCCGAGATATATCGGACCGTTCGAAATCCTTGAGAGAGTTGGGGAGTTGGCATACAGATTGGCATTACCGCCGTCATTGAGCCATGTTTATAACGTGTTCCACGTATCCCAATTACGGAAGTATATACCAGATCCTAGTCATGTCATTGATTTCGGCGAGATCGAAGTCGCTCAAGATGGCACGTTTGAAGAGAAACCGATCAGGATACTCGAGAGTCGAGTTAAACAGTTGAGAAACAAACCGATCGCATTGGTCAAGGTTCAGTGGTCGCGCCACGGAGTGGAAGAAGCCACTTGGGAAACAGAAGAAAGTATGAAGTCCATATATCCAAGATTATTTTCGTCTTGAGTTTCGGGACGAAACTCCTTTTTAGTAGGAGAGTATATAATATCCGGATTAATTACCGAGTATTTCACCTGTATTTGAACCCTGTATTAGTTGGAATTGTGATATCAATAAGTGGAATATGGTATTTACCGTATTTGTATTTTCGTGCATGAGTATGGCAGCATATTACTTGTCCCAAACAAAAACTCAATAATACAAATTATTGAGTATGACTGCATATTATAAGTAAAGTAATCAATTATGGAGTTGGGTGGAGGCCAGCACATGGTCCTGGACAGTTTTTAATTATTAAGCCTGGACAGCTTTGGAATCTAGCGTAGGAAATTATTGAGCACAGGGGTCCAGAAACATTTTATAAAGGACAGCACCTCATTTCATTTGGTTTTCATCTTCCTTCACCTGTTCTTAGTTCCCTGAAAGTCCAGATGGTTTTCCCTACCTCTTAAACACATTTAGACCACCCTTTTTGTGAACTTTGAAGATTGGGTGTCACTGGTGATTGATCATTGAAGTGGAGAAACATCTTGATCTGGCAAGCAAGCAACCGGAGTTGGATTCTACTTATTGCCTCGGTGTTTTCTTCATCTTAAGGTATGTTAATACTAATTCCTACTTGGATTCGTGTTATCAAGGATATGATAGAAGTATGCTGTCAAGATATTGAGTTCCACTGATAAAATCATCCAAGCATCATCATGTTTTAGAAATTGGGATGTTTATACTTATGAATAAATCATGAGAGGTTATATCCTTC
The DNA here is from genome assembly GCA_033398695.1 of Orobanche coerulescens. Classification (NCBI taxonomy): domain Eukaryota; kingdom Viridiplantae; phylum Streptophyta; class Magnoliopsida; order Lamiales; family Orobanchaceae; genus Orobanche; species Orobanche coerulescens. The sequence goes on from CM065810.1 coordinate 38,559,478, forward strand.
TATATAAGTTGGATTTGTTAGATGTTTTCTGGATATAATGATGATATTAAAATCTAACACATCAATCTTGGATCACCCAACTTCACCTGAGAATTTCGTATGTTCAGTTTTCTACCCAGTACCCTACAGTCATCAACTAGGCGAGTCAAGTAGGCTGATCAGCGAGGTTGACTTATGACTCGGCTGATCAGCGAGGTTGACTCGGCTGATCAGCGAGGTTGACTCGTCTGATCAGCGAGGTTGACTCGGCTGATCAGCGAGGTTGACTGGGCTGATCAGCAAGGTTGAATTTCCGGTCCAATCGCGTGTTGACACGTGGCACAATATGATCCGTCTATTTAATTGTCCTTCGAACGGTCATAACATCTTCATACGAACTCGGATTCGGATGAATTTTTTTTTAAAACGATCGTCTCGAGGTTGACTTTTGACTCGGCTGATCAGCGAGGTTGACTTCTGACTCGGCTGATCAGCGAGGTTGACTTTTAACTCGGCTGATCAGCGAGGTGACTTTTGACTCGACTGATTAGGTTACATTTTATGAACTTCCGAACGTGATTTGGATTGTTAGATGTTCGTACAACTGTAAATGAAATCTATATTACTTATTTTGTTAAGGTTTGAGCTTAGCAACGTGATTGATTGAAGGGGCGACCTTCGAGTGTTTCGTTTTCGTGGAAGTTTCGTTCTTGTCTTCGAATCGAGGCAAGTACCTTATTTGTTTTATGTATTGTTGTTATACATATTGTCGTGCATGTATGTCGTTATTGTATGTCCACCTCGTGTTGGTCCGACGGGATCATCGGGGGATCTATGCTAGCGTGCGCTGGATCATCGGACGGGTTTTTCCACCACAGGTTGGTCTGACGGGATCATCGTGGGTTCTAGGCAGTGAACGCTGGATCGTCGGAATTACCATGTGTATGTCATGATATCATGTTGTGATTATCAGTTGTATATGTTATTTATTGAGTTTCTCGTAGGAGAAGACTCGTTGGTATTTTTGTCAATTACGTATTATTATTCTGCGTGAGATGTTGAATAATACGTTGTGGTACTTGTACTAGCATCGTTGTGCTAACCCCTTCGGGGGTGAACATTTTGTTTATGTTCAGGATCCAGGAGAGCGGGGAAACAACCACTGGAGCTTCATGACGACGGGGGTGCAGAGTGATGTTGTGGCCGGGTTTACTTGTATGTTGTTTGTTAGTTATTTCAATAAGTACTCGAGTACGTAGTCGTTTTTGATGAATTTGAATTTGGTGATGTATTAATAATTTCTGTTGAACATTTGTATTTTCAGTATTTGGTCAGAACTGTTGTATCTTAATTTCGTTATTTTCATTCGTTGGTACCTGTTAATGCCTTTTCAACTCTTTAGCGTTGTAAATCCTGATGTAAAGGATTTACGGCGCTGTAATATTCCTAAATATATCAGGGGTGTTACAAACGGGGCCGGAAGAAGCCACTGGACTACCCGGTGACTTCTCTAGCGCACGCTAATGAAGGAGGCGTAGCGTGCGCTAGACTGGGCAGATATATATATACGAAAGTTGACTTCCATTTCCTCATTTTTCATCTTCTTCACTCCTTTTCGACGAGAATCGCTCGGGAGAGACGATCTTGGGAGATTGGAAGCGATCTTCCTTCTAAAAACAACATATTTGGTTGGAGAACAAGGATTTCACAACATCTAATCCATCCTATCGTCCGAATCAAGGTAAAAATCCTTAGAACCCTATCTTTTGGGAATTTTGGGGTTTTTCGTAGATTCGTCTGATTTATCCGTTTTGAAGCTTGAGAACCTTGAGATTATGATGTATCTATACCGTATGCATGCTTTTCCTACGATTTTACGGATTGGATTGTGCCGTTTTCGGACTTGTGAAGAGTTTGGACGATTTTCCAACCTCTAGTTGTCTATCCGTGTATTTTCATGAATCGTAGACGGGTTTCGGGAGTTTCTTCGTGTAATTTGAATATGGATAATTGATTATCATATTCCTTGCGAATCGTTTAGGTGCCGGAAGCACGTTCTTGGACCTACCGAACTCATACCCTTTTTCCGTTCGATTTCTCGATGTATCAAAGGCAAGTATATATTTATGAATGTGTGTTCTCGACTTTGAAAGTATGAAATATTAATGGCATGATTATTTTTATCCACTCTGGGGCGGGCCGACGGGTCCCCTGACGGTTTCGTAGCCTCTGGTGCGATTCCACGGATGATATGAACGAACCACTCTGGGGCGGGCCGATAGGTCCCCTGAGGGTTCCGTAGCCTCTGGTGCGGTTCCATGGTATTCATATATGTATTGATGCGATGCCATGAGATTTAGTTATTCCGGAATACTAGTCTTGAATTGATGAATTGACTGTTACATTTACTTTATTGTCGAGAAGTATTATGTTTCATACTTGATATACTTGCACTAGCTATTCGACGGCTAACCCCTTTATGGGGGAAATACTTTTTATGTATTTCAGGTTCCAGGAGAGCGGACAGGCAAGTATCGGGTCGGCATGAAGATGGTGGGCAAGAGTGATACTGTGTCTTTCTTCCGGTTATGTTTTGAGTTTTCCATTCAGTGTTGCTGTACTGGAATGGTTATTGAATACTCGACTATTGTTTTCCATTTTTCTTGATGTTCCGGCCTGTGTTTGCCGAGGTATTGATTTGTGTTGTGATGTCTTTGGATACATTGGTTATGTTTTGAATCCTTTGTATTGTTTTTCCTTCCAATGTATGTAGACCTTATCGGTCAAAATTTATGGTTCCGCGTATGTTTAGCCTTGTGGCGCCCACGGTGGGGCTTACGGCACTGTAATAATCCCTGAATAACTTGGGGGTGTTACACAGTGTGGGGTCCACGTTATTGTAATAGCCGCCATATTTGGGGTGTTAAATACGGAAGGTTTTGGAGGTTCTTCGTGATAAACAATTTGTTATAAAGCCAAGTGTTTTCTATTCGGCAGTGGGAAATTGTATACTGATAAGTGTCAGTTTTATACACTTATCTATGATTAGTATTGATATATTTCACCCATAATTATGAGCTAGTCTACTCGTTTTTGATTTGAATTAATTAGTTTTTAATAATTTTATTTTTATAGGATGAAGATGTAAATTTAGTCTTAATCAGATTGAATTACTGATTTTCTCAAGAAATAACATGTTTATAAAATATTCTCTTTATTGAATTTTTATGTATTCATGTTGTAGGGATTTCCGAGACGAGTTCGGCAGTCTTTCCGGATTCAAAATCAGAGTTATATATCAAAAGTTATCATCCGAAGAAGATTTGGGGCGAAAATGCAAAGTCTAAGAAATTATGGGCTGAAAATGAAGTCTGAAACTCCATACGGGCGTAACATCATAAAGTTACGGGCGTAACTCACACATCAACTAATGTGCAAAAGCTGTAGCCATGTTACGACTGTAACATCTAAAAGTTACGACCGTAAGTCCTCATAGTTACGGCCGTAACTCCTCAAAGTTACAGCCGTAACTCTTGACAGATTTTTGATCATTTTTTAATCATTTATACTTTTGGTCTATTATTGAGGGGATGGCTGGCCTTGATCTGATATAATGTAATAATGTTGGAGTTTTTGAGCTATTAGATGACTTTGGGTGTATAAATAGACCCCTTAGATCCATCATTAATCATCATTCATCTTATATTTTTTCCACTTTGTAATATTTTTCTTTGTGTGAAGAACACACTTGTGTTCTCGAGTGATTTATTTAATAGTGGTTTAGCTTATGTTGTTGAGGGAGTTTATTGCTTCTTTCTCCTTTATCTACTAAGGGAGTTAGGATCAATTCTTTCCCTTTTCCAACTAATAATGACCACTCAAGCTTGTAATATGTTGAATTAATACTTCATGGGCTAAGTTCTCCTTAGTTGGTATTATAAACAAGGTTTGTCATGTTATTTAAGTTTGCATAAAGATCTATTATGGATTACTTATTATTGTGTGTGATTTTCATTGTCTTACCAATCTTTATTTATTTGGCCAATAAATGATGATATTTATGGTCTTCATATGTTTCAAAAGAAAATATGTTTGATTAGATCAAATAATCTTCACTCTAAATTGTTCTAGGGGACAAAAATATACCTCTAGACCTTAGATGATTCTTTGAGTTATTTTCATAAAACATAATGCTATGTATTGAAGCCATCAACATAGAAATATAGTGGATTGATTCAATATATAAGGGGTGTTTTGACATTCGAAAGAGGAACCGTCTTTTTAAGGAAAATCGAATCTACACAACATAATAAGTAAATACATCTTATGATCTCCTATACATCTTCTATAACTAATGATGAACTAGGTTTGTAATCCCAACTATTTCATTTTACCTTTTACTTATTAGTGCAATCTTTCATTTCCTTAAATTTTAGAACTATTATTGCATTTTCCTTGCAATTGTCAAACAAAACTCTTAAATTGTGTGTTTCACTCATCTAAATATCTATAACAAATAGATAAATAGTGTATAATTCAATATATAACATAACTTCCTCGTGGGATCGATAAATCGGACTCAAAAAGTCCACTTACTACTTGATACGATATCGTGCACTTGCGATAGTTACACAAAAGACGTGTCAAGTTTTTGGCGCCGTTGCCGGGGAAGTATAAGAGTTATTTTGAAGTATTACATTATTAACTATTGTTATAAATACAACTTTCTCTTTTTTGTTAATTATTTTGTCTATGCGAAGGACGTACAATCGCGATTTAGTTTCACTAGATCCCGAGATTGAAGCCACATTTAGAAGAAGGTGGAGAGAACAAAAAACAAGCATTATTTCTTCACCATCAATGGATGAACCAAACCAACCACTCCTCCAAGAAAATGATAACGAAATAATTACTCCGGTAGGGGGAATACCCAATGCTCAAAACATTCAACATCAATAACATCCTATTATGCCGGAAATAGATGAAGACAACATGTTCTTTGGGGAATTCATGAACCCCCCATCTTTGAGCGTGCAATCAAGTGTGATCTATCCACCATTTTGAGTGGAAAATTTTCAAATTCGCCCCGATGTCATCAATCTCTTCTCCAACAACAACTCATTCTATGGAAGAACCGACGAGAATCCATATCTCCATATTAACCGTTTTGTGGAGATTTGTGGAAATTTCAAATATCCAAATGTAAATGACGAGGCGATAAAAATGAGTCTTTTCGTGCACACTTTGAAGGACAGAGCAAGAGAGTGGCTAGATACTTTGACACCACGAAGCATAACAAATTGGCCCGAATTTGTTCAAAAATTCACCACTAAATACTTTCCACCAATAAAAGTGGCAAAGCTCAAATACGAAATCTCTACATTTCGTTAACAAGATTCGGAGTCATTTCACGAAGCATGGGAGAGATACAAAGATATGCTACAAAAATGTCCTAACCATGGTTTTAATTTGGGAGCACAAGTCAATTACTTCTATTCTGGACTCTTACCTACATGCCGAGCCAATGTCGATTCATCATCAAATGGTTCACTTGAAAACAAAACTATGAGAGAGGCTTATAATATTTTTGAGGTTATAAGTGAGCAAAGTGCAAGATGGCCAGACAGAAATATCCAAAAGAAACCAAATGGCGTTTTTGAAGTGGATTCTTATTCACTTATGTTGGCAAAAATTGAAGCTTTATCAAAGAAAGTCGAGGACATGTCTTTTTCAACTCCTCACTCTGTGAAGACGGTGCAAACTCCACAAGTTTCAGCTCTTTCATGTGAAATTTGTGGAGCAACTCACAACAGCACTATGTGTCCCTTAGTGCAACAGGAGCAGTCATTCCCACCACCAGAACAAGTGGGCTATGCTCGGAATTTCCAAAGGCAAGCATACAATCCTTACGAGCCAACATACAATCCAGGGTACAAAAATCATCCAAATTTTTCTTATGCAAACAACAACAATATGTTGAATCCAACGCAATAAGAAAAGAAGCCCGAGTGGGAAGAAGAAATCACGAATCTAGCCGAACAACAACTGAAGTATCAACAACGCAATGATGCTTCAATTAAAAATCTGGAGACACAAGTTGGCCAAATGGCCAAAATACTTTCCTAAAGATCCCACGGCATGTTACCTAGAAATACCAAGGTAAATCCATGGGAAAGTGTCCAGGCTATCACAACAAGAAGTGGAGTGCAATTGCCCGAGATTTCTATGGAAAATCATCTGAAAAAACAAAAAAATAAACAAAGTCGAGAAACCAAAAAAGAATCTGAATCAGGACCTTCATCTCAAAAAGGTCCAGTTGCTACCAAATCTTATGTTCCACCTATCCCTTTTCCTCAATGGTTGAAGAATCACAAGCTCGATGCGCAATTCGGCAAATTTGTGGAATTTTTCAAAAAGCTACACATCAACATACCTTTTGACGATGCTCTAGCACAAATGCCAAGCTATGCCAAATTTATGAAAGATATTCTTTCTAACAAATGAAGGCTTGAAGAATATGAAACTGTCGTGCTAACAAAGGAATATAGTGCAATTCTACAAAAGAAGTTACCACCCAAGCTAAAAGATCCGGGAACTTTTACAATCCTGTGTACAATTAGTGAAGTGAATATTGACAAAGCTCTTTGTGATTTAGGGGAAAGTATCAATTTGATGCCCCTGTCAATTTTCAACAAACTAAACTTGGGAGAAGCAAAAGCAACAACAGTTTCACTGCAATTAGCCGATCGGTCAATCAAATATCCACATGGGATAATAGAAGATGTGCTAATCAAGGTTGATAAATTTATATTTCCAGCAGATTTTATCATCCTTGACATAGAGGAAGATCAGGATATTCCTATTATCTTGGGACGGCCATTTCTTGAAACCGGACATGCTCTTATTGACGTCTACGAAGGAAAGATAATTCTTAGAGTGCAAGACGAACATGTCACCTTCAATGTTCTAAAAACTTTGAATCATCCCTCCACGGATGATTATTGTCTAAAAATTGATGTAATTGATGCCAGAATATGAACAACATCTTGGAAATATGACGTTAAAAGACCCAGTTTGCCAATTTGTAAGAAAATTGGATGGGACGTTTTTCCCCGACTCATAGAAGGCGTTTAAGCCGTTTCTGAACGTAAAATCAGAGGAAAATGTGAGCGACAATCACAACTACTATACATACACGTGAGTATCTTTTATTTTTGTCGTATGGTGAGATTTTCTGAATAAAAAATGTGATAAGCGATAAATGCATTCATTATTCTATTGAGTAGTTGAAGCGCAATTAACGCAATCACAGATTTGTTAAATATTTCTACCTTATTTTTCTTCTATAAATAAACATTGTGCTTGTTTCTTTATTCATTCCTCAAACTTATACTTTTCTATTTTTCTCTCAAATTAGTTTCTTTTGGAATCATCATCTTCCATAAAAAGATTTAACTCAGTCTGCATTTTTGGTGGAGCTTGTTATGGATTAGAGGCATGCTTTACTGAAGCAGCCCAAAACTTGGGTCGTACCTTAGGAAAAAAATGCATTCATGTAGTTTACGGAGGAGGAAGTCTAGGATTAATGGGACGCACTGCTGCTTCTGCATATATGGAAGGAGTAAAAGTGTTGGGAATAATTCCAAAACCTATGGCTGAAAGTAAAATCACTGGGGCAACTATTGGAGATGAGTTTAGAGCTAGAAATATGCAAGATCGCATAACTCACATGATGAATAATTCTGACGCCTTAATCACCCTTCCCAGTGGTTTTGGCACTCTTGAAGAACTTTTTCATGTGGTTACCAGAGCCCAGGTAAATGTTCATAAAAAAACAATAGGTCTGCTTAATGTCAATAGTTTCTTTGATGGTTTACTATCTTTCATCGACTACTCTATTGATAAAAGTTTTATTTCCAACCGTGCTAAATGAATCATAGTCGTTGCAACAACACCAGAAGAAGTAATCAATAAACTCATTGAATTTGTTCCTCAACCAGATCCAGCTTTAGCTAATTTTGTCTGGATGGAAGATTTTACTGTGAGAAAACGAAAAGCGGATTCATTCCTCTCCCTTTGATAACCCATATCGGACCTCTTGTTATTTTTACTTTCTGTTGTGTGTAAAAATCGTGCTAAATGATGGCAGCTTAAGGAGTTTCTTTTTGATCTCTTGACGCGCATCTATTCGCGATTTATGTATGGTTATTTTTATTGCTGTAATTTTTATTATTTTTTTTAATAAAAGCATTGATGGCAGCGTAAGGCGACTCTTTGGACTTTCCTGAAATGCATCTTAAAAAATGTGTTATACTTCCGGTTATATTTTTTTATTTTTTTCTTCTCTTGTTTGCCTCGTATATTTTTGCAGATCCAAAAAGACGTTAGCTCAAGCATCAACTTTCATAACAGGGAGTATTATGCTTTTCTCCCTTGCTTTTTATTATTATTTTTTTAAAACTGAGGACGGTTTCTTTTTCAAGTTTGGGGGTGGTGTGTTTTGATTATTTTGGTGTGTTTAGCTTTGATTATTGTGGTGTGTTTTGATTATTTTTGTTATTTGGCTTTGATTTTTTTAGTGTATATTTATATATATTTATTTTGTTTATTTTGATTTATATGATTTCTAGATCTGGCCATAATACAAATAATTTAGCTATATACAAGTTTCTAAAATCGTTTTAACCTGTTAAAAAATTGTATATTCTAAAATTTTTGAGCCTTAATCTCTCTTTCCGAGCCTTGTAGTTATCATGTAAAATCGAGTCATTCGTTACCTTGAGAAAAGAAGAATCAGTCGGTTGATAAAAAATAGAACTGAAATTTACTTAATTTGAGGATTTTTTGATTTTTCATGCTTAGCTAATAAACGATTTTCTGCAAAAAAACTATTTCCTAAAAAAAAAGGAGTCATTGGTGAAAAGAGCTATACGTTAGCAAATAATGGTGTGAAAGCTATCACCTGAAAAAAGATGGAAAATGTGTTGGTGAAAAGAGCTACACGTTAGCAAATAACGGTGTGAAAGCTATCACCTAAAAAAAGATGGAAAATGTGTTGGTGAAAAGAGCTACACGTTAGCAAATAACGGTGTGAAAGCTATCACCGAAAAAAAAATGGAAAATGCGTTGGTGAAAAGAGCTACATGTTAGCAAATAACGGTGTGAAAGCTATCACTAAAAGGGATATAGATTATGGGCAGATTTGAATTAATTGGTGGCTGAATTTCAATACACTCAATTTCGTGAACAATCACAATATTTGGTGACGCCGATGAAATTCTTTTTCATATTGAGTCGAAAAATAAATGAGTGATCGAGAGCAACCATTAAAGGGAGTCATGTGTGTCATGTAATATCCGCAATTTTCGATTTTCGGTAAATTTCTTTTTTCGTCCGGAGTCCGTTTTGATGACTCGCTCATGACCGTTTCGTGATTTCGAGAATGATTAATTCTGCACTTTTTATCATCCGAGTTCGTTTCGGTATCGTTTCTTGAGTTAGAGCTTTTAGCGACTTTTCCGCACTTGAGTTCGATTCTTGCGAATCTTGTCCGAAACTGTTGTTTCGAGTTTCTCGTAAGTTCATTTAATGTTATTATTCATGTTGCGAGCTTTGGTTTGGTGTTTCGATCGCGTATCGTGATTTTCGGACGTTTTGGGCCATTTTCGTAATTTCCCAAAGTTTTGGGTAATTACTTCCGTTGTAGAATTCCGAGCCTTCGGGTGGTCGGAATTGTGTGTTCTCTTAGCTCTTAGATTCGTCTTTGCGAGTACGTCGTAACCGTATCATCGATTCGTATTCAGGTTCGGGTTTCGGGGTCGTTCGGGCCGTCGGAGTTGGCCCTGGCCGAGTCATGGCCGGGCAATCTGGGCCCAGGCCAGCACTGGCCGAGCTACGGCCGGTAGTGCTCGGCAGCTTGTGGCCGAGCTACGGCCGGTAGTGCTCGGAGGCTTCTGGCCGAGCAGGCCGTACCGTGGGCCGCGGCACATGCCGGCAGGGCCACAGCTCACTCGTGCATTTTTTCGGCCAAACCGTCTGTACCTGGTGCCGCGGCACACGCCGGCCGGGCCGCGGCACACTGCCGACCACTGGGAGCCATTTTTGGGCCTGTGCCGCGGCACACTCCCGCTGGGCCGCGGCACACTGTGCAGCCTATTTATGGCCCTGCAGACGGGGTTTTGGCCATTTTTCTCCTCCTTCTCCTTCTCTGCCGTGGCTGAGGGTATGCTCATCATGGGGCCATGTTGTTTGACAACAAATCCTCGAAGTTATTGAGGTTATATCATCAATCAATCATCCTATATCGTCCTTTGATCCAGCGAATCAAAGTAATCTTCCTTAGAACCTTAATTTCGTGAATTTGGGGGTTTTTGCGTTTTTGTCCGATTCGTTCCGTATTATTGATTAATTCATGATGGGTATGATTAATCTTGGTAGTATTCTTTTGTTTAACATCATTTAATCCATTGTCTTTCGTCGAGTCGAAGTATATTTCTTGATTTCCTTCGAATCGACTTTTTGGGGGATTTGTCCTCAATCTCGTTTTTCATCCGTTTTTGATGGATCGATTATGGTTAAATGATGTTGTTAAACATATTCTATGGATTGTATATCCATATTTCAACTTGGAATTCCGTTTACGTGTTTTGTCGGGACGAATCGTGTTCTTGGCCATTTGGGGGGAAATCCATGAACTTTCATCATTCGTTCTTTGAATTCAACGGCTTTGAGTCGTATTATGGAATTCATTTTCGTTGTTATTGTTTTCGTTCATAGTTCATTGTTGCGGATTGTCGTTCGGTGGAGTCGGCGAGTTCGTAGTCGGTTCGTGCCAACCTACTTCGGCCGATTCTCCGCGTTGTGGTTATTTGAGGCAAGTACCTTGCCCATACTTTTCTCGTTTTATGGATATGATGATCGGTGTTCGTCTTGATGTGTTTGTTTGGTTATCTGAAATGAAGTTTCAAAAGATTTCGGTTTGGCCTCGTTAAAGGCTCTCTTTCAAAATGCGTGTGTGTTTTGTGAACGGTGTGTTTGGGAATTGATTATGATTTGATTATTTTGAACATTGAAGGATTTGATGATGATACTCCTATTGTTTAAAGTTATGGAGTCGTGTATTCCGTATTTAATCTTGTTATTGTGTTTTGAAGAGTTTGATAATGGTGTCGAGTTAATGGCCATCTCTAGTGAGTATTCTTAATGAACTTACATTCTTAGCATGTTAGTATTGCATGAGTAACGTGTGTGTGTATGCTCACTACGGGTTAGATCCGACGGGGTCTCGGTAGGGGTCCACAAGAGACGTGGATCGACGAGCTTGCTTTTAACCACTACGGGTTAGATCCGACGGGGTCTCAGTGGGGGTCCACAGAGACGTGGATCGACGGTTAATTGTGGTGCATTTTGCAAATGTGATTTGATTATGGCATTTCCGGAAATGAGTGCTTTTGAACGGTTTTCATGATTGCATGCATTGACTAAGTGTGTAAGAGGTAAGTTGTTCGTTTGGCCTACTTGGCTAGGATGGCTCTAGGGTATTTTGTTGTTTGTGTTAAATCCTTTAATTGTGGATTTTGACGTTGGAAGACGAACCTTGTGGTCGTTCTTGTATACTGTGAGTTGATGAGATTTGGGGCTAAAATCCCAATGGTTTTGTAAAAGTCATTTTATGGAATTAGGGCTAAAATCCCAACGGTTTGGTAAATGTCATTTTTTTTCGGAAAGTAAACCTTTGGGGCGGTGACCCCTTTTGTCTTTTGGATTTTGAAAAGTAGGATTTGATAATCCTAAATTGTTTTCTATTAAAACTCTCGATGGCATTCTAAACTGTTTTTATAAATTTTTCCATTGATTTGTGATCTTTCGATTTTGGAACGTTTTCTCAAATTCTTGCCTCGGGAAGTGCTTTTCGTTTCATTTGGATCTTTGAGGATCATTGGTTATTGTTATTCGTGGAATGTGAATTGTATGGCTCGTATTTGCACTTTGTTCTTGCACTAGCAAAACAGTGGAGTTTTGCTAACCCCCGAGTATTCGGGGGGTGGATGTCTGTTTTTGCATTCAGGTTTTGGAGCATAACACAGGGTCGGCACGAAGGATGATGAAAGATGATCGATACTAATAACATGAGGAACCGTACATCGTGTATTGGTTAAGTTGTACTTTATTTTCCGCTGCTATATTTTTCCCGTTGTACGGGTGTGGTTGTGTTTTGACCCCTGTTTGGGCATGAGTTGTAATCGAGTTGTATGTTTTTATTGAAAGGCCAAATCGGTCTACTGAGTCATTTTAGCCTTAAAGGCATTGTCGAGATGTTTCATGTTGTTACTAGCCTAGTAGATCATTGAGGAAAGGTTCTACGGCGTGTAATATCCCTGAGCGGATTGGGGGTGTTACATAAATGGTATCAGAGCTTAGGTTGTGGAAACCTAGGCTGTCGGGTCAAGTCGTGTTGTTTGAGTCTTGTTTCGTCAGATTTTATCTGACTGAGTCGTGTCGCGACGCGTCGTTTGAGTTTGTTGGTCGTGATTAGTATCGTGGGGCGATCATCATCTTCGTGCGACCTGTGGAAGTAAGTCTCCCTTCTTTGTGTTGTGCCTCGTGTGACACGAGCTATTTTTATGATTATTTGTTAAGTGACGGAATCCTTTTATGGATTTTGATTTCGTGATATGTGGTTATTTGACTCTCATACTTCGTTCATATGAGGAGTAGTGTTGCTGGATTGTGCATGTTGAACTGTATTTCTTTTATCCGCTGCGTGAGTTCTTTTGTAATGACTTTCGGTATTTTACCGACTGAGTTTTATTTCGAAAATCGATTCTCTTAACCGAGTTTTTGGCATTATGGCCTTGATCGTTTTGGTGAAATTCTTATGACGGTATTTAGTATTTTATAAATGGCTTTTGTGAGTTTTGAAATATTACCGTCATCGACCTTTTTGGCGTTTTGTAAATGGTTTTTAGCTTTGGTGGGTTCGGCGGGACCCACGGCGCTATAATGTTCCGTGTAATTATCTGAAATTTTTGGGCATTCTAGCCCATTGAATTATCTTTGAAAACCTTGAGTATCTTAGAAAAATAAATTTCGAGACGTACTTTTCAAATGAGTTATTTTCTTATGGTACATCCAAGGTGCCACAATATATTTCAAAAAATTTCTACCTCGAGGACCAAAATGTTTGAGATATTTTCAATGTTTAGAAACACTTTTATTTAGACCCGAGGGTCGAATTTCTGAAAGTTTCCACTAAGAGTAAGTGTCCTCATTTTTATCAAATGCGAAATGGTTCTCCAAAGTCTCGATAACAATATTTCACGTTTGTACTTTTTGAAAGGTGATACTCAAGATCAACCGGTGTTCTTCTAAATTATTTTCAAAATGAGGTTTTCGTTTTTAAAACCAATCCATTCCCGTTTGAGGGCTGGGTATGTATGTGTGATGTTCGCATTGTCATTTTGATGTTTGCTCCCGAGTATGATCGAATTGGCGGTGTGAGCGTTGAGTCGTTTTCCACACATTTGTTGTGTTAGCCCCCTGTGAGAGGCGGGATGTTGGTGTTGAATGTTGTCGCCTCGTGGTGATTTTTGCGTTGGTGCGCATATGCGGGCTGTTAGAGCTTGGTTTGGTATGACCGTGTGCATCGGTGATGGTTCCATTATGTGTCGGTTGTTTAATGTCTTGTTACCTTGCTCCCGTTTTTGTGAATTTCGTGGACGAGGTCGGAGGTAATACCGTACTATTTCGACTGCTGTATTTTCTCTTTCTCCAGTCCATGGATTCGCTCATGCTCGTTGACACTTTATGAACTTGTTCGGTATTTTGGTTTCATCGTCCGAACGAACTGTGATCTTGTTGTGGGTCGACCTGGTTATCACTATGACTTTTTCGAGTTTGGTTCTATTCTTGTGAACCTTGTTCAGGAGTGACATCATTTGGTTCTATTAGTTCTTTTTTTTCGAAGTGGATCGGATTTGGAACTCTTGTGTTTTCGACTTTGTCGACTCATTATGTTTGTTGACATTTCTGAGCTTGTCCTGCCCAGTGCTTTTGTTGATCGAACAAGTGTGGTATTGTTTCAGAATAACTCGTTTGTCGTTGTGACTTTTCAATCGCTATTCCCTTTCCGGTGGATCTTATGGGAATGCATGTCTTGTAGTTCTCACCAGATCATCATGGGAGTTGTTGTTTGAATTTTATTATCCTTCGTGTTTCGGACATGATTGTTCGATTTTTGTTGTCTCGATCGTTTGTTTGTTCGGTTTTTGTCCTCGTTTTGTGATTGTTGAGCATTCAGGCTCCTTCCTAATTTCCTTAAGTTCGGGAAAATAGTCTCGTTTTCGATCTTCCAACCCTTGGGCGGTGGAATTCCGTATTTGTTCAGCGATTGGCTCGCGTTTTGATTAATGTACCGTTGGGTTGGTCAATCGTATTGATTTTCGTTCGTTGTGTTTTGTGATTGTTCGGATAAGTGACTTGATTGTATTATCCATTTGATGACGCTTGTCACTTGTTGGTTTTATTATATCCCTAACGGCGACGTTGTGTTGGTCGTCGTGGAGCGTGTTTTCACGTCGTATATTCCTTTACGTTGCTTGTAACGTTTCGCCGATGGACGTAAGTTACGCGTTTCCTTGCGTATCTCGTTGAGTTTTCCTGGCGGGATATTGCTTCTCCCTACTTGTTTTAAGTTTCGGGACGAAACTTCTTTTAAGGAGGGTAGAATGTAATATCCGCAATTTTCGATTTTCGGTAAATTTCTTTTTTCGGCCAGAGTCCGTTTTGACGACTCGCTCATGACCGTCTCGTCAGTTCGAGAATGATTAATTCTGCACTTTTTGTCATCCGAGTTCGTTTCGGTATCGTTTTGCTGAGTTCCGAGCTTTTTAGTGACTTTTCCGCACTTGAGTTCGATTCTTGCGAATCTCGTCCGAAACTGTTGTTTCGAGTTTCTCGTAAGTTCATTTAATGTTATTATTCATGTTGCGAGCTTTGGTTTGGTGTTTCGATCGCGTATCGTGATTTTCGGACGTTTTGGGCCATTTTCGTAATTTCCCAAAGTTTTGGGTAATTACTTCCGTTGTCGAATTCTGAGCCTTTGGGTGGTCGGAATTGTGTGTTTCTTAGCTCTTAGATTCATCTTTGCGAGTACGTCGTAACCGTATCATCGATTCGTATTCAGGTTCGGGTTTCGGGGTCGGTCGGGCCGTCGGAGTTGGCCCCGGCCGAGTCATGGCCGGGCAATCTGGGCCCAGGCCGGCACTGGCCGAGCTATGGCCGGTAGTGCTCGGCAGCTTCTGGCCGAGCTACGGCCGGTAGTGCTCGGAGGCTTCTGGCCGAGCAGGCCGTACCGTGGGCCGCGGCACATGCCGGCAGGGCCGCGGCACACTCGTGCATTTTTTCGGCCAAACCGTCTGTACCTGGTGCCGCGGCACACGCCGGCCGGGCCGCGGCACACTGCCGACCACTGGGAGCCATTTTTGGGCCTGTGCCGCGGCACACTGTGCAGCCTATTTATGGCCCTGCAGACGGGTTTTTGGCCATTTTTCTCCTCCTTCTCCTTCTCTTCCGCGGCTGAGGGTATGCTCATCATGGAGCCATGTTGTTTGACAACAAATCCTCGAAGTTATTGAGGTTATATCATCAATCAATCATCCTATATCGTCCTTTGATCCAGCGAATCAAGGTAATCTTCCTTAGAACCCTAATTTCGTGAATTTGGGGGTTTTTGCGTTTTTGTCCGATTCGTTCCGTATTATTGATTAATTCATGATGGGTATGATTAATATTGGTAGTATTCTTGTGTTTAACATCATTTAATCCATTGTTCTTCGTCGAGTCGAAGTATATTTCTTGATTTCCTTCTAATCGACTTTTTGGGGGATTTGTCCTCGATCTCATTTTTCATCCGTTTTTGATGGATCGATTATGGTTAAATGATGTTGTTAAACATATTCTATGGATTGTATATCCATATTTCAACTTGGAATTCCATTTTCGTGTTTTGTCGGGATGAATCATGTTCTTGGCCGTTTTGGAGGAAATCCTTGAACTTTCGTCATTCGTTCTTTGAATTCAACGGCTTTGAGTCATATTATGGAATTCATTTTCGTTGTTATTGTTTTCGTTCATAGTTCATTTTTGCGGATTGTCGTTCGGTGGAGTCGGCGAGTTCGTAGTCGGTTCGTGCCAACCTACTTCGGCCGATTCTCCCCGTTGTGGTTATTCGAGGCAAGTACCTTTCCCATACTTTTCTCGTTTTATGGATATGATGATCGGTGGTCGTCTTGATGTGTTTGTTTGGTTATCTAAAATGAAGTTTTAAAAGATTTCGGTTTGGCCTCGTTAAAGGCTCTCTTTCAAAACGCATGTGTGTTTTGTGAACGGTGTGTTTGGGAATTGATTATGATTTGATTATTTTGAACGTTGAAGGATTTGATGATGATACTCCTATTGTTTAAAGTTATGGAGTCGTGTATTCCGTATTTAATCTTGTTATTGTGTTTTGAAGAGTTTGATAATGGTGTCGAGTTAATGGCCATCTCTAGTGAGTATTCTTAATGAACTTACATTCTTAGCATGTTAGTATTGCATGAGTTACGTGTGTGTGTGTATGCTCACTACGGGTTAGATCCGACGGGGTCTCGGTAGGGGTCCACAAGAGACGTGGATCGACGAGCTTGCTTTTAACCACTACGGGTTAGATCCGACGGGGTCTCGGTAGGGGTCTACAGAGACGTGGATCGACGGTTAATTGTGGTGCATTTTGCAAATGTGATTTGATTATGGCATTTCTGGAAATGAGTGCTTTTGAACGGTTTTCATGATTGCATGCATTGACTAAGTGTGTAAGAGGTAAGTTGTTCGTTTGTCCTACTTGGCTAGGATGGCTCTAGGGTATTTTGTTGTTTGTGTTAAATCCTTTAATTGTGGATTTTGACGTTGGAAGACGAACCTTGTGGTCGTTCTTGTATACTGTGAGTTTATGAGATTTGGGGATAAAATCCCAATGGTTTTGTAAAAGTCATTTTATGGAATTGGGGCTAAAATCCCAACGGTTTGGTAAATGTCATTTTTTTTCGGACAGTAAACCTTTGCGGTGGTGACCCCTTTTGTCTTTAGGATTTTGAAAAGTAGGATTTGATAATCCTAAATTGTTTTCTATTAAAACTCTCGATGGCATTCTAAACTGTTTTTATAATTTTTCCATTGATTTGTGATCTTTCGATTTTGGAACGTTTTCTCAAATTCTTGCCTCGGGAAGTGTTTTTCGTTTCGTTTGGATCTTTGAGGATCCTTGGTTATTGTTATTCGTGGAATGTGAATTGTATGGCTCGTATTTTCACTTTATTCTTGCACTAGCAAAATAGTGGAGTTTTGCTAACCCCCGAGTATTCGGGGGGTGGATGTCTGTTTTTGCATTCAGGTTTTGGAGCATATCACAGGGTCGGCACGAAGGATGATGAAAGATGATCAATACTAATCACATGAGGAACCGTACATCGTGTATTGGTTCAGTTGTACTTTATTTTCCGCTGCTATATTTTTCCCGTTGTATGGGTGTGGTTGTGTTTTGACCCCTGCGTGGGCATGAGTTGTAATCGAGTTGTATGTTTTTATTGAAAGGCTAAATAGGTCTACTGAGTCATTTTAGCATTAAAGGCATTGTCGAGATGTTTCATGTTGTTACTAGCCTGGTAGATCCTTGAGGAAAGGTTCTACGGCGTGTAATATCCCTGAGCGGATTGGGGGTGTTACATAAATGGTATCAGAGCTTAGGTTGTGGAAACCTAGGCTGTCGGGTCAAGTCGTGTTGTTTGAGTCTTGTTTCGTCGGATTTTATCTGACCGAGTCGTGTAGCGATGCGTCGTTTGAGTTTGTTGGTCGTGATTAGTATCGTGGGGCGATCATCATCTTCGTGCGACCTGTGGAAGTAAGTCTCCCTTCTTTGTGTTGTGCCTCGTGTGACACGAGCTATTTTTATGATTATTTGTTAAGTGACGGAATCCTTTTATGGATTTTGATTTCGTGATATGTGGTTATTTGACTCTCATACTTCGTTCATATGAGGAGTAGTGTTGCTGGATTGTGCATGTTGAACTGTATTTCTTTTATCCACTGCGTGAGTTCTTTTGTAATGACTTTCGGTATTTTACCGACTGAGTTTTATTTCGAAAATCGATTCCCTTAACTGAGTTTTTGGCATTATGGCCTTGATCGTTTTGGTGAAATTCTTATGATGGTATTTAGTATTTTATAAATGGCTTTTGTGAGTTTTGAAATATTACCGTCATCGACCTTTTTGGCGTTTTGTAAATGGTTTTTAGCCTGGTGGGTTCCGGCGCGGGACCCACGGCGCTATAATGTTCCGTGTAATTATCTGAAATTTTTGGGCATTCTAGCCCATTGAATTATCTTTGAAAACCTTGAGTATCTTAGAAAAATAAATTTCGAGACGTACTTTTCAAATTAGTTATTTTCTTATGGTACATCCAAGGTGCCACAATATATTTCAAAAAATTTCTACCTCGAGGACCAAAATGTTTGAGATATTTTCAATGTTTAGAAACAGTTTTATTTAGACCCGAGGGTCGAATTTCTGAAAGTTTCCACTAAGAGTAAGTGTCCTCATTTTTATCAATTGCGAAATGGTTCTCCAAAGTCTCGATAACAATGTTTCACGTTTGTACTTTTTGAAAGGTGATACTCAAGATCAACCGGTGTTCTTCTAAATTATTTTCATAATGAGGTTTTCGTTTTTAAAACCTATCCATTCCCGTTTGAGGGCTGGGTATGTATGTGTGATGTTCGCGTTGTCATTTTGATGTTTGCTCCCGAGTATGATCGAATTGGCGGTGTGAGCGTTGAGTCGTTTTCCACACATTTGTTGTGTTAGCCCCCTGTGAGAGGCAGGATGTTGGTGTTGAATGTTGTCGCCTCGTGGTGATTTTTGCGTTGTTTCGCATGTGCGAGCTATTAGAGCTTGGTTTGGTATGACCGTGTGCATCGGTGATGGTTCCGTTATGTGTCGGTTGTTTAATGTCTTGTTACCTTGCTCCCGTTTTTGTGAATTTCGTGGACGAGGTCGGAGGTAATACCGTACTATTTCGACTGCTGTATTTTCTCTTTCTTCAGTCCATCGATTCGCTCATGCTCGTTGACACTTTATGAACTTGTTCTGTATTTCGGTTTCATCGTCCGAACGAACTGTGATCTTGTTGTGGGTCGACCTGGTTATCACTATGACTTTTTCGAGTTCGGTTCTATTCTTGTGAACCTTGTTCAGGAGTGACATCATTTGGTTCTATTAGTTCTTTTTTTTCCGAAGTGGATCGGATTTGGAACTCTTGTGTTTTCGACTTTGTCATCTCATTATGTTTGTTGACATTTCTGAGCTTGTCCTGCCCAGTGCTTTTGTTGATCGAACAAGTGTGGTATTGTTTCGGAATAACTCGTTTGTCGTTGTGACTTTTCAATCGCTATTCCCTTTCCGGTGGATCTTATGGGAATGCATGTCTTGTAGTTATCACCAGATCATCCTGGGAGTTGTTGTTTGAATTTTATTATCCTTCGTGTTTCGGACATGATTGTTCGATTTTTGTTGTCTCGGTCGTTTGTTTGTTCGGTTTTTGTCCTCGTTTCGTGATTGTTGAGCATTCAGGCTCCTTCCTAATTTCCTTAAGTTCGGGAAATTAATCTCGTTTTCGATCTTCCAACCCTTGGGCGGTGGAATTCCGTATTTGTTCAGCGATTGGCTCGCGTTTTGATTGATGTACCGTTGGGTTGGTCAATCGTATTGATTTTCGTTCATTGTGTTTTGTGATTGTTCGGATAATTGACTTGATTGTATTATCCATTTGATGACGCTTGTCACTTGTTGGTTTTATTATATCCCTAACGGCGACGTTGTGTTGGTCGTCGTGGAGCGTGTTTTCACGCCGTATATTCCTTTGCGTTGCTTGTAACGTTTCACCGATGGGCGTAAGTTATGCGTTTCCTTGCGTATATCGTTGAGTTTTCCTGGCGGGATATTGCTTCTCCCTACTTGTTTAAGGTTTCGGGACGAAACTTCTTTTAAGGAGGGTAGAATATAATATCCGCAATTTTCGATTTTCGGTAAATTTCTTTTTCCAGCCGGAGTCCGTTTTGACGACTCGCTCACGACCGTTTCGTCATTTCGAGAATGATTAATTCTGCACTTTTTGTCATCTGAGTTCGTTTCGGTATCGTTTTGCTGAGTTCCGAGCTTTTTAGCGACTTTTCCGCACTTGAGTTCGATTCTTGCGAATCTCGTCCGAAACTGTTGTTTCGAGTTTCTCGTAAGTTCATTTAATGTTATTATTCATGTTGCGAGCTTTGGTTTGGTGTTTCGATCGCGTATTGTGATTTTCGGACGTTTTGGGCCATTTTCGTAATTTCCCAACGTTTTGGGTAATTACTTCCGTTGTCGAATTCCGAGCCTTCGGGTGGTCGGAATTGTGTGTTCTCTTAGCTCTTAGATTCGTCTTTGCGAGTACGTCGTAACCGTATCATCGATTTGTATTCAGGTTCGGGTTTCGGGGTCGTTCGGGCCGTCGGAGTTGGCCCCAGCCGACTCATGGTCGGGCAATCTGGGCCCAGGCCGGCACTGGCCGAGCTACGACCGGTAGTGCTCGGCAGCTTCTGGCCGAGCTACGGCTGGTAGTGCTCGGAGGCTTCTGGCCGAGCAGGCCGTACCGTGGGCCGCGGCACATGCCGGCAGGGCCGCGGCACACTCGTGCATTTTTTCGGCCAAACCGTCTGTACCTGGTGCCGCGGCACACGCCCGCCGGGCCGCGGCACACTGTGCAGCCTATTTATGGCCCTGCAGACGGGTTTTTGGCCATTTTTCTCCTCCTTCTCCTTCTCTTCCGCGGCTGATGGTATGCTCATCATGGAGCCATGTTGTTTGACAACAAATCCTCGAAGTTATTGAGGTTATATCATCAATCAATCATCCTATATCGTCCTTTGATCCAGCGAATCAAGGTAATCTTCCTTAGAACCCTAATTTCGTGAATTTGGGGGTTTTTGCGTTTTTGTCCGATTCGTTCCGTATTATTGATTAATTCATGATGGGTATGATTAATCTTGGTAGTATTCTTGTGTTTAACATCATTTAATCCATTGTTCTTCGTCGAGTCGAAGTATATTTCTTGATTTCCTTCGAATCGACTTTTTGGGGGATTTGTCCTCGATCTCGTTTTTCATCCGTTTTTGATGGATCGATTATGGTTAAATGATGTTGTTAAACATATTCTATGGATTGTATATCCATATTTCAACTTGGAATTCTGTTTTCGTGTTTTGTCGGGACGAATCGTGTTCTTGGCCGTTATGGGGGAAATCCTTGAACTTTCGTCATTCGTTTTTTGAATTCAACGGCTTTGAGTCGTATTATGGAATTCATTTTCGTTGTTATTGTTTTCGTTCATAGTTCATTGTTGCGGATTGTCGTTCGGTGGAGTCGGCGAGTTCGTAGTCGGTTCGTGCCAACCTACTTCGGCCGATTCTCCGCGTTGTGGTTATTCGAGGCAAGTACCTTGCCCATACTTTTCTCGTTTTATGGATATAATGATCGGTGGTCGTATTGATGTGTTTGTTTGGTTATCTGAAATGAAGTTTCAAAAGATTTTGGTTTGGCCTCGTTAAAGGCTCTCTTTCAAAATGCGTGTGTGTTTTGTGAACGGAGTGTTTGGGAATTGATTATGATTTGATTATTTTGAGCGTTGAAGGATTTGATGATGATACTCTTATTGTTTAAAGTTATGGAGTCGTGTATTCCGTATTTAATCTTGTTATTGTGTTTTGAAGAGTTTGATAATGGTGTGGAGTTAATGGCCATCTCTAGTGAGTATTCTTAATGAACTTACATTCTTAGCATGTTAGTATTGCATGAGTAACGTGTGCGTGTGTATGCTCACTACGGGTTAGATCCGACGGGTTCTCGGTAGGGGTCCACAAGAGACGTGGATCGACGAGATTGCTTTTAACCACTACGGGTTAGATCCGACGGGGTCTCGGTAGGGGTCCACAGAGACGTGGATCGACGGTTAATTGTGGTGCATTTTGCAAATGTGATTTGATTATGGCATTTCCGGAAATGAGTACTTTGAACAGTTTTCATGATTGCATGCATTGACTAAGTGTGTAAGAGGTAAGTTGTTCGTTTGGCCTACTTGGCTAGGATGGCTCTAGGGTATTTTGTTGTTTGTGTTAAATCCTTTAATTGTGGATTTTGACGTTGGAAGACGAACCTTGTGGTCGTTCTTGTATACTGTGAGTTGATGAGATTTGGGGCTAAAATCCCAATGGTTTTGTAAAAGTCATTTTATGGAATTCGGGCTAAAATCCCAACGGTTTGGTAAATGTCATTTTTTTCGGAAAGTAAACCTTTGGGGCGGTGACCCCTTTTGTCTTTTGGATTTTGAAAAGTAGGATTTGATAATCCTAAATTGTTTTGTATTAAAACTCTCGATGGGATTCTAAACTGTTTTTATAAATTTTTCCATTGATTTGTGATCTTTCGATTTTGGAACGTTTTCTCAAATTCTTGCCTCGGGAAGTGCTTTTCGTTTCGTTTGGATCTTTGAGGACCCTTGGTTATTGTTATTCGTGGAATGTGAATTGTATGGCTCGTATTTGCACTTTGTTCTTGCACTAGCAAAACAGTAGAGTTTTGCTAACCCCCGAGTACTCGGGGGGTGGATGTCTGTTTTTGCATTCAGGTTTTGGAGCATAAGACATGGTCGGCACGAAGGATGATGAAAGATGATCGATACTAATCACATGAGGAACTGTACATCGTGTATTGGTTCAGTTGTACTTTATTTTCCGCTGCTATATTTTTCCCGTTGTACGGGTGTGGTTGTGTTTTGACCCCTGCGTGGGCATGAGTTGTAATCGAGTTGTATGTTTTTATTGAAAGGCCAAATCGGTCTACTGAGTCATTTTAGCCTTAAAGGCATTGTCGAGATGTTTCATGTTGTTACTAGCCTGGTAGATCCTTGAGGAAAGGTTCTACGGCGTGTAATATCCCTGAGCGGATTGGGGGTGTTACATGTCATGAGTGGGAAAGGAATAATCAACCTTTTGGGGGAAAACCTTGCATTTTGGAATTACAAAGATAAAAACGTGTTTTAACTTCAAATCATTAGTAGATTTATTTTGAATCTTGATTCATTTCTATCTACTGTATAAAGCTGGTTATTGTGTATTATTGGTATTTTGATCTATTTTATCTTTATGTATATAATTATTTTTCTTAATTTGTGTGTGTATTATTTTTCTTATTTTGTGTCTTATTTTTTAATTTTATTTTGAGCATGAATAATAATTAATAAAGAGTCTTGCTCGGGAAGCAAGAATTCAAGTTTGGGGTGTGATAAGTGTCAGTTTTATACACTTATCTGTGATTAGTATTGATATATTTCATCCATAATTATGAGCTAGTCTACTCATTTTTGCTTTGAATTAATTAGTTTTTAATAATTTTATTTTTTATAGGATGAAGATGTAAATTTAGTCTTAATCGGATTGAATTACTGATTTTCTCAATAAATAACATGTTTATAAAATATTCTCTTTATTGAACTTTTATGTATTAACGTTGTAGGGATTTCCGAGACGAGTTCGGCAGTCTTTCCGGATTCAAAATCAGAATTATATATCAAAAGTTATCATCCGAAGAAGATTTGGGGCGAAAACCCAAAGTCTAAGAAATTTTGGGCTGAAAATGAAGTTTGATACTCCATACGGGCGTAACATCATAAAGTTACGGGTAACTCACATAACAACTAATGTGCAAAATCCGTAGCCATGTTACGGCCGTAACATCTGAAAGTTACGGCCGTAAGTCCTCATATTTACGGCTGTACCTCTTGACAGAGTTTTGATCATTTTTTAATCTTTTATACTTTTGGTCTATTATTGAGGGAATGGCTAGCCTTGATCCGATCTAATGTAATAATGCTGGAGTTTTGGAGCTATTAGATGACTTTAGGTGTATAAATAGACCCCTTAGATCCATCAACAATCATCATTCATCTTATATTTCCCCACTTTGTAATATTTTTCTTTGTGTGAAGAACACACTTGTGTTCTTGAGTGATTTATGTAATAGTGGTTTAGCTTATGTTGTTGAGGGAGTTTATTGCTTCTTTCTCCTTTATCTACTAAGGGATTTAGGATCAATTCCTTCCCTTTTCCAACTAATAATGGCCACTCAAGCTTGTAATATGTTGAATAAACACTTCATGGGCTAAGTTCTCCTTAGTTGGGATTATAAACAAGGTTTGTCATGTTATTTAAGTTTGTATAAAGATGATTACTTATTATTGTGTGTGATTTTCAGTGTTTTACCAATCTTTATTTATTTGGCCAATAAATGATGATATTTATGGTCTTCATATGTTTCGAAAGAAAATATGTTTGATTAGAGCAAATGGTCTTCACGCTAAGTTGTTCTAGGGGATAGAAATATACCTCTAGAACTTAGATGATTCTTTGAGTTATTTTCATAAAACCTAATGCTATGTATTGAATCCAATCAAGATAGAAATATAGTGGATTGATTCAATATATAAGGGGCGTTTTGACATTCGAAAGAGGAACCGTCTTTTTAAGGAAAATCGAATCTACACAACATAATAAGTAAATACATCTTAGGATCTCCTATACATCTTCTATAACTAATGATGAACTAAGTTTGTAATCCCAACTATTTCATTTTACCTTTTATTAATCTATTATTAGTGCAATCTTTCATTTTCTTAAATTTTAGAACTATTATTGCATTTTCCTTCCAATTGTCAAACCAAACTCTTAAATTGTGTGTTTCACTCATCCAAATCTCTATAACAAATAGATAAATAGTGTATAATTCAATATATAACCTAACTTTCTCGTGGAATCGATAAATCGGACTCAAAAAGTCCACTTACTACTTTGTACGATATCGTGCACTTGTGATAGTTACACAAAAGACATGTCATATACTCATGTCATTTTATCTCCCAACATGGAGTTCGGCTATACAAGTGAAAATTGGCGGCTACGGAGAATTTGCATACTCCAATATCAATGACATAGTTGAGTGTTTTTTTTGGAGTTTATGGTGTATTATTAGAAGTTCGTAGAAGGGTATGGACAGATAGCATGCCCATTGACTCGGCTGTTAAAACAGGGGCAATTTCACTGGAGCACGGAGGTGGAAGCGACTTTCATAACCTTGAAGGTTTCCATGACATCAAACTGGTATTAGCATTGCCGAATTATATGGAGGAATTCATGATCGAAATTGATGCATCAGGGATAGGAATCAGAGCGATTCTCACCAAAGGGGAATGACCATAGCCTTTATTTGTAAAGGGCTGGGCGAATTAATAAAATCATGGTCCAAATTGTGTCTTCAATCGATGGGTATTTCTCAGATTAGTAGTTTGAAGGATTATAATTAGTGACTAAAATGTATATCTAAAATCGCATTTCGGTCTGTTGAGTCTAACTGAGAATTATTCTCACAACTAATTATAACTGAACTACAAGATCACATACAAAACATGATATTGAATCAATTAAGCTTAGAGCCCAGTAGTATAATTAGGAGAGCGGGTCTTAGAGACAAAGGATAGAATGGACCACACGGAGTATATAAACTATGTCTAATGGTTCATCTAGAGTTATGCATGTTATGAAAGAAGATATTTAGGGTCTCACATTGCGTCCCCTAAAGCAAGGTTCTAATTTTCCCAAACGATCACATCATAAACTTACAGTGCAACAAAATATAAAGATATACTATATGCTAAACTTTTAGTTATTAGGGACCCGAGTAGTACATGGCGAATGCCGTCAGATGACCTTACTGGAAGTTAAGAAAAAAATTATCATAGTTTTTGACTGTTGGTGCGTCATGAAAAGTTTAACATGATCTACTATTTAGTTTCTAGTATTGACATCAGAGGAATAGAGTTTAAGAAACAAGAAAGACTCATATTGATTTATTCTTACCGTTATTCGGTTTATGGGATCATTTTAGTTATTAAACTGGCACATTGCTACAACATATAAGCCATATGCATTTATTGTGAGTGTCTTTGGAAGTTGGAAGTTTTAGTGAAAATTAGAAGTTTGAGGATTTAGAGATTTGATCACTAAGAAAATATAGTTAAGGTGTTTTATAAGAGGACCGAAAAAACTTTTGGTACTCAAAAGTTTAATTTTGATAATTTGGGAATTTTATTTTTTAGCTATCAAATGTTTGAAGAATAGGTTAAAGAAACTTTTTATTCATTTCTCTATTTCGTCTATAAATGTTCATGCTATTTTCTTATTTTTTATATTCATATGTTGATTTACAATATTGCTGTGAGTCTAAATTTGTTTTTTCTTGTTAATGATCGCCTTTTTTTTAAATTAAAAAAAATCATGTAAACAAATGTTACTTTTGTCTTTTTTGTTAATTTATTTTCTGTTATTTTATGTCTCTAATTATATTGTGTTTGTTGTTTCTCATTTTGTGCTGACTATTTTTATATTTTTACTTCTTTAATTTTTTATTTATGTTTCAGTAAATTTGTGTTCAAGCTTTTCTATTCCAGCTAATTAATAGTCATTCCACGTTTACATATTAGGAATTTCAGAATAGTAGGTTCAAAACAAAAAATTTATAATAGTAATACTCCCTCATCTCACATTAAGAGGGTACATGAATGACCGTACAACTTTAATGATTGTAAAGTACATTACATGAAATTAGCATTTTGTTATTATGGTTGTCATTATATCTTTATATTCTAGCCGAGAACTCATTTTGGACCATACATATCATATAATTAAGTAAGGACATGATATGTGAAAAAATAGAAATCATGAGTCTCTTTTAAAACAAAAATATGTTTTAGATGTAGACTCTTCATATGGGATGGAGAGGATATTTGTTTATTTGAACAATTAATTATGTAAATGTGATTATTTTGTAAAAGTTAATATATTTTAATATTGTGCCAATTATTCAATAAACTCACCATACAAAACTGTATACAAACAAAAGAACATACCCAACAATAAATCATGTTACTATCGTTATTGGTCATTGATACAATTAAATGGCTATCAACTATCAGTTATTTACTAAATATCTATTAATAGACATCTAATACAATCAGTTAGTCAAATCATATAATACAATCAGCTATCAGCTAACTGGTAATATAATCAAGTATTAACGAATATCATTCTTTTGTTTAGCTTAGTTCATAGTTACATTTCTTGGAAGATTGATATAAAGCTCAACTTTTTTCTTTTATAATTATATGAACCATTCTGCTCAATTTAATTGTATGCTTGATTTGAGAAACCCTTTGTTTCTTTTTTTGGATTCCATGTTTTTAGAAATTAATTTATTTAAATTGACTACTCTTAGATTTCAAATCAGTATATGTGATTGACAAGTCCAAAATGACCTCATCAAATTGTCATAGAAATTTAGGCACTATAGTTAGAATATTTTGAGAAATCATAGAGTTCAAATACCAACCTCACTCCGAAAAAAAGTTGGTTCGAATAATTCAGAAACTCTATGGAAAATAATACTCGAGTATTCAATAACCATTCCAGTATAACAACACTGAATGGAAAACTCAAAACATAACCGGAGGAAAGACACAGTATCACTCTTCCCCACCATCTTCATGCCGACCCGATACCTGCCTGTCCGCTCTCCTGGAACCTGAAATACATAAAAAGTATTTTCCCCAAAAAGGGGTTAGCCGTCGAATAGCTAGTGCAAGTATATCAAGTATGAAACACAATACTTCTCGACAATAAAGTAAATGTAACCGTCAATTCATCAATTCAAGACTAGTATTCCGGAATAACAAAATCTCATAGCATCGCATCAATACATATATGAATACCGTGGAACCGCACCCGAGGCTACGGAACCCTCAGGGGACCTGTCGGCCCGCCCCAGAGTGGTTCGTTCATATCATCCGTGGAATCGCACCAAGAGGCTACGAAACCCTCGGGGGACCCGTCGGCCCGCCCCAGAGTGGATATAAATAATCATGCCATTAATATTTCTTACTTTCAAAGTCGAGAACGCACATTCATAAATATATACTTGCCTTTGAGACATCGAGAAATCGAACGAAAAAAGGGTATGAGTTCGGTAGGTCCAAGAACGCGCTTCCGGCACCTAAATGATTCACAAGGAATATGATAATCAATTATCCATACTCAAATTACACAAAGAAACTCCCGAAACCCGTCTACGATTCATTAAAATACAAGGATAAACACCTAGAGGTTGGAAAATCGTCCAAACTCTCACAAGTCCAAAAACGGCACAATCCAATCCGTAAAATCATAGGAAAAGCATGCATACGGTACAGATACATCATAATCTCAAGGTTCTCAAGCTTCAAAACGGATAAATCGGACGAATCTACGAAAAACACCAAAATTCCCAAAAATTAGGGTTCTAAGGATTTTTACCTTGATTCGGACGATAAGACGGATTAGATGTGAAATCATTGTTCTCCAACCAAATATGTTGTTATTAGAAGGAAGATCGCTTCCAATAGCCCAAAATCATCTCTCCCAAGCTATTCCCCTCGAGAAGGAGTGAAGAAGATGAAAAATGACAAAAATGGAAGTCAACTGTCATATATATATCTGCCCAGTCTAGCGCACGCTACGCCTCCTTCATTAGCGTGCGCTAGCGAAGTCACCGGGTAGTCCGGTTGCTTCTGCCGACCCCGTTAGCGTTAGTTAATCGTCTATCTCTAGCGTGCGCTAGCCCAAAATGTGGCATCCGGTACTGGAGTCCAGAACCTACTGTCTCTGTCCTGCTCAAACCTTAGCGTGCGCTACCGCTATGGCTTAGCGTGCATTATACAACAGCTTTAGCGTGCGCTAGCCGAAGCCTAGCGTACGCTATCTGATAGTCTAGAAAACCTGGCAACCTGACTGCCTCTGCCGACCAGCCCGGTAGCGTGCGCTACGGACAGATGTTAGCATGCGCTACTAACCACGAATAGCGCGCGCTAACAACTCCTAGTGTGCGTTAATCCGCCAGTCCAGAGAGCAGTCCGAGTTACTGGTTCTGTCCTGACTGATCCCCTTAGCGCGCGCTACGGCTCAAAGCTAGCGTGCGCTAATCAAGCAGAATTAGCGTGCGTTAGCCTAGGCCTAGCGTGCGCTATATCTCTGGCCCAGAACATTTCCGCAAGGTCTAAACAACACGATCAAGACCCAAACGAGATACGAAACTCAATAACAATATCAACAACATCTCCAAGCTTTTACAGAGCGACAACATAAGAGAAACGGCAAGGTCAAACAGTCAATAAAAAGTATGGGTATTACATTCTACCCCTCTAAAAAGAAGTTTCGTCCCGAAACTTAAGAAATAAATAGTTCGGGGTATTCCACCCGCATCTTCTCTTCCGTCTCCCAAGTCGCCTGCTCGACTCCATGTCTCGACCATTGCACTTTAACCAGTGGAATGGTCTTATGCCGAAGTTGTTTCTCGCGATGCTCAAGGATCTTCACGGGTTTCTCCGAAAAGGTAATATCCTCGGCTACGTCAATCTCACTGTAGTCGATAATGTGGCTCGGATCCGGTACGTACTTTCTCAACTGAGACACATGAAAAACACTATGGACGTGACTCAAAGCTGGAGGCAACGCCAATCGATAAGCTAAATCTCCAACTCTGTCCAAAATCTCGAAAGGTCCGACATACCTCGGACTAAGTTTCCCCTTTTTCCCGAAGCGGAAAACTCCTCTAGTTGGCGACACCTTGAGCAAGACATGATCCCCCATTTCAAACTCCAAAGGTCGACGACGAGTATCAGCATAAGATTTCTGACGACTCTGGGCAGTCAGCAATTGGTCCCGGATAATAGAAATCTTTTCCTTAGTCTCCATCAACATATCTGGTTCCGTTCCAATTAGCTCAGAAGCCTCGTCCCAACACAATGGCGACCTACATCGCCTACCATAAAGTACCTTGAAGGGTGCCATTTTGATCGACGTATGCCAACTATTATTGTAAGCAAACTCGATCAACGGCAAGTGAAGCTCCCAATCATTACTCCAGTCTAAGGCACAAGCCCGCAACATATCTTCCAACGTCTGAATCGTCCTCTCTGTCTGACCGTCCGACTGAGGTTGAAAGGAAGTGCTCAATCTCAACTCAGTACCCAAAGCCTGATGAACGGCCTGCCAAAAATGCGATACGAAACGGCCGTCTCGATCAGAAACAATGGTCTTGGGGCCACCGTGTAATCTCATGATCTCAGCAATAAAGGTTCGAGCTAGTCTATCCGGTTCCCAAGTATCCTTAATACCCAAGAAGTGTGCAGACTTGGTCAACCAATCGACAATTACCTAAATCATATTCATTCTGGCCCGAGTTCTCTGCATGCCAGTGATGAAATCCATAGAAATGTCTTCCCACTTCCACTCGGGAATGGGAAGCGGTTTCAACAACCCCGCTGGTCATTGATGTTCGATCTTGACTTGTTGACACGTCAAGCACCGTAGTACAAACTCCGTAACATCCTTCTTCATGTTATTCCACCAGGAATTGCGCTTCAAATCTTTGTACATCTTACTCGTCCCGGGGTGGATTGAGTAAGCGTAGCATGAGCTTCTCAGAGAATTCTCTGCCTCAACTCTAAATCGTTCGGAACACAAAGCCTGCCCTGAAATCTCAGAATACTATCCTCGTGAACCATAAAGCCAGGAGCTTTTCCTTTAATTAGATCTTCCTTCAGTTGAGAAATCATCGGGTCACTCCACTGCTTCCCTTTGATATCATCAACCAAGGACGAAGTAATTTCGAGAGTACACAACTGTCCTTGTACTCGTTGAAGCCAAACTTCTATTCCTTGCTCAATTAAATCCTGACGAATTTTCGTCTGAGATGTAAGAACCTCGAGCATTTGAAGAGATGCTGATTTGCGGCTCAAAGCATCCGCAACGACATTGGCTTTTCTGGGGTGGTAAAGAATTTCCAAATCATAATCCTTTATCCACTCTAACCAACGTCTCTGTCTTATATTTAGCTCCTTCTGACTGAAAATATACTTCAGGCTCTTGTGATCGGTATAAATCCGACACGGTGAACCATACAAATAATGCCGCCAAATCTTGAGTGCGAAGACAATTGCGGCCAACTCTAAATCGTGAGTAGGATAATTCATCTCATAAGGCTTTAATTGTCGTGATGCAAAAGCTATCGTCTTATCATGCTGCATAAGTACACAGCCCAGGCCTTGACCCGAAGCGTCACTATAAACTGCAAAGCCCTCACTACCGTGTGGTAAAGTTAAAATCGGCGCTGAAGTTAATCGTCTCTTCAGTTCATCGAAGCTCTATTGTCTCTCATCCGTCCAAACAAATTTTTCGGTCTTCTGGAGTAATTTCGTAAGCGTCCGAGCGAGTTTCGAGAACCCCTCGACAAACCGACGGTAATAACCAGCAAGGCCTAAAAAGCTACGAACTTCCTTAACATTTTTAGGTGGTGCCCAATTCAGCACTGCCTCAATTTTCTGCGGGTCTACACGAACCCCCCTCGGCCGAAATCACATGGCCGAGAAACATAACTTCTTCCAACCAAAACTCACATTTCGAGAATTTTGCATAGAGGTGCTCGGTCCTCAAAATGTCTAATATCAAACGCAAGTGTCGGGCATGTTCCTTTTTATCTCGAGAATAGATCAAGATGTCGTCAATAAAGACGACTACACAACTATCGAGGTACTCGATGAATATCTTATTCATTAACTGCATGAATACTACCGGGGCATTAGTCAACCCAAAAGGCATAACTACAAATTCATAATGCCCATATCTCATCCGAAATGCCGTCTTCGGAACGTCGGACCCCTTCACCCTGAGTTGATAATACCCGGATCTTAAATCAATCTTCGAGAAAACTGCAGGCCCTTGTAATTGATCAAATAAATCGTCTATACGAGGTAAAGGATACTTGTTCTTGATGGTTACTTTGTTCAGCTCACGGTAGTCAATGCACAAACGTAGTGAACCATCCTTCTTCCTTACGAAAAGAATAGGCGCGCCCCAAGGCGAAGCGCTCGGTCTGATGTACCCTTTTTCCAGAAGTTCTCCCAATTGATTTTTCAATTCTTGCATCTCGGATGGTGCCATCCGGTAAGGTGCTTTAGAAATCGGAGCCGCATCTGGCTCTAAGTCCACGGTAAATTCTATCTCTCGATCTGGCGGTAATCCCGGGAGGTCATCCGGAAAAACATCGGGGTACTCACTAACAACCGGAATCGAAGAGAAATCGACTTCGTTTCCTTCCGTTTTCAAGGCATAACAACAATAGCCCGTACAACCCTTATTCAAAAGTTTTACGGCCTTCATGGCACTGATAAGTAACTTGGATAGTCCCGACTTACGCCCCAAAAATGAGTACTCAAATCCATCTTTAGTCATTATGGTGATAACCTTGGTACGATAATTCATAATCGCTTGATGACTATCAAGCCAATCCTCACCGAGAATCACGTCCTCGCCTTCCATATCAACTACAATCAGATTCGATAACCATTCCATACCGGATATAATCACTGGAAAATCTCTAATCTCCCGGTTTCCTACAATTCTATCCCCGCTAGGCAGTTTCACGATGAAGGGATCACAAGCAGTCATACAAGTTATATTCAAACGGCGTACACACTCTAAAGAAATAAAAGAATGTGTAGCACCCGAATCAAAAAGTACGCAGACTGGATGAGATAAAATATAAATGGTACCTGAAGCCACCGCAGCGTCGGGTTCGTCTGTTCGACGCATCTCATAAACCCGTGGTTGTACCGAACCGACGCTAGAGTTTCCCCCTCCAGCATTCTGACCCCGTCCCCGGCCCCTGCCGAAATTCTTCTGAGGTTGACCAAAAGATTATCGTTGATTCATAGTTTGATCAAGTGGTGCTTGGGCAGAAGCCCGAGTGTCCAAAGTCTGATTCGGTTCGGAACAATAAGCCGCTCTATGTCCCATCTGTCCGCACGTGTGACACTTCAATGGTGGAAAGTTGCATTCCAAATTGAGGTGGCCTGGACGGCCACAATTATAGCAAGTCACCGTGGGATTTGTGGTACCCAGAGTAGGACGGTAACCCCTCTTTCCTTTATTAGAACGTGACGACTGTCCGGCATAACGGTTAGTCGTATGTGACCTCTGAAAGTTGCCACCCTTAGAGCCAGAAAAATTCCCCGTGACTTTCTGCTTCTTCGGTTCTTCAACGGTATCGTTGTCAGGGCTTAACATATCATGGGATAAAGCTCTATCCTGATACTCCTTCAGTGTGGTACAATCAAATCCGGCCATGTACCGTCGTAAGTACAAATTCATCCGCATATCAAAATAACGGATCTTATCACGCTCGTTCCGTACTTGATCCTTCACGTGGATCAGTTGTTGGTTGTACTCTACAATTGCTTGCGAAACATGAATGTTCTGCGGTTTAGCCTGAAAAAAGGCTCGGATTCGGCTCTCTCGCACCGGCCAAGGACAAAACTCGGCCTCCAAAATCTCCTTAAATTCATCCCACATGGCAACACGATCCTGTGGCTTGATGACTTTCCACCACGTAGCGGCCTCCTAGGTAAGGAAATACTGAGCAATCGGTACTTTCCTCACGTCGGGGCAATCAACCGCTTCGAAAATCTTTTCCAATTCTGCTAGCCAATCTTCCCATCCTAATGGGTCTGTGGCACCGCCAAATTGTGGAGGGTGTATACGAATTACATTCTGAAGCAAGGCATCCGTGTTCGGGTTCGGATTATTCAGCTGAACAGTTTGGGCTAAAATGGTCATCTGTGTAGCCAATTGTTGAAGTACATTCGCAACTCCAACGTCCGCGTTGTTCCCCTGGCCATTCGACTGGTCGTGCTGACTTTCCGTGTCACGATGCACCGAGTTTGACAAACTGGGGTTGGTTGACCCCGCAACAGAACTGATGGAAACGGCCGCGCCACGACCTCTTCCACGTCCACGGCCACGGCCCCTACCAGCTGACATACTGAAGAACACACAAGTCACGTAAGCACAATTCAATCACACGTCATCAAAGTGACCGATTCTCACGAATACCAATAAAAGGAAGCAAAACGAATAAGGAAACACCAGAAGAGTAAGAGGTCTTACAAGTACCGGTCGCACTGTGATGATGGCAGAGTAGTGATACTGCGGACAAATGACGACTCGATCGACCCAAAAGACCGACAGCCTAGGTATCCATAGACCTAAGCTCTGATACCATATTCTGTAACACCCCCAAGTTATTCAGGGAATATTATAGTGCCGTAATCCCCGCCGTGGGACCCACAAGGCTAAACATACACGGAACTATAAATTTTGACCGATAAGGTCTACATACAATGGAAGGAAGAATGATACAAAGGGTACTCAAACATAACCAATGTATCCAAAGACGTCACAACATAAATCAATACCTCGGCAAACACAGGTCGGAACATCAAGAAAAATGGAAAACAATACTCGAGTATTCAATAACCATTCCAGTATAACAACATTGAATGGAAAACTCAAAACATAACCGGAGGAAAGACACAGCATCACTCTTGCCCACCATCCCGATACCTGCCTGTCTGCTCTACTGGAACCTGAAATACATAAAAAGTATTTCCCCCAAAAGGGGGTTAGTCGTTGAATAGCTAGTGCAAGTATATCAAGTATGAAACACAATACTTCTCGACAATAAAGTAAATGTAACCGTCAATTCATCAATTCAAGACTAGTATTCCGGAATAACTAAATCTCATAGCATCGCCTCAATACATATATGAATACCGTGGAACCGCACCAGAGGCTACGGAACCCTCAGGGGACCTGTCGGCCCGCCCCAGAGTGGTTCGTTCATATCATCCGTGGAATCGCAGCAAGATGCTACGAAACCCTCAGGGGACCCGTCGGCCCGCCCCAGAGTGGATATAAATAATCATGCCATTAATATTTCTTACTTTCAAAGTCAAGAACGCACATTCATAAATATATACTTGCCTTTGAGACATCGATAAATCGAACGGAAAAGGGTATGAGTTCGGTAGGTCCAAGAACGCGCTTCCGGCACCTAAACGATTCGCAAGGAATATGATAAGCAATTATCCAAACCCAAATTACACGAAGAAACTCCCGAAACCCGTCTACGATTCATGAAAATACACGGATAAACACCTAGAGGTTGGAAATCATCCAAACTCTCACAAGTCCGAAAACGGCACAATCCAATCCGTAAAATCGTAGGAAAAGCATGCATACGGTACAGATACATCATAATCTCAAGGTTCTCAAGCTTTAAAACGGAGAAATCGGACGAATCTACAAAAAACCCCAAAATTCCCAAAAAGTAGGGTTCTAAGAATTTTTACCTTGATTCGGACGATAAGACGGATTAGATGTTGTGAAATCCTTGTTCTCCAACCAAATATGTTGTTATTAGAAGGAAGATCGCTTCCAATCGCCCAAAATCGTCTCTCCCAAGCTATTCCTATCGAGAAGGAGTGAAGAAGATGAAAAATGACGAAAATGGAAGTCAACTGTCATATATATCTACCCAGTCTAGCGCACGCTACGCCTCCTTCATTAGCGTGCGCTAGCGAAGGCACCGGGTAGTCCAGTGGCTTCTGGCGGCCCCGTTAGCGTGCGCTAATCGTCTATCTCTAGCGTGCGCTAGCCCAAAATGTGGCATCCAGTACTGGAGTCTAGAACCTACTGTCTCTGTCCTGCTCAAACCTTACCGTGCGCTACCACTATGGCTTAGCGTGCGTTATGCAACAGCTTTAGCGTGCGCTAGCCGAATCCTAGCGTATGCTACCTGATAGTCCAGAAAACCTGGCAACCTCACTGCCTCTGCCGACCAGCCCCGTAGTATGCGCTACGGACGGATGTTAGCGTGCGCTACTAACCAAGAATAGCGCGCGCTAACAACTCCTAGCATGCGTTAATCCACCAGTCCAGAGAGCAGTCCGAGTTACTGGTTCTGTCCTGACTGATCCCCTTAGCGCGCGCTACGGCTCAAAGCTAGCGTTCGCTAATCAAGCAGAATTAGCGTGCGTTAGCCTAGGCCTAGCGTGCGCTATATCTCTGGCCCAGAACATTTCCGCAAGGTCTAAACAACACGATCAAGACCCAAACTAGATACGAAACTCAATAACAATATCAACAACATCTCCAAGCGTTTACAGAGCGACAACATAAGAGAAACGGCAAGGTCAAATAGTCAATAAAAAGTACGGGTATTACACTCTAATCACAATCAGCTATATAATTTTAGCTATATTATTTTAGTGTCTCGAACCTCATCTAAGGAAAACGCACAAAATTAAATGAGGTATATAATTTATTTAAGGAATGAAAATTGAGGACAATTTGAAAATTCAGATGAGACTAAAGTAAGAGAAAACTTAAAACTCACACACCATTATTAAGTAGTTAACTACTCTAAAATCTTAAGCCTTACTTTTTTATTAGAGCTGTTTGACAGTTACTAAATTTTTTTGATACAGAATGATTAAGTGGTCAGAATGATTAAGAGGCACTTATAATATAGTGCGAAATGAAATACAATTATTTTTTAATTATTCAAAATTCAATCAGGACTCTTAATGGTTAAGAGAGGGTCAGGATAAAAAACCATTTAGAGGGTTTTGGAACCATTAAGAGGCAGTCACTTTTTTTCGCCAAACAAGAATTACCTTTTAACGATTTAGAAGTTGCCTCTTAAAGCAACCATTAAGAGGTCCAATTAAAATTTTATGGACTATTCATTCTGTTTGATTAGAAAAAGTTATTTAAAAATAGTATTGTCAAAATATAATCTCAATATTCAATTAAAATTTATATAATATTTCTTAAACTTATAATTTTCATTTTAAGATTTACAATATTACTTGACTGGTTTTTTTCTTTAAAATTGAGCAAAATTAAATTGTTAAAAATAAATTATACCTTTGTTAAAATAAAAATAAAAAACTATATATCTTAACCAAACTATTATCTTCACGTGGGATAGAGGAAATGTATTTTATTTAAGACAGAATCTTATATTGGACTGTTTCAGTTTTACGATATTTAAATGTTTTTTTTCAGCTTTTAGCGGGCTTCAATATTTCTTCTTTCTTTTAATTTTTATAGATTTACTATTTTAGTTTCTTTCCAGTTTTTCAAGTTCTTCTTTTTGTTGTAGGCTTTCTTTTTTAGGTATTTTAGCTCTTTCTAGAGTTTTCCATTCTATTTTTGTTAATATTATTTGTTTATAATTAATTTCGGCTATTGTGTGTGCTCTGTCTTGCGGATCTTAGTTTTGTATCTTTCTGTCGTTTTACACATTGATTTTTCATTTTAAGTTTTGTCTTAGGGTCCCAAATCTCATGGTGCCGACCCGACCCTTATTTAAATCCATTATTTTCATAATAAATACGAAAACTAATTATAGCTATATGCATAAAATTGTAAGAATCTTATAAAAAGATAAAAATGATAAAAATTGTGAAATCTGAGAATCTTGATATATATTGTAGAAACATCAAATTACCTTGAGATTCCAGTAAAAATATGCCACTCATGAAGATTTGATCAGAGAAGAAAAAAATTTGGAGGGAAAAGAAGATTTAATAATTGTGGGAGATAACTCTAATGATCCCTCATCCCAAAAGAAAAAAAAAAGAAAGAGATACTCTAGTGATATAGTTTGTGGTTTGTATGTAATTTTGTGTTTTCATACGAATTTATTTGATTTTATTTATTTGCCAAGTATATGAGGCGGTCAATTTCTTTGGTAAACGGCCAGAAGGCCCTGACCCCTGAGCAACTTTCTCGCCTAAGGGGTGAGTCATGGGTGTATAACTTGGAATTTCAAAGTGGGAAAAAAAAAAGAAAAAAATCCAAAACATTAATCGTGGTCGGTAGGATTCAAACCTGCGCAGGCAGAGTCCACATGATTTCTAGTCATGCCCAATAACCAATCCGGCACGACCACTCCATGTTGAGATATACTCTTACTATATATTTGAGAATTAAAATTTGTTGAACCTGATTTTTCTTTCGTCCATAATCATCATATAGATAATTTTGAAAATAAGTAGCATACTGTGGAACTAGAAGCAATAATACATAAGAAGCAGAGCATAACATGTATCAAATTCTTATTAATGAATCCTCCATGTAAGGAGCGGGTACAAAATCTAAAATATTTCATCCAGACCTAATATACTCATAGTCATAGGAATAACATATTAATACTCACGAATCATAGGAATAACATATTAAAATATCCAATCAAATACAAGATATGTCCAAACCGATCAGGTTTGGGACATTATCCAAACAACAAAGGAAAATAAAACTGCACCAGTTTTATTAACGTACCAACCACCCCGATATAACAAATGTTTCATGCATGAAGACTTAGATGACAATTATGTTGAATAATATCATGCTAGACTACCACCGCTGTCATACTGTCCCTGAGATGGCTCTCTAACAGTACTTGTACCTGCACGTGTAAGAGAAGTACACCCACAAAGGGCTTGAAATCACTAGTGCAAGTACTAAAATAGAAATATTATCACTCAAATCACAACATACCTCGATGCACATTCTCAATAAATATATAAGTACACAACACATCAAATAATCCGATGTCCACGATACTCAAGCCTCTACGGTAAACTAGAGAGCTCAAATGATCCTCCCTTTATTGGATTATAATTATCAACCTCATATCTCATTTTTCATGTATCAAATCTAATGTCTCATATCTCATATCAAATTTAATATATCATGTCTCAATATTAAATTTGTTGTCCGTTAAGGCTCTAGCCTTTATAGAACACTAGAGACCTCAAATGGTAATTCCTAGTTGGATTTAATTCTCAAACATAATCATAACACAATAATCAATAAAATCTCAATCCCTAAAATTCATTCAAAATATTTTAGTCACAGTATAAATATATACATGAATTATAATCACAAATACTAAAATACTTGCCTTAGCCGGCAATGATGGTAATCTCGATGATCATATTTTTCTCAATAACCTCACAACAGTAAACTCAATCGTAATCAAATAAGGTAACACAAGCATAACTAACACTTCTAAAAATATTTACAAGACAATTATCATCTCGAGTCGTTTATTACTATGGTGATAATATTATTCGATCGCCGATTCTCTATGGTTCTAAAATGATCACAATTTCATTACAACCATATCACACTATGTTCATCAATTTCTCAAGACTCACATTCACAATTTAAATTCATTTTCATCCGAATGCTATTACGATGTCCTCTCCGATAAACATCCTTACTAAAAATTAATGTATCAAGACTTCCAACAACTCATGATTCTAGTTTTTTAAGATTAAAAATAGTATGAAATGTATGACCGTGCTGTCGTGACACGTCAAAATTAGTTATTTTTATTTTCCTTGGCTTACTTCTACTAACTAGTAGTATCGGCAAGTAAGGGTCGATCCCACGGAGAACGGTAAATCAATTATACTATTTAAGGATTAAGTACTTTGTGCAATAAAATAAAACGAAAAGGGGGGGGGGGGGTGTTTATGATCTTAACTAAAATAGATTGCGTAAAATAAATTAAATTAAAATAAACAAAGAAAATAAAATTCAAAAATATCAATTGAGTAATAATCTAGTCCTTAGCTCCGTTATCCACCGTTTCGAATTTATTCAAGTTTCAATGCAGCGCTTATCTTTTCTCTAATCACATGAACTCCTATTCTGAAGCCAACAAGAAGCTCCGTTGACCCCAATTATTTCTTAAGTTTATTCAATTAAAATAAGCTCTTTAATCGAACCTATATATGCGGTGGATTCAAAACAAGCTCTTCAAATCTCACTCGCTAGATGCATTAAAAATCAAAATAATGGAATAGGCAAGATATTAAGTTCATAAGCTCGACTTAAGGGATCTCGATTTTGTGTTACTCAATTGGGAAAAATCAATTGTTTGCTACTTGTGAAATTAAAATTGCAACAATTACGGATTACAACTTAATTTCTATTATGAGACATAAAACTCCTAATCTAGTTGGCCAAACCAAATCAAGAAATTATATGGCATAATAGTGAATTCAATAACACAAAAGTAATTCAAGAGAATTCGAGTTGAGAATACGCTGCGGAATTAAAACATGAATAATTCAAATACGGTTTCAAACTTCACTAAGAACTAGAATAGAAAATTAGCCGGATATGTTCGCTTTAGAAAATAACAAATTAATAATAGACATAAGAAGAAAGAAATTCAAACGGTGTAGTCTTCTTGTTCCAACGTCAGAATCGGCTCGGCTGCTCTGGCGAGAATTCGGTTTGGTCGTCCTCTTTTGCTTCTTCTACTCCAGCCGTAAAAATTGGGTGATCAAAGATGATAATCATTTCAGCTCCCTTCTCCTTTTATAATAATTCTTTATCTCTTAGTTTCCTTCTTTAATTGGATCTCCTTCCTTCTTATCCTTCTTGAGTTTTAATTCCTTTGGAGTCTTTCTTTCCAATTCTATTATAATTCCTTTTCCCAGCCTAGGGACCGATTTATTGACTTGTGGAACTAATTGGGCGGTTTTTGAGTCCTTTCTTGGGCCCCAAGTAAGATTATTTTCGGAACAGGACTGACACTGGGTCACCGAACTGACACTGGGTCACCCAGTGTAGCGCTGCATTTTCTTCATTTAAGCCCAAATCACCTTGGCTTGCTCCGTTTGATGGTCTAAATTATTCCTTAAGCTTAAAAACTCCATCAAACACCTAAATAAAACAACAAATTGTCAAGTGAAGTAAATTGCATCCAAAATATAAATAGATAGAAAATAACCAAGTGTGCCATTAGAAAATTCATTAAAACCTTATAATTAACAATGATTTTAGCACACTATTTTCGTACTATCAAATCTCCCCAAACTTAAACCAATGCTTGTCCTCAAGCATAATTCGAATGAAAGAATTTCAAGAAGCATGTATTGAAAAATCCAAGATGATAGCCATATTTAAGGGAGAATAAATAATCATGAAGAAGTAAGAAGAAACTTAAAGTATCTCAACCAATCTCAACTTCTTCATTGACATCAAGTGAGAGAAAATTCGATGGTCTCACAAGGGGTCACTCTTGCTCAGGTAAATACATGGATTATTAAGCAATCACTCACATCAAAACATGGTGTGTCATTGCCATATACTCGCACAAAAACCAAATCTCCATTATTTAGATGAACTCATGCATATAATCAAAAGGGCTTTTATGGTTGTAACGGGGCTTTAGGTATGGGTAGGATAAAAAGGATAAATAAAGGATTTGTTGGCCGAGACTAATCATGAAATTAAGTGCATAACAAATCCTATAAATAATGAATCACCATCCTTTCCTTGAGCACCCTTTTAGGCACATGTAATCGCATAGCCACGAAAGATCAATTGAGGTCAATGGCTTTAACAACATTCGAGGGGGCTATTTTTACAGCCGCCCCCCTATTTTTTTTCGGCCTTATAATTATTATTTTTTCTTAATTTCAACACCCCTTTTTTTTCTTTCCACTTCACCACCCACTTTTTGATAATTTCTGTCCTTCCCTCGACTTGTTATACACCTAATTCACAACCAAATCTAGACCAAGGGTTCAAACGGATGAATTTTCACCAAAAATAGATAATGGCTAATAAAATATGATGGATCAAAGAATAAGGCTTAGGTCCAAAAGGGCTTCTAATAGTGATTATGTCGAGGTGGAAAAATATAAACCAAGTGGGTTATTCCTAATTTGCCTTCATCATTTTGCTGCATGAGAACACTAATATAGTCTTGACATGAATAATTGATTAAATTTTAGCATGAACACGACACGCTCGACCCCACAAGAAGAAATAGTGAGCATGTATATGTATGACTATTTATATATGTGTATATATTTATATTTTGCTCTACGGCTCAAAACTCACGAATAAAAAGGGCTTGTGCCATGAATCCCTCACACTTTAACCAAATTTAAAATCAAAATAGTGAACTACCCTAATTAAAATTAAACTAGTCAATCATATCCATTTCCTATGTCAGGCCATACTTAAATTCTCAATACACGAACTTGATTCAATCACACAAATTTAGCTAAGGACGCAAAATTAAATTCATCACAATTTCCAAATTCAACTAATTGTTCCAAATCCAACTTCCCCAAACTTAAGATTAAGTACATACTCCAAATAAAAGAAGGAAAAGAAGAAGAAAAATAAAGGATAGTAACAAGTCTAGAGTAGGAATCACCGGGCCAATGAGGGAGAAGGGCTTCCAGCTGCTCGGTCAAACGATCCACTTTGGCATGAAGTGCGCGATGCCCCTCCTCAAGCTGCTCGATCCAACGCCTCAGCTCGGCCTCTGTAGTCGACTCTCCTGCTCGGCTTGTGCTCGCACCGTCTGTCTGTGCCCTTGCCGCCGAGATGTGTGAAGGGGTGGATGGGAAGCTCATGTGCAACATTTTTAAGTTTTTCTCCTCCCATGGAGAGGTGTACGCGGTGTTCGGTAGAGCTATCGTCTCGTTTGCTGAAATTCGCCATTTAAAAATTCTTTCACTTTTATCTAAAACGCCCATTTTCGTAAGAAGAGTCTTGTCCAATTTTTCCACTGCCCCGACCGGGAACCGACCGCTGAAATCAGCCCCGGCATGCCGAGCTACTGCCGTGACAAAGCCCCCCATCACGATTGTGTTTTTCGTGACATCATCCCCAATAAACATCATCAATATATCCTTAACACATTTCACCCTTTTTTCTAAAAACCATCGCATACATCATCCGCAGCTCAAAAATCTGCACCACATTCCGATTTGAATATCTCTCAGTAACCGTATATCCCATAAGTCGTTGAACGTAATGGATCACCGGGTTACGAATGGCGGTGGCCTTAGTTTTTCCCGTGACAAATGGACCGGCATCATTCGTAATCATTTGCCAAATTGCATTTTTGGGTGGTATGTCATCTTCTTCCTCGGGTTCGGCAGTCAGCCCAAGTGCTTGGCTCAACTGCTCTAACACCCATGTATACCCCTTACCATTTAAACGAAAATAAAAATTCCACTTTTTTTCAAAATCCCCTTTCCAGATTGAGCTAAAAAATTCATATGTCAGATCCTCACAGACTTCCCAATTCCTTGTTGCCAACCTCTCCCACCCCAGTACATTCAACAATACCATGACATCATCATACAATCCCAATTGTCGCAAAATAATTTCATCAAGATAGACGGATGGGATTACCTTTCGTTCCGTGAGTTTGTGGTAGCATGTAACATGTCCGGGGGATCCGAAGCCGAGATTATATCGGTTTGGTAGGCCGAGGAGGCTCTTGCGCATTTCTCTTACTGGAGGTGGAGCTGGGCTCTCAGCTTGTGTGAAACCGTGCTGCTGCTCGACCTCCGTTTCACTTCCTCATTCGGCAGTCGGTTGCGGCTCATTTTCTGAATTGCGTTTGGGTTGAGGTGGATGTTCCGAACCACTCCCATCGAATGTTTTGGGGCTCAATTTTTCTGCTCCATACCATGTGAGTAACAACGGGGGCGGCGGTAATAGCTGATAGATTAGCTCAGGAGCCATTTCGTCGCTGGTAACTGGCGGTGCGGTCGATGAGGGCGGAGATGGCGGCGGTGTGGGTTCCTCTTTCAAGCCGCGGCCCGGCAATTTCTGGGTTGCTTCTCCCCTTTTGAAGATTGACCCGGTGGATGCCGCTTCGGCTTTTTGATGAGTGGTTCGCCGGATGCTGGTCGGCCGACCTTTCATTTTCGGCAGTGGAGGGTTTCGTCGCGGGCTGCTCGGGCTCGGTGAGGTCATAGTGAGTCAGATCCCTAGGATTATGTATCCAACCGCCGCTTCGAATGATTCGGTTCAGGGGCCGGTTGATGTTCCTTTTTTCGGTCATAGCGGGCGGCGGCGGGTTGTTCTTGAGGCTGCCGAAGAGAAAGAGAGAGGTGTTATTCTGGAAAAGACCGAGCGGGGGGGGGGGGGGGGGTACCAGATGGATGAGGGAGAAAGGAAAAATTAAAAACTAAGTGGGGAAAAACAATGAAGTAAAAAAAATAAAAGGAAATAAAAAAACAAAGCAGGATAATAAAAAAAAATTCACTACTAAAAACTAACGAGAAAAAAAATGCAAAAAAGAAAAAATATAAATTGGGTTGCCTCCCAATAAGCGCCTTTTTTTTATGTCGTTGGCTTGACGAACTCCCTGTTTTTTCAAATTTCAGATAGGTCCTCGAATTTGTATTCCTTCATATTAGCCGTCATAAGTCCTTCGCGATAGGGTTTTAGGAGATGCCCATTAACCTTGAAA
Source organism: Orobanche coerulescens (assembly GCA_033398695.1). Taxonomy (NCBI): domain Eukaryota; kingdom Viridiplantae; phylum Streptophyta; class Magnoliopsida; order Lamiales; family Orobanchaceae; genus Orobanche; species Orobanche coerulescens. The sequence goes on from CM065810.1 coordinate 38,603,873, forward strand.
ATTTTTCTTGTCTTTAGACTTTGAATTTCAATTGCTCCAGATGGAAAAATATTGATAATTACGAATGGGCTAATCCAGCGGGATCGCAACTTGACCGGAAATAATTGGAGTCGAGAGTGATAGAGTAACACTTTTTCACCTACGACGAAGTATTTCCTTATTATTTTTGAATCGTGGAATGCCTTCGTCTTTTCTTGGTAAATTGCTGCATTTTCGAACGCATCATTTCGTATCTCTTCCAGTTCTTGCAATTGCAACTTCCGGTGGGTGCCTGCTTCATCAAAATTCATATTGCACTTCTTGATTGCCCAAAAGGCACGATGCTCGAGCTCGACGGGAAGATGGCAAGGTTCGCCATAAACCAAACGATACGGTAACATGCCAATTGGTGTTTTATATGCCGTCCTATATGCCAAAACCGCGTCGTCGAGTCGTAAGCTCCAATCCTTCCGATTTGGCTGAACTATTTTCTCTAAGATTGCTTTTATCTCCTTGTTAGATGTTTCGGCTTGACCATTTGCTTGCAGGTGATAAGAAGTGAACACGTTGTGCAAGACCCGATATTTCCTTAAGAGTGCCTCAATTATTCGATTTTTGAAATGTTTTCCCCAATCGCTTATTATAGCCCTTTGAATTCCGAATCTAGCGAAGATATTAGATTTAATAAATTTGGCCACTACTTTAGAATCATTGGTCCGTGAGGCGGTCGCCTCCACCAATTTGGATATGTAATCCACGAAGAGTAAAATATAGAGATTCCCATATGAGTAGGGAAAAGGTCCCATGAAGTCCATGCCCCAGACGTCGAAGATTACACAAACCAAGATAGGATTTTGGGGCATTTGATTTCGTCGAGAGATATTACCCGTTCTTTGACAATTATCACATGCCTTGCAAAAATCATAAGCATCTCTAAATAGCGAAGGCCAGTAGAAACCACTCTCCAAAACTTTATGTGCTGTTCTCTTTGAACCGAAGTGTCCTCCGCATGCATGCGAGTGAAAGAAAGCAAGAATTGAATGAAATTCAGCCTCTGGTACACATCTTTGAATCATTTGATCTAAACAATGCTTCCATAGATAAGGATCATCCCATACGTAATATTTGGCATCACTTCTGAGTTTATCTGTAATACCCAATTGTAATTCAGTCATTATCATTCAGTAATTATCGTTCAATAATTGTTACTCAGTAATTTTCACTAATTAATGATCATTTGCTACTCATATTCAATCATTGTACTCACCGTTCAGAGTAATTGTATCGTGTATCAATCATCATTCATCATCAATCTAGTTGGAGAATCGTGCCATGTTTATCATCATTGTCATCTTCATAGTGGGTTGTGTGTGAGGAGTAGCGCACGCTACGTACTCTCTTTAGCTCGCGCTAATTGAGTTCGGGTAGCGCACGCTACCTCTCAACACTAGCGCACGCTAATGTAGTTCAAGCAGGCAGTCCAGAAGGCACTAGACTGCAGTTGGGTTGTAAGTAGCGTACGCTACGAATGGTAAGTAGCGCGTGCTAGTAGGTCAGAGTAGCGCATGCTATGCAGTCGGTGTAGCACGCGTTAAGGTCGGATCAGGCAGAGTCCAGTGGCTACTGGACTGAATTGGAATAATTCCTAGCGCACGCTACGAGTAGGTATTATCGTACGCTAATCGGTGTCAGTAGCGCATGCTGAATTTTGTGTGTAGCGCGTGCTATCGCGAATAGATCAGAGAACACGAGGTTCTGGACTTCAGTACTGGGCAACAGATAATTTGTTAGCGCACGCTAACATTTTGAGTTAACGCACGCTAAGTATATGGTTGTAGCGCACGCGACAAAAGGTACGTAGCGCACACTACCGTTGCGAACAGAGGATACTCGACAACGCAGTACACCCGTTAGCGCACGCTATGCACAGGATCTAGCGCATGCTAAACTGAGGTTGCTATAAATAGGACATTTCAGTCTTTTCTTCATCATTCTTCATTTCTTTTCATTCCTTCATCGGTTCCGGGCGATTTGGAGCTTCTTGAGAAGTGTTCTTCGAGGTGCAATCATCTATCAACATCTCCAAGCTTATAATTCGGAGTAATCATCATTTAATCCTCTTGCAAACATCAAATCAGAGGTAAACATATCTTGAATCAAGAATTTTTGGATTTTGAATATTTTCCTTCCGATCTCTTCGTGTAAGCTTGGTTTTAAGTCGGAATATTTTAGATATGGATTGTCTACCTTGGATACATGTTTTCCTATGGATTATTCAGCGTATATTTCGGATTTCATGAATTGTTGGGGTTTGATTCAAAAACACATTGGAGTTGACTTTATTATTTAGGGGTTTTCGATTAGATGTTGTCGTTAACTCGAATTATAGATTCCTATTGGATTATTGATATCATTGGAGGTGTTTTGTTGGATTGAACTACTCATTTTTGAGTTGGTTTCGATATATTTGGGATTGGATATTATCAAAGGATGTATGTTTGTTAAGTATTCGCTAGAATGCCTCAATGAGTTTGGATATTGTTGTATCGACGTTTGAGTTGGTTATAATCGTGTTTGATACGTATATTGAGCGTTTGTTGTTAATTGTCAGTCAAGGTTGTTCGATTAACTGAAATCCCTTTTAGGACGTTGTTCGAGGAAGGACATTCTTCACCGGCATTGTGTAAGTTAATTCTTACTCGGTTAAAAGGATTTTCATTCCTTTCGTTGTTGTTCATTCATAATAATAATTCATTCATAATGTATTAACCGTATGGAGATTTGTAATTGTCAAATAATCACTTCATTCACGAGGAATGACGGTTCCAATTATTTCATTGAGCTATCATTCATTTCACTATCATTTCATCTCGATGAGTCGTTCTCGACTTTGTCGGATTGTTATTCATTATTCATGGTCATTCTTGTCCATATGACCTTCTGGGTTCATATTACGTGGCCGGGTGGGGATGTGTGGAGTTTTTAGTCGGGCATGTGATAGTCATGTGATTAGGTTCACCGACACATTGGACTGTGCACACGATAACGTACCACCATGAGACTAATTAGGTACAAGGGCGGGTGTGTCCGGACATTCGTCTTGTGCACTTGCACATACCATTACGGGCGTACTATGATGCCCCTCTTCAGCTTAATTTCATAATTGAGTTATATCATGATTGTGTTTATTCAACTCTTGAGGATTGTTGTTCTGTGTAACTGACCCCGTTGGGGGATGTTGTTTTCAGGTCATGGAAAGGCTAAGGCACGAGAAGAGAATATTGACGGCGAGGAGTCCCAGTGATACTAGTAAGGGGCCCCAGTCCTTTTTCATTCACTCGTGTTTTCTTCATTTTATTTCCGCTGCAGACTTCCGGTTGAATATTCATTTCATTCAGTGTTCTATATTTTATCTTCATATAAAATATACATGTATTCTGTATTATCTTGGGTGTGTTGTAATGAAACTCCTCATCGGACTAATTGATGATATAATGTGGTTCGGTACTACAATTAAATTATTTAATTCATTAATTTTCATTCACCTGGTGGGTCCCAGTCGGGGGTCCACGGCACTATAATATCTGCCTAATTTGGGGTGTTACATAGTTGGTATCGGAGCTTGGTTTTGAATACTATCTTCCGAGTCATGTCTCATTTGAAATCATCATTCATCAGATTAGTATCATTGGACTTTCGCGTCACGTGTGACCTGTGCAAGAGCCGAGCCCCTCAGACCAATGAACAGTAAGATTTCTGACACAATGGTATAATTTCTCGCAATAAGAATCACTCATTCATCATTCAACAGTCAACAATCCTCTTTCATCATTTTCATTTTTGATCAAGTCGATCATGTTAATTCATTAACCACTCAGTTCATTTCATTGTTTAGTTGTTGATCTTGAGGATCATATCATTAATCTTGTTAACTTGTTCAAGATAATCATTTCAAGAATTTCATCAGATAATCACGTCACTCCAGGTGATCATTCATGTAATCATTGTGTTTGAGCGCGTATGCTCATTTTCATCATTTCATAACGTAATCATAATGTGATATTCATGCGAGATATATAATTATCATATGACTTTCCACATCAGTATGGAAAGAGCTGGCAGATGACGCAGGGGAAGAGGCCGTGGTGCGGGCCGAAACCCGATAGCTTGTGTGAATACATGCGCGAATGCGAGGAATAATGCAAATTCATCGAGCAGCGACGCTGCCACTCATTCACCCAGAAATGATCACTCATTGTCGGGGAGTCGTACCCGGGACACAGCTCAATCAGAAGGTGTTCGGGTTGATCCACTCGCTTTTATGTAGGGCATGATTGCCCAGATGACTCAAATGGCACGCCTCATGAAGACGATGTAGAACTCAGCTACTCAGAATCAACAGGCTCCTCCGCCGCCACCTCAGGGGCAAGAGAGGGGTGTAAGCAGTATCATTGGTGACATCTCTCGCCATAGGCCACCTACTTTTGAGGGATCATCTGAGCCGGCGGATATTGTTCACTAGCTTGAGTATTTCGAGAAGTTGTTTGCTATAGTGGTGTCCCGAAGGGCACAAAGTTTCAGTTGCGGCTTACTATCTTGGTGAGGGCGCACATTCATTGTGGTTATCATTGAAGCCCACCGACGGATCTTGTACTTGGGATCAATTCAGGACTCTCATGATGGAGAGGTATCATCCGGCCCCACTCAGGGAGGCCAAGTTGTCAGAATTACTCACTCTCGACCTCTCAGCGGATGATGATGTTCTCGCCATCGCCGAGAAATTTCAGGAGCTACTTCCTTTCTCCTCGTCCATTATTCACTCCGAGGCGGACAAGATCAAATATTTCAGCAAGAGGTTGAAGCCTCGTATGCGGATGCAGTTGCTTAATCACAATTGCACCACTCTGGCTGAATTCATTGAGAAAGCTCTTACTTATGAGCTTACTGCTAAGGAGATTGCTAAGCAACAACCTTCATCTGCTGGCAAGAAGTCAAAGAATCGTAATCAGTCTGACGGCAGTCAGGCCACTTTCAAGAAACCTCGTCCAGGTTCTACTTTTTCTGAGCGATCTCCTATGGTGCCTAGACCCACGGAATATCAGTCACCAGCATCCAGTTCGGCCATCACCTATTTTAACTGTGAAGAATAGGGTCATTTCAGCACTAAGTGTCTGAGGTAGACTGTCACGTGCCATAACTGTGGGATTGCTGGGTATAAGGCCCATTTTTGCCGAAGAGACTCTAAACCTACTCCGGCGTCATCTCAGGCCCCGAGACACTCATCGGTGCATAATCAGGCCACTCAGTCCACGTCGTTCAAGACGACAAGAGCAAATAAAGGCGGAGACAAGAGCTATCATATGGGAGCGTCCGGTTCGGGGGCCAGCAAGCCCCGAATATATGAGATGAAGAAGACTGACGATCCAGAGGCCCGGATGATCTCAGGTACACTCGATATTCTATCTCAACCTGTGTGTACCCTTTTTGATCCTGGTGCATCGCATTCATTCATTTCCGAGTCATGTTTGAGTACACTACGTCTGGGTAGTGCTACTAGTTGTAAGCCTTATGTCATTGGTCTACCTGATGGTAGAAGAATTATCGGGAATCGTAAGATTAAGGATTGTCCGATTCAACTTCATGGCCGTGATTGGTTAGCATACCTAATCGTGGTAGATCTACCGAGAGACGACATCATCCTGGGTATTGATTGGATGGATCGCCACGATGCCGTCATTAGTGTCCGTAAGCGTATGGTCACTATCATTTCAGACGATGGGGTCAAATGTGTATTTCAGGGAGGTAATCCCAGCTGTTCTGGGAGAGTCATCAACTTGATGAAAGCAGTGAAATTACTCAGTCAGGGGTGTGTCAGTTATTGGTGCTATATGACCAAGACTGAGGAACCATCAGTAATGTTGATGGATATTACTGTAGTGAGAGAATATGCTAATGTATTTCCAGATGAGTTACCTGGTTTGCCTCCACAGAGATATGTGGAATTCACGATTGAGTTGGAGCCTGGTACATCTCCAATATCGAAGGCACCGTACCGGATGGCCCCGACCGAAATGCAGGAGTTGAAGAATAAATTAGAGGATTTGACAGAGAAGGGTTATATTCGACCGAGTGCATCCCCGTGGGGAGCACCAGTGTTATTTGTCAAGAAGAAAGATGGTTCGTTCCGCTTGTGTATTGATTACCGGGAATTGAACCGGGTGACGATCAAGAATAAATATCCTCTACCCTGTATCGATTATCTTTTGAATCAACTTCAGGGAGCTTCAGTATTTTCCAAGATCGACTTAAGATCTGGATATCATCAGTTGCGAATTCGAGAGTCGGATGTCGCAAGGACGGCGTTCCGAACACGCTATGGTCATTATGAGTTTGTGGTAATGCCGTTTGTGTTAACTAATGCACCTGAGGTGTTCATGGATTTAATGAATCGGGTTTTCATCGACCATTTGGATCAGTTCGTAGTAGTCTTCATTGATGACATTTTAATTTATTCTCCTGACCGGGAGGAGCACGAGTTTCACCTTCATCAGGTGCTTGACATGTTGAGACGAGAGCAACTTTATGGGAAGTTTTCCAAATGTGAGTTCTGGATGTCCGAAGTGACGTTTCTCGGACATGTAATTTCATCAAACGGAGTTCGTGTCGACCCTTAGAAGATGGAGGCTATCCGAGATTGGCAACCTCCGAAGAATGTTAAGGAAATCTGAAGTTTCCTCGGATTAGCTGGTTATTATCAGCGATTTGTGGAAGGATTTTCTAAAATCGCTCAACCCATGACGAACCTTTTAAGGAAAGATAAGAAATACACGTGGTCCGACGCGTGTCAACAGAGTTTTGAGGAACTCAAGAGCCGATTAATTCCAACACCTGTCCTTTCTTTACCACAAGGGACGGAAGGATTTGTGGTTTATAGTGATGCGTCCGGACAGCGTCTCGGATGTGTACTAATGCAGAACAGTAAAGTTATTGCTTATGCTTCACGGCAATTGAGACCTTACGAGGTTAATTATCTGACCCATGACCTGGAGCTAGCAGCCATGGTATTCGCCTTTTATATTCGGCGTTATTATCTTTATGGCGTTACCTGTTAGATATTCACCGATCATAAGAGTTTAAAGTATATATTTACTCAGAAGGAGTTAAATATGCGACAAAGACGGTGGTTGGAACTTATCAAAGACTATGATATTGAGATACTTTACCACCCGGGCAAGGCGAACGTTGTCGCCGACGCCTTGAGTCGTAAGTCCATTCAGGAGCAGATGCTTGCTCAATTAACAGTTTAGAAGGAAATTCAGCAGGAATTTTTGAGACCCAAGATCGAGGTTTGGTTAGAGCGAGTACAAGGGCAACTTTGTACGTTAGAGATTTCATCGCCACTTGAGGAGGCGATCAGGGAGAATCAGGGTTCGGACCCATTTTTGTTACGCATTTGAGATGATGTGACTCAGGGGAAAGCCCCTGGGTTTGTCGTCCACGAGGATGGACTTTTGCGATTTAAGAATTGGTTGTGCGTACCGGCGAATGACGAGTTGAAAAACTCGATTTGAGAGAAGCTCATGCTACCCCTTATTCCGTTCATCCAGGGTCTAGCAAGATGTAAAAAGACTTGAAACAAAATTACTGGTGGAGTAATATGAAGCGAGAAGTCGCGGAATTTGTTTCGAGATGCTTAACCTGTCAGCAAGTCAAGATAGAACATCAGCGACCGGCGGGTATGCTAAAACCTCTCCCTATTCTAGAGTGGAAGTGGGAAGATATTTCAATAAACTTCATCACGAGTTTGCCGACGAGTCATCGTGGCATGAATATAATTTGGGTAATTGTGGATCGTCTAACTAAGTCAGCTCATTTCCTTGAGATTAAGGATACGTGGAGTCCCGAGAGACTTGCCCAATTATTCATCAAAGAGATAGTGAGACTGCATAGTACTCCTAAAAGTGTCGTTTCCGATCGTGATGGACGATTCGTGTCTCATTTTTGGAAATCAGTTCATCGTGCTATGGGAACTCAACTTAATCTCAGTACAGCTTTTCATCCTCAGTCCGACGGACAATCAGAAAGGACTATTCAGACTTTGGAGGACATGTTGATGGCATGTGTTCTTGATTGGAAAGATGATTAGGAAGCCCAACTACCGTTGATCGAGTTCACATACAATAATAGTTGGCATGCTTCGATTAAGATGGCACCTTACGAGGCCTTGCACGGCCGTCGTTGTCGATATCCTTTGTGTTGGGATGACTTATCATAATCAATCAGCACCGAGCCCGATATGCCCATAGCCGCCCGTGAGAAGGTAGCTTTGATCAGGAGTCGTTTGTTGATCGCTCAGAATCGACAGAAATCTTATGCAGATAACCGTCGTCGGCCATTAGAGTTCGAGGCGGGTGACCATGTTTTGGTCAAGGTATCCCCGACTCGAGGTATCTTCCGTTTTGGGAAGAGGGGAAAGTTGAGTCCGAGATTCATTGGACCGTTTGAGATTTTGGATCGAGTAGGCGAGATAGTTTATCGATTGGCCTTACCTCCGGCGTTGAGCCGAATTCATAATGTGTTTCAAGCCTCTCAGTTACGGAAGTATGTTTCCGACCCGAGTCACATACTTCAGTTCGATAAAATCGAGATCGCTGATGATCATTCATATGAGGAGCGTCCTATACGAGTCTTAGAGTGGTGAATCAATCAGTTGAGGAACAAGATGATTCCTTTGGTCAAAATTCAGTAGTCTAGACACGGAGTCGAAGAGGCTACTTGGGAAACCGAGGATAGTAGGCGGGAGAGTCATCCCGAGTTGTTTGACCCTTAGTTTCGGGGACGAAACTCTTTTACGGGGGGGTGTATGTAATACCCGGTTGTAATTCAGTCATTCTCATTCAGTAATTATCGTTCAGTAATTGTCACTCAGTAATTTTCACTCATTAATGATCATTTTTCACTCATATTCAATCATTGTACTCACCATTCAGAGTAATTATATCGTGTATCAATCGTCATTCATCATCAATCTAGTTGGAGAATCGTGCCATGTTTATCATCATTGTCATCTTCATAGTGGGCTGTGTGTGAGGAGTAGCACACCCTACGTACTCTCTAGCGCGTGCTAATGTAGTTTAAGCAGACAGTCCAGAAGGCACTGGACTGCAGTTGGGTTGTAAGTAGCACACGCTACGAATGGTAAGTAGCGCGCGCTAGTAGGTCGGAGTAGCGCACGCTATGCAGTCGGTGTAGCCCGCGCTAAGGTCGGATCAGGCAGAGTCCAGTGGCTACTGGACTGAATTGGAATAATTCCTAGCGCACGCTACGAGTAGGTATTAGCATACTCTAATCGGTGTCAGTAGCACATGCTAAATTTTGTGTGTAGCGTGCGCTATCGTGAACAGATCAAAGAACAGGAGGTTCTGGACTTCAGTACTGGGCAACAGATAATTTGTTAGCGCATGCTAAGTATATGGTTGTAGCGCACGCTACAAAAGGTACGTAGCGCATGCTACCATTGCGAACAGAGGGTACTGGACTACCCAGTACACCCGTTAGCGCATGCTACGCACAGGAGATAGCGCACGCTAAACTGGGGTTGCAATAAATAGGACAGTTCAGTCTTTTCTTCATCATTCTTCATTTTTTTTCATTCCTTCGTCGGTTCCGGACGATTTGGAGCTTCTTGAGAAGTGTTCTTCGAGGTGCAATCATCTATCAACATCTCCAAGCTTATAATTCGGAGTAACCATCATTTCATCCTCTTCCAAACATCAAATCAGAGGTAAACATTTCTTTAATCAAGAATTTGTATTTTGAGTATTTCCCTTCCGATGTCTTCGTGTAAACTTGGTTTTAAGTTGGAATATTTTAGATATGGATTATCTACCTTGGATACATGTTTTCCTACGTATTATTCAGTGTAAATTTCGGATTTCATGAATTTTTGGGGTTTGATTCAAGAACACATTGGAGTTGACTTTGATATTTGGGAGTTTTCGATTAGATGTTGTCATTAACTCGAATTGTAGATTCCTATTATATTATTGATATCATTGGAGGTGTTTTGTTAGATTGAACTACTCATTTTGGAGTTGGTTTCGATATATTCGGGATTGGATATTATCAAAGGATGCATGTTTGCTAAGTATTCGCTAAAATGCCTCAATGAGTTTGGATATTGTTGTATCGACGTTTGAGTTGGTTATAATCGTTTTTGATACGTATATTGAGCGTTTGTTGGTAATTGTCATTCAAGGTTGTTCGAGCAACCGACATCCCTTTTAGGACGTTGTTTGAGGAAGGACATTCTTCACCGGCGTTGTGTAAGTTAATTCTTACTCGGTTAAAAGGATTTTCATTCCTTTTGTTGTTGTTCATTCATAATGTATTAACCGTATGGAGATTTGTAATTGTCAAATAATCACTTCATTCACGAGGAACGACGGTTCCAATCATTTCATTGAGCTATCATTCATTTCACTATCATTTCATCTCGGTGAGTCGTTCTCGACTTTGTTGGATTGTTATTCATTATTATTATTCATGGTCATTCTTGTCCATATGATCTTCTGGGTTCATATTGCGTGGCCGGGTGGGGATGTGTGAAATTTTTAGTCGGGCATGTGATAGTCATGTGATTGGTTTCACCGACACATTGGACTGTGCACACGGTAATGTTCCTCCGTGAGACTAATTAGGTACATGTGATTGGTTTCACCGACACATTGCGTACTATGATGCCCCTCTTCAGCTTAATTTCATAATTGAGTTATATCATGATTGTGTTTATTCAACTCTTGAGGATTGTTGTTCTGTGTAACTGACCCCGTTGGGGGATGTTGTTTACAGGTCATGGCAAGGCTAAGGCACGGGAAGAGAACGTTGACGGCGAGGAGTCCCAGTGATACTAGTAGGGGGCCCCAGTCCTTTTTCATTCACTCGTGTTTTCTTCATTTTATTTCCGCTGCAGACTTCCGGTTGAATATTCATTTCATTCAGTGTTCTATATTTTATCTTCATATAAAATATACATGTATTTTGTATTATCTTGGGTGTGTTGTAATGAAACTCCTCATCAGAGTAATTGATGATATAATGTGGTTCGGTACTACAATTATATTATTTAATTCATTAATTTTCATTCGCCTGGTGGGTCCCAGTCGGGGGTCCACGGCAATGTAATATCCGCTTAATTTGGGGTGTTACATTATCCTCCTGGCCCGTGTCATATCAGTAGGAAAAATATTGGCTACGAGAAAATTCACTAAATTGGCATACCACGGTGCTGCAGAGTCTGACACTGGGTCACCCAGTGTCGAACAGTCCTTCCAGTGTTGAGAGGCGGAAAATAATTGTTCGTCAGGGAAATTGTCACACATAGGTTTCCCATCATTTTCTAAGACTAACCGGCTCAGGTGATCGGCCACGGAATTTTCGGACCCTTTATTGTCCTTGATCTCCACGTTGAATTCTTGAAGAAGTAAGATCCATCGAATAAGTCTCGACTTTGTCTCCTTTTTGGCTAACAAATATCGTAGTGCAACGTGATCTGAGAAAATAATGACCTTGGTCCCGAGTAGGTAGGAACAGAATTTTTCTAGTGCAAAGACCACGGCCAGAAACTCCTTCTCGGTTGTAGAATAATTCGCTTATGTCGGGTCTAGCGTTTTTGAGACATAGTAAATTACCTGGGGTGCTCTCCCCACTCTTTGACCCAAGACAGCCCCTACCGCGTAGTTTCTTGCATCGCACATCAGTTCGAATGGCAAATCCCAATTTGGTGGTTGAATTATGGGTGATGTTGTCAGAAATCGCTTCAAGTTGTCAAAGGCGGCCTTGCATTCATCGCTCATGTTAAATTCCACTTCCTTCTGGAGAAGCTTGCATAAGGGCGCCGCTATCTTTGAAAAATCCTTGATGAACCTTCTATAAAATCCTGCATGGCCAAGAAAAGAACGTACTTCCCGCACTGTGGCGGGGTAATGCAAACCGGCAATAATATCAATTTTTGCTTTATCAACTTCAATTCCTTTTTCCAAGACTACATGCCCTAAAACTATTCCTTGTTTTACCATAAAATGGCATTTTCCAAATTAAGTACGATATTAGTTTCTACACAACGTTTTAAGATAAGTGTGAGATTTTCTAGGCATATATCGAATGAATCCCCATACACACTAAAATCATCCATGAATATTTTAGTGATATTACCTACGTACTCAGTAAAAATGCTTACCATACACCTTTGGAAGGTAGCGGGCGCGTTGCATAGTCCGAAGGGCATCTGTCGATAGGCGAATGTACCGAAGGGGCAAGTGAATGTCGTATTTTCTTGGTCTTCGGGTGCGATTGCAATTTGAAAGTAACCCGAAAACCCATCCAAGAAATAATAGTATGCATCCCCGAAAACGGCGCCAAAATTTTGACTGCGCTGTCGTGACACGTCAAAATTAGTTATTTTTATTTTCCTCGGCTTACTTCTACTAACTAGTAGTATCGGCAAGTAAGGGTCGATCCCACGGAGAACGGTAAATCAATTATACTATTTAAGGATTAAGTACTTTGTGTAATAAAATAAAATGAAAAGGGGGGAGGGGGGTTGTTTCTGATCTTAACTAAAATAGATTGCGTAAAATAAATTAAATTAAAATAAACCAAGGAAATAAAATTCGAAAATATCAATTGAGGAATAATCTATTCCTTAGCTCTGTTATCTACCGTTTCAAATTTATTCAAGTTTCAATGGAGCGTTTATCTCTTCTCTAATCTCATGAACTCCTATTCCGAAGCCAACAACAAGCTCTGTTGACCCCAATTATTTCTTAAGTTTATTCAATTAAAATAAGCTCTTTAATTGAACCTATCTATGCGGTGGATGTAACACCCCCAGATCAAACCGGGAATATTACACGCCGCAGACCCTCTCCGTGAGGATCCACCAGGCTAGACATCAAAACAACACATTACATTACATACCGACGAATCAAAATAACGGACCAATAGACCGATTTGGTCTTTCGTCACTGACTTACAAATCAAAATACATAAACTCATCCAGACTCATGCCCACACAAGGGTAAAATACTTGCAACAACGAACTATAAGACAGCGGAAAAGACAATACAATGGACTCACTAAGGAACCCAAAGCGGCCTTCGTGTGATTAGTATCATTCGTCTTTCATCATCCCTCGTGCCGATCCTGTGTCTTGCTCCCGAAAACTGCATGTGCACGGACACAATCTGAGATATCCACCCCAGGTACTCGGGGTTAGCAAACTCCACTGTTTCGCTAGTGCAAGTATAAAGTGCAAATACGAGCCATACACAACACATTCCGAGAATATAACGAAGGACTTCCCGAGATATATTTAGTTAAAAATAGTTCAAGTCTTGAAAGCAGAAACGAAGCAAGTAAGCATTTTGAAAACATTTCCAAATCTCGGAGTTTTGAAAACATCAAAAATTGAAAATGTTCTTAATTCCTCGAAAGCCATTTAGTGGTCACATGCCCCAAAGTTCATTTTTCAAAATACAAATCCGTTTAACAAAACACGGGGTCCACGACCCAACCATTCCGATCACAAAACACAGGGTCCACGACCCGATCATCCACTTCAATTCACTTACAAGGACACATTACACATAACACATTAATCTTATGCCATTCTAGTCAAGCACCAAGACTCGATATATAATGTCTCTCGACCCAGCACAAAGCATTGTGATACTCTGACAATATCACAATCAACGAAAACATCAACATCATCCTCAAGATGAAAACCTGGCCCAGTAACCGCGGCCGTACCCCTTAGTATCGACCCCGGACATCCGTCGGACACTCGGGTGGAAACCACTTCGCGGCCGTACCCCTTAGTATCGACCCCGGACATCCCGTCGGACACTCGGTGGAAGTTCATCCACACACGCACCCAAGTCCACTTCGTGGCCGTACCCCTTAGTATCGACCCCGGACATCCCGTCGGACACTCCGGGTGGAAGGAACAACACACACACACGTTCCAAAATCACGGTTGCAAACCACAAGCCTCGAAGGTCAATCACGGTATATATAGTCGAGGTACCTTACTAGAATGGCAGTTCATCCAACATATACTCACGACCAAGTAATGATACGATTCACAAGGAAGCACAAGATTTCAACAAAGACCGAACGACACAACTAATATCACTCAAACTCACATATTCATCCATAAACACGTGACTCCAAGTACATAATTTGACAAAAGAATTACACTTTACATTTACCAACGACATAATCATACGCAATGACATCACAAGAAAGTAAGGTGATTCTATACTCGACACTAGCTCGCATATTCAACTAAGCACATTAATTCCCGACACACACGGGTCACCTTTACAAAAGCATGATGGTAAATATTCCGATTCTTTTGAAAAATGGTTATTAATATTTATTTAGCACATATCGACGATTAACAACCATAATATCCACAAAACACGTAATGTATGGGCAAGATACTTGCCTCGACAATCGATACCGGACACTCCTACAATCACGGCTCAGTCGGGACACCTCGAACACCTACGATTCCCCGCGAAGGAAAAGAATACACCCACGATCGAGAAGCTTGAAGAAAACGACGAGCGGAAGGGTTCCGACTCGAGTTCTTCACAAGAATTCGACCCTAACAACATATAATCAATAAATCATCGATCATACGAGGAAGAATAATCGTAGAACGCCCGAAAACCCCTCTATGACATTTTACCGACACCTTCAAGGCATCGATCAAGAACTCGACCAAATCGACGAATCGATATGATCCGACCATGGAATAATAAAGGAAATGATATAATATATCTAAATTATCATCAATCCATCAAAATCCTAAGTTAAATCGGATTAAACGGACGAAAACGAACAAAATACCCAAAATCCCCAAAATTAGATTTCTAGAAAATCTGACCTGATTCGGTAGATCGGAGGATGTTATAGGATGGATGATTGATGATATGAACTCCAAAACTTCATGGATTGATTGTCCAACAACATTTCTCCATGATTAACCAAGCTCCAACCGCGGAAGGGAAGAAAACGAGTGAGAAAAATGGCCAAAAACCCGTCTGCAGGGCCATAAATAGGCTGCGCAGTGTGCCGCGGCCCAGCGGGAGTGTGCCGCGGCACAGGCCCAAAAATGGCTCCCAGTGGTCGGCAGTGTGCCGCGGCTCGGCCGGAGTGTGCCGCGGCACCCGGTACAGTCGGTTTGGCCGAAAAATGCCACAGAGTGTGCCGCGGCTCGGCCGGAGTGTGCCGCGGCACCCGGTACTGCTCGGCCAGAAGCTGCCGAGCACTGCCGGCCGTGACTCGGCCAGAAGCTGCCGAGCACTACCGGCCGTGACTCGGCCAGTGCCGGCCTGGGCCAGGTTGCCCGGCCATGACTCGGCCGGGGCCAACTCCGACGGCCCGAACGACCCGAAACCCGAACCTGAATACGAATCGATGATACGGTTATGACGTACTCGCAAAGACGAATCTAAGAGCTAAGAGAACACACAATTCCGACCACCCGAAGGCTCGGAATTCAACAACGGAAGTAATTACCCAAAACTTTGGGAAATTACGAAAATGGCCCAAAACGTCCGAAAATCACGATACGCGATCGAAACACCAAACCAAAGCTCGCAACATGAATAATAACATTAAATGAACTTACGAGAAACTCGAAACGACAGTTTCGGACGAGATTCGCAAGAATCGCACTCAAGTGCGGAAAAGTCGCTAAAAAGCTCGGAACTCAACAAAACGGTACCGAAACGAACTCGGATGACAAAAAGTGCAGAATTAATCATTCTCAAAATGACGAAACGGTCATGAGCGAGTCGTCAAAACGGACTCCGGCTGAAAAAGAAATTTACCGAAAAATCGGAAATTGCGGATATTACATTCTACCCTCCTTAAAAGAAGTTTCGTCCCGAAACTTAAAACAAGTAGGGAGAAGCAATATCCCGCCAGGAAAACTCAACGAGATACGCAAGGAAACGCGTAACTTATGCCCATCGGCGAAACGTTACAAGCAACGCAAAGGAATATACGGCGTGAAAACACGCTCCACGACGACCAACACAACGCCGCCGTTAGGGATATAATAAAACCAACAAGTGACAAGCGTCATCAACTGGATAATACAATCAAGTCAATTATCCGAACAAACACAAAACATAACGGACGAAAATCAATACGATTGACCAACCCACGGTACATCAATCAAAACGCGAGCCAATCGGCCGAACAAATACGAATTCCACCGCCCAAGGGTTGGAAGATCGAAAATGAGACTAATTTTCCGAACTTGAAAAGGTCACAACGATATATAGCTCAATTTGGGACAATATCGTAACTCGCTCGAATGACAAAGGTGAGAAACAACACTGTGTCGAAGCATCAACGAACACGGTCAGTCGATACGATTGGGCCAAGCAAGAGAAAGAAAGAAAAATGCGGGTATTACATCATATCACCTTTAAAAGAGGTTTCGTCCGAAACCTAAACAACGAACGAAGTTACGGAATAGCAACCTTCCCGACCATATCCTCTTGGTCCACATCCGATCTTCATGGCCATTAGTATCGTGGTCACGATTGCGTCCTCTGCCCATCGGCATACTAAGCGGATTCCCACTCAATACGATTGCACAACTTCGCAAAATATTATACTAAGGTACCAACTCAAGACGACATATCACATGAGGTAACCAATAACAACTCGAAGAGAAAATCCACGAGGTATCCTTTTAAAGGAAATCTTTTGAAAATCCTTGGATTTGTATATCTATTTAAAATAAACTTTAAAAGTACTTTTGGTACCTCGGGTTGTTTCATCAAAATTTGCAAACAACATACTTTAACCGTCTCATTTGAAATCATTTGAAGTCATCATGCCTCTACGTATCATCATCGCCGTTAACAACTAACAAGTTAACCATGCAAGATCATCAAATCATTCTTACATACTCTAACATTTCCGAATCCGAGTTTGAACTTTACATCGAGTGAGATTTCTCATCTTTCACTATATATTTTTGAAAATAAAAATCGCATTGGTTTTTGAAATAAGATATTTTTATGGTGTGAAAGATTTTGAAAATCATTCACTCGAATTATTTGAAAATGCAACAATACGTTAAAATCATTTTCTAAAATTCTCCCAACACTTCACAAACATCAACGACGGTAAAATTTTTCAAAATGTTCAAGGTACTTTAAAACAACTCTTTCAAATACCGTCGAGGTTTTATTTGAGAATCCTAGGCCGGCTCGCAAATTTCAAACAATTTCCAAAGTTCATACGAAGCCGCCGGCTAATCGCACTTGCACAAACTTATGAAAGTTTTAGAAAAGCGTGTTCGAACACACTCGAAGCAGACATAATTTATCAATTCATCAAACACAATCAAATATCACCTAGCAATACAAAAAGTCTTAACACACATTCACGCTGTGATTGTTATCACTAGACACCACGTAGAGAATACAACTACAGGTGATTGGCCGCAAAAGTTAGACCTAACGGCTATAATGCGGTTCCATAGCCTCTGCCCAGACTGACTAACGCTCGCTACAACACATACTTAGCGTGCGCTACCCATGCTGCATTAGCGCGCGCTAGCCTTACACTTAGCATGCGCTAACGGTTCTATTTTAGCGACATGATTGCGAACATATATACGAAATTACTGGAATCGAAGGTCACAATTAAACAACAACAATATTCGAATCTCAAAGCCATCGATTCACATAATTACAACACATCATGAGCAACCATCAAAAGGCAATTGTCATTCAAAACCGAAAAGTTAAAAGCAAGGATCACGTCTTGAGTATATTTTGTAGAACTCATTTTAGTTCAAAACTCGTGTTTTGAAAACTTATAGTACACAGTGGAAAAGAATTATCAATAATTCGAGTTTTCAGAACTTTCAGCCTTGTGGTCAACATACGAAAATCAACTTTTTCCTCCCTTGGAGGGCATTTTAAAATTTTACGTGACTCCCCGAAAGGATTCGAAAACTTAAAATTCCAAGGTTTATACTCTTGCAAGAAAAATGATTTATACAAGGATACATTCAGCAATATCATTCTACATTTTAGCGCAAGACGAGAATCAACAAATATATGTCACTTACTCACGATGCACCTTCAAATATTAACTACATAACACAAAATCACACAGGCTCGTATAGCTCGTGGTACAACTGTAGTAGGGAGACTTACATCCACGGACCGCACGAAGATGATGGCCGCACCACGATACTAATCACGGCCGACATTCCAAACGACGCGTCGCGACACGACATCGATCGGACTCAATCGACAAGACAAGACCCAACAATACACGATCGACCCGGCGGCTAGGTTTCCGCAACCTAAGCTCGATACCATAAATGTAACACCCCGGATCAAACCGGAATATTACACGCCGCAGACCCTCTCGTGAGGATCCACCGAGCTAGACATCAAAACAACACATTACATTACATACCGACGAATCAAAATAACGGACCAATAGACCGATTTGGTCTTTCGTCAGCGACTTACAAATCAAAATACATAAACTCATCCGGACTCATGCCCACACAAGGGTAAAATACTTGCAACAACGAACTATAAGGCAGCGGAAAAGACAATACAATGGACTCAGACTAATCGAACCCAAAGCGGCCTTCGTGTGATTAGTATCATTCGTCTTTCATCATCCCTCGTGCCGATCCCGTGTCTTGCTCGAAAACCTGCATGTACACAGACCTGATACAGATATCCACCCCAGATTACTCTGGGGTTAGCAAACTCCACTGTTTCGCTAGTGCAAGTATAAAGTGCAAATACGAGCCATACACAACACATTCCGAGAATATAACGAAGGACTTCCCGAGATATATTTAGTTAAAAATAGTTCAAGTCTTGAAAGCGAACGAAGCAAGTAAGCATTTTGAAAACATTTCCAAATCTCGGGAGTTTTGAAAACATCAAAAATTGAAAATGTTCTTAATTCCTCGAAGCCATTTAGGGTCACAACCCCAAAGTTCATTTTTCAAAATACAAATCCGTTTAACAAAACACGGGGTCCACGACCCAACCATTCCGATCACAAAACACGGGGTCCACGACCCGATCATCCACTTCAATTCACTTACAAGGACACATTACACATAACACATTAATCTTATGCCATTCTAGTCAAGCACCAAGACTCGATATATAATGTCTCTCGACCCGAGCACAAAGCATTGTGATACTCCTGACAATATCACAATCAACGAAAACATCAACATCATCCTCAAGATGAAAACCACAATCGTAACCCGCGTACCCCTTAGTATCGACCCCCGGACATCCCGTCGGACACTCCGGTGGGAAACCACTTCGCGGCCGTACCCCTTAGTATCGACCCCCGGACATCCCGTCGGACACTCCGGTGGAAGTTCATCCACACACGCACCCAAGTCCACTTCCGTGGCCGTACCCCTTAATATCGACCCCGGACATCCCGTCGGACACTCCGGTGGAAGGAACAACACACACACACGTTCCAAAATCACGATTTGCAAACCACAAGCCTCGAAGGTCAATCACGGTATATATAGTCGAGGTACCTTACTAGAATGGCGATTCATCCAACATATACTCACGACCAAGTAATGATAAGATTCACAAGGAAGCACAAGATTTCAAAAGCACCGAACGACACAACTAATATCACTCAAACTCACATATTCATCCATAAACACGTGACTCCAAGTACATAATTTGACAAAAGAATTACACTTTACATTTACCAACGACATAATCATACGCAATGACATCACAAGAAAGTAAGGTGATTCTATACTCGACACTAGCTCGCATATTCAACTAAGCACATTAATTCCCGACACACACGGGTCACCTTTACAAAAAGCATGATGGTAAATATTCCGATTCTTTTGAAAAATGGTTATTAATATTTATTTAGCACATATCGACGATTAACAACCATAATATCCACAAAACACGTAATGTATGGGCAAGATACTTGCCTCGACAATCGATACCGGACACTCCTACAATCACGGCTCAGTCGGGACACCTCGAACACCTACGATTCCCGTGAAGGAAAAGAATACACCCACGATCGAGAAGCTTGAAGAAAAGTGACGAACGGAAGGGTTCCGACTCGAGTTCTTCACAAGAATTCGACCCTAACAACATATAATCAATAAATCATCGATCATACGAGGAAGAATAATCGTAGAACGCCCGAAAACCCCTCTATGACATTTTACCGGACACCTTCAAGGCATCGATCAAGAACTCGACCAAATCGACGAATCGATATGATCCGACCATGGAATAATAAAGGAAATGATATAATATATCTAAATTATCATCAATCCATCAAAATCCTAAGTTAAATCGGATTAAACGGACGAAAACGAACAAAATACCCAAAATCCCCAAAATTAGATTTCTAGAAAATCTGACCTGATTCGGTAGATCGGAGGATGTTATAGGATGGATGATTGATGATATGAACTCCAAAACTTCATGGATTGATTGTCCAACAACATTTCTCCATGATTAACCAAGCTCCAACCGCGGAAGGGAAGAAAACGAGTGAGAAAAATGGCCAAAAACCCGTCTGCAGGGCCATAAATAGGCTGCGCAGTGTGCCGCGGCCCAGCGGGAGTGTGCCGCGGCACAGGCCCAAAAATGGCTCCCAGTGGTCGGCAGTGTGCCGCGGCTCGGCCGGAGTGTGCCGCGGCACCCGGTACAGTCGGTTTGGCCGAAAAATGCCACAGAGTGTGCCGCGGCTCGGCCGGAGTGTGCCGCGGCACCCGGTACTGCTCGGCCAGAAGCTGCCGAGCACTGCCGGCCGTGACTCGGCCAGAAGCTGCCGAGC
Organism: Orobanche coerulescens; assembly: GCA_033398695.1. Taxonomy (NCBI): domain Eukaryota; kingdom Viridiplantae; phylum Streptophyta; class Magnoliopsida; order Lamiales; family Orobanchaceae; genus Orobanche; species Orobanche coerulescens. The sequence continues at coordinate 38,624,774 of CM065810.1, forward strand.
ACTACCGGCCGTGACTCGGCCAGTGCCGGCCTGGGCCAGGTTGCCCGGCCATGACTCGGCCGGGGCCAACTCCGACGGCCCGAACGACCCCGAAACCCGAACCTGAATACGAATCGATGATACGGTTATGACGTACTCGCAAAGACGAATCTAAGAGCTAAGAGAACACACAATTCCGACCACCCGAAGGCTCGGAATTCAACAACGGAAGTAATTACCCAAAACTTTGGGAAATTACGAAAATGGCCCAAAACGTCCGAAAATCACGATACGCGATCGAAACACCAAACCAAAGCCCGCAACATGAATAATAACATTAAATGAACTTACGAGAAACTCGAAACGACAGTTTCGGACGAGATTCGCAAGAATCGCACTCAAGTGCGGAAAAGTCGCTAAAAAGCTCGGAACTCAACAAAACGGTACCGAAACGAACTCGGATGACAAAAAGTGCAGAATTAATCATTCTCAAAATGACGAAACGGTCATGAGCGAGTCGTCAAAACGGACTCCGGCTGAAAAAGAAATTTACCGAAAAATCGGAAATTGCGGATATTACATTCAAAACAAGCTCTTCAAATCTCGCTCACTAGATGCATTAAAAACCAAAATAATGGAATAGGCAAGATATTAAGTTCATAAGATCGACTTAAGGGATCTCGATTTTGTGTTACTCAATTGGGAAAAATCAATTGTTTGCTACTTGTGAAATTAAAATTGCAACAATTACGGATTATAACTTAATTTCTAACATGAGACATAAAACTCCTAATCTAGTTGGCAAAACTAAATCAAGAAATTATATGGCATAATAGTGAATTCAATAACACAAAAGTAATTCAAGAGAATTCGAGTTGAGAATACGCTGCAGAATTAAAACATGAATAATTCAAATACGGTTTCAAACTTCACTAAGAACTTGAATAGAAAATTAGCCGGACATGTTGGCTTTAGAAAACAGCAAATTAATAATAGATATAAGAAGAAAGAAATTCAAACCGTGTAGTCTTCTTCTTCGCACATCGGAATCGGCTCGGTTGCTCCGGCGAGAAATCGGTTCGGTCGTCCTCTTTTACTTCTTCTGCTCCAGCCGTAAAAATTGGGTGATCAAAGATGATAATGGTTTCAGCTCCCTTCTCCCTTTATAATAATTCTTTATCTCTTAGTTTCCTTCTTTAATTGGATCTTTTTCCTTCTTATCCTTCATGAGTTTTAATTCCTTTGGAGTCTTTCTTTCCAATTCTATTCCAATTCCTTTTCACAGCCTAGGGACCGATTTTGTAACACCCCCAATCCGCTCAGGGATATTACACGCCGTAGAACCTTTCCTCAAGGATCTACCAGGCTGGTAACGACATTTAACATTCTCGACAATGCCTTCGAGGCTACAATGACTCAGTAGACCGATTTGGTCTTTCCACAAATACATACAACTCAAATACAACTCATGCCCACGCATGGGACAAAATACAACTACACCCGTACAACTGTAACTATACAGCAGAGGAAAATAAAGTACAACTTAACCAACACACGATGTACGGTTCCTCTTGTGATTAGTATCGATCATCTTTCATCATCCTTCATGCAGACCCTTTGTTATGCTCCAAAACCTTAATGCAAAAACAGACATCCACCCACCGAATACTCGGGGGTTAGCAAAACTCCACTGTTTTGCTAGTGCAAATACAAAGTGCAAATACGAGCCATACAATTCACATTCCACGAATAACAATAACCGAGGATCCTCAAAGATCCAAACGAAACGAAAAGTACTTCCCGAGGCAAGGGTTTGAGAAAACATTTCAAAAACGAAATATCATAAATCAATGGAAGTAATTTATAAAACAGTTTAGAATGCCATCGAGAGTTTTAATAGAAAACAGTTTAGGATTATCAAATCCTACTTTTCAAAATCCAAAAGACAAAAGGGGTCACCGCCCCAAAGGTTTACTTTCTGAAAAATGACATTAACCAACCGTTGGGATTTTAGCCCCAAATCCGTAAAACGACTTTTACAAAACCATTGGGATTTTAGCCCCAAATCTCATCAACTCACAGTACACAAGAACGACCAGGAGGTTCGTATCCCAACGTCAAAATCCACAAATAAAAGATTTAAAACAAACAACAAAATACTCCAGTGCCATCCTAGCCAAGTAAGCCAAACGAACACTTACCTCTTACACACTTAGTCAATGCATGCAATCATGAAAACCGTTATAAAGCACTAATTTCAGGAAATGCCAATATCAAATCACATTTGCAAAAATGCACCACAATTAACCGTCGATCCACACCTCCGTGGACCCCTACCGAGACCCCGTCGGATCTAACCCGTAGTGGTTAAAAGCAAAGCTCGTCGATCCACACCTCCGTGGACCCCTACCGAGACCCCGTCGGATCTAACCCGTAGTGGTTAAAAGCAAAGCTCGTCGATCCACACCTCCGTGGACCCCTACCGAGACCCCGTCGGATCTAACCCGTAGTGAGCATACACACACACACGTTACTCATGCAACACTAATATGCTAAGAATGTAAGTTCATTACGAATACTTACTAGAGATGGCCATTAACTCGACACCATTATCAAACTCTTCAAAATTACGATAACAAGATTAAATAAGGAAATACACGATTCCATAACTTAAACAATATGAGTATCATCATAAAATCCTTCGACGTTCAAAATAATCAATTCATAATCGATTCTCAAAACACCGTTCACAAAACACACGCGTTTTGAAAGAAAGCCTTTAACGAGGCCAAACCGAAATTCTTTTGAAAGCGTCATTTCAAATAACCAAACAAACACATCAAGGCGACCACCGATCATCATATACATAAAGCGAGAAAAGTATGGGCAAGGTACTTGCCTCAAAATCGCACGCAAGTATCGGCGAACACGGATCAGCGGAAAGCTTCAAACGCCCAAAGCTATCGAAGCGGAAGACGGCGACCAACGAAAGGGTTCAACACGGTTTCTTCACAAGAACTCGACCTAACAACAATATAATCAATAAATCATCGATCATACGAGGAAGGATAATCGTAGAACGCCCGAAAACCCCTCTAAGACATTTCTAGGACACCTTCAAGGCGTCGGTCAAGAACTCGACTCAAACAACGAATCGATACGATCCAACCATGGGATAACAAGGTAAAAGATATAAAACATCTAAATAATCATCAATCCATCATAATCCTAAGTTAAATCGGATTAATCGGACGAAAACAACAAAAATACCCAAATTCCCCAAAACTAGATTTCTAGGAAATCGACTGGTCAGTAGATTGGAGGATGTTATAGGACGGATGATTGATGATATGAACCTCCAAACTTCAGGGATTTATTGTCCAACAACATCTCTACATGATTACCCCAGCTCCGGCCGCGGAATGGAAGAAGAGAAGTGAGAAAATGTCAAGAAAAAGCGCCGAGGCCTTTTATAGTCATCTGCCGTGATGAGAGTCTTTCGGCCCACCCTATCGGCCGAAAGGCTTCCGGACATGATCGGCCGATACCCATACAGAAATGCCGGCAGTTGAGTCTTTCGGCCCACCCTATCGGCCGAAAGGCTCTGGGCGGTGCCCGACAATGTGATCTTCCACTAAAGCGACCATAACTCTCTCGTCAGGACTCAGATTGACTCACCGTTTGAACCATCGGAAAGCTAATTCGATGCTCTATAATATTGTAAAGATTCAGAATTTTGGAGTTACCAAAAATTAATGGTGATCTAACAAAGTCGAACTCATACTTAGAAAAGTCGTTTAGTAATCCTGAATTCAACAAAGCGACACCGAAACCCGAACTGAATACGAACCGAAGATACGGTTACGAAGTACTCACAAAGACGAATCTAAGAGCTAGTAGAACACACGATTCCGACCACCGAAGGCTCGAAATTCGACAACGGAAGGTAATTACCCCAAATTTTGGGAAATTACGAAAATGGCCCAAATGCCGAAAATCACCATACGACAACGAATAATCAAACCGAAGCTCACAACACGTATAACAACGTTAAATGAACTTACGAAAAACCCCAAGCAGCAGGTTTGAGCGAGATTCGCAAGAACCGAACTCAAGCGCGGAAAGTCGCTAAAAGCACGGAACTCAACAAAGCGGCACAAAGCGAACTCGGATGACAAAAAGTGCAGAATTAAATATTCTCCGAATGACGAAGCGGTCATGAGAGAGTCGTCAAAACAGACTCCGACCAAAAAAGAAATTTACCGAAAATCGAAAATTGCGGATATTACATTCTACCCTCCTTAAAAGAAGTTTCGTCCCGAAACTTAAAACAAGTAGGGAGAAGAAATGTTCCGCCAGGAAAAACTCAACGAGATACACAAGAATGCGTAACTAACGCCCAACGGCGAAATGTCACAAACAACGCAAAGGAGTATACGGCGTGAAAACACGCTCCACGGCGACCAACACAACGCCGTTAGGGATATAATAAAAACCAACAAGTGACAACGTCATCAATCGGATGATATAGCCATGTCAATTATCCGAAAATCAAAAAACAAAACGAACTAAAATCAATATGATTGACCAACCCAACGGTACATCAATCAAAACGCGAGTCAACCGAACAAACACGGGATCCCGCCTAAGGTTGAAAGATCGAGAACGAAACTAATTTCCCATCAAGGGAATTACGAAGGAGTCGAATGCTCAATAATCACGAAACGAGAACAAAAACCGAACAAACAAACGATCGAGACAACAAAATCGAACAATCATGTCCGAAACACGAAGGATAATAAAATTCAAACAACAACTCCAAGGTTCACATCTCGACTCGAGACAATATATGATCCGGTGAAAACAACAGGATGTGCATTCACATAAGATCCACAGAAAGGGAATAGCAATTGAAAAGTCACAACGACGAGCGAGTTATTCGAAACGATACCACACTCGTTCGATAAACAAAAACAAGGGGCGGACAATCTGAAATGTCAACAAACATAAATGAGTCGACAGAGTCGAAAACATAAGAGTTCCAAATCCGATCCCTTCGAATAAAAGGACTAGTAGAACCAAATGATGTTACTCCCGAACAAAGTTCACAAGAATCGAACCGAACTCGAAAAAGTCACACCGATAACCAGATCGGCCCACAACAAGATCACACGGCTCGTTCGATGAAACTGAAATACCGAACAAGTTCATAAAGTACCAACGAACATGAGCGAATCGATAGATCGGGAAGAGAAAACACGAGTCAAAATAGTACGGGCATTACCTCCGACCTCGTCCACGAAATTCACAAAAACGGAAGCAAGGTAACAAGACTTTAAACAACCGACACATAACGGAACCATCACCGATGCACACGGTCATACCAAACCAAGCTCTAACGATTCGCACATGCGCGACAACGCGAGAATCACTACGAGGCGATAATATTCAACACCAACATCCCGCCTCTCACAGGGGCTAACACAACAAATGTGTGGAAAGCGACTCAACGCTCACACCGTCAATTCGGTCATACTCGGGAGAAAGTATCAAAATGACAACGCGAACATCACACATACATACCCAGCCCTCAAACGGGAATGGATAGGTTTTAAAACGAAAACCTCATTTTGAAAATAATTTAGAAGAATCTTGGTTGATCTTGAGTATCGCCTTTCAAAAGTACAAACTTGAAACATCGTTATCGAGACATTGGAGAAAAGTATGTCTCGAAATTTATTTTTTTAAGATACTCAAGGTTTTCAAAAATCGATAGGCGAATGCCCAAAACTCACACATACCGACGTTCACTAAAACAACTCCTAGCACACGCATCAAAAGTTTAAAATCAAGACAGTATATGTCTTTAAACGGAAATAAACGATAAAATACCACATTCGTAACAAAACCACGATAAAATACTCTCCCGCACTGGCTAGTGAACAAGTCGAACGCGTATAAGCACAAAGCTTCCACAAGAGACTTGTAAAACGTGCAAATCGATTCGAAAATCATCAACAACGGAGAAAAACGACAATAAAAAGACATCACAAACGAAGACACTCCTCGTATAAATCAAATACGAGTCGACTAAATACATATCGTGAAATCAAAATTCACATAAAATTCCACCACTTAACAAATAATCATAAAAATAGCTCGTGTCACACGAGGCACAACACAAAGAAGGAGACTTACTTCCACAGTCGCACGAAGATGATGATCGCCCCACGATACTAATCACGACCAACAAACTCAAACGACGCGTCGCGACATCGACTCGGATAAAATCCGGCGAAACAAGACTCAAACAACACGACTTTACCCGATGACCTAGGTTTTCCTCAACCTAAGCTCCGATACCATTTATGTAACACCCCCAATCCGCTCGGGGATATTACACGCCGTAGAACCTTTCCTCAAGGATCTACCAGCCGGTAACGACATTTAACATTCTCGACAATGCCTTCGAGGCTACAATGACTCGAGACCGATTTGGTCTTTCCACAAATACATACAACTCAAATACAACTCATGCCCACGCATGGGACAAAATACAACTACACCCGCATAACGGAACAATACAAAGCGGAAAATAAAGTACAATCGAACCAACACACGATGTACGGTTCCTCATGTGATTAGTATCGATCATCTTTCATCATCCTTCATGCCGACCACGTGTTATGCTCCAAAACGAATGCAAAAGCAGACATCCACCCCGAATACTCGGGGTTAGCAAACTCCACCGTTTTGCTAGTGCAAATACAAAGTGCAAATACGAGCCATACAATTCACATTCCACGAATAACAATAACCGAGGATCCTCAAAGATCCAAACGAAGCGAAAAGTACTTCCGAGGCAAGGGTTTGAGAAAACATTTCAAAACGAAATATCATAAATCAATGGAAGTAATTTATAAAAGCAGTTTAGAATGCCATCGAGAGTTTTAATAGAAAACAATTTAGGATTATCAAATCCTACTTTTGAAAACCAAAGACAAAAGGGGTCACCGCCCAAAGGTTTACTTTACGAAAATGACATTAACCAACCGTTGGGATTTTAGCCCCAAATCCGTAAAGCGACTTTTACAAAACCATTGGGATTTTAGCCCCAAATCTCATCAACTCACAAGACACAAGAAGCGACCGGGAGGTTCGTATCCCAACGTCAAAATCCACAAATAAAAGATTTAAAACAAACAACAAAATACTCCAGTGCCATCCTAGCCAAGTAAGCCAAACGAACACTTACCTCTTACACACTTAGTCAATGCATGCAATCATGAAAACCGTTCGAAAGCACTCATTTCCGGAAATGCCAATATCAAATCACATTTGCAAAAATGCACCACAATTAACCGTCGATCCACACCTCCGTGGACCCCTACCGAGACCCCGTCGGATCTAACCCGTAGTGGTTAAAAGCAAAGCTCGTCGATCCACACCTCCGTGGACCCCTACCGAGACCCCGTCGGATCTAACCCGTAGTGGTTAAAAGCAAAGCTCGTCGATCCACACCTCCGTGGACCCCTACCGAGACCCCGTCGGATCTAACCCGTAGTGAGCATACACACACACACGTTACTCATGCAACACTAATATGCTAAGAATGTAAGTTCATTACGAATACTTACTAGAGATGGCCATTAACTCGACACCATTATCAAACTCTTCAAAATTACGATAACAAGATTAAATAAGGAAATACGATTCCATAACTTAAACAATATGAGTATCATCATAAAATCCTTCGACGTTCAAAATAATCAATTCATAATCGATTCTCAAAACACCGTTCACAAAACACACGCTGCGTTTTGAAAGAAAGCCTTTAACGAGGCCAAACCGAAATTCTTTTGAAACGTCATTTCAAATAACCAAACAAACACATCAAGACGACCACCGATCATCATATACATAAAAGCGAGAAAAGTATGGGCAAGGTACTTGCCTCAAAATCGGCACGCAAGTATCCCGACGAACACGGATCAGCGGAAGCTTCAAACGCCCAAAGCTATCGAAGCGGAAGACGGCGACCAACGAAAGGGTTCAACACGGTTTCTTCACAAGAACTCGACCCTAACAACAATATAATCAATAAATCATCGATCATACGAGGAAGGATAATCGTAGAACGCCCGAAAACCCCTCTAAGACATTTTACGGACACCTTCAAGGCGTCGGTCAAGAACTCGACTCAAACAACGAATCGATACGATCCAACCATGGGATAACAAGGTAAAAGATATAAAACATCTAAATAATCATCAATCCATCATAATCCTAAGTTAAATCGGATTAATCGGACGAAAACAACAAAAATACCCAAATTCCCCAAAACTAGATTTCTAGGAAATCTGACCTGATTCGGTAGATTGGAGGATGTTATAGGACGGATGATTGATGATATGAACCTCCAAACTTCATGGATTTATTGTCCAACAACATCTCTACATGATTACCCCAGCTCCAGCCGCGGAATGGAAGAAGAGAAGTGAGAAAATGCTGAAGAAAAACGCTGCCAGGCCTTTTATAGGCTGTCTGCCGGCAGTAGAGTCTTTCGGCCCACCCTATCGGCCGAAAGGCTTCCGGACATGATCGGCCGATACCCATACAGAAATGCCGGCAGTTGAGTCTTTCGGCCCACCCTATCGGCCGAAAGGCTCCTGGACGGTGCCCGACAGCTGACAGTCTTCCACTAAAAGCGACCATAACTCTCTCGTCCGGACTCCGATTGACTCACCGTTTGAACCATCGGAAAGCTAATTCGATGCTCTATAATATTGTAAAGATTCAGAATTTTTGGAGTTACCAAAAATTAATGGTGATCTAACAAAGTCGAACTCATACTTAGAAAAGTCGTTTAGTAATCCCGAATTCAACAAAACGACACCGAAACCCGAACCGAATACGAACCGAAGATACGGTTACGAAGTACTCACAAAGACGAATCTAAGAGCTAGTAGAACACACGATTCCGACCACCCGAAGGCTCGAAATTCGACAACGGAAGGTAATTACCCCAAATTTTGGGAAATTACGAAAATGGCCCAAATGCCCGAAAATCACCATACGACAACGAATAATCAAACCGAAGCTCACAACACGTATAACAACGTTAAATGAACTTACGAAAAACCCCAAGCAGCGGTTTGAGCGAGATTCGCAAGAACCGAACTCAAGCGCGGAAAGTCGCTAAAAAGCACGGAACTCAACAAAGCAGCACCGAAACGAACTCGGATGACAAAAAGTGCAGAATTAAATATTCTCCGAATGACGAAACGGTCATGAGAGAGTCGTCAAAACAGACTCCGACCAAAAAAAAGAAATTTACCGAAAATCGAAAATTGCGGATATTACAGATTTATTGTCTTGTGGAACTGATTGAGCGTTTTTGAGTCGTTTCTTGGGCCCCAAGTAAGATTATTTTTGGAACAGGACTGACACTGGATCACCGAACTGACACTGGGTCACCCAGTGTAGCGCGGCATTTTCTTCATTTAAGCCCAAATCACCTTGGCTTGGTCCGTTAGATGATCCAAATTATTCCTTAAGCTTAAAAACTCCATCAACACATAAATTAAACAACAAATTCCCAAGTGAAGTAAATTGCATCCAAAATATAAATAGATAGAAAATAACCAAGTGTGCCATTATAAAATTTATTAAAACCTTATAATAAACAATGATTTTAGCACACTATTTTCATCCTATCAATCTATAATCATCCTAATGTTTCTCTTAAGTAATAATCTAATTATCCATGTCATAATGTCCTCAATTTCACCTTTCTATGTGGTATTAATTATCTTGATATGATAATAACTTCAAGGATTCTCTTTTTTTTTCTCTTAAGAACATGAATAAGACTGTAAGAACTTGTAAGGATCATCATCAAGCCCATAATCATCATCATCCACAATCTTCTCTTATCATCTGCGATATCCGAGATTTTTATGTTTGTATAATTTACGGTTTTGAACCTTGTGTCTGGATTCTGTTGTCGTATTGTAGAACTTGCGAGTTCTTTGGTTCTGTGATGATTGACCTGTTGTCTGAACTTATCGTAATTATGGTTTCCATCATGTATTAGTTTCATGATATCGTTGTATAATTCTCCTAGTAAGTGATGTTGAGCCTTATCCTTTTTGTTTAACTCATGATTTTATTCGAATAACCCTTTTTCATTCGTTTGTTGCGCTTTATTTTAGCTTCGACTGGCGTCGTAAACCCAACACGTGTCAATGTCGAGAGTTATCATGATACTTTGAGGTTATTCATTCTACCCTAAGAATTCACTTCAACATCTCAATGAACTATTCGTCGTTTCTCAACATTTGATGATCGTTCTAGGCTCGCCAATTGAATTGTGATTGGATCATTTGATTTTTTTGAGGTTTACAGTTCTTGTTTTAAGTATTATATCATTGGACCATTCAAAATATAAATATAGTACCAAAAGGGTGTTAACAAAAATAAGAGTGGACACTTCTGGAAAGCGCTGTGTGCAAGGACCGATGTTGATCATTCACCATAAGCTCAAGAAAATTCCAAAAATTCTAAAACTTTACAGTATTGTATATTGTTGAGTTAAATTTATAATGGTTTAAACGGCAAGGAAATCAGAATTAAGATGAATAATTTATTATAGAAATATGAGAAGGGTATCAGTCTTCCACAATGCGAAATTACCCTTGTGCCCCTAACCGGCCTTTAATTCATGTTTGCTGGGCCATCTTCAAGGCATTTCAACCATGAAGAGTAGAGGGTTTGGCCCCCACCTAGAGATCATGCTTCTTGCGACATGGATGGTAATACTTCATCCCATAATACAATTTTATTCTTCCTCGCATGGCAGGAATAACAACAACAACAAAAACAATAAGAAAAATTATGAAAAAGGCAATAATAATGACCATTGTGGGAACCATCTTAGTGGCACTGGTGGTAGGTCACGACCAGCCGGCGGTGGTACTGGCCAACAGTGGCAGCCACAACCAGTATACGTCCCTTATGCATATTCTCCCTATGGGCAGTGGCAACCTCAACGGGCCATACCTCTGTGCCCCTATCCCACGGCTCAGTGGCAGCAGCAACCACGGCCAGCAGCACGTAGGCCCGGCATTCTAGGGTCACATCCACGACAAGCATACACAGGCTCTGGACCATCATCCACATATAGATATACACTGACTGACTTTGAGGCGTCCATGCACACTCTTGCTCTCAATCCACCGAATGGAAATTGGTACATGGACCCCGGGGCCACATCTCATATAACCTCGGACAAAGGTACTCTCTCTTCCTATTTTGATTCGAGAAATAATAGTCATCACATTATTGTTGATAATGGGCATCTAATTCCAATTATGGTTATGGAAATGCTACTTTTTTCCATCCACATCTTCCCTAAACCTCACCAAAGCCTTACATGCACCCAAACTCATTAAAAACCTTATTTCTGTCCGCAAATTTACCACTGACAATTTGGTTTATGTAGAGTTTGACCCATTTGGTCTCTGTGTGAAGGATTTAGAATGGGGACACCTGATGAGATGTTATAGCACCGGAGACCTATACCCTCTCTCCAACATTTAGGCCACTCCTTCAAAATATCACTCAGCCTTCAATGCCATGACTTTCGGTCTTTAGCATAATCGTCTAGGGCATCCGAGGACTCGTGCTTTAGATTCTCTTAGTTTAAACAATTTGATTGAATGTAATAATGAAAACCAATCCTTTTGCTCATCTTGTTTTTTGGAGAAACATATCAAGGTAATTTTTATGATTCAAAGACGTTTAGTGATTTTTCTTCTGATATTATACATAGTGATTTATGGACATCGCTTTCAGCAAGCCCTAATGGGCATCTTTACTATGTCTTATTTCTTGATGATTTTAGCAAATTTCTCTGGATTTTTCCTATCTAAAAGAAATTTCAAGTATACTTTCTATTCATTACATTTCACCCCTTTGTCAAAACTCAATTTGAAAGGCCCATTCAGAATTTACAATGTGACAATGGCAAAGAGTTTGATAATGGCCCACTTCAAGTGTTTGCAAAACCAAGTGGAATGCAATTCTGCTTCTCTTGTCCTTACACCTCTTCGCAAAATAGAAAAGCCAGGCGTCATATTCATTCTATAAACAACATCGTCCGAACCTTACTTGCACATGCCTCGATGCCACCATCCTTTTGGCATTATGCACTAGCTATGGCTACTTATCTCTTGAATATTATCCCCACCACGGTTTTACATTCTCGATCACTAACTCAAATTCTCTATTGAAAAGATCCCACCTTCTCGCATCTTAAGGTTCTTGGGTGCCTTTGCTTCCCTACATTCCCATCCTCTACGATCCACAAATTACAAGAAAGGCCTAACCCTTGTGTTTTCCTTGGCTACCCCCCTGATCATAGAAGTTATAAGTGCTACGATATTTCAAGCTGAAAAATTTTGTGGCTTGACATGTCTTATCGATGAATCATTTTCCATTTGCAAAAATTCATAATACTACTCCTCATTGTTATGATTTTATGGATTTAAATGCATGCATGGATCCAAATCCCTTTCTGATCCATCAAATGCACCAACAAGTTTTCGGTGGGCTGTGCGGATCAGCCCAATCGAGAGCCCACCTCACTTACTTCTCCCACATCTCCCCTTAGCTACTCCCCTAACCCGAACAGCACTGGACCGTTTTCTTCCCATGCCCAATCGGCCACCCCATGCCTTAGATCTCCCCTGCCTACTCCAGACTCCACCAGGCCTAGCCTGAATAATCCCATACTCCATCGTATGACTACACGGGCTCGTAATGGTATTTTTAGACCAAATCAGAAGTACTCCTCCAATACATACTGAGACCACCATATTCATGTCTCCCATTCCAAAAAATCCTATTGGTGTTCTCCATGACTCAAATTGGAATGATGAACTACAAGATGAATTTAATGCTCTAGTTCAAAATAAGACTTTGGAATTAGTACCTCGCCCTGTTGATGTTAATATTATTCAGTCTATGTGTATTTTTCATCATAAAAAGAAATCTGATGGTTTTTTTGAGAGGCATAAGGCCCGACTTGTAGGTGATGGCAGATCTCAGCAAAAAGGGGTTGACTGTGAAGAAACTTTCAGTCCGATAGTCAAATCGGCTTCCATCCATGCAGTTTTGAGCATTGCTTTGTCTATTCTTTGCCCATTCATCAACTTGATGTCAAGAATGCATTCCTACATGGGAATTTCAATGAAATTGTTTATATGAATCAACCAATGGGGTTTAGGGATCTTAATTTTCTAGGTCATGCCTGCTTATCGAAGAAATCATTGTATGGTCTCAAACAGGCCCCTCGAGCTTCGTACCGGTGATTTGATGATTTTGTGGCTACTCTTGATTCTCTCGCAGCAAATCTGATCACTCTCTTTTCATCAACCGTCGAGGTACTCACATTGCCTATCTATTACTATATGTTGATGACATTATTCATACGGCCATTTCTGATGTTCTTCTTAAGTCTATTATAACACTATTGGGTTTTGAAATTGCCATGAAAGATCTCGGCCCTCTCAGTTATTTCTAGGCATTACCGTCACTCGCAATACACAAGGCTTATTCTTATCTTAGAGACAATACGCCAAATAATATATGAATATTCCTAAATTGCAAGCAATTAATCACAAAATTAATTAAACTGAATGGACCCGATGCTAATTGTTGGAAATAAAACACAGCGGAAGCGGCGGGTTTTGTTTTACTAAAATTGGCCCGCATGAACCGGATCTATTTAGCGTCGTCAAATAATTAATTAACAGATTAATAAGCAATTTAAACGAATAAGATTAATCTACGCGTCTAACTATGATAATTTATAGTATTCTTATCTAGATTTGAGAGATCTCAGAACACATTACTTTTGAAGCAAAGTCTTCGAATTCTACTCGATCTCCTTTGTATTTCTACCTTGATATCTTCTAGAGTAGGATCCCGCTTATATTCGGATGTCGTGTGGCCAACAATCTACCGGACTTTCTTGGACTGCAACTTAGGATCGGCCGAAACTTCTTTCTTGAGAGTCACTCGATTTTTCTTTATTTTCTAGTATTATGCAAATACACTTGGAAAATTGATGTGTTATCTAAATTGTGGAATCAAAGACACAAGTTAAGATCTACAATTAAACACAAAACAAAAAAAATCGAACTTACAAGTTGGAATAATGTTGAATCGTTCGATCCCTTAATGTCCTATTTATAGGTGCTATGGACTACTCTAGGGATCTTAAGGAGGATTAGGGAATGACTCCTAATAGACCTCAAATTTCCATATGAAAATGTCTACTAGAGAGTTAATATTGCACTTCCTACCCAAATCCCAATTTACAAAATATAGCTCTTTATTTAAATATATTATTTCTCGTGTTTAAGATATCAAATGTCCATTAATTAATTTAAGCTACTGACAGCTTTAATTAATTAATATCTTATCCAAGAGTAGTACCACTCGAACCTTATTATTATATCGGAATTAAATCCACTGCAGGGTTTAATATATTAATCATTATCGAGCTCCTCAAGAGGACATCATCAACCCGCACGAGTCGAGACACGATTTCTAGTAATAATAATAATTGTCATATAAATAATATTATTGCCCAAGATACGAAACTTATTGAGTCGATCATTTGACTCTCACCCATGGTAAATCAAAGCAAAAAGTATTATAAATACACAATTAAATATTATATACTTAGAATTGAGAAATAATAATTATCCGCGATTTACGTTCTTCTTACAGTCAATACAGAAGACACTATTTCACCTCGACCCAGTTCAATGTATGCAAATACGCTAATGTATGCTAATAGTCAAGACCGACTAATCTCAAGCATACACTACAACCTTTCACATTATTTGTCTAAATATAGTTTGTGAAATATTATATTATTTTATAAGGCATCGATAATGTGATCTTCCATGTGACACCGACACACCACATTATCTACAATATAAAATAATTAGACATTTCATTTGCATAACCATAACGTGAATAAATATGCAAAATATGTGATTAGATGTAATTATTATTCTCATAGGTAGTTACAGGGAAATAAGGTAATACAAGCATAAAGTATGCTTTGCAGTATACAACCCCAACAATCTCCCACTTATACTCAAAGCATGCTTTTAAGTATACTACTCTATTACGTAGTCTCCCATTTCTTCCACTTATACTCAAAGCAATGCTGCCATACACCGTAATCCCATTCCTTCCACATGCCTTTCAAAAACTTTTGAAGGTAGGCCTTTTGTGAAAGGATCATCAAGATTATCTTCCGATGTAACCCTGGCTACAACTACGTCTCCTTACTTTATGAAGTGTCGTATGATGTGGTACTTGCGGTTGATATGTTTACTTGCTTTGTGGGTTCGTGGTCCCCTCAAATTTTCAACTGCACTGGTATTATCACAATAAAGTGTAATACCCTTTGGCAAATCGGGAATAACATTTAAGTCTCGTATGAAGTACTTGAGTCATACCGCCTATTTGACTGCCTCAGAGGCTGCCACGTACTCGACTTCCATAGTAGAGTCCGAGATGCATTTCTGCTTCACTTCTCCAACTAATAGCTCCACATACTAGACTAAACACATAACCTGAAATAGACTTGGACTTTTATTTGTTTGATGAAAAATCTGAGTCAGTATAACCCACTGGACACAGGTCGTCTCATTGGTATACTAGCATATACTCCTTAGTCCTACTCAGGTACTTGAGTATGTGCTTGACAACAATCCACTATCCTAGTCCTGGGTTCGACTAATATCTAGCAGCCATGCCCACGGCATGATAGATATCTGGTCTAGTGCAAAGCATAGAATACATGAGGCTTCCCACTGTTGACGCATAAGAGATCAGCTTCATGTCATCTATCTCTTTTTGTGTCTTGGGACATATATCCTTAGATAGTTGAATTCCATGTCTGTAAGGTAGAAAACCTTTCTTGGAATTCTCCATGCTAAACTGCTTTACTACTGAATCGATATAGGATTCCTAAGATAAGCACAACATCCTTTTCTTCCGATCACGAAAGATCCTGATTCCAAGGATGTGCCCTGCTTATCCCAAATTCTTCATATCGAACTGCTCAGATAGCCATACCCATACGCCCGACAACTCCTTCATGTTGTTTCCAATCAGAAGGATATCATCTACATATAGTACAAGAAATACCAACACGTTTCCATTGCATTTCTTATACACACAACTCTCACTCGGACATTGGACGAATCTATATGACTCGACTACCTCGTCAAATCGAGTGTTCAAAGATCTAGATGCCTGCTTAAGTCCATAAATGGATATCTTAAGCTTGAACACTAAGTGCTCCACTCCTTCAGCAATGAATCCCTCTGGTTGGCGCATGTAGATTTCCTTGTCTAGACTTTCATTCAAGAATGCAATCTTGACATCCATTTGTCAAATCTCCAGATGCAAATGCGCGTATATAGCTAAAAGAATCCGGATTGACTTAAGCATGGCTACCGGCGAAAAGGTTTCACCATAATCGATACCCTCTTTCTGAGTGTAACCTTTTGCAACAAGCCTCGCTTTGAAGGTTTCAACCTTACCGTCACCTCCTTTCTTTCCCTTGTAGACCCACTTACTCCCAATGGCTTGTACCCCATACGATAGTTCTACTGGCTCCCACACTTGATTGGAAGCCATAGATCCCATTTCTGATTCCATTGCTACTTGCCAGGAGTCAGGATATTTATCTTGGATTGCCTCATTGTAAGTCTAGGGATCTGATTCATCTTCGCCTGGGATTGAGTTCGAAGACTGTCCCACGCCTATGAATCATTCCGGTGACGAACAACCCTTCCACTATGACGAGGCAAATCCCGAGTTAGTGTAAAAGTCTCAAAGTCAATACGTGGTGCCGTAATAGTTGGCACTTGTACGATTGGTATATACGGAGTCTCGCCCCTCAGCTCTGTAACACCCCAAACTAGGCAGATATTACAGTGCCGTGGACCCCCAACTGGGACCCACCAGGCGAATGAAAGTTAATGAATTAAATAATATAATTATAGTACCGAATCACAATATATCATTAATCACTCCGATGAGGAGTTTCAAGTACAACACACTCAGGGAATATAGAATACATGTATATTTTATATGAAGATAAAATATACAACACTGAATGAAAATGAATATCCACACGGGAATCTGCAGCGGAAATAAAAATGAAGAAAGCATGAATGACTGAAACGGACTGGGGCCCCCTACTAGTATCACTGGGACTCCTCGCCGTCAACGTTCTCTTTCCGTGCTTTAGCCTTGCCATGACCTAAAAACAACATCCCCCAACGGGGTCAGTTACACAGAACAACAATCCTCAAGAGTTGAATAAACACAATCATGATATATCTTAATTATGAAATTAAGCTGAAGAGGGGCATCATAGTATTCCCGTAATGGTATGTGCAAGTGCACAAGACTAGTGTCCGGACACACCCGCCCTTGTACCTAATTAGTCTCACAGAGGTATGTTACCGTGTGCATAGTCCATTGTGTTGGTGAACTCGATCACATGACTATCATATGCCCGACTAAAAATTCCACACATCCCCACCCGGCCACGCAATATGAACCCACAAGGCCACAGGAGCAAAAGTAACCAATGAACATTAATGAATAACAATACGACAAAGGTCAAGAATGACTCACCGGGATGACATAATAATGAAATGAATGATAACTCATTGAAATGATTAGAATCGTCGTTCCTCGTGAATGAAATGATTACTTTGATAATTACAAGTCTCAACATGATTAGTACGCTATGAATGATTATGATTTATGAATGAACAACAATGAAAGGAATGAGTATCCTTTTAACCGAGTAAGAATTAACTTACACAACACCGGTGAAGAATGTCCTTCCTCGAACAAACGTCCTACAATGAGATATCGGTCGCTCGAACAACCTTGAATAACACAATTACCCACAATCCGTTCAATATATATATCAAGCACGATTATAACTCACTCAAAACGTCGATATGAATAATCCAAGTTCATTGGGGCATTATAACAAACACGTTGTAACCAATCTTCGATTGTTTACAATCAACCTCAATTATATCCATATCAAACCTACAATGAGTGTTATAAAATCCAACAAAACACCTTCAATGATATCAATAATCCAATCGGAAACCACAATTCACGGTTACGACAACCATAATCGGAAACCCCCAAAAATAACCAAAGTCAACATCAAGGGTTCTTGATTAATTCTCCAAATATTCATCAAATCCAAAAAACACATCAATAAATCCATAGGAATACATGTATCCAAGGTAGATAATCCATATCTAACATATTCCAACATAATAGCAAGCTTACACAAAGAGATCGGAAAGAAAATACTCAAAATCCGAAATTCTAGATCCAAGAATCCTTACCTTGACTTGATGTGATGGAGAGGATGAAGTAATGATCAATCCGAATTATAAGCTTGAAGATGATGATAGATGGATTCAGCTCGAAGAAATCTCTCCAAAATGCCCGAAATCGCCCAAAACTGACGAAGGAATGAAGTGAAATGGAAAAATGACGAATCTGGACTGCACTGTCCAATTTATACTGGTCCCAGCTTAGCGCACGCTATGACCTGATATGTAGCGTGCGCTAACGGATTACCCGGACAATCCAGAGAGCTCTGATTGCCTCATTAGCGTACGCTACGAACTTAGTAGCGTGCGCTAACGTCTTCCCGATTGCATGCGTTAACCCAAAAAGTTAGCGTGCGCTAACTGATATCTGATGCCCAGTGGCTGAAGTCCAGAACCTCCTGTTCTCTGATCTGCTCGCGATAGCGTACGCTACACCCAAACTCAGCATGCACTACTACACCATTAGCATATGCTATTATCTACTCATAGCGTACGCTATGAATCATTCCAATTCAGTCCAGTACCCACTGGACTCTGCTTGATCGACCTTAGCACGCGCTACACTGCTAGCATAGCGTGCACTATCCGAACTTATTAGTGCGCGCTACTTACCATTCGTAGCGTGCGCTACTACAACTCAACTGCAGTCCAGTGCCTTTTGGACTGTCTGCCTGAACCATGCTAGTGTGCGCTAATGCTGAGAAGTAGCGTGCGCTACCCGTACTCAATAAGCGCACGCTAAAGAGAGTACATAGCGTGCACTACTTCTCACACACAGCCCATTACGACGATGACAAAGATGATAATCACGGTCCGATCCTCCAACCAGGTAGGAAGACGAATAATAACTGATACACGATATAAATACTTTGAACGGTCAATACAATGATTGAATATGAATAATGAATGATTATTAATGAGTGAAAATTATTGAGTGGCAATTACTGAATGATAATTACTGAATTACAACCGGGTATTACAAGCTCTTCCAGAATTATCTCGCTCATGGGATTGTGACTAATCATATAATCCTCTTCCAAGGATCGGGCATTAGTGTTAACAATGACCTTCTGATCCTGGGGACTATAGAACAAGCCACCCTTTGTTCCCTTAGGATATCCTACAAACACTCGTACTTATGTACGGGATTCCAGCTTATCAGCTTCCTTATTCAGCACATGTGCTGGAGTATCTGAAATCCGAACATGTCCTAGACTGGTCTTTCGCCCACTCCACAGTTCTGTGGGTGTTTTAGGAACTGATTTCGAAGGCACCAGGTTTAGAATCACTACACCATATATGGCTTTCAACAACATTTTTTTTGATGCTACAAGCAAAAGTGTAGCCTTAGATGCCTTAAAATTGGTCAAATTTGATTTAAGGCTACATATTTTTCTAATGTTAGTATTGATATAAATTAGTGTTACCATAGACTGAATTGAATATCTAAGCTAACATAAAATTTGGTGTAGCCGTTGCTATTTAAAAAAAGTGTAACTAAACACTAAAATAAATATGTGTACTTGCTAAAATATTTTAGGTGGTCTAAATAAATTATTTTTAATTTTAGCGGGTCAACATACTCACATAGTCAATACTCACTCAACATACTTTCTCTAAAGTAAAAATATGAACTCTCTAAACACACCTTCTCTCTAAAACACACTTTCTACTAGGGGTGTTCAAAAATATCCGATACCCGATATCTGAAATTCGAATATCCGTTTTTTCGGATTCGGATTCGAATAGTATTTTCCAAAAAATTCGGATACTTCGGATATCCGAATCCGAAATATGTTATGCATCTATTACTTTTAGTTTTTTATCGTTTATCACTTTACCACTTTAATCATTTTTTTTTTATTTTCACCACTTTATCCAAAGAGCTAAAGGACAAACGAGTGGGATGGCATCATGTGTGCCAAACTTTGTGTGCCACATACTATGTAGTTTTAACTCTTTCCTATTTTACGGTATATATCCCATCAAACAGTAATTTTACTCCAACCATTTACACTAAATCCAAACCTATTTTACGGTATATGTCCCATCAAACATTAATTTTACTCCAACCATTTACACCAAACTCAAACCCAAAAGAATATTCCTGATATATTCTTTCTTACACAATTTTTTATACCTTTTCATTTAAACCTATATATTTCTTTTAAATTATACATTGGCCCATACAATACTTTTCAATAACTAATTCATATAAATATAAAAATTGTTTGGATCTTTAATATAAAAAAATAAATTTTATTAAATAAGATCAACATTCCACAATTAATTTCAAGTTTATCCTTAACTAAATTAAATAAGATCATATTCCATGATTAATATAATAAAATTACATTAACACATTTAATCAAATTAATATTTCACATATTTCAAAAAAATTAACATTCCTTTAAGAAAATTAAGCCCCATTTCAGATTACCTCAAAACAAAAATTTATTAAAATTAAGTGAAATTAAGTCTAAATAAAATTAATTAAGGAGGGCAATTTATTAAATTAAATCAATCAAAACAAGACTATTTTAATATTTTTTGAAATTTAAAATTAATATTTTTTTACGATTTCAACTGTATTAATTTATAGAGGTTCTATCGTAGTAGATTTGAGTAATCAAGTCTCACAATTGAATTGCAATTTTACTGTGAACTTCTAAAAGTCTATGTTGGAGACTTGAACGGATTTAATGGATGTCTGTAGGTGAATGTTCCACATATTTATTTTCTTTTTTCTTTTTTCAAACGTTTCAAAATTTTGGGTTCACAGCAAGAGGCTGAATATAGAATTGGACTGAAATAATAGAAATAGAAAAAGTATATTTCAGACTAGGTATCTCAGAACTCTCTCGCGTCTCTCTCTACTTCTCACTGACCGCCGACTGCCTCTCTCTCTTGATATCTCTATTTCTTGCGATACCTCTATCACACACACACAGAAGAATCAAACATACACACTACACACACTCAAAAACACGCACACACAAAAAAGAAATTCAGCACACACACACAATACACCGCTCAGACCACGGGAGGACGAAAAGAGAGGGAAGGGAAGGCGGCGACGCTGGGGTCGGCGGATGAAGCGGCGCGGCTAGCAGGTAAGTGGCGGTACTGGTTCGATTTGGGATGAACAAGTCTAATTAGTTTCTGCCATTTCTTGCAAATTTTTGGAATTTCATCATAGCCCAATTGAAATTAATTATTAATATATTAAAACAACCCTAAATCTATCATCTTCTCCATCATACGGACGCGCCGCTATCAACTTCTCCATCTTCTCTGCAACTTTTTTTCTTTCTTTCGATCCAACACTTCAAATCTTCCACAAAGCCTCCGAAATTTGAAGGAGTGAAATGCAATATTCAAGAATTTATGCATTTTGAGCATAAAAACGCAAATCCATGCGTTAGGTTTATCTTTGATATTCGTGTATGGTTGACTCCCTTCATCCCCGTGCTCTAGTTTATCAAAGGATTAATGACTTTTGTGCTATAAAATCATATTTTTAGTTACTTTCTATGTTTTAGGACCAAAGTCATGGATAGTGGATGCACATCTTCTCGTTGTTTGGATTTTGAAAACGTTGATGAAGGATATCAGGTTCAGAAATATATTGGCTGCTGTTTATACTTGGTATTTAATGTCTACTTTTAGGATATCAGGTTCAGAAATATGTATGCTAATTTGCCTTCTATAATGCGATCTCTTATCACCGTAGGATCTGAAGTAACCCATTTGTGAAAGAAGACGCCTTCTTGAAGCGAATATCGGTTGTCCTGCAATCTCTCGAGCTACGGTAAATGACACTGCTTTCTTCTTAGCTCTATGACGTGTTTCTTCGTAGCTTTAAGGATTTTGGGTGGTTAGCTTAATTTTCGTGTATTTCGGGAATTTGGAGCAAGATGATCGCCCGGCACTTCAAACTTCTTTGAGTATTCCTGCTACTTTATAAGACCAACTGGAACAAGGAAGGGAAAGCGCAAGAAACGAAAATTGGTGGCCGAGAAGACAAGCAGATGTTGCGAACTTCACCTAGATAAGATTTATTTTTGCATTAGACTTTGTATAGTTTCGCCTCTTCAGTAAACACTTTGGTGGTTCGATCGCTTTCATTTTACGCTAGCTTTAAATTCAATCAAGTTAACAAAAAATTACTTTGGCTAGATGGACTCCACTTATGACCTTCAATTTAATGAAGGTCCTTGGATTTTAGCATGCATCGGTGTAGCATGGGATTTACACTTTGATTCAGGATATAAAATGGGTTTTTACTTTTGGATTCTTGTTAGGCTCGTGAATATTCCATATGTTTCGGCCTTGCCTCTTGTCGTGGTGAGTCATACAAATAATTTCAATACACTTATTCTAGCTTGACTAGTCATTGATTTTTTTCTTTATGCTAGATAGATATATTTTTTCTTTGTGTTAAGGTTGCGACATGAAGGGCAAACTTTGGCATTTTTTTGAATGAATTTATAGTATTAACTAATTTTAGACTTCGACACTATAATTTTCATGTACGACTCCCAACGTAGTTGGGACTAAGGTGGAATTGATGATGATGATGGATTATTGCAACAAGCCTTCAACCTTTTTTTTACTTTTGATATCATAGAAAGATGTTAAGAAAGTAGTAGTAAGATATCTGTGTCTTGGTCATTACCATATTGTACTTTAAAATGTACAGATGACTTATTTGGACATAAGATTCTTCAAAAATTATCTTTTATTGCTTCATAAAGTGATTGCTTTTAGTTACATTGTCTAAAAGGGAATTTTGGTGTATAGAATTACATTGATCCTCGTGTTAATTGGGGGATATATTATTTTCCTCCTGAGATTGTCGGTGTCCTTTTAAAGTGGAACATTGATCATATTTATGGTTTTACATTCATTTGTTTATTTCTTCATATGGTATCTTGATGGTATATGGTATCTTGATGGTGCAGATTATGGAAAATCATATTACGACGTTGTTAAAAGTGCGGAGCACGTAGTCGATCACACACCTTCGTGACCGTCATTGAGTGGATATTTAAATTATGAGGTTGGTGACTCTTTCTTTGGTATATCGCGCTAGCTAATTGTCAAAATTTAAAATGCCCGGCAGTATATATATATATATATATATATATATATATATATATATATATGTGTGTGTGTGTGTGTGTGTCTGTGTGTGTGTGTGTTACATACAATGTCCGAGCGAACTTTCTTGAATAAATGTTGTTTGTACTGGTTTCAAATATTTCCATAGGTGGAAAAATGAGTTTCAACCTAGAAGCTGAAAATCATTCTTTTCTGAAGATTACGTTATATGCCGGATATATGCAATTGTAGAATTCATCAAAGGACAGTGTTTTAATTAATGTATGATCATACATATAGAAAGATCATACCAGTTATATTAAGTTGTCGACTTAAAGATAAAATGATTATCTAAACTTATAGGAAGCGAGAGCTTTATTGGGACGACTCGAGTATCAAAAAGGAAACGTGGAAGGTGCTCTTCGTGTTTTTGAAGGAATAGATGTTGCTGCGGTTATCTCAAGAATAAAAATCACTATAGTTAGAAGATCCGAGCTTCCGAGACGTCATTCTCAAAGTGACAATGGGCCGCCAATGTCGATGCACGCTGTGAGTTTGCTTGTCGAAGTTACTTGTATTTTTCTCCTGTCTATGGTATTCTCCATGACTAATTTGTATGCTGAAGACTGATTTCATGGGTTACCGTTTCTTATTTTTTTGAGTATGGCAGTGGGGGATGAGATCTAAGTGGAAATAAGCGCACTAACAAGGAGCAGTCATTCAATCAGGAGTTTGAGGGGCCAAATCAGTCTTCGCGTGTTAGTTGTGACAAAGGCTATCATGTTCGTGTAGTCAAGTATTAAGGACTTTCTACTTGTCCTCCTCACTCATTGTTAAAAGAACTTTCTTGTTTCTCTTTGTTAGCAAAGACTAGAGCGATGTTGCTTAAGTCTCTTCTATTGCTCAACTGCACTAAAGAAACAAATGTCCGAAATAGTTGCTGTCAATGATGCATCCATTTTGAGTTTTTTCACATAGAATATTCCTTTATTCAGTTTGCTTCATGATTTTTGTTGCCAGGATTGCCACTATTTCTTCTAACTTGCTCAAATGTGTAACACCAGTTGCTTGAGGTGTCTTATCTGGAGTTCTATCGCATGTGATCAATACGCTCCACCTATCTTCATTAAACATCAGAAAGCAATGACATCTGGAGTCCACTAATTGTCTTTTGGGGCCTCTGAATCTGAACTTTGCCATCAAAGTATTTGTGGTGTGTTTCAAATGCCACAGTTTCACTGAAGTTGGCAGTCCGGACGAGTTGTTTGTCATAGCCCTTCCGTAATCCCAAATCACTAACACCGAGTTCCTGTGCTTCATCCTTCAGCCTATTCATGAATCATGGGTCCCCAGGGCTAACTCGTACTATTTGATAGGGTAAAACTTAAAAGCGGTGAATTACTCCCAACATCAAGCCATGTGGGAATTAGTGCTAATTTTGCTTCATGTATCATGTTTTTTTTTCTTTCCCCGTACCAGCTTGGTCGACAGCAGCTCCCCGTACAATACCGTTACCAACTCTGACAAACTCATTTTGATCCCCCTTAAACTTTTGAGCAGATCAGAGAAAGATGAGCGTTCTTCATATGCACCAGAGAAGGGATACAGATATGATGGTGTAGAGAAGTGTTGGAGAAAAGCTGTAATGCAGGATTCTCAAAGCAAAATCACTGCAAACTCTTGGAAGGTATTCGTATTTCTTTAATATTTTTTATTTTTTTTTTTTAACAAAAAATTCATAAACACAGTTTAAGAATGCATATGTAAATACAATAGATAGAAAGCAGAAATATAAATACAATAGATCATATATATTGGTGTCCTATTTATTGTAGATTTAGATGGCCTTGGTTGATATCTTAAATGGCCATGGTTGATGAGTACAATTCTACTTATATATTGCTTTTATGTTTGGTGTTGGTATATATTGTTTTACAATTTTACCGAAATTCTAGATGTGCCGCATATTGTTATTTTGTTAATAGGGTAGTTGACTTGTGAAGCGAAATTAAGATAATTTTCCAATATTGTTATTGTTTGTATTTTATGTTTATGTTAAATATTTGAGGGAAGTACTCGATACTTTTATTTACTGATCGATGTTATGAAAGCTCTTGAAATCGAAGGTGTTGAGGTCGCTAATAAATTGATTCATGATGGCAAAGAACACCGACCATCTTATCTAATTGGGAGACTTATTCAGAAAAAGGAACCAAAATCGAAGTCTTCAGCATCACCATCCGTTCAAGTTGTTGATCTGTACGTGGCGGACCTAACTGCTAAGATTAGGGCTCAACTTTAACAAGAGATGAATGAAAAACTTGACCAAAAAGTTCGAGAAATGATGAAAGTGTTGGCCGAGAAGAATCCAGATTTGAACTTAAAGATTGATGACTCTCAGAAATCAGTCGAGGAGTCCTATGGCGGTGATAATGTCACTCCTTGACTGATCTCATCATTTTATATTATGCTAGCTAAGTGACTTAAGTAGTTTTGTTATATTTATGGATTGCGATCATAACTTGTTCTTAGCTATTATGGATTGAATATTAGCAGTCATGTATTTTGGATGTTGTTATGGTTGAGAGTGTTTTAATGGTATTGACTATTTTATGGTAATATTTATTTTCCAATATAATATTTTGCTTTTTACCATGAAAAATGTTGGTAAAAACACAAAAATGTAGCCATAGACTATAATTTATAATTCTTTCTGTTGTCAAAATATAAAAATTGTGTTGGCAAAGATTAAAAGTGTGTTGGCAAAAGTTAGAACTGTTCATATATAAGTGTAGCCATAGTGTTAAAGTTGTTGGTAAATATGTTAAAGTGTTTCACAATTTAATGTTACATTAGACCTCATGAGTGTTAGCATAGGTCTACGGCTACACAAATTTCTGTGTCACTAAAAATATAAAAGTGTGGCCTTAAGTCTACAGCAACACAAAATCTAGTGTAGCTACAGACAATGAAAGTGTAGGCATAGGGGTCTATTGCTACACTTTTTTAACATGTTACCAAAAACAAGAAAAGTGTTATCTTAGACCCCTATGGTTGCGGCTGTTTTTGTAACACCTTCGAATTTGGTCAAAGTGTAGCCATAGCTTGTTTTCCTGCCTTCAGCAACACTTTTTGGACTTTTGAACACAGTTTTTCAGGTGTTGCTGAAACCCATATATGGTGTAGTGAATGTACGTCGCTGTATCCAAGGCATACCCCCAGAATGAAATAGGTAAATCCGAATAACTCATCATTGATCTAACCATTTCTAAAATAATTTTATTCCTTCTCTCAGCAAAACCATTTTGTTGTGGAGTTCTTGGCGCAGTGAGCTGGGATAAAATCCCCTCATTCACCAAGAAATCCAAAAACCCTCCACTAAGGTATTCTCCACCACGATAAGATCGTAGTGACTTGATACTCTTCCCATGCTGCTTCTCCGTTTCGGGCTTGACGTCTCTGAACTTGTCAAAGGCTCCAGACTTACGTCGCATCAAATAGATATATCCATATCTCGAATAATCATCTATAAACGTGATGAAGTATTCGAAACCACCTCTAGCTTGGACGTTCATTAGACCACATACATATGTATGAACCAATTCTAACACATTATGAGCATGGTTTCCCTTTGTCTTTAAAACCCATTTGGTAATCTTACTTTCCAGACAGGATTCACAAATTGGAAATAACTCAACTTGGAGGTCATCTGCAATGGGTCATTTTCTACCAATCTTTGAATCCTCCTAAGATTTACATGACCTAGCCATAAATGCCACAGATGTGTTTGGTTTATGCTCGAAGGTTCTTTTCTCTTTATAGGTTTAGAGAAAAAGTTGAGTGATTTATTTTTATGCATGGAGTTTGTTCTGTATTAATGACATACAGTCCATCAGTAAAATACCTCTGCAAATATATTCACCATTTGTACTTCTAATAATAGCATCATCATCATCAAAAGAAACTGAATAACCATCGCATTTTAATTTAGAAACCGAAATTAAATTCTTTCTAAAATCCAGTACTAATAATACATTATTGAGGACTAATAATTTATCATTAATCTCAACTGCACGACTCCCACGGCAACATCCATAAGCCTAGAATAATCGTCCCAGTTGATGGTTATCTCGCCCACACTAAACTGCTTGATTACCTGAAAACCATGCGAGTCAAAGCAAACATGATCAGTGGAGCCTGAATCAACTATCCACAAAGTGGAAGAACAAGCTGCCAAACATGTTTTGACTACTAGTGCACGAGACATACCATTCTTAAGAGTAAGACAGTCCACTTTAAAATGTCCTTTCTGACCGCACTTGTAGCACTTTCCATTTGGCTTTTTGTCCGCCTCGGGCAGAGGAGCCTTGCTCTATACCTTGAGAGTTGCCACTTGCTTCTGGCCCACTTGTTTCTTCTTCTTCCCTCACTTAGGTTTAGAAGTCGAAACACTAGTAGCCGCAAGACCTTGATACCCTTGCCTGAAGATACCTTCTGCTGCTTGAAGCTTTGTCAGCAAGTCCGCCAAGGTATACTCCCTATGATTCATATTGTAGTTTAGGCGGAACTGCTCAAAGCTCCTAGTTAAGCTGCCTCGGATGATATCGACCTGCATTTCCACATCGATAGTAGCCCCTAAGATATCAAGTTCGTATAGATGAGAAATCATCTTTAGAATATGATCCCTTGCTGGGGTTCCTTCAGGCATTTGGGTCGTCATCAAGACCCTCATAGCATTTTGCCGAGCCGCCCGGTTCTGATGACCAAACATCTCGCCGAGATTTTTCATCATTTCCGCGGTCGTGCCCGTACTCTGATGTTGATGCTGCAATACATTTGCTAAAGAAGCCAAGATGTAACAACGAGCCATCTCATCAGATTTCTTCCATCTGTGGAATTCTTTCACCTCATGGGGTTTCGAATCCGTATCTGGCTCCAATGGGCATTCCTCAGTTAGAACAAATTTATGTTCTTCAACAGTCAGGATCGTATTAGGATTACGTTTCCAATCAGCAAAGTTAGTGCCATCTAGTTTGTTTTCTTTGAGAATTACAGCAAGTGGATTGAAAGACATCTGAGATAAAAAATAAAAACATCCATCACATAATTTATAGCAAAATATATTGAAAAACCTTAAAACCCAATATATATGCTAGCAACCAATACCTCAAAAAATCCGCATATGCAAGCCACGATTGTGTCAATGTTACACACACGTTTTTTTAAGTAGAGTTTTACGTCTTTAATTTTACTATCTAGTCAATTTACATTATGGCAAGTAAAATTAACAGTTGGATCCTCTTAGCCATGTATTAATTAACATAGATTCCGATGGGGAGCTTATAAATTAAAAAAAACTAAGTGAACACCATAATTTAACATCCTTAAAATATTATCTTTTAAATAATAGTTCTACAGATGGAGAGGTCATATCATAAAAAATAAGATTTACCTTATGTTATCATTTGACATTTAAAACTACTGAACCTATAATTAGCACATCCGATATGGAGAAAGACCCTAATGTCAACGCGCATGCTAATTACTTCACAATTCAAAATAATTATGGAGGCCAATTAGATTTTATTTTAAAAAAATAAATCAATTTAATCAATTAGTTATTTTTAGCCTTAAGGTTTTTAATTTTCTCGTCCTAACATGCAAGAAAGATATCACGCATACATCCATACATGATATACATCCAAGACAATAAAAACCAATAATAAAATAAATTAGATAATTAAATCCAATTATCATGGCTTTTATTCCTCGTTTTGAATAACGAGAAAATCTTCAGCTTGAAATCTCTCACTGCTTCAAGCATCTCGTCATCTCTTCCAGGACGGCCCACAAAATTTCCAAATTTAGGAACTTTCTTTCCCACGCAAAATTAATTGCACAAGAAAATTCTAAATTTAAATATTGTGTACCAACGGGAAACAGCGAAAAAATCAAACATGACCATACATCGGACAGCCCGACCCGGACAGCCCGACCCGCTGCTATGACCCGGCCCGACCAGTGGCATCGCGGCCTGGACCGCATGCTCTCGGCCGAGCCCTGATCAGCAGCTGGCTGGTCTCGGTCGGTTCGTCCGATCGGGACTCCTTTTCGCGCTAGACTTCTTTTTTCTTCGTACTTTGTGTACTGCAACTCGATTACAATTTTACACGAAATGAAATATATCGAACTTACAACAAAATTACAAGGAAAAATAAAATTCTATTTTACCCGTGGATTTTCTCGCGGGAAAAACTTATACATGCCTCAAAACTGGGCCAAATTACCAAAAAGCGTAAAATATAAATTGAATTATATAGTCATGATAATTGGACCATATTCACGTGCAAGACTATTCTAGCAAAAGTATTCCAAATATCATAATATATGAATATTCCTAAATTGCTAGCAATTAATCACAAAATTAATTAAATTGAACAGAACCTAAAACCCAACTCCGATGCTAATTGTTGGAAATAAAACACAGCGGAAGCGGCGGGTTTTGATTTGCTAAAATCGGTCCTCATGAACCGGATCTATTTAGCCTCATCAAATAATTAATTAACAGATTAATAAGTAATTTAAATAAACAATATTAATCTACGCGTCTAACTATGATAATTTATAGTATTCTTATCTATCTGAGAGATCTCAGAACACGTTACCTTTGAAGCAAAGTCTTCGAATTCTACTCGATCTCCTTTGTATTTCTACCTATATATCTTCTAGAGTATGATCCCGCCTATATTCGGATGTCGTGTGGGCAACAATCTACCGGACTTGCTTTGACTGCAACTTAGGATCGGCCGAAACTTCTTTCATGAGAGTCATTCGATTTTTCTTTATTTTCTAGTATTATGTAAACACACTTAGAAAATTGATGTGTTATCTAAATTTTGGAATCAAAGACACAAGTTAAGATCCACAATTAAACACAAGATAAAAATAATCGAACTTACAAGTTGGATTAATGTTGAGTCGGCCGAACCCTTAATGTCCTATTTATAAGTGTTATGGACTACTCTAGGGATCTTAAGGAGTATTAGGGAATGACTCCTAATAGACCTCAAATTTCCATATTATGACCTTTCCTAATATATTGAGTCTATTAATATCAACTCAGTCCACTAGAGAGTTAATATTGCACTTTCTACCCAAATCTCAATTTACGAAATCGGGCTCCTTATTTAAATATATTATTTCCTGTGTTTAATATATCGAATGTTCATTAATTAATTTAAGCTACTGACAACTTTAATTAATTAATATCTTATACAAGAGTACTACCACTCGAACCTTATTATTATATCATAAATATACCTGCAGGGTTTAATATAATAATCATTATCGAGATCCTCAAGGGGACATCATCAACCCGCACGAGTCGGGACACAATTTCTAGTAATAATAAATGTCATATAAATAATATTATTGCCAAAGATACGAAGCTTATTGAGTCGATCATTTTGACTTTCAACCTTGGTAAACCAAAGCAATAGGTATTATAAATACACAACTAAATATTATATACTTAGAATTAAGAAATAATAATTATCCGACGTTCTTCTTACAGTCAGTACAGAAGACACTATCTCACCTCGATCCAGTTCAACGTATGCAAATACGCTAATGTATGCTAATAGTCAAGACCAACTAATATCGAGCATACACTACAATTTTTCACGTAATTTGTCTAACAATTATATAGGTTGTGAACTACTATATTATTTTATAAGGCACCGATAATGTGATCTTCCGTGTGACATTAACACACCACATTATCTACAATATAAAATAATTAGAAATTTCATTTGCGTAACCATAACGTGAATAAATATGCAAAACATGTGATTAAATGTAATTAATATTCTCATAGGTCACTACCAAAAATCAGACTTTAGCCGACGACCTAAAGTGGTGGCTAAACCCCAAAGTCATCAGCTAATCATGCCAGCCGTCGGCTAAAAAACCGTCGGCCGATATTCGTCGGCCAAGGTTTAGCCGACGACTTTTGTGCAGTCGTCGGCTAAAGTTCCAAAATTAGCCGACCACTACTACACGGTCGTCGGCTAAACCTGTTGGGAAAAAAAAATTTAGCCGATGACCGTAACGAGACGGTCGGCTAAAATCATTTTTTTTTTAAAAAAAAAAATAGAGTTTAGCCGACGACCGTCTTATATGTCGTCGGCTAAAACCATTTTTAAAAAAAAAATTAAATTATTTTAGCCGACGACCGTCTTATAGGTCGTCGGCTAAAACCCTTTTTTTAAAAAAAAAATAAATTACTTTAGCCGACGACCGTCTTATTGGTCGTCGGCTAAAACCCTTTACATTAGCCGATGACCGTCTTATATGTCGTCGGCTAAAACGCTTTTTTTAAAAAAAAAATTAATTCAGATTTAAAAAAAAAATTAATTCAGATTTTGGGATCCCAAAACCTGTATTTTTTGCACCTGCAATTTTTATACAGCAGCTAATCAACGCGCAACACATTCAACTAATACCATTAATAATATGCCCAACATTATATGCATCACAACGCACAACACATTCAAGAACATTAATTTCATCAACATACTAGTAGCGTCAATAAAATCACTTACACAATTGTAACACAAATATAAGTATACAAGAGTACTACAACAACACAACTACAATCCACTGCCAAAATCATCTAAATGCCGAAATGTAGTAGTAGAAGGATTACCACCATCCCCTAGATCCTCGTCACGGGGCTGTGAAGATGGGGTCTGTCCGAAGAGAGAAGGCGGTGGAGCATGTGCTGATCCGGCTGAGTAATGGTCTGAGTCAGCGTCATCATATAGTCCATCATGGCCTGCTACTGTCTCTGGAAACTCTCTAACCGCGACTCAGTCCTCTGCTCGCTCTCATGTAACCACGTCTGAGTCCTCCTTTCATTCTCAGCTCGGAGCTCCTTCTCCGCCCTCAACTGCTCCTCGAGATAGGCAGTCCGTGCATCCCGTCCGCGAGGGCGCTGGAAGTCGGGGGTATCTTTCAATACATGGTGACCCTCGGCTCCCATCATCTTAGTGCGGTACCGACTACCTCTAGGAGGGTAGACGGTACCCCACACCCTAGCGCGAACATAAGGATCGGCCTGATCGATCTGTCCAATGGCAGAATCGAGGTCAGTCTCCGCTAAGTCCGGATACTGCTCCCGAGCAATCTCAGCAAGCATCCTCTGAGACTCCTCCCGCACACGCTCCTAAGTTAATATGAAAATAAATATTTGAATATCAATAAAAGTATGATACAAAGGCATTTATTTTATTACTAAAATAAAATAAAAAAAGACTTACATGCTCCTCGGGACGGTTCGGAAATGCTTTCTGAGTCACGTAGGCAAATGCGTCCAACGAATCAGAAGAAATGGCCTCGTGCGCAACTCGCTAACGAATCGAACCCGATCGTGATGGTCGGTCAAAGCCACGATTGGTCGTGTTGGTCAAGCTAGTCGCCTTCAAAAAATATTATTTAGAACCGAGTTTATATTTAGAATTCTAAAAAAAAGAAAAGCAAATATTATTATTTTTATTAAATACTAGCATTTTTAATAAATAAAATACAATATTCAGATTTTTATTTTTATTAAAACAATTTATTTCCACTTTTGAATAAAAAATTCCGATTTTTAATATTAATAATATTCCAGAATTTAAAAATACATGAAGTTCCGATTTTTCTAATTTAAAAAAACCGGAACTTCAAGTATTTTTTATATTCTGAAACATTAATTTAAAAAAAATGGAGTTTATATTTAGAATTCAAAAAAATAAAATCTGAAAGAGGAAGAATGAAATGAGGGTATTTTAGTCATACCATGAACTCTGGGTCGCGAAAATGGGCGCATAGCCACTTCCACTCGTACTCCCGGAACTTGAATTCTTCCGGGGTAGCCTCTCGGGTATCACCCCAGGCTGTCCAGAACATGCGCATCTCATTTTTTCCAAGATTTGTACCTACAACACACGTTGCACAACACATATCATTCGTAAGAAAAAAATTACGCAAACAATGTAGATACAAAATAAATTAAAATGACTTACTTGGTAGACTGCACCTCGTCACACCAAGTACGTAGTAGAGAGTCGGGAATGACAAACCACACCTATGAACAACATAAATACGCAATAATTTAAAAACATCACATATTGCATTTTCAAGAACTACGTGTTGATTGAAAAACACTTATTAAATATTTATTAACTTACCGACATAGCATTATTCAAAGCATCCTTCACGCACTGCGGCACGTCCCCCCAATCGGGACACAAAATGGGGACTCTGCCCCGAATGACAAAGCCAACATTACGGCTATATGACGCCGCAACGTCAGAAGACATCACCGGCCGGCCGTGTCTGACTAGAGGAATCTCATAACGGCCATGCTTACTTACCTACGAGTCGAGCGCCAGACCCTTTGCTGGGCCACAAGTCTTCTTCTTTTTCTTCTCCTCCTCGACTACATTTTTCCTCTTCTCCTTCTCCCTCTCTATCTCCTCGTACAGTTTCGTCTTCGAAACTCGAAAACTCTGCCAAAACATGTTGTTTGGCCAAGACTCGTAGACGTATGCCTCGTCAGGGCTAATCAATCGAACGGGAACTCGGGCTCCCATCTCATCGACCTCTGGAATAGTCGGAACCATCGGAGGCATGAATAGAGTCGGCGGCGGACCGTGGGGCACCGCGGACGAGGAACTCCGTACATCTCCTGATGTGTGAGGGCTAGACGTGGGTCGGTGGATGGGAGGCATACGAGTCTCCGACTGCGAGGGGGTCGGCCGTGGTGTCTGAAAGGATAAACGCCGCGCTAGTGTAGCGGGCTCATCTGTCGGCCTATAAAAATCGTCAGCGTTCATGCCGGTAGCTTCTAGTATCTGGCGGGCACGAACGCTGCTCTAAGATATGTATAGTATACCGGGATCCACCTTACTAGAGGCTGCGGAACTCCCCCCCGAATCGGGAGTGGTCGACTTTGTCGACTTCTTCCCCAACGCTTTCTTTATTCTATCCATAATCTAAACAAATAAATCAAATTCACAACTCAACACAACAGTAATTATCAATGCCATACCACGTTAATCTTTCGATTAACGCCGGCTATAAAATTCCTTCCTCCTCAAACAAATTCATCAAATATTTCTAAACAAATTCATCAAATAATCTAAACAAATTCATCAAATTCACAATTCAACACAACAGTAATTATCAATGCCATACCACGTTAATCTTTCGATTAACGCCGGCTATACAATCCCTTCCTCCTCAAACAAACTCATCAAATTCACAACCCATTAAACACAAAATATTGAAAATACTAAATTCATCAAAAATTGCATCACAACTCATTACACAATTTATCTAATTCATCACATAATCTAAACAAATACAATAAATTCAACAAAAAAAAATAAAAAAAAATAAAGATAAGGGTTACCGCGGCCGGGCTGGCGGGCGACGGGCGGAGGGCGTCGGGCGGGCGATAGGACCGGGGCTGGCGGGCGGGATGATCGGCTGGGCCCGGGGCGGAGGGTGTCTGGCGGGCGATGGGACCGGGGCGGAGGGCGTCGGGTGGTCAGGCGGGACGATCGATTGGGTGACGATCGGCGGGACGGGGGCTAGGTGATGGGCGGCTAGGTGACGGGCGGTTGGGGCTGGGTGACGATCGGAGGGCGACGGGCGACGGGCGAGGACTAAACCAGAAGAAGAAAATAACAAAAGGGAGGTACCAGAAACGTATAAAAGGTGGGGGTTTAGCCGACGACAAGATCTACGTCGTCGGCTAAAATTTTGTAAAAAAAAAAAAAATTACACTTTAGCCGACGACTTATAAGACGGGCGTCGGCTAAACCCAGCAATGACCCGACCGTGTTAGACAACACGGTCGGGCAGGCAAACAGTGTGTTTTCAATTTCTGGGCAGGTGCGACACGGGCCGTGTCGATGGACACGGTCGGGAGTTTAGCCGACGACCTTCTTATAAGTTGTCGGCGAAAGTTTAATTTTTTTTTTTAAAAAACAGTGGTCGATCGTGTCGGGGACACAGCCGTGTCGCACTTTGCCGTAATGGGAAAACACATCAGATGATCGACCGACCGTGTTGTCTAACACAGTCGGGTCATTGCTGGGGTTTAGCCGACGACTGTATGATATGTCGTCGGCTAAAGTATAATTTATTTTTTTAAAAAAACTTTAGCCGACGACGTAGATCTTGTCGTCGGCGAAACCACCCGTTTTTTTTTAATAATATTATTGATATTATATTAATGTTATGATTATGATTATTATTATTACTATTTTTTTAATTATATTTAACAAATGAAAATATACATCTACTAAATTTATGGCTCATAGTTTGAGTCATCACTACAGTCTGTCTCATTATCTGAGTTGATATCCGGCAACATATGCCTCAAGTCGTCCACATTATCGTCATCAGAATTTTCAAGTAATTCGTTTGTATCAACGTCAACGTACCCGCGAGCATCACCACGGAGTCGGACGACTCGTCCTTCAGAAACATTATTCATTGTAATTGTCGTTGATGGTGGAATATTTGCTGCATTTGGCTCTTGATAAGCATCATCGTCATCAGTACCTGTTGTTTCTCCTAGTGTAGCAGCACTAAAAATATTCCTCGTTGTCACAACGTTCACTATCTTCCATGTGCCTTTTTCCACCAAGTCGTCCAAATAATACACCGACTTTGCTGATGTAGCAAATACAAAAGGATCACTTTCATACCATGAAGTGGAAGTGTCAACAGATAACAGCCCGTAGTCGTCTTGCATATCGGTTCCAAGACTAGTGTCGTACCATCGACACTTAAACAAGTAAATTGTCATGCCTTCCCCGTAAATTAGTTCTACCACTTCCAAAAGAACACCATAATATCCACCATCTATCATAACCCCAGAATTTTGACATCTTCTTTTTTGGTCTCTCTCAAGGCATACGAATGTGACACCGTTGTCTTTGGCCATCGAATAAATTCTTGACATAACCGGCTTCATAGAAAGAAGCATAAGTTCACGCGACCAGTTAGGGTGTCCGTCATCTTGTATGTGTGTCATCTGTCGTAAATAAACTTTTTATGTAAAAGAAAATATATTAAGTCCAAAATGCAATAGCAACTGAATGTATACATACCCATTCTCCAAAATAGTCGGCAAAAGTGTCATTGTGGAATCTAGTGTCACCTCGCACCATATCGCATGACAAGTGGATGTCTTTCCAGTACTGAACTTTTGGACAATTGAGCAATATCCACCAATGTGCAATTCGTGACTCGTACGGGTCTAATTGTCTTCCTGGCAACCTCCCATAAACGTCAACCTCAGTGGATATGATAGAAAGATTGAATTGTATTTTATCTGCTGGAATAGAGCGGGAAGGTGGCTCGAAGGTGTTGGGTTTTCTATGCATCGAATACAAAATAATCGGAGTAAAAACGCAGCGGAATAATAAATAAGAAAACCCAATTTAGGGTCTCATGCAGTAATTTAATTGTTTAATTAAAGAGTTAATTGAATTACCTTAATCCGATTGAACAATTCTAGATCCGGACTAGAAGCAGATGAATATCTCCTTCCTCTTTTGGTGATCCACACACGAACAATTCCTTACTAGAAGGATTATACTATTGCTAGATCCTTACGAATAATATTGATAAATAGTACAACACAAGTTCCTTACTAGAAGGATTATACTATTGATCAAGATCAACTAAGGGAAGAGGGTTAGACGACCGACTTCGTTCTCCAACAGTATGAGGAAGAGGTCGACTTTTTCTTCTTCTTCTTGGAGGGGGCGATTTTTGTAGGAGTTATTATAACAACTCCTTGTCATAGATCTCTTATTTATACTAAGTAATCCCTAGATTCAATAATCTAGTATTTGCTTAGTTGCCCCTCAACTTATTAAATAATACAATATATATAACATCCAATATTATATATATTACTTATTATTTAATCTCCTTATAAATATAATATTCAATATTATATTTATTATTCCCAGTTGATATTTATTCCTACTTGTCTATAATTGTCGTACGTGCGACCCAAAAGGCTTATATTATGTTGGTAATTATTTAATACCTTATTAAATAATAAATCATAAGTGGCCTCTAGCAAGACATTATGATTACCCAAATAATTTAATAGTCCATTAAACCTTTTAACGTGTCAAATCCCTTTGTCACGCGATATTTGAACTAAGTTATGGAGTCTGTCATACTTATTTATGTTCAAATTCTTTCTCGAACTTAAGTAGACTGATTGAATCAAATGACTCTTCATTTGATCATGGACATGCATTTCTTTCAGTCCTACTTATCGAGGGCCCCAGCAGATATCTCTCTCACTTAAGAGAGGGAGAAATCCCCATCTTGATTATTCATTGCCCTCTACATGACTCCCACTAATCCAGATCGCTAACCTTTATGATCACTATGTTTCAGATGACGTTGGATTACGTCAAGGCATAGCAGTTATCATGTTGGACTCTATGATAATCTCAGGTTCAAGGATTTATTGACATACTGTTATATTGATATTCACTTATGACATTTCCATGCAGTGATCTCAATGCGGGTCGGTCCAGTATTAGTTTTCCAACCAATACCCATAAGATTGATCCGTACCATACGCATAATCATCCGATGATTATCAATCAAACTTATACTAGTATATTAATCACTTGAGTCTCTACTCAACGCGATTTTACCAGGGACGTTTGAATAATCTTATTATTCGTGAATAACTATTATTCGATTATTATAATATTAAAACATGCACACATTATAATAATCAACGAGAAATAAATGATATCAAATAACTTTATTTAAATGTGACAATTACTCTAGGCACATCGAATGTCCTAGGGCACTATTCCCAACAATCTCCCACTTGCACTAGGACCATTCATTCATGACTTTTAGTCCTATCGCTCTAGCATGCTCAACATGCTTTCCTTGTGAGAGAGGCTTGGTAAGTGGATCTGCAACATTCTCTTCCGTTGCTACTTTGCATATTGTAATATCTCCTCGTCTGATGATCTCTCTGACTAGGCGATATTTTCTGAGTATATGTTTGGAATTATGATGGGACCTAGGCTATTTAGCTTGTGCAATAGCACCATTATTGTCACAATAAAGGCTTATGGGACCCTGGATGGTCGGCACCACTCCTAGTTCGGTAACGAACTTCTTGATCCATACGGCTTCCTTAGCTGCATCCGATGCTGCCAGGTACTCGGCTAATGTGAGAATCGACCAAGAACCGTGCTTTGCTTGGAACTCTTCCAACTCACAAGACCTCCATTCAATACAAACACATAACCGTTTGCGATTTGAAATCGTCTCTGTCGGTTTCAAACTTGCATCGGCGTAACCTCTTACGGCCATTTCGTTTCCCACCCTCCATAAACTAGGAAATCATCCTTAGTTCTTCTCAAGTACTTTAGGATGGTTTTCCTTTCTTTATCGATGACTTTCACCTGGATTCGATTGGTATCGACTTGACATACTAAGAGCAAACGATACATCTGGTCGAGTACAAATCATGGCATACATGATCGATCCAATAGCCGAAGCGTATGGTATCTTGCTCATACGGGCTCGCTCATCAGGAATCTTAGGACTCTGAGTCTCACTTAGATGAATGCCATGTGACATTGGCAAGAGTCCTCTCTTGGAGTCTTGCATATTGAACCTCTTCAATATTTTATTAATGTATGTACTTTGACTCAAACCAATCAATCTCTTTGATCTATCTCTATAGATCTTTATCCCAAGAATGTAAGCAGCTTCTCCTAAGTCTTTCATTGAGAAACAACTTCCCAACCAAGTCTTGGTATGCATGCAAGGTGGGAATGTCATTTCCAATGAGTAATATGTCATCTACATATAAGACTAAGAAAACAACTATTCTCCCACTAACCTTCTTGTACACACAAGGTTCATCTTCATTTTGAATGAACCCAAACTCTTTAACAGTTTCATCAAAATTAAGATTCCAGCTCCGAGAAGCCTGCTTCAACCCATAAATGGATCTTTGAAGCTTGCAAACCTTTTTAGAATTTTCTGGATGAACAAAACCTTCAGGTTGTGTCATGTACACATCCTCGAGTAAGTTTCCATTAAGGAATGCTGTTTTGACATCCATTTGCCATATTTCATAATCATAGTATGCGGCAATGGCAATTAAAATTCTAATTGATTTAAGCATGACTACTGGCGAAAAAGTCTAATCATAGTCAACACCATGAATCTGTCTATAACCTTTTGCCACTAGTCTAGATTTATAGGCTTGCAGATTATCATCCATGTCTTTCTTCTTTTTATAGACCCATTTGCACCCAATGGTTTTAACACCCTCAGGTGGATCTATCAAGTTCCAAACTTGATTGTCATACATGGATTGCATCTCAGACTTCATGGCTTCTAGCCATTCCTCGGACTCTGGTCCTGAAGCAGCTTCTGTATAGGTACTAAGCTCATCATCTATGAGCGATGCATCATCATCCTCTATTACGAGATAACCATATCTCTCAGGTTCATGTCGCATCCTATCAGATCTGCGTGGGACTTGTGTACTTTGAAGGGGCTCTTCAACTGTTTGTTGAGCTTGTTCGGTTTCCATCGGTGAAGCGATGTCTTCTTGTGGTTCTCGAGTTTCCTCGAGAATTACTCTTCTCCCACTGTCTCTTTTGGAAATAAATTCCCTTTCTAAGAATACAGCATTTCGAGCAACAAACACTTTGTTCTCTGTGGGCTTGTAAAAGTAATATCCTTTAGTTTCTTTAGGATATCCCACAAATAAACATCTTTCAGATCTGGCTGCCAGTTTGTCAAATACTTGGCGCCTTACGAACGCTTCGCAACCCCAGATCTTTAGAAAAGACAAGTTTGGTCTTTTACCAGTCCATTTCTCAAATGGTGTCTTTTCAACTGCTTTAGATGGAACACGCTTAAGGGTGAATGCTGCTGTTTCTAAGGCGTGGCCCAAAAATTATAATGGAAGCTCTGTTCGACTCATCATGGATCGAACCATATCTAATAAAGTTCGATTCCTCCTCTCGGACACTCCGTTATGCTGAGGTGTGCCGGGAGGAGTAAGTTGCGAAACAATTCCACAACTCCTAAGATGATCATCGAATTCTTGGCTCAAGTATTCCCCACCTCGATCTGATCGAAGGGCTTTAATTGTCTTGCCAAGTTGATTCTGTACTTCATTCTTGAATATTTTGAACATTTCAAAAGATTCATGTTTATACTTCATAAGATAAACATATCCATATTGGCTAAAATCATCGGTGAATGTAATGAAGTATTGGTATCCGCCTCTGGCATGAGTGCTAAGAGGTCCGCACACATCAGTATGTATTAGGCCTAATAGATCACTAGCCCTTTCTCCATGACCGGTGAAAGGATTCTTCGTCATCTTGCCCAATAAACAAGATTCGCATGTCCCATATGATTCATAGTCAAAAGAGTCTAAAAGTCCATCATTATGGAGTTTAGAAATGCGTTTCTCGTTTATGTGACCAAGTCGACAATGCCACAAGTAAGTCGGCTTAGAATCATTGAGCTTAGGTTTCTTGGATGCAATGTTATACACTTCCAAAGTGTCCGACTCATCTAGATCAATATTGTAAATGCCAGTATATAACTTTGCAGTACCATAAAGCAAGTCATCAAAGAAAATACGAATGATCTTATTCTTAATAAGAAAACTATAACCTTCACAATCTAATGTAGAAACTGAAATAATATTCCTATTCATAGCAGGAACATAATAGCAATTGTTCAAAACTAACAAAAGCCCATTGGGCAAAACTAGATCATAAGTTCCTACGGCTAGTGCAGCAACTCTTGCTCCATTGCCGACTCTTAGATCTACTTCCCATTTCTTCAGTTCTCTACTGCTTCTCAACCCCTGCACATTTGTACAAATGTGAGATCCACATCCAGTATCTAATACCCAGGAGTTAGAGGTAGATAAGTTAACTTCTATAACAAATATACCTGTGGCAGTCTCACTGCCCTTGGTACGCTTTAGCTCTTCCAAGTAAATCTTGCAATTTCTTTTCCAGTGTCCTGGTTTATTGCAATGATGGCAATTTCCATCTTTGGGAGCTTTAGCCTTGAAACCCGGCCTGGTAGGGTCTTTAGATTTGGTAACTTTTGCCTTACCCTTGCCCTTGCCTTTGTTCTTAAAGGATTTCCCTTTGCTGACCATCAACACATGGTTTGGCTTCTTCTTAATATTCTGCTCAGCCGTTTTAAGCATCCCATGCAGCTCAGCAATGTACTTCTCCATCTCATTCATATTATAGTTCATAATGAACTGACCGAAACTTTCGGGCAATGAGTTTAGGATCACATCCGTGGAGTGCTCCTTAGAAAGTGGAAAACCAAGCCTTTCAAGATGATCAATATATCCTTTCATCTTGAGCACGTGAGCGCTGACAGATGTCCCATCAACCATCTTGCAAGCATACAAGGATTGAAAGGTCTCATACCTCTCTTGCCTAGCATGCTTCGAGAAAGTTTCCTTGAGGTGAGCATTTAGCTCATAAGCTTCTATTTCCTCCAGATTCTTCTGAAGTTCTGGACAAATGGTGGCCAACATAAGACAACCGACATCAATGGAATCATCACAATGTTTCTTCCATTTATCTTTTGTTGCTTTGTTTGCATTGTCAGCTGGATCATCGGGAATTTCTGCCTCAAGAACATATAGCTTTCTTTCTTGCTTGAGAACTATTCTCAAGCTCCGGATCCAATCCAGCTAGTTTCTGCCGTTTTCTTTAAGCTTGTCCTTCTCAAGGACAGATCGTAGTGAAATGGTGGATGTGTTGTTTGATGCCATTCTACAAAATTCAATATGAAAAATATTTAGTCACATTATTTTATTTCTCGAAAAATACTCCCACTAAAACAAAGTACCCTCAATTTACAACATTTGTAATTTTAGTGGGCTAAGATCCCATTTCGCACAATCCTAAACTCAGCTTTGGCATGACGCCTAGAATTGAGCTACTTTAGGTGGATAACTCTTTATCGATTACATCATATGTAACTCTTAGATTATATCATGGGATTTGGCATCGTATGCCCAAGCATGTTATAATCCCATCTTATGCCTTAAGGTTCAAACTATTTTGATTTCCAGATTCATTAAAAGTATAGGTATCACCATTACCTATCCTACCTTACTAAGATAATCCGAGTGCCCAGCTTTGGCATGACCCACTCATGATGATCGAAGTCTTGATAGGTGTTTTTCAAATGAACGGCATTAAAATTTTAACGAGGGATTTTTATCCTATGTTAATGTCTATGTTTGCTAACATACTTCTAAACATACATAGCATCACATACATGCATAAATTTAAACATACATCGCATTACATGACAATAAAGCATAGGACCGTGTATAGCATGACCATAATCCTAACGTGATTTTCATGAGCCAACATGAAAATCACAAAGGTCATCTAAAGGGTTAAATATGGTCTTCATTGATCTTCCCAACTCCTTGGAACGTCATACGCGATCAATTTGCTCCTCGAGTCCGTCTTTCTCGTCCTTCTTGTCTTCATTACATTAATGAAATTTAATACTACACTAATAAACTAAATTACAAGAAATGCAAATGACACGCAGGCCATAAAATAATAAACAATTTAAATAGACGACTCGCAGGCCGTAAAACCAATTATAATTAAACGACACACAGGCCGTAAAACCAACCCATAAGAATTAAATTATCCAATCACATAGGTCAATTTATGGTCATGCCATACACCACACACATACCATAAATAATTATCAAATAATTAATAAAGCATGTAATATACTAAATAATCAATTTGTCTGACAATCAGACAATAAATTAAAACTGTGTCAAAAGTGAACAAATCTGAACTTGGCCGAGATGGTTGTCATTCTGCCCTGGGAACAGGTCCGCCCGGGTTCGAAACCCGGCGGTTGCAGTTGCAACATTTTGCAACAATTATTGCCAAATTTACTTTTATATTAAAAGGGCTTATAAAAAGAATTACTGAAAAGTTACCAAAAACAGGATCCAGCCGAGATCGTAAGTTATGCTGAAGGAAAACCGAATGGCGCGGGATCGAATCCCAGTTTTTGCGGAATTATTTTTGCAATATTTAAAACAGATTTATTTGCCTTTAATAAAACCTTCCGTGTATTATTTCCAAAACAAAATCGCAGCGAAGTCGACGGAAAGGCGGGCTGATGACCAGGGTTCGAAACCCTTCAATTGCAAAAACATTTTTGCTAATAAAATTAGCCCGCGGGTCGGCTCGACGACCGAAACCGACCCGACCCGTCATGAATGATCTGTTCGAGCGATTCTGGAAGCGAAATTGTAGCAGTCCAGAAAATTTATTTTTTGACGATCCGATTTAATCAAATTAAACCAGAAAAATTATTTTATAAAATCCATATTTTATAAACATAATCAAGAACATAATTTGCACATAAATATGTTCTACACAAACAATTAAATTACATGCAAGTTGTCTCCGATACCACTGTTGGGTTTTCTATGCATCGAATACAAAATA
Organism: Orobanche coerulescens; assembly: GCA_033398695.1. Lineage (NCBI taxonomy): Eukaryota > Viridiplantae > Streptophyta > Magnoliopsida > Lamiales > Orobanchaceae > Orobanche > Orobanche coerulescens. The sequence goes on from CM065810.1 coordinate 38,668,944, forward strand.
ATCGGAGTAAAAACGCAGCGGAATATTAAATAAGAAAACCCAATTTAGGATCTCATGCAGTAATTTAATTGTTTAATTAAAGAGTTAATCGAATTACCTTAATCCGATTGAACAATTCTAGATCCGGACTAGAAGCAGATGAATATCTCCTTCCTCTTTTGGTGATCCACACACGAACAATTTCACAAGCCGGATTGCTAGATCCTTACGAATAATATTGATAAATAGTACAACACAAGTTCCTTACTAGAAGTATTGTATTATTGATCAAGATCAACTAAGGGAAGAGGGTTAGACGACCGACTTCGTTCTCCTACAGTATGAGGAAGAGGTCGACTTTTTCTTCTTCTTCTTCTTGGAGGGGGCGATTTTTGTAGGAGTTCTTATAACAACTCCTTGTCATAGATCTCTTATTTATACTAAGTAATCCCTAGATTCAATAATCTAGTGTTTGCTTAGTTGCCCCTCAACTTATTAAATAATACAATATATATAATATCCAATATTATATATATTACTTATTATTTAATCTCCTTATAAATATAATATCCAATATTATATTTATTATTCCCAGTTGATATTTATTCCTACTTGTCTATAATTGTCGTACGTGCGACCCAAAAGGCTTATATTATGTTGGCAATTATTTAATACCTTATTAAATAATAAATCATAAGTGGCCTCTAGCAAGACATTATGATTACCCAAATAATTTAATAGTCCATTAAACCTTTTAACGTGTCAAATCCCTTTGTCACGCGATATCATATTTGAACTAAGTCATGGAGTCTGTCATACTTATTTATGTTCAAATTCTTTCTCGAACTTAAGTAGACTGATTGAATCAAATGACTCTTCATTTGAGCATGGCCATGCATTTCTTTCAGTCCTACTTATCGAGGGCCCCAGCAGATATCTCTCTCACTTAAGAGAGGGACAAATCCCCATATTGATTATTCATTGCCCTCTACATGACTCCCACTAATCCAGATCGCTAACCTTTATGATCACCATGTTTCAGATGATGTTGGATTACGTCAAGGCATAGCAGTTATCATGTTGGACTCTATGATAATCTCAGGTTCAAGGATTTATTGACATACTGTTATATTGATATTCACTTATGACATTTCCATGCAGTGATCTCAATGCGGGTCGGTCCAGTATTAGTTTTCCAACCAATACCCATAAGATTGATCCGTACCATACGCATAATCATCCGATGATTATCAATAAAACTTATACTAGTATATTAATCACTTGAGTCTCTACTCAACGCGATTTTACCAGGGACGTTTGAATAATCTTATTATTCGTGAATAACTATTATTCGATTATTATAATATTAAAACATGCACACATTATAATAATCAACGAGAAATAAATGATATCAAATAACTTTATTTAAATGTGACAATTACTCTAGGCACATCGAATGTCCTAGGGCACTATTCCCAACCGAAGGTGCCCAAATACAACTTGATATGCGTAATACACTCCGACGGAAGGTAAGATTCTGCAATGCATCCTTCTGGTGCAGACTTATTGGCCATGGAGTCTTTGTAATCACCGAGTTGCCTGTAATGTTGTCATTGTGTTAAAAATCATACTTAATTTGACAATATATATATATATATATATATGTCATACAAAATTATGTTACCTTTCAATCGGGTACATCCACGTGTAGTGCACTGGACCAGTGACCAATAACTGCCTGGGAAGGTGGATCATGAGGTGAGGCATGAGGTCAAAAAAGTTTGGAGGAAATATTTGCTCAAACTTGCACAAGATATAGATGATCTCATCTTGCATTTTACGCAAATCAGATCTCTTGACTTCTCTCGTACATAATTTCTGGAAAAATCTTGACAATGCAACACACGGCTCGACCACCTGTTTTGGTAAGTACAGTCGAATAAATATCGAAAATAGGCGTTGGAGTAGGATATGACAATCATGACTCTTCAAACCAGTTAACTTGTTCTCCTTGAAATTAACACATCTTCCTATATTTCCAGCATACCCGGTAGGATACCTAGCAGTCTTTATCCATCAAAATATCTCAGTTCTCTGCTCGGCAGTGATGGTGTAAGCTGCCTTAGGCATATTTTGTTTTCCCTTGACAGTTTTCAACCACAAATGTTTTCTTATGCTCATTTCTTCCAAACCTTTGCGTGCTTTTGGCCCGTCTTTGGTCTTTCCATCCCAACCTAAGGTTGTCCCAACCACACTTTCGCAAACATTCTTTTCAATGTGCATGACATCCAAGAAGTTCCTTATCAGTAACTTCGACCAGTAAGGCAATTCTCAGAATATACTTTTGTGCGATCAATACTTATACCTGTCGGGCCTTTCAGGGGTTGATGACCCTGTGGAAGCATATTACTCGTAAGCTCCAAGTAATCATCTACAGACTTGATGGGTGATTTGTTTTCCACCTTTAATCTCATCGTTTCCATGACACAATCAAGAACAGTCATGTTACACCACAGGTATAGAGTGCATTGGAGTTGAATTAGCTTATTGTACCTGTCAAGCCCAGCAGTATTGCAAGGCAACGGTCTACGGGGTCGTGGCATTTGCTCAGTTGGTACAAACGTCTCGAAAAAACCAAACACATCATCAATCAACCTCCTCTTCGGATCGGTGAACCCGTCATTACCACTAAATTGTCTGTGATCATACGGAATAACAGAATTCGGTGCTTCACTGTGGTATATCCAACATGTATATTTACTCCAAAAACCATTCTTCTTTAGGTGTTCCCAGACCTCATCAAATGGAAAACGAAGCATATCACTGCGATATCTACATTTATTACATGGACAGTAGTGCAACGTATTACCACTGTCGTGCTCTTTTACAAATCTCATAAACTGCTTCATCCCATCCATTACACTTGGATCCCATTTTCGTAACCCAATCCAACTCTTGTCCATCCTGAAAATGTATACATTTTCCAATATTAATCCAACTAACTAATATTGTTCAAATTATAAATGAAATCACAACAAACAATTAATCATAATGATTATCATCATAAAACTTAATCGTTTTACATAAAAGCTATCGAATGTAACACGAATAATACAAAGTTTCGAAATCACAATAAAAAATACAATAAAATACATACCTTAATCGAAATGGTGATTATAACAACCGGTAGAAACCTTCGTCACTCCATCTAGCACAACTCAAAGTAGCAACTCACAAGCTTTTTTCGGGAATAAGCGCGTGAGAATCGGGAATATAAATGTGCTCTTTAGCGGGAGAGGGGCAAGATTGGGTTGGTGTTCCCGAACTATAAATAATTTTCACTTGGAGGTTTAGCCGACGACCTAGATCTAGGTCGTCGGCTAAAGTATATTATTTTTTTTTCTTCAGAAAAAATGTTTAGCCGCCGACCAAGATCTAGGTCGTCGGCTAAACCATTACAATATTATTTTTTTTTCAGAAGAAGTTTAGCCGACGACCTAGATCTACGGCGTCGGCTTAAGTATAGTATTTTTTTCTTCGAAAAAATGTTTAGCCGACCTCGATCTAGGTCGTCGGCTAAACTGCTACAATATTATTTTTTACGAAGGAGTTTGGCAATGACCTAGATCTAGGTCGTCGGCTAAAATATATTATTTTTTTCCGAGAAAAGTGTTTAGCGCCGACCTCGATCTAGGTCGTGGCTAAACCATTACAATATTATTATTTTTGGGAGGAGTTTGGCAGCGACCTAGATCTAGGTCGTCGGCTAAAGTATATTTTTTTAAAAGTGTTTAGCCGACCTCGATCTAGGTGGCCGCTAAACCATTACAATATTATTTTTTTATCGGAAGGATTTTGGCCAATGACCTAGATCTAGGTCGTCGGCTAAAGTATATTATTTTTTTTGTTTTTAAAAAAGTGATTAGCCGACGACCTCGATCTAGGTCGTCGGCTAAACCATTACAATATTATTTTTTTATCGGAAGGAGTTTAGCCGACGACCTAGATTTAGATCGTCGGCTAAAGTATATTATTTTTTTTTTCGGTCGGCCAAACGTTATCTCGGTCGTCGGCTAAACCTCTTTAATATAGCCGACGACTATTTCGACATTTAGCCGACGACCTCCGCCAAGTCGTCGGCTAAAACCCTTTAGCCGACGGCAAACTGAGTCGTCGGCTAAAGTTCGAAGTTTAGCCGACGACACTTTATAGTCATCGGCTGTTTTTCTTCGGGTCGTCGGCTAAAGTACTTTTTTTGGTAGTGGGTAGTTACAGGGAAATAATGTAATACAAGCATAAAGTATCTTTTGCAGTATACAACTCTAACACTATGATCAACGACCAAACAAAAGGAGGGAAAGAAGGAGACCATCTTCGTCAAGCCAAGTCTTAGTACACCATTCAAACACAAGATTTATGGTGGGTGAAAATACTTTCACAGACTTGATATAATTGGATACTTTAGTGATGCATGTAATTTTTGGAAATATTTTCAAACGATCTAAAAAGTAATATGTTTAAATATTATAAAATAAAACTATGACTTTACAAGCTCACGATTATATTTTATTGAAATAAGGGATTATTTATGTAGTTCTTGTGCACGTGATTTATATTTTGAATTTTCTGAAATTCTCAAAGTATAATCTGAATATTTTGGTGTTGCATTATTATGTTTTATTTATTGAATAATTAATTTGTGGCTATTCAAGATTAAAGAAATATCGGAGTTTATGTGCATAATATGCAAATATTCGAAAGGTAAGAACTAAACTAAAAAAGTGGAAAATATATCCTTTTTGGACTGCAAATGATACATATTGGGGCTATAAATACTCTTTCCAAAAAATTTCATAAAGTTTGAAAACCATTTTCTGTTTCTATGGGCCAAAAATATAATTCACGAATATTATTTAGGCCAATGTGATTTTCTAAAATTCCTCGACTAAGATTAAGACTTTAGTCTCTGAACTGAAAATAAATTTTTTCTAGGTATATTTCCTTTGCCCATAAAGTTTTATAAGGATCAGAATTCGTTTCATAAACCTTTGTATCGAAATATAATTTCAGATATTTTTGGGATAATTTGAAAGAAAATAAAAATTATGGACCAAGTTAGAACTTTTTCAAAATCTTCCTAAATTCTAGAATTCGAGATTCATAATGAACCTTCTCATAAAATTTCATCCGAAGGACTATTTTCCTTTTAAATATTTCAGGTAAAATTTTGGGGTCGTTTCTTAACTACCAAAAATTTCTGAATCAAAACTAAAGTGCTGGAAATTTTTTGGAATCTTGACTTATTCTTAGTTTTCATAGCCATCTTAGTTAAACTCACGATTCCACAATAATTTTCCCAAAATATAGTCAAGTTGGGTTTTAAGAGTTTAATGGTCTTTTTCTAAAATTCTGAAATTATTAGACTATCCGGTGAAGTCATATTTCCTTTACAATTTTAAAGTCATCAAGTTTTCACCATTAAGGCTACAAACAGTTGGATGCTCATTTCCGCAAAACCCTAATCATCCCTTGAAATTTACTAAAGAAATAATTTAATATTTAGAACTCTAAAACATAGCCAATACACGCTAAATTCTATCACGGACTGATTGTGTAAAATAAACCATGTGTCTGGGCATTCTTGTCTATCTGATAATTGTGATTGGTTCGGGACTAAGTGATATACAAGCAAAGTACCACGTCTTCGGACGGGGGCCATCCCTTAAGCCCATACTAGGCCCATACTTGACAGAGTGCCGCCTCACAATACAGGGTCCCCTATTGAACTTGTAGAAGCCACCACTAGAATTTCAAAAATTGAGTCGGGACTGTTAGACCAAATCCTCAATCGAGCAGCGCGGCTGTGGTTTTTGGTGAGGCTACCATTATTGTTTATTCCTATAGCTGAGAAAAGGAGTTTTTCGAGTGACTTGGATTGTAGAGTGTCGGATAATCGCGATTATACATGATTCGGGAGAAGGAACTACGATCAGGATGCGTCCTATCCAAATCCGATATAAGGTGGAGACTCCACGATCCAAAATTGGGGCTTCAGTCCATAAAAATGGAACGACAGTCTAAATATTGGGATGACGGCCTATATCATTTGGAGTTACAAGGAAGGGCTCAGGTTCCAACCCAAATCGGCGAGTTTTCAGGCTAAAGTGTATCGATTGACTGATTGACCAATTATTATTTTCTGATTTTATCCACAGGGTTGGATACTGCTTCATATAACTAAAAGTTTTATTGCATTAAATACTTCAATATTTCTAAATAAATATCTTTCATATTACATTACTTCTCACAAGGTGAGACATGCCATCACTTGAATATTTTCTAAATCCCACACTCACACACGAACATCACTTACTGAGACCTTTTGTCTCATGCCATCATTTTCATTTTAAATTAGACAAAGAACAGACAGCTGAAGACGAGACGCAGAGGAAAGCGAGTTCTTCGTCTAAGATATTATGAATCTTTATATTAAACTTATTAATTTATTCTGTTGCCGCGGCTTATATTTGTACTTATATTGTAGTGATATGTAGTCTTTTGTACTGATAAGATTTTATTCTTTTTGAACAATTATTTTCACTGCTATTTTATTTAATCGTGGTTTTAAGATGTATATAGTCATTGATTATGAGACTCGATACACCGGGCCGAGTTTCACCTCGAGTTATTGTTAAGGATATGCCCTCGAATGCCACTCAGAGGATGAGAGAGTGAGAGCATTTGTATTGTAATTATGAATATTTAATAAGGCAATAATTATTTCTATATTATTGTATATCACTGGCATTGTGATTTGGTATATAGAATAATAGTCCTTGCATTTGAGAGCAAACATTCTACTCCTTATGGAGATAAGAAGATAGGCACTGGAAGTGTTTAGAGCTCGAATGCTTAAATCGTTCGCAAGTCGATAAAACTTAACTGGGCAATAAGTTTAGACAAGACTTGTATAACGTGTACTTTGACATTTAGAGTGCCGGTCTTCACTAAGGGTTAGTGGAAGCACACGTTATAGGTATGCTAATGAGATTAGTATACTCGAACACGACTCACCTCGATTCGGTCACATGGATATCACTCAGAGTTTGTCAATGACTGGATCGAAAGGTTGTGATAGGTATACATGGACCTTTGACTTGAGGTTTTAGTAGGAGATGTGCTTGTGACATTAAGTTAATCATTAGAGTAGTTCGATCCAATCGCCGGTGGGTGGGGTCAACCTCGAAATGCCACTTAGTGGGCAAGTAGCAGTCTCTACTGAATACCAAGATAGAATTTTTTCTCCTGTAAGTGAGCAGGTAAATGTCCTATGCGGTTAATGGCAAATGAGATTATAATTCTTTGGCCAAAGCATTTAGAGCTAGTTGTATTTGATACACGAAAGCTCGATGATCTCAGTTTGCATTAAGAGAAAGCATAGAGTCAAGTTACAGTAGGGTTTGACTTTACCGTGACCCTAATACTTAACCGGGACATATGATTGAAGGGTCTATACGTATACGGTATTCACGACATAATGGTTTTGGAATGATCCGATCATTCGTTCTTAGTTGGGTTATGGTACGAAGCACTAGACTAGCTAAGTGTTACCCGTACTCCTTGGTTCCTCCCATTGCCGACTAAGACGGACCTACGGAGTCGCACACAAGGAAATTTGATGGATAAATATGTATTTATTATCTCTTCCTTAATATTGGATATTAGATATCTAATTTTATTTATTTGATAAATCATGCGGTCTAGTGAATTAAAACTAATTACCAGTGAACCATCGTTCTTCCGCACAAACAGGACCGGTGCGCCCAAGGCGAAGCGCTCGGTTGACTATACCCTGACTCGAGAAGCTCACTCAACTGCTTCTTCAACTCAGCCATCTCTGAAGGTGCCATGCGATACGACGTCTTCGATATCAGATCCGCATCCGGCTCTAACTCGATAGCGAACTCGACCTCACTGTCCGGTGGCAATCCTGGCAATTCGTCAGGAAAGACATCCGGGAACTCACTAATGAGGGGAACTGATGAAAACTCGACTCCACCACTCTCTGCCTCTAAAGCATAACACCAATAACCAGTACACCCCTTCCACAGGAGTCTCATCGCCTTCAAAGTGTTAATTACAAACTTCTAGTTTTCCCACTTTCGCCCCACGAAAGAGTGCTCGGTGCCATCCTCGGCTAACATGGTGATGATCCTCGTGTGGTAGTTCATGATTGCACCATGTCGCTCGAGCCAATCATCCCCGAGAATAAAATCCTCACCCTCGATGCCCACAACAATAAGATTAGAGAGCCAAGCCCTCCCACAAATATGTTAGGAATACTTGTTAGATTTTGATGATGTCATTATTGTAATTTAAATGTTTATTACTTAGAAAAAAATGTAAGGAAGAACCAGATGAGTATCTTCTATAGGCCAAATTATGTTAAGTTAAATACTTGGCAAAATGTAAATAAGAACCAAATGAGTATCTTATATAAGCTATTTAAATTAGGCTCAAAATAGGCTAAGTACAAAAGTACAGATAAGTACTTCAAAGCGGTGTAAACCAAACACTGCAGTAAAGCCGAAGTCACAATCAAGTCTAAATCAGAGAAACAAAAATTCATCAGTGATGGTTGACTAGACTGCAGTCAAGTGATCAGCAGACCAAGACATCTGAAGTCTGACCAAGAGATAAGTCAAAATTCATCAAGACAGAAGACTTCAGACAAGTCATCTGATCAGGCAAGTCTCAACGGGACATCAGAGAAGTCATCGGCAGAGAAGTCCAAATTGCAGAGAAGTTGACTGGACATCAGACAACTTGACTTATAAGAGATCACCTAAGTACTCTAAGTCCACATCAGCATGCGTTGAATAGTTAATATTTACGGAAAGTCACATGCAAGCGTGAAGGGACAAATTGGAGAGATTTCCGCAAATGATATGAATTAAATAATTCATCCAGACCTACCACTGAAGACTTTAATCTTATGATATTCAAAATATTTGGCACCTCACATGCAAGTCTTCACAACGGTCGAAAGATGGATTAAAATATGGGAATCCAGCCTTGCAACGTTCAGAAAGAAAAAACAATGAAGTCTCTCTCTCCAATGGACGGATTTTTTACAAGATTTGCAATGGCTATGAAGTATGCTCAAGGATCGACACTTATATATATCCGAAGATTTTGAGAAGTACGATGCGAACAAAACTCTCAAGTGATCAAAGTTATCAAAGCAATCAAAGCAATCATATAGCATCGTGAAAAGAGCAGTACTCGAAGTTCTTATTTGAAGAAAGCTCTTAGTTGGAGAAGACAAACACTCTTGTCTTAAAACCTGAGTTCGGGGTACTTTACTGGTTGAAGTTGCGAGACTGATAGGCATCTGAGGATTTTAAGAGTCAAGTGGTGCTAGGCAGTCAAAGAGGAGTTGCAACGACGGGATTTCCACTGGTTGGAAGTTGTTGTAGCTAAGTAAAAAAATCATTGTAATATTTATCACTGGTTGAGAATTATAGTGGATTCATCTCAAACTGATTTGGAGAAAGTGAATTAGTAGAGGATTACCCCACCTCTGAGACCACTATAAATTGCCTTCATGTTTTACTGTTTTCAGCATCACACTTAATTGTTGCATTCATACTTTACTGTTCCATTGCTTAGTTTTATTTTCGTCATCAGCTGATTTCCGCATATCTATCAGCTGAGAAACTCACTCTTCGAATAAAAGAGTTTAAGAGTTTCAATAAGTCTATTCACCCCCCTCTAGACTTATTCCTGGACGACTTGTGACCTACAAGTGGTATCAGAGAGGTTGGTTCAATATTTCAAGAACTAGATCCATATATAGAGGATATATTTTAAGCTCATTTTAGAAATGGAACACATGCATTCTAGATTACATATTTTTTCAATTGACGAGTATGATCTTTGGAAGATAAGGATGCATGCACACTTATCTTCAATCCATGACGACATGTGGTGTATCATAGAAGACGGTCCCTTCATCTTCGAGAAGGACGATACTCCCGAGGAGATTGCAGCCGGGAAGCCAGAGAAGATCCCAAAGAAGAGGACAGAACTGACCACTGAAGAAAGAAAGCTGGCCAACCTTGACAATCGGGACAGAGACGTGCTGTACCAAATCCTTGACAAATCAACAATGGTCAAGATCAAGAACTGCAAAAAATCCAAAGAAATCTGGGACACATTAGCCTTAATGTGTGAGGGAACCGAGCTGATAAAGGAAAACAAGTTGTAAATTACTACTCAAAAATTTGACAACTTCAAAATGAAGAATGGCGAATCCATATATAGACCAAGTGGACACAAGGTTCACTAAAATCATCAATGAGATTAACTCCCTGGGAAAATCATATGGGAACAGGGAGACGCGCTGAAGGTATTAAGATCTCTCAATCCTGAATGGAGTATGAAGGCAGTGGCCATGAGAAAATCCAAGGATTTTAATAAAATAAAGATCCAAGAGCTGTTCTCTGATCTAAAGGCTTATGAGTTTGAGCTTCCATGTTCATCATCTACCGAGCCTGCAGAGAAGGGAATAGCCTTTGCAGCCGAGTCCCCCGCCAAGAGTCTACATGATGTAAAACCTCCAAATCCACTTGATTTTGAGGAAGAAATGGCATTCATAATGCAAAGGTTCAGCAACTTCAGAAAGAATTACTCCAAATACAAAAAAAATTATAAGGAGAACCCAGGAGAAATCAAAAAGCTGGAAGCTGGAAGGTGGAATGTTATAATTGCCACAAGACAGGACACATTCAAATTGACTATCCTAATATCAAGAAGGACGAGAGCAAGAAGGAGGTGAGCAGAAAAGAAAACTAAAGGAAGGCCCTCATCGGAGAAGATCAAGAGCGAGTAGAATCAAGCAGCGGATTCTTCTCTGATGATGATGAAGAATATGATTGTCTGATGGCCAACCTAGCTGATGAAGAAGTAACATATAAACCCTCAGTTTCAAATAATAATAGCTCAGACATGTCACAAGACATGGACTTACACGAGTCTGTAAATCAGCTTCTCAAAGATTTTGAGAGATTAAAAACTGCACACCAAACTGTATCAGCCGAGAGGACCCAGTTGCAAGATGAGAATGGGAAGCTGAAAAATGACTTTGAAAAACTCAGCCTAGAATTTAATAAAACCAAAGTTGATCTTGAAAGCAGTTTGTAGATAACTCTACAAACCAGGCTGATAATACCACAACTGAGATAAAACGATTAACTGTTTTAAATAGTGAAAAATCAGCTACACTTGCTCATGTAAAAGCTGAGTTTGCAAAACTGACTTAGCTAAGTAAAATCAGGCGAAGGAAATAACCTCCCTGAAGGCATATCTAACCCTAGACGAATTGTGTACAAATAAAAGGCCATTATATTCCAGATCAGGCCTTGGATATGACCTACACACTCCCTCTAGTTATAAAACCACTTTCATCAAGGGAGGAACAATTGTCTCGACTGCTGAGCCAATATACAAACTTGTATTTCAAAATAGGCAACAGCCAAGTCATAGGTCTAGGCTGCAGCCAAGGTATACAAGGTAGCCACCTAGACATGAGACTAGGCAATGGCCAAGGCAGAAGCAGCAGCCCAGACAACATGCCCACTATTATCAAAGACTCCCCAAAAACAGATTTCAAAATGGGAGGGGCAAATGGAAACCTCAAGGTTATCCTAATTTCCAAAACGAACAGGCGTGGAGACCTCAAAGATTTAATAAATGGTCTCAGCCAATATTTAGACATAGCCCACATCATCAGTTTTATGAGGCATATCCGGTACACAATCCTAACATAGGATATAGGCCCAGACCTTACACACCTAATAGGGGCAATCAATCTAGTTTTCACAATCCAAGGAGAAATTAATTCTCCAGGAAACCATCTAACCCCAGAGGACCCACACAGATTTGGGTACCTAAAACTCTGCTTGTCTGATTGCAGAAAAGGTGGAAGGACTACTACCACATCTCCACAAATTCAAACATTGGAGGTGAAGAATGGTTTGTAGATTCCGGATGATCAAGGCACATGACCGGGAAAAAGAAGGTGCTGATGAATTATACCAAAGAAAAGGGTCCAGATGTAACATTTGGAGATAGCTCTAGAGGACAGACTAAAGGTTTTGGAGAGATGCACCGAGGAAACATCACTATATCCAAAGTTCATTATGTCAAAGGGCTCAAGTATAATCTTTTGAGCATAAGCCAGTTTTGTGATGAAAAAAACCTAGTGGTCTTCACCATTTGGAAATGTACGGTGATAGATATCCTATCTGGAGAGGTGAAGCTACAAGGATACATAAGGAAAGACGTCTACATGATAGATTGGAACACAAGAACCCCTAATACCTGTTTTCTATCTAAGACAATAGCTGAAAATGGATGGCTGTGGCACAAAAGATTATGTCATCTAAATTTCAAAGCCATCAACAAGATTAGTTCTCAGAAACTGGTTAGAGGACTTCTAGAAGAAGCATTCAAGAAGGAAGCACTCTGTGATGCATGTCAGAAAGGAAAGCAGATCAAAGCATCATTCAAGCCAGTCCAGCCTACAACTCTTACATCAAGGATCTTAGATCTACTTCATATGGATCTATTTGGCCCTATCAAGCCAAGGACTCTAAGTGGCAGAAAGCATGCTCTAGTAGTAGTGGATGACTACTCAAGGTTCACATGGATTATCTTTCTGTATAAGAAGAGTGAAACCTTGACCAAGTTACCTGAGCTGCTGAGAAGGATCCAAAATGAGAAATCCCTCTCCATCATCAAGATCAGATCAGATAAAGAAGGTTAATTTCTCAACAAGGCAATCACTGATTACAACGATCATAATGGGATCCAACATGAAGTCTCTGCAGCTAGGACCCCCCAGTAGAATGGTGTTGCCGAAAGAAGAAACATAACCTTAAAGGAAGCAGCCAGGTCCATGATTGCAGAAGCAGACCTGCCCAAGAGGTTCTGGGCTGAAGCTGTCAACACATCATGCCACACTCAGAACAGGAGTATGATAGTAGGGAGACAGAAAAAAACTCCCTATGAGGTTTCGAATGGCAGAACACCTACAATTGCTTATTTTCATATTTTTGGTTGTAAGTATTTCATCCACAACAATGGTAAAACCCAACTAAATGCCTTTGATGCTAAAACTGATGACGGTCTCTTAATGGAATATTCACAAAGAAGCAAGGCATATAGAGTTTTTAACAAAAGAACCTTAGTTGTGGAGGAAACACCTCATGTTGTATTTGATGAATCTACCGTTGAGTACAGGAAACAAGTGGAATTAATTGAGGATAAGCTCAAATCTGCAACCCTAGAAGAAGTCATTGTCCATGACACAGGAATGGTGGACTCACCTGCAGATCAGCCTGAAGACCCATCTGTAGCTGATGAAGACCCAACTGCAGATCAGACAGGACCACCAAACCTACCTGATCCAGTTGCTGCTGATAAAGACCAAACTGTAGATGATAAAGACTCATTTGCACACCAGACCAGATCCCAACCTGCAGATGACAAGACGGTAGCTGATCCAGTTGCAGACCAAGGAGATCAGAACCAAGCTGATGCAGACAGAGAGGAAATCCACCAAAGCAAATCTACAGGGGGAACATACCCTGAAGAAGAAGACATCCCTAAGTGGCTCAAAGATCACCCTATTCAACAGATCATTGGGAAGCTAACTGATGGAGTCAAGACAAGACAGTCTACTCTACCTGTAGGAATGGCAATGTTTTCATGCTTTATGTCTCAAATAGAACCCAAGACAACAGAGCAAGCCCTGGAAGACTACTCTTTGATCAATGCAATACAAGAAGAGCTCAATCAGATGGAGAGAAACAATGTTTGGGAACTAACAAACAGACCAGATCATAAGAAGGTTATTGGCACCAAATGGGTGTACAAAAACAAATGCGACGAAGATGGAGCTGTTGTTAGGAATAAAGCCAGATTTGTTGCTAAAGGCTATGGACAGTGTGAAGGAATAGATTTTGATGAAATCTATGCACCTGTTGCAAGATTAGAAGCCATCAGACTATTCCTCGCATATGCTGCATTCAAGGATTTTGAAGTCTATCAGATGGATGTAAAGAGTGCTTTCCTTAATGAAATCCTAGAAGAAGTCTATGTGGAGCAACCCCCAGGATTTGTCAAAGGAGACAAAGTTTACAAGCGATTGAAAGCTCTATATGGAATCAAGCAGGCACCAAGAGCTTGGTATGAAACCTTATCTGTATTTCTTGAGAAGAACGGTTTCTGCAAAGGGAAAGTGGACAATACCCTATTCAGAGTGGAGCACGAAGGCCACATATTACTAGTTCAGATATATGTGGATGACATCATATTTGGCTCAACCAACCCAGAACTGTGTGAGAAATTCTCAAATCTCATGCAAGGAGAATTTAAGATGAGTATGATGGGAAAGCTTAACTTCTTTCTTGGGTTACAAGTCAAGCAGATGGAAAATGGAATTTTCATCAATCAAGCCAAATATACCCGAGATCTAATCAAGAGATTTGGAATGGAATCAGCCAAACCAGTAAGAATTCCTATGAGCACAAGCACTCATCTAGTTTTAAATGAGGGAGGCATATCAGTGGACTCAACCCACTTACAGAGGAATCATTGGATCATTGCTATACCTCACTGCAAGCAGACCAGATATATCTTATGCCGTAGGAGTATGCGCACGATTTCAATCCAAGCCAAAGCAGTCTCACCAAGATGCAGCCAAGAGAATAATCAAATACCTTAAGTCTACAGTCAATGTTGGACTATGGTACCCTAAGGATGATAAATTCGAGCTATCAGGATACTCAGATGCAGATTTCGCAGGATGCAAAATAAATAGGAAACCATACCAAATCACATGTCACCGTGACCACAAGCACAGATACATTCATAACCAAATCGCAACCATTAGTTATCCCGGCATCGCGCTAACAAGCCACGAACCTCGGAGTCCCCGCAAGACATACCCGATGGATAACCACAGAAGTTATCCCCGGCATCGGGCTAGCAAGCCCCGAACCTCGGAGTCCCCGCAAGACATACCCGATGGATAACCCTACAGTCACGCCCGACCCATACTAGCAAGTATGGATCCCGGATATTCAACGATCCTACCCGGAGGTGCATCACATACAACAAGCACACAA
This sequence comes from Orobanche coerulescens, assembly GCA_033398695.1. NCBI lineage: Eukaryota > Viridiplantae > Streptophyta > Magnoliopsida > Lamiales > Orobanchaceae > Orobanche > Orobanche coerulescens. The sequence goes on from CM065810.1 coordinate 38,684,117, forward strand.
CAATAATCAACTATCAAGCCAAGCAACATTAAGCATCACAAATTCCTTTCAAAGGAGTAACAACCAATATCACCCATCACATATTCACCGAACAAGCACACAGAACAACACATTATCCTCGGTAAATGATTACGGTTTATTACATTCACTAAATGTGATCATAAGTCTTTCAACCAACAGAGCTAACACACATAGGCCAAAAACACACTTATTCGTGAAGCATCCGAGTTATCGTTGAAAGACAACATTTATCGAGAACATACCAATATTTTTAACATTCATTAAACATCCATATTTTACATAAAATCATTTACCAACAATTATGCCTACGAAACATGAAATGTATGGGCAAGATACTTGCCTCGAATAGTCACAACTCAGAGAATCGACCGAAGTGAGGAGACTCGGACCGACTACGAACCCGCCGACTCCACCGAACGACAACCCGCAACGATAAACTAAGAACGACAACAATAACAACGAAAATGAATTCCAAAGTACGACCCCAAAGCCGCTGAATTCAAGTAACAAACGATGAAAGTTCAAGGGTTTCCCCCAAAACGGCCAAGAACACGAATCGACCTGACAAAACATGAAAATGGAATTCCCAAGCGAAATATGGATATTCAATCCATAGGATATGTTTAAAAATCATTTTACAACAATCGGTTCATAAAAAACGGATGGAAAACGAAATCAAGAACAAATCCCCCAAAAAGTCAACTCGAAGGAAATCAAGAAATATACCTTGATTCGACGAAGAACAGTGGATTAAATGATGTTAAACACATGAATAATATTAAGATTAATCATACTCATCATGGATTAATCAACAATATGGAACGAATCGGACAAAAACCCAAAAACCCCAAAATTTCCCAAAGATAGGGTTCTAGGAAATCTAACCTTGATTCGCTGGATCAAAGGATGTTATATGATGATTAATCATTGATATAAGCTCTAGGACTTCATGGATTAGTTGCTTGATAACATGTATCCTTGATCACCACGCCTCCAACCGCGGAAAGAAGAAGATAGAAATGAAAAACGGGTGAAAATATGACTGCTCAGTCATATTTATACTGGCGCGGCCTAGCGTGCGCTAGCCTTCCGGCAGTAGTGTGCGCTATCGGCCAGTATCGCCCAGACCCTCGGTCGGGGCCCGCATGACCCGGCACTGTTGACCCAACCTGCCGACCAGGACCTCCTTGCCCGACCCCGATAGCGTGCGCTGCGCGGACGCTAATGCGCGCTAGCTGACCTGTCCAGAACCCTATGGACTAAACTGCTTGGCCAGGTAACGTGCGCTAGTCGGCCAACAGCGTGCGCTACACATTACGGTTAGCGCGCGCCACGATCGACAGTAGCGTGCGCTACCTGCCGATCCTCCCCGAGTCCAAAACTCCAGGAACCTCTCTGCTCAGCCCGATAGCGTGCGCTGGCCGGCCTATTAACGTGCGCTAGTCCTACCGAGCTAGCGTGCGCAGTCTGCCGGCAGTAGCGCGCGCTACGCCGGTTCCTGCCGCGTCTGCCCGGCCAGTGCCCAGCACTCCCGACAGTGCCTGCCGCACCCGTCCGGCCAGTGCCCAGCCGTCATGACCCGACGATTCGGTTTCCGAAAACGCACGGAACGAACACGACGAAATGCTCGCGGACAACATCATCGACCCGAAATGAAATACCATGCAACAATTAATCACACGCGACCATGAAAAGGGTCAAGACAACAAATACGAATGCGGATACCCACAACTTTGGATAAATTACAAAATCGCCCAAAACGCCCGAAAATCACAATACGTGATCGAATAACCAAACCAAAGTTCACAACACGTCTAACAAAGTTAAACGGACTTACAGGAAACTCGAACCAGCAGTTTCGAACGAGATTCGCAAGAATCGAACTCAAATGCGGAAAAGCCGCTTAAGAACACGGAACTCAACAAAATGATATCGAAACGAACTCGGATGACAAAAAGTGCAGAATTTATCATTCTCAAAATGATGATACGGTCATGAGCGAGTCGTCAAAATGGACTTCCACCGAAAAAAAAGATATTACCGGAAATCAAAATTGCGGATATTATATACTACCCTCCTTAAAAGAAGTTTCGTCCCGAAACTTAAAACAAGTAGGGAGAAGCAATATCCCGCCAGGAAAACTCAACGAGATACACAAGAAACGCGTAACTTACGCCCAATGGCGAAACGTTACAAGCAACGCAAAGGAATATACGGCGTGAAAACACGCTCCACGACGACCAACACAACGCCACCGGTAGAGACATAATAAAACCAACAAGTGACAAGCATCATCAAACAGATAATACAATCAAGTCGATTATCCGAACTATCACAAAACACAAAGCACCTGTTACAAGGAACATGCACAGTCGAGAAAACAGAAAATAAACACAAAACGATCCACAAGGACAATCACAAACAAATCGGACAATGCCGAAATCCTCAAAAAGCATACTAGGCATCTTTGTGCCCTTTCGGAGCAGAGACGCAGCCTCGATCCCCAAATATCCCAGCTACCGTATCGCAATGCACGGCTCAGTGACCCACCTGGACACACTCGAAATAGCTGACTAACAGTGAACGACAATTCTTCGCGGTACGAGATTAGGCAACAACAGTCAGACAACCCCGATCGAACAACAACGATCGAACAACAACGACCGAACAACAACGATCGAATAACAACGATCAAATAATAATGATCGGACAACAACGATCAAATAACAATGATGGAACAACAACGATCGAAAAACAACGATAGAAAAACAACGATCGAGCAATAACGATCAAATAACAATGATCGAACAACAACAACCAAAAAGCAATGATCGAGTAACAACGATCAAACAACAATGATCGAATGACAACGGCCAAACAATGACTCTGAAGTTCACACTTCAACTCAAGACATCAAAAGAACTAGTAGAACCAAAAGATGTTACTTCCGAATAAGGTTCACAAGAATCGAACCAAACTCGAAAAAGTCACAGCGATAACCAGATCGACCCAAAACAAGATCACGGCTCGTTCAAACGATGAAACCGAAATACAGAACAAGTTCATAAAGTATCAACGAACACGAGCGAGTCGATAGACTTGAGAAAGAGGAAATGCAGAAGTCCAAAAATAATACGGGTATTACATTCGACCTCTTATAAAAGAAGGTCGTCCACGCAACTTACAATAACGGAAACAAGGCAACAACACAAAAGCAGCTGACGGAAACATTTCCCATGGGCCTCTTAGAGCCAATCCTGATATCTGCACTTAAGTTCGTGCCCCGAAAGACTCGGAACCCAACTCGCAAAACTGGATCCTGTGTCTCCCGGGTCCACACTTGAAATGCGTTACTGACAAGAAGGACAATTGGTACGTGCATGCCCTCGGCACACCACGGTTGAAACACCTCGGCTCGTCATACCAAATATACAAATGCTAGATACAATGGAACATAACATCACAAAACAACAAATCGAAGATGCCAACTTGGCATAACATATCAACACATACTAAAATCACAACAACCACAGCATCGTTCGATGATTACAACGGCCCGAACGATAACGAGCATATAATTACTAAACATCACGAAACAACCACGTATGTACACAATCATACAAACTCAAATCCTAACCGCTCACACGGGAGCGATAGCACGCAAATCACCACAAAACGACAACATTGAAGATCAACATCACACCTCTCACAGAGGGCTAACATAACAAATGCGTGGCGAACGACTCAACGCTCACGCCACTAATTCAATCACAATTCGTAGGGCTAACACCCTAACGACAATACCAACATCATACACACCTTCTCCGACCACAAGCAGGAAATGATGGGTTTTAAAAATGAAAACCATCTTTTGAAAATAATTTGGAAACACCACTTGATCTTGAGTATCACATTACGAAAAATTGAACAAACATCATTGTCGAGACTTTAAAAACCATCATGCATTTGATAAAATGAGGACACTTTCCTTTTAGTGAAAAACTTTCAGAAACATTCGACCCTCGGGTCTAAGCAAATCATTTCTAAATAATTGAAAATATCTCAAAATATTTTGGTCCTCAACTGGAATACTTTTGAAACATATTGCGGGACTGGAAGGCACCTTGAAAGTATCGCGAGAAAATAATTTATTTTAAAAGTACATCTCAGAATTTATTTTCTAAGATACTCAAGTTTTTCGAAAATCTATTAGGCTAGAATGCCAAAAAACTCACATGTAACAGCATTCACTCATATACATCACAATATACTCGTCAACTCGCTCAAAAACCAAGACAACGCATGTCTTTTACCGGAAACAAACAGTCGAATATCATATTCAAAGGGACATAAATAACGACAACACTCCTCATATAAACGAAATATGAGAGTCACATAAACGCATCACGAAACCAAGAATCTGCATACAGAGTCCGTCACTTAACACATAATCATACCAGTAACTCGTGTCACACGAGGAACAACACAAAGAAGGGAGACTTACATCCACAGGCCGCACGAAGATGATGATTGCCCTACGATACTAATTACGACAAACCAACTCAGACGACGCGTCGTGACACGACTCCGTCAGACAAAATCCGATGAGACAAAACTCAATAGACACAACTTGACCCAACAGCCTAGGTTTCCACAACCTAAGCTCTGATACCATTTATGTAACACCCCCAATCCGCTCAGGGATATTACACGCCGTAGAACCTTTCCTCAAGGATCTACCAGGCTGGTAACAACATCGAATATCTCAACAATGCCTTTAATGCTAAAACGACTCAGTAGACCGATTTAGTCTTTCAATAAATACATACAACTCAAACACATTACATGACCACGCAGGGGTTGAATACAACACACTCCCGTACAACGGGAAAGAATACTGCAGCGGAAATAAAATACAACTAAACCAAAGACATCATACGGATCCTCGTGTAATTAGTATCGATCATCTTTCATCACTCTTCATGCCGACCCTGTGTTATGCTCCCAAAAACCTGAATGCAAATACAGACATCCACCCCCCGAATACTCGGGGGTTAGCAAAACTCCACTGTTTTGCTAGTGCAAGTATAAAATACGAAGACAAGCCATACATATCATACTCCAAAGACCTAAAAATCATAAACATACTTCCCAAGGTAAATCACTTGATCAAAACGGTTAAATCGAAAGATAGGGGTAAACCCGATATGCATCTTGTAAAAACATTTTACGATCTCGGTAGTTTTGAAAATATTTAGGGACACAGCCCAAAAGTCATTTTTTCCAAAAGCACAATTACGATAACAATACCCGGGGTCCACGACCCAAACCATAAACCACAGGGTCTACGACCCAAATCATCAAACACACATTCCTAAGGATTATTCGTGTCCCGTGCTAACAAGCCATGAACCTCAGATGCTCCAACAGAACATACCCGAGTGAATAACCCAATAGGAAACCATACCAAATCACATGTCACCGTGACCACAAGCACAGATACATTCATAACCAAATCACAACCATAAGTTATCCCGGCATCGCGCTAACAAGCCACGAACCTCGGAGTCCCCGCAAGACATACCCGATGGATAACCACACAAGTCATGTGTCACCGTAGTTTTCTTAGGCTCTCACGGTTGGATCAATCACTTGTTGCATTCTGACCACATGATCACAAGCCATGTGTGACCGTAGACCTCGCCCGACTTCAGGGCTAGACTATGAACACACATTCACACCACTTAACACAATACACCAAGGATATCCCAATAATTCACCCAGAGGCAACAAATACTTAGCACGACACAAACGTCAAATCACAACGCATCGAAATGAGGTAATATATGTATATATGCATTATCAAAGCACAACATCAACACCAAACATATCCATAGGATTCAGTTAATCATTTACAAACACAGCATTCACAAATGCACACGCGTTTCGAAAGTAAGCCTTTAACGAGGTTTAAATGAATATTTTGAAAGTTTATTTCAAACAACCAACAAACACACTTAGACGATCACTGATCATCATATACACCAAACAAAAAATGTATGAACAAGGTACTTGCCTCGAAACCGGCACACGAATACTCCGACGAACACGGCTCGACCGAAGTGCCCCGAAACCTACAAATACCGCAAGAAACAATGAGAACACTATCACACCGAGGATCCAGACCAATAATAATGGAAATCACCTCGAAACATCAAAGGAAACTCATTGAAACATTTAATCGAACATTAAATGTTCAATAATTCCCAAGAACACTCAATCGTCAATCGATTTAGACAAACTCGAAATATGGATATATAATCCATAGAACACGATTGATAACACACCAACCGATTCATCAAAATCGGACTAGGATCGAGATCAAGAACAAAACTCTAAAAAGTCAACTCTAAGGAAAAAGGGAAAAATACCTCGATCTGTCGAAGAACAACGGATTAGATGATGTTACAATCACCTAGAACACTCTAAAACACATTGGATGGAACAAAAATCGACCAGAAGTTCAAACCCTAGTCGCCCTCGTCTCAAACCCGCGGAGAGGAGAAGAAATGAAGTGGAAATAACAATTCACGACTGTTGTCCAGTTTATATTCTAGACATCTTAGCGTGCGCTAATCATCACGATTAGCGTGCACTATCGACGCATCAAACCCTCTCCAAACACACTGTTAGCGTGCGCTACCACAAGTGTTAGCATGCACTAAGAAGACCTCCAGACCCAGTCTAATAGCTCCTGGACTGCCCCGAACTACCAGTTAGCGTGCGCTATCCTTACCATAGCGTGCGCTACTGCTGCACCTTAGCACGCGCTATACCACTTCATAGCGTGCACCAATTAATGTTCCAACCCAGTCCAGTAGCTCCTGGACTGTTTCTGCACTTTCAGTTAGCATGCGCTAACTGTGTCTTAGCGTGCGCTAGCAATCTCAAGTAGTGTGCGCTATATCTAGCCCAGAGCGTGCGCTATTCCTACTGCACAGGCAGTAAGATCGCACCAAAACTCATAATGACACTCCAAAAAGATTGGAGTGAGGAATACGAAAGAAGTTCCCCAAGACTTTGGGAAATTACGAAATGGCCCAAATGACCGAAATATCATGATATAACAACGAATAACCAAATCGAAGCTCACAACACGTCTAACAAAGTTAAACAAACTTACGGGATACACGAAGCCATAATTTTGAACGAGATTCGCAAGAAGTGCGGAAAAGTCGCTAAGAAGCATGTAACTCAACGAAACGGCACCAAACGAACTCAGATGACAAAAATGCAAAATTAATTATTCTCAGAATGACGAAACGGTCACAAGCGAGCCGTTAAAACGGACTCCTGCCAAAAAAAGAAATTTACCGAAAAATCGAAATTGCAGATATTACATACTACCCTCCTTAAAAGAATTTTCGTCCCAAAACTTGAAAATAAGTAGGGTGGAATAGAATCCCACTAGGAACAGGAACATCTCAACGGGATATACAAGAACCGAATAACTCACACCCATCGGCGAAACACTACAAGCAACAAGAAACATATGACGTGAAATCACGCTCAACGACAACCATCACAATGTCGCAAACAGAGACATAATAAGACCAACAAGTATCAAGTATCACCAAACGGGTAGCACAATAAGGTCAATTATCCAAACAATCACAAGACAACAGGTACCTATCACCAGAAAACACGCACAGTCGAAAAACACGTGAGGGTAACCACGAAGAACTCCGACCATGCTGAAATCCTCGAAAAACATACTAGGCATCTCCATGTCCTTTCAGAGCAGAGACGCAAACTCGATCCCCAAACCTCTCAGCTACCGTCTTGCAATGCATGGCCCGATGTCCCAAATGATTGCAATCGAAACAGCTGACTAACAGTGAACGACAATTCGCGGTATAAACCGCTCGACTACAATTCTAACACGTCTTCGTGTTGCTCACATTACTCACTACAAGGGTAATACTCCTCCACTGTTCACGCATTTGAGGAACCTTCTTAGGATGACAACACGAAGTCCCATCCCCATGGGGCCCACTCCGCTGATTTCCTGAAAAGTTCCCAATAGTTTTCCGTTTTTTTGATTCACACATATGCTCAGTCGCTGATATAGATAGTTCGTAGGCTAGTGCCCTATTCTGATACTCTCTCAATGAAGTACAAGTGAGACCCTCCATGTACTTACGAATCTCCGGCTTCATTCGCCTACTAAAATGATAGAGCTTATCTCCCTCTGTCCTTACCTGATCCTGCGCGTAGCTGAGCTGTTTGCTATAGTCAATAATAGCTTGAGACAGCGGTACATCTTGCGGCCTCGCCGAAAAGAATTCATTAATCCTCTACTTTCTGATCGGTTCAGGACAAAACTCATCTCTCATGAATCCCTAGAACTCTGCCCACATGACAACACGATCCCGAGGCTTAACAGCCTCCCACCAGTTAGCGGCATCCTTGTCGAGAAGATACTGAGCGACTAGCACCTTATGTTCTTCTGGACAATCAACCACCTCGAATATCTATCCCAACTAGAAAATCCAACCTTCCCAGCCCAATACGAACCACTTCTCGAAGCCACTGATTTGCACTAATGTTCTGGGTCACATCTGTATTACGTTGAATTGCTTGGTTCAGATGAGTCATCTGTGCAGCTACCTGCTGCAAAATAATAGCAACACCGATACCAACACCATCACCGGCAGCAATATCCTGATCACGCGTCTGGTCGCCACGACCATGACCTCTGCCCCTCGGCATACTGAATAAGCAACCACTCAGCACCACAGAAATTCATAACACATAACACATACAATGATTACCATCGTAAGGCAACACACATATGAAAATCACAACAACGACGGCATCGTTCGGCAATTTCAACGGCTCGAACGATAACCAGCACACAGTTACAAAACATCGTAAAACAATCATATATATAAACTATCATACAAACCCAAACTCTAATAGCTCGCACAGGTGCAATAACACGCAAATCACCACAAAGTGACAAACAGTTAATACCAACATCACACCTCTCACAGAGGGCTAACACAACTATTTCATGGCTAACGAATCAACACTCCCACCACCAATTCAATCACAACTCGGAGGGATAACACCCTAACGACAATGCTAACATCATACACACATTCTATGACCACAAATAGGAAATGATAGGTTTTAAAACCAAAACCACCTTTTTGAAAAAAAAAATGGAAACACCAGTTGATCTTAAGTATCACATTTCGAAAAAGTAATACAATTTGAAAAACCGTCTTGCGTTTGATAAAAATGAGGACATCTTTCTTTTAGTTAAAAAATTTCAGAAATATTCGACCTTCGGGTCTAAGTAAATGCATTTCTAAATTACTGAAAATATCTCAAAATATTTTGGTCATCAAAGTGGAATAATTTTGAAACATACAGTTGTAATAGTAGGCACCTTGAAAATACCACGAGAAAATAATCCATTTTAAAAGTACGTCTCGAAATTTATTCTCTAAAATACTCAAGATTTTCAAAAATCCAATAGGCCAGAATGCCCAAAACTCACATGTATCGGCATTCGCTGGCACGTCTCATAGTACATGCATCAAATTGTTCAAAATCAAGACATGCCTTTTTCCGGAAAATAAACAGTCAATGATCGCAGTTGAAACTTTTTTGCCTAGGACCGGAACAAACCACTGGTCCCATCCAAGGCCTCTAAAGACCCTCCTGGACTGGCCATCCAAACAAGCTCGTGAATCAGGAGCGAAATCACAGATTCCTTCGAGGCCTCGTCGTACCCTCCCGGAGTGAGCAATCACACATATATATATATACTACTATTCCATGTTAAGTATAAGGGTTTCACAAGAATACTTGCAAAATGAGCAAATCATTTTGGAAATCATTAGCAGCGGACAAAATCAACAGTCAAGAATACATTAGCAGCGACACCTCTCCTCATATAAACAAAATATGAGAGTCAAATAAACACATATCATGAAATCAAAATCTACATAAAGATTCCATCACTTAACAAATAATCATAAAAGTGGCTCGTGTCACACGAGGCATAACACAAAGAAGGGAGACTTACATCCACATGTCGCATGAAGATGATGATCGCCCCACGGTACTAATCACGACTAACAAACAAAGACGACGCGTCGCGACATGTCTCAATCAGACAAAATCTGACGAGACAAGACTCAACAGACACAACTTGACCTGACAGCCTAGCTTTCTACAACCTGTCTCCGATACCATTTATGTAACACCCTCAATCCACTCAGGGATATTATACGCCGTAGACCCTTTCCTCAAGGATCAACCAGGCTGGTAACTAAAATCAAACATCAAAATATCGCCTTCAAGGCTAAATGATGACCCAGTAGACCGATTAGGTCTTTCAGTTATACATACAACTCAATCTCAATACATGCCCATGCAGGAGTCAAAATACATCACGCTCCCATACAACGGGGATAATACTGCAGCAGAAATAACTACAACTAAACCGATACAACATCGTACGGGTCCTCATGTGATTAGTATCGATCATCATTCATCATCCTTCGTGCCAACCCTGTGTTATGCTCCCCAAAAACTGAATGTACCTGAACGCAAAACAGACATCCACCCCCGATTACTCGGGGGTTAGCAAAATTCCACTATTTTGCTAGTGCAAGTACAAAGTGCAAATACGACTCATACAAATCATGTTCCAAGAATAACAATAATCAAGAATTCTTAAAGATTCAAACATAACGAAAGATACTCCTCGAGGCCAAGAGATTGAGTAAAACTTTTCAAATTCGAAAGATCACAGATCAAGAGAACAATTTATAAAATGTTTTAAAATGCCCTCGGGAGTTTTAACGGAAAACAATTTAGGATTATCGAATCCTTCTCTTTCAAAACCAAAAGGGGTCACAACCCAAAAATTTACTTTCTCAAATAAAACCAACAGTAATTCACGGGGTCCACAACCCACACCACGTGTCCTTGACGGACATAAAATAAAAAAAACATAACCACCCAAGATACGAAATCTCGGTAACACATCCAAGGTACTCTCACGGTTGGATCAATCACTTGTTGCATCCTGACCACATGATCACAAGTCATGTGTCACCGTAGTTTTCTTAGGCTCTCATGGTTGGATCAATCACTTGTTGCATCCTGACCACACAATCACAATTCATGTGTCACCATAGTTTTCTTAGGCTCTCACGGTTGGATCAATCACTTGTTGCATCCTGACCACATGATAAGAAGCCATGTGTCACTGTAGACTATGACCACACATTCACACCACTTAACACACTACACCAAGGATATCCCAACAATTCACCTAGAGGCAACAAATACTTAGCACGACACAAACATCAAATCACAACACACTGAAATGAGCTAATATATGTATATATACATTATCAAAGCACAACATCAACACCAAACATATACATAGGATTCACTTAATCATTTACAAACACACCATTCACAAATGCACACGCATTTTGGAAGTGAGCCTTTAACGGGTTTAAGCGAATCTTTTCAAAGTTCATTTCAAACAACCAAACAAATACACTTAGACGATCACCGATCATCTTATCTACAAAACAAAAAATGTATGAACAAGGTACTTACCTCGAAACCGGCATACGAATACTCCGACGAACATGGCTCGACCGAAGTGCCCAGAAACCTACAAATACTGCAAGAAACAACGAGAACACTATCACAACGAGGATTCAGACCAATAATAACGGAAATCACCTCAAAACATCAAAGGAAACTCATTGAAACACTTAATCGAACATTAAATGTTCAATAATTCCCAAGAACACTCAAATCGTCAATCGATTTTAACTAACTCGAAATATGGATATACAATCCATAGAACACGGTTAATAATATACCAACCGATTCATCAAAATCATACTAGGATCGAGATCAAGAACAAAACTCCAAATAGTCAACTCTAGGGAAAAAATGGGAAAAATGCCTCAATCCGTCGAAGAACAATGGATTAGATGATGTTACAATCACCTAGATCTCTCTAAAACACATTGGATGGAAGAAAAATCGACCAGAAGTTCAAACCCTAGTCGCCCTCATCTCAAACCCGCGGAGAGGAGAAGAAATGAAGTGGAAATGACAATTCACGACTGTTGTCTAGTTTATATACTGGACTGCTTAGCGTGTGCTAATCATCACGATTAGCGTGCACTATCGACGCATCAAACCCTGTCCAAACACACTGTTAGCGTGCGCTAACGAGACCTCCAGACCCAGTCTAATAGCTCCTGGACTGCCCCGAACTACCAGTTAGCGTGCGCTATCCTTACCATAGCGTGCGCTACTGCTGCACCTTAGCACGCGCTATACCACTTCATAGCGTGCGCCAATCAACGTTCCAACCCAGTCCAGTAGCTCCTGGACAGTTTCTGCACTTCCAGTTAGCGTGCCCTAGCAATCTGAAGTAGCGCGCGCTATTTCTAGCCCAGAGTGTGCGCTATTCCTACTGCACAGGTAGTAGGATCGCACCAAAACTCATAACGACACTCCAAAAAGGTCGGAGTGAGGAATACGAAAGAAGTTCCCCAAGACTTTGGGAAATTACAAAATGGCCCGAAGGACCGAAATATCATGATATGACAACGAATAACCAAACCGAAGCTAACAACACATCTAACAAAGTTAAACAAACTTACGGGATACACGAAGCGACAGTTTTGAACGAGATTCGCAAGAATCAAACTCAAGTGCGGAAAAGTCATTAAGAAGCACGGAACTCAACAAAACGACACCAAATGAACTCAGGTGACAAAAATGTAGAATTAATCATTCTCAAAATGACGAAACAGTCACAAGCGAGCCGTTAAAACGGACTCCTGCCAAACAAATAAAATTTACCAAAAAATAAAAATTGCGGATATTACATTGGCAGACGATCTTGTAAGTCACTCTGATAAGACAGTCTTCCCGTCATTAGGGGGAGATGCGAACGATCATGTTCGAGTAGAATGACTTGAATTGTTGTAGTTTTTCCCTACTGTGCCTCACCAAGTTCCCTAAAGTGATGAGATTAAAAACATGCTGCAAACATGTCTGCAAGGATTGTGTTCGGTCATGGATATTCGTCACCTATAAATGGTGATATGGTAACATCATAAATTGTGGTAGACGATGTTACTAGGCTGTGGATCTCATAGAGTATTGGGATGGCACTTAGTTCAATAAATACTCTCGCTAAGAATGTTTGCGAGTTTGGTACATGAAACTTGATCATCTGATCTAATGAACTCATACGTCTCATGTGATTCTGGATTATAGTCATCATTGTGGGACACCTCAACAAATGCCAATCCATAAAGAGTACTCTACGAATAAAGCTGGTTCATAGGGACGTGGAATGTGAGTTTAATCAAACCATACTTCGTTGAAAATCTACAACGTTGTAGCGTTGGCCCAAAATGAAAGTATATGTGACTCTAGTATGAACAAAGTGATAGCCCTTTATTGAAGTGGTGCGGACACTCCAAAGATAAGATCTATTCGTATAATTTGTTAAAGCGAGTCAGCAAAGAAGTTAAAATCACCTCATGGTGCGAGGTTTCTAATGAACGCACTGGATTCGACTATGATGACACAAAACCTAGTCGTGCTATCGTAATGGATGTTATAGCATCCACTATCTTCTCAGTTATATAGTTTCACAAAAACTGACATGCAGCTTGTGGTTAAATTTTATCTTAGTGATGAACTAAGTTAAGTGATAAAAGGATCTCGTGGTGGATCAGACTAAATTAAGTTGGTCCTAAACACAGAGCGCGTTGACAAGTGATTTTCGGGAATCCATATTAAGTATATACTTGATTTAGAAGATATATGAAGCTTTTGTGTGTAAAACAAAGGGTCAATAGTGATGTACTCTTGTGAGACTAAGAGATTCCGCTAAATCCAAAGTTAAGAATGAAAGGATCTTTGGGACACTTGATGATACGCATTCATCAATCAATTTAGGGCAATTTAAGGGAAGGTTTCCCTAAAAGGCGATAAAGAAATGCCTATATAATTCCCGATGATTAGTCGAAGTCTTGATAAGACTTGGCTCACTTAAGTAATGATGCAGTCTTAAGAGAAGTTCTCTCTATCAAAGTACGGTAGTATGTACTCATATTTGAGTCAACAAACTCATTCGTAATAATCCGGTAAAGCCATTGTGATGATGGCCTAGGATGCGCTCATGCAATGTTTGTGATTGACAGAAAGCTTGAAGTTTGCTCTATCTCGATAAAAGAACACTTGAAAACCGATATCCAAATTTGCCCAGAATATGTAGGTCTATCTCCCATATGACCTACAGGGCAGCTCACTTGTTGGAAAATGGTGAAATTGGTACCATTGGAAAGGTCTGTGTCTACTTTTCAAGGAAATCAACCATTTGATCACATTCATAATGCTGAGTGACATATGACCATTGTTGCAAAGTAGGACATGATATATCTGGTCATTTGCTGAGTCAACTTCGATAGAGCTTTGTGATCTGCTCAGGTCGATCTAGGTTACGTACTGTATGCGAATGAAAAGCTATGGGTGTCTGTCTAGTTTTCATAAGTTCTTACAGTTTCGTTGATACCTATTGAATCGAGAAGTTATGACTGATTTAGTGCATGAAGGTCAAGATTTTGGAAAACTTGATTTTCGGATAAGTCTTTAGCGACTCTACACTTTGGATGTGTCGCGCTGTTTTTGTCCTTAGACCAAAGTTTGTTTTTCTCATTGGGTTTTCACTTGGTAAGGTTTTTAACGAGACGACCTATGAGAACATCCATACAATGATGCGTTGTACTTCTGTTCAACATAGACCAAGATGTATTTTTTCCACTGAGTTTTTTCTTGGCATATGTGACGGTAACTTGATATCTGACTCCTATGATTTGAGGTACTCATCAGGGGGAGTCGTTGTGTATAGATCAGGGGGAGTGTACATAACATGTTATGTTGGTGCATTGCAATCTTTTCCTCATCAAGTCTTTATTTTTTCCATGGGGTTTTGTTTTTTGCTTGGATAGGTTTTTACGAAGGCGACTGCACCATTGTTGTATTAGTGCTCGACAGAGGAGGAGTGTTTCGGAAATTATTATTCTCGTGATGTGTCTTACCTAATACTGATTAGATATGTATCATAGATGGTAGGGATTCTAGATCCTTCTAGAGGTAGTAGGATTCTACTTGAGTCTTTCCTTGTAAGGAATCCTACATATGGAAGAAGTCTCATTGTAAAGCATATATAAAGGCATCTCTATCAGTGTTATCAATACAGTGCTTTTATATCTTTTGCTTTCTACTGTTTCTTTACTACTTTTCCTGAAACAGTATTAATTATTTATGATAAGTATGTATTTTCTTCCTTTAATGAGCATTTTTATATTGAGAATCTGAGTTCACAGATATAAAATAAAAAATTCAATTTACATATATATAACGAGTTTATAAAACATCATAAAATCTGATTTTTGATATAAATTGATAGTTAATGATAGAGTAAAGAGGAAAGAGGAAAATAAAATAAAAAGTATAAAAGCATTTTTTTGATTTTTCAATAAAGCAGCACCACAGGCCACTGCCTGCCCCATACATTTTAATCGGTAGCACCACCCATGAAGACTTTTGATTTCCTTAGCCATTTGGTATCGTTCGATATTAATTTGGTCTCTCTCTCTCTCTCTCTCTCTCTTCTTTTCCTTTTTTTTTTTTTTGTCTCAAATCCACAAAATATAAGCCAATTATGTTTCTCCCTTCTGATATTCCGGTCTTTTTCTTTACTTTTTTAAATATATTTTCCATCTTTATAAGCTTAATTATTTTATATATATATATATATATCATATTTAGTTTCGAAAATAACCTCTTGTTATGATTGATTTTTTTTCTTAAAATATTTGTATAAATATTTCTAGTCTCGTATTATTGTTTTATATCTGAATTGTTTTAAATATATTTATTTATAAATTTGTTTTCATAATCTTGCATTACGTTTTCTAATTAAAATGTGAATTGTCTTGAAAAATCGAAATGAAAATTAATAAATGTCAAGGAGAAAAAGACGAACAGTGGAAGACAACGGGAAACAAGCAGATTTTTTTTTGAAAAAGTGTGGGGGGCCTGTGGGGGAGAGGGGTGTTGGGGTACTGTTGTGCGGCGATTTATAGGTCTCGACGGCGATCGGATTAAAGGCCGAGCGACCGAGTCCACGACTCAAATGAGCTATGGCGAACTTGTCAGAACAAGAGTAACAATCCACCTTCGAGCATCTAGCGATCGACCCTCAAGGCGATCGCCTTTTGGCACCTAGCGATCGACTCTGGTGCCCGACCTAGGACGACCGTCCTGTGCCACGAACAAGACCTTCCTCCGTCAGAGTCTACGAATGCTAGATCTCAAAGCAAGCGCCCATGCGCAGACCCGCGAAAGGCGCTGCAGAACATGGATCGTTGACCACAGCCTGTCACTACTTTCTCACCTACCGACAGATCCGCCGAAAGGTACAAGGTGGGACCTCCCGGGACAGCGACTCAAGACGCGTGCAGACTTCTCATTGGTCCACACAGCCGGCTGCCAGCAGCATACGCGGACTTTAAGGAGACCAACCCATGTGCTAAAGACGATCGCCCGTTTATTATAATACAGCAGAGGCGATCGCCCAACAACTCACAGTCCTATAAATAGAGAACCTCCAGCAACTGGAAAAAGGTTCCTCTCAGTCACTCACGACAGAAAAACGTTGGCAACCACGTTCAGAATACATACACACTTTCAGGCTCTCGGCTTTCTCTCTTGAACCCATTTAGGATTTCTCTCTCAGCATCTCTTCACCAAAAGACGGTCGACAGAGGCAAGAACTCTCTATAGTTCAGATCCGAAGAGACTCGCAAGTCCAGGAGCTAAGTCATTCAGCTAATACACACTGTGAGAGACCGTCGATTTCTCACAGTCGTCACAGCACCCCATCGTTGTAACAAGAACTCACAGAGCATCATATCTGGTTCTTCCGACAATCTTCACGCTTAATAGCTAAGATAACTAGGGTCTTTACACTCATTGTAATTGTACTCTAACATTAATATTTGTACTCCAAAGTATTTGTATTAATAATATCTCGCGAGAGCATTCACGCCCGGGACTAACAACCCCGGCAAATCTTGTGTTATTTACTTTCCCCACGGATGTGCTCTCGCACTTTGTTTGCTACTCATCTATTCCAGCAATATCTATCTCCGGATAATATTTTGGGTAGCAACAGGTACACCTCTATTGTAATGTAGGGGTCATTTGGTTCGTATATGGATTTAGAATGAGGATTTAGATTACCATGGTCTGGTTGAAATTTGATTCTTGATATCAGGTATTGGATTAGTGATAGAAGAAAAAAAAATTGGTCTTGATTTAAAATATTTTAAAATCAAGAAATAAAAATAATTTTGTATATTTTCTGTTAATACCTCAATTATTCTTTAATAATAACTAATAATTTTGTTTCTTCTACAATAATTAATTATTTTTTATTAATATATAGTAATAATATATTTACTAGTATTAACAAATAGTTATTTAATAATAATTATTAGTATTACATAGTTATTTTTGACAATAGTGATTATTATTATATAATAATGTTATTGTTATGGAACTGTATGATTAATGGATTAATAATTAGTGTTATTAAATAATGATAAAATATTATTATACAATAATAACACTATTATATATTAATTACTAATTTTAATTATTAGTTAATCAATATTATTAATCTTGATTATTATCAAATAATTACTTTATAGTTAATTAATTGATAATAAAATTATTATTAAATAATAATGTAAAAAATTAGTTTAATAATAAATAGTTATTATTGTTTATTAATTAATAAGTTTTCATTATTTAATAAATTTTATTATTAGAAAATTATTTAATAATAATTATTGTTATTATATTAATAGTTAATAATCATTGATTCAAAATAAGAATAAATATATTTATACTTTTAATTTTTTATTTTGTAGAGAAAGAAGTGTTGTATATTTAATTGAATTTTATAGGACTCTTATTGGGCCGGATAAATCCGAGACCCACCCGATAACCGAACTAAAATACTCGAAATCGGGACTCACCCAAAATGAGCCGGATACATAAAATGAAATTCTAACCGAAACTGATAAGAGACCGGACCGCTAACCCGAAGATATACTGTAGCACCCTATTTTAGGAAAATAATTCTTCTAATTTTAAAAAGAATAAATAAAATTTTTGCAGCGGAAATATATTTTCAAAAACAAACAAACTTAATAATCGCAAGTAATATTCTCGATTCCTCGACAAAACAAAAATATACTTTGATGTGAAATTAAAATATTTCGAACACTTGTTCATTAAGCATAGCTTGAGATAAATAACAGTAAATAAATAAACACCTGTTGGGATAAACAATCCTATACTGTATTTTGATAAAGCGCCAACATACAGCAAGTAGCTGTCCCGAAAACAATCATACAGCAAGATGTCAAGTGCCTCAACATACAACAAAAGAATAAAGTGCCATCATACAGCAAGAAGCTTATCAGTCGATATGACATCAAGTATGGAAGTTGTCCTGAAACATTCATACAACATCTTTCCATACAACAGCACTAAGATAGCCTATAGCGTGGAACCTACAACTACAGTATTGTAAACGCAACATGTTGGATACAACAAACAGGCTTTAAGTGTTGAGACCTTCAACACTTATCCAACAGGATTGAAGACTGTTGAAACGAAATCTACTTTATACGCTAGAGTCAAGCCACCATTTGAAAAGAAGCATTTAAATACTGACTGGATAAAATATTTAAATACCAGCCGACAAAGATCTTCAGACAAGGAGCAAAATCCGGATCTTGTACTATGCAAGTCAATCAACACGTTGGAATGGATTTTTTGCTCAACGGATCTATTCCCAACGGATCTATTCCAAAGGCTATATATACCCCAAAGTTTGAAGATCAAATACACACGAACATATACAAATATTCATAAGATCAAGATCTGAAAACTGAGCAAACTGAGATATACTGATATACACTCGTGAACATCACAAGAACAGTATATCAAGAGCAATCATATTTCTTCAAGCATACTGCCTTAAGAGAAGAAATATACAAGTGCTCAACCTTGAACAACACATCATCAGCTCAAAGCTCAAGAAGTCAAGCTGTTGTTCAACCCGTGATCTTACATTTGAAGAAAACCTTCAGCGCTATGTGGACTGAGAAAGCCTTGTTTTTCCTGAACTGTGTGTGACGGATATGCATTGAAGACGAAGCTTCATAACTGTGTGTGAATAAGCAAGTCAAGTGAAAGCTTTAACCAATCTGTGTGAACAGTTGAAAGCGACAGTCTTTGTATCAATCTGTGTGAACGATACAAGGATAGGTTTGATTATAGACACGTAGTTGTGTACATAGTGTTTATAATAAATATTCTACTCCTGTGTGGAGGACCAGTGGACGTAGAGGGGTTTACCTCGAACCACTTTAAATATCGTGTCATTTACCTTCTGCACTTATTGTTTTCATTACTGCGATTATTTTACAAGTATATACTGCATACCCTATACGCACCAAGCTAATAGGAGAAAATCTAGTTGTTGTATTTACAGCAACTTACTTTTACAAGACTTCCACTACGCACTCTAACTTGAAAATCATACAGCTTGTTGCTCAAACACTTTTCAAGCTGTATTCTGTATACTTAGTGGCCAACAAGTGGTATCGGAGCGGTTGATTCTAAAAAGAATCAGTCGTATTTTTAACCGAATCAGATCCTAAAATCACTTATTTTTTAAAACTTCTTTATCTTTCCTAATCTTAGACATGGATACCTCACTAATTAATAAGGTACCAATATTTTCTATTAACGAGTTTGGTGACTGGAGAATTAGGATGGAGGCTCATCTTGCTGCCATGCATGAAGAGATGATTTATGTCATCCAGGAAGGCCCCATAAAAATAATGAAGGTGAATCCTGCTGCAAGGATTGAAGGCCAAGCTCATGCCGAGATGCTCGAGAAAGAGTGCGAACAATGGACCACAGGTGATCGAAAACGCGCCAACCTCGATAATGTAGCAAAGAATGCGCTATTTGTCACTCTTGATAAAGGCACGTTCTCGAAGTTAAAGAGCTGTAAGACAACTAAGGAAATCTAGGAAAAACTTTAGATGATTTGTGAGGGAACTGAGATCTCAAAAGAAAACAAGATTTTGAAACTAACTCAGCAATTCGAATCTTTCGAAATGAAACCAACTGAAACTCTTGAGGAACTTGACCTCAGATTCACTGACATTGTCGGTGAACTTGAAGCGTTGGGCAAAATTATACCCAAAAGGAGAAGAACTTAAAAATTTTTAGATCTCTCCCTGCCCGATGGGACATTAAACCCACAGCTATGCGTGTGTCATGTAATCTTAATGACATTTCTACTTTTGACCTCTTCTCTGACCTCAAAGCATTTGAGTATGACATTGACAGGAGAGAGAAAGCCGAAGAGTCACCTGAGAGGACTACAGCGCTAGCCGTTGTATCCAACAAGAGAAACAGCATACCCAGCACATCAAAGTCTGCCCACAAAAATGCTGACAGTGACGACGATATCCTGTCACAAGATGAAATGGCGCTTATCATGCAAAAATTCAAGAAATTCATCAAACAGTTTGGAAAGACTCCCTATAGGCCGAAGCCTGTTCACAAGGTAAGTACCGAGTCTTCCTCTGGTGATGATAACATATGTTACAATTGCAGGAAACTAGGACATTATGCAAATAAATGTTCTCACCCTAAAGTTCAAAAGTTGCCGGAAGCCGAGCAACAAGAAAAAGACGAAAGAAGACATGCTTGGAAAAATAAGCTTAAGGCCCTGATCAGCGAATCAGAAGCCTCCCCGCACCAACAAAGTCCGAAGAATATCTTCAGGCGGTCACTGACAGTGACTCGTCCGATGATGAGTTCGAAGATAAAGCCTATATGTGCTTTATGGCCAAAGACATACCAGAAAACGAAGAACGTGATGATGAGGTAAGCTCAACCTCAATTACTCCTTTAAATGCATCTCATACCTTTAAAAATATGATGAATCAATTTAAAAACATTCAAAACACCCATGAGACATTGAAAAATAAAAACATACAGCTCCAAATTTCTAACTTAGAGCTGAGGAAAGAAAACGACTTGCTAAATTTAAATTACGAAAATATGTCTGTCGATTGTGAAAACAGCAAAGTTGATCACAAAAAATTCATGGAGAGCCATCATCAACTTGCTCACGAACTAAATGAGGCTAAGTCTCACAGTGAAAGCAAAACAAATGATTTCGTTCTGCTCGAAGCTAAAGTAAAAACTCTCGAAAAACGGGAAGGAGAACTTGAGACCATCGCGAAATCTTTCAAGAAATCATCTAAAAGGATAGAAGAAATTCTAAGCACCGGGCAATATGCTCATGATAAAAGTGGCTTAGGATACAACTTATTCTCCAATAAAAGGAAAACTAGTATTGTGATCGTCAGGGGTGTGGAACCCATTCCTATATCGGAAGAAATCCAAGTCCTATCAAGATACCTGTTGCACCGCGAACAGCAAAGGCTGTCATTCCGCCACCACAGTCATATCATAGACAGCGGAATCCTCAGCCATCCAGACCTGTAAGGCGTAACCAACAGCATGCTCCCCGAGCATATCAAAAGCGCCAACAACCGTTCAGAAAGAAGGATGTACCAAAATATCTAAGGCCCATACGGCAGTACTTCCAACAGTACAACGCGCCTAGATATTGGATACAGGAGCCTCGTTATCCATCGCGAAAGCAGGTCACCAAACAGTATCAGCAACAATTTTGGGAATCCAACTGGAGACCCAGAAGGCAAGCTATAAGGCTGAAGAAAATGGCTCCACCTCCAAGACGGCATTCGTACTGGATTAATAATAATAATCCTGAATTTTCCATGCATAATAATTATCAAGGTTACAGCGACTACGTGCCTGCCCCACGTAGACATCGTCAGAATGGACCTAAAGTAACCTACAACAAGTCAATTGTTGTCAGGCAAATCTGGGTACCTAAAGGCAGTAACATCCATGGCCCAACATTCAAAAGGGACCTAAATCTACTTAATTTCTTTGCCTACAGGACATCTAAGAGGACATCTGGTACTTCGACAGAGGATGTTCTCGGCACATGACAGGAGATAAAAGCAAGCTATCAGATTACATAGAAGGTTGCGGTTCAAAAGTTCCCTTCGGTGGTAAATCAAAAGGAAGAACAAGAGGGAAGGGAACCCTGCTTGTAGGAAAATTCAAAGTCACCGATGTAGCTTTTGTTGAAGGTTTACAGTATAATCTACTTAGTATAAGCCAGTTCTGTGAGAAACAGTTCTGGGTGAAATTTTATATAGACCACTGTAGAGTCGAGAACATTCTAACCAAAGAAGTTGTGCTCACAGGAAGCAGATCAGGTAATATGTATATTACTGACTGGATGCCTATGAGCTCCACAATTTCTTGTTTTGTTGCCAAAGACACTGCAGATATAAGCTGGCTATGGCACAAGAGGATGTCTCATGTCAACTTCAAGACGATCAACAAGCTCGCCAGACATGAAATGGTCAGAGGTTTGCCCAATGTATCATTCCAAAAAGACAGCATTTGTGGACCCTGTCAGAAAGGCAAGCAAATCAAGACCACCCTGAAAAGCAAATCCTACCTTTCCACTCACAGAGTTCTAGAAATGCTACACATGGATCTCTATGGTCCTGTAGACCCGGTAAGTTTGGGAGGTAAGAAATACTGTCTCATTATTGTTGATGATTTTTCTAGGTATGCTTGGACAATCTTCCTGAGCAAGAAGAATGAAACCACATCAAAGCTGACCGAGCACCTGAGAAAGCTTCAAAATGAGAAAGGGTTGAGTATTGTGTCCATTCGTTCCGACATAGGTACTGAATTTACTAACCACTTTATAGACCAATACTGTTCGGAAAATGAGATACAACACGAATACTCAGCTTCCCGAACACCTCAACAAAATTTTGTTGCCGAGCGAAAGAACAGGACGCTCAAAGAAGCAACAAGGACCATGATTGCCGCAAGCAATTTACCACAGCATTTCTGGGGTGAAGCCACTAATACAGCGTGCTATACACAAAAACGCTGTATCATCAACAAACACCACAACAAAACAGCATACGAGGTATGGAACAACAAAACTCCATTACTTTCATACTTTCTGCTGGTGTGATATTGGTCGGTATCGCTGTTTGGAGATAGAGTTACAAAACTCTTTCGCGTTGCGGAAGCGATTTAAATAACGGTGTAGAAAATAAATCGACACAGGATTTTATAGAGGTTCGGCCAAACGTGCCTACGTCCTCTCTCGGTATCTTTTTCTATAGGCTAAAGATAAACCTCTGCACCTCTCTTCTATCGGTCGAGGGATAACCATTACAAGCTCATCTTCTATAGGTCTGAGTAAACCGTTCAATCACTTGTCTTTATGTCGGTCCAAGTTAAAATGTTTTCCATTTCTATTGGACAAAGAATCAACCAATATAGCTTTCTATGGGTACTAGATAAACCTCACATAGATATCGATTGTGATTCTAATAATGCCGGATCCTTGATCCTACTAACACCGAATCCAGTCGTATCTTTTATTTTTCCTCTCGTGTATGTGTTGAATGTATAAACACTCAAACTATCTGATAGAACCAAGCTGATCGGTTACCAAGAACTGGGTTATTCCCAGAAGTTTATCTAGGAAAACCCGAATATGTGAAATGCTCTTTCCTCTAAGTATTTCTCTCTCTAGATTATCTCTTCTTTGTTTTTGAATGCTTCCCTTTGGAAGAAAAGGCTTCTCCCCTACTTATAGAAGGGAAGGCTGCCTGTCCTTGGAACCTTTTCCTGATCTTAGGGAAGATCCCAGATATTCAGGGATTTAGGCTGTGATTTCCCATCCCTGAATATCCGGGATTGGGGACTGTAGTTTACTAGCCCCTGAATTTCTGGGATTCTGTCAGGTAGATCAAGATCTATCCTTTCGAGAGCTGGTCCATCATGAGCATGGAAGTTCCTGACCTGGGGTGAGGTTAGACAGGTCGGTTTATATCATAAGGTCCCAGTAGGTTGGGACACTTCTTCTCTGAGTCCAGAGGTCAGAGAGTGTGCTTAGGTCGGGATGCTCTTCTCTGGGTCCAGAGGTCGGACTCCCTTCGTTTAGGCCCTTCCCTTTGCTCATAGATCGGTACCTCGGTTTTAGGAGGTTTACATTTGTCGTCTTATCAACCAGTCCCACCTACTCTATTCGAGCTGTAAGACCGAGTAGAGTAAGATTGATTTTAGATTGACGACCTCGATGCGATAATCTTGGGGATCAGGTTCATAGGTAATGAAGATTCTTTAGTTTTATGCGCATTTATGTCTGCACCTTTTTCTTTTCCCAATCTCGCTTCCCAACCGTCCTATCCCTATGCTTAGGCCTAGGTGTCAACTTACTATAGGTCGAATGAGGTGGTGTCGGATATGGGCCGTTCTTTCATAGAAGGCATCGGACGCTCCAGATCGTCCCCTTTCTTCTTGGTTTTCGCCCCTCTCCCCTATAAAAGGAGGTCTTCTACTTCCCCTGCCATTTCCGCATCCTTATTTTCTTGAACTCTGGTGCGAAAATCCTCAGGCGACATCAGCGATCCCAACTCCCTGCTTCTGGCGACGACCTTGCTATCTACCTCCGGCGCTCTTCCTTCCGCCTAATTTCATGTGTATGTTTATCTAAGCACTTTCACTACCCCCTCCTTTTTTTTCTTATTACATATATTTTTCTTCTTTTTATCCCCCATTTCCTTCATTTTACGATGTCTTCCGCCTCCAATTCCCAGAATATCTCCGGTCAATCGTCCGTGGACTCCTTTTTGGAAGGTTTATCTTCTTCCGATGGGGATTCCGAGGGTAGGTCGGAGAGAGCTACAGGCTCCTCCCTTTATCTTAGAGACGAACCTCTTGGTAATATAGAATGGTCCGAGCTAGGCGACATCCCTCCTAACCTTCCTTCTGGCATCCCTATGATTATCGTTGATCCCCCGTCTCCTCCTCCTTCGGGTGAGGTAACTATCACCGGCCTTTTAGCTGATCCTTACCAAGCGGTCGCAGGGGTTACACGAGTTCTCCCTCCTCATCATCTATCTAGGACTAGCCCATCCGCGCTGGCATGTTTTATAAGATTTCTCAGGCTTCCTCTGGGGTGGAAATTTGTCATACCTCAGGCTCGCGACACCCCTGATCATCCCACTCCAGGTCATCTTACTTGTGTAAAACCCCCAAGATATTCGGGGTATATTACAGCGCCGTGGACCCCTACATGGAACCCACCAGGCTACAACGAGTAAACACCACTCGACTAACCATCTCGGCTAGCGAGGACACACATTTAAATAATACAACATATAAAGATACATCCGGAGCAACCGGCGGAATAATCAACAATGGCAAACATAAATAACTTGACGAATACAAACCATAATCCGAAGAGAAAAGCCTAAGTACTCGCGAGTACAATCTATAAGTTTCAGAAGTGGACAACAACCATATCGAATGAAATAACGAAAATAAAAGGACTCAAATGCAGATGTCAACGACCCTGGCCAACATCCTCGTACTGTCCCAGCGCTCGCTCGTCCGGATGTTCATAACCTGAAATCCATAACAAGAATTTCCCCACAACGGGTCCCCAAAGGGGTTAGCAATTACGCTAGTACAAGTAATCAAGGCAAACCAATCGCTTACACATTTCATAGTACATGTACCAATATCATTTCAAAAACCAAAACCAGACATGTCTTTTCCGGAAATAAACAGTCAATGACATTTGCCTAGGACCGGGACGAAGCCACAAATCCCACTCGAGTCCTCTAAGGACCCTCCCGAGCTGGCCACATTCATAAAACAAATGAAGCACCACACATCACCTAGGACCGGGACGAAACCACGAATCCCACTCGAGGCCTCTAAGGACCCTCCCGAGCTGGCTAGCGAAACAAACTCATGAATCCAGGATGAAGTCATAGATTCCCTCGAGGCCCCGTCGGACCCTCCCGAGGTGAGTAAAGCACACACAATATACATTACCATTTCATGTTAAGCATAAAGGTTTCCAAAAATACTTGCCTTGAATAATAGACGACGCAACGAACGGAAGGAAAGACGTCGACGAATGCTAGGGACCGACAATTACGAACCTAACAATTCGGAGAACACTATCATAACCAACTCTAGACGAATACAGAAATGGAATACACCCGAAAACCCACCTACGATTCATGAATATTCGTATAGAAATAACAACGAGGGCGGACCACCACCGAACCCTCTCGAATACGCAACAACCACGAAATATACCATGAATCCATAAGGAGAACAAGAATACTAGCAAGATTAATTATACTCATCATGAATTAATCTATCATATGGAACAAATCGGATGAAAACATTAAACCCCCCCCCCCCCCCCCCAATTTTCCCAAAACAAGGTTTTAGGAGTTTACCTCGAATTGATGACGAAGAACACAATTAGATGTTGATAATATACTCCAAAAACTCGAAGAAGATGATGGCTCGGAGTTACAAAGCTTCAAATCGCCAGAAATGCCAAGAAAATCGCCTAGGAGTCGGATGGGGAGGAGGAGTAATGATAATGGCCGAAATCGGTCAACTCCTGGGTTTATAAACCCAGGCTGCGTTACGTACGTTAGCCACCACTTGCTAACGTACGTAAGCTGTATTACGTACGTAAGCCATAAGGTCCTTACGTACGTAACCAAAAAGGTAGAAATGCCTGTACCATTTTGCACAGGCCGTTACGTACGTAACCAAAGGTGTGTTACGTACGTAACATCCCTTCCTCGGGAGTACAGGCCAGAATTAGACAAGAGGGGGGGTACCGAAAAGAGTCGAAATACAACGGTGAACAATTCATGATGGTACGAACGTAAAGGATTCGAGGCGATGAATGAAAGTGTTAAAAGAAAACATATTCCCGACTACCCAAAGGTTTGGAAAACAACAACCATCGTAATTATCCCAAAACTTTGGGAAATATGTAACGGCCCAAAACATCTGAAATGAACTATACATGGTCGAAACACCAAAAAAAAGCTCACAAAACGCATAATAACATGAGATGGATCCTCAGCAACCCCGAAACGGTGGTTCCGAATGACGATTTACGAGAATACCTGAAATAGCGATGAAAACAACATAAAACACCGAATCGAGTAAAACGAGTCCAAAACAAGCTCGAACAACAAAAAGTCCAATATTAAATATCCTAGAAATGTCAATACGGTTACGAGTGAATTGCCTAAAACGAAAATACACCAAAACGAGAATATCAAGAGAAAGGAAAAATGCGGATATTATATTCTACCCCTCTAAAAACAAGTTTCGTCCCAAAACTTAAGAAATAAACAACTCGGGGTACTTAGCACGCATGCTATCCTCGGTTTCCCAAGTTGCCTCCTCGACACCATGTATCGACCACTGCACTTTGACCAAAGGGATGGTCTTATGCGTCAGTCGCTTCTCACGGTGCTCCAAAATCTTTAAGGGACGCTCCTCGAAGGTAATGTCCTCGGCAATATCGATCTCGCCAAAGTCGATGAGTGACTAGGATCCGGAACATATTTCCTCAGCTGCGAAACATGGAAAACGCTATGAACATGACTCAAGTCCGGAGGTAACGCCAAACGGTATGCTAACCCACCGACTCGCTCGAGAATCTCGATGGGTCCAATAAATCTAGAACTCAACTTCCCCTTTTTTCCGAAACAGAAAACTCCTCTCGTCAGCGACACCTTTAGCAAAACGTGGTCTCCCACCTAGAATTCTAAAGGTCGACGACAAACATCGGCATATGACTTTTGTCAACTCTGGGCAGTCAACATCCGTTCCCGAATTACTTCTATCTTCTGCCTCGTTTCTAAAACGATATCCAGCTCGGTCCCGACCAAATTGGACGTCTCATTCCAACAAATCGGTGATCGACAACGCCGCCCATAAAGTGCCTCATACGGTGCCATCCGAATCGATGCGTGACAACTATTGTTGTACGTGAATTCGATCAATGGCAAATGCTCCTCCCAGTCATTGCTCCAATCGAGAGCACAAGCACGCAACATATCCTGAAATGTCTGGATAGTGCGTTCCGACTGTCCATCTGACTGGGGATGAAAAGAGGTACTCAAACGCAAATGAGTACCCAACGACTTATGCACCGCTTCCCAAAAGTGCGATACAAAATGGCCATCACGATCCGAAACAATAGACTTCGGAGTACCGTGAAGCCTCACAATCTGCGCAATAAACACACGAGCCAACTTCTCCAGGCCCCAAGTGTCCTTGATGGCCACAAAATGTGCCGACTTGGTCATACGATCAACAATCACCCATATCATATTCATGCCCGACCTCGATCTCGGCAAACTCGTAATGAAATCCATCGATATATCTTCCCATTTCCATTCCGGAACAGGAAGTGACTGCAATAACCCGGCTGGTCGCTGATGCTCGATTTTGACCTGCTGGCAAGTCAAACATCTCGCTACAAACTGTGCGACCTACTCCTTCATATCGTTCCACCAGAAATTTCTCCTCATGGTCCTTGTACATCTTACTCGAACCAGGATGAATGGAGTAAGGCGTAGCATGGGCCTCACGTAAAATACTCTGCCTCAAATCCAAGTCGTTCGGTACACAAAGCCGACTCTGGAATCTCAACACACCATCTTCATGAATCACAAACCCAGGAGACTTTCCCTTAATAACATTCTCTCGGATTTGCACAATCATCGGATCCGCCAGCTGTTTCACTTTAATTTCATCGACCAGAGACGACGAAATCTCTAAAGCACAGAGTCGCCCTACGGCTCCAGGCAACGAAATCTCAACACTCAACTCAATCAAATCCCGCTCGAGCACGGCTTGAGACATAAGGATCTCAAGTGTCCGTAACGATACTGGTTTCCGACTCAAGGCATCGGCCACGACGTTCACCTTGCCCGGATGATAAAGGATTTCGAGGTCATAATCCTTAATCAACTCTAACCACCTCCTCTGCCTCATATTCAACTCCCGCTGAGTAAATATGTACTTCAAAATTTTATGATCGGTAAAAATCTGACATGCGGAGCCAAAAAGATAGTGACGCCAAATCTTGAGCGCAAAAACAACTGCCGCTAACTCCAAATCGTGAGTAGGGTAGTTAAGCTCATACGGCCTTAACTGCCTTGACGCAAAAGTAATAGTCTTGCCGTGCTGCATCAACACGCACCCAAGACCCTGACCCGAAGCATCGCTATAAACGACAAAACCCTCGTTGCCACACGGCAATGCTAAAATCGGGGCTGAAGTCAAATGCCTCTTCAGATCCTCGAAACTCGACTGTCTCTCATCATTCTAGACGAACTTCTCGAATTTCTGGAGTAACTGTGTAAGCGGTCGAGCCAGTTTCGAGAAACCCTCGACGAACCTACGGTAGTAGCCGGCCAAACCCAAGAAACTACGGATCTCCTTCACATTTTTGGGCGGTGCCCAATCCAACACTGCCTCAATCTTCTGCAGATCCACACGAACCCCCTCGGCTGAAATCACGTGACTAAAAACATCACTTCCTTCAGCCATAACTCACATTTCGAGAACTTCGCATAGAGTTGCTCGGTCCTCAAAATGTCTAACACTACCCGCAAATGATATGCATGCTCTTCCTCGTTCCTCGAATAAATAAGAATATCGTCAATGAAGACGACGACACATTTATCCAGATACTCGATAAAGACTTTGTTCATTAACTGCATGAACACCTCCGACGCATTAGTTAACCCGAAAGGCATAACCACAAACTCATAATGTCCGTATCTCGTCCGAAAAGCTGTTTTCAGCACATCGGACTCCCTCACCCTGAGCTGGTAGTACCCCGATCTCAAATCAATCTTCGAGAATACCGCAACTCCCTGCAACTGATCGAAAAAGTCATCAATCTTCGGCAAAGGATAATTGTTCTTGATAGTCACCTTGTTTAGTTCGCGATAGTCGATACACAAACGCAGTGAACCATTCTTCTTCCGCACAAACAGGACCGGTGCGCCCCAAGGCGAGGTGCTCGATCGAACATACCCCGACTCAAGAAGCTCACTCAACTGCTTCTTCAACTCTGACATCTCTGAAGGTGCCATGCGATATGGCGCCTTCGAAATCGGAGCCGCGCCCGGCTCTAACTCTATAGCAAACTCGACCACACGATCCGGTGGCAATCCCGGTAACTCGTCAGGAAATACATCAGGAAACTCACTAACAACTGGAATCGACGAAAGCTCGACTCCACCATCCTCCGCCTTCAAGGCATAGCACCAATAACCAGTACACCCCTTTCGCAGGAGTCTCATTGCCTTCAAGGCGTTAATAATGAACTTCTGGTTTCCCTTCTTTCGTCCCGCGAAAGAGTGCTCTACACTTGCCAAGCTGCGACAAGTCCTTCTGCCGTCCTCGGCAAACATAGTGATGATTCTCGTGCGGTAGTTCATGATTGCGCCATGCCGCTTGAGCCAATCATCCCCGAGAATCAAGTCCTCACCCTCAATATTAACGACAATAAGATTAGAGAGCCAAGCCCTCTCACAAATAAACACAGAACAGTCTCGGACCTCTCGATCGCCAACGATCCTATCACCGCTAGGAAGTTTAACGACGAAAGGCTTGCAAGGCGACAAACAATCGAGACCCAAATGACGCACACACTCCAGCAATATGAACGAATGCGTAGCACCAGAATCGAAAAGCACACTGACAGGATCAGAATGGATATGAACGGTACCTGTCGCCACGGTAGCTGCTGGATCATCGGCCCTCCTCATCTCATAGATACACGGCTGGGCAGAGCCGACACTGAAAGATCCTCCCCTAGTGGGATGACCCCGACCCCTACCTCGGCCGGCACTCGGCGGAGGCTGCGGAGCAAACGAGCCCTGGTTCATACTCGGCTCAATAGGTGCTGAGTGAGAAGAACGGGCGCCGCGAATCAGTCTGATCTGTTCATAAAAAGAAGCTTTGTGGCCCGACTGACCACAAGTATGACAAGTCAAAGGCGGGCGAGGACACTCCCGATTCATATGGCCTAGCTTGCCACAGTTAAATCATTTGGGGTCCCGGACGAAAGTTCCGGCGGCACCTCAAAAATTCCCAGACAAACGAGCCGAACCGCCCGTAGAAATATTTGCAGATTGAGATTTCTGCTAATTTCCACCCTTGTAACCCGAGAAATTCCCAGCGGATTTCTGCTTCTTACTCTCTCGGACCGCCACACTGGCCGTCACCAACATATCATAGGCAAGAGCTCGACTCTGATAATCCTTCAAAGTAGTACAGACGAGCCCAGACATGTAGTCCCGAATTATCAGTTTCATCCTCCTAGAAAAATGGAAAATTTTGTCACTTTACTCGACAACTTAGGTCTTTACATAGCCCAACTCTTTTTTGAAATCGGCAATAGCTTGGGATACGGGAATATCCCGAGGTTGAGGATCATAGAAAGCATGAACTCGAGCCTGTCTAACTGGCCACGGGCAATATTCAGTCTCCATCAACTCCTGAAATTCGGCCCATGAAGCAACATGATCTTTGGGCCTAACGGCCTCCCACCAATCCGTAGCGTCCCCAGTGAGAAAGTACTGGGCAATAGGGACCTTACGGTCCCCAGGACAGTTGGTGGCAACGAAGACTTTAGATATCTCCTTGATCCACCCCTCCCAGCCGATCGGGTCTGATGTTCCCGAAAACTGAGGAGAATGTTGGGTTTTCTATGTATCGAATACAAAATAATCGGAGTAAAAACACAGCGGAACAATAAAAGTGAAAACCCAATTTAGGATCGCATGCAGTAATTTAATTGTTTAATTAAAGAGTTAATCGAATTACCTTAATCCGATTGAACAAATCTAGATCCGGACTAGAAGCATATGATTATCTCCTTCCTCTTCTGGTGATCCACACACGTACTATTCCACTAGCCTGATTGCTAGATCTCATTTAATAATATTGATAAATAGTACAACACAAATTCCTTACTAGAAGGATTGTACTATTGATCAAGATCAACTAAGGGAAGAGGAACGACCGACTGCTCTCTCCTACGATAATGTAAATGGCCGATTTTTCTTCTTCTTGAAGGGCCGATTTTAGGTCTTATTTTCTCGGTTACAACTCCTTGTCCAAGACCTTATATTTATACTAAGTAAACCCTAGATTCAATAATCTAGTATTTGCTTAGTTGCCCCTCAACTTATTAAATAATACAATATATATAATATCCAATATTATATATATTACTTTATTATTTAATCTCCTTATAAATATAATATCCAATATTATATTTATTATTCCCATTGATATTTATTCCTACTTGTCTATAATTGTCGTATGTGCGACCCAAAGGCTTATATTATGTTGGCAATTATTTAATACCTTATTAAATAATAAATCATAAGCGGCCTCTAGCAAGACATTATGATTACCCAAATAATATAAGTTAATAGTCCATTAAACCTTTTAACGTGTCAAATCCCTTTGTCACGCGATATCATATTTGAACTAAGTCATGGAGTCTGTCATACTTATTTATGTTCAAATGCTTTCTCGATCTTAAGTAGATCGATTGAATCAAATGACTCTTCATTTGAGCATGGCCATGCATTTCCTTCATCCTACTTATCGAGGGCCCAAGAGATATCTCTCTCACTTAAGAGAGGGACAAATCCCCATCTTGATTATTCATTGCCCTCTACATGGCTCCCACTAATCCCGATCGCTAACCTTTATGATCACCATGTTTCGGATGACGTTGGATTACGTCAAGGCATAGCATTATCATGTTGGACTCTATGATAATCTCGGGTTCAAGGATTTATTGACATACCGTATTGAGATTCACTTATGACATTTCCATGCAGTGATCTCAATGCGGGTCGGTCCAGATTAGTTCTCCAACCAATACCCATAAGATTGATCCGTACCATACGCATAATCATCCGATGATTATCAATCAAACTTATACTAGTATATTAATCACTTGAGTCTCTACTCAACGCGATTTTACTGTGGACATTTGAATAATCTTATTATTCGTGAATAACTATTATTCGATTATTATAATATTAAAACATGCACACATTATAATAATCAACGAGAAATAAATGATATCAAATAACTTTATTTAAATGTGACAATTACAAATCTAGGCACATCGAATGTCCTAGGGCACTATTCCCAACAATCTCCCACTTGCACTAGGACCATTCATTCATGACCTTTAGTCCTATCGCTCTAGCATGCTCAACATGCTTTCCTTGTGAGAGAGGCTTGGTAAGTGGATCTCGCAACATTCTCTTCCGTTGCTACTTTGCATATTGTAATATCTCCTCGTCGACGATATCTCCGACTAGGTGATATTTTCTCGAGTATATGTTTGGAATTATGATGGGACCTAGGCTCTTTAGCTTGTGCAATAGCACCATTATTGTCACAATAAAGGCTTATGGGACCACGGATGGTTGGCACCACTCCTAGTTCTAACGAACTTCTTGATCCATACGGCTTCCTTAGCCGCATCCGATGCCGCTGTGTACTCACCTTGTAATAATCAAGAACCGTGCTTTGCTTGGAACTCTTCCAACTCACAACACCTCCATTCAATACAAACACATAACCAGCTTGCGATTTGAAATCGTCTCTGCGGTTTCGAAACTTGCATCGGCGTAACCTCTTACAAACACTCGTTTCCCACCCTCCATAAACTAGGAAATCATCCTTGGTTCTTCTCAAGTACTTTAGGAAGGTTTTCACCGTTGTCGATGACTTTCACTGGATTCGATTGGTATCGACTTGTCATACTAAGAGCAAACGATACATCCGGGTCGAGTACAAATCATGGCATACATGATCGATCCAATAGCCGATGCGTATGGTATCTTGCTCATACGTGCTCGCTCATCGAGTCTTAGGACTCGAGTCTCACTCGGATGAATGCCATGTGACATTGGCAAGAGTCCTCTCTTGGAGTCTTGCATATTGAACCTCTTCAATATTTTATTAATGTATGTACTTTGACTCGGACCAATCAATCTCTTTGATCTATCTCTATAGATCTTTATCCCAATAATATAAGCACTTCTCCTAAGTCTTTCATTGAGAAACAACTTCCCAACCAAGTCTTGACTGCCCGCAAGGTGGGAATGTCATTTCCAATGAGTAATATGTCATCTACATATAAGACTAAGAAAACAACTATTCTCCCACTAACCTTCTTGTACACACAAGGTTCATCTTCATTTTGAATGAACCCAAACTCTTTGACAGCTTTATCAAAACGAAGATTCCACTCCGAGAAGCCTGCTTCAACCCATAAATGGATCTTTGAAGCTTGCAAACCTTTTTAGAATTTTTGGATGAACAAAACCTTCGAGTTGTGTCATATACACATCCTCGAGTAAGTTTCCATTAAGGAATGCTGTTTTGACATCCATTTGCCATATTTCATAATCATAGTATGCGGCAATGGCAAATAAAATTCTAATTGATTTAAGCATGACTACCGCGAAAAGGTCTCATCATAGTCAACACCATGAATCTATCTATAACCTTTTGCCACTAGTCTAGCTTTATAGGCTTGCATTATCATCCATGTCTTTCTTCTTTTTATAGACCCATTTGCACCCAATGGTTTTAACACCCTCGAGTGGATCTATCAAGTTCCAAACTTGATTGTCATACATGGATTGCATCTCGGACTTCATGGCTTCTAGCCATTCCTCGGACTCGTCCCGGGCGGCTTCAGATAGGTACTAGGCTCATCATCTATGAGCGATGCATCATCATCCTCCGTTACGAGATAACCATATCTCTCAGTTCATGTCGCATCCTATCGGATCTGCGTGGGACTTGTGTACTTTGAATGGGCTCTTCAACCGTTTGTTGAGCTTGTTCGGTTTCCATCGGTGAAGCGATGTCTTCTTGTGGTTCTCGATTTTCCTCGAGACTGACTCTTCTCCCACTGTCTCTTTTGGAAATAAATTCCCTTTCTAAGAATACATCATTTCGAGCAACAAATACTTTGTTCTCTGTGGGCTTATAAAAGTAGTATCCTTCAGTTTCCTTAGGATATCCCACAAATAAACATCTTTTAGATCTGGCTGCCAGTTTGTCAAACACTTGGCGCCTTACGAACGCTTCGAAACCCCAGATCTTTAGAAAAGCCAAGTTTCGTATCTTAGCAGTCCATTTCTCAAATGGTATCTTGTCAACTGCTTTAGATGGAACATGGTTAAGGGTGAATACTGATGTTTCTAAGGCGTGGCCCCAAAATGATAATGGAAGCTCTGTTCGACTCATCATGGATTGAACCATATCTAATAAAGTTCGATTCCTCCTCTCAGACACTTCGTTATGATGAGGTGTTCCGGTAGGAGTAAGTTGTGAAACAATTCCACAACTCCTAAGATGATCATCGATTTCTTAGCTCAAGTATTCGCCACCTCGATCCGATTGAAGGGATTTAATTGTCTTGCCAAGTTCATTCTGTACTTCATTCTTGAATATTTTGAACATTTCAAAAGATTCATGTTTATACTTCATAAGATAAACATATCCATATCGGCTAAAATCATCGGTGAATGTAATGAAGTATTGGTATCCGCCTCTGGCATGAGTGCTAAGAGGTCCGCACACATCAGTATGTATTAGGCCTAATAGATCACTAGCCCTTTCTCCATGACCGGTGAAAGGATTCTTCGTCATCTTGCCCAATAAACAAGATTCGCATGTCTCATATGATTCATAGTCAAAAGAGTCTAAAAGTCCATCATTATGGAGTTTAGAAATGCGTTTCTCATTTATGTGACCAAGTCGACAATGCCATAAGTAAGTCGGATTAGAATCATTGAGCTTAGGTTTCTTGGATGCAATGTTATAGACTTCCAAAGTGTCGGACTCATCTAGATCAATATTGTAAAGGCCAGTATATAACTTTGCAGTACCATAAAGCAAGTCATCAAAGAAAATACGAATGATCTTATTCTTAATAAGAAAACTGTAACCTTCACAATCTAATGTAGAAACTGAAATAATATTCCTATTCATAGCAGGAACATAATAGCATTTGTTCAAAACTAGCAAAAGCCCATTGGGCAAAACTAGATCATAAGTTCCTACGGCTAGTGCAGCAACTCTTGCTCCATTGCCGACTCTTAGATCTACTTCCCCTTTCTTCAGTTCTCTACTGCTTCTCAACCCCTGCACATTTGTACAAATGTGAGATCCACATCCAGTATCTAATACCCAGGAGTTAGAGGTAGATAAGTTAACTTCTATAACAAATATACCTGTGGCAGTCTCACTGCCCTTGGTACGCTTTAGCTCTTCCAAGTAAATCTTGCAATTTCTTTTTCAATGTCCTGGTTTATTGCAATGATGGCAATTTCCATCTTTGGGAGCTTTAGCCTTGAAACCCGGCCTAGTAGGGTCTTTAGATTTGGCAACTTTTGCCTTACCCTTGCCCTTGCCTTTGTTCTTAAAGGATTTCCCTTTGCTGACCATCAACACATGGTTTGGTTTCTTCTTAATATTCTGCTCACCGTTTTAAGCATCCCATGCATTTCAAGAATGGACTTCTCCATCTCATTCATATTATAGTTCATAATGAACGACCAAACTTTCGGCAATGAGTTTAGGATCACATCCGTGGAGTGCTCCTTAGAAAGTGGAAAACCAAGCCTTTCAAGATGATCAATATATCCTTTCATCTTGAGCACGTGAGCGCCGAGATGTCCCTCAACCATCTTGCAATCATACAAGGCTTGAAAGGTCTCATACCTTTCTTGCCTAGCATGCTTCGAGAAAGTTTCCTTGAGGTGAGCATTTAGCTCATAAGCTTCCATTTCCTCCAGATTCTTCTCAAGTTACGACAAATGGTGGCCAACATAAGACAACCCACATCAATGGAATCATCACAATCATACTTCCATTTGGCTTTTGTTGATTTATTTGCATTGTAAGCTGCCTCAAAGGGAATTACTTCCTCAAGAACATAAAACTTTCTTTCTTGATTGAGAACTATTCTCGTGCTCCTGATCCAATCCAGATAGTTGTTGCCATTTTCTTTCGGCTTGTCCTTCTCAAGGACGGATCGCGATGAAATGGTGGATGTGTTGTTTGATGCCATTCTACAAAATTCAATATGCAAAATATTTAGTCACATTATTTTATTTCTAAAAATACTCCCACTAAAACAAAGTACCCTCAATTTACAACATTTGTAATTTTAGTGGGCTAAGATCCCATTTCGCACAATCCTAAACTCGGCTTTGGCATGACGCCTAGAATTGAACTACTTTAGGTGGATAACTCTTTATCGATTACATCATATGTAACTCTTAGATTATGTCATGGGATTTGGCATCGTATGCCCAAGCATGTTATAATCCCATCTTATGCCTTAAGGTTCAAAACTATTTTGATTTCCAAATTCATTAAACGTATAGGTATCACCATTACCTATCCTACCTTACTAAGATAATCCGAGTGCCCACTTTGGCATGACCCACTCATGATGATCGAAGTCTTGATAGGTGTTTTTCAAATGAACGGCATTAAAATTTTAACGAGGATTTTTATCCTATGTTAATGTCTATGTTTGCTAACATACATCTAAACATACATAGCATCACATACATGCATAAATTTAAACATACATCGCATCACATGACAATAAAGCATAGGACCGTGTATAGCATGACCATAATCTAACGTGATTTTCATGAGCCAACATGAAAATCACAAAGGTCATCTAAAGGGTTAAATATGGTCTTCATTGATCTTCCAACTCCTTGGAACGTCATACGCGATCAATTTGCTCCTCGAGTCCATCTATCTCGTCCTTCTTGTCTTCATTACATTAATGAAATTTAATACTACACTAATAAATTAAATTACAAGAAGTACAAACGACACGCAGCCGTAAAATAATAAACAATTTAAATAGACGACTCAGCCGTAAAACCAATTATAATTAAACGACACGCAGCCGTAAAAACCAACCCATAAGAAATTAAATTATCCAATCACATTGGTCAATTTATGGTCATGCCATACACCACACACATACCATAAATAATTATCAAATAATTAATAAAGCATGTAATATACTAAATAATCAATTTATCCGATAATCGACAATAATTAAAATTTGAGTCATCACATGAACAAAAGCTGGACTCGCCGAGATGGTCACAAGAGATCTGGCACGGGTTTGCTCGGGTTCGAAACCCGGCGGTTGCGGTTGCAACATTTTGCAACTATTATTTCCAAATTTACTTTTATAACAAAAGGACTTATAAAAGGAACTACCGAAAAGTTACCAAAACAAGATTCACCGAGATGGAAAGTGGTGTGAAGGATAGCCGAATGGCGCGGGATCGAATCCGGTTTTGCGGAAGTATTTTTGCAATATTTAAAACAGATTTATTTGCCTTTAATAAAACCTTTCGTGTATTATTTCCAAAACAAACTCGCATAAGCACATGGTAAGTCGCTAGGCCGCTCGACCTCCGTGGTTCGAACCCCCAGTGATGCAAAATCATTTTGCTAATTAATACAACCATGGGTCCAGGCCCGACCCGACCCGGACCGGACCCGACCGCCCGACTGCCAGATCGCTCTGCAACAGCTTACGATGACAGCTTTTGCGAAAAATAGTCCGTAAAATTATTTTTGACGATCCGATTTAATCAAATTAAACCAGAAAAATATTTTATAAAATCTATATTTTATAAACATAATCAGAACATAATTTACACATAAATATGTTCTACATAAACAATTAAATTACATGCAAGTTGGCTCGATACCACTTTGTTGGGTTTTCTATGTATCGAATACAAAATAATCGGAGTAAAAACACATGAACAATAAAAGTGAAAACCCAATTTAGGATCGCATGCAGTAATTTAATTGTTTAATTAAAGAGTTAATCGAATTACCTTAATCCGATTGAACAAATCTAGATCCGGACTAGAAGCAGATGAATATCTCCTTCCTCTTCTAGTGATCCACACACGAACAATTCCACAAGCCGGATTGCTAGATCCTTACGAATAATATTGATAAATAGTACAACACAAATTCCTTACTAGAAGGATTGTACTATTGATCAAGATCAACTAAGGGAAGAGGAACGACCGACTCCGTTCTCCTACAGTATAATGTAGATGGCCGATTTTCTTCTTCTTGAAGGGACGATTTTAGGTCTTATTTTCTGGTTACAACTCCTTGTCCAAGACCTTATATTTATACTAAGTAAACCCTAGATTCAATAATCTAGTATTTTCTTAGTTGCCCCTCAACTTATTAAATAATACAATATATATAATATCCAATATTATATATATTACTTTATTATTTAATCTCCTTATAAATATAATATCCAATATTATATTTATTATTCCCAGTTGATATTTATTTCTACTTGTCTATAATTGTCGTATGTGCGACCCAAAAGGCTTATATTATGTTGGCAATTATTTAATACCTTATTAAATAATAAATCATAAGCGGCCTCTAGCAAGACATTATGATTACCCAAATAATATAAGTTAATAGTCCATTAAACCTTTTAACGTGTCAAATCCCTTTGTCACGCGATATCATATTTGAACTAAGTCATGGAGTCTGTCATACTTATTTATGTTCAAATGCTTTCTCGATCTTAAGTAGACTGATTGAATCAAATGACTCTTCATTTGAGCATGGCCATGCATTTCCTTCAGTCCTACTTATCGAGGGGCCCAGCAGATATCTCTCTCACTTAAGAGAGGGACAAATCCCCATCTTGATTATTCATTGCCCTCTACATGACTCCCACTAATCCCGATCGCTAACCTTTATGATCACCATGTTTCAGATGACGTTGGATTACGTCAAGGCATAGCAGTTATCATGTTGGACTCTATGATAATCTCAGGTTCAAGGATTTATTGACATACTGTATTGAGATTCACTTATGACATTTCCATGCAGTGATCTCAATGCGGGTCGGTCCAGTATTAGTTCTCCAACCAATACTCATAAGATTGATCCGTACCATACGCATAATCATCCGATGATTATCAATCAAACTGATACTAGTATATTAATCACTTGAGTCTCTACTCAACGCGATTTTACCAGGGACATTTGAATAATCTTATTATTCGTGAATAACTATTATTCGATTATTATAATATTAAAACATGCACACATTATAATAATCAACGAGAAATAAATGATATCAAATAACTTTATTTAAATGTGACAATTACAAATCTAGGCACATCGAATGTCCTAGGGCACTATTCCCAACAGAGAATGCATCTTGATGACATCTTGGAGCCAACGGTCTGCTCCGCCCCGATTAGTGTAATACCCGTAATTTCGATTTCCGGTAATTTCTTTTTTTCGGCGAAAGTCCATTTTGACAACTCGCTCATGACCTTTTCATCATTCTGAGAATGATTAATTCTTCACTTTTTGTCATTCGAGTTCGTTTCGGCATCGTTTTGTTGAGTTCCGTGTTCTTGAGCGGTTTTTCCGCACTTGAGTTCGATTCTTGCGAATTTCGTCCGAAACTGTTGTTTCGAGTTTCTCGTAAGTTCATTTAATGTTATTATTCATGTTGCGAGCTTCGGCTTGGTGTTTCGATCGTGTATCGTGTATTTCGGACATTTTGGGCCATTTTCGTAATTTCCCAAAGTTTGGGGTAATAACTTTCCGTTGTCGAATTTCGAGCCTTCGGGTGGTCGAAATCGTGTATTCTCTTAGTGCTCAAATTCGTCTTTGCGAGTACTTCGTAACCGTATCTTCGATTCGTATTCAGGTTTGGGTTTTGGGGTCGTTTGGGCCGTCGGAGTTGGCCCCGACCGAGTCATGGCCGGGTAGTCTGGGCCCAGGCCGGCACTGGCCGAGTTACGGCCTCAGCACCTGTCCGATGGCGACCTCTGATGACCAGCTAGGCACAACCGCCTCATGTCGATCAGCACCGATGGTCATCCAGTCGGCAAAGGCCGAACCTCAAGACTGGCACCACGTGCAAGGGCCGAGACAAGATCCGCGAATCACGGGCCATTGACCACAGCCTGGCAGAATCTCTCCACCAGCCGACAAGCCGCCGAAAGCTGTCAGTAGGGCCGCATGTGACTTTGATTCCGCCGAAAGCTGTCAGTAGGGCCGCATGTGGCTGACTCCGGACGCGTGCTGGCTCCTTATTGGACCACCCAGCTGCTGCCAGCATCTTCCTTGGACTTCTGCCCGACAGCCCGGGTGATCGCCCCATTATAATATTGGCCGGCAGGCGATCGGCACATTATTATAATGGCCGGCAGGCGATCGGCCGCCAAAGGACAGGACCCGGCTACCCCTATATATACAAGGCTCCCTGCACTTGTATTTTGGCTCCGGCATTCTGACATTATACACGCAATACAGAAGAAAACATCAAGCACTTGGCTAACCTCCAACTCTTGGTAACGGCTATCATTCGGTCTTACTTCTCCCGGCCTTTCTCCTCGAGCAGACTATCGGCAGGGACGAAGAACACCGAGCTTCGCTCAAGAGCCGGATTAACAGAGTCTTTTTACACTCATTGTATTTAGATTTCTCTTATTAATACTTGTATCTACGAATATTTGTATTAATACCATCTCGCGAGAGCATTCAAGCCCGGCCCTAACAAACCCGGCAAATCTTGTATTATTTATCTTCTCTCGGAAGTGCTCCCGCAATTGTTGTTTGTTGTCCGTCTCCAGCAGTATCTAATCTTCGGATAGATATTTTGGGCAACAACAGCGAATATGGGACGTTTTGTGATATTTGTTGTTATTCCTTCGTAAGGAGGTTGTGGCTGTAATATCCGCAATTTTCGATTTCCGGTAATTTCTTTTTTTTTCGGCGGAATTCTGTTTTGATGACTCGCTCATGACCGTTTCATTATTCTGAGAATGATTAATTCTACACTTTTTGACATCCGAGATCGTTTCGGTGTCGTTTTGTTGAGTTCCGTGCTTTTTAGCGACTTTTCCGCACTTGAGTTCGATTCCTGCGAATCTCATTCGAAACTGCTGTTTCGAGTTTCCTGTAAGTCCGTTTAACTTTGTTAGACGTGTTGTGAACTTTGATTTGGTTATTCGATCACGTATCGTGATTTTCGGGCGTTTTGGGCAATTTTGTAATTTCTTGAAAGTTACGGGTATCCGTATCTGTAATTGTCGTCTCGACCCGTTTCTTGGTCGTGTGTGATTAATTATTGCATTATGTTTTCATTTCGGGTCGTTGATGTCGTCCGCGAACTTTTCGTCGTGTTCGTTCCGTGCGTTTTCGGAAATCGAGTCGTCAGGCCACGGCAATGGGCGCCGGACGGTTGCGGGAGGAACCGGCACGGTTCTTGGGCTCTGGCCGGACGGGCGCGGCGGGACCGGCATAGCGTGCGCTTCTGCCGGGAGGCTGCGCGCTAACCGGCAGTCGTAGCGCACGCTATGCGGCACCAGGCCAGACGCTACTGGGCCGGCGGTGAGGCCCGGTGGTTCTCGACTCCAGAGAGTTGGCCAGAGCGCACGCTACGGCCGGCGCGCGCGCGCTAACCGGCAGACGTAGCGCACGCCGCCGGCATCTAGCGCGCTACAGGCGAGGATCAGTCCAGAGCCTCGGATGGACCATGGTCGGCCCGCTAGCGCACGCGCCGCACGCTTAGCGCACGCTAGGCGATCTGCCTATATAATTGACCGAGCAGCCCTGTTTCAACCCATTTTTTCATTTCAATCTTTTCTTTCCGCGGCCAGAGGTTTGGAGATCAAGGAGGCATGTTATTGAAGAACAAATCCACGAAGTTCTTGAGTTCATAACATCAATAAATCATCCGTTATCATCCTTTGATCCAGCGAATCAAGGTAATCTTCCTTAGAACCCTAATTTCGTGAATTTTGGGGGTTTTCGCATTTTTGTCCGATTCGTTCAGTGTTTTTGATTAATTCATGATGGGTATGATTAATCTTGGTAGTATTCTTGTGTTTAACATCATTTAATCCATTGTTCTTCGTCGAATCGAAGTATATTTCTTGATTTCCTTCGAATTGACTTTTTGGGGGATTTGTCCTCGATCTCGTTTTTCATCCGTTTTTGATGGATCGATTATGGTTAAATGATGTTTTTAAACATATTCTATGGATTGTATATCCATATTTCAACTTGGAATTCCATTTTCGGGTTTTGACGGGACGAATCGTGTTCTTGGCCGTTTTGGGGGAAATCCTTGAACCTTCGTCATTTGTTCTTTGAATTCAGCGGCTTTGGGTCGTACTTTGGAATTCATTTTCGTTGTTATTGTTTTCGTTCATAGTTCATTGTTGTGGATTGTCGTTCGGTGGAGTCGGCGAGTTCGTAGTCGGTTCGTGCCAACCTACTTCGGCCGATTCTCCGCGTTGTGGTCATTCGAGGCAAGTATCTTGCCCATACATTTCATATTTCTTAGGCATAATTATTGATAAATGATTTTATGCGAAATCCAATGTTTAATGAACGTTAAAAAGGATCGGTA
This sequence comes from Orobanche coerulescens, assembly GCA_033398695.1. Taxonomy (NCBI): domain Eukaryota; kingdom Viridiplantae; phylum Streptophyta; class Magnoliopsida; order Lamiales; family Orobanchaceae; genus Orobanche; species Orobanche coerulescens. The sequence goes on from CM065810.1 coordinate 38,727,888, forward strand.
TGTTCTCGATAAATATTGTCTTTCAACGATATTTCGTATACTTCGGGAATGGATATGTTCTCGGAATATGTGTGTTAGTTTCGTACGTTGAGAGACGTTATGATCGCATTGACCATAATTGTTTGCCGAGGATTGTGCATTGAATTGTATATTTGTTCGGTGGGTATTCCACATGATGTGATGTTAGTCGTTACTCCTTTGAAAGGAGGTTGTGATGCTTAGTGTTGCTTGTCTTGATAATCGGTTATTGTTGTGTGCTTGTTGTATGTGATGTGTCTCCGGGTAGGATTGTTGAATCTCCGGGATCCATACTTGCTAGTATGGGTCGGGCGAAACCGTAGGGTTATCCAATACGGGTATGTCTTGCGGGGACTCCGAGGTTCGGGGCTTTCTAGCCCGATGCCGAGATAACTTGTGGGGTTATCATCGGGTATGTCTTGCGGGGACTCCGAGGTTCGTGGCTTGTTAGCACGATGCCGGGATAACTTATGGTTGTGGTTTGATTATGTAAGTATATGTGCTTTTAGTCACGTGATCAAGATTACGGTGACATGTGATTTGATATAGTTTCCCTGTGGGTTATTCACTTGGGTTTGTTCTACGGGAGCATCTGAGGTCCGTGGCTTGCTAGCACGGGACGCGAATAATCTGTGGAAATAGGTTGTTATGGTATGATCGGGTCGTGGACCCCACTTGTTGTTATCGAATTTATGTTTTGGGAAAATGACTTTTGGGCTGTGTCCCTAAATGTTTTCGAAAGGCCTGAAGATTTTTAAATCCCAATGTATTCAAAACTCCCGAGGTCGTAAAATATTTTTCACAAGATGTTTATCGGTTTTACCCTATCTTTCGATTTAATCATTTGATTAAGTGAATCACCTCGGGAAGTATGTTTATGATTAACATGTTTCGTGGAGTATGATATGTATGGCTCGTTTTCGTATTTTATACTTGCACTAGCAAAACAGTGGAGTTTTGCTAACCCCCGAGTATTCGGGGGGTGGATGTCTATTTTTGCATTCAGGTTTTGGAGCATAACACAGGGTCGGCACGAAGGATGATGAAAGATGAACGATACTAATCACACGAGGATCCGTTGATGTCGTATTGGTCTAGTTGTATTTTCTTTTCCGCTGCAGTATCTTTTCCCCGTTGTACGGGAGTTTATTGTATTTTGACCCCTGCGTGGGTATGTGTTTGTAATCGAGTTGTATATTTTATTGAAAGACCAAATCGGTCTACTGAGTCATTTTAGCCTTGAAGGCATTGTCGAGATATTAAATGTTGTTATCAGCCTGGTAGATCCTCGAGGAGAGGGTCTACGGCGTGTAATATCCCTGAGTGGATTGGGGGTGTTACATAAATGGTATCGGAGCTTTACGTTGAGGAAACCTAGGCTGTCGGGTCAAGTCGTGTTGTTTGAGTCTTGTTTTGTCGGATTTTATCCGATCGAAATGTGTCGCGACGCTGCCCGAGTTTGTTGGTCGTGATTAGTATCGTGGGGCGATCATCATCTTCGTGCGACCTGTGGCTGTAAGTCTCCCTTCTTTGTGTTGTGCCTCGTGTGACACGAGCTATTTTTATGATTTATTTGTTAAGTGACGGAATCCTCTTATGGATTTTGATTTCTTGATATGTGGTTATTTGACCCTCATATTTCGTTTATGTGTGGAGTAGTATTGCTGGATTGTGCATGTTTGACTTTATTTCTTTTATCCGCTGCGTGAGTTCCTTTGTAATGGTTTTCGGTATTTTACCGACTGAGTTTTATTTCGAAAATCGATTCCATTACCCGAGTTTTGATGTTATGGTCTTGATCATTTTAGCGAAATTCTTATGACGGTATTTAACGTGTGGTAAATGGCTTTTGTAAATTTTTGAAACATTACCGTCGTCGGCCTTCTTGGCGTTTTTGTAAATGGTTTTTAGCCTGGTGGGTTTCGACGCGGGAACCACGGCGCTATAGAGTTTCGTGTAATTACCTGAAATTTTTGGGCATTCTAGCCCATTGAATTAACTTTGAAAACCTTGAGTATCTTAGAAAATAAATTTCGAGACGTACTTTTAAAATGAATTATTTTCTCGTGGTACATCTAAGGTGCCACAATATGTTTCCAAATCCTTCTACCTCAAGGACCAAAATGTTTTGAGATATTTTCAATGTTTTAGAAATACTTTTATTTAGACCCGAGGGTCGAATATTCTGAAAGTTTTCACTAAGAGAAAGTGTCCTCATTTTTATCAAATGCGAAATGGTTCTCCAAAGTCTCGACAATGATGTCTGTCCAACTTTTTGTAAAGTGATACTCAAGATCAACTAGTGTTCCCAAAATTTTTCTTTCAAAAGGTGGTTGTTTCGTGATGTTTAGTAATCGTATCCGGATATCTTTCGGACGGCCGAGGTCGCCGAACGATACCGTCATTCTGGGTGTTTGTATGTGTGTTGCTTTACGATGGTAATCGTTGTAAGTGTTGCATGTTATGATTTCCTGTTGTGCTGAGTGGTTTCTTATTCAGTATGCCGAGGGGCAGAGGTCGTGGTCGTGGCCACCGGATGCGTGATCGGGATCACGCTGCCGGTGATGGTATTGGTATTGGTGTTGCTACTATTTTGCAGCAGGTAGCTACACAGATGACTCAGTTGACTCAGGCAGTTCAGCGCGTTACAGAGGTGACCCAGAACACTGGCGCAAATCAGTGGCTTCGGGAGGTGATTAGTATGAACCCCCCTCGATTCGCCGGTGTTGCGGATGCATTGGGCTGGGATGGTTGGCTTTTCCAGTTGGGAAAGATATTCGAGGCTGTCGATTGTCCTGAAGAGCGGAAGGTACCTATTGCGCAGTACCTTCTTGATAAAGATGCCGCTAATTGGTGGGAAGCTGTTAAGCCTCGTGACCGTGATGTCATGTGGGCGGAGTTCCAGGCATTGATGGAAGCTGAGTTCTGCCCGAAACCGATTAGAGAACAGTGGATTCACGAATTTTATTTGGCAGAACCGCAAGATATTTCAGTGTCTCAGGCTATAATCGACTATAGCAAACAACTCAGTTATGTACGAGATCGGGTGAGAACCGAGGAAGAGAGGATCTTTCATTTTGACAGACGAATGAAGCCGGAGATTCGCGCGTATATGTCAGGACTCACTTGCACTTCGTTGAGGGACTACCAAGATCGAGTCTTGGCCCGTGAACTAGCTTCTTTATCATCGAGGCGTGTGCCTGAGTCGAAGAAGCAGAGGAAGTCCGATGACCTTGTGGACAGTGCAGGAGCTGGTGGTTCTAGTTCGCAATGTCGTAGTCTTTCTGCTGTGAAGCTCTGTCGCTCGTTACGTGGGACTAAGAGTTCCAAGTCGTCTGCTTTGACTCCTGGTAAAGCCAGGAGGTGTTTTAACTGCAATGTGGCGGGGCATGTCCGTGCACATTGTCCTTCTCCGCTAGTAACGTGTTACAAGTGCGGGCTTGAGGGACACCGGGTTCAGTTTTGCGAGTTAGTTGCCAAACCTTCCGAGGCACGGACTTGAGCACTAATATCAGGACCGGCTCCGAGGAGTCCCTGAGGAGCGTGGTCTATCAGTTGTATGTTATGTTATTTCCTTACCTTGTTGTTTCGAATTTCGGAAATTAACCTCTATTCGAAGTGGATTGGATTTTGAACTTCTGTATTTTCGACTCCGTCGACTCATTTATGTTCGTTGACATTTCTGATCTTGTCACTTGTTGGTTTTATTATATCCCTAACGGCGACGTTGTGTTGGTCGTCGTGGAGCGTGTTTTCACACCGTGTATTCCGTTGCGTTGTTGTAACGTTTCGCCGCTGGGCGTTATTTACGTGTTTCTTGCATATCTTGTTGAGTTTTCCTGGCGGGATATTGCTTCTCCCTACTTGTTTTAAGTTTCGGGACGAAACTTCTTTTAAGGAGGGTAGAATATAATATCCGCAATTTTCGATTTCCTGTAATTTCTTTTTTTTCGGCAGAAGTCCGTTTTGATGACTCGCTCATGACCGTTTCATTATTCTGAGAATGATTAATTCTACACTTTTTGACATCCGAGATCGTTTCGGTGTCGTTTTGTTGAGTTCCGTGCTTTTTAGCGACTTTTCCGCACTTGAGTTCGATTCCTGCGAATCTCATTCGAAACTGCTGTTTCGAGTTTCCTGTAAGTCCGTTTAACTTTGTTAGACGTGTTGTGAACTTTGGTTTGGTTATTCGATCACGTATCGTGATTTCCGGGCGTTTTGGGCCATTTTGTAATTTCTTGAAAGTTACGGGTATCCGTATCTGTAATTGTCGTCTCGACCCGTTTCTTGGTCGCGTATGATTAATTATTGCATTATGTTTTCATTTCGGGTAGTTGATGTCGTCCGCGAACTTTTCGTCGTGTTCGTTCCGTGCGTTTTCGGAAATCGAGTCGTCAGGCCACGGCAGCCGGGCGCCGCCGACGGTTATGGAGGAACTGCACGGTTCTTGAGCTCTGGCCGGACGGGCGCGGCAGGGACCGGCATAGCGTACGCTACTTCCGGGAGGCTGCGCGCGCTAACCGGCGATCGTAGCGCACGCTTATGCGGCACCAGCGCCGCACGCTACTGGGCCGGCGGTGAGGCCCGGTGGTTCTCGACTCAGAGAGTTGGCCAGAGCGCACGCTACGGCCTGGCGGCTGCGCGCTAACCGGCAGACGTAGCGCACGCCGCCGGCATCTAGCGCGCTACAGGCGAGGATCAGTCCAGAGCCTCAGGATGGACCATGGTCGGCCCGCCAGCGCACGCCGGCACGCTTAGCGCACGCTAGAGGCGATGCCTATATAATTGGCCGAGCACCTGTTTCAACCCATTTTTTCATTTCAATCTTTTCTTTCCGCGGCCAGAGGTTTGGAGATCAAGGAGGCATGTTATTGAAGAACAAATCCACGAAGTTCTTGAGTTCATAACATCAATAAATCATCCGTTATCATCCTTTGATCCAGCGAATCAAGGTAATCTTCCTTAGAACCCTAATTTCGTGAATTTGGGGGTTTTCGCATTTTTGTCCGATTTGTTCCGTGTTTTTGATTAATTGATGATGGGTATGATTAATCTTGGTAGTATTCTTGTGTTTAACATCATTTAATCCATTGTTCTTCGTCGAATCGAAGTATATTTCTTGATTTCCTTCGAATTGACTTTTTGGGGGATTTGTCCTCGATCTCGTTTTTCATCCGTTTTCGATGGATCGATTATGGTTAAATGATGTTGTTAAACATATTCTATGGATTTTATATCCATATTTCAACTTGGAATTCCATTTTCGGGTTTTGACGGGACGAATCGTGTTCTTGGCCGTTTTGGGGGAAATCCTTGAACCTTCGTCATTTGTTCTTTGAATTCAGCGGCTTTGGGTCGTACTTTGGAATTCATTTTCGTTGTTATTGTTTTCGTTCGTAGTTCATTGTTGTGGATTGTCGTTCGGTGGAGTCGGCTAGTTCGTAGTCGGTTCGTGCCAACCTACTTCGGCCGATTCTCCGCGTTGTGGTCATTCGAGGCAAGTATCTTGCCCATACATTTCATATTTCTTAGGCATAGTTATTGATAAATGATTTTATGCGAAATCCAATGTTTAATGAACGTTAAAAAGGATCGGTATGTTCTCGATAAATATTGTCTTTCAACGATAATTCGTATACTTCGTGAATGGATATGTTCTCGGAATATGTGTGTTAGTTTCGTACGTTGAGAGACGTTATGATCGCATTGACCATAATTGTTTGCCGAGGATTGTGCATTGAATTGTATATTTGTTCGGTGGGTATTCGACATGATGTGATGTTAGTCGTTACTCCTTTGAAAGGAGGTTGTGATGCTTAGTGTTGCTTGTCTTGATAATCGGTTATTGTTGTGTGCTTGTTGTATGTGATGTGCCTCCGGGTAGGATTGTTGAATCTCCGGGATCCATACTTGCTAGTATGGGTCGGGCGAAACCGTAGGGTTATCCAATACGGGTATGTCTTGCGGGGACTCCGAGGTTCGGGGCTTGCTAGCCCGATGCCGAGATAACTTGTGGGGTTATCATCGGGTATGTCTTGCGGGGACTCCGAGGTTCGTGGCTTGTTAGCACGATGCCGGGATAACTTATGGTTGTGGTTTGATTATGTAAGTATATGTGCTTTTAGTCACATGATTGCGGTTACGGTGACATGTGATTCGATATAGTTTCCCTGTGGGTTATTCACTCGGGTTTGTTCTATGGGAGCATCTGAGGTCCGTGGCTTGCTAGCACGGGACGCGAATAATCTGTGGAAACAGGTTGTTATGGTATGATCGGGTCGTGGACCCCACTTGTTGTTATCGAATTTATGTTTTGGGAAAATGACTTTTGGGCTGTGTCACTAAATGTTTTCGAAAGGCCTGAAGATTTTTAAATCCCAATGTATTCAAAACTCCCGAGGTCGTAAAATATTTTTCACAAGATGTTTATCGGGTTTACCCTATCTTTCGATTTAATCGTTTGATTAAGTGAATCACCTCGGGAAGTATGTTTATGATTAACATGTTTCGTGGAGTATGATATGTATGGCTCGTTTTCGTATTTTATACTTGCACTAGCAAAACAGTGGAGTTTTGCTAACCCCCGAGTATTCGGGGGGTGGATGTCTATTTTTGCATTCAGGTTTTGGAGCATAACACAGGGTCGGCACGAAGGATGATGAAAGATGAACGATACTAATCGCACGAGGATCCGTTGATGTCGTATTGGTCTAGTTGTATTTTGTTTTCCGCTGCAGTATCTTTTCCCCGTTGTACGGGAGTTTATTGTATTTTGACCCCTGCGTGGGTATGTGTTTGTAATCGAGTTGTATATTTTATTGAAAGACCAAATCGGTCTACTGAGTCATTTTAGCCTTGAAGGCATTGTCGAGATATTAAATGTTGTTATCAACCTGGTAGATCCTCGAGGAGAGGGTCTACGGCGTGTAATATCCCTGAGTGGATTGGGGGTGTTACAGTGGCGCTTGGTGTTGTTTGGTATTGGTAACCGCTTGTGATTGTGTGACATTAGTTGTGAGTATACGTCGACTAAAGTGGCCATTCTAGCGAAGTACCTAGCATTTGTATGCATATTCTAGTATTCAGATTATGGCTTCCTGTGGCGTTGTGGATGATATGTGTATTTTCACCTAGGGACGGTCTTACGGGACCTCTACGGATACGTATAGCTGTGAGTATGCATATCACGAACTAGGGTTAACCACACAGGGATGTCCGACGGGGCTCTGCGGGGTACGGCGGCCGTGAGTCTCGTACCAACGGTTAACTTTCAAATGTTTTGTTGGAGAACTGTGATTGTTGGCGCATATTTCGTCTGATTAGAATGGCAGTCCAAATGGTATCGTACTTGGCTGGAATGGCACTAGTAAATGTGTTGTGTGTGATTCGTCCCTTGGCTGTGATAATTTGGTATGGGTACGTGAGTCCAGTGGTTGCTCTGTGTATTGTAGCTCTGTGGTGTGTCGAGTTCGACCGTATGGTTAAGTTGCAAAGTTGTGCTCTTTGATGTCGTTCTGTGAGACTGTTGTCATGTTAATGTTTGGCATGATGTAGTTCCCGTCGGGTTATTCTTGCGAGCATGTGAAGTGGATGATTTTGGGTTGTGTCCCTAAGTGTTCGAAAGGCTTGAGACTTCTTAAACCCCAAATGTTTTCAAAAAACTCCCGAGATCGTAATATGTTTTGTAAGATGTAAAATGGTTTTATTCTTATCTTTCGTAATTCAAACTGCTTTGATCAAGTGAATTATCGTGGGAAGTATATTCATGATTTCTATGTTCTTGGAGTATGATATGTATGGCTCGTCCTTGTATTTATACTTGCACTAGCAAAACAGTGGAGTTTTGCTAACCCCCGAGTATTCGGGGGGTAGATGTCTGTTTTGCATCCAGGTACTTGCAGGTTGCTGGGGAGCAATTCACAGGATCGTTACGAAGGATGATGGACGACGGCGATAATAATCACATGAAGACCGGTGTTGAGTATTTGGTTATGTCTTATTTTGTCCTTCCGTTGTGTTTATTTTCCCTTATGCTGGAACGTTGATTTATGTTAACCCATGTGTGGGTATGAGTTATGAGAAAGAGTAATGTATGGTTGATGTGTATGTTGTGGTAAAAGACCAAATCGGTCTAATGGTCCGTTAATTACCCATGTCGGTATGTATTGTATTGTATTGTATTGTGGTGTTTCTGTATTTAGCCTGGTAGATCCTCATGGAGAGGGTCTACGGCACTGTAATATTCCCGAGTGGTTTGGGGGTGCTACAATTAGCATGGGCCGGATCCGGGTTCTGAACCACCTGAGCTATCGCCGCCATTTGTTTTACCATTTGCTGCATAACGGCCGCGATACCAAGGTTGGCACGCTCCTGAGAAGAAGCATGACTGTGACGGTCACCGGTACTGCCGGCTCCCAAAGAATGCGACGTGTCCGCCCCACCGGATGCCCCACGTCCTCGGCCGCGTCCACGACCACGACCACGGTTTCCTCCGGCATCCATACTGGTGTTAAGAGATAACAGAAGTATATCGATGATGAGTAAGGGAGGAAAAAGCAACTACGATTCAAGAAGTGGAAATACAATGCAAGAATCAAAAGGGCCGAATAAGAAAACTTACGAGCACTGGAAGTACCGAGATGCTGGCAGCGGTGTGACAATATGCAAAACAAAACATAACTAGACCCAAATAACCGACAAGCCTAGGTATCCATAAACCTAGTTTGCTCCGATACCATTTTCTGTAACACCCCCGAGATATTCGGAGTATATTACAGTGCCGTGGATCCCTACATGGGACCCACCAGGCTACAACGAGTAAACACCACTCGACTAACCATCTCGGCTAGCGAGGACACACATTTAAATAATACAACATATAAAGATACACCCGGAGCAACCGGCGGAATAATCAACAATGGAAAACATAAATAACTTGACGAATACAAGCCATAATCCGAAGCGAAAAGCCTAAGTACTCGCGAGTACAATATATAAGTTTCAGAAGTGGACAACAACCATATCGAATGAAATAACGAAAATAAAAGGACTCAAATGCATATGTCAACGACCCTGGCCAACATCCTCGTACTGTCCCAGCGCTTGCTCGTCCGGATGTTCATAACTTGAAATCCATAACAAGAATTTCTCCACAACGGGTCCCCAAAGGGGTTAGCAATTACGCTAGTACAAGTAATCAAGGCAAACCAATCGCTTACACATTTCATAGTACATGTACCAATATCATTTCAAAAACCAAAACCAGACATGTCTTTTCCGGAAATAAACAGTCAATCACATTTGCCTAGGACCGGGACGAAGCCAGAAATCCCACTCGAGGCCTCTAAGGACGCTCCCGAGCTGGCCACATTCATAAAACAAATCAAGCACCACACGTCACCTAGGACCGGGACGAAGCCACGAATCCCACTCGAGGCCTCTAAGGACCCTCCAGAGCTGGCTAGCGAAACAAACTCATGAATCCAGGACGAAGCCATAGATTCCCTCGAGGCCCCGTCGGACCCTCCCGAGGTGTGTAAAGCACACATAATATACATTACCATTTCACGTTAAGCATAAAGGTTTCCAAAAATACTTGCCTTGAATAATAGACGACGCAACGAACGGAAGGTAAGACGCTGACGAATGCTAGGGACCGACAATTACGAACCTAACAATTCAGAGAACACTATCACAACCAACTCTAGACGAATACAGAAATGGAATACACCCGAAAACCCGCCTACGATTCATGTATATTCGTATAGAAATAACAACGAGGGCGGACCACCACCGAACCGTCTCGAATACGCAACAACCATGAAATATACCATGAATCCGTAAGGAGAACAAGAATACTAGCAAGATTAATCATACTCATCATGAATTAATCTATCATACGGAACGAATCGGATGAAAACGTGAAACCCCCCCAATTTTCCCAAAACAAGGTTTTAGGAGTTTACCTCGAATTAATGACGAAGAACACGATTAGATGTTGATAATATACTCCAAAAACTCGAAGAAGATGATGGATCGGAGTTACAAAGCTTCAAATCGCCGGAAATGCCAAGAAAATCGCCTAGGAGTCGGATGGGGAGGAGGAGAAATGATAATGGCCGAAATCGGTCAACTCCTGGGTTTATAAACCCAGGCCGCGTTACGTACGTTAGCCACCACTTGCTAACGTACGTAAGTTGTATTACGTACGTAAGCCATAAGGTCCTAACGTACGTAACCAAAAAGGCAGAAATGACTGTACCATTTTGCACAGGCCGTTACGTACATAACCAAAGGTGTGTTATGTACGTAACATCCCTTCCAGGGGAGTACAGGCCAGAATTAGACAAGAGGGGGGTACCCAAAAGAGTTTAAATACAACGGTGAATAATTCATGATGGTACGAACGTAAAGGATTCGAGGCAACGAATGAAAGTGTTAAAAGAAAACATATTCCCGACTACCCAAAGGTTCGGAAAACAACAACCATCGTAATTATCCCAAAACTTTGGGAAATTACGTAACGGCCCAAAACATCTGAAATGAACTATACATGGTCGAAACACCAAACAAAGCTCAGAACAAGCATAATGACATGAGATGGATCCTCGGCAACCCCGAAACGGTGGTGCCGAACGACGATTTACGAGAATACCCGAAATAGCGACGAAAACAACATAAAACACCGAATCGAGTAAAACATGTCCGAAACAAGCTCGAACGACAAAAAGTACAATATTAAATATCCTCGAAATGTCAATACGGTTACGAGAAATTTGCCAAAAACGAAAATACACCAAAACAAGAATATCAAGAGAAAGGAAAAAATGCGGATATTACAACTTGGTTTGTGGATCAGGTGAGTAGTGATCTCCGCTTTCCTCTTCAACCCTTCCTTGTTTCGCTTTCTATTAAATAAAACCTTCCCCTTAATCAGTTTTCCCCTAACTCTTTTCTTTATATGGTCGGTTTTCTTGTGTTATGTAATTATAGACACGAGGAACCCGACCTAGATTTTTTTTTTTATTTTTGCTTCGGGTTAAAGAGCTTTAAAGGCTCTTTTTACTTGACTTCCCAGACCAACGCCCATTTCTTCACCCACCTTCCTTCCAATGTGAAGGACTGGAGGTTGCGCTTCTTTTTCCTCCGGCTTCTTTCGAATGACTCCTGGGGCTTTCCCACGAAATGGGCGCAAGCAACTCCGAGCCAGGCTCCTATTCCCAGGCGCAGTTCTATCCGAGTTGGGTAGGTTGATAAGGTTCGGGAATGGAACGCCATTCCTTGTAATTCTTTCCAGCTGACGCACTTTCATGATCTTTTATTACATTGTGGGCTGAGCTCGAATCCTTATCCAGCTATTCCCGATATTGGTAGGTTTTAACAGCTATTTCCTAGTATAATTTTATTATTTTGTCCTTCGGCTAACTTACTGACCTATTGTATTGTTTTTCATAGATCGCTTCATGCGGACCTGCCAATTCGATGCTTCCAAGCCTGCTGAACCGGTGAAGGATAAGACCCCCAGGTCGGCGAATCCACCTAAAGACAAGGTGGAGGGTTCGTCTAAACATAAGCAGAAGCCAGTGTCCAAACCCAAGGTTGGGGTGACTCTTCCTTCCGACCTGGCTCCTCCCTTAACCACTGGGCGGAGCCCTGCAAGCTCCTCTCGGCAGCTTTAGGTCGCTAAGCAGGACCATTTCCCCAGCTCTCCCGCTCCTAAGCGGCCTAAGACTGTAGGCCCCTCTAGTTCGACTATGGAGACTTTGCTTCGTTGCAAGGAGTGGGAGAAATTTCTCCCGTATTTCAGTTCCATAATCCCGGATAGGGATAGGCAGGCCATACGCACCTCCTCGGAGGACGCCTGCCTAGATTTGATGATGATGCACTTCGGGAAGGTACTCCTCCTTTACTCACCTTTTTCCTCGTTTCCACCATTTTTATTTTACTGATGTTTTGATGCAACTGCTTCCACCCCTTTTTTTAAACCGTTCTGCGCTACTTTAGTGAACTTTGTGGAGGAGCAGAAGAGCGGCGCTTCGTACTCTACCCAAATTACCCGGATGTCAGCTGATCTTGAGGCTGCCCTGAAGGTTAAGGACGATCTCGCTGCCCGACTGGAAGAGAGGGAATATCGCTTAGATACTGCCCTTAAGAATATTTCTGAGCGAGAGACGGTTTTGGAGCGGGCTCAGATGGCCAACGTTCAGCTGAATCAAGAGCTAAAATTTTCAAAGGCTCAGACTCAGACTGAAGGAGAAGGTTATCCGGCTCGAGGCTCGGATGGCAGAAGCTAAATCCGAATCTGAGAAGATCACCCAGATCGAGGCTCAGCTCGCATAGGCTAAGGCAGAGTCTAAGAAGGTTGCCCAACTTGAAGCCCAACTGGCCAAGTCTAGACCTGAGGGGTCGTCCTATGAGCGAGGAGTTGCGGATGGTCAATGTCGATTTCTAACCAGCAACGTCGGTCATTCCTACCTAGAGGCCTATCGTTCTTCCCTCCTAACCTAGTACCACAACTCTACCGCCTATCTAGCTCGACTGGCTCCAGCTGCGACGCAATACTTTGATTTTGCTTTAACTCGCGCCCGTGAGCAGCTAGCGACTATGGGCTTCTAGGGCGAGCTGGACAGGGATGCTGCTTTGGAAGATGCTACTGTCCCCTCAGGTTGGTCTGGTGACGTGGATGAGTCTCCTGATGCTGCTTGGTGGGAAGCCGCTCTTGGGGAGTCCATATCTGGATCCGGTCTGGATTTGGAGCCGTCATCCATCCCCCTTGCCTCATCTGACAGGGCTGATACTCCCGACGCTCCGACTAGGGAGGCTAACCCCGAGGCTTCCCCTTTGTCTCCTCCCCGATCTCTGATAAGTGTCATTTTTGTACACTTATCCATGGTTTGTATCGATAAAATTCACCCATAATTGAGCTAGTCTACTCGTTTTTTTTGCTTTTAATTTATTAGTTTTAATAATTTTATTTTTATTGGATGATGATCGGATTAAATAACTGAATTACTCAAGAAACAACATGTTTAATAAATATTCTCTTTATTGAATTTTGATATATTCATGTTGTAGGGCTTTTCGAGACGAATTCGGCAATCTTTCCGGATTCAAAATCAGAGTTATATATCAAAAGTTATCATCCGAAGAAGATCTGGGGCAAAAACGCAAAGTCTGAGGAATTCTGGGCTGAAAACGTAACTATCAAAGCTTCAAATGAGCAAATTTACGAAGCCACGTTACGGCCGTAACATTCAGGAAGTTACGGCCGTAAGTCACCTCTGTTACGGCCGTAACTCACGAATGTTACGGCCGTAACTCTTGATGATTGCTATGATTTGTCTAATTTTTATACTTTTGTGTATTATTGAGGGGATGGCTGGCATTGATCCGATATAATGTAATAATGCTGTAATTTTGGAGCTATTAGATGACTTTAGGTGTATAAATAGACCCCTTAGATCCTTCATCATTTACCATTCATCTTATAATTTTCCATTTTTCTTGTAAACTTTTCTTTTTGTGTGAAGAACACACTTGTGTTCTTGAGTGATCTTAGTTAGTGTGGTACAACATATGTTGTTCAGAGAGTTTATTGCTTCTATCTCCTTTATCTACTAAGGGAGTTAGGATCAATTCCTTTTCTTGATTCAACTAAGAATGACCACCAAAGCTTGTAATATGTGTAATAAACCCTTTATGGGCTAAGTTTCTTAAGTTGGGATTATAAACAAGGTTAGTCATGTTATTTATGTTTGTATAAAGATATATTATGAATTACTTATTATTGTGTGTGATTTTCATTGTTTTAACAATCTTTATTTATTTGGCCAATTAATGAAGATATTTATGGTCTTCATATGTTTCGAAAGAAAATATGTTTGATTAGATCAAATGATCTTCACTCTAAGTTGTTCTAGGGGATAGAAACATACCCCTAATCCTTAGATGATTCATTGAGTTATTTTCACAAATCCTAATGCTATGTATTGAAGCCAATCAACATAGAAATATAGTGGATTGATTCAATATGTAAGGGGCGTTTTATAGTTCGAAAGAGAAACCGTCTTTTTAAGGAAAATCGAATCTACACAACATAATAAGTGAATTCATCTTATGATCTCTAATACATCTTTTATAACTAATGACGAACTAAGTTTGTAATCCCAACTATTTCATTTTATCAATAATCAATCTATTATTATTGCTATCTTTTTATTTCCTTATAATATTAGAACTATTATTGCAATTTCTTTGCAATTATTAAACCAAACTTTTTAATTGTGTGTTTCACTCATCTTAAGTATCTATAAAAATAGACTAATAGTGTATAATTCAAATTATAACATAACTTCCTTGTGGGATCGATAAACCGGACTCAAAAAGTCCACTTTACTACTTGATACGATATCGTGCACTTGCGATAGTTACACAAAAAGCGTGTCAATCTCCTGGACCTACAGCTCAGTTTTGTTTGTATATGTTTTTACTCTTTTTGTTGTCCCTGTATTGGCGGAGATGTTTCTTAATGAAAATCCTTTACTATTTTTGTTGTCTTTGTACCGTAGCTTGGGTCTGTGCGATATTTGATGTGTCTGGTTGATGCAACCCAGTTTATGAAAATAGCCTTCTTTTTAATATGGCTTGACTACTCCAAACAACTCTTTTAGTTTTAGCAATCTTTCGAAGTTAATATATCTTGATTACTTCAACTTTTGGAGTCAACATAGCTCGGCTTTGACCATAACGTTAATATAGCTCGGCTACTTCAAGCAACTTTTTTAGTTTTAGCAATCTTTCGAAGTTAATATAGCTCGATTACTTCAACTTTTGGAGTCAACATAGCTCGGCTTTAACCATAACCTTAATATAGCTCGGCTACTTCAAGCAAATCTTTTAGATCGACTTAACTCGACTTTATCAACAACCTTAATGTAGCTCAGCTACTTTAAACAACTCTCAAGTTGACGTAGATCGGCTATTTCCAACTCTTTTGAGTGGAACATAGCTTGGATACTTTAAACAATTATTTTACGGCAAACATCCTTCCTTTCATTCAATATAGCTCAGCTCAAGCTTTAGGAAAATTTTCTTAGGTCTGAGGATAATTTTTCCAAGCTTGGTTTCAGGTCAGTTTACCTTTGTCTGGATCCGGGGGTATTTCACCTGATCAGATTTTCTAAGGCAGTTCACCCTTGTGCGAATCTGAAGGTATTTCCCCTGATCAGTTTTTCTAGGGCAGTTCACCCTTGTTGAATCTGAAGGCATTTCACCTGGTCAGATTTTTAGGGCAGTTCACCCTTGTTTGAATCTGAAGGCATTTCACCTGGTCAGATTTTTTAGGATAGTTCACCCTTGTTTGAATCTAAAGGCATTTCACCTAGTCAGATTTTTAGGGCAATTCACCCTTGTTTGAATTTGAAGGCATTTCACCTGGTCAGTTTTTTTTATAGTTTGTTTGAACCGCACATTCAGCTTTCTTTGATAATGGACTTATATTAAAACATTACAAGCTTTTTCCAACATTTCATCATACAAAATTTTTTTCTAAATGACATATGTTCCAAGGTCTTTTAATGGGGTGTCCCTCCATATCCTCGAGCTCATAAGCTCCCCCTGCATAGATTCGGATTACCTTGTAGGGGCCTTTCCAGTTTAGTTCTAGTTTTCCTATTTTTCTGAGAGCGTCAACTCGCCTGAGCACCAAGTCGCCGACTTGGAACTGTCTCTTCTTTACCTTTTTGTCATGAGCTGCTTTTATCAAGCTCTTGTATCTTTCTATTCGAGCTGCAACCATTTCTCTTCTTTCTTCTATGGTATCCAGCGCCTCCCTCATCATTTATTCATTTTCCTCCTCGTTGAACCATCGAACCCGGTGTGACATTTTTCCAACCTCTGTCGGGATGACAGCTTCAGACCCATATACCAGAATGAAGGGTGTTTCCCCTGTCGATGACCTGGGTGTGGTTCGGTATGACCATAGAACCGAGCTAAGTTCGTCCACCCATCCTACTCCGGCTTTGTCTAAGCGGGTTTTGATCCCTTGCAAGATTGTTCTATTGGTTACCTCCACCTGTCCGTTGGTCTGTGGATGAGCCACCGCGGCGAACCATTGTTTGATGTGCATCCCCTTGCACCAGGACTGGGTTCTATTCCCATTGAATTGAGTTCCATTATCTTAGATAAGTATTTGAGGCGCTCCATACCTGCAGCAGGTGTTGTTAAACATAAAGCTTATGATCCTTTGTTCGGTGATGGTGGCCACCGGCTCGGCCTCTACCCACTTGATAAAGTAGTCGATGGCTTCTACTAAAAACCTCCTTCCTCCCGAGCCAGGTGTAAACTGTCCCATGATGTCGATTCCCCATTTAGCAAAAGGGCAGGGTGCTCCCATGGTGATCATGTTTTCTGTCGGGATGTGTATTAATGGTGCGTGTATTTGACATTTCTGGCACCGCTTAACCATCTCAACCGCCTTCTTGCTCATTTTCGGCCAGAAAAAGCCAGCTCTTAGTGTTTTGCTAATTAACGCCCTTCCTTTGGTGTGATCACCGCAACACCATTCATGAATTTTTTCCAGTATGCCTTGCCCTTCTTCTGTCGGTCTGAGTGATCATTTCTAGCTTCTTGTCATCCTTAAGAGGATAGACATGTTGCGTAATTTGTGATCGAGTTGTATTTTGGTTTATGAGTTGTACTGCTGTGTTGTATTTTGAGAGACCTAATCGGTCTACGGTTTATGTTTTGGTCGAATTGACCACGTGTTGGTTTTGTTTTGTAGTCTCCTGCCTGGTAGATCCTTACGGAAAGGGGTCTACGACGTGTAATATCCCTGAGTGGATTGGGGGTGTTACACTAACTAAGTGGTCTTAAGTCCATAATGACTTCAAGTACAAAGTTTAAATCATATATTAATTAAGTTGTATCATCAAATTAAATAGCCCATTTAGATTATAAATTTACTCGTATTTTTTTATTTAATCAAAATAATAAAAATAGTTAAGTTATTAAAACTTGTATGATATTATTTACCTAACGAGACTATACATAAGGTAAGAACTAAATTTATTTGACAATGAAATTATGTAAAACTTTATCTTATATATTGAGAATTAATAACCTAATCTACTTATAAAATAATGGGGTCTATGTAACACCCCCACTCCGCTCGGGAATTTTACAGCGCCGCATACCCTCTCTGTGAGGATTTGCCAGGCTAGATACCAAACGAGACATCATAACATATGCTAACATGGCTAAATACGAATCAGTAGACCGATTTGGCCTTTCATCAACACATACAACTTAAACTTCATATACATCACTCTATAAAAACTCATACCCGCACAGGGGTCAAAATACAACAATTATCCCATACGACGGGAGAACACTACAACGGAAAATAAAATACAATACGACTACCAGTACCTAGTATTAGTATGCTTGTGGTTAGTATCACTTGTCTTCCATCATCCTTCGTATCGGCCCCGTGGTTTGCTCCCCTAGAACCTGCACGTACCTGAATGCAATACATACATCGACCCCCCAAATTACTTGGGGGTTAGCAAAATTCCACTATTTTGCTAGTGCAAGTATAAAGTGCAAATACGAGCCATACACAACATATTCCAAGAATATAATAATCTGAATAATCAACTGATCGAACACAGTGAAAGACTTCCCGAGATATTTCATTTGTGCAAAATAATCCGAAGCCATGAAAGACAGTAATAAAGCAAGTAAACAAATTTTAAACGTTTTACAGATCTCGAGAGTTTTTAGAGGAAAACATTCTAGGACTAAGGAGTCCTTATCTTTTCAAAAATCACCTAGGGTCACAACCCAAATATTTACTCGGTTCTTGACAATTATAATATAATCACGGGTCATGCAAATATAGCAATAAAAATATTATTCGAACTCATCAAGTAACAAATTCTAGAGGCCTCAATCGACCCTACCTGGCATCACACAAACACGGTCCGTACTCCTCATGTAACGAACTCCAGGGGCCTCGTCGAGCCCTACCTGATACCCATATATACTGTTCGTACTCATCAAGTAACAAACCCCCGAGACCCTGTTGGACCCTACCTGGTTCCACACAAATACTGTTCGTACTCATCAAGTAATGAACTCCAGAGGCCCCGTCGGACCCTACCTGGTTCCACAGATCAACACAACAATCTACAACGCATATCAATAACACCACGTTCACACACCACAAAGAGATATACTTCTCGAGCAACACCAAATAGCACTACCTCCTTACAAAGGTATCAGCAAACAGTACAACCAATATCACACAACATCACAATACTCATCAATAAGTACACATATCCACATACACACACACTTTGAAGAAAGGATATAACTTAAAGTCCACTAGCGATATAGTCGCACACAACGGTACCACATGAAAACAAGGCATTCCAATATACAACATTAATATACATTCTCAGAACGATACATTCATTTACAAACACCCGAGTTGATTTTGAAGCGAACCTTTATCGAGAATATACCGATTCTTTTGAAGGCTCATTAAATAATTCAAATTACACACATAATTAATCACCAACTACTATATCTACGAAATACGAAATATATGGGAAAGATACTTGCCTCGAAACCACGAACGAATGAAACGATGAACGGACGCAACCGAGCAACCATGGAACTTCCAAAATATAACGAGAATATCTCCACCAAGAATCAACAATACTCCTCAAAACCCGACTCTAACTCGCTGCGGAACAAAAAAAACAATCGAGGGTTCAAGGGTTTTCTCAAGGGAATCAAAATCATGCTCCGGGTGAAACGAAAATGATAAACGGAATCCTGGTCCGTAGATTACAACAAAATAACGAGAATTACATAACCAGTTCATCAACATCGGATTAAATCAAAGAATCCAGGAAAACCCCCCAAAATCACTCAACTAGGGTTCTAAGAAGAAAAATACCTCGATCCAACAAGAAAACAAGTGAGTTAGTGTTGATAACGTCAAGAAGACTCACCAAGATGAAGCTTGATAATGAAGATCGCCCCAGATCGCCCTAGAAGACCAGACCCGACGGATAGAGGCGGAAGAAGTCAAAACGACTTCCAAAAAACCATCCAGCAGATTATATAACTCGACCATGTTACGTACGTAAGCTACTAAGCTTAACGTACGTTAACAAGTTAATGTACGTAAAAGCTCATATATTATGTACACAAATGTTTTCCAAAGGCTTCTGCCCGATTTTCTACATATGATAACATATGCAATGAAAAGGGGTTAGCGTACGTAATGCTGCCCAGATAACGTACGTAACACACTGGCCATTACGGCCGTAACCTGCATTCTGCCAGTAAATTCCATTATGCTGTCCGACCAGTCCCGAACTACCTCAAAATGCGACGACTCGAAACATGCAAAGTAACGCTTACAAAGAATTTAAACAAACAAAAGAGTTAAACAAACATGCAATTCCGACAATCAGAAGGTAGGTAAAAACGAGTACGTAAGTGAGTACCTAAAACTTTGGGAAATTACAAAACGGCCCAAATGTCTGAAAAATCACGATAAGATATCGAATAATAATTCCGAAGTTCACAACAATGCCACAAAACTTAAATGAGCTTGTAGGAACGTCAAAACATCAGTTCCGAGCAAGACTCATTAGAATCGACCCTAATATGCCAATTAATTCGAAACAATAACAAAACTCGCTCGAATGACAAAAGGTGCAGAACAAAACATGCTCAAAATATGTCAATGAACACAAGCGAGTCGCTAGAATTGAAATTTATAGAGTTGAAAAATACGGGTATTATATTCTACCCCCCCTTAAAAGAAGTTTTGTCCCCGAAACTTGAAACAACGAAAACCAGGCAACAGCAAAGCAAGTAACCAACATATAGCATCTCTCAAGGATCTTTCAGAGTCAATCCCGATACTGGCACCGAAGCT
The DNA here is from genome assembly GCA_033398695.1 of Orobanche coerulescens. Lineage (NCBI taxonomy): Eukaryota > Viridiplantae > Streptophyta > Magnoliopsida > Lamiales > Orobanchaceae > Orobanche > Orobanche coerulescens. Next base: position 38,747,863 of record CM065810.1, read on the forward strand.
TGAGTAGTGGTTGAACCGGATACCATCTCGCAGTACTGAACTCGATGTCTCTCGTGTCCACAATTATAACAAGTCACCAGCCGTTTCTTACAATTCACACGCTCGTGGCCTGGAACATTACAGTTAAAGCACCTAGGCAAGTTACCCGCAGTTAATGATGCTGACCTGGATCTCTTAGATCTTCCAACTGACCCAGAAGGCTCCACAACTGATTGATGTGAGGGTTGAGGTATAGGAATCCCAGTCCCCATACTTCCCGATGAATCATCAAAAATCTTCGGCTTCTTCGTCGCAGTTGTAGGCTCTGCTGACATTAAAGCCATCTCAAATGCCAAGGCTCAATCTTGATAATCTTTCGGAGTGGTACACATAAAAGGAGCCATATACTGCCGAACACGAGGTTTCATACGCATATCGAAATAATGAACCTTGTCCACTTCACTTTTCACTTGATCCCGAACATAACATAGTTGCCGATTATAATCGACTATAGCCTGGGCTATCGCCATATCTTGGGCATAGCCGAGAAAACTCAACAATTTTACGCTATCAAACAGGCGGAAGACAGTAATTGGTCTCCATAGCAGTCTTGAACTCGGCCCAAGTATCTGCATGATCATTAGGCGCTACGGCCTCCCACCAGTCTGCAACTTCCTTGCCGAGGAGATACTGAGCAATGGGTACCCTCCTCTCATTAGGACCGGCCACAACATCAAGCGTTCTTTCTAACTAGAAGAGCCAATTCTCCCAACCTATCGAATCTGAGGAACATGCAAAACGAGGTGGATGCATTCTCATCACGTCGCGAAGCCACTTACTAGCTCCGTCGCTCCCATCTGAATGCTCACTCCGGTGCATACCCTTATTCATCTGTGCCAACTGGCTGTAATATCCGCAATTTTCGATTTCCGGTAATTTCTTTTTTTTCGGCGGAAGTCTGTTTTGACGACTCGCTCATGTCCGTTTCGTCATTCTGAGAATGATTAATTCTACACTTTTTGACATCCGAGTTCGTTTCGGTGTCGTTTTGTTGAGTTCCGTGCTTTTTAACGACTTTTCCGCACTCGAGTTCGATTCTTGCGAATCTCGTTCGAAACTGCTGTTTCGAGTTTCCCGTAAGTCCGTTTAACTTTGTTAGACGTGTTGTGAACTTCAGTTTGTGTATTCGATCACGTATCGTGATTTCCGGGCGTTTGGCCGTTTTGTAATTTCCCAAAGATTTGGGTACTTGTGTTCGTATTCGCTTTACCCTACTCAGGAGTGTCAGGATCATGTATTTGTTTAAAACTTGAGCTTGTGTTTTTATTATTGTACTACTTGTCTTGTTCGACGGTAGTGATTCGTGTTCGTCGCGTTCCGCGATCCTTTTTGGATTCGATCTCTGGCAGCTGTTCTGTACTGCCAGATGATTAACGCACGCTATTCTTCATAGATAGCGTACGCTATCGATGCTCGCCTTACGTACGTAACACAACAATGGTTACGTACGTTACCTGAATCGAGATTGATCCAAAGAGGTACTCGAGTACCCGTTAGCGCACGCTATTCCTCATCGATGGCGTCGCTATCCGTGCCTTCCTTACGTCGTAACACAGCACTTGTTACGTACGTTACGTTGTTCAGGTCTTTGGACAGTTGAGTTTGGATTGACTCTTACGTACGTAATAACTTGTCCATTACGTACGTAACATCACTAGCGTACGTTAAAGCTTATGGCTTACGTACGTTAGCTTCGCGCAGATTTATATATCTGAGGGTTGACCGATTTCGGTCATTTCTTCCTCTCCTCCTCCCTGCTGCGTTTTGGGCGATTTGGGGTAGATTTTGGACGAGCCTTCATCGATCTTTGATGGTAGTAATCATTCCGGTGGGTCTTCTTCGTGTTCATCAACATCTAGCCTTCATTCTTCTTCGAATCAAGGTAAGGTTTTAGAACCCTAGTTGAGATATTTTCGGGGTTTGTTTCGATTTCGTGATTTCAATCCGAGATTGTTAGTTCTATTGTCGTTATCTATTCGCTTTGATCATATCCCACGGATTGAAATTCCGTTTTCATATTTTTGTCGGGTCAATTCGTGTTCTTGGCCATTTTGGGGGAAACCCTTGAACTTTCGTCGTTTGTTCCTTTAATTCGGCAGCTTTGGGTCGTACTTTGGAATTCATTTTCATTGTTATTGTCTTCGTTCGTAGTTCATTGTTGCGGATTATCGTTCGGTGGAGTCGGCGGGTTCGTAGTCGGTTCGTGTCAACCTACTTCGGTCGATTCTCCGCGTTATTCTTATTCGAGGCAAGTACCTTGCCCATACTTTTCTCGTTTTATGGATATGATGATCGGTGGTCGTCTTAATGTGTTTGTTTGGTTATTTGAAATGAAGTTTCAAAGGATTTCGGTTTGGCCTCGTTAAAGGCTTTCTTTCAAAACGAGTGTGATTTGTGAACGGTGTTTTGAGAATTGATTATGATTTGGTTATTTTGAACGTTGAAGGATTTTATGATGATACTCCTATTGTTTAAAGTTATGGAATCGTGTATTCCGTATTTAATCTTGTTATGGTGTTTTGAAGAGTTTGGTAATGGTGTCGAGTTAATGGCCATCTCTAGTGAGTATTCTTAATGAACTTACATTCTTAGCATGTTAGTATTGCATGAGTAACGTGTGTGTGTGTATGCTCACTACGGGTTAGACTCGTGGGGTCTCGGTAGGGTTCCACGAAGGCTGTGGGACCGCGAGCTTGCTTTTAACCACTGTGGGTTAGATCCGACGGGGTCTCGGCAGGGATCCACGAAGCTGTGGGTCCGCGGTTAATTGTGGTGCATTTTACAAATGTGGTTTGATCATTGGCATTTCCGGAAATGAGTGCTTTCGAACGGTTTTCATTTGCATGCATTGACTAAATGTGTAAGAGGTAAGTTGTTCGTTTGGCCTACTTGGCTAGGATGGCTCTAGAGTATTTTGTTGTTTGTTTTAAATCCTTTATTTGTGGATTTTGATGTTGGGATACGAACCTCGTGGTCGTTCTTGTGTACTGTGAGTTGATGAGATTTGGGGCTAAAATCCCAATGGTTTTGCAAAAGTCGTTTTACGGATTTGGGGCTAAAATCCCAACGATTTGGTTAATGTCATTTTTCAGAAAGTAAACTTTTGGGGCGGTGACCCCTTTGTCTTTTGGATTTTGAAAAGTAGGATTTGATAATCCTGAATTGTTTTCTATTAAAACTCTCGATGGCATTCTAAACCGTTTTATAAATTATTACCATTGATTTATGATATTTCGTTTTTGAAATGTTTTCTCAAACCCTTGCCTCGGGAAGTACTTTTCGTTTCGTTTGGATCTTTGAGGATCCTCGGTTATTGTTATTCGTGGAATGTGAATTGTATGGCTCGTATTTGCACTTTGTATTTGCACTAGCAAAAGCGGTGGAGTTTTGCTAACCCCAGTATTCGGGGGTGGATGTCTGTTTGCATTCGGGTTTTGGAGCATAACACGGGGTCGGCACGAAGGATGATGAAAGATGATCGATACTAATCACATGAGGAACCGTACATCGTGTGTTGGTTGGTCGTACTTTATTTTCATTCTTTGTATTGTTCCGTTATGCAGGTGTAGTTGTATTTTGTCCCTGCGTGGGCATGAGTTGTATTTGAGTTGTATGTATTTGTGGAAAGACCAAATCGGTCTCGAGTCATTGTAGCCTTGAAGGCATTGTCGAGATGTTAAATGTTGTTACCGGCTGGTAGATCCTCGAGGAGAGGGTTTACGGCGTGTAATATCCCCGAGTGGATTGGGGTGTTACATAAATGGTATCGGAGCTTAGGTTGAGGAAACCTAGGGTCGGGTCAAGTCGTGTTGTTTGAGTCTTGTTTCGTCGGATTTTATCGGTAGTCGTGTCGCGACGCGTCGTTTGAGTTTGTTGGTCGTGATTAGTATCGTGGGGCGATCATCATCTTCGTGCGACCTGTGGAAGTAAGTCTCCCTTCTTTGTGTTGTGCCTCGTGTGACACGAGCTATTTTTATGATTATTTGTTAAGTGGTGGAATCCTTATGTGAATTTTGATTTCACGATATGTATTTAGTCGACTCTCGTATTTGATTTATACGAGGAATGTCGTCGTTTGTGATGTCTTTTTATTGTTGTTTTTGTCCGTTGTTGATGATTTTCGAATCGATTTGCACGTTTTACAAGTCTCTTGTGGAAGCTTTGTGCTTATACGCGTTCGACTTGTTCACTAGCCAGTGCGGGAGAGTATTTTATCAGTGGTTTTGTTCTGAATGTGGTATTTTATCGTTTATTTCCGTTTAAGGACATATATTGTCTTGATTTTAAACGTTTTGATGCGTGTGCTAGGAGTTGTTTTAGTGAACGTCGGTATGTGTGAGTTTTGGGCATTCTGGCCTATTGGATTTTTGAAAACCTTGAGTATCTTAGAAAAAATAAACTTCGAGACATACTTTTCAAATGACTTATTTTTTTGTGGTACATCCTAGGTGCCACAATGTATTTCAAAAAATTTTCTACCTCGAGGACCAAAATATTTTGAGATATTTTCAACACTTTTATTTAGACCCGATGGTCGAATATTTTGAAAGTTTTCACTAAGAGAAAGTGTCCTCATTTTTATCAAATGTGATATGGTTCTCCAAAGTCTCGATAATGATGTTTCACGTTTGTACTTTTTGAAATCATATACACAATATCAACCACAAATATTCAAATTATTTTCAAAATGAGGTTTTCGTTTTAAAAACCTATCCATTCCGTTTGAGAATTTGGGTATGTATGTGTGATGTTCGCGTTGTCATTTTGATACTTTCTCCCGAGTATGATCGAATTGGCGGTGTGAGCGTTGAGACGCTTTCCACACATTGGTTGTGCTAGCCCCTGTGAGAGGCGGAGTGTTGGTATTGAATGTTGTCGCCTCATGGCAATTTCTGCGTTGTCGCGCATGTGCGAGCTGTTAGAGCTTGATTTGGTATGACCGTGTGCATCGGTGATGGTTCCGTTATGCGTCGATTGTTTAATGTCTTGTTACCTTGCTCCCGTATTTGTGAATTTCGTGGACGAGGTCGGAGGTAATGCCCGTACTATTTTGACTTCTGTATTTTCTCTTCCCCCAGTCTATCGATTCGCTCATGTTCGTTGGTACTTTATGAACTTGTTCGGTATTTCAGTTTCATCGTCCGAACGAACTGTGATCTTGTTTTGAGTTGATCTGGTTATCGATGTTACTTTTTCGGGTTCAGTTCGATTCTTGTGAACCTTGCTTGGGAGTGACATCATCTGGTTCTACTAGTTCTTTTATTCGAAGTGGATCGGATTTGGAACTCTTATGTTTTTGACTCTGTCGACTCATTTATGTTTGTTGACATTTCTGAGATTGTCCGCCCCTTGTTTTTGTTTATCGAACGAGTGTGGTATCGTTTCGGAATAACTCATTTGTCGTTGTGACTTTTCAATCGCTATTCCCTTTCCTGTAGATCTTATGGGAATGCATGTCTTGTAGTTCTCACCAGATCATCCTGGGAGTTATTGTTTGAACTTTATTGTTCTTCGTGATTCGAACATGATTCTTCGATTTTTGTTGTCTCGATCGTTTGATTGTTCGGTTTTTATTGACCTCGTTCCGTGATTGGTGAACATTCAGGCTCCTTCGTAATTCCCTTCAGTTCGGGAAATTAGTTTCGTTTTCGATCTTCCATCCCTTAGACGGTGGGATTCCGTGTTTGTTCAGCGGTTGGCTCGCGTTTTGATTGATGTACCGTTGGGTTGGTCAATCATATTGATTTTCGTTCGTTGTGTTTTGTGATTGTCGGATAATTGACTTGGCTATATTATCCGTTTGATGACGCTTGTCATTTGTTGGTTTTATTATATCCCTAACAGCGACGTTGTGTTGGTCGCCGTGGAGCGTGTTTTCACGCCGTATGTTCCTTTGCGTTGTTCGTAACATTTCGCCGTTGGGCGTTAGTTACGCATTCTTGTGTATCTCGTTGAGTTTTTCCTGGCGGAATATTTCTTCTCCCTACTTGTTTTAAGTTTCGGGACGAAACTTCTTTTAAGGAGGGTAGAATGTAATATCATGATTTTCGATTTCCAGTAATTTCTTTTTTGGCGGAAGTCTGTTTTGACGACTTCGCTCATGTCCGTTTCGTCATTACGAGAATGATTAATTCTACACTTTTTGACATCGAGTTCGTTTCGGTGTCGTTTTGTTGAGTTCCATGCTTTTAACGACTTTTCCGCTTTCGAGTTCGATTCTTGCGAATCTCGTTCGGCTAACATTTGAGTTTCCCGTAAGTCCGTTTAACTTTGTTAGACGTGTTGTGAACTTCGGTTTGTGTATTCGATCACGTATCGTGATTTCCGGGCGTTTGGGCCGTTTTGTAATTTCCCAAAGATTTGGGTACTTGTGTTCGTATTCGCTTTACCCTACTCAGGAGTGTCAGGATCATGTATTTGTTTAAAACTTGAGCTTGTGTTTTTATTATTGTACTACTTGTCTTGTTCGACGGTAGTGATTCGTGTTCGTCGCGTTCCGCGATCCTTTTTGGATTCGATCTCTGGCAGCTGTTCTGTACTGCCAGATGATTAGCGCACGCTATTCTTCATAGATAGCGTACGCTATCGATGCTCGCCTTACGTACGTAACACAACAATGGTTACGTACGTTACCTAGTTCAGGATTGATCCGGTAGATGCTTGGAGTACCCCGTTAGCGCACGCTATTCCTCATCAGTAGCGTACGCTATCCGTGCCTTCCTTACGTACGTAACACAGCACTTGTTACGTACGTTACGTTGTTCAGGTCTTTGGACAGTTGAGTTTGGATTGACTCTTACGTACGTAATAACTTGTCCATTACGTACGTAACATCACTAGCGTACGTTAAAGCTTATGCTTACGTACGTTAGCTTCGCGCAGATTTATATATCTGAGGGTTGACCGATTTCGGTCATTTCTTCCTCTCCTCCTCCTTGCTGCGTTTTGGGCGATTTGGGGTAGATTTTGGACGAGCCTTCATCGATCTTTGATGGTAGTAATCATTCTGGTGGGTCTTCTTCGTGTTCATCAACATCTAGCCTTCATTCTTCTTCGAATCAAGGTAAGGTTTTAGAACCCTAGTTGAGATATTTTCGGGGTTTGTTTCGATTTCGTGATTTCAATCCGAGATTGTTAGTTCTATTGTCGTTATCTATTCGCTTTGATCATATCCCACGGATTGAAATTCCGTTTTCATATTTTTGTCGGGTCAATTCGTGTTCTTGGCCATTTTGGGGGAAACCCTTGAACTTTCGTCGTTTGTTCCTTTAATTCGGCAGCTTTGGGTCGTACTTTGGAATTCATTTTCATTGTTATTGTCTTCGTTCGTAGTTCATTGTTGCGGATTATCGTTCGGTGGAGTCGGCGGGTTCGTAGTCGGTTCGTGTCAACCTACTTCGGTCGATTCTCCGCGTTATTCTTATTCGAGGCAAGTACCTTGCCCATACTTTTCTCGTTTTATGGATATGATGATCGGTGGTCGTCTTAATGTGTTTGTTTGGTTATTTGAAATGAAGTTTCAAAGGATTTCGGTTTGGCCTCGTTAAAGGCTTTCTTTCAAAACGAGTGTGATTTGTGAACGGTGTTTTGAGAATTGATTATGATTTGGTTATTTTGAACGTTGAAGGATTTTATGATGATACTCCTATTGTTTAAAGTTATGGAATCGTGTATTCCGTATTTAATCTTGTTATGGTGTTTTGAAGAGTTTGGTAATGGTGTCGAGTTAATGGCCATCTCTAGTGAGTATTCTTAATGAACTTACATTCTTAGCATGTTAGTATTGCATGAGTAACGTGTGTGTGTGTGTATGCTCACTACGGGTTAGACTCGACGGGGTCTCGGTAGGGTTCCACGAAGCTGTGGGACCGCGAGCTTGCTTTTAACCACTGTGGGTTAGATCCGACGGGGTCTCGGCAGGGATCCACGAAGCTGTGGGTCCGCGGTTAATTGTGGTGCATTTTACAAATGTGGTTTGATCATTGGCATTTCCGGAAATGAGTGCTTTCGAACGGTTTTCATTTGCATGCATTGACTAAATGTGTAAGAGGTAAGTTGTTCGTTTGGCCTACTTGGCTAGGATGGCTCTAGAGTATTTTGTTGTTTGTTTTAAATCCTTTATTTGTGGATTTTGATGTTGGGATACGAACCTCGTGGTCGTTCTTGTGTACTGTGAGTTGATGAGATTTGGTGCTAAAATCCCAATGGTTTTGCAAAAGTCGTTTTACGGATTTGGGGCTAAAATCCCAACGATTTGGTTAATGTCATTTTTCAGAAAGTAAACTTTTGGGGCGGTGACCCCTTTGTCTTTTGGATTTTGAAAAGTAGGATTTGATAATCCTGAATTGTTTTCTATTAAAACTCTCGATGGCATTCTAAACCGTTTTATAAATTATTCCCATTGATTTATGATATTTCGTTTTTGAAATGTTTTCTCAAACCCTTGCCTCGGGAAGTACTTTTCGTTTCGTTGGGATCTTTGAGGATCCTCGGTTATTGTTATTCGTGGAATGTGAATTGTATGGCTCGTATTTGCACTTTGTATTTGCACTAGCAAAACAGTGGAGTTTTGCTAACCCCCGAGTATTCGGGGGGTGGATGTCTGCTTGCATTCGGGTTTTGGAGCATAACACGAGTCGGCACGAAGGATGATGAAAGATGATCGATACTAATCACATGAGGAACCGTACATCGTGTGTTGGTTCGGTCGTACTTTATTTTCATTTCTTTGTATTGTTCCGTTGTGCGGGTGTAGTTGTATTTTGTCCCTGCGTGGGCATGAGTTGTATTTGAGTTGTATGTATTTGTGGAAAGACCAAATCGGTCTCTTGAGTCATTGTAGCCTTGAAGGCATTGTCGAGATGTTAAATGTTGTTACCGGCTGGTAGATCCTCGAGGAGAGGGTTTACGGCGTGTAATATCCACGAGTGGATTGGGGTGTTACATAAATGGTATCGGAGCTTAGGTTGAGGAAACCTGGTGTCGGGTCAAGTCGTGTTGTTTGAGTCTTGTTTCGTCGGATTTTATCGGTAGGTCGTGTCGCGACGCGTCGTTTGAGTTTGTTGGTCGTGATTAGTATCGTGGGCGATCATCATCTTCGTGCGACCTGTGGAAGTAAGTCTCCCTTCTTTGTGTTGTGCCTCGTGTGACACGAGCTATTTTTATGATTATTTGTTAAGTGGTGGAATCCTTATGTGAATTTTGATTTCACGATATGTATTTAGTCGACTCTCGTATTTGATTTATACGAGGAATGTAATCGTTTGTGATGTCTTTTTATTGTTGTTTTTGTCCGTTGTTGATGATTTTCGAATCGATTTGCACGTTTTACAAGTCTCTTGTGGAAGCTTTGTGCTTATACGCGTTCGACTTGTTCACTAGCCAGTGCGGGAGAGTATTTTATCAGTGGTTTTGTTCTGAATGTGGTATTTTATCGTTTATTTCCGTTTAAGGACATATATTGTCTTGATTTTAAACGTTTTGATGCGTGTGCTAGGAGTTGTTTTAGTGAACGTCGGTATGTGTGAGTTTTGGGCATTCTGGCCTATTGGATTTTTGAAAACCTTGAGTATCTTAGAAAAAATAAACTTCGAGACATACTTTTCAAATGACTTATTTTTTTGTGGTACATCCTAGGTGCCACAATGTATTTCAAAAAATTTTCTACCTCGAGGACCAAAATATTTTGAGATATTTTCAACACTTTTATTTAGACCCGATGGTCGAATATTTTGAAAGTTTTCACTAAGAGAAAGTGTCCTCATTTTTATCAAATGTGATATGGTTCTCCAAAGTCTCGATAATGATGTTTCACGTTTGTACTTTTTGAAAGGTGATACTCAAGATCAACCAGTATTCTTCAAATTATTTTCAAAATGAGGTTTTCGTTTTTAAAACCTATCCATTCCCGTTTGAGGACTGGGTATGTATGTGTGATGTTCGCGTTGTCATTTTGATACTTTCTCCCGAGTATGATCGAATTGGCGGTGTGAGCGTTGAGACGCTTTCCACACATTGGTTGTGCTAGCCCCTGTGAGAGGCGGAGTGTTGGTATTGAATGTTGTCGCCTCATGGCAATTTCTGCGTTGTCGCGCATGTGCGAGCTGTTAGAGCTTGATTTGGTATGACCGTGTGCATCGGTGATGGTTCCGTTATGCGTCGATTGTTTAATGTCTTGTTACCTTGCTCCCGTATTTGTGAATTTCGTGGACGAGGTCGGAGGTAATGCCCGTACTATTTTGACTTCTGTATTTTCTCTTCCCCCAGTCTATCGATTCGCTCATGTTCGTTGGTACTTTATGAACTTGTTCGGTATTTCAGTTTCATCGTCCGAACGAACTGTGATCTTGTTTTGAGTTGATCTGGTTATCGATGTTACTTTTTCGGGTTCAGTTCGATTCTTGTGAACCTTGTTTGGGAGTGACATCATCTGGTTCTACTAGTTCTTTTATTCGAAGTGGATCGGATTTGGAACTCTTATGTTTTCGACTCTGTCGACTCATTTATGTTTGTTGACATTTCTGAGATTGTCCGCCCCTTGTTTTTGTTTATCGAACGAGTGTGGTATCGTTTCGGAATAACTCATTTGTCGTTGTGACTTTTCAATCGCTATTCCCTTTCCTGTAGATCTTATGGGAATGCATGTCTTGTAGTTCTCACCAGATCATCCTGGGAGTTATTGTTTGAACTTTATTGTTCTTCGTGATTCGAACATGATTCTTCGATTTTTGTTGTCTCGATCGTTTGATTGTTCGGTTTTTATTGACCTCGTTCCGTGATTGGTGAACATTCAGGCTCCTTCGTAATTCCCTTCAGTTCGGGAAATTAGTTTCGTTTTCGATCTTCCATCCCTTAGACGGTGGGATTCCGTGTTTGTTCAGCGGTTGGCTCGCGTTTTGATTGATGTACCGTTGGGTTGGTCAATCATATTGATTTTCGTTCGTTGTGTTTTGTGATTGTCGGATAATTGACTTGGCTATATTATCCGTTTGATGACGCTTGTCATTTGTTGGTTTTATTATATCCACTAAATGACGTTGTGTTGGTCGCCGTGGAGCGTGTTTTCACGCCGTATGTTCCTTTGCGTTGTTCGTAACATTTCGCCGTTGGGCGTTAGTTACGCATTCTTGTGTATCTCGTTGAGTTTTTCCTGGCGGAATATTTCTTCTCCCTACTTGTTTTAAGTTTCGGGACGAAACTTCTTTTAAGGAGGGTAGAATGTAATATCCGCAATTTTCGATTCCATTAATTTCTTTTTTTCGCGGAAGTCTGTTTTGACGACTTCGCTCATGTCCGTTTCGTCATTCGAGAATGATTAATTCTACACTTTTTGACATCCGAGTTCGTTTGGTGTCGTTTTGTTGAGTTCCATGCTTTTTAACGACTTTTCACTTTCGAGTTCGATTCTTGCGAATCTCGTTGGCTATTTGTTTGAGTTTCCCGTAAGTCCGTTTAACTTTGTTAGACGTGTTGTGAACTGGTTTGTGTATTCGATCACGTATCGTGATTTCCGGCGTTTGGGCGTTTTGTAATTTCCCAGATTTGGGTACTTGTGTTCGTATTCGCTTTACCCTACTCAGGAGTGTCGGGATCATGTAATTGTATAAAACTTGAGCTCGTGTTTTTATTATTGTACTACTTGTCTTGTTCGACGGTAGTGATTCGTGTTCGTCGCGTTCGCGATCCTTTTTGGATTCGATCTCCGGTACATTGCATCTTGCCCAGGATGATTAGCGCACGCTATTCTTCATAGATAGCGTCGCTATCGATGCTCGCCTTACGTCGTAACACAACAATGGTTACGTCGTTACCTAGTTCAGATTGATCCGGTAGTGCTTGGAGTACCCGTTAGCGCACGCTATTCCTCATCGATGGCGTCGCTATCCGTGCCTTCCTTACGTCGTAACCACGGCACTTGTTACGTGCGTTACGTTGTTCAGTCTTTGGGCCGGTTGAGTTTGGATTGACTCTTACGTCGTAATAACTTGTCCATTACGTGCGTAACATCACTAGCGTCGTTAAAGCTTATGCTTACGTACGTTAGCTTCGCGCAGATTTATATATCTGAGGGTTGACCGATTTCGGTCATTTCTTCCTCTCCTCCTCCTTGCTGCGTTTTGGGCGATTTGGGGTAGATTTTGGACGAGCCTTCATCGATCTTTGATGGTAGTAATCATTCAGTGGGTCTTCTTCGTGTTCATCAACATCTAGCCTTCATTCTTCTTCGAATCAAGGTAAGGTTTTAGAACCCTAGTTGAGATATTTTCGGGGTTTGTTTCGATTTCGTGATTTCAATCCGAGATTGTTAGTTCTATTGTCGTTATCTATTCGCTGTGATCATATCCCAGTTGAAATTCCGTTTTCATAATTTTTTCGTGTCAATACGTGTTCTTTGCCATATTTGGGGAAACCCTTGAACTTTCGTCGTTTGTTCCTTTAATTCGGCAGCTTTGGGTCGTACTTTGGAATTCATTTTCATTGTTATTGTCTTCGTTCGTAGTTCATTGTTGCGGATTATCGTTCGGTGGAGTCGGCGGGTTCGTAGTCGGTTCGTGTCAACCTACTTCGGTCGATTCTCCGCGTTATTCTTATTCGAGGCAAGTACCTTGCCCATACTTTTCTCGTTTTATGGATATGATGATCGGTGGTCGTCTTAATGTGTTTGTTTGGTTATTTGAAATGAAGTTTCAAAGGATTTCGGTTTGGCCTCGTTAAAGGCTTTCTTTCAAAACGAGTGTGATTTGTGAACGGTGTTTTGAGAATTGATTATGATTTGGTTATTTTGAACGTTGAAGGATTTTATGATGATACTCCTATTGTTTAAAGTTATGGAATCGTGTATTCCGTATTTAATCTTGTTATGGTGTTTTGAAGAGTTTGGTAATGGTGTCGAGTTAATGGCCATCTCTAGTGAGTATTCTTAATGAACTTACATTCTTAGCATGTTAGTATTGCATGAGTAACGTGTGTGTGTGTGTATGCTCACTACGGGTTAGACTCGACGGGGTCTCGGTAGGGTTCCACGAAGCTGTGGGACCGCGAGCTTGCTTTTAACCACTGTGGGTTATATCCGACGGGGTCTCGGCAGGGATCCACGAAGGCGTGGGTCCGCGGTTAATTGTGGTGCATTTTACAAATGTGGTTTGATCATTGGCATTTCGGAAATGAGTGCTTTGAACGGTTGTGATTTGAATGCATTGAATAAATGTGTAAGAGGTAAGTTGTTCGTTTTGCCTACTTGGCTAGGATGGCTCTAGAGTATTTTGTTGTTTGTTTTAAATCATTTATTTGTGGATTTTGATGTTGGGATACGAACCTCGTGTTCGTTCTTGTGTACTGTGAGTTGATGAGATTTGGGGCTAAAATCCCAATGGTTTTGCAAAAGTCGTTTCTGGATTTGGGGCTAAAATCCCAACGATTTGGTTAATGTCATTTTCGAAAGTAAACTTTTGGGCGGTGACCCCTTTGTCTTTTGGATTTTGAAAAGTAGGATTTGATAATCTGAATTGTTTTCTATTAAAACTCTCGATGGCATTCTAAACCGTTTTATAAATTATTCCCATTGATTTATGATATTTCGTTTTGAAATGTTTTCTCAAACCCTTGCCTCGGGAAGTACTTTTCGTTTCGTTTGGATCTTTGAGGATCCTCGGTTATTGTTATTCGTGGAATGTGAATTGTATGGCTCGTATTTGCACTTTGTATTTGCACTAGCAAAACAGTGGAGTTTGCTAACCCCCGAGTATTCGGGGTGGATGTCTGTTTGCATTCGGGTTTTGGAGCATAACACGGGGTCGGCACGAAGGATGATGAAAGATGATCGATACTAATCACATGAGGAACCGTACATCGTGTGTTGGTTCGGTCGTACTTTATTTTCATTCTTTGTATTGTTCCGTTATGCAGGTGTAGTTGTATTTTGTCCCCTGCGTGGGCATGAGTTGTATTTGAGTTGTATGTATTTGTGGAAAGACCAAATCGGTCTACTGAGTCATTGTAGCCTTGAAGGCATTGTCGAGATGTTAAATGTTGTTACCAGCCTGGTAGATCCTCGAGGAGAGGGTTTACGGCGTGTAATATCCCTGAGTGGATTGGGGGTGTTACACTGGCGGCGTCGGCAACATAAATAGTACCTCTATTTGTTTGCCCCTGATCACGCGACTGGTCATCTTGACCATCGGTATTGGACGGATTGGCGCTCGACAATGAACGGGTCACCTCAACACGCTCCTGACTATGTCTACGACTAAGACCACTACCTCGGCCTCGGCCCATCGGCATACTAAACAGGCAACCGTTCAATAGAATGAAACACAACATTGCAAAACAACATATCTAAATGCCATCTCAGTACAAAATATCCACGTAAGACAATAAATATTAGCACAACAAAAATATCCGCTCCGGATAATTGCACAAATTCAAGAACTACTGCCGCAACAAATAGAACTTACAGTCATAACTAACAAATCACATGACCATATCAACATAACACTTACGTCCATTACCGCTACAAATACGGCCGTAACAAACCACACCTCATGGTAGTCAATCATTGATAACATAATTTTTAAAACTCCATTAAGTATTCGTTAAAATAATAACATTTTAAAATTCTTGATTTCGTATGATTTTCCAAATAAGATTTGAAAATACTTTTGATACCTCGGTCTGTTTTAATAAAACAATAACCTATAGGTCGTAACCATCGCCTTTTTTTTGAAATCATTTGCAAAACAATATTTTGGAATATCGAATTTCCTCGTAAACAACATTATCATAACCATGTCACTACGTATAATCATCCCAGGTAACAAAACACAAGGTAACAACATGTTACCACGCAACATCATCCTAATTAAAAACACACACAACAATACGCGGCCGTGCTCCCTTGGCATCGACTCCTAGAGCTTTCACCAAACTATCACTGTAACACCCCCATAAATCATCCGAGAATATCACACGACGTAGACCCTGTTCACAAGGATCTACCAGGCTAAACATTACAAAATGTGACAACACAACAAATGCCAACATGGCTACATATGAAACAGTAGACCGATTTGGTCTTTCATAAATAACATACAACTTATACTCCATATATCCGTGGTTCAAAACATATACCCACATAGGGGTCACAATACAACAACATTCCCATACAACGGGGAAACACTACAGCGGAAAAGAAAAAAATGCAATCCGACCAACAGTACCCAAGTACTGTCCATCATATGATTAGTATCATTTGTCTTCCATCATCCTTCGTATCGATCATGTGTTTTGCTCCTCAAAATCCTGCACGTACCTGAATGCAATAACAGGCATCCACCCCCCGATTACTCGGGGGTTAGCAAACTGGAATTTTGCTAGTGTAAGTATAAAGTGCAAATACGATCCATACAAAACATATTCCAAGAATATAATAATCTGAATAATCAACGGATCGAACTCATTGAAAGACTTCCCGAGATATTTCATTTGTGCAACATAATCTGAAGCCATGAAAAGCAGTAATAAAGCAAGTAAATGGATTGTAAAGCGTTTTACAGATCTCAGGAGTTTTTAGAGGAAAACATTTTGGGACTAAAGAGTCCTTATCTTTTCAAAAATCACCTAGGGTCACAGCCCAAAGATTTACTCGGTTCTCGACAACTATAATATAATCATGGTTCATGCAAATCTGATAATAAAAATATTATTCGTACTCAACAAGTAATGAATTCCAGAGGCCTCAATCGACCCTACCTGCCATCACACAAATAGGGTTCGTACTCATCAAGTAACGAACTCCAGAGGCCTTGTCAGACTCTACCTGGTACCCACATATACTGTTCGTACTCATCACGTAACGAACTCCAGAGGCCCCATCGTACCCTACCTGGTTCCACACAAATACCATTCGTACTCATCAAGTAACGAACTACAGATGCCCCGTCGGATCCTACCCGGTTCCACAGATCAACACAACAATCCACAAAGCATATCAATAACACCACGTTCACATACCACAAAGAGATATACTTCTCGAGCAACACCAAATATCACTACGTCCTTACAAAGGAGTCAGCAAACAATACAAGCAATATTACACAACATCATAATACTTATCAATAAGTACACATATCCACACACACACCTTGCCGAAAGGATGTAACTTTAAGTCCACTAGCAATATAGTCGCACGCAATGGTACCACACGAAGATAAGGCATTCAGATATACAACACTAATATACATTCTCATAACGATGCATTTATTTACAAACACACGAGTTGATTTTGGAGAGAACCTTTATCGAGAATATACCGATTCTTTTGAGGTTTCATTAAAACATTCAAAATGCACACATAATTAATCACCAACTACTATATCTATGAAATACGAAGTATAAGGGCAAGATACTTGCCTCGATAATTGATGCGAATCCTCCGAAGAACATGGCTCAACCGGAAAGCCTTGAAAACCTACAACCTCTACGAGAAAACAACAACGATACAATTACTATGCATAAAATAACCAAATACGACGGGAGACACGCCCAACACCCGAAGGAGACTCATTGAAACATTTAATCGAACGTTAATGTTCAATAGTTCCCAAGAACACTCAATCATCAATCGAGTCAAACAACTCAAAATATAGATATACAATCCATAGAACACGATTAATAACATCATATGACACCAACCGATTCATCAAAATCGGACTAGATTTGGAAATCAAGAACAAAACCCTAAAAAGTCGATTCTAGAGATTCAAGAACATTACCTTCAATCCGATGAAGAACGATGGATTATGTGATGTTAATCCTTGCTAGGAACTCAAAAAGATTGATTGATGATGAAACCTCGACCAACCCTAGCCTTTCAAACCAATCTCGTCGACCGCAAGAAGATAAGGAGAAGGAAATTGTGAAAAATGTGAAATGAAGTCTGCTGCCCGCCTATATATAGGCCGCATCACATTACGTACGCAATACTGCATGTTTAGTGTAATATCCGAAATTTCTACTACTGTTGTTTAATGTTATTTTATCCGAGTTATGTTATACATCATGGAATCTTTACAGTATGGATAAAATAAATGAAGGACTAAGATGTATTTATTGGTATAATTGTCGTACTTGGTCGACAATTGCATTTGAGGATATAGTGTGTCGTGTATATGTATTCGGTATATTGAGACGACGAGCAGGATCAGTGTAAATGGCTAAGTATAGAAGCCGTAACGTACGTTAGGCATATGTGCTTACATACGTTAATTCCCATAGGTTATGTACGTTAACATTAGGTCATTACGAACGTTAATGTATTAGGTGAGATATAGTTGGTTGATTAGAGAGGACTTTGTCAAGCGTAGCATACGTTAAGCATAGGAGCTTACGTACACTAAGATACAAACGTAACATACGTTACATTGATTATATAATGTACGCTATGAGAGGAATCTGACAGGATCCGGATATGATCGACAGGTGGGCCCGTGGTCGGCAGCTTTCGGCGTAGAACATGCATGAGCGAGTCAAATCCTTGATAACGTACGCTATGAGTAGTGTATTACGTACGCTAAATGGATATGTACTATAGCAAGTCAACGTATGTATTACGTACGTTATGACCTATGTATTATGTACGTAAGCGATCGAACGAATCAAGGCAGTAAGTTCTGGAATGATGTTACGTACGCTATGAAGGACCTGTAGCGTACGTAAGGAGCATTACGTACGTTAATATGGATTGGTAACATACCTAATGAGCGCTGCATATTATAAATTAAGGATCGGTTTCTTATTTCTTCACGAGAACAAAACCATTCCTTCCTCCAAAATTCATCCCTCTGAGTATGGTAGTGAAGATAAACCTCTTCTATCTTGGATATAAGCTTGGAAACATGGATTTGAGGCTTGGATATAAAGATATGGTTGATCCTTGATGTGTTTGATGGTGTTGTTCATGTTCTTGAGGTATGTTGTTGAACTCTACACCTTGATTTTAGATTCTTGGTATTGTTATCCATACTTGATTCATATGATGATGATTATAGTGATGTTGATACGATTCTTAATGTTATAAGTAGTGTATATTGAAGAATATGCTGATACATGAGTTGGATTATGAGCTGGATGATTATCTACATGTTAAAGGATATCGAATTGTGTTGTTTTGATGACTATGAACATGATTTCGAATCATTTAGTGTTCTTGAGGAACTCTTGATAAATAAAACATAGAAAGACGGTCGTATGTTGAATTATTTGTAGATCGAATATTCGTTAGGTCGTGTCGATTGTAGTGGAGAATTCGTATGTTCTTGATGAAATACGAATCATGATAAACAATTTGGAATCCGGAAAGATTGTGATTGATCATCGAATATGATTTCCTTTACATTCGTAACCGTAATCGTATTGTGGTTGTGAATTCATAATTGTTTGAGTTGGATTGTTCGGACTTGTGTTTAATCAAGATATTGTGGAATCGTTGGGTTTGTTGATTGGTTATATTGACTATTAATAATGACTATCGGATTTTCGGTTCGTATTGTGGATATGAGTTCGTAATATTTTGAGTTATACTATTTGTTTTGTATATGATCGAGGAATTTGTTGATCCGTTGTAGATTGGTTATATCGGGTATTGATTATTATCGAATGTGTGTTAATTGATTACTTCAATAGGTTGTGATCATGGATCGTTGGTTATAATCGTCGACTAGAATTATATGTTGCGGTCGAGTTCGAGTACGTTCATGAATCGCTTTGGTCGGGAGCCGAGGAGCTTGTAGACGACGGCAAGGACTTGGTAATGGCTTCGTTATCATCGTGTCGGTATCGAGGCAAGTTATTACTTGCTCAGTTTATAATATTTAATGAATGATTTCCGTTTCATTCGTTTATAATTCGTATAGCAATGATTGTAATTGTGAACACAGGATATTTGGGATTATAAGTTGATTTTGGATTTTGGGAATTTAAATCATAATGTATATGATTTACTTTTGTTAATAGTATACTTGGGTATCGAAGATACCTTGTGATAAAGACGAAGATATGAATTATCTACAGTCCGTGACATTTTGGACCGTCGAGTATTGAGAATAAAGGTTGGTGATGGTTTAGACATCGAGATTGCTCTCGAAGGACTCAGGGCAAGTACTCTAATCATTTTTGTCATTTTGTGTCAATCATATTGCGATACATTGTGTATTATTGTTGTCATGCATTTGTGTATTGTTGTTAATATGCATTTGTGAATTGTTGTCATATGTCCACCTTGTGTTGGTCCGACGGGATCATCTTGGGTATCTATGTTGTGTGCGCTGGGACGCTGGACAGGTATTTCCACCATGCGTTGCTCCGACGGGATCATCATGGGTATTTATAGTTGTGTGCGCTGGATCATTGGATTTCCATGTGTTTTTGTTGTGCATATGTATATTATGGGTTATCCACCTTGTGTTGGTCTTTCAGGATCATCTTGGGATCTATGCTGTGTGCGCTGGATCATCGGATTTCCATAAGTATACATTGTTGTTGTTATCGTGGGCATATTGATGTCGTCATGTGAGTATGCATTTGTAGGTCTTGTGTTAGGACCATGTCTATATGCTGTATTGGTCAGATATCGGATTAGACTGACATGATTCATCGTGGCATTGCGTATCCTGAAGTATGTTTTGTATTTCCTTTTGGGTACTTTTCTTTGATGGACAATCGATTTTCATGTTGAGATTTGATAATGATATCCGATGGATTGGGTTGGACAGAGTTAGTAAATTTCGTACCAGTGAGTTATAATGATGCTTTGAGAACCTTGGGTATTGATAAAATGCAGTATAGATGTTTAGGTATGAGCTTATTATGTTGTTGAGGATACGAGATGTGAATTTTGGTAAATTTATGGCGGTAAGATTACATTGGTAGTATTCTTACTCAGTATCTCATTGGTATGTAATTATTGATGTGATGTGACCGTTATCATTGTTGAGTATTATGGCCGACCCCCTCGTGGGCTTTCTTTTGAGGTTCTTGGGATATCAAGCTTGTAGTGGTCGTGAAAAGATGAGCTTCCCGGAGGATACTGGCTATGGCATGTGTTTGTGAATCAAGTATTCTGATTTTTGTTGTATTCCGCTGCGAGAGTATTTTTAATTGTTTGTCCTTTCCGCTGTGTGAGTATTCTTAAATGACCTTGCGTTATCTGGCAACTTAAGTTACTTTGGATATGGTTTTCTAAACTATTTTGTCGGTATGTGTAAGCGATAGCTTAACGTATGTTTTTAAACTGTTGAGTTTTGGCATTTCGGGCCTTGTCCTTTCAAATGAGATTTTGCAACGGTTTTGATAAAAGGATTTTATAAAGTCTTCAAATCTTCTTAAAATATAGTACCGTCGTTAGCCTTTTGGTCATTTGTAAATGTTTTCAAAAATGTCTTTTAGCCTTGTGGGTTCCATCTCAGGGCCCACGACGCTCTAATATTCCTGGATGGCTCTGGTGTGTTACAGAATATGGTATCGGAGCTTGAAAACCTAGGCAGTCGGGTCGAGTCGAGTCATGCTTTTGTCGCGTCATTGGAGTTGTCGATTGACGAATTCTAGAGCCCTGGATTTTCTTGTTCACTCGGGCTTGTGCGTTATGTGATTTACCAGTGTGGTACTGTGGTTGTTGTAAACTTTTCCAAATTGTATTAAGGTGTTTCTTCGGATAGAGATGTGTTGTGTTCTCGAGTTGAACTGATTTTGCAAAACGTGTGTTTTGAAAATATCTGTATCGAGTATTTTCTAGAGTTGACACATGTGCTAGTATCACAGGGAATCTTCGGCTTCACGATATGTAAGTATTAGGATTTTTGAATTTTATTGAGATTTATTGCCATTCTAAGTTGATATGCTTTGAGATTCAGAAAGATATTATGTGTCACAGTATGAGGTGACAGAGCTGAGACAGGATTGATGATCTTAAGAAGCTACGATTTTGGAATCAATATGTCGGTTAAACTTTGGAACGGAGTTGTGCATTTGGGAGAAATGTTGTGGATGGTTGAGAAGAACTTGTAGTCATGTTAATTCATTTTGAGATATATGAACTATTTTTGAACATTTGAAAATGACACTTTTCAAAATGAATGTTCCACGAATGTTTTATGGAGAATGATTTTTGGGCCGAGACCGAATCGATTTTGAAATAGTTTTGTGACTCAGGACTTGGGGTCCAAAAGTGTTTTCTACTTTATAAACTTTTTGTAATGTGGAACGAGATATGGGTTGAGACCCTAATGTTTCAAAAAGGCTTTTATGTTTTCCTAAAACTCCCGAGATTTGTAAAACTCTTTATCAATCGTTTATCTATTTCATTTTTGCCTTTCGAGGTTTTGGTTTGCTTGTTCAAATGAAACTTCTCAGGTAGTCTTTCGCCTTGTTTGATTTGTTGATTATTCAATGTTTTGTCATAACATAGTTGAGGTGATCCAGGATGGGTTAATGGTCGACATTGCGAGTTAAATGTGGAAAAAGGAGTTTTTATCGGAGTCTATATATATTGAGATTTTGGATTCTATCATTGATTTTCCAACCGAATGTCAGTGGAATTGGAGATGAGCCGAATTGGTATACAGGAGTATGGATGTGGTCAATCATTTGCATAAGTTTTCATTTTTGTTCATTTCTAAACTTTAGAATCATCTGGATTCGAAGGAAATTGTTACCAAAATACTTGGCAGTAGCGAGCCGGTTTAAATTTTCGAAAATTGATTTTGTGGTCTTACCAAAATTTACGTTTTGAGTTTTGAAATTCTTGAAAGAATTTTCGGAAATGGATTTTTGTTGACAATATTGTATGATTTCAAATTGTTTTGAAAATATAATTGGTATACGTACCACCGTAGTGCATAATGCATATCATGGTGAAGTTCCGAGTGAGACTCACAGACGAGATAACACATTAATGGTACGAGGAAGAGAGATTCGAACTTTAGTATGGTAGTTTAGTTATACAGGGATGATTGGTTGATTGATCGGATAAGAGAAATATGTCGCGTATTGCAGATTCAGTACAAAATATGATTTTAGAACTTTGAGTTTTGTGAACAGGAGCATATATGCTATGTGGCTCTATTGATGTGGTGGTAGCGCGATTTTGCTATTGTGATTTTTGAATCTTGAGCTATACTGATTGGTCGTTCCCACTCCACTGTATGTGATTAGTGTAATGTTTTGAGAACTTTATTCGTCTGTATATCCATCTCTGTGGTTCTGTGTTGATCGTTTTGGAACTTACCGTGTGAGGGTATTCTCGATTATTGTTGCTCGTTCGTTGATGATATTGGAATTTATCATATTGATGATATACTCGATTGTGTTTTGACCTTTGGATTGGTCGTATTGGAGTTTATCATGTCAATGGTATCCTCAGTTAATTTGCTGGTTGATCATTGTTAATGATCGTATGAGCGATTTGTTTTTTATGACGGATTTGCATGTTTCGAGGACGAAACTTATTTGAAGTGGTGTAGATGTAATATCCGGAATTTCTACTACTGTTGTTTAATGTTATTCTATCCGAGTTATGTTATACATCATGGAATCTGTACAGTATGGATAAAATAAATGAAGGACTGAGATGTCTGTATTGGTATAATTGTCGCACTTGGTCGACAATTGCATTTGACGATATAGTTTGTCATGTATACGTATTCGGTATATTGAGACGACGAGCAAGATCAGCGTAAATGGCCAAGTATAGAAGTCGTAATGTACGTTAAGCATATGTGCTTACGTACGTTAATTCCCATAGGTTACGTACGTTAACATTAGTTCGTTACGTACGTTAAAGTATCAGGTGAGATATAGTTGGTTGATCAGAGAGGACTTTGTCAAGCATAGCGTACGTTAAGCATAGGAGCTTACGTACACTAAGATACAAACGTAACGTATGTTACGTTGATTATATAACGTACGTTATGAGAGGAATCTGACAGGATCCGGATATGATCGACAGGTGGGCCCGTGGTCGGCAGCTTTCGGTGTAGAACGTGCATGAGCGAGGCAACTCCTTGATAACGTACGCTATGAGTAGTGTATTACGTACGCTAAATGGATATGTACTGTAGCAAGTCAACATATGTATTACGTACGTTATGGCCTATGCATTACGTACATAAGCGATCGAACGAATCAAGGCAGTGAGTTCTGGAATGATGTTATGTACGCTATGAAGGACATGTAGAGTACGTAAGGAGCATTACATACCTTAATGTGGATTGGTAACATACGTAATGACCGTTGCATATTATAAATTAAGGATCGGTTTCTCATTTCTTCACGAGAACAAAACCATTCCTTCCTCCAAAATTAGTCCCTCTGATTATGGTAGTGAAGATAAACCTCTTCTATCTTGGATACACTACAAAAAAACAATTTTTACCAACGCCAAACGCCATTGGTAAAATAGAAAATGGCGTTGGTAAAAAAATTACCGACGCCATTACCGACGGCAATCCGCCGTTGGAAAAACGCTCGACGGTAATTTTTTCCCGACGCCGCCATTTACCGACGCCATTTTTGGTGTCGTTAAATTAAAAAAAATCTAAAAAAGTCAAGTCAGGACTCAGGCGGGTCACGTCCGAGCTCAGGCGGGGCTCAAGCGGGTTAGGTCCAGGATCAAGCGGGTCAGATTCGGTCAGGTTCGGGTCCGGGCCGGTCAGGTCCGGGTCCGGGCGGGTCAGGTTCGGGCTCCATTCAATTTCAAATGGTTGAGAAAGATTATGGTTTATAAACCACATAAAACACTACTGTTTTTTCGATGTGGGATAGTGTAAAAAATTTACCGACGCCTAAATGGCGTCGGTAATGGCGTAAACGGCGTCGTTAAATTAAAAAAAGAATAAAAAAAATTTACCAACGCCAAAATGGCGTCGTAAAGGCGTCGGTAAATGGCGTCGGTAAACGACGTCGTTAATTGTGAAAAAAGAAAAAAAGAAAATAATAAAAATTTACCAACGCCGGAGTGGCGTCGGTAAGGTTGTCGGTAAATGGCGTCGGTAAACGGCGTCGTTAATTGGGAAAAAAAAGAAAAAAAAAATAAGTCTGTGAACCGATCGTCGGCAATGGCGTCGGTAAATCAATTAAATAACGGGCGTCAGTAATGGCATCGGTAAATTATAAGTTTAACAACAGCGGGTACGGGCGTTGGTAAATGGCGTCGGTAAAAACTGTTTTTTTTTGTAGTGATATAAGCTTGGAAACATGGATTTGAGGCTTGGATATGAAGATATGGTTGATCCTTGATGTGTTTGATGGTGTTGTTCATGTTCTTGAGGTATGTTGTTGAACTCTACACCTTGATTTCGAATTCTTGGTATTGTTATCCGTATTTGGTTCGTATGATGATGATTATAGTGGTGTTAATACGATTCTTAATGTTATAAGTAGTGTATATTGAAGAATATGATGATACATGACTTAGCTTATGAATTGAATGATTATCTACATGTTAAAGGATATTGAATTGTGTTGTTTTGATGACTATGAACATGATTTCGAATCACTTAGTGTTCTTGAGGAACTCTTGATAAATATAACATAGCAAGACGGTCGTATGTTGAATTGTCGGATTTTTTAGATATGAAGATCGAATATTTGTTAGGTCGTGTTGATTGTAGTTGTAGAATTCGTATTTTCTTGATGAAATACGAATCATGATAAACAATTTGGAGTCTGGAAAGATTGTGATTAATCATCGAATATGATTTTCTTTTTATTCGTATCCGTAATCGTATTGTGGTTGTGAATTCATAATTGTTTGAGTTGGATTGTTCGGACTTGTGTTTAATCGAGATATTGTGGAGTCATTGGGTTTGTTGATCGGTTATATTGACTGTTAATAATGATTATTGGATTTTTGGTTCGTATTGTGGATATAAGTTCGTAATAGTTTGAGTTATACTATTTGTTTTGTATATGATCGAGGAATTTGTTGATCCGTTGTGGATTGGTTATATCGGGTATTGATTATTATCGAATGTGTGTTAATTGATTACTTCAATAGGTTGTGATCATGGATCGTTCGTTATAATCGTCGACTAGAATTATATGTCGCGGTCGAGTTCGAGTACGTTCGTGAATCTCTTTGGCCGGGAGCCGAGGAGCTTGTAGACGACGGCAAGGACTTGGTAATGGCTTCGTTCATCGTGTCGGTATAGAGGCAAGTTATTACTTGCTCAGTTTATACTATTTAATGAATGGTTTCCGTTTCATTCGTTTTATAATTTGTATAGCAATGATTTTAATTGTGAACACAGGAGATTTGGGATTATAAGTTGATTTCGGATTTTGGGAATTTAAATCATAATGTACATGATTTACTTTTGTTTTTGGTATACTTGGGTATCGAAGATACATTGTGATAAAGACGAAGATATGAATTATCTACACTCCGTGACATTTTGGACCGTCGAGTATTGAGAATAATGGTTGGTGATGGTTTAGAATCGAGATTGCTCTCCAAGGACTCAGGGCAAGTACTCTAATCATTTTTGTCATTTTGTGTCGATCATATTGTGATACATTGTGTATTATTGTTGTCATGCATTTGTGCATTGTTGTTAATATGCATTTGTGAATTGTTGTCATATGTCCACCTCATGTTAGTCCGACGGGATCATCTTGGGTATCTATGTTGTGTGCGCTGGATCACTGGACAGATATTTCCACCATGCGTTGGTCCGACGGGATCATCATGGGTATCTATAGCTGTGTGCGTTGGATCATTGGATTACCATGTGTTGTTGTTGTGCATACGTATATTATGGGTTATCCACCTCGTGTTGGTCTTTCAGGATCATCTTGGGATCTATGCTGTGTGCACTGGATCATCGGATTTCCATAAGTATACATTGTTGTTATCATGGGCATATTGATGTCGTCATGTGAGTATGCATTTGTAGGTCTTGTGTTATGACCATATCCATATGTTGTGTTGGTCAGATCTCGGATTAGACTGACATGATTCATCGTGGCATTGTGTATCCTGAGGTATGTTTTGTATTTCCTTTTTGGTACTTGTCTTTGATGGACAATCGATTTTCATGTTGATATTTGATAATGATATCCGATGGATTGGGTTGGACAAAGTTAGTAATTTCGTATCAGTGAGTTATGATGATGTTTTGAGAACCTTGGGTATTGATGAAATACAGTATAGATGTTTAGGTATGAGCTTATTGTTGGGTTTTCTATGTATCGAATACAAAATAATCGGAGTAAAAACACAGCGGAATAATAAAAGTGAAAACCCAATTTAGGATCGCATGCAGTAATTTAATTGTTTAATTAAAGAGTTAATCGAATTACCTTAATCCGATTGAACAAATCTAGATCCGGACTAGAAGCAGATGAATATCTCCTTCCTCTTCTGGTGATCCACACACGAACAATTCCACAAGCCGGATTGCTAGATCCTTACGAATAATATTGATAAATAGTACAACACAAATTCCTTACTAGAAGGATTGTACTATTGATCAAGATCAACTAAGGGAAGAGGAACGACCGACTCCGTTCTCCTACAGTATAATGTAGATGGCCGATTTTTCTTCTTCTTGAAGGGCCGATTTTAGGTCTTATTTTCTGGTTACAACTCCTTGTCCAAGACCTTATATTTATACTAAGTAAACCCTAGATTCAATAATCTAGTATTTGCTTAGTTGCCCCTCAACTTATTAAATAATACAATATATATAATATCGATATTATATATATTACTTTATTATTTAATCTCCTTATAAATATAATATCAATATTATATTTATTATTCCCGATTGATATTTATTCCTACTTGTCTATAATTGTCGTATGTGCGACCCAAAAGGCTTATATTATGTTGGTAATTATTTAATACCTTATTAAATAATAAATCATAAGCGACATCTAGCAGGACATTATGATTACCCAAATAATATAAGTTAATAGTCCATTAAACCTTTTAACATGTCAAATCCCTTTGTCACGCGATATCATATTTGAACTAAGTCATGGAGTCTGTCATACTTATTTATGTTCAAATGCTTTCGATCTTAAGTAGATGATTGAATCAAATGACTCTTCATTTGAGCATGGCCATGCATTTCCTTGATCCTACTTATCGAGGGGCCCAGAGATATCTCTCTCACTTAAGAGAGGACAAATCCCCATCTTGATTATTCATTGCCCTTTACATGACTCCCACTAATCCCGATCGCTAACCTTTATGATCACCATGTTTGAGATGACGTTGGATTACGTCAAGGCATAGCGATTATCATGTTGGACTCTATGATAATCTCGGGTTCAAGGATTTATTGACATCTTGTATTGAGATTCACTTATGACATTTCCATGCGGTGATCTCAATGCGGGTCGGTCCATATTAGTTCTCCAACCAATACCCATAAGATTGATCCGTACCATACGCATAATCATCCGATGATTATCAATCAAACTTATACTAGTATATTAATCACTTGAGTCTCTACTCAACGCGATTTTACCAGGGGACATTTGAATAATCTTATTATTCGTGAATAACTATTATTCGATTATTATAATATTAAAACATGCACACATTATAATAATCAACGAGAAATAAATGATATCAAATAACTTTATTTAAATGTGACAATTACAAATCTAGGCACATCGAATGTCCTAGGGCACTATTCCCAACAATCTCCCACTTGCACTAGGACCATTCATTCATGACCTTTAGTCCTATCGCTCTAGCATGCTCAACATGCTTTCCTTGTGAGAGAGGCTTGGTAAGTGGATCTCGCAACATTCTCTTCCGTTGCTACTTTGCATATTGTAATATCTCCTCGTCGACGATCTCTCGACTAGGTGATATTTTAAGTATATGTTTGAAATTATGATGGGACCTAGGCTCTTTAGCTTGTGCAATAGCACCATTATTGTCACAATAAAGGCTTATGGGACCACTGGATGGTTGGCACCACTCTAGTTCGTAACGAACTTCTTGATCCATCTGGCTTCCTTAGTGCATCCGATGCCGCAGTGCTACTCACTGAGAATCGGCATCAAGAACCGTGCTTTGCTTGGAACTCTTCCAACTCACACCTCCATTCAATACAAACACATAACCGGCTTGCGATTTGAAATCGTCTCTGTCGGTTTCGAAACTTGCATCGGCGTAACCTCTTACGGCCCATTTCGTTTCCCACCCCTCCATAAACTAGGAAATCATCCTTGGTTCTTCTCAAGTACTTTAGGATGGTTTTCACTCATCGATGACTTTCACTGGATTCGATTGGTATCGACTTGTCATACTAAGAGCAAACGATACATCCGTCGAGTACAAATCATGGCATACATGATCGATCCAATAGCCGATGCGTATGGTATCTTGCTCATACGTGCTCGCTCATCGAGTCTTAGGACTCGAGTCTCACTCGGATGAATGCCATGTGACATTGGCAAGAGTCCTCTCTTGGAGTCTTGCATATTGAACCTCTTCAATATTTTATTAATGTATGTACTTTGACTCGCACCAATCAATCTCTTTGATCTATCTCTATAGATCTTTATCCCAAGAATATAAGCTTCTCCTAAGTCTTTCATTGAGAAACAACTTCCCAACCAAGTCTTGGTATGCGCAAGGTGGGAATGTCATTTCCAATGAGTAATATGTCATCTACATATAAGACTAAGAAAACAACTATTCTCCCACTAACCTTCTTGTACACACAAGGTTCATCTTCATTTTGAATGAACCCAAACTCTTTGTGATTTCATCAAAGCGAAGATTCCACGGCTCAGAAGCTGCTTCAACCCATAAATGGATCTTTGAAGCTTGCAAACCTTTTTAGAATTTTACGGATGAACAAAACCTTCGGGTTGTGTCATATACACATCCTCGAGTAAGTTTCCATTACGGAATCTTTGTTTTGACATCCATTTGCCATATTTCATAATCATAGTATGCGGCAATGGCAAATAAAATTCTAATTGATTTAAGCATGACTACTGGCGAAAAGGTCTCATCATAGTCAACACCATGAATCTGTCTATAACCTTTTGCCACTAGTCTAGCTTTATAGGCTTGCAGATTATCATCCATGTCTTTCTTCTTTTTATAGACCCATTTGCACCCAATGGTTTTAACACCCTCAGGTGGATCTATCAAGTTCCAAACTTGATTGTCATACATGGATTGCATCTCAGACTTCATGGCTTCTAGCCATTCCTCGGACTACGGTCACAGGCGGCTTACGTATAGGTACTAGGCTCATCATCTATGAGCGATGCATCATCATCCTCCGTTACGAGATAACCATATCTCTCAGGTTCATGTCGCATCCTATCAGATCTGCGTGGGACTTGTGTACTTTGAATGGGCTCTTCAACTGTTTGTTGTGTAATACCCAGTAATTATCATTCAGTAATTATCACTCAGTAATTATCATTCAGTATTTATCATTCAGTAATTGGTACTCAGTAATTTCATTATTGATCATTTATCACTCAGATTCAGTCATGGTATTCATCATTCAGAGTAATGGTATCGTGTATCAATCGTCATTCATCACTAATCTGGTTGGAGCTTCGTGCCGTGTTTATCATCATTGTCATTTTCGTTGCAAGCTGAGCTTGAGGAGTAGCGCACGCTACATACTCCTTTTAGCGTACGCTAATTGGGTATAGGTAGCGCACGCTACCGCTCGGCTTTAGCGCACGCTAAGGCTACCTTGGCTGCAGTCCAGAAGGTACTGGACTGCAGGTGAGAATATTTGTAGCGCACGCTACGAGTGGTAAGTAGCGCGCGCTAACGGGTTGTAGTAGCGCACGCTATATGTGTGGAGTAGCGCGCGCTAGGGCGGATCGGGTTGAGTCCGGTGGCTACCGGATCGCATCAATTCATTCATAGCGTACGCTATGTGTTGATGGTAGCGTACGCAACTGATATTTTAGCGCACGCTAAGCAATGGTTGTAGCGCACGCTATCGAGGTCAGATCCAAGGGCAGACGGTTTTCTGGACTCCAGTACTGGGCGTCGAATATTTCGCTAGCGCACGCTAACAATGGATATTAGCGCACGCTAGTAGTATGTCCGTAGCGCACGCTACAAATAGGTACGTAGCGCGCGCTACCGTGTTCGGACAGGGGGTACTGGACTACCCAAATTGCTCGTTAGCGCACGCTATGCACAAGGGCTAGCGCACGCTAACCTGGAATGAGTATAAATTGGACAGTTTAGTTAGAGTTCGTCATCTTTCATCTCATTTCATTCCTTCGGTAGTTTTGGGCGATTTCGAGCGATTCGGAGAGGATTCTTCGAGGTGTAATCATCAATCATCATCTTCAAGCTCATCTTTCGGATTGATCATCATTTCATCATCTTCATCACATCGAATCAAAGGTATTAAACTCTTGGATCTAGAATTTCGGATTTTTGGGTTTTCCTTCCGATTTCTTCGTGTAAGCTTGGATTATCATTGGAATATGTTAGTTATGGATTATCTAACTTGTATAAACATATTCCTACGGATTTAATGGTTATTTTCGGAATTATTTCAAGAACCCTTGGGGTTGACTTCGGTTAATTGGGGATTTTCCGATTGATGTTGTTGTAATCATGAGTTATGGATTCCTAATGGATTATTGATATCCTTGAAAGTGTTTTGATGGTTTGAAATACTCATCTTGGAGTTGGTTTCGATTCATTCGAACTCGGATATCGTTGTGTCGATGTTTGAGTCGTTTATGATCGTTTTGATTTGCGTAATGATCGGATTATTGGTAATTGTGTTATTCAAGGTTGTTCGAGCGACCGATATTTCATTTAGGACGTTGTTCGTGGACGGACATTCATCATCGGTATTGTGTAAGTTAATTCTTACTCGGTTAAAAGGATATTCATTCCTTTTGTCGTTGTTCATTCATAATAATAACTCATTCATCATTGTATTAATCGTATCAAAGCTCGTCATTGTCAATTAATCACCTCAGTCATAAGGAGCAGCGGTTCGATCATTTCATTGAGCTATAATTCATTTCACCATCATTCAATCTTGGTGAGTCATTATTCATTTTCATTGTCACTTTTGTCATATTGTGGCATTAGGGTCATCTTGGCGTGCGGTTGGTATGTGTAGGATTTTCATGTCGGGCACATTATAGTCGTGTGTTGGTTGGCGGCCTCACATTGGAGTGTGCACGAGTCGATTGCTCGTGAGGCGATTAGGTACAAGACCACGCGTGTTTGATCGTTGGTGGCTTGTGCACGGACACATTTCCATCCCGGGCGTAGTGTGGCGCCATTCCTTTGAGCCGTCTTGATTAGTCGATTCATATAGCATGTTTGATTGCGTATGTTTGTGAGAATAATTCATAATTTCGGATATATCATGATTGTGTATTTTCAACCCTTGAGGATTGTTGTTACGTATGGCGGCCCGTTGGGGATGTTGTTTTTAGTCATGGCAAGGCTAAGGCACGGGAGAGCACGATGACGGCGAGAGTCCCAGTGATACTAGTAGGGGCCCGATGCATTCATCATTCATTCGGTCATTTGTGTTTCCTTTATTTATTCCGCTGGACATTACATTTGAGTGCTCCTTTCATTCAGTGTTGTGTATTTTATCGTCATATAAAATACACATGTATTCTATTTTATCCTGGGTGTGTTGTATAAAACTCCTCGTCGGAGTAGTTGATGTTGTAATGTGGTTCGGTACTACATTTACCTGTGTAATTCATTCATTTTCATTCGCTCAGTGGGTCCCAGTCGGGGTCCACGGCACTGTAATATCCGCCTAGTTTGGGGTGTTACAGAGTTGGTATCGGAGCGTGGTTTTGAATACTACCCTCCAAGTCATGTCTCATTTGAAATCATCGTCATCGGACTAGTATCATTGGACTTTCGCGTCACGTGTGACCTGTGCAAATGCCGAACCAATCAGACCAAGAACTGTAAGATTTCTAATGCCATGGTATAATTTCTGGCATTAATCATTCATTCATAATTCATCAGTTAACAATCCTCAATCATCATTGTCATTTTGACCGGGACGGTCAGGTTAACTCATTAATCAGTCAATTCATTTCATTGTTCAGTTGTTGATCAGGAAGATCGGATCATTAATCTTGTTAACTCATCCAAGATAATCATTTCAGTAACTTCATCAGATAATCATGTCACGTCAATCAATCATTCATGTCATCGCTGTATTTGAGCGCGTATGCTCATTTTCATCATTTCATAATATAATCATAATGTGATACTCATGCGAGATGTATAATCATCATATGACTTTCCACTTGATATGGAAAGAAATTGGCAGAGGACGTGGAGGACGAGGCCGTGGAGCGGGCCGAATCACGATAACTCGTGAGAATACACGTGCAAATTCCATGAATAATGATAACTCTTCGAGCTGCGACGCTGCCACTCACTCACCTGGACGCGATCATTCACTGTCAGGGAGTCGTACCCGGGACACGGCTCAGTCAGAGGGTGTTTGGGTCGACCCACTCGCATTTATGCAGGGCATGATGGCCCAAATGACCCAGATGGCTCAGTTGATGGAGACGATGCATAACTCCGTCAATCAAAATCAGCAGGCTCCTCCGCCGCCACCTCAGAGGCAAGAGAGGGGTGTAAGCAATATCATTAGCGATATCTCTCGTCTGCGACCACCTACTTTTGAGGGCTCATCTGAGCCGGCGGATATTGTTCACTGGCTTGAGCATTTTGAGAAGTTATTTGCTATGGTGGATTGCCCTGAAGGGCATAAAGTTTCAGTTGCGGCTTACTATCTCGGTAAGAGCGCTCATTCATGGTGGTTATCGTTGAAGCCCACAGACGGAACTTGTACTTGGGATCAGTTCAAGACTCTCATGATGGAGAGGTACTATCCGGCCCCACTCAAGGAGGCCAATTTGTCGGAATTACTCACTCCCGACCTTTCGGCGGATGATGATGTTCTCGCCATCGCCGAAAAATTTGAGGAACTTCTTCCGTTCGCCTCATCTATCATTCACTCAGAAGCGGAAAAGGTCAAGTATTTCAGCAAGAGGCTGAAACCCCGTATGAGACTTCAGTTACTTAATCATAATTGCACCACGTTGGCCGAGTTCATTGAGAAGGCTCTTACTTACGAGCTTACGGCTAAGGAAATTGCTAAGCAGCAACCTTCGTCTGCTAGCAAGAAGTCCAAGAACCGTGTCGTCGGCGGGAGTCGGGCCATTTCAAGAAACCGCGGGCGGGCTCTACTTTACGAGCGACCTCCCTAGCATCTAAACCCGCGGAATCTCGGTCGCGGCGGCCGATTCGGCCATCACTGTTTCAGCGTGAGAAGCAGGTCATTTCGGCACCAAGTGTCAAGCGATGCATCACGTGCCACAACTGGGATTGCTGGGCATAGGGCCCGTTTTGCCGTAGGGACTTTAAACCCACTCCGGCGTCATCTCAAGCCCCGTGTCATTCGGGTGCGAATCAGGCCACTCACTCGGCGTCGTTCAAGGCAGCGGGAGCTAAAGGCGGAGCAGAGCTATCGAGGCAGGAGCATCCGGTTCGGGGGCGGCAAGCCCCGAATTTATGAGATGAAGAAGACCGATGATCCCGAGGCCGGATGATCTCGTGTACACTCGATATTCTATCTCAACTTTGTGTGTACCCTTTTTGATACTTGGTGCATCTCATTCATTCATTTCCGAGTCATGTTTGAGTAGACTACGCAGGTAGTGCTACTAGTTGTGAGCCATATGTCATTGGCCTACACGATGGTAGACGAATTATCGTGTCGTGAGATTCGAATTGTCGATTCAGTTTCATGGTCGTGTATGGCGGCGGACCTAATCGTGGTAGATTTGCCGAGGGACGACGTCATCTTGGGTATTGATTGGATGGATCGTCACGATGCCATCATTAGTGTCCGAAAGCGTTGGGTCACTATCATTTCGTGCGATGGAGTCGAATGTGTGTTTCAGGAGGTAATCCCGGTGCTTGCAGTAAAGTCATTAATTTGATGAAAGCGGTAAGATTACTCAATCGGGGATGTGTCGGTTATTGGTGCTTTATGGCCAAAAGCAGAAATCATCGATAATGTTAACGGATATTCGGTGGTGAGGGAATATGCCGATGTTTTTCCAGACGAGTTACTGGTTTGCCTCCACAGAGGGATGTGGAATTCACGATTGAGTTGGAGCACAGTACGTCCCGATATCGAAGGCGCCGTCTGGATGGCCCCGACCGAAATGCAGGAATTAAAGAACCAACTTGAGGAGTTGTTCGAGAAAGGTTATATTCGACCGAGTGCGTCCCCGTGGGGAGCGCCAGTGTTATTTGTCAAGAAGAAGGATGGTTCATTCCGCTTATGTATTGATTATCGGGAGTTGAACAGGGTGACGATCAAGAATAAGTATCCCTTACCCCGTATTGACGATCTCTTAGATCAACTTCAGGGAGCTTCAGTATTTTCCAAGATCGACTTAAGATCTGGATATCATCAGTTGCGGATTCGAGAGTCGGATATCGCGAGGACGGCGTTTCGAACACGCTATGGTCATTATGAGTTTGTGGTTATGCCGTTCGGATTGACTAATGCACCTGCGGTATTCATGGAGTTAATGAATCGGGTCTTCATCAACTTTTTGGATCGGTTTGTTATTGTCTTCATTGATGACATTTTGATTTATTCTCGTGACCGGGAGGAGCACGAGTTTCACCTTCATCAAGTGCTCGACGTGTTGAGACGAGAACAACTTTATGGGAAGTTTTCTAAATGTGAGTTCTGGATGTCCGAAGTGACTTTTCTCGGACATGTAATTTCATCAGACGGAGTTCGCGTCGATCCTTAGAAGACGGAGGCTATTCGGGATTGGCTACCTCCGAAGAACGTTAAGGAAATCCGAAGTTTTCTCGGATTAGCGGGTTACTATCGGCGATTTGTGGAGGGATTTTCTAGGATCGCTCAACCCTTAACGAACCTTTTGCGGAAGGATAAGAAATACACGTGGTCCGACGCGTGTCAACGGAGTTTTGAGGAACTCAAGAGCCGGTTAATGTCAGCACCTGTACTTTCCTTGCCGCAGGGGACGGAAGGATTTGTGGTCTATAGTGATGCGTCCGGGCAGGGTCTCGGATGTGTACTCATGCGAGCAGGAAGGTTATTGCCTATGCTTCACGGCAATTGAGACCTTACGAGGTTAATTATCCGACCCACGACACGGAGCTAGCGGTAGTGGTGTTCGCTTTGAAAATTTGGCGTCATTATCTTTATGGCGTTACATGAGATATTCACCGATCATAAGAGCTTAAAGTATATATTTACTCGAAGGAGTTAAATATGCGCGAGAGGCAGTGGTTGGAATTAATCAAAGATTATGACATCGAGATCCTTTACCACCGGGCAAGGCGAATGTTGTCGCGACGCCTTGAGTCGTAAGTCCGTTCGGGAGCGGATGCTTGCCCGTTTAACAATTCGGAAGGAGCTTCGGCGGGAATTCCTTAGACCCGAGATCGAGTGCGGCTTCAGCGAGTTCGGGCGACTTTGTATGTTAGAGATTTCATCGTCACTCGAGGAGGAAATCCGAGAGAATCGAGTTCGGACCCATCATTGTTGCGCATCCGAGAGGATGTGGCTCGGGGAAAGCCCTGGATTTGTGGTCCACGAGGATGGACTTTTGAGGTTTAAGAATCGGTTGTGCGTGCCGTGAATGACGAGTTGAAAAACTCGATTTTGAAAGAAGCTCATGCTACCCCTTATTACGTGCATCCGGTCTAGTAAGATGTACAAGGACTTGAAACAAAATTACTGGTGGAGTAATATGAAGCGAGAAGTCGCAGAATTTGTTTCGAGATGCTTAACCTGTCAACAAGTCAAGATTGAACATCAGCGACCGGCGGGTATGCTGAAACCTCTTCCTATTCCCGAGTGGAAGTGGGAAGACATTTCTATGGACTTCATCACGAGTTTGCCGACGAGTCGTCGTGGCATGAACACGATCTGGGTGATCGTGGACCGCTTAACCAAATCAGCTCATTTCCTTGAGATCAAGGATACGTGGGGTCCCGAGAGACTTGCCCAGTTGTTCATTAAAGAGATAGTCAGACTTCACGGTACTCCTAAAAGTATCGTTTCCGATCGTGACGGACGGTTTGTGTCGCACTTTTGGAAATCAGTTCATCGTGCTATGGGAACTCAGCTTAACCTCAGTACCGCTTTTCATCCTCAGTCCGACGGGCAATCAGAGAGGACCATTCAGACATTAGAGGACATGTTGAGGGCATGCGTCCTCGATTGGAAAGACGATTGGGAAGCCCAACTACCATTGATCGAGTTCACGTATAATAACAGTTGGCATGCTTCGATCAAGATGGCACCTTACGAGGCCTTGTATGGTCGTCGTTGTCGATCTCCGTTGTGTTGGGACGACTTATCAGAATCAATCGGCACCGAGCCCGATATGCTTATAGCCGCCCGTGAGAAGGTAGCTTTGATCGGAGTCGGTTGTTGACCGCTCAGTCGGCGAAATCATATGCGGATAACCGTAAATCGACCATTAGAGTTCGAAATTTGGTGACCATGTGTTGGTCAAGGTATCCCAGTCGTGGTATCTTCCGTTTTGGGAAGAGGGAAAGTTGAGTCCGAGATTCATTGGACCGTTTGAGATTTTGGATCGAGTAGGCGAGTTAGCTTATCGATTGGCTTTACCTCGGCGTTGAGCCGAATTCATAATGTGTTTCACGTCTCTCATTTGCGGAAGTATGTTGCCGACCGAGTCACATACTTCGATTCGACGAAATCGAGATTGCCGACGATCATTCATATGAGGAACGTCTATACGAGTTTTAGAGCGGCGAATCAAGCGGTTGAGGAATAAGACGATTCCTTTGGTTAAAATTCGGTGGTCTAGACACGGAGTCGAAGAGGCTACTTGGGAAACCGAGGATAGTATGCGGGAGAGTTATCCCGAGTTGTTTGACCCTTAGTTTCGGGACGAAACTCTTTTAAGGGGGTGTATGTAATACCCGGTAATTATCATTCAAGAATTATCACTCAAGAATTATCATTCGGTATTTATCATTCGATGGTGGTACTCGATAATTTCATTATTGATCATTTATCACTCAGATTCAGTCATGGTATTCATCATTCAGAGTAATGGTATCGTGTATCAATCGTCATTCATCACTAATCTGGTTGGAGCTTCGTGCCGTGTTTATCATCATTGTCATTTTCGTTGCAAGCTGAGCTTGAGGAGTAGCGCACGCTACATACTCCTTTTAGCGTACGCTAATTGGGTATAGGTAGCGCACGCTACCGCTCGGCTTTAGCGCACGCTAAGGCTACCTTGGCTGCGATCCGGAAGGTACCGACCGCAGTGAGAATATTTGTAGCGCACGCTACGAGTGGTAAGTAGCGCGCTAACGGGTTGTAGTAGCGCACGCTATATGTGTGGAGTAGCGCGCTGAGGCGAGATCGAGGTTGAGTCCGGTGGCTCTTGGATCGCATCGATCATTCATAGCGTACGCTATGTGTTGATGGTAGCGTCTGTGGCCCGATATTTTAGCGCACGCTAAGCAATGGTTGTAGCGCACGCTATCGAGTCGATCCGAGGCGAGACGGTTTACGGACTCCGATCGGGCGTCGAATATTTCGCTAGCGCACGATAACAATGGATAATAGCGCACTCTATAAGTATGTCCGAAGCGCACGCTACAAATAGATACGTAGCGCGCGCTACCGTGTTCGGACAGAAGTCTTGGACTACCCAAATTGCTCGTTAGCGCACGCTATGCACAAGGGCTAGCGCACGCTAACCTGGACTGAGTATAAATTGGACAGTTTAGTCAGAGTTCGTCATTTTTCATCTCATTTCATTCCTTCGGTAGTTTTGGGCGATTTCGAGCGATTCGGAGAGGATTCTTCGAGGTGTAATCATCAATCATCATCTTCAAGCTCATCTTTCGGATTGATCATCATTTCATCATCTTCATCACATCGAATCAAAGGTATTAAACTCTTGGATCTAGAATTTCGGATTTTTGGGTTTTCCTTCCGATTTCTTCGTGTAAGCTTGGATTATCATTGGAATATGTTAGTT
Source organism: Orobanche coerulescens (assembly GCA_033398695.1). NCBI lineage: Eukaryota > Viridiplantae > Streptophyta > Magnoliopsida > Lamiales > Orobanchaceae > Orobanche > Orobanche coerulescens. The sequence goes on from CM065810.1 coordinate 38,785,999, forward strand.
ATGGATTATCTAACTTGTATAAACATATTCCTACGGATTTAATGGTTATTTTCGGAATTATTTCAAGAACCCTTGGGGTTGACTTCGGTTAATTGGGGATTTTCCGATTGATGTTGTTGTAATCATGAGTTATGGATTCCTAATGGATTATTGATATCCTTGAAAGTGTTTTGATGGTTTGAAATACTCATCTTGGAGTTGGTTTCGATTCATTCGAACTCGGATATCGTTGTGTCGATGTTTGAGTCGTTTATGATCGTTTTTGATTTGCGTAATGATCGGATTATTGGTAATTGTGTTATTCAAGGTTGTTCGAGCGACCGATATTTCATTTAGGACGTTGTTCGTGGACGGACATTCATCATCGGTATTGTGTAAGTTAATTCTTACTCGGTTAAAAGGATATTCATTCCTTTTGTCGTTGTTCATTCATAATCATAACTCATTCATCATTGTATTAATCGTATCAAAGCTCGTCATTGTCAATTAATCACCTCAGTCATAAGGAGCAGCGGTTCGATCATTTCATTGAGCTATCATTCATTTCACCATCATTCAATCTTGGTGAGTCATTATTCATTTTCATTGTCACTTTTGTCATATTGTGGCATTAGGGTCATCTTGGCGTGCCAGTTGGTATGTGTAGGATTTTCATGTCGGGCACATTATAGTCGTGTGTTGGTTGGCGGCCTCACATTGGGTGCACACGAGTCGATTGCTCGTGAGACCGATTAGGTACAAGACCACGCGTGTTTGATCGTTGGTGGCTTGTGCACGGACACATTTCCATCCCGGGCGTAGTGTGGCGCCATTCCTTTGAGCCGTCTTGATTAGTCGATTCATATAGCATGTTTGATTGCGTATGTTTTGAGAATAATTCATAATTTCGGATATATCATGATTGTGTATTTTCAACCCTTGAGGATTGTTGTTACGTATGGCGGCCCGTTGGGGATGTTGTTTTTCGTGTCATGGCAAGGCTAAGGCACGGGGAGAGCACGATGACGGCGAGGAGTCCCAGTGATACTAGTAGGGGGCCCCAGTCTGTTCAGTCATTCATTCAGTCATTTGTGTTTCCTTTATTTATTCCGCTGCAGACATTCCGTTTGAGTGCTCCTTTCATTCAGTGTTGTGTATTTTATCGTCATATAAAATACACATGTATTCTATTTTATCCTGGGTGTGTTGTATAAAACTCCTCGTCGGAGTAGTTGATGTTGTAATGTGGTTCGGTACTACATTTACCTATGTAATTCATTCATTTTCATTCGCCTGGTGGGTCCCAGTCGGGGGTCCACGGCACTGTAATATCCGCCTAGTTTGGGGTGTTACATGTTGAGCTTGTTCGGTTTCCATCGGTGAAGCGATGTCTTCTTGTGGTTCTCGATTTTCCTCGAGAATTACTCTTCTCCCACTGTCTCTTTTGGAAATAAATTCCCTTTCTAAGAATACAGCATTTCGAGCAACAAACACTTTGTTCTCTGCGGGCTTGTAAAAGTAATATCCTTTAGTTTCCTTAGGATATCCCACAAATAAACATCTTTCAGATCTGGCTTCCAGTTTGTCAAACACTTGGCGCCTTACGAACGCTTCGCAACCCCAGATCTTTAGAAAAGACAAGTTTGGTCTTTTACCAGTCCATTTCTCAAATGGTGTCTTTTCAACTGCTTTAGATGGAACACGGTTAAGGGTGAATGCTGCTGTTTCTAAGGCGTGGCCCCAAAATGATAATGGAAGCTCTGTTCGACTCATCATGGATCGAACCATATCTAATAAAGTTCGATTCCTCCTCTCGGACACTCCGTTATGCTGAGGTGTGCCGGGAGGAGTAAGTTGTAAAAAATTCCACAACTCCTAAGATGATCGAATTCTTGGCTCATGTATTCCCAACCTCGATCTGATAGAAGTTCTTTAATTGTCTTGCAAAGTTGATTATGTACTTAATTATGGAATATATTGAAAATTTCAAAAGATTAATGTTTAAACTTCATAAGATAAACATATCCATATCGGCTAAAATCATCGGTGAATGTAATGAAGTATTGGTATCTGCCTCGCATGAGTGCTAAGAGGTCCGCACACATCGGTATGTATTAGGCCTAATAGATCACTAGCCCTTTCTCCATGACCGGTGAAAGGATTCTTCGTCATCTTGCCCGATAAACAAGATTCGCATGTCCCATATGATTCATAGTCAAAAGAGTCTAAAAGTCCATCATTATGGAGTTTAGAAATGCGTTTCTCATTTATGTGACCAAGTCGACAATGCCATAAGTAAGTCGGATTAGAATCATTGAGCTTAGGTTTCTTGGATGCAATGTTATAGACTTCCAAAGTGTCGGACTCATCTAGATCAATATTGTAAAGGCGTATATAACTTTGCGGTACCATAAAGCAAGTCATCAAAGAAAATACGAATGATCTTATTCTTAATAAGAAAAGCGTAACCTTCACAATCTAATGTAGAAACTGAAATAATATTCCTATTCATAGCAGAACATAATAGCAATTGTTCAAAACTAACAAAAGCCCATTGGGCAAAACTAGATCATCAGTTCCTAAGACAAGTGCGGCGACTCTTGGTCCAGTGCCGACTCTTAGATCTACTTCCCTTTCTTGATTCTCTCTGCTTCTCAACCCCTGCACATTTGTACAAATGTGAGATCCACATCCAGTATCTAATACCCAGGAGTTAGAGGTAGATAAGTTAACTTCTATAACAAATATACCTGTGGCAGTCTCACTGCCCTTGGTACGCTTTAGCTCTTCCAAGTAAATCTTGCAATTTCTTTTCCAATGTCCTGGTTTATTGCAATGATGGCAATTTCCATCTTTGGGAGCTTTAGCCTTGAAACCCGGCCTAGTAGGGTCTTTAGATTTGGCAACTTTTGCCTTACCCTTGCCCTTGCCTTTGTTCTTAAAGGATTTCCCTTTGCTGACCATCAACACATGGTTTGGTTTCTTCTTAATATTCTGCTCAGCCGTTTTAAGCATCCCATGCAGCTCAGCAATGGACTTCTCCATCTCATTCATATTATAGTTCATAATGAACTGACCGAAACTTTCGGGCAATGAGTTTAGGATCACATCCGTGGAGTGCTCCTTAGAAAGTGGAAAACCAAGCCTTTCAAGATGATCAATATATCCTTTCATCTTGAGCACGTGAGCGCTGACAGATGTCCCCTCAACCATCTTGCAAGCATACAAGGCTTGAAAGGTCTCATACCTCTCTTGCCTAGCATGCTTCGAGAAAGTTTCCTTGAGGTGAGCATTTAGCTCAAAACCTTCCATTTCCTCCAGATTCTTCAAGTTACGACAAATGGTGGCCAACATAAGACAATCGACATCAATGGAATCATCACAATGTTTCTTCCATTTGTCTTTTGTTGCTTTATTTGCATTGTCACTGGCTCATCAGAATTTCTTCCTCAAGAACATACTGACTTTCTTTCTTGCTTGAGAACTATTCTCGGGCTCGGATCAATCCAGATAGTTCTTTGCCATTTTCTTTCGACTTGTCCTTCTCAGGACGGATCGCGATGAAATGGTGGATGTGTTGTTTGATGCCATTCTACAAAATTCAATATGCAAAATATTTAGTCACATTATTTTATTTCTCGAAAAATACTCCCACTAAAACAAAGTACCCTCAATTTACAACATTTGTAATTTTAGTGGGCTAAGATCCCATTTCGCACAATCCTAAACTCAGCTTTGGCATGACGCCTAGAATTGAACTACTTTAGGTGGATAACTCTTTATCGATTACATCATATGTAACTCTTAGATTATGTCATGGGATTTGGCATCGTATGCCCAAGCATGTTATAATCCCATCTTATGCCTTAAGGTTCAAAACTATTTTGATTTCCAAATTCATTAAACGTATAGGTATCACCATTACCTATCCTACCTTACTAAGATAATCCGAGTGCCGCCCACTTTGGCATGACCCACTCATGATGATCGAAGTCTTGATAGGTGCTTTTCAAATGAACGGCATTAAAATTTTAACGAGGGATTTTTATCCTATGTTAATGTCTATGTTTGCTAACATACATCTAAACATACATAGCATCACATACATGCATAAATTTAAACATACATCGCATCACATGACAATAAAGCATAGGACCGTGTATAGCATGACCATAATCCTAACGTGATTTTCATGAGCCAACATGAAAATCACAAAGGTCATCTAAAGGGTTAAATATGGTCTTCATTGATCTTCTAACTCCTTGGAACGTCATACGCGATCAATTTGCTCCTCGAGTCCATCTATCTCGTCCTTCTTGTCTTCATTACATTAATGAAATTTAATACTACACTAATAAATTAAATTACAAGAAGTACAAACGACACGCAGGCCGTAAAATAATAAACAATTTAAATAGACGACTCATGAGCCGTAAAACCAATTATAATTAAACGACACGCAGGCCGTAAAAACCAACCCATAAGAAATTAAATTATCCAATCACATTGGTCAATTTATGGTCATGCCATACACCACACACATACCATAAATAATTATCAAATAATTAATAAAGCATGTAATATACTAAATAATCAATTTATCTGACAATCAGACAATAATTAAAATTTGAGTCATCAGATGAACAAAACTGGACTCTGGCCGAGATGGCTGCCAGCGAGATCTGGGCACGGGTTTGCCCGGGTTCGAAACCCGGCGGTTGCAGTTGCAACATTTTGCAACTATTATTTCCAAATTTACTTTTATAACAAAATGACTTATGAAAGGAACTACTGAAAAGTTACCAAAACAAGATTCAGCCGAGATGGAAAGTGGTGCTGAAGGATAGCCGAATGGCGCGGGATCGAATCCCAGTTTTTGCGGAAGTATTTTTGCAATATTTGAAACAGATTTATTTGCCTTTAATAAAACCTTCCGTGTATTATTTCCAAAACAAACTCGCAGCGCACATGGTAAGTCGCTAGGCGGCGCCACTGGACCTCCGAGTTCGAACCCACAGTGATGCAAAATCATTTTGCTAATTAATACAACCAGCGGGTCAGGCCCGACCGACCGGACCGGACCCGGACCGAATCTGCCCGACACACTGCTTTGTCTTGTTCGAGCGATTACGGGCCGATTTTGCAGCTTGATCGAGAAAATTATTTTTGACGATCCGATTTAATCAAATTAAAGGAAAAAATATTTTATAAAATCTATATTTTATAAACATAATCGGGAACATAATTTACACATAAATATGTTCTACATAAACAATTAAATTACATGCAAGTTGGCTCGATACATTTGTTGGGTTTTCTATGTATCGAATACAAAATAATCGGAGTAAAAACACGGCGGAACAATAAAAGTGAAAACCCAATTTAGGATCGCATGCGTAATTTAATTGTTTAATTAAAGAGTTAATCGAATTACCTTAATCCGATTGAACAAATCTAGATCCGGACTAGAAGCAGATGAATATCTCCTTCCTCTTCTGGTGATCCACACACGAACAATTCCACAAGCCGGATTGCTAGATCCTTACGAATAATATTGATAAATAGTACAACACAAATTCCTTACTAGAAGGATTGTACTATTGATCAAGATCAACTAAGGGAAGAGGAACGACCGACTCCGTTCTCCTACAGTATAATGTAGATGGCCGATTTTTCTTCTTCTTGAAGGGCCGATTTTAGGTCTTATTTTCTGGTTACAACTCCTTGTCCAAGACCTTATATTTATACTAAGTAAACCCTAGATTCAATAATCTAGTATTTGCTTAGTTGCCCCTCAACTTATTAAATAATACAATATATATAATATCCGATATTATATATATTACTTTATTATTTAATCTCCTTATAAATATAATATCCAATATTATATTTATTATTCCCGATTGATATTTATTCCTACTTGTCTATAATTGTCGTATGTGCGACCCAACGGCTAATATTATGTTGTCAATTATTTAATACCTTATTAAATAATAAATCATAAGCGGCCTCTAGCAAGACATTATGATTACCCAAATAATATAAGTTAATAGTCCATTAAACCTTTTAACGTGTCAAATCCCTTTGTCACGCGATATCATATTTGAACTAAGTCATGGAGTCTGTCATACTTATTTATGTTCAAATGCTTTCTCGATCTTAAGTAGATGATTGAATCAAATGACTCTTCATTTGAGCATGGCCATGCATTTCCTTGATCCTACTTATCGAGGGGCCCAATGAGATATCTCTCTCACTTAAGAGATGGACAAATATACATCTTGATTATTCAAATCCATCTACATGACTCACACTAAACCCGATCGCTAACCTTTATGATCACCATGTTTGAGATGACGTTGGATTACGTCAAGGCATAGCGATTATCATGTTGGACTCTATGATAATCTCGTGTTCAAGGATTTATTGACATACTGTATTGAGATTCACTTATGACATTTCCATGCAGTGATCTCAATGCGGGTCGGTCCAGTATTAGTTCTCCAACCAATACACATAAGATTGATCCGTACCATACGCATAATCATCCGATGATTATCAATCAAACTTATACTAGTATATTAATCACTTGAGTCTCTACTCAACGCGATTTTACCAGGGACATTTGAATAATCTTATTATTCGTGAATAACTATTATTCGATTATTATAATATTAAAACATGCACACATTATAATAATCAACGAGAAATAAATGATATCAAATAACTTTATTTAAATGTGACAATTACAAATCTAGGCACATCGAATGTCCTAGGGCACTATTCACAACAATCGTGTTGTTGAGGATACAAGATGTGAATTTTGGTAAAGTTATGGCGGTAAGCTTACATTGGTAGTATTCTTACTCAGTATCTCATTGGTATGTAATTATTGATGTGATGTGACAGTTATCATTATTGAGTATTATGGCTGACCCCGTCGTGGGCTTTCTTTTTAGGTTCTTGGGATATCGAGCTTGTAACGGTCGTGAAGAGATGATCTTCCCGGAGGATACTGGCTATGGCATGTGTTTGTGAATCAAGTATTCTGATTTTTTTTATATTCCGCTGCGAGAGTATTTTTAATTGTTTGTCCTTTCCGCTGCGTGAGTATTCTTAAATGACCTTGCGTTTTCTGGCAACTTAAGTTACTTTGGATATGGTTTTCTAAACTATTTTGTCGGTACGTGGAAGCGATAGCTTAACGTATGTTTTTAAACTGTTGAGTTTTCACATTTCGGGCCTTGTCCTTTCAGATGAGATTTTGCTACGGTTTTGATAAACGGATTTTATAAACTCTTCAAATGTTCTTAAAAGATAGTACCATCGTTAGCCTCTTAGGCATTTGTAAATATTTGTGAAAATGTCTTTTAGCCTTGTGGGTTCCATCACGGGACCCACGACGCTGTAATATTCTTGTATGGCTCTGGGGGTGTTACATTTAGCGTACGTAATTGGTCTTACGTACGTAACGGACAAATGTTACGTATGTAATGCTCTACTCAGATCTCATTACCCCAATCCATACGTAGGTTAAAGTATATAACACCTCCAATGTTACATACGTAATCAATCGATAACGTACGCTACATGACCCCTGTAGCGTACGCTAAAGCCTCACCAGAGGCTACTGCCCCAACCAACAGGTATGATAACGTACGTAACCTAAACATATAACATACGTTATCCAACTCTAGTTACGTACGCAATGCACTTGTTAGCATACACAACATGTTCTGACAACTGCACAGTCTGAAGTCGGTACAACGACGTGACTACCCGATGAATCTCACGACTCCCAGTTTGACAGTGAAGCTCCGAATGTTCACAATGAGAACAATCATACGAAGAGAAACAACATACAATGTCACACGCACAAGTACAAGATCAATATGACTGATGCGGCGCCAAGTTGCACTTGACGAAAACTACAACACGGTACATCATACCGCACACAACATCGAATTCCAAATAACCATCAACGGAATAAAATAACCGGCATAAAATGATAACTAATTCTAAATAACCGAAAATGAAAATCTTGGGTATTACATACTACCCAACTAAAAATAAGTTTCGTCTCTAAGCTTAAAACGAACCCCAATCATGAAATAAAACCAAAAGCAAGAAAATTGATCATCAATGATCTTAATGAGTCGATCCCGACACCGGCGCCAAAGTTTGAGTAGCGATTGTAGAAGATACCATATCGTAGTATTGAACTCGATGCCCCTCGCGCCCAAAATTATAACAAGTCACTGACGGCTTCTTACAATTCGCACACTCGTGGCTCGGAATATTACAGTTAAATCACCTAAGCAAATTACTAATAGTTAGCGACACCGACCTGGATCTTTTAGATCGTCCAACTAACCTAGAAGGCTCCACAACCGATTGATGTGAGGGTTGAGGTTTAGGAATCCCAGTCCCCATACTTCCGGATGAATCATCAGAAATCTTAGGCTTCTTTATCTTAGTTGTAAGCTCTACCGACAATAAAGCCATCTCAAATGCCATGGTTCGATCTTGATAATCTTTCATAGTGGCACGCATGAAAGGAGCCATACACTGCCGAACACGATGTTTCATACACATATCGAAATAACGAACTTTGTCCGCTTCACTTTTCACTTGATCCCGAACATAACACAGCTGTCGATTATAATCGACTATAGCTTGAGATATCAACATATCCTGGGGCGAGCTAAGAAAAACTCAACAATCATGCGCTCTCGAATAGGCGGAGGACAATCATGGCTCGATCTTGATAATCTTTCAGAGTGGTATATATAAAAGGAGCCATATACTGCCGAACATGAGGTTTCATACGCATATCAAAATAACGAACCTTATCCACTTCACTTTTCACTTGATCCCAAACATAACATAGTTGCCCATTATAATCGACTATAGCCTGGGCTATCGACATATCTTGGGCGTAGCCGAGAAAAACTCAACAATTTTATGCTCTCGAACAGGCGGCAGACAGTAATTGGTCTCCATAGAAGTTTTGAACTCGGCCCAAGTAGTTGTACGATCACTAGGCGCTACGGCCTCCCACCATTCTGCAACTTCTTTGTCGAGGAGGTACTGAGAAATGGGTACCCTCCTCTCATCAGGATAGGCTACATCATCGAACGTCCTTCCTAACCGGAATAGTCAATTTTCCCGACCTATCAAATCATAGGAACCCGCAAAATAAGATGGATGCATCTTTATCACATCTCGGGGACACTCACTAGCATTGTTATCCCTATATGGAGGTTCATTCCATTGCACATTCTGATTCATCTACGCCAGTGGGTCGCCACCTGCTGAAGAATGGTGGCGGCTTCCATATTAACATTACCTCCAGTCGTTTGCCTCAGATCACGCAACTGATTATCCTGACCATTTGTATTGGATGGATTAACGCTCGACAACGAACGAGTAACTTCAACACGCTCCTATCTACGGTCACGACCACTACCTAGGCTTCGAACTCTCGGCATTCTAAACATACGAACGCTCAATACCATGAAACACAACATCGCAAAATATAGCAAGGTGCCAACTTAGCACAACATATCAACAAAAGGCAACGAGTATCAACACGGTGAAGATATCCATTCTGGATAATTATACGAATAAAAGTGCTATAACTGAATAAATGGGACTTGCAGTCATAACCCACGAATCACATAGACATATCAACAGGAGACTTACGACCATTACCGATACAAATAAGATCTTAACATTACAAATCATGGTAATCAATCATTGATCATAATCTTTTTAAACTCCATGAGGTATTCGTTTAAACACTATCTCATGAAAATCTCTGAGTTCGTATATCCACCCAAAATAAAATTTGAAATACTTTTGATACCTCAGGTTGTTTTTCCAAAGCCATAAATTATAAGTCTTAACCATCTCTCTTTGAAAACAATTTCAAAACAACATTCCAAAATATCAATTTCTTTGGGACCAACATCATCAACAATCACAATAATCAACACACAAGGTAACCACATGCTACCACTCAACATCATCATGGTGAACAATACATAAGGTAACAAGCGGCCATGCCCCTTAGCATCGACCCCCAAAGGTTCTGCGAACCATCCCCGGGTGGCTAACCACTCATACTCGCACAGAATACTACCACAGATCAATATTCACATTGGAATAACAATCACAGATAAATTTTTACATCGAAATAACATCATACGAGTCACAAGAAAATTCAGACCACGCAACACAGCAATTGGGTGCTCGCCCGAAATCTTTCAGTAAAAACGGTAATATGATAACAGGGTACTCACGTCACGCGCACACTGCAACTTAACGTGGGCTAGGCCTACGATTAGCATGTATTAATGAGTTGAAATAACCAAACGATATGTCCAGGTTCGTTAGCATGCACTGACGACGAAATTAGCATGCGCTAACTCACTCATCTTATAAAATATTCCAAGTTTGAATTCAGAGTTTAAGTCGAGTAAGATTTTTCATCTTTCACTATTTATTATGCGAAAGAGAAAAAAATATCACATTTGTTTTAAAAATAACAATTATATGGCGTGAAAGATTTTAAAATCGTATACTCGAGCTTTTTGAAAATAAAACCGATAAGTTAAAATATTTCAAAACACATTCTCCAAATACCGACACCAGGTTCCATTTGAAAATACAAGGCTGGCTCGCCAAAAATTCATACTACTATCTAAAATCCCCATTAAGCCGCCATTTGACCGCATGTCAAAACATTTTCAAAAACTGATTTTCTACAATACACTCAGGTCTATGAAATTTTAGGAAATCATTTCCAAACATGCACACAGTGGATATAATTATCAACAAAAACACATTGATTGCACATAACAAAAATTAGCCAAATACTATCGATTCTCAAACCTATACCTATACAGCATTTACAATCACTACCTCAACTAACACAACTTGGGAACACTAATTTCAGGCATACGCCAAACCATCTATCTGAGTTTCTCAATGACTTATATGATCGATACACTTTCTAAAACATATTGATGTTCAGAATTTCATAACACAGTACACCACTCGGTGTCCAATCCATCAATATATCTAGCTCATTACACACGTAATATACCACAGTACTGAATACGATTTCCATATTTTAACACACATATAAACAAGGATACTGAACACGAGAGATAAAAAAGGAGACTTACATCCACAGGTCGCACGAAGATGATAGCTGCACCACGATACTAATCACGACTGACACCTCGGACGACGCATCGCGGCACGACTTAATCAGACACAATCCGACAAGACAAGACTCGAAAATACCCGACTTGACCCGATAGCTTATGTTTCCACAACCTAAGCTCTGATATCATAAATGTAACACCCCCAGAAATTATCCGGGAATATCACACGTCGTAGACCCTGTTCATAAGGATCTACCAGGTTAAACATTACAGAATATGACAACACAACTAATGCCAATGTGGCTACATATGAAATAGTAGACCGATTTGGTCTTTCATCAATAACATACAACTTATACTCCATATATCCGTGGTTCAAAACTCATACCCACACAGGGGTCACAATACAACAACATTCCCATATGACGGGGAAACACTACAGCGGAAAAGAAAAAAATGCAATCCGACAAATAGTACCCAAGTACTATCCTTCCTGTGATTGGTATCATTTATCTTCCATCATCCTTCATATTGATCCTGTGTTTTGCTCCTCAAGAACCTGCACATACCTGAATGCAATAACAGTCATCCACCCCACGATTACTCGGGGGTAAGCAAACTAGAATTTTGCTAGTGCAAGTATAAAGTGCAAATACGAGCCATACACAACATATCCCAAGAATATAATAATCTGAGTAATCAACGGATCGAACTCAGTGAAAGACTTCCCGAGATATTTCATTTGTGCAAAATAATCCGAAGCCATGAAAGGCGGTAATAAAACAAGTAAACAAATTGTAAATCATTTTACAAATCTCGGGAGTTTTTAGAGGAAAACATTTTAGGACTAGAGAGTCCTTATCTTTTCAAAAATCACCTAGGGTCACATCCCAAAGATTTACTCGGTTCTCGACAACTATAATATAATCACGGGTCATGCAAATCCGGCAATAAAAATATTATTCATACTCATCAAGTAACGAATTCCAGAGGCTTCAATCGACCCTACCTGGCATCACACAAATACGGTTCGTTCTCATCAAGTAACAAACTCGAGAGGCCTCGTCGGACCCTACCTGGTACACACATATATTGTTCCTACTCATTAAGTAACGAACTCCAGAGGCCCCGTCGGACCCTACCTGGTTCTACACAAATACCGTCCGTACTCATCAAGTAACGAACTCCAGAGGCCCCGTCGGACCCTACCTGGTTCCACATATCAACACAACAATACACAACGCATATCAATTACACCAACAGATATACTTCTCGAGCAACACCAAATAGTACTACCTCCTTATAAAGGAGTCAGCAAACAATACAATCAATATTACGCAACATCATAATACTTATCAATAACTACACATATCCACACGCACACACACCTTCCCGAAAGGATATAACTTTAAGTCCAAGTGATATAGTCGCGCACAATGGTACCACATGAAAACAAGGCATTTCAATATACAACACTAATATACATTCTCAGAACGATGCATTTATTTACAAACACACGAGTTGATTTTGGAGAGAACCTTTATCGAGAACATACCGATTCTTTTGAAGTTTCATTAAAACATTCAAAATGCACACATAATTAATAACCAACTCCTATATCTACGAAATACGAACTATATGGGCAAGATACTTGCCTTGATAATTGATGCGAATCCTCCGAAGAACACGGCTCAACCGGGAAGCCTTGAAAACCTACAGCCTCCGCGAGAAAACAACAATGACATACTTACTATGCATAGACGACCAAATACGATGGGAGACACGCCCAACACTCGAAGGAGACTCATTGAAAGATTTAATCGAACGTTAAATGTTCAATAGTTCCCAAAAACACTCAAATCCTCAATCGAGTCAAACAACTCGAAATATGGATATACATTCCATAGAACACAATTAATAACATCATATGACACCAACCGATTCATCAAAATCGGACTAGATTTGAAATCAAGAACAAAACCCTAAAAAGTCAATTCTAGGGATTCAAGAACATTACCTTCGATCCGAAAAAGAACGATGGATTTGGTGATGTTAATCCTTGCTAGGAACTCAAAAAGATTGATGGATGATGAAACCTCGACCAACCCTAGCCTCTCAAACCAATCTCGTCGACCGCAAGAAGAGAAGGAGAAGGAAATTGTGAAAAACGGGAAATGAAGTCTGCTGCCCTCCTATATATAGGCCGCAGCACATTACGTACGCAATACTGCATGTTTAGCGTATGTAATTGGTCTTACGTACGTAACGGACAAATGTTACGTACATAATGCTCTACTCAGATCTCACTGCCCAATCCATATGTTGGTTAACATACGTAACACCTCCAATGTTACGTACGTAATCAATCGATAACGTATGCTACATGACCCCTGTAGCGTACGTTAAAGCCTCTCCAGAGGCTACTGCCCGAACCAACAGGTATGATAATGTACGTAAACTAAACACATAACGTACGTTATCCAACACCAGTTATGTATGCAATGCACTTGTTAGCGTATTTAACATGTTCTAACAACCGCACAGTCTGAAGTCGGTACAACGGCGCAACTACTCGACGAATCTCACGACTCCCAGTTTGACAACGAAGCTCCGACGGTTCACAACGAGAACAATCATACGAAGAGAGACAACATACAGTGTCACACGCACAAGTACAATATGACTGATGCAGCGCCAAGTTGTACTCGACGAAAACTATAACACGGTACATCATACCGTACACAACAGCGAGAATTCCAAATAACCATCAACGGGACAAAATAACCGGCACAAAACGACAATTAATTCAAAATAACCGGAAATGAAAATCTCGGGTATTACAATCATCGTATGGACAAACCATGCGTACATGTACTAAAAATTTCCACCAATCAACAATCATATCAGCGTAACATTACACAAAATACAAGGCGTATCTAAACCATGTAACACAATACTTGAGGGCATAACCCAAAATTTTCCAAATCCGAGTATAAAGTTTAAGCCAAGTAAGATTTTTCATCTTTCACTATTTATTATTTTTAAAATAAAATCGTATTGTACTTTGAAATATAAAAATTTATAGTGCGAAAGATTTTGAAAATCGTGTACTCGGGTTATTTGAAAATAAAACTGTTAGGCTAAAAGCATTTCTAAAATCCTTTCAAATGTGACAAAGGATTAACGACGGTATTATTTTACAAAATCTTTGGGACACTCCGAAACACGTCTTTTCAAACACTGTCATAGGGTTTCATTTTAGATTGCGAGGCGGTTCGCCAAAATTCAAACGATTTTCAAAATCCACATGAAACTACCACTTAACTGCACCGTCAAAATATTTTCGAAAATTAGTTTTCTACAAGCTTACCCAAATCTATGAAACGAACATAATTACCAATGTGAACATGTTTGTAGCATATAACAACAATTAGCTAATGTAGTCAATTCTCAAACACATGCCTATACTGTAATATCTGCAATTTCGAATTTCGGTAATTTTCTTTTTTCGGCGGAAGTACGTTTTAACGACTCGCTCAAGACCATTTCGTCATTTCGAGAATGATTAATTCTGCACTTTTTGTCATCCGAGTTCGTTTCGGTATCGTTTTGTTGAGTTCCGAGCTTTTTAGCGACTTTTCCGCACTTGAGTTCGATTCTTGCGAATCTCGTCCGAAACTGTTGTTTCGAGTTTCTCGTAAGTTCATTTAATGTTATTATTCATGTTGCGAGCTTTGGTTCGGTGTTTCGATCGCATATCGTGATTTTCGGACATTTTGGGCCATTTTTGTAATTTCCCAAAGTTTGGGGTAATTACTTCCGTTGTCGAATTCCGACACTTCGGGTGGTCGGAATCGTGTGTTCTCTTAGCACTTGGATTCGTCTTTGCGAGTACTTCGTAACCGTATCTTCGATTTTTAATCGTTCGTGTTTCGGGTCGTCCGCCGTCGGAGTGGCTACAGCCGAGTCACGGCCGGAGCGGCTGGCTCGCCGAGTTACGGCCGTAAGGTGCGATTCTGGCCGTAACGTGTGCCAGTTACGGCCGTAAGGCGTGATCGGGTACGGCCGTATGGCGCCTGGCAGCTTCCTGACGAAGGCCGGTTACGGCCGTAATGTGTGCGAGTTACGGCCGTAAGTGTCCGGCTGGTGCTGGGCAGATTTTTGACGAATGCCGGTTACGGCCGTAAGGCCTGCCGAGTATGGCCGTAAGGGACCGAGTTACGGCCGTAAGGCACTGCCGGTTACGGCCGTAACCCTGCCGGCCATACATAGGCCTGGCTCGGCCAGACTTCGTTTTTTTCATTTTTTCTCCTTCTTTCGGCGGCTAGCGACGGGTGCGACGAAAAATTGAGTCCTTGGCTGGTTCTAATCATTTCCAAGGCATTTTGGAAGATCCTTGTTGATTATATCAACATCTAATCCGTGTGTTTCGTCGAATCAAGGTATATTTCTTGATTATCCTTCAAGTTGACTTTTCGAAGAATTGTTCTTGATTTCATTTCTAATCCGATTTTGATACATGGGTTGGTGTAGTATGATGTTATTAATCGTGTTCTATGGGTTGTATATCCATATATCGAGTTTGTTTAACTCGATTGACGATTCGAATGTTCTTGGGAATTATTGAACATTTAGTGTTCGATTAAATGTCCCAATGAGTTTCCCTTCGATAGTTGTTGGGATTTCCGTTGTTTTGGCCTTGATTCTCGTCGTAACCATGTGTTATTTTTCCTTCCGGAGGTTTATAGGTGTTCGAGGATTCCGATGTTGAATCCCGTTTGGTGATTGATGATTCGTGTGGTGTTATTCTCGTAATACCCGTGGTGCTATCACGTTCTTGATATTGTTCGGGGGTTCGGGGCTATTCGACCGCGTCCTATCCGTCGTCTTATTGCGATCGTGATTTCGAGGCAAGTACCTTGCCCATACTATTCTTGTTTTATGGATATGATAATTAGTGATCGTCTAAATGTGGTTGTTTGGTCGTTTGAATTGAACTTTCAAAAGATTCGGTTTAGCCTTGTTAAAGGCTTGCTTTCAAAACGCGTGTGTTTTGTGAATGGCGTGGTTTGTGAATAACTATGTGAATTCTATGTATATGCTTGGTGTTAATGTTGCACTTGGTATTGTGTGTGGACGTATGTTATTTCATTTCGGTGCGTTGTGGATTGACGTGGTGTTTTGCTAAGTGTTTGATGCCTCTGGGCGAATTATTTGAATATCCTTGATGTGATATGTTATTTGTGTGAATGTGTGGATATGGTTGAAGGTCTACGGTGACACATGGCACGTGATCATGTGGTCAGAATGCAACAAGTGATTGATCCAACCGTGAGAGCCTGAGATAATCTACGGTGGCACATGGCATGCGATCATGTGGCCAGGATGCAACAAGCGATTGATCCAACCGTGAGATGTGTGTGATTTGTTTCGCTAGCCAGCTCGGGAGGGTCCTTCGAGGCCTCGAGTGGGATGTCTGTGGTAGCGTCCCGGTCCTAGGCGATGCGCGTGCGTGATTATGTTTCGTTGATTTTATGTCCGTTGAGGACACGTGATGTTGGGCTCTGACCCTGTAAATTGTTGGTGGTTTCCTATTTGCGAAAACAAAACATTTGGGATGTGACCCTATTGATTTTTGGAAAGAGAAGGATTTTATAATCCTAAATTGTTTTCTATTAAAACTCTCGATGGCATTTTAAACTATTTTGTAAATTGTTTCCCTTTATTTGTGATCTTTCGGTTTTGGAAATGTTTACCCAAACTCTTGCCTCGGGGAGTACTTTTCTTTATGTTTGGATCTTTGAGGATTCCTGATTATTATTTTTCTTGGAACTTGTATTGTATGGCTCGAATTTTTGCACTTGTACTTGCACTAGCAAAACAGTGGAGTTTTGCTAACCCCCGAGTATTCGGGGGGTGGATGTCTATTTTTGCATTCAGGTTTTGGAGCATAGCACAGGGTCGGGATGAAGGATGATGAAAGATTAACGATACTAATCACACGAGGATCTGTTGATGTCGTTTTGGTCTACTTGTATTTTCTTTTCCGCTGCAGTATCTTTTCCCCGTTGTACGGGAGTTTATTGTATTTTGACCCCTGCGTGGGTATGTGTTTGGAATTGAGTTGTATGTTATTATTGAAAGACCAAGTCGGTCTACTGTGTCATTTTAGCCTTAAAGGCGAGGTTTAGATGTTTGATTTTAGTTATCAGCCTGGTAGATCCTCGAGGAGAGGGTCTACGGCGTGTGATATCCCTGAGCGGATTGGGGGTGTTACATAAATAGTATCAGAGCTTAGGTTGTGGAAACCTAGGCTGTCGGGTCAGTGGTGTCTGTTGAGTTTTGTCTTGTCGGATTTTGTCTGACTAAGTCGTGTCGCGACGCGTCGTCTGAGTTGGTTGGTCGTGATTAGTATCATGGGGCGATCATCATCTTCGTGCGACCTGTGGATGTAAGTCTCCCTTCTTTGTGTTGTGCCTCGTGTGACACGAGCTATTTTTATGATTATTTGTTAAGTAATGGAATCCTCTTATGGATTTTGATTTCTTGATATGTGGTTATTTGACCCTCATATTTCGTTCATATGAGGAGTAGTGTTGCTGGATTGTGCATGTTGGACTGTATTTATTTTATCCGCTGCGTGAGTTCTTTTGTAATGACTTTCGGTATTTTACCGACGGAGTTTTATTTCGAAAACCGATTCCCTTAACCGAGTTTTTGGCATTATGGCCTTGATCATTTTGGCAAAATTCTTATGACGGTATTTAGCATTTTGTAAATGGCTTCTGTGAGTTTTTGAAATATTACCGTCATCGGCCTTTTTGGCGTTTTTGTAAATAGTTTTATCCTGGTGGGTTCCGGCGCGGGACCCACGGCGCTATAAAGTTGTGTAATTACCTGAAATTTTTGGGCATTCTAGCCTTTTTGGCATCGTCCTTTTTTTTGGCATTGAATTATTTTCGAAAACTTGAGTATCTTAGAAATAAATTTCGAGACGTACGTTTAAAATGAATTGTCTTCTCGCGGTACTTCCAAGGTGCCACAATATGTTTCAAAATTCTTCTACCTCGAGGACCAAAATGTTTTGAGATATTTTCAATGTTTTATAAACACTTTTACTTAGACCCGAGGGTCGAATATTCTGAAAGCTTTTCACTAAAAGAAAGTGTCCTCATTTTTATCAAATGCGAAATGGTTTTCCAAAGTCTCGATAACGATGTTTCACGTTTTTACTTTTTTTTTGAAAGGTGATACTCAAGATCAACCGGTGTTTTTCCTAAATTATTTTCAAAAGGTGGTTTTCATTTTTTTTAAAACCTATCAATCCCCATTTGCGTTTGGGAATGTATGTATGATGTTCGCGTTGTCGTAATGATGTTAACTCCCGAATATGATCGAGTTGGTGGCATGAACGTTGAGGCGTTGCCACGTATTTGTTGTACTAGCCCTCTGTGAGAGGTGTGAACTGGTACTTAATGGTTGTCGTCTCGTGGTGGATTGCGTGTGCCACACGAGTGTGAGATGTTGAAGCTTGGGTTTGTACGTTGGTGTACATATGTGATTGTTTCATGAGCTTTGTAATTATGTGCTGGTTATTGTTCGGGCCGTTAAGGTCGCCGAACGATACCGTCGTCGCTATAGTGTTTGTGTGTGTATTACTTTACAATGGTAATTGTTGTATATGATATGTGTTATGATTCCTTGTTGTGCTGAGTTGCATCTCCGGTATGTTGTTTTGCGGTGTTATGTTCCATTGTATCTAGCATTTGTATTTTCGGTATGCCGAGCCGAGGCATTTCAACCGTGATGTGCCGGGGGAATGTACGTGCAATTTGTCCTTCTCGTCAGAAACACATTTCGAGTGTGGACTCGAGGGACACCGAATTCAGTTTTGCGAATTGGCTACCGAGACTTTTGGAGTTCGCGCTTCAGCACAGATATCAGGATCGGCTCTGAGAGGCCCATGGGAGATTTCTCTGTCGATTGCTTTTTGTGTTGTTACCTTGTTTCCGTTATTGTGTGTTGCGGGGACGACTTTCTTTTATAAGAAGTCGAATGTAATGCCCGTATCATTTTTGACTTCCGCATTCTCTCTCTATCAAGTCTATCGATATGCTCATGTTCGTTGATACTGTCTGAGCTTGTTCTGTATTTCGGTTTCATCGTTCGAACGAGCTGTGACCTTGTTTTGGGTCGATCTGGTTATCGCTGTAACTTTTCCGAGTTCGGTTCGATTCTTGTGAACCTTGTTCGGAAGTAACATCTTTTGGTTCAACTAGTTCTTTTATTCGAAGTGGATCGGATTTGGAACTTCTGTATTTTCGACTCTGTCGACTCATTTATGTTCGTTAACATTTTCTGAGCTTGTCCTGCCCCTTGCTTTTGTTGATCGAACGAGGGTGGTATTATTTCGGAATTACTCGTTCGTTGTTGTGACTTTTCAATTGTTATTCCCTTTCCTGTGGATCTTATGCGAGTGTGCATCTTGTTGTTTTCACCGGATCATGTTTTGTATCGAGTCGAGATGTGAACCTCGGAGTTGTCGGTTGAACCTTATTGTTCTTCGTGATCCGAACATGATCGTTCGATTTTTGTTGTCTCGATCTTTATGGTTCGATCGTTTGATTGTTCGGTTTTTGTTGATCTCGTTTCATGATTGTTGAACATTCAGACTCCTTCGAAATTCCCTTAAGTTCGGGAAATTAGTCTCGTTTTCGATCTTCCAACCCTTGGGCGGTGGAATTCCGTATTTGTTCAGCGTGTGGCTCATATTTTGATTGATATACCGTTGGGTTGGTCAATCGTATTGATCTTCGTTGGTTGTGTTTTGTGATTGTTCGGATAATCGACTTGATTGTATTATCTGTTTGATGACACTTGTCACTTGTTGATTTAATTATGTCTCTACCGGTGGCATTGTGTTGGTCGTCCTGTAGCGTGTTTTCACGCCGTATATTCCTTTGCGTTGCTTGTAACGTTTCGCCGATGGGCGTAAGTTACGCATTTCTTGTGTATCTTGTTGAGTTTTCCTGGCGGGGATATTGCTTCTCCCTACTTGTTTTAAGTTTCGGGACGAAACTTCTTTTAAGGAGGGTAGAATGTAATATCCGCAATTTCGAATTTCGGTAATTTTCTTTTTTCGGCGGAAGTCCGTTTTAACGACTCGCTTATGACCGTTTCGTCATTTCGAGAATGATTAATTCTGCACTTTTTGTCATCCGAGTTCGTTTTGGTATCGTTTTGTTGAGTTCCGAGCTTTTTAGCGACTTTTCCGCACTTGAGTTCGATTCTTGCGAATCTCGTCCGAAACTGTTGTTTCGAGTTTCTCGTAAGTTCATTTAATGTTATTATTCATGTTGCGAGCTTTGGTTCGGTGTTTCGATCACATATCGTGATTTTCGGACATTTTGGGCCATTTTTGTAATTTCCCAAAGTTTGGGGTAATTACTTCCGTTGTCGAATTCCGACACTTCGGGTGGTCGGAATCGTGTGTTCTCTTAGCGCTTGGATTCGTCTTTGCGAGTACTTCGTAACCGTATCTTCGATTTTTAATTAGGTTCAGGTTTCGGGGTCGTCCGGGCCGTCGGAGTGGCCACGGCGAAGTCACGGCCGGAGCAGGGCCTGCTCGCCGAGTTACGGCCGTAAGGTGCGATTCTGGCCGTGCGTGTGCGATTCGCCATAAGGCGTGATCGGTACGGCCGTATGGTGCTGGCGGCTTCTGACGAAGGCGATTCTGGCCGTAATGTGTGCGATTACGGTAGTAAGTGTCCATTTGGTCTTTGGCGATTTTTGACGAATGCGATTCTGGCCGTAAGGCTCGCCAGTATGGCCGTAAGGGACCGAGTTACGGCCGTAAGGCACCGCCGATTCTGGCCGTAACCCGCCGGCCATACATAGGCACGCTCGGCGGACTTCTTTTTTCATTTTTTCTCCTTCTTTCGGCGGCTGGCGACGGGTGCGACGAAAAATTGAGTCCTTGGCCGGTTCTAATCATTTCCAAGGCATTTTGGAAGATCCTTGTTGATTATATCAACATCTAATCCGTGTGTTTCGTCGAATCAAGGTATATTTCTTGATTATCCTTCAAGTTGACTTTTCGGAGAATTGTTCTTGATTTCGTTTCTAATCCGATTTTGATACATCGGTTGGTGTAGTATGATGTTATTAATCGTGTTTTATGGGTTGTATATCCATATATCGAGTTTGTTTAACTCGATTGACGATTCGAATGTTCTTGGGAATTATTGAACATTTAGTGTTCGATTAAATGTCCCAATGAGTTTCCCTTCGATAGTTGTTGGGATTTCCGTTGTTTTGGCCTTGATTCTCGTCGTAACCATGTGTTATTTTTCCTTCCGGAGGTTTATAGGTGTTCGAGGATTCCGATGTTGAATCCCGTTTGGTGATTCATGATTCGTGTGGTGTTATTCTCGTAATACCCGTGGTGCTATCACGTTCTTAATATTGTTCGGGGGTTCGGGGCTATTCGACCGCGTCCTATCCGTCGTCTTATTGCGATCGTGATTTCGAGGCAAGTACCTTGCCCATACTATTCTTGTTTTATGGATATGATAATTAGTGATCGTCTAAATGTGGTTGTTTGGTCGTTTGAATTGAACTTTCAAAAGATTCGGTTTAGCCTTGTTAAAGGCTTGCTTTCAAAACGCGTGTGTTTTGTGAATGGCGTGATTTGTGAATAACTATGTGAATTCTATGTATATGCTTGGTGTTAATGTTGCACTTGGTATTGTGTGTGGACGTATGTTATTTCATTTCGGTGCGTTGTGGATTGACGTGGTGTTTTGCTAAGTGTTTGATGCCTCTGGGCGAATTATTTGAATATCCTTGATGTGATATGTTATTTGTGTGAATGTGTGGATATGGTTGAAGGTCTACGGTGACACATGGCACGTGATCATGTGGTCAGGATGCAACAAGTGATTGATCCAACCGTGAGAGCCTGAGATAATCTACGGTGGCACATGGCATGCGATCATGTGGCCAGGATGCAACAAGCGATTGATCCAACCGTGAGATGTGTGTGATTTGTTTCGCTAGCCAGCTCGGGAGGGTCCTTCGAGGCCTCGAGTGGGATGTCTGTGGTAGCGTCCCGGTCCTAGGCGATGCGCGTGCGTGATTATGTTTCGTTGATTTTATGTCCGTTGAGGACACGTGATATTGGGCTCTGACCCTGTAAATTGTTGGTGGTTTCCTATTTGCGAAAACAAAACATTTGGGATGTGACCCTATTGATTTTTGGAAAGAGAAGGATTTTATAATCCTAAATTGTTTTCTATTAAAACTCTCGATGGCATTTTAAACTGTTTTGTAAATTGTTTCCCTTTATTTGCGATCTTTCGGTTTTGGAAATGTTTACCCAAACTCTTGCCTCGGGAAGTACTTTTCTTTACGTTTGGATCTTTGAGGATTCCTGATTATTATTTTTCTTGGAACTTGTATTGTATGGCTCGTATTTTTGCACTTGTACTTGCACTAGCAAAACAGTAGAGTTTTGCTAACCCCCGAGTATTCGGGGGGTGGATGTCTATTTTTGCATTCAGGTTTTGGAGCATAGCACAGGGTCGGCACGAAGGATGATGAAAGATGAACGATACTAATCACACGAGGATCTGTTGATGTCGTTTAGGTCTAGTTGTATTTTCTTTTCCGCTGCAGTATCTTTTCCCCGTTGTACGGGACTTTATTGTATTTTGACCCCTGCGTGGGTATGTGTTTGGAATTGAGTTGTATGTTATTATTGAAAGACCAAGTCGGTCTACTGAGTCATTTTAGCCTTAAAGGCGAGGATTGGGGGTGTTACATAAATGGTATCAGAGCTTAGGTTGTGGAAACCTAGGCTGTCGGGTCAGTGGTGTTTGTTGAGTTTTGTCTTGTCGGATTTTGTCTGACTAAGTCGTGTCGCGACGCGTCGTCTGAGTTAGTTGGTCGTGATTAGTATCGTGGGGCGATCATCATCTTCGTGCGACCTGTGGATGTAAGTCTCCCTTCTTTGTGTTGTGCCTCGTGTGACACGAGCTATTTTTATGATTATTTGTTAAGTGATGGAGTCCTCTTATGGATTTTGATTTCTTGATATGTGGTTATTTGAACCTCGAGGAGAGGGTCTACGGCGTGTGATATCCCTGAGCGGATTGGGGGTGTTACATAAATGGTATCAGAGCTTAGGTTGTGGAAACCTAGGCTGTCGGGTCAGTGGTGTTTGTTGAGTTTTGTCTTGTCGGATTTTGTCTGACTAAGTCGTGTCGCGACGCGTCGTCTGAGTTAGTTGGTCGTGATTAGTATCGTGGGGCGATCATCATCTTCGTGCGACCTGTGGATGTAAGTCTCCCTTCTTTGTGTTGTGCCTCGTGTGACACGAGCTATTTTTATGATTATTTGTTAAGTGATGGAGTCCTCTTATGGATTTTGATTTCTTGATATGTGGTTATTTGACCCTCATATTTCGTTCATATGAGGAGTAGTGTTGCTGGATTGTGCATGTTGGACTGTATTTATTTTATCCGCTGCGTGAGTTCTTTTGTATTTATACATCACTCTACAAAAACTCATACCCGCACAGGGGTCAAAATACAACAATTACTCTCATACGACGGGAGAACACTACAACGGAAAATAAAATACAATACGACCACCAGTACGAAGTACTAGTATGTTTGTGATTAGTATCATTTGTCTTCCATCATCCTTTGTATCGGCCCTGTGGTTTGTTCCCCTAGAATCTGCACGTACCTGAATGTAGTACAGACATCCACCCCCCGAATTACTCGGGGTTAGCAAAATTCCACTATTTTGCTAGTGCAAGTATAAAGTGCAAATACGAGCCATACACAACATATTCCAAGAATATAATAATCTGAATAATCAACGGATCAAACACAGTGAAAGACTTCCCGAGATATTTCATTTGTGCAAAATAATCCGAAGCCATGAAAGGCGGTAATAAAGCAAGTAAACAAATTGTAAAGCATGTTATAGTTCTCGGGAGTTTTTAGAGGAAAATATTTTGGGACTAAAGAGTCCTTATCTTTTCTAAAATCACCTAAGGTCACAGCCCAAAGATTTACTTGGTTCTCGACAACTATAATATAAGCATGGGTCATGCAAATTTGGCAATAAAAATATTATTCGTACTCATCAAGTAACGAATTCCAGAGGCCACAATCGACCCTACCTGGCATCACACAAATACGGTTCGTACTCCTTAAGTAACGAACTCCAGAGGCCTCATCGGTCCCTACCTGGTACCCACATATACTGTTCGTACTCATTAAGTAACGAACTCCATAGGCCCCGTCGGACCCTCCCTGGTTCCACACAAATACCGTTCGTACTCATCAAGTAAAAAACTCCAGAGGCCCCGTCGGACCCTACCTGGTTCCACAGATCAACACAACAATCCAAAACGTATATCAATAACACCACGTTCACATACCACAAAGAGATATACTTCTCGAGTAACACCAAATAGCACTACCTCCTTATAAAAGAGTCAGCAAACAATACAACCAATATCAAACAACATCGCAATACTCATTAATAAGTACACATATCCACACACACCTTGCCGAAAGGATATAACTTTAAGTCCACTAGCGATATAGTCGCACAACGGTACCACACGAAAATAAGGCATTCCAATATACAACACTAACATACATTCTCAGAACGATACATTCATTTACAAACACACGAGTTGATTTTGAAGAGAACCTTTATCAAGAATATACCGATTCTTTTGAAGGTTCATTACAACATTCAAATTGCATACATAATAAATCACCAACTACTACATCTACAAAATACGAAGTATACGGGCAAGATACTTGGCTCGAAACCACGAACGAATGAAACGACAAACGGATGCAACCGAGCAACCATGGAACTTTCAAAATATAACAGGAATAGCTCCACCAAAAATCAACAATACTCTCTGCGGAACAACAAAAATAATCGAGGGTTCAAGGGTTTTCTCAAGGGAATCAAAATCATGCTCCGGGTGAAACGAAAACGATAAATGGAATTTAGGTCTATATATCACACACTAAGCATAGCAATTATATCAAAAGGTTAATCAATTTTTTATTTTATTCTTATAGAATTGAGAATTAATTTTATTGATTATAAAACGAATGAACCAATTTTCTCTTTTTGTTCTATGCTATTGATAGAAGAGAAAATTAATTAAAGTTTGTTTATTACTCCTTATCTATAAAAATCCAAATTTTGATGCCTAATACTCTATAGATAGTCTGAACTGTATAGGAACAATAATCAATTTTAGCTCGAATAGTTTGTAGGGGAACCCTACCTTCTCTGATCCATTCGACGCGCGCAATTTCTTTTCCGTCAATACGTCCTAAAATTTGTACTTGAATTCCTTTTGTATTTGCTTGTTCAGTTAATTCAATAGCTTTTTTCATTGCTTTTCGAAATGAAACTCTATTCTTTAATTGGTTGACTATAAATTCTGCAATAATATTGGGGTTTCTATAAGGCTTTTTAATTCTTGTGATAGCAATGTTAAATTTTCGGTTCACATAATGAAATTCTTTTTGTAGATTCATCTGCAATTCTTCCATTCCTCTAGGTCTACTTTCGATTAATAATTTTGGGACGGGTGGGTCTTGTAGTCAAGATCCCTTCTGCCTTTGCACTCGAGGGCCAATCTCCGTCCGGCCCGAGGAAACATTTGCCCGCCTCCGTTACCTTTTGGGAGGCCTACGCCCCATAGAAACTGTCTACCTAAGACTGTTCCTCGGCCCGTAGGTCCTGACACAAGGTTAGAATTCTAGCTCTCGTCCGCCCTGCACCCACCCCAGAGTATATGCTTCAACAGGAATCACACAAGGGTAGATTAGCAACCTCTGGTAAAATGCCCACCCATCACCCAAAGTACATTACATAGTCAGGGATTGGCGACTTACCCATTCAGTGACTTTGGCACTGGACGTTCGTTCCCAAAATGGGTACTATAGGGTCAATTCAATAATAGACGCCTGTTGGCATTCCACCTTTTTTCTCCTTTCAGGGCATATCCGAAAGAGAATCCATTATTTCTTGGTCGTGAATATCTGAACTGGTTGTTCGCTGTTCAAGAATTATTGTTTGGGTAGTTCATACCATCCATACATAGTGTTTTGATCTAAGATTTCAATTTTTCCGTGTTTCAGCAGTAACAGAAGTTTGTAAATAAGTGATTGTCTGATAATGAGCAAGGAATACCCCAATAGAGCCTGAGAACTTTTGGCTACTCTTGTTCTTTCTCCTCTTGACAACCAAAACAACAAGAATTACATAACCGATTCATCAACTTCGGATTAAATCAAGGAATCCAGGAAAAACCCCCAAAATCACAAAATTAGGGTTCTAAGAAGAAAAATACCTCGATCCAACAAGAAAACAAGTGACATGGTGTTGATAACGTCAAGAAGACTCACCAAGATGAAGCTTCATGATGAAGATCGCCCCAGATCGCCCTAGAAGACCAGACCCGACGGATAGAGGCGGAAGAAGTCGAAATGACTTCCAAAAACCCGTCCCACATATTATATAACTGGACCATGTTACGTACGTAAGCTACTAAGCTTAACGTACGCTAACAAGTTAACGTACGTAAAAGCTCATATGTTACGTACGTAAACGTTTTCCAGACGCTTCTGCCCGATTTTCTACATATGATAAGGTATGCAACGAAAAGGGGTTAGTGTAATAAACGTACTTTTTATTGACTGTTTGACCTTTCCGTTCTTCCACTTTTGTCGCTCTGTAAACACTTTGAAATGTTTTCGATGTTGATTTAGAGTTTCGTATCTTTCGGATCATGTTCGTGTTGTTTGGACCTTTCGGCAGTGTTTTGAGATAGGCAGATAGCGTACGCTAGGCCTAAGCTAACGCACGCTATTTCTACTTGAGTAGCGCACGCTAGTTTTGAGCCTTAACGCACGCTAACGTTCGGAGCATGGCAAGGGCAGTAGCTGATTCTGCCCTCTGGACTAGCAGTTAGCGCACGCTAGGTATTAGCTAATGCACGCTATTCGTGTTGAGTAGTACGTGCCAGCATCACCTGTAGCACGCGCTAATGGGCTGAGTCAGCAGGGGCAGTGAGGTGTTTCTGTTTTCTGGACTAGCAGGGAACGCGCGCTAGGTTCGAGCCAGTGCACGCTATTGGTGTTGCGTAGCACGCTAGTGCCCAGATGTAGCACACGCTAGCGGATTTGGGCAGTGAACTGGAATTTCTGCAGGATACTAGTTAGAGCACGCTAAGGTGTGGTAGCGCACGGTCGCATGTCAGAATCTACTGGACTATCGGGTGACCCGTTAGCGCACGCTAACCCCGAATTTTAGCGCGCGCTAACCTGGCATGGTATATAAGAGCGGGTCAACCCTTGTTCTTCGTCATTTTCATCCTTTCACTCATTTTTCCGACGGGAGCAGCAGGAGAAGATGATTAGGGCGATTTGGGACGATCCTTCTTCAACTATCATCATATTTGGTTGGATAACAAAGATTACACAATATCTAATCCGTACCTATCTTGCAAATCAAGGTAAATTCCTTAGAATCCTAGTTTTGGGAATTTTTAGGGATTTTCTTAGATTCGCCCGATCCCAGCCATGTTATTGATTATCAAGAGATTAAAGTTAATGATGATGTCTCATATGAAGAGCAACATGTATCCATATTGGAGCGACGAGTGAAGCAGTTGCGACGGATGGTAACCCCGTTAGTAAAGGTCCAATGGTCTAAGCATGGAATTGAGGAAGCCACATGGGAAATTGAAGAAACTATGCGTGCCCGTTACCCTGAACTTTTTGAATATTGAGTTTCGGGATGAAACTTCTTTTTAAGGGGTAAGTGTGTAATAACCGTGTATTTCATGTGTGTTATTCTGGATGTATCTGGTTATATTGTGGTTATTTGTATGTGAGGGTATTGACGATTGATATTGGAATGTTCTTGGTTGGTAACTATTGAGTTTTGTAATTTTTGTTTGCATTCATGCCGGCTGGGCTTCGCGAAATTTTTGCTGTATAGCAGCAGTTAGCGTGTTCTAGACTGCGCTGATAGCGCACGCTAACTAGGTGCGAGTAGCGCATGCTACTCTTGTGCATTAGCGCGCATTAGGCCTGCTGGACAGTGAGCTTTCAGGACTCTGGACTGAGGCATTAACGCACGCTAATGACAGACTAGCATACGCTATTATTGAGGTGTTGGTATACGTTAAAGGGCGGTAACACGCGCTAGGTCGGCAGGACAGAACATTTCTGGACTGCGGGTGATAGCAGGTAGCGCACGCTATTTTTCGGAGTTAGCTCGCGCTAGTGTCGATCATTAACACACGCTAATATATATGGGTAGCACGCGCTACCGGAGTCAGACAGAAGGTTCTGGACAGTCTTTTTGTTCAACACTGCACTGCCTTTCAGCCTGTTAGCGCACGCTAAACTTTAGTCGTAGCGTGCGCTAATCCCTCCCAGTATATATATGCAGGTCATGTTCTAGAATCGTAATTTTCACCCTCTTCTTCTCCTCCTCCAGCGGCTGAGTGATATTGAGCATATAGGAGTGTAGATTTCGGTCGGATTTCATCATCCAACAACGCTTTTGAGTTCCCAACACCAAGCAACAACATCTCATCAACTTTCACCGTCCAAATCAAGGTAAAATTCGCTCAATCCCTAGTTCTTCATATTTTGGGGTTTTTGTTAAGATCTTCGATTCTAATCTATTTTAGCTCTGATTTGTGCTAGATTATGATGTTGTAATCATAATCCTTCATTTTTCTTCAAAGTTCATGGATTAAATTCCAAGTTTTCCTCTGTAGTTTGGATTCGAACTATGTTGTCTTCATAGTGTTTCATTAAATGTCCCTAGGGGTAAAACTTAGGCGAATCCTTCCATTTTCATGGTATGGTGTTGATTCGGTATTTTGTTGAACTAGGATCGAATTTTTGAAGGAGTTTGGACCGTACGTCTTTCCGTTCGTTATTCTTATATCATTTCTAATCAAGACAAGTATTCTGATTTCGTTTATTGTACTTCGTGTGAATATGTGAATATGCGATTTTGTAAAAATGTGATTTGTGCCAAGTGCTTATTGAGTATGTGAGAGCCGAGTAAAACCAGCGAGGGTCCCCTGGGATCTGTTAGACTTAGAGTTCTACAGATCACTTGGTTGGGTTGTACACTAGGGAGGGCCTGACGATGACTCTCTGGGGTATGTATCCCGTGTGGGTACAGGGCCAGTATAGCTCGAGAGGTTGTTTTGTGATGATTATTATGGTATTGTATTCTGGAATATATGTGATGGCACCGTGATTTCTGTTGAATATTCATTTGTTGTACATATTCTGCAATCATTGTACTTGCACCGGCATATTGCTGACCCCTTCTTGGGTGGATATACTTGTTGTGTATTCAGGTACAGGTCCAGTGGGAGAGCCAGCACAGGGTGGACACGAGTTTGGTGGGCAACATTGATATCGTGTACTATTTTGGAGTTGGTGGTCATATTGTCATGGTCATGGTCGTGTTTTAGTTTTGTACTCACGCGGGTACTGTCATGTGATGTTATCGTGTCGTTTTTGGATTGTTAATGGTGTTGTTGTATCAGTTGTGAACTGTCGTATCAATCCCGATCCTATGGGATGAGGTGTTATTTGATTTTGTAATATATGTCGTGTTGGAGACAGTTTGTTCTTTTTAAATAAGTGAACGTTGCGGTTCGTTAATTTTTAATGAGTTTTTGTATGTTAAGCCTGGTAGATTCTCCAAAAAAAATCTACGGCGCTGTAATATCATCGTAAATCACGGGGGTGTTATATTATCCGTTTTGGAGCTTGAGATCTTTGAGATTATGATGTATCTACCCCGTACCCATGTTTCCCCTACGATTATATGGATTGTTCTGTATTTTGTTCGGACTTGAGAGGGTTTGGGTGATTTTCAAACCTCTAGATGATTATCCTTGTAGTTTCGTGAATCGTAGGTGGGTTTCGGGAGTTTCTTCGTGTGATTTGAGTATGGATTATTGATTATCGTATTCCTTACGAATCGTTTAGGTGCCGGTAGCGCGTTCTTGGACCTACCGAACTTATACTCTTTTCCTTCCGTTTTTCGATGTCTCAAAGGCAAGTATATGTTTATGATTATACGTTCTCGACTTTGAAAGTAAGATATATTGTAATACCCGCTATTTTCACAATGTAATATTATTATTCATAATAATATTATAATGAATTTCATTTCATTTAATTTCATTTAGAGGATCATGAATATTATTTCGACGTATCACAAGTCCTAGCCCAAGTTATTTTGTCAGATATATTCAAGTAGTCATTATTTATTTCTATAATAGTGTTATTAATTATTCGGGTATAATACTAACACTACTATTATTAAAATCATCTTTTTATTATTAACAATATTATTAATACTATTCTAGTAGTACTAATTATTATTATTATCAGTGTCATTTTTTCGATATTATCATATTACCAAATTATTATTTTTACATTACTATTATTATTAATTATTATTATTATTATATCATTTATATTTAATCACGTGTTATGAATTAACCAACTATGATTAAACTAAACTAACCACAATTAAGAACTCCTTTTCCACCGATCGTTCCCCTCAGTTCTATCACTTTACCAAACTCTTTATCTTTATCCAACACACAAATCCTAATCCAACTAAAATACTCCAAAAGTTTACAACTATAAATATACAAATTCTATTGCAAAATTCTTTACAATCGATTAGCATCCAGAACAGAAAACAAAAAAATATACAGAAGAGCGAATACACGGTGCAGACAAAATTCCTCTGTAAGTATTTCTTCTACCAACTAAGGGAAGGAGAACACAAGAGTCTGGTCCGTTCGTCGATTCCAGTCACGTTTCATCCAACTTCCGTTCAATCCACCGAGGTAAAACTCATCGTCCCTCTTCTCCTGCCTTTAATCCGAGTATATCTTTTTTTGAACTTAAATTTCTTTGTCTGCAATATTATCAGAAATCAAACCAAAATTTAGTTTTAACGAATTCAACAACCGGAAACACAAAAACCACAAATCACAACATCAATTTTCAACCCAGACCTGTTACCCGACTGAAATCACAAACCGTATACACTTGCCCAAAACTAAACCAATCTCGAAGACCAATCCAGAGAAATTGTAACATGAACGTCGGTGTTTGATCAATCCCAGGGCTACATGCCTTTCGGTCGAATCCAAAACCACCAGCCAATTGTTATTTTGTATGTTTTTATCTTAAAGTACTAGAAATCAAAAATCAACAATCAAAACACTGTAAACCCATGCCTAAACCAGATTTTGAATTCAACTACATTAATAATCTATTTTTTTCAGTCTTAGATTGAAACTTAAGAACCCGACCAAAATATTTTCTCAAACCCGAATCAGAAACCAAAATAAAAACAAGAATCTAACCAGAAACCCTAATCACCTCAACCCGATTTCAAAACCTTACCCGAACTGGGGACCTGAGAGCAGATTCGGAGTCATCATCTTTGATTCACCGGAATCATCACCATTGCCGGCGCACAGAGCGACCTAATCTCCTCCGTCGAGTCGAACCGCCGCCAGGGGGTCCAGGACCATAGCCTCCTTTTTCGCCACGGCCATATTATGCTGGTCAGAGTCTGTCGGAGGCAAATCAAGGGTCGAAGGGTGGTCGATTTTTGGTGTGTGTGTTTTACGATAGAGAAGAGAGGAGAGATCGGATTTTTGCAGGGTTATTTTAGAGAGAGAGACCGAAAATCCTTAGAGAGAGAAAGTCCTTCGGAGAGAGAAAGGCGATAGGTGAGAGTGTGAATTTGTCGGCCGAAAAACTAGGGCAAGGGTATATATACCCTATATTTTGCAAGACTTTTTAACCCAGTTCCTAAACTCTTCAAGTTATTCAATTTAGCCCCCATTTTTCCAGCAGCTTTCAATTTAACCCCAGACACTTTAATTACTTCGATTTTAACCCAAGTCAACTTTAAAACCTTCAATCCAGTCCTATTTTGACCAAGACATTAAAATGTTGACTCTACCATTAATATTAATAATTAGTTCGGTTTTATGCATATATTTTTAATTTCAGTTATTATATCATAATATTATATAATGATTAAATTATTATTATTATATGTAGACATTAACGAGGATTTATGGGCTTAGGACTGTGATTCGAGCATCTTTATATTCAAGTCAAGCAGCACCATTTATTCAGTTGGGAATTTTCACTATCACTTTAATTGCTTTAATTGGATTGTATATGTGATATTATGTTCATGTTTGAAATTTATGATACACGTTGTAAATCAGGCTCACCAGTATACGTGTAAGAGGCTATCTTAAGATATATGTTGTGTGGAGACACCTGCACAACCTCAATATTCACATGCGTGCTCGATTCATGTTATATGTGGTATTGTGTGTGTATGTATTCATGTTGAGGAAAATATTATTGGTAGAATAATCATTTAAATGCTTTCCATGAGATTGTATATTACTGTGATAAGTGTGATTTCCACGAGCTGAAGGAAGC
This sequence comes from Orobanche coerulescens, assembly GCA_033398695.1. NCBI lineage: Eukaryota > Viridiplantae > Streptophyta > Magnoliopsida > Lamiales > Orobanchaceae > Orobanche > Orobanche coerulescens. The sequence continues at coordinate 38,818,739 of CM065810.1, forward strand.
TCACCCCCACCGTTATTGATCCCGCAGGTTAAACCGAGCTGGATGGACGAAGAAGCGAGCCGAGAGGGCATATGAATGACTTTTTATTAAACGATATTTTTCTTTATATCTCATGTTTTTGAAAATTATTTGGGAAAACTTTTCATTAGAAATTAACAATTTATAATTTGTTCTTCCGCCGCAATTATTATCTCGTATCTATGACGTATTGTTGCCTTATTTAAAGGTATTTAATTTATGTCAGTGTAGCGATCCGACTTTGTAGGCGAGAATTTTAATATTCTCAAAAGAAATTATTTTTGTCAAAATTTACCTTTTACTTATTTTCCCCTATAATTACCCCTAGAAAGTCGGGACATTACATAGTGGTATCAGAGCGGGTTTTACCTTTCTGTAGACTCGCTAAAATATAAAAGTATCATATGCTCTCAGCTTCGCCACTTCGTCACTCCATCCAAGGTACCAAATTTCAGTCATTATTCATGCATATGTCATTTCATTTTATTTACATAATTGTATATGTATGTACGAATTGTTAGAATGGCCAAACCTAGGATGACGCCACGTAAGAGGGTTCCTGCTACATTTTACTCGCGTCTTCTGGCATGCAAAGATTGGTGGGATGATCCGAGTTTACCATAAAATGCACCACACTATGTCATTATTAGGCTGAGCAAGTGGTTGTAGTCTGGGAAACGAGGTTCCGTCACGCAACAGCTGGAACACCTAATGGGGAAGTTATCCGAAGATTAGAGTTATTGCATCTTCCGGCTTTGGAAAGAGTCCATCAAGAGATCACCAAAAGATCGAGAGACCGCAGATGATTTCCAGTTCGTTGCTGGACATCTATTGGATACATACGCTCGAGAGGCGATACCAGCTGCAAATTGGAGTTCCGACTCTACGGATGAAGAAGACTTAGAAGAGGATCCCGAAGAACACCCTGAGGAGGATCCTGAAGAAGATCCAGAGGAAGGTCCAGAGGAAGTTCCCGATGAGAGATCAAAGGCAGACCTCACAGAAAATATGAAGAATGTTTTGATGGCAAACATCGAGTTTGAAGATGAAGTCACTTCGTGGATTGAGCCGCGACCCCCTATTCCTGTTATAGAGATTATTAGCAGTGACGATGAGGAGTAGATGTAGGCTAAGTTCATTTTATTATATAACTACTATGTTGATATTTCTAGTAGATGTTTCAAGTTCCATTTCTTTCAAAACATATTATATAATGAAAATCAGTTATTTTATTGCATTTATATTTTTATGTGTTGCGACTATTATATGCGTTCTACCTATCTTCTCATTCTTTATTTCTCGCACTGCGTTGACTAATGGGTTTTACAACTCGTTGGCAGACTCATGGCTAACCGAGGAAACCACCACGCTCAACCCACCCAAGATCAGCTTTTGGCTGGATTGGCCACTTTACTTCAAGGCGCAACCATTTTACCGCCTAATAATCCTGAGCAAGCTCAAGCTCAAGTTATCAAACGGTTCAATCATTTCAAGCCGCCCGTCTTTCTTGGTCATGAGGGTCCAGCATCAATAGAAGAGTGGTTGAACTTAGACAACATCTTCGACTACATGGCATGCACCGATGCTCAGAAGGTATCATGTGCTGTGTTCCAACTCAAGGAGGATGCTAGGACATGGTGGATTGGAGTGTGGAGACTCAAAATCTAAGATGAGAAAAATGCATTCACTTGGGACCGGTTTAAGGAAACAGTTATGGAAAAGTACTAGCGTACAAAACCAAGATGCAAAAGGAATTCCTCGATCTGACCCAAGAAGGATGTCGGTCACCGATTATGAGCGCAAGTTCAACCAAATGTGTCATTTTGCTCCTCACATGGTTGAGACGGATGACATGAAGTCTCAGAAATTCCGAGATGGACTACATGGCCGAATTCGTCACCACCTGGATGGTCATGGGCGTCTGACCTATAATGAAGTAGTTGCAAGGGCCGAGGACATTTCTGCTAGTTTGGATGTGGAGAAGGCAAGAGCACCACCAGTTGCAGCAAATAACACGCGCAAGTGGCACGATCAAGGAGGTGGTAGTGAGAGGAATGTTAAGACTGGATCTTCGGGGTTGAAACCCGAGTCCGAAGATTTGGAGACATTACCTGTAAGTCTGAAATATATTTTCACACAAAAGGAATTGAATATGAGGCAGTGCAGATGGGTAGAGTTGGTCAAAGACTACGATTGTACAATCCATTATCACCCCAGTAAAGCAATATAGTTGATGATGCGCTGAGCCGTAAGGCGAGAGGAGACCTAACCTGTATGTTGACCAAAGAGGAAATCTTGGACAAGGAATTTGCAAGAATGAACCTTGAGATGGCTACACCATCGAAGCCCGTTGAGTCGTTATTGGCTAGTTTGGTTGTATAACCAACCTTGAGGAAGCATATCAAAGAAGGTCAAGGACAAGATGAATTTTTGGTCAAAATAAAAGAACATACTCTTTCAGGTGAGGATAAGGGATTCAACGTGTCCGATTATGGCATAATGTACTATGGGGGGATTGGTGTGCCGAATGTTGTTAAGCTGAGAGAAGTAATATCGAAAGAGGCACATAATGATATTTTGGTGGGAAGGTTTGAAGAGAGATATGGAAGACTTTGTCAGAAAGTGTATATTTTGTCAACAAGTGAAAGCAGAACACCAACGACCCTTCGGACTACTTAAATCGCTTCATATTTCGGAATGGAAATGGGAACATATTGTTAGTATAATGCTCTAAGTATATTGTTTAATAATAAGGTGGAGACATTTAATATTATATAATATTGATTATATTATTTAATTACTATTTTGCTTACGATCATCAAGTATGTGACTTGATAGTAAAGCTCGTTAAAGCATTAAAGAATATTTATTCTAGATATCCCTAGTAATATGATTACTAGTATGATGATGATAGGATGACTATGTTTTACTGGTCATGAACATGAGATGTTATATCACGTCATAGATACATGTAGAGACATCGTATTGAATATGACCTAACAAAGAGAATTATATATGGATTAAGTCATTATAATTCCTCTTATTGTTATATATTATTTAAGTCCTTATTACCTAAAGACACTACAGTTTCCAATATAATGAGTATCATATTTTAACATAATACCAACGCCTTCTGTAACAAGGGACCATACAGTTTGTGATTGGATATGGTACGATTTATGCAGAGGGAAGTAGTTTGTCCAGAGGGGACTTATCCCTCCTATAAAACAGAGAAGATATTCACGGGCCCTTTATAAGTTAAATTGTTTAAATGCATGGCCATGCTCAAATTGATCAATAAAGAGTAATTGATAAATATTTGAATTGGACAATTGTAACTTGAGATCAAGAATATTAATTAAGCTATATAAGGTCGAATTATCCATGCCTTATGCTTAATTAGGATATCGTACGACGAGAGGATTAAATATTATACAGTAACGGGATTTTATTCGTGCCGTCGAATTAATTCTTTTAATGTGGGTTGTCATAATTGTCTAGCTAGAGGCCGCTTATGATTTATGAGTCGTAAAATTATTTTTATACGTCGTATTAATTAGAACCTACACGGTCACACACTTAAACGAGCAGAGCAGCTATTTTGTTCCGGTTGATTATGGTTGGTAAAGGGGTTGGTGAACCCTTAGCCATGTAAAGGGCTATATAATAGTGTCTTGTGATACCCCTCACACTTGACCAAACACAAGAGAAGACATATTTTGTGTACAGAGAATCAAAAATCTGATTTTGATATTTCTCTCACTAAAAGTCTTGAAGTTAATATTCACGAGTTAAATAATCAAAAGAATCAAGAATATATCTTCATATCTTTGAAGGTTGATTCTTTAATCAAGAAAATTATTTAGAATACTCATCTTATCTTCATCTTATCTTGTGAGTTTGATCTTTAATAACATATTGAATAAGAGTCATAGTTGTTATTTTAGATCAAAGTTCAAGAATATTTGAATTAAATTCTTGGTGTTCTTGTTCTTACCATAATCAAGAACATATCTATATTCAAATTGATTTAAGTGAAATATTTATTGAATCGGAGCTAGCAATCTGTTAGATGCTCGGGACATGTTCGTTGTGTGGATACCGTAGAGGACGCTTGCTTCTTGCAACATCTCTAGAATGCTCGATCGAAAACACGCTACAAGAGGTAACAATCTTGTCCTTCGTACTTTGATAATATACTTGGGTCCTCAGAGGGTTTTACATATTATATTTATACTTCCGATGCACTATTTCGATATATGCTGAGATCATAAATCTTATTAGTTCAATAAAATCCCACCAGTGGTATCAGAGCGACTAGTATATTTTCATTGTTTTGATTTTCATATATGTTGATATATGATGTTCAGATATGTGATGTATGATGTTTATATATATGATATATAAATTTAATCTATGTATATTTATATATATGGTGACATATATATATATATATATATATATACACTTTTAATAGATTTGTGTTTCGATCTATATATATATGATGCCTATCTTAATATGTAAATGGTGATATATATATTTTGATTTATATGTTTGATCTTGACATCTATGGTTCTTTGATATATGGAGATTCATGTGATGATTTAGTTCTACTAATAATCCAAGAATCAAAGAACATATGATTTGATCTACATAAAATTTTATGTTAGGATTATGAATTTTAAGAGGTGCATATGAATATAAATTTATTTACGTAAATATTATGCTTCTTTAAAATTTTCATATGAACATAATTATATTTTGATTCTAAGGTTGTATAAGTAATATCCGCAATTTCGATTCCCGGTGATTTCTTTTTTTCTAGCGGAAGTCCATTTTGACAACTCGCTCATGACCGTATCGTCATTCTGAGAATGATTAACTCTGCACTTTTTGTCATTCAAGTTCGTTTCGGTGTCGTTTTGTTGAGTTCCGCGTTCTTAAGCAACTTTTCCGTACTTGAGTTCGATTCTTGCAAATCTCATCCGAAACTGTTGTTTCGAGTTTCTCGTAAGTTCATTTAATGTTATTATTCATTTTGCGAACTTTGGTTTGGTGTTTCGATCGTGTATCGTGTATTTCGGACAGTTTGGGCTGTTTTCGTAATTTCCCAAAGTTTGGGGTAATTACTTCCGTTGTCGAATTACGACACTTCGGGTGGTCGGAATCGTGTGTTCTCTTAGCTCTTAGATTCGTCTCTGCGATTACTTCGTAACCGTATCTTCGATTCGTATTCAGGTTCGGGTTTCGGGGTCGTTCGGATCGTCGTTGTGGTTCGGTCGTAATTTTCGGTTTATGTCTGGAGGTGGCTGGCCGGACCTGTGCGATACGGCTCTAAAAATGGCGCTGCCGAGCGCCGTGTCTTGCGTCGGGTCGGCCAAGACCAGCAAGCCTGCCGAGACACGGCCGAGAACCCACGCAAGATTTGCGCCGGGTGATGCGCCGTGTCGGATACGGCCGGGACACACGGCGCTGGTGTGGGCCGTTTGCTGCGCCGTGTTCGACAGGGGTATAAATATGGCAGGGCAGTCGGGTTTCACTCATTTTTTCTCACTTCTTTCTTCCTGTCCACGGCTGGAGTCTTGTAGGAGTCGAAGACATATTGTTCAACTACCAATCCACGAAATTTCTGAGCCCATAACATCGATTAATCCTTCCATAACTTGCTTCGATAGACCGAATCAGGGTAAGTTTTCTTAAAATCTAGTTTTGGGGATTTTATTCGATTTGTCCGTTTAATCCGTTTTAACTCAGAATAGTGATAGATTGATGATTATTAAGCTATATTATCTCGAATTCCTTGTTATTCCATGGTTGGATTGCCACGGATTTGTCGTTTTATTGAGTATCTTATCGACGCCTTGAAGGTGTTCCATAAAATGTCACAGAGAATCCGAGCGTTCTACGATTATTCTTCCTCGTTCGTTCGTTAATTTATTGATGGTATGATGTTAGGATCAGATTCCTTGTGAAGAACTCGAGTCGGAACCCTTCCGTTCGTTGTCTTCTTCGTGGTTCAAGCTTCCCGGTCAAACCGTGTTCTTCGGGGTATTCGGTAGCGGTTATTAAGGCAAGTATCTTATTATACGACTTGTATCTTGCGACTAGTAATCACGTATGAGATTTATGATGATTTTGTTTTCCTTCGTAAATATGTTCCATTTGAATTGGTTGTGTATTCCAAAATTTGAAGGCTTTGTGATAATAGTGTATATTGGTATACGTGTTAGGTGTTGTGCCATTTGTGCAGTATTGCGACATACATATGGGATGGTTGTACACTTGGTTGTGCAATGTATTGTATACCGATCGTGTGTTATGTTGGTTGTGTGTCGTTGATTGATGATAGTTGTTGCGAGTGTCGAGATTATGTTATGTGCGTGTGATGTACGATTTTGTGGTGATCAACGTGATTGATTACTGTGCTCATTGTCATATCTAATGTGAATGTGAATATGTGTGTGACCGCTAAGTTCACTCATGTTGGTTCTGCGGGACCTACGTGGACTCGTGGCAGTGGACTACGGGGTCAGAACTTAGTGAGGTACTGAGGTCCAATCGTGCTGGTCTGACGAGGCCTACGATAACGCATGGCAGTGGACCATGAGTTTCGGACACAGTGCGTCCAACCGGGTGAGCTCGATGGGGCTTACGGTGACACATGGCAGTGGACTACGGTGTCAGGACTCTGTGTGTGATTATTGTGATTGGAATAGTCCGTGTGGGTCATTGAACCTACGGAGACACGTGACAGTAGATCACGGTGTCGGAATTAATTATGTTTGTTTATTTGTGCGTGGTGTAGTCCGTGCGGGTTGTTGAACCTACGGAGACACGTGACAGTGGATCACGGTCTCAGAATTGATTATGTTTGTTTATTTGTGCGTGGTGTAGTCCGTGCGAGTTGTTGAACCTACGGAGACATGTGACAGTGGATCACGGTGTCATGAGCATGATTATTTTCAAATCAAAGTTTTATGAAAATGAATGTTGGACCGAGTCCTAAGCTTGAGTAAATGTTTCCCGTATTGTAAACTGTTGAGTTATGAAACAAGATTTGGGTTAAGGACCTAAAGTTTTTCGAAAGGTTTTTGTGAATCATGACTTGAGGTCTCAAAGGTTTTGAAATTCTAAAAATTCCCGAGATGATAATCTTTTTTTCGAATGCTTCATAGCTTATCTTCCCTTGTGAAAACCTCTCGGAAATATTTTGATACTTGATTATTATATTTGATTCACGATTATTATTTGCTTGTTACATTTTGTATGATTTGATACTAGCTCTAGCAAAACAGTGGAGTTTTACTAACCCCCGAGTAATCGGGGGGTGGATATCTGTTTTGCGTCCAGGTACATGCGGGTTCAGAGGAGCAGTCACAGGATTGGCATAAGAGGATGACGAGCTGCGATACTAATCAAGAGTCGAGAGTTGTTTAGATTTTTGTTGTGTTGTCATAGTTGATTTCAGTCTTCCGTTGTATTGTACTTCGACCCCCGTGTGGGTAATGTTGTTTTAGTCGGTTCTGTTGATGGAGTTGTGTGACCTCATCCGTCTGTGTATTCATGTGTAAGTGACCTTAACGGTCTGTATTATTATATTTTTTGACCCTGGCCGGGCAAGCATTTGGTTGTTCATGGATGTTTAGCCTGGTAGATCCTTGTGGAAAGGGTCTACGGCGTGTAATATTCTCATACGGTTTTGGGGGTGTTACAGTATAAATATAGTTTTGATCTACTTGATTTATATATTTATATTGCTCAAAAGGTATTAGTTATGATATACATAAGATGTATACATGTAATATATATAAATGTATACTCGGAGAAAAAAATGCATACCTGCTGAAAGGGGCTGCCATGCGGTCAGAAGGAGGAGATCGCGGTCCGGCCCTGTGTGTACTGGTGCGGTCTGGACCAAGGGACCGCTGTCCAGGCTGCTCGGGCCGCGGTCCAGGCCACATTCGGACTCGTTTCGGCCTCGTTTTCTTCGTGTATTCCTGAAAATTTGTTTCCCATTTACTCAGTTCGATGTTTTGGCCCTCATAACTTTATAACTTATCGATTGTTGATATTTGGCATATTTTATATATTATATAACTTATCGATAGTCAATATTTAGTACATTTTATGTATTATGTGCTTATGAATGCTTAAATAGTTAATGCATCGTGGTTGGTATATCCGTACTAGATCAATTAGATTGATGATTCGATTATGGTTGTAATATTAATAATACGACTTGTAGGTCGTGCCTTCTTATTATCTTGTTGTAATTTCTGTTCTCATCTTACTCCCCTCGAATGTAACTCGAGGATTCTATTACTAAATGTAAAGATATAGTTTAGAATAGTTCTAGCTATAAAAGGAAGACGAAGGAGATGAGAAACTTACAATGAATTAAAGAAGAAAGGCGTTATCGAAGATTACACCGATCGTCCTATTGATATTTACAAATATCATAAAATGATCTATGGCTATACTACACCACACCAATTTGTTCATGTGAATGTATGAGATGCATCATATTTACATTGCATATGATTGTATGAGATGCATCATATTTTAGCATATGATTGTATTAGATGCATCATATTTTTTATTTGCTTAATAATCGTTATTTCCAAATAAATCTAACTAATTAAAACTTACATATATGTGATACATGGTAAATATTTTGAGATAATCAATTTTGATAAAATAGTTTTATTAAAATCAATTGATATGAAACATAAGTCTCAAGAGCCAACCATTTCAAAACACTCGTCAAACTTTCGATCATTTCTAATATGGGTCTGTCAAAGCAGGGTGTATGGATTCTATCTTAAGGAGGCGAGATAAATAAACAAGCTTATACATATATTTTAAATGGTTAAGACTTATATAGGTTATACAAAATGGTTTTGGACTTGTGGCTTATTTGGGATTAATACCATTAAAACGACATAAGATGTCATCCCAAATGATAATCTAAAGCATTTCTTAATTACAGGGGACATGCCAAAGATATGTCTGTGGTTATTTGATCGTTAGATTATAGTAATTGTATGTGATACATAATATTTGAGACTAACATGTTGACATAAGATGTAATCTCTATTGTTAATAACTAAACTTCTTTTATTTGCGAGGTACATGCCATAGCTGTGCTTGCATTTACTTGATCATTAGATTTTAAAATCAATATATCTCATGAATAACTTTGCATATTAAATATTGTATAATCAATGGAGTTAATCAATACAAACTTATTTCGATCAATTATTGACAAAGAAAAACTTTTTGGAACTAATTACCATGATTGGTCAAGGAACTTGAGAATTATTCTCAAAGCTGAAAAGAAGTAGTACATTCTGGAAAACTCAATTCCTGATGAACCGGAATCAACCACCACCAAAGCTTAAAAAGATGCTTATATTAAGCGTATAAATGATTCTTTGGATGTGACATGCCTTATGCTAGAAACCATGAACTCAGAGCTGTAGATACAGTTCGAGGACATGGAAGCTTATGAAATGATGGGTCAGCTTAAGGAAATGTTCCAAGAGCAAGCTCGTGAGGAGAGGTTTGCCACTACAAAGGCATTGAATGGTTGTAAAATATCTTTAGGTACTTCTGTGAGTGCTCATGTCCTTAAGATGAAGGGCTACATTGAGCATCTTGAAAGGCTAGGAGCTCATATCAGTCAGGAACTCACTACAGATATGATCTTAGCATCACTGCCTTCAGAGTACGATCAGTTTGTAGTAAACTTCAACATGCACAACATGGAGAAAACTATTACTGAGTTGTATGGGATGCCAAAACAAATTGAGACAAACATTAAGAAAGTTGTTCCTAATTTTTTAATGGTTCAAAAGAAATGGAATAAAAAGAAAGGGAATAAGATCTCCCCGAAAGATAAAGGTAAGGGTAAAATGCAAATGTTGCCTAAACCCAAACCTAAACCTTTCAAGAATTCATCGAAACAACCCAAATAAGGGACTTGCTACCACTGCAATTAAACTGGTCATTGGAAAAGGAATTGCAAGGTCTACCTGGAAGAAATGAGGAAACGGAAGAGCGGTGAGACTGCTGCTTCAGGTATTCTTGTTATATAAGTCAATTTATCTACTTCTCATCATGGGTATTAGATACCGGTAGTGAAGCTCACATTTGTGTGAATGCGCAGGGGCTGTGAAGGACTAGACAACTGCAAAAGGTGAAATGGACCCACGTGTTGGAAATAAAGCAAGAGTTGCTTCTATTGCCGTAGGGACTTATGATATATGTTGTGCGGCGATTTATATGCCTCGACGGCGATCGGCATAACGGTCGAGCGACCAAAGCCAGCATCAGATAATCCAAGGCAGACTTGCCAAGTGAAGAGTCCAGACCGAGATCAGGTACCGAGCGATCGACGTTTGGGGTGATCGCCTTTTGGCACCTAGCGATCGAATCTGGTGCCCGACCAAGGACGACCGTCCTATGCCACATGTAAGTCCATCATCTGTCAAATCTATGAAGACTGGATCTCGGAGCGAGGACCTACGTGCAGATCCGCGAATGGCACCACAAAATAAGGATCGTTGACTACAGCCTATCAACAGCTGTCCTACCGACAGACCCGCCGAAAGGTCTTAGGTGGGACCTCAAGGTGCCGCAGGAACAGGCTGTACTCCAGCCCTTCAGCAACTGTCAGTGACAAGGATGGCCTCACCCACCGACAGACCCGCCGAAAGGCCCTAGGTGGGGCCTCCCAAGACAGCGACTCCGGACGCGTGTGGTATTCTCATTGGTTCGTGCATTCGGCTGACAGCAGCTGCTGCGGACTCTAAAGAGACCAACCCATGTGCTAAAGACGATCGCCCGCTTATTATAATACAGCAGAGGCGATCGCCCAGCTGCCTCCACTCCTATAAATAGAAAACCTCCAGCATTAGGGAAGGGGCTCAGATTTTAAGAGGTTCACAAGTTTAGAAATTATTTTCATATGAGAGTGTAGCCAATTCACACAGTCATAGACCGTCGATTTCTCACAGTCAACACAGCACTCCATCGTTGTTACAAGAACTCACAGAGCATCAACTCTGGTTCTTTCGGCAATCTTCAGCACTCAAGAGCTAAGATAACTAGGGTCTTTACACTCATTGTAATTGTACTCTAACATTAATATTTGTACTCCCAAGTATTCATATTACTAATATCTCTCGAGAGCATTCAAGCCCGGGACTAACAACCCCGACAAATCTTGTGTTATTTACTTCCCCATGGACGTGCTCTCGCATCTTGTTTGTTACTCGTCCATTCCATCATATCATCTCCGGATAATATTTTGGGTAACAACAATTAGCGCTAGAGGAAGGGGTTGAACCTTCGTTTTCATTCCGACCGTTTCGAAGAACACTCACTGTTCTCCGGGGCATATACTTGAAGAAACACTCACTGTCCTTCAAAGAAAAACCTTCAGAATAATGGCATCTGCCACCACAGCGAAGAGAGCCACTCTCCGATCCACCAGACGTCATATCCTGGCTCAATCAGAGCCCTAGCCTACTGCAGAGTATAGTCGCGGCGACGCGAGACTCTCGATCCCGCCCCTGAGAGACGGCCCCAGCCTCTCGCTCGACCAGTTCCAAACCACGGAACAGATCGATGAGGCTATGGCCATCTTAAGGGAGCGACGGAGATCATGCGCAGAGCCCGCTATAACCCCCTCGGCCATCCGCCGTGCGGGCAAACGGAAGCTCAAGGGGTTACTGGTCGAGCGATCGTCAGGAAGCCCCGATTCACGAGACAATGCTCTCACGATGCGACGGTTCCGTCTTCAGCCGGCTAGGAAGCGACCCTTCGTGGCGACCGGGGCATTCTGGCCCCAACCACGAGACGACGGAATCTGAGTCCGTCACCAGGAGTTCGGCATACCTAACTCCGAACCAAATACAAGTCAGCCGTTAGGCCCCATCCACCGAAGAGTCGAGCAACGCGGCAAGGACATCATCGACAGTGGAGCCAGGGGATCAGTACTTGATCGCCTCGGCTCCCGCTTCGAGCGCCTAGCTGCGAGCAGCAAGGCCACGGCGATGGCTGTTATGCAACGCCAGCTCGACGAGATGAAAACGCTCATGGAAACTGGGGCAGGCGCCAGTAGAAAGATCATCGGACCGAGTGAGCCACTCGCAGTCCACATCGAGCTTACCCCCATGCATCCAAGAATCGCTCCTCCTCAAACACCTTTGTATGAGGGGAGATCGGACCCCGAGACCCACTTGAGCAAGTTCCAGATCTACATGACCGGGTGTGGGGCATCAGATGCCACTAGGTGCTGAATATTCCCGTTAACGTTGGGCGAACTGTCCCATAGGTGGTACGTCTCTCTGCCACCGCGATCAATCAATTCCTTTGAGAAACTGGCGAGTGATTTCACGTCATACTTCGCCGCTAAGGTCGCCAGACCAGAAGGCCCCCACCGCATGATGAAAATCAGGCAGGGGGAAGACGAGTCCGACGCAGATTACATCGACCGGGTAGATGAAATAGTCCTCACCGGCGAGCCCATAAGCAACGAGCTCGCCCTCTACTCGGTCCTGGGGGGATTCTATGGTCATTCACCCATGTTTAGGAACCTCACTAAGGACATCCCTCCGACCTACGCGATCTTCCGCGCTAAGGCTGCTGATTTTCTGGCCAAGCAAAGGCTCATCACCCTTCGCCCAGGTGAGGAGATGCCGCCTCCCGTCCAAAAGACGGCGATCGCCAAATCCAACAAGGCGGTCACCAAGCCACCCTGTGATTTCAATGCCTTCGAGGAGGTGGAAGCCCATATCCTCCACAAGTTCAACCGAACTTCGGCTCATATTTTTACGCCATCAAGGGGCGCGAACCGCTAAGCAAGCCAAAGGCGATAAGGGACAACGGTCATCTGGACCACAATAAATACTGTGCTTACCACAAGAGTCCCGGTCACAGCACCAACTAATGCCGCGACCTCCTCAGACAACTCTGGAGATTGTTCGAGGAGGGCAAGCTGGACAGTTTGTTGGATTAGTCGGAGCCCCGTCAATCTCCCAAACCGGTCGCTAGAGTCGAACGCGACAGGCCGAAAGACTAATACGAGTCGACCCACCGATCAACCTCGGCGGCCGGATCTATATGATTCAATCAAGTGGTGGGAACTTCGGAAGTCTTTCCCCGACTCCCCCCACGTCAAACCAAAGGCTACTGCCTGAGCAACGCCTCGAAAAAAAGGATGACTCGCTCGCCCTCTAAAGTTCGTCATCTAACATGATGGATCTAGGCGGGCGATTTCCTCCCCAGCACAATGTATACCGTCGAGGATCGCCATCTAACATGACGGTCCGAGGTAGAAAAGTGCCGACATAGTTGTAGAGGATGATGGAACCGTTCTCTATGACCGTGCAAGGTTCCTTTGGGCAGCGATCGCTTGCCCTTCGTTTAAATACGAGGCGGGTGTAGCCAAAGGGCCCTCCAAAACATATTTGTGGACACGTTCGCTCGCCCTCAAAGGTCCATCACCTAACATGGTGGATCCGGACAAAGCGACGCATCCCTCCCCTGTCACAACGTATACCATCGAGGATCGACATCTGACATGACGGTCCGAGGTAGAAAAGTGCTAACAAGCCGCGGTCGTGGAGTCGATTAATCTGACGATGCCCCGTGCAAGGACTCCTCCAGACCGAGACCGCCCGCCCTTAGTTTAAATACGAGGCGGGCGCAGCCTACGGAGGACTCTCACAATTAAGTGAGTTGTGAAAAGATGGCCATCAAACGGAATGTCGCTCGCGCACAAGACATGGTCGTGGAGGTCGGTTCCATCGAACTCTACGATTGTGCATGGTTCCTATAGGCCGGGATGGTCGGCCTTCCTCGAGGAATCTGTAAAATTTAAGACCGCTCACTAAACGATTTATTTTCGTCCCCTTACTTTCACTAAGTAAACAAAAACAAGGGGGAAGGGCAGAGCTATGTATATCACGATCGTCTCTACTCAAATACATGTACGACGATCGGCATTGTTCAGATGTATATGCAGCGATCGACTTTATTCTAAATTTATCAAGATTAGTTTATCAATTCACTTGGAGTTGTACACACAACGATCGTTCCTTAAACACTTGTACAAAATCATGCAAGTGGGAAATCAGAGAAGCGAACATTTATTTCATCACTTGGAATAAAAATACAAACACGGTCGCCTGAAGGCAAAAGTACAACGAAAGCTACAAAAAACTACAAGTAAAAAAGCAGAAAAGCTCAAGGATCAGCGCCCGTTCCATCGCCAGCAGCAGGCTCTGAACCCCTATCATTCGGGGCACCCGGATGGACAAGGTTGTCCGGCAATGGGTACCAGCTCAAGTCGATCCCAAGATCCGCGGAAAGGTCTAGGATCAGCACAGCGAAGTTAGGCTGCAGAGGATGCTCCAGCGCATAGGCTTTGAAATTTTCAGCCAAAGGGCCGACCTCTTAGCGATGCGGATCGCGTCAGCATAAGCCATATAGTAAGCAAATTCACTGACGTACTCCACGTTAGCGAAGGGATCGGCCTCAGTCGCCTTCAGCTTTTCCTTCAACTCCTCAGCCGTTTGGCTCGCGCCCTCGAGCTCGGCAGTTTCGGCGGCCACCTCTTCCTTCGAGGATACCAGCTCGCTAGTCAGTCGGGCGAAGGTCACCTTCAGCTGGTCGGCCTCCTTCTGCGTGGCCGCGTGCGACCTGTGGGCTTCCGTCATCTGGTACCACATCCGGTCAGTCGCTGCCCGCGCCCGGTCAACATCCTGCTTCGCCTGCTTAGCCGCCTCCACGGAGCTCTTCTCCATGGCCGCGAGCCGATCGGCAAACTCAATGTTTTGTCTCCGTGCGGTTTCGAGGTCCGCATGGAGATGGGCAGTGGACGGCCGCCCCTCGTAGTCCCTCACGGCCTGAGCTGCTATCGTCGCCATTTGAAGGGCCAACGCGAAAGTAGCCTGCATCGCGTCAGCAGATCGCCGGTGTGCGATCGTATCCAGATCGGTCATCCAGGCCTTCGGGAGGGAAGCGGTAGCCCGTGCAACATAGGAAGGGATATCGCTGACCTCGCGAGGAGATTTCCTCGACAGGAAGTCCAACACCATCGGCGAGCAATTCGGGTCGGAATGGCGGACCCTGCACAAATGACAAAAGAGTTAAGTGTTTTTCCTACACAAGTTTCATAATTTGGCAAAACGACCAGGCTTACCCTCGACCTTCTCTGGGTCACGACTGAAGAACGGCCGGCCATGCGAAGTCTCGGCCTCAGCAGTCGCCATAGACTGAAGAAACGCCGAAGATGGCGTGGACCCCTCCACCGGAGGAATCGCAGAAATCGGAGGCACAGAGATCGGCGGCTCGCCGGCAGTAATAGGGGTCGAGGGCTCCACAGTCCTCCGTTTCTTATGGAGAAGCCGAAGTTGCTCCTCCTCCCGGGCCTCCGGGGTCGGTCGCGGCGGAACAGAAGGAGCTCGTCTCACCTTTTTCCCTTGGCGAAGACGGTTCATGACCCCCGGATTAGACATGGCAATCGCAGCCGGGGGCTCTGGGAAACAAGGGAAATGAATTTCTGCAAAGGAAAACAATCGACAAAGTTAGTAATCCTCCTCGGTCAAGGCGATCGACATGTCAAAGAAGATCGCAAAATTCGTACCTGGAACCTTTAGATGGCGAGGGTAGCGAAATAGCCGAGCAGCCAACCAGCAGGCTTCATTGTTAATTTGGCAAGCATTTATATGGTCGTCAGGAAGACTCCGTATCTTCTCCCAAACAATCGCGAAATCAAAAGTGAGATCGCCCGCCGCCAGAACAATGACACCTACAAAAAGAAGGCCAAAATCAGATCAATTCAGAATGCATCCAAACAAAGGGAGAGTCTAAATACTTACTCGGACTCCTCTCCCGAAAGCCGATGGGAATATCCAACTCGTCGGTCGGGTTGTCTCTCACTGCCGACTTCCAAGCACCGCAGACCCAGAACCACTTTGACGGATCACCCTCACTTTATTCGGGACTCCAAGAACCACCCGACCTGAGCGACCTTGGATATGGTAGCCACCGACTGAACCTTTTTGAACCGTCAGTTTGAAGAGATGGTTCATCTCCAACGGCGAAGGAAGACGATACAACCGATGGACACCAAACAGGGTGAGGGTGCAGATGATCTGCAGCCAGGCGTTCGGCGTCAATTGAAGGGGCGCCACGTTCCAGGCAGTCAGCAAATAGGAGACAGCGAACGGCAGCGGGAATCGCAGTCCAGCCTCCATTATCGCCTCATTGACAGCGACCATACCCTCAGAAGGTTGATTGGATCGCTCGTTCTCGGCAGGCACGTGGAGGCTGACATCAGAAAGAACATGAAACCTCGCCCTCCAACGGTCCAGATCCTTCCTAGTCGCCGAGCTCGCGATCTGGCCAAGGGTCCACAGAGAACGGCAAGCAGCCTAGAACAACGTCCTCCTTACAGGCTCATAAGGATGGGTGATCGAACACTCGTTAAAATTAAATTTGGGGAGTGGGCCGGCCAATCTCTCCATGAGTTCGGCAAAATCTGTGAAGGCTTTGCCGAACGCGCTGTCCCACTCCCTGTGCGCCGTCGCATCCGCCTCCTCCCGTTTCAGTGAACGGATCCGATCGGCCTCCGCCGTCTTAGCTGCGTCAGCCTCATTAAAAAGTTCCTCGATCTCCACGGGCTCAATCCCGGCACGGATGGCCTCGACGGCGGTGTCCACATGAAATTCCGCAGAAGGTTCATCCCTGGCGATCAAATCCCCGGTGGCGGAAGAGCTACCCGACTCATACACATCTGGCCTTCCTCCGGACATATTCAAAGAGAAAGAAGGGAGAAGGAGTTTTTTGTTCTTACCTAAGGTCTGAGTCGAACGACGATCGTCACACAGAGCTCCAAGAGAAATTGGCAATGTCTTCTTCTCAGGCAGAAATGCATAAGTTTTAACCTTGTAATTCCAGTCCTTTTTATAGGCAGAAGTGGGGTTTCTGAGTAATAAGCGGAGTCCCGAGGATCGAAGTGCAACCGTCAGATAGGCAGCATTTAATGATGTCCTCGAAATCCCGCGTCCACATCGTTTCGAGGGCACGCCAAAGGACATCCCAACAAAACCGTCGGACTCCCCCAACAGGAGCCCGACACGTGCCCCGATGACATTTCCACAACCGATGTCATTTCCCACTCATTTCAGCGATCGACCAGGTCATCTAAATTCAAAATCAGTCCATTCGAGAGACGATCGTCTGTTCCGTAAAAGGCTGAGTCGCTCGTTTAAGTTAAGCGATCGCTAGTAGAACCACCTCACCCCACGTCTCCAACATCAGAGCGAGCTGGGGGCAATTATTGTGCGGCGATTTATACGCCTCGACGGCGATCAGCATAAGGGCCGAGCGACCAAAGCCACCATCAGATAATCCAAAGCAGACTTGCCAAGCGAAGAGTCCAGACCGAGATCAGGTACCAAGCGATCGACGTTCGGGGCGATCGCCTTTTGGCACCTAGCGATCGACTCTGGTGTCCGACCAAGGACGACCGTCCTATGCCACGTGTAGGGCCATCATCTGTCAAATCTATGAAGACTGGATCTCGGAGCTAGGACCCACGTGCAGATATGCGAATGGCGCCACAAAATAAGGATCATTGACATCAGCCCATCAACAGCAGTCCTACCGACAGACCCGCCGAAAGGTCTTAGGTGGGACCTCAAGGCGCCGCAGGAACAGGTTGTACTCCAGCCCTTCAGCAGCTGTCAGTGACAAGGACAGCCTCACCCACCGACAGACCCGCCGAAAGGTCCTAGGTGGGGCCTCCCAATACAGCGACTCCGGACGCGTGTGGTCTCCTCATTGGTTCGTGCATCCGGCTGACAGCAGCTTCTGCGGACTCTAAGGAGACCAACCTATGTGCTAAATACGATCGCCCACTTATTATAATACAGCAGAGGCGATCGCCCAGCTGCCTCCACTTCTATAAATAGGAAACCTCCAACATCAGGGAAGGGGTTCAGATTTTAAGAGGTTCACAAGTTCAGAAATTATTTTCATACGAGAGTTCAGCTACTTCACACAGTGAGAGACCGTCGATTTCTCACAGTCAACACAGCACTCCATCGTTGTTACAAGAACTCACAGAGCATCACCTCTGGTTCTTCCGGTAATCTTCAGCACTCAAGAGCTAAGATAACTAGGGTCTTTACACTCATTGTAATTGTACTCTAACATTAATATTTGTACTCCTAAGTATTCATATTAATAATATCTCACGAGAGCATTCAAGCCCGGGACTAACAACCCCAGCAAATCTTGTGTTATTTACTTCCCCACGGACATGCTCTCGCATCTTGTTTGTTACTTGTCCATTCCAGCCTATCATCTCCGGATAATATTTTGGGTAACAACAATATAAAACTACCAAGTGGACTTGTATTGGAACTTAATAATTGTTATTACATTCCTGCTATGGGTAGAAATATTATATCAGTTGTTTGCCTTGATTTGGAAGGATGTGACTTTACTATTAAGAATAGTGTAATGTCCATATTTAATAATGGTATTTTTTCTGGAGATGCCTTGATGAGTGGGAGATTATATAAACGAGAAACGTATAACCAAACTCCATAAAGTTGTAATATTGGACACATTTGATTTAGAATCATATGATACGTGCGAATCTTGCTTATTAGGCAAAATGACCAAAGCTCCTTTCACGGGCCATACTGAGAGAGCTGTAGATTTATTGGGCTTAATACATACTTATGTATGTGGACCAATGAATACAAATGCTAGAGGAGGTTTCCAATACTTCATAACGTTCACGGATGACTTAAGCAGATACGGATATATCTACTTACTGAGTCATAAGTCTGAGTCGTTTACGAAATTCAAGCAATTTCAAAATGAAGTACAAAATCAGTTAGGCAGAACTATTAAAGCACTACGATCAGATCGTGGTGGTGAATATTTGAACCATGAATTTGACAATCATCTCAAAGATTGTGGAATTGTTTCGCAACTAACTCCACCTGGAACACCTCAATGGAATGGTGTGTCGGAACGGAGAAATCGAACCTTGTTAGATATGGTTAGATCGATGATGGGTAAAGCTGATCTTCCCATTTCTTTTTGGGATTACGCCTTAGAGACTGCTGCGTTCATTTTAAATCAAGTACCATCTAAATCAGTTCAAAGAACACCATATGAGATATGGACAAGGAAACAACCTTTTTGTCTTTCTTTAAGATTTGTGGTTATGAAGCTTATGTTAAGTGACTTATCACTGATAAATTATCACCCAAATCGGATAAATGTCTTTCTGTGAGATATCCTAAGGAAACTGAAGGATATTACTTTTACATCCCATCAGAGAACAAAGTGTTTGTTGCTCGATCTGGAGTATTCCTTGAGAAGGAATTTATTTCCAAGAAAAATAGTGGGAGCAAAATAACTCTTCATGAGATGAGAGAGCCACAAATAGATATTGAACCTTTAGATAAAACTGATTTAAACTCACATAGAGATGAGACCACTTATTCTATAACAGCTCCACGTAGGTCTATATGTTATCATCATGAACCTTAGAGATATGGATTTCTCATCACAGATGACAAAAATGTGGAACTCATGAATCTAGATGAGCCCACAACCTATAAAGAAACAACTACTAACATTGAATGCGAAAGTTGGCTTGAAAGGATGAAATCTGAAATGTAATCCATGTATGATAATAAAGTATGGACTTTCATTGATCTTCCTGAAGGTTCCAAAGCAATTGGTTGCAAATAGATCTTTATAAAGAAAAAAGACATGGATGACATTGTCTAAACATACAAATCACGACTCGTGGCGAAAGGATACAGACAGACTCATGGTATTGACTATGATGAAACCTTTTCGCCAATTGTAATGACTAAATCAATTAGAATTATACTTGCCATAGCAACATATTATGACTATGAGATATGGCAAATGGATGTCAAAACCGCTTTTCTTAATGGAAGTTAGATGAGGATGTGTATATGATATAGCCCGAAGGTTTTGTCGATCCTAATAATCATAATAAAGTATGTAAGCTTCTAAAAGCCATTTATGGTTTGAAGAAGGCATCCCGAACTTGGAACTTCATTTTGATGAAAAATCAAAGAGTTTGGTTTCATTAGAAATCTAGACGAACCTTGTGTATACAATAAGATTAGTGGGAGTGCAATTTTTTTCTAGTACTATATGTGGATGATATCCTGCTCATTAGAAATGACATCCCTACTTTGCAAAGTGTTAAACTTTGGTGAAGTAAATGTTTTACAATGAAGGACTTACGGCAAGCTTCCTATATACTGGGTATAAGAATTTATAGAGATAGATCTAAAAGGCTTCTTGCCCTAAGTCAAAGTACATATGTTAACAAGGTACTGAAACGGTTCAGTATGCTTAATAGTAAGAAAGGGTTCTTACCTATGTCACATGGCTTAAAGCTCAATAAAACTCAAAGTCCTTGTTCAAAGGAAGAGAGAGATAGTATGAGCTTGATACCTTATGTAACACCCCAATCCACTCAGGGATATTACACGCCGTAGACCCTCTCTTCGAGGATCTACCAGGCTGATAACTAAAATCAAACATCTAAACATCGCCTTTAAGGCTAAAATGACTCAGTAGACCGATTTAGTCTTTCAATAATAACATACAACTCAATTCCAAACACATACCCACGCAGGGGTCAAAATACAATAAACTCCCGTACAACGGGGAAAAGATCTTGCGGGAAAAGAAAATACAACTAGACCAATACGACATCAACGGATCCTCGTGTGATTAGTATCGTTCATCTTTCATCATCCTTCGTGCTGACCCTGTGCTATGCTCCAAAACCTGAATGCAAAAATAGACATCCACCCCCCGAATACTCGGGGGTTAGCAAAACTCTACTGTTTTGCTAGTGCAAGTACAAGTGCAAAATACGAGCCATACAATTCAAGTTTCAAGAATGACAATAATCAGAAATCCTCAAAGACTAAAATACAACGAAACGAATACTTCCCGAGGCAAGAGTTTGAGTAAAACTTTCCAAATCCGAAAGATCACAATTAATGAGAACGGTTTGCAAAATGGTTTAAAATACCCTCGGGAGTTTTAATAGAAAACAAATTAGGATTATCAAATCCTTATTTTTCCAAAAATCAACAAGGGTCACAACCCAAAGGTTTTGTTTTCGCAAATAGAAAACCGACAACAATTCACAGGGCCAAATCCCAACATCACGTGTCCTCTACGGACATAAAATCAACAAAACATAATCGCGCACGCGCATCGCCTAGGACCGGGACGAAGCCACAAATCCCACTCGAGGCCTCGAAGGACCCTCCCGAGCTAGCTAGCGAAACAAATCACAACATCTCACGGTTGGATTAATCACTTGTTGCATCCTGGCCACATGATCGCATGCCATGTGCCACCGTAGATTAACTTTGGCGCTCACGGTTGGATCAATCACTAGTTGCATCCTGGCCACATGATCACATGCCATGTGCCACCGTAGTTTTTCTTAGGCTCTCACGGTTGGATCAATCGCTTGTTGCATCCTGGCCACATGATCACATGCCATGTGCCACCGTAGGCCTCGCCCACATCCACACAATCACATATATAGCACAATACAAGAAAGATATCCAAACAATTCACTCAGAGGCATCAAACACTTAGCAAAGCACCACGTCAAACCACAATGCACCGAAATGAAATAATATACGTCCACACGCAATACCAAGTGCAACATCAACACCAAACATATCCATAGAATTCACAGTCATTCATAAACCACAACATTCACAAAACACACGTGTTTTGAAAGCAAGCCTTTAACAAGGCTAAATCGAATCTTTTGAAAGTTCAATTCAAATGACCAAACAACCACATTTAGACGATCACTAATTATCGTATCCATAAATCAAGAAAAGTATGATCAAGGTACTTGCCTCGAAACCACGATCGCAACAAGACGACGGATGGAATATGATTGAATAGCCCCGAACTCGCGAACACTATCAAGAACGCGATAGCACCGCAATTACTACGAGAATAACACCACACGAATCATCAATCACCAACGAGATTCAACTAGGAATCCTTGAGCACCTATAATCCTCCGGAAGGAACAATAAAACATGATTACGACGAGAATCATGGCAAAAAACAATGGAAATCCCAACAAACTATCGAAGGGAACTCAATCTAACATTTAATCGAACATTAAATGTTCAAGACCCTCCAAGAACAAAGAAATCGCCCTTCGAGTCGAACGAATCAAAGATATGAGTATCCAATCCGTAGAACATGTTTAAAATAACGTTTATACAACAATTAATTGATCAAAAATGGATTGGAATCGAAATCAAAAGGAAAATCCCCAAATCTTCAAAAACATGGGTTCAAGCCAACATACCTTGATTCGGACGAAGAATTCGGATTTAATGTTGTTAGTTCACACCAAGAAGTTGAATAAGATGAATTCCCTGAGATTAACCGCCCAAAAATCGCCCTAGATGGAAGGAGGAAGAAGAGAGGAGAAAAATGAAGTTTTCTCCTCGAAAATATGCTGAAAAAGTGCAGAAAAAGCCCGTGTGCCGCGGCCCAGGTCGAGTGTGCCGCGGCCCGCAGTACAGCCTGCTCCAGCACCAAAAAGGCACATGGTGCAGCCTTAGCTATTTCGACCATAACTCCTTCGTTCGCACTCGGATTGACTCACCGTTTGAACCATTGTAAAACTAACTTGATGATCTATAATATTGCAAAGATTCAGAATGTTTGGAGTTTCCAAGAATTTATGATGATTTTACAAAGTCGAACTCATACTTGAAAAAGTCGCTTAAGAACACGGAACTCAATAAAACGACACCGAAACGAACTCAGATGACAAAAAGTGTAGAATTAATCATTCTCCGAATGACGAAACGGTCACAATAGAGTCGCTAAGATGGACTTTTGCCAAAAAAAGAAAATTACCGGAAATCGAAATTGCGGATATTACATACTACCCTCCTTAAAAGAAGTTTCGTCCCGAAACTTAAAACAAGTTGGGAGAAGCAATATCCCGCCAGGAAAACTCAACGAGATACACAAGAACCGAAAACTCACGCCCAACGGCGAAACGTTACAAACAACGCAGAGAAACATACGGTGTGAAACGCGCTCCACAACGACCAACTCAACGCCACAAGTAGAGATATAGTAAAACCAACGAGTGACAAGCATCAACAAACAGATAATACAATCAAGTCAATTATCCGAATAATCCCAAAACACAAGGCACCTATTACAAGGAAACACACACAGTCGAGAAAACGGAAATAAACACAAAACGATCCATAATGACAATCACAACCAATTCGGACTACGCCGAAATCCTCAAAAACAACACTAGACATCTCCGTGTCCTTTCAGAGCAGAGACGCAACTTCGATCCCCAAATATCTCAGCTACCATCTCGCAATGCACGGCTCGGTGACCCACCTAGCCACACTCGAAACAGCTGACTAACGGTGAACGACAACTCTTCGCAGTACGAGACCAGACCACAACAATCGGACAACCACGATTGGACACCAACGACCGAACAATAATGATCGAACAATAACGATCGAACAACAACAATCGAGCAACAATGATCGAACATCAATGATCAAGCAATAACGATCGAACAATAATGATCAAAAAACAACGATCGACAACA
Source organism: Orobanche coerulescens (assembly GCA_033398695.1). Classification (NCBI taxonomy): domain Eukaryota; kingdom Viridiplantae; phylum Streptophyta; class Magnoliopsida; order Lamiales; family Orobanchaceae; genus Orobanche; species Orobanche coerulescens. The sequence goes on from CM065810.1 coordinate 38,842,488, forward strand.
ATGATCGAAAGACAATGGTCGAACGACGGCTCCAGAGTTCACACTTCAACTCGAGACATTAAAAGAACTTGTAGATCTGAAAGACGTTAATTTCAAACAAGGTTCACAAGAGTCGAACCGAATACGGAAAAGTCACAGCGATAACCAGATCGATCCAAAACAAGATCACGGCTCGTTCGAATGATAAAAACCAAAATACAGAACAAGTTCAGAAAGTATGAACGAACACGAGCGAGTCGATAGAATTGAGAAAGAGAAAATGCATAAGTCAAAAATAATGCGGGTATTACATTCGACCTCTTCTAAAAGAAGTGTCGTTCCCGAAACTCACAACAACGAAATCAAGGTGACAACACAACAAGCAACCGACAGAAACATCCTTCAAAGGCCTCTCAAAGCCGATCCTGATAACTGTGCTGAAATTTCGTACCCCGGAAGACTTGGTAACCAACTCGCAAAACTAGATTCTGTGCCCCTCGAGCCCGCACTTGTAATCTGCTACTGGCGGAGAAAGACAATTTGCACGAACATGCCCCGGCACATTACAGATGGAATACCTCGGCATACCGGAAATACAACTGCTAGGTACAGTAGAATATAACATCGCAAAACAACATACCAGAGATGCCAATTCCACACAACATATCAACGTAAGGTAGCCCACATACACAGAATCATAGCAACGACGGCATACATTTGGTGATTTCAACGGCCTGAACGATAACCAGCACACAATCGCAAAACATCATGAAACAATCGCAGATGTACACAATCATACAAACTCAAGTTCTAATATCTCGCACAGGTGCGATCGCACGCAAATCACCACGAAACGACAACATTAACGATCAACATCACACCTCTCACGGAGGGATAACACAACAATTGCGTGGCAAACGACTCAACGCTCACACCACCAATTCAATCACAACTCATGGGTTAACACCCTAACGAAGGTACTGTCATCATACACACCTTCTCTGACCATAAGTAGGAAGTGATATGTTTTAAAAAAAATCGAGAACCACCTTTTGAGAAAAAAAAAATTTGGAAACACCATTTGATCTTGAGTATCACCTTTCAAAAAGTAGTGCAAATATTGTTATCGAGACTTTGAAAACCATCTTGCGTTTGATAAAAAAAATGAGGACACTTTTCTTAATGAAAAATTTTCAGAAATATTAGACACTCGGGTCTAAGCAAAGCATTTCTAAATAATTGAAAATGTCTCAAAATTTTTTTGGTCCTCGACTGGAATAATTTTGAATCGTACTGTGGCACCTTGAAAGTACCACGAGAAAATAATCTATTTGAAAGGTACGTCTCGAAATTTGTTTTCTAAGATACTCAAGTTTTTTAGAAATTCAATAGGCCAGAATGCCCAAAACTCACACAATCATTTATCAAACCGTCATAAAACATTCAAGGCCAAAATGCCAAAACTCAATTTAGGAAGTCGGTTTTACGAAGTAAAACTCAGTTTGCAAAATACTGAAAGTCATTTTGAAAGAACTCACGCAGCGGATAAAATACAGTTCGAAAATACATTAGCAGCGACACCGCTCCTCATATAGACGAAATATGAGAGTCACATAAACGCAATCATGAGACTAAAAATATGCATAAAGATTCCGTCACTTAACACATAATCATACCAGTAACTCGCATCAGACGAGGCACAAACAAAAATAAGGGAGACTTACATCCAGAGGTCGCACGAAGATGATGATCGCCCCACGATACTAATCACGACAAACCAACTCAGACGACGCGTCACGACACGACTCAATCAGACAAAATCCGACGAGACAAAAACTCAACAGACACCACTAAACCCGACAGCCTAGGTTTCCACAACCTAAGCTCTGATACCATTTATGTAACACCCCCAATCCACTCAGGGATATTACACGCCGTAGACCCTCTCCTCGAGGATCTACCAGGCTGATAACTAAAATCAAACATCTAAACATCGCCTTTAAGGCTAAAATGACTCAGTAGACCGATTTAGTCTTTCAATAATAACATACAACTCAATTCCAAATACATACCCACGCAGGGGTCAAAATACAATAAACTCCCGTACAATGGGGAAAAGATACTGCAGCGGAAAAGAAAATACAACTAGACCAATACGACATCAACGGATCCTCGTGTGATTAGTATCGTTCATCTTTCATCATCCTTCGTGCTGACCCTGTGCTATGCTCCAAAACCTGAATGCAAAAATAGACATCCACCCCCCGAATACTCGGGGGTTAGCAAAACTCTACTGTTTTGCTAGTGCAAGTACAAGTGCAAAAATACGAGCCATACAATTCAAGTTTCAAGAATGACAATAATCAGAAATCCTCAAAGACTAAAATACAACGAAACGAATACTTCCCGAGGCAAGAGTTTGAGTAAAACTTTCCAAATCCGGAAGATCACAATTAATGAGAACGGTTTGCAAAATGGTTTAAAATACCCTCGGGAGTTTTAATAGAAAACAAATTAGGATTATCAAATCCTTATTTTTACAAAAATCAACAAGGGTCACAGCCCAAAGGTTTTGTTTTCGCAAATAGAAAACCGACAACAATTCACAGGGCCAAATCCCAACATCACGTGTCCTCGACGGACATAAAATCAACAAAACATAATCGCGCACGCGCATCGCCTAGGACCGGGACGAAGCCACAAATCCCACTCGAGGCCTCGAAGGACCCTCCCGAGCTGGCTAGCGAAACAAATCACAACATCTCACGGTTGGATTAATCACTTGTTGCATCCTGGCCACATGATCGCATGCCATGTGCCACCGTAGATTAACTTTGGCGCTCACGGTTGGATCAATCACTTGTTGCATCCTGGCCACATGATCACATGCCATGTGCCACCGTAGTTTTTCTTAGGCTCTCACGGTTGGATCAATCGCTTGTTGCATCCTGGCCACATGATCACATGCCATGTGCCACCGTAGGCCCCGCCCACATCCACACAATCACATATATAGCACAATACAAGAAAGATATCCAAACAATTCACTCAGAGGCATCAAACACTTAGCAAAGCACCACGTCAAACCACAATGCACCGAAATGAAATAATATACGTCCACACGCAATACCAAGTGCAACATCAACACCAAACATATCCATAGAATTCATAGTCATTCATAAACCACAACATTCACAAAACACACGCGTTTTGAAAGCAAGCCTTTAACAAGGCTAAATCGAATCTTTTGAAAGTTCAATTCAAATGACCAAACAACCACATTTAGACGATCACTAATTATCGTATCCATAAATCAAGAAAAGTATGATCAAGGTACTTGCCTCGAAACCACGATCGCAACAAGACGACGGATGGAATATGATTGAATAGCCCCGAACTCGCGAACACTATCAAGAACGCGATAGCACCGCAATTACTATGAGAATAACACCACACAAATCATCAATCACCAACGAGATTCAACTAGGAATCCTTGAGCACCTATAATCCTCCGGAAGGAACAATAAAACATGATTACGACGAGAATCATGGCAAAAAACAATGGAAATCCCAACAAACTATCGAAGGGAACTCAATCGAACATTTAATCGAACATTAAATGTTCAAGACCCTCCAAGAACAAAGAAATCGCCCTTCGAGTCGAACGAATCAAAGATATGAGTATCCAATCCGTAGAACATGTTTAAAATAACGTTTATACAATAATTAATTGATCAAAAATGGATTGGAATCGAAATCAAAAGGAAAATCCCCAAATCTTTAAAAACATGGGTTCAAGCCAACATACCTTGATTCGGACGAAGAATACGGATTTAATGTTGTTAGTTCACACCAAGAACTTGAATAAGATGAATTCCCTGAGATTAACCGCCCAAAAATCGCCCACAAATCTCCCTAGATGGAAGGAGGAAGAAGAGAGGAGAAAAATGAAGTTTTCTCCTCGAAAATCTGCTGAAAAAGTGTAGAAAAAGCCCGTGTGCCACGGCCCAGGTCGAGTGTGCCGCGGCCCGCGGTACAGCCTGCTCCAGCACCAAAAAGGCACATGGTGCAACCTTAGCTATTTCGACCATAACTCCTTCGTTCGCACTCGGATTGACTCACCGTTTGAACCATTGGAAAACTAACTTGATGATCTATAATATTGCAAAGATTCAGAATTTTTGGAGTTTCTAAGAATTTATGATGATTTTACAAAGTCGAACTCATACTTGAAAAAGTCTCTTAAGAACACGGAACTCAATAAAACGACACCGAAACGAACTCAGATGACAAAAAGTGTAGAATTAATCATTCTCCGAATGACGAAACGGTCACAATAGAGTCGCTAAGATGGACTTGTGTCAAAAAAAAAAAATTACCGGAAATCGAAATTGCGGATATTACACCTTATGCTTCGGTTATAGGATCTATTATGTATGACATGATATGTACTAGACCAGATGTATCATTTGCATTGAGTGCAACCAGCAGATACCATTCTGACCCTGGTGAGGCTCATTGGACCGTAATCAGAAGCATACTTAAGTACTTGAGAAGGACTAAAGATATGTTCTTGATATATGGTGGTCAAGATAGTGACTTGGTCCTTAATGGCTATGTCGATGCCAGTTTTGAGACAGACCAAGATGATTCAAAATCGCAGTCTGGATATATATTTTGCTTGAATGGTGGTATTGTTTGCTGGAAGAGTTCCAAACAACCAACCACAGCTGATTCTATAATGGAATCTGAGTACATAACATCTTCAGAAACATGTAAAGAAGCTGTTTGGATGAGGAAGTTCATTGGTGAACTGGATGTGGTTCCTAGCATTGTTGATCCAGTAAATTTGCACTGTGATAACAATGGAGCTATTACACAAACTAAAGAACTAAGATCACAACAAGCATCCAAACACGTACAGAAAGTTTCACCTCATTCGAGAGATTATCACTCATGGCGATGTGAGGATATAAAAAGTTCACACGGATAATAACATAGCGGATCCTTTAACCAAGCCACTTTCTCAAACGAAGAATGATAGTCATATAAATGCTATGGGTCTTCAGTTTATGTCTGTGTAGAACTAAGAGCAAGTGGGAGATTGTTAGTATAATGCTCTAAGTCTACTGTTTAATAATAATGTGGAAATATATTATTATATAATATTGATTATATTATTGAATTAATATTTTGCTTACGATCATCAAGTATGTAACTTGATAGTAAAGCTCGTTAAAGCATTAAAGAATATTTATTCTAGATATCCCTGGTAATATGATTACTATTATAATGATGATACGATGACTATGTTTTACTGGTCATGAACATGAGATGTTATATCACGTCATAGATACATGTAGAAACATCGTATTAGATATGACCTAACAAAGAGAATTATATATGGATTAAGTCTTATAATTCCTCTGATAGTTATATATTATTTAAGTCCTTATTACCTAAAAACACTACAGTTTCTTACATAATGATTATCGTATTTTAAAACAATACCAATGTCTTCTGTAATAAGGGACCATACATTTTGTGATTGGATACGGTACGATTTATGCAGAGGGAAGTAGTTTTTCCAGAGGGGACTTGTCCCTCCTATAAAACGGAGAAGATATCCACGGGCTCTTGATAAGTTAAATTGTTTAAATGCATGGTCATGCTCAAATTGATCAATAAAGAGTTATTGATAAATATTTGAACTGGAAAATTGTAACTTGAGATCAATAATATTAATTAAGCTATATAAGGTCGACTTATCCATGCCTTATGCTTAATTAGGATATCGCGCGACGAGATGATTAAATATTATACAATAATGGGATTTCGTTCGTGCCGTCGAATTAATTCTTTTAATGCGGATAGTCATAATATCTAGCTAGAGGCCGCTTATGATTTATGAGTTGTAAAATTGTTTTTATACTCATTGTCGTATTAATTAGAACCTACATGGTCACACACTTAAACGAGCAGAGCAACTATTTTGTTCTGGTTGATTATTGTTGGTAAATGGGTAGCCATGTAAAGGGCTATATAATAGTGTCTTGTGATACCCTTCACACTTGACCAAACACAAGAGAAGATATATTTTGTATAGAAAATCTGATTTTGATATTTCTCTCACTAAAAGTCTTGAAGATAATATTCAAGAGTTGAATAATCAAAAGAATCAAGAATATATCTTCATATCTTTGAAGGTTGATTCTTTGATCAAGAAAAGTATTTAGAGTACTCATCTTATCTTCATCTTATCTTATGAGTTTGATCTTTAATAAAATACTAAATCAGATTCATAGTTGTTATTTAGATCAAAAGTTCAAGAACATTTGAATTAAATTCTTGGTGTTCTTATTCTTACCATAATCAAGAACATATCTATATTCAAATTGATTTAAGTGAAATCTTTATTGAATCGGAGCTAACAATCTGTTAGATGCTTGGGACTTTTTCGTTGTGTGGATACCATAGAGCACGCTCGCTTCTTGCAACATCTCTAGAAGGCTCGATCGAAAACACGCTACAAGAGGTAACAATCTTATTCTTCATACTTTGATAATATACTTGGATCCTCGGAGGGTTTTATATATTATATTTGTACTTCCGCTGCACTATTTCGATATATGATGAGATCATAAATCTTACTAGTTCAATAAAAACCCAACACATATTGCGATGGACTTTGTGGTAGGTTTGCCTCGAACGGAAAGAGGGAATCACGTTATTTGGGTTGTTGTGGACCGACTCACAAAGTCAGCTCATTTCATTCCAGTTAAGCTGAACTTTCGAATGGATCGGTATGCTCAACTTTACGTCAGTGAGATTATAAAGTTGCATAGAGTGCCAGTCTCTATAGTATCGGACAGAGATACTCGTTTCATGTTGCGTTTTTGGGAAAGTTTGCAAGAAGCTTTGGGAAAGCATTTGAATTTTAGTACGACCTATCATCCTCAGACTGATGGTCAGTCTGAGAGGACCATTCAGATTCTTGAGGATATGTTGCGAGCATGTGTGTTAGACATGGGCAATAATCGGGAACGATTGTTGCCTTTGGTAGAATTTGCTTACAACAACAGTTATCAGTCAACAATCGATATGGCGCCGTATGAAGCCTTATACGGTAGGAAGTGTCGATCACCACTGTATTGGTACGAAGTAGGTGAAAGGAAAATCTTGGGTCCCGAGATGATTGAACAGACAGTAGGTGTGGTGGATAAGATTCATGAGAGGATCAAGATAGCATAGGATAGTCAGAAGTCTTACACCGACAAGTGTAGGAAAGATCTTGAATTCTGTATTGGCGACAAGGTATTCCTTAAGGTATCTCCTACCAAGGGAATTATTTGTTTTGGTCCAAGGAGCAAGTTGAGACCAAGATATATTGGACCGTTCGAAATTCTTGAACGAATTGGAGAATTAGCTTACCGCTTGGATTTACCCCCAAAACTTTCGGCCGTGCACAACATTTTTCATGTATCGTTGTTGAGGAAGTATATGCACGATCCCGGACACATCATCAACTATACCGCCGTGGAGGTGAACAAAGATCTTACTTATGAAGAACAACCAGAAGTTATTCTCGACCGATCAGCTCAACAGTTGAGGAACAAAGAGAAAGTGTTTGTCAAAATCCAATGGCGTAACCACAGTAAAGATGAAGTCACTTGGGAGCGAGAAGAAGAACTTCAAGCTCGTTATCCAAATTTCTTCAATCAAGGTATGTCATTTAATTTCGAGGACGAAAAATTTTCTAAGAGGGGTGGGATGTAATATCCGCCATTTTATGCATTTCATTTTATGTAATATCATTTAGAGGATCATGAATATTTATTTCGACGTATCACAAGTTCTAGCCCAAGTCATTTTGTCTGTTATGTTCAAGTAGTCATTATTACAATAGTGTTATTATTCATTCAAGCATAATACTAACACTACGATTATTAATATTTGTTGGATTGGTACCGCCACTAGAAGGGGGGTTGAATAGTGCGGATAAGAGTTTTTAACTCTTTTTGTGCGGAAGCTAAAATATCGGAGTAAGTAAAATGCGGAAAAGAAAGAACACAAGAAATTGTTCGAGAGGTTCGTCTATTAATGAAGCCTACATTGTAATATCCGGATTTATTACGGTGTATTTCATCTGTATTCAAACCCTGTGTTATTCGGATTTGTGGTTTTGATTATTGGAGTATGATATTTCTTGCATTGATATCTTTGTACATGAGTATAACAACATGCAAAATTTCTCATGCAAACTCGTGATAGCGCACGCTAAGAATGTAGCTTAACGCGCGCTATCGGGCTACTACTAGCGCACGCTATGTATGTAGGAGTTGCGTGCGCTAAGCACTCAATTATTGAGCGGGACGGCTAGCACATGCGCCAACCGGGACATGGGTCCGGATAAGATTCCCGCGGACGAACCTGGACAGTTTCGAAGTCAACTCTTATTAGCGCGCGCTAAGAAAAGCTTAGTAGCGTGCGCTAATTAGTTAAAATGCAGAATATTATAAATGGGACAACAACCCGTTTTGGCTTACATTTTATTCGTCCATTCTTCATTCTTGAGAGGCCAGAGAGCTATAATAATCCTTATACATACTTAGAACACATCTTGTTGGTCTTTGTATATTGGTTATCACTTGTGAGTGATCATTGAAGTGGAATAGCACCTTGGAGTGGCATACAACCAACCGGAGTCGGATTCTACCTTACGGTTCAGTGATTTTCGTCATATTAAGGTATGTTCAACCTATCTACAGACTTAGAGTTGGATTCTAAAGAATTAGATGATCATGTTAACAAGATATTGATTTTTCATTAGTGAATTATTCAACATGCATCATGTTTGGAATATTGAGATGGCTATGCCTCAAGTACCTTGATTATGAACATCATGATTCGAATCTTATTACATGAACAAGTAGAGGAAGCTTGTATCTCTGGTAATCCAAATCTAGTAGATGACTTCATAGCAATCATGGACTTGACTTTAACATCATTATTGCTAGATGAATCTAAGGGATTGATCATGGAAGGATTTATCTAGTATAGATGGAATGTTAAACAACTACAGTATGATAATTTTGATTGATATAAAGGTGTCGATATCAACCGTTAAGCCTTTCGAATTGTCGTATGAAGATTTGTAGTCGAAATGGAATATGGTTTTATAATGGTATACATATCCCTGATTCCGAAGTTGTTGTTATCCGTAAAATCATTCATAATCGTATGAACATGATATTCATGGAGGTAACATGAAGATTTCATTGTTTTGATCATGATGAGAACAGTTTACTGCCCAGCAGTAAACTGCCATGCACAGATAGCGCACGCTAAGCTATGAAGATTAACGTGCGCTATCGAGCACGAGTTAGCGTACGCTACGTTTGGTACGTAACGTACGCTAGGCCATCAGACGAGTCAGTCGACTGATCAGTGAAGTACTGACCATGCATAGTTAGCGTACACTAGGCTTTGTTGGTTGCGTGCGCTATCGAGCAGACTTAATGCACGCTACACAGAGTACTTAGCGTGCGCTAAGCAGTTCAGGCAGCTTACATTTTATGAACTTTTGTCCGTAAATCGAATTGTTAAACATTCGTACGACGTGAGATAAATCCTATATCATTTATTTTGTTAAGGTTTGATCTTGTTACGTGATTGATTGAGGAGGACGACCTTCGAGTGTTCGTTTTCGTGGAAGTATTGTTCTTGTCTTCAAATCGAGGCAAGTACCTTAATTGTTTTATGTATTGATGTTATACATATTGTCGTGCATGTATGTCATTGTTGTATGTCCACCTCGTGTTGGTCCGACGGGATCATCGGGGGATCTATGCTAGCGTGCGCTGGATCATCGGACGGGTTTTTACACCACGGGTTGGTCTGACGGGATCATCGTGGGTTCTAGGCAGTGAACGCTGGATCGACGGAATTACCATGTGTATGTTATGATATCATGTTGTGATTATTAGTTGTGTATGTCATTTATGAATTTCTCGTAGGAGAAGACTCGTTGGTATTTTTGTCGTTTACGTTATTATTCTTCGTGAGATATGAATAATATGTTGTGGTACTTGTACTAGCATCGTTGTGCTAACCCCTTCGGGGGTGAACATTTTGTTTATGTTCAGGATCCAGGAGAGCGGGAAAACAACCACTGGAGCTGCATGACGACGAGGGTGCAGAGTGATGTTCCGACCGGGTTTATTTGTCTGTTGTTTATTGGTTATTTCAATAAGTACTCGAGTACGAAGTCATTTATGATGAATTTGAATTTGGTGATGTATTATTGGGTTTCTGTTAAATAGTTGTATTATTTTTAGTATTTGGTCAGAACTGTTGTATCGTAATTCCATTATTTCCATTCGTTAGTACCTTTTAATGTCTATTCAATTCTTCAGCCTTGTAAATCTTTATGTAAAGGATTTACGGCGCTGTAATATTCCTGAATATATCGGGGGTGTTTCAGAATATGGTATCAGAGCTAAGATTATGGATATCTTGGCCGTTGGGTTAAAAGAGGGGTCATTTATGTCTTTTGAGGTAACCGGCCGTGAATGACATCACTGCACTGTCTACGTCTTCATGCGAACGGTGGTTGTAAGATCCTAAACTCTATCTCGTTCTTTACATGTTATGTCCCTTTATACTCAAATATTATAACGATGTTGTTTCCTGTATATTGAGTATTTATGCTTACAGTATGTTGAGAGGCGGACGTGGACGTGGTCGCGGTCGTGGACGCGGGCGAAGAAATGCTGAAAGGGAAGCGTCGCCTTCTAATCAGGCCAGTCATAGCTCAGGCGAGCCGCAACAATCTATTAATAACGAACCGGAACCTGCTGTACCAGAGATCCTTCGTCAAGTGGTGAACCAGATGACTCAATTCGCCCAAGTCGTGGACCGAATGCAAGTGGCGGTGGGACTACAGCAGGGAGAGAGACAGCAAGGGATCCCAGACATGGGAAATCGAGGTGACCGGTGGCTGCAAGAGGTAGCGAAGATGCAACCATCCAAATTCGACGGTATTTCTGAGACTCCCACCTGGGACCATTGTTTGAAGGAACTGGAGAAAATATTTGCCGGAATTAACTGCCCAGATGACCGGAGAGCCTCTATCGCTCAATACTTTCTGATAGGGGAAGCGTCCGAATAGTGGGAAGCCATCCAGCCTGTAAACCATGATGCTGATTGGACAGAGTTTAGATTGATGATGGAAGCTCAGTATTGCCCTCGTCGTGTGAGGGAAGCCAAAGTTCAGGAGTTTTTCTCCGCTCAGACTTCAGATGTGCCAGTATCCCAGGCAATTAAGACATTTAACCAACAGCTAACATTTGTTCGACATCTGGTCAGAACAGATGCAGAAATGATGATCCATTTCGATATGAGGATGAAACCATAAATTCAGAGGTACATGTCCGGATTTGAATGTACCACACTCCGTCAATACCAGGATAAGGCGTTGGCGTATGAGATTAAGGAAGCAACTATGGAGAAATTCTCGGAATCCAAGAAACAGAAAGTCTCTGGTACTTTTACAGAGCACAAGAACAGCGGGCCCTGTAAGGCCCAGTCATCCTTTCACTCTTTCAAGAAACCTCCGCACCCAGTTAGGAGCGGAAAGAACTTCGGAGTGACATCAACTATTACTGATATTACCAGGAAATGCTTTAACTGCGCCCAGACGGAGCACTATCGACGGAATTGCCCCCTACCTGCCGTGACTTGTTTTGATTGTGGACGAGAGGGACATCGGGCAGTGTTTTGTGAAGAGGCTGCAAATTCTTTTAGAGCCCGTACACCACGGCCGATCCGAAGGAAGCAGTATCAGCAGAACACGACAAAGTGTTCAGATGCCTCAAAATTTTGGCCGCGGACGAGGCAGAGGACAATGGGACCGAAAGGGGACATCGAGTGCCGGATCTGCTCCCCCACGTCTGTACGAGATGAGGAGGACAGACGATCAAGATGCTGTTGTCGCATCAGGTACTGTTCAGACCCTTTCCCAGCCAGTTAGCGTTTTATTCGATACAGGAGCTACGCATTCTTTTATATCTTTGTCTTGTGTAAATCATTTGAATATTTCAGGTTTTCATACTTGTGAACCTTATGTTGTTGGTTTACCGAGTGGAGAGAGGATTGTCGGAAACTTAGAAACTAGAAATTTCCCTGTATCATTTGGAGGCAGAGAGTGGCTCTCAAATCTGATCGTGATAGAAATGCAAGGAGACGACCTGATACTCGGAGACGATTGGCTTAATCGGTATGGAGCAATTGTAAACTACCGAAGGAGGAATATCTCGCTGATCGCTGACGATGGTTCCGAAATTCTGTTTGAGGGAGGGAAACCGGGCAGCTCAGGAAAATTGATCAAAGCGATGAAAGCTGTCAAATTGTTGAGACAGGGCTGTATCGGGTACTGGTGCTATGCAATGAAGAAAGAAGACGAAATTGTGGAACTTTCATCCATTCCTGTTGTGAACGAATTTTCAGATGTATTTCCTGACGAGTTACCTGGACTACCTCCACGAAGGGATGTAGAATTTACCATTGAGCTGGAACCTGGAGCTACACCAATTTCTAAGGCGTCGTATCATATGGCACCTACTGAGATGTACGAACTGAAGAAGCAGCTAGAGGAGTTACTGGACAAGGGCTATATTCAGCCAAGCATTTCACCCTGGGGAGCGCCAGTTCTTTTTGTCCGAAAGAAGGATGGATCGCTTCGACTGTGTATTGACTATCGAGAGCTGAACAAGATGACGATTAAGAACAAGTATCCGTTGCCACGGTTTGATGATCTGTTTGACCAGTTGCAAGGGGCAACAGTATTTTCTAAAATCGATCTGAGATCAGGATATCATCAGCTGAGGATTAAGGAATCTGATGTTCCGAAATCAACGTTCAGAACTCGCTACGGACATTATGAGTTTGTAGTGATGCCGTTTGATCTCACTAACGCACCTGCTGTATTTATGCAATTGATGAACCGAGTGTTCATCGAATATTTAGATAAATTTGTGGTCGTGTTCATTGATGACATTCTGGTGTACTCTAAGAACCCGGAAGAGCATGCACAGCATTTACGGATTGTATTAAAACTTTTAAGAAGCGAGCAACTGTACGCCAAACTCTCTAAGTGTGAATTCTGGCTAAAGGAAGTAATGTTCCTCGGCCAGGTGGTGTCAGCTAAAGGATTCTGAGTAGATCCTCAGAAGATCGAAGCAATTATGGATTGGAAACCTCCAAAGAACGTGAAAGAGGTCCGAAGCTTCTTAGGACTTGCTGGATATTATCGTCGATTCGTGGAAGGGTTTTCAAAAATCTCCTGCCCACTTACTCGACTCCTGCAGAAAACTCAAAAGTTTGAGTGGAATGAGTTGTGTCAGGTTAGCTTTGATGAATTGAAGAAGAGATTGACGACGGCACCGATTCTATCTCTTCCACAGGGAACTGGAGGATTTATAGTTTACAGTGATGCTTCGAACCAAGGACTCGGGTGCGTATTGATGCAGAATGATAAGGTGATCGCTTATGCGTCGCGACAGCTGAAACCTTATGAAGTGAATTACCCAACACATGATTTGGAGCTAGCAGCAGTGGTTTTTGCTTTGAAGATCTGGAGGCATTATCTATACGGGACTCACTGTCAGATCTTTACGGATCACAAGAGTCTCAAGTACATATTCAGTCAGAAAGAGTTGAACATGCGGCAAAGAAGATGGTTAGAGCTGATTAAGGACTATGACTTGGAGATTTTGTATGATCCAGGCAAAGCGAATGTAGTGGCCGATGCACTCAGCCGCAAGCCTGTTTCTATTCAGATGCTGGAGACGCTGACCTCCCAACTGTAATACCCGGTTGTAATTCATTCATTTTCATTCAGTAATTATCAGTCTGTAATTGTCACTCAGTGTATTTTCACTCAATTATAATCATTCATCAATCATGTTCATTCACCGTGTTCACCGTTCGGAAAAACTTCGAGTTGTGTACCATTATTGTTCATTGTTTCAACTTTCCTCATATGAGTCCGACTTTGTTAGATCACCATTAATTTTTGGTAACTCCAAAAATTCTAAGTCTTTGCAATATTATAGAGCATCGAATTAGCTTTCCAATGGTTCAAACGGTGAGTCAATCGGAGTCCGGACGAGAGAGTTATGGTCGTTTTAGCTCACCCGCTCATTTTTCAGTTATTGGCCGATCACTGCCGACCGAACTCGGCCGTGTCATCCGACACGGCCCGTGCGTCTCGTCGGAAATGCGAAGTCTACGCCTCGAGACCCGGCCGTGTCGTGCAGCGCGGCGAGTCGAACTCTTAGGATAAGCGAGCGATCGCCGACACGCCCGACCGTGTTCGGGACACGGTCGAGTCATGGCAGTCATTTGTCGGACGGGTCACTATCGGAAGGCCCTCCGCGCTGCGACCGTGTCAAGCAGGACACGGTCGAGTCCCTGTCGGCCAGCTGTGCGACACGACCGTGCCGATCGGCACGGGCCGTGTCCGGTAGGGTAGTCAACCCCTTTAAATTCGTTTTTTTTCAGCATTTCAGCCATTTCTCTCCCTTTTCTTCACCTTCAACCGAGATAGAAAGCTTGAGGGAGGGTTTTTACTTCACAAATCATTTGGGTGTTTGATTTTCTTCATCTCCTTTCGATCGTGAAGCCCGGATAATCAATCTAACGCGTGTTCTTCGGATTAAAGTACTTGGATCTTCAAAGGTAATATTCTTCAACACCTTGGATTTCGACTTTTGTGTTGAGTTATGATGTTTTGGACGTTATAATCATGTTATATGAAGGGATATGTATATGATTATGAGTTTGTATAAGGATTCATTGGATTATTGAAGGATTATTCAAGAACACTTTGAATATCGAGTTGAAATTGGGGGTTTTCGATTAATTGTCGTTGTAATCACGTTTTTGGATATTCATAACGGATTATTGATCGTATTGGAGATGTTTTGTTGGTTTGAAACACTTCCTGGGGGAATTAATAGTGGCTTATTGAGATTTGATTGTAAACAACCGGAGTTTGGCCACAACGTATTCGATATAATGCCCCAATGAACTTAGTTTAATCGTATCGACGTTTTGAGTTCGTTATATTCGTGTTTGATTCGTATATTGAACGAGTTGTTGGATATTGTATAATTCAAGGTTGTTCGAGCGACCGATATCTCAATTAGGACGTTGTTCGTGGAAGGATAATTGTCACCGGTCTTGTGTAAGTTAATTCTTACTCGGTTAAAAGGATATTCATCCCTTTTGTGTTGTTCATTCATAATCATAACTCATTCATCATTATATTAACCGTATCAAAACTTGTTGTTATCAATTAATCGTTTCAGTCATAAGGAACGACGGTTCCAATCTTTTCATTGAACTGTCATTTATTTCATTACCATTCCACCTCGGTGAGTCATTATTCATTTTCGATGTCACTTTTGTTATAACGTGGCATTCCGGGTCATACTGGCGTGCCGGTTGGTATGTGTTGGATTTTCATGTCGGGCACGTTTAAGTCGTGTGTTGGTTGTTGGCCTCACATTGGACTGTGCACACGAGTCATATCGTCTCGTGAGACTGATTAGGTACAAGACCACACGGGTATTCGATCGATACTCGTTGGTGGCTTGTGCACGGACACATTTCCATCCCGGGCGTAGTGTGGCGCCACCCTTTGAGCCGTACTGTTAGTTGATTCATATAGCATGTTTGATTGCGTTTGTTTTGACAGGATATTTCATAACTTCAGATATAATCATGATTGTGTATTTTCAACCCTTGAGGATTGTTGTTCTTTGTAACTGACCCCGTTTGGGGATTTTGTTTTTCAGGTCTTGGCAGGGCAAAAGCACGGGGAGAACACGCTGACGTCGAGGAGTCCCAGTGATACTAGTAGGGGGCCCCGATCTTTCAGTTATTCATGTTATTGTCCTTTATTTTCCGCTGCAGACTTTCATTTGAATACTCCGTTTCATTCAGTGTTGTGTATTTTATCTTCATATAAAATACACTAGTACTCGGTATTGTCCTGGTGTGTTGTAACTAAACTCCTCATCGGAGTAATTATTGTTGTAATGTAGTTCGGTACTACATTTATCTTGTGTAGTTCATTCATTTTCATTTGCCTGGTGGGTCCCAGTTGGGGATCTACGGCACTGTAATATCCGCCTAGTTTGGGGTGTTACAGAGTTAATATCGGAGCGTGGTTTTGAATGCTACCTTCCGAGTCATGTCTCATTTGAAATCATCGTCATCAGACTAGTATCATTGGACTTTCGCGCCACGTGTGACCTGTGCAAATGCCGAGCCAATCGAATCGAAAGAAGCTAAGATTTTTAACGCCATGGTATAATTTCTGCAATAGTCATTCATTCATCATTCATCAATTAACAATCCTCAAACATCATCATTCATTGTGATTAGAACGATCATGTTAACTCATTAATCACTTAATTCATTTCATTACTCAGTTAATAATCAGGACGATCATGTTAACTCATTAATTACTCAATTCATTTCATTACTCAGTTGTCAATCTGGATGATCATATTATCAATCTTGTTAAGTTATTCAAGATAATCATTTCAAGAATTTCATCGATAATCATGTAACTTCAAGAAATCATTCATATAATCACTAAGTTAGAGCATGTATACTCATTTTCATTATCTCATGACATAATCATAACGTGCTAATCATGCGGGAAATATAATCATTATGCGACCTTCCTACTTGAGATAGAGAGAAGCGTCGAGGATGCACGGGAGAGAGGCGGTGCGGACCGAAACCCGAGAAATAATCACTCGCTGCCGGGAAATCGTGCCCAGGACTCGGCTCGATCAGAAGATGTTCGGGTTGATCCACTCACTTTTATGCAGGCCATGATGACCCATGTGAAGTTGCTCAATCATCATTGCGCCACTCTGACCGGATTAATCGAGAGAACTCTCCCGTACGAGCCAGCTGCTAAGGAAATTGCTGAGCAGCAACCTGTATATGTCAACAGGAAATCAACGAAGCGTAATCTATCCGAAGGCGGTCAGTCAACCTTCAAGAAGCCTCGTGTGATTCCTATCGTTTCTGAGCGACCTCCTACGGCGCATAATCGTGCGGGATCTCATTCCCGAGCGGCCAGTTCGGCCATCACCTGTTTCAATTGTGGAACACCGGGTCATTTCAGCAGATATGTCCAAACCGTCTATCACGTGCTATAATTGTGGGAATTTCGGGCATAAGGCCCGTTTTTGCCGAAGGGACTCCAAGTCGGCTCCGGCGGCATCTCAGGCCCCGAAGCAATCAGCCTTTCAGAATCAGACTGCTTTGTCAACGTCGTTTAAGACACTGGAAGCAAATAGAGTTGGGACTCGTATTTATCAGACGGGAGCGTCCGGTTCGGGGCCGGCAAGTCCCAGATTCATATGATGAGGAGGATCGACGATCCGGTGGCCCGAATGATTTCAGGTATACTCGTAATTTTATTTCAACTTGTGTGTACCTTTTGATTCTGGTACACCGCATTCATTCATTTTCGAATCATGCTTGAATAGACTTATTTCGGGATAGTCCTATTGCTTGTGGACCTCATACCATCGGTCTACCTGACGATGGAAGAATTTTCGGAATCATACCGAATTAAGCTTAATGACCGCGATTGGTTGATGGATCTAATCGTGGTGAACTTATCTTAGGACGATGTAATTTTCGGTATTAGTTGGTTTGATCGTCTTGATACTATCCTCAGTGTTTGTTAGCGTTTGGTCGCTATCTTTCCGTCGTTGGTTGTCGAATGTGTGTTTCAGGGAAGTAATCCCCGTTGTTCCAGAAGAAGTATTATTATGACGAAAGCAGAGAAATTCCGCAATCGAACTATTCAATCATTCATTATATCATTCCCATCGATTGGCCTTTCTAGGGCAATCGAGTTATTCAGTCATTCCTTGTATCATTTCCATCGATTGGCTTTTCTAAGACAATCGAGTCATTCAATCATTCATTATATCATTCCCATCGATTGGCCTTTCTAAGGCAATCGAGTTATTCAATCATTCCTTGTATCATTTCCATCGATTGGCTTTTCTAAGACAATCGAGTCATTCAATCATTCATTATATCATTCCCATCGATTGGCCTTTCTAAGGCGATCGAGTTATTCAATCATTCCTTGTATCATTTCCATCGATTGGCTTTTCTAAGACAATCGAGTCATTCAATCATTCATTGTATCATTTCATCGATTGGCCTTTCTAAGGCAATCGAGTTATTCAATCATTCATTGTATCATTTTCATCGATTGGCCTTTCTAGGGCAATCGAGTTATTCAAACATTCATTGTATCATCTTCATCGATTGGCCTTTCTAAGGCAATCGAGTTGTTCAATCATTATTGGTATCTCTTTTTATCGATTGACCATTCTAGGGCAATCGAAATGTTCAATCATTCGTGGTATCATTGTCATCGATTGACGATGTATTTCCGCGAGTTATCGGTTGCCTTCACATAGAGTAAGGGAATTCGGGGTGAGTTGGAGCAGTCGTCCCGTTATCGAAGGCACCGTATCGGATGGCCCCGACCAGAATGCAGGAGTTGAAGATTCAACTTGAGGAGTAGTTCGAGAAAGGTTATCTCCGACCGATTGCGTCCCCGTGAGGAGCACCAGTGTCATCTGTCAAGGAGAAGAATGGCTCGTCTCGTGTGTATATTAACTACCAGGAGTTGAACAGGGTGATGATCAACAGTAGTATCCCTTACCCCGTATTAATGATCTTTTAGATCAACTTCAGGGAGCCTCAGTATTTTCCAGGATCGACTTAAGATCTGGATATCACCAATTGCGGATTCGAGAGTCGAATATCGCAAGGACAACGTGTTGTACACGCTATGGTCATTATGAGTTCGTAGTTATGCCGTTCGGGCTAACTATTGCACCTGCGGTATTCATGGAGTTAATGAATCGGGTTTTCATCGACTTTTTGGATCAGTTTGTTGTTGTCTTCATCGACGACATTTTGATTTATTCGTGGCGAGAGGAACACGAGGTTCATCTTCATCAGGTTCTCGACGTGTTGCGACGAGAGCAACTTTATGGAAAGTTTTCCAAATGTGAGTTCTGGAGGTCCGAAGTGACTTTCTCGGGCATGTAATTTCATCTGACAGAGTTCGTGTCGACCCTCAGAAGATGGAGACTATCTGAGATTGGCAACCTCCGAAAGATATTAAGTAAATCCGATGTTTCCTCGGATTAGTTGGTCAATTATCCAACCCACGACCTGGAGCTAGCAGCCGTGATTTTCGCGTTGGGGATTTGGCGTCGTTACCTTTATGGCGTCACCTTTCAGTTATTCACCAATCACAAGAGTTGAAGGATATATTTACTCACAAGGAGTTAAATATGCGACAGAGGCGGTGGTTGGAACTAATCAAAGATTTTGATATCGAGATCCTTTACCACCCGGGCAAGGCGAACGTTGTCGCCGATGCCTTGAGTCGTAAGTCCGTTCAGGAGCAGATGCTTGCTCGTTTAACAGTTCAGAAGTTGCTCCAGCAGAAATTCCTTAGACCCGAGATCGAGGTCTGGCTTCAGCGAGTTCAGGGACAGCTTTGTATGTTAGAGATTTCATCGTCACTTGAGGAGGTAATCAGAGAGAATCAGGGTTCAGACCCAGCATTGATGCGCATCCGTGAAGATGTGGCTCAAGGGAAAGCCCCGGGATTAGTGATCCACGAGGATGGACTTTTGAGGTTTAAGAACCGGTTGTGCGTACCGGCAAATGACGAGTTGAAAAACTCTATTTTGAGAGAAGCTCATACTACCCCTTATTCTGTTCATCCGGGGTCCAGCAAGATGTACAAGGAGTTGAAACAAAATTACTGGTGGAGTAATATGAAGCGAGAAGTCGCAGAATTTGTTTCGAGATGCTTAACCTGTCAACAAGTCAAGATTGAACATCAGCGACCGGCAGGTATGTTAAAACCTCTTCCTATTCCCGAATAGAAGTGGGAAGACATTTCTATGGATTTCATCACGAGTTTGCCGACGAGTCGTCGTGGCATGAATACGATCTGGGTGATTGTGGACTGCTTAACTAAATCAGCTCATTTTCTTGAGATTAAGGATACTTGGGGTCCCGAGAGACTTGCCCAGTTATTCATCAAGGAGATAGTGAGATTGCACGGTACTCCTAAGAGTATCGTTTCCGATCGTGACGGTCGATTTGTGTCTCATTTTTGGAAATCAGTTCATCGTGCTATGGGAACTCAGCTCAATCTCAGTACCGCCTTTCATCCTCAGTCCGACGGACAATCAGAGAGAACTATTCAGACATTAGAGGACATGTTGAGGGCTTGCGTCCTCGATTGGAAGGACGATTGGGAAGCCCAACTATCACTGATCGAGTTCACGTATAATAATAGTTGACATGTCTCCATTAAGATGGCACCTTACGAGGCCTTATACGGTCGTCGTTGTCGATCTCCTTTGTGTTGGGATGACTTGTCAGAATCAATCGGCACCGAGCCCGATATGCTTATAGCCGCCCGGGAGAAGGTAGCTTTGATCAAGAGTCGTATGTTGACAGCTCAGAGTCGACAGAAATCATATGCAGATAATCGTCTTCGACCACTAGAGTTCGAGATGGGTGACCATGTTTTGGTCAAGGTATCCCCGAGTCGAGGTATTTTCCGTTTCGCAAAATGGGGGAAGTTGAGCCCGAGATTCATTGGACCGTTTGAAATTTTGGATCGAGTAGGCGAGTTAGCTTATCGATTGGCTTTACCTCCGGCTTTGAGCAGGATTCATAATGTGTTTCATGTCTCTCAGTTGCGGAAGTATGTTGCCGACCCGAGTCACATACTCCAGTTCGACGAAATCGAGATCGCAGATGATCATTCGTACGAGCAGCGTCCTGTACGAGTGTTAGAGCGGTGAATCAAACAGTTGAGGAACAAGTCGATTCCTTTGGTCAAGATTCAGTGGTCTAGACACGGAGTTGAAGAGGCCACTTGAGAAACCGAGGAGAATATGCGGGAGAGTTATCCCGAGTTGTTAGTTTCGGGGACGAAACTCTTTTTAAGGGGGGGAGTATGTAATACCCGGTTGTAATTCATTCATTTTCATTCAGTAATTATCAGTCTGTAATTGTCACTCAGTGTATTTTCACTCAATTATAATCATTCATCAATCATGTTCATTCACCGTGTTCACCGTTCGGAAAAACTTCGAGTTGTGTACCATTATTGTTCATTGTTTCAACTTTCCTCATATGAGTTCGACTTTGTTAGATCACCATTAATTTTTGGTAACTCCAAAAATTCTAAATCTTTGCAATATTATATAGCATTGAATTAGCTTTCCAATGGTTCAAACGGTGGGTCAATCGGAGTCCGGACGAGAGAGTTATGGTCGTTTTAGCTCACCCGCTCATTTTTCAGTTATTGGCCGATCACTGCCGACCGAACTCGGCCGTGTCGTCCGACACGGCCCGTGCGGTACTCGTCCGGAAATGCCGAAGTCTCTGACTCAGGACCCGACCGTGTCGTCTGGCACGGCCGAGTCGAACTCTTTCGGATAAGCCAGAACCGACTGCCGACACGCCCGACCGTCTTCCAGGACACGGTCGAGTCATGCCGAGTCGCTGTCGGACAGGTCACTATCGGAAGGCCCTCCGTGCCGCGACCGTGTCAAGCAGGACACGGTCGAGTCCCTGTCGGCCAGCTGTCGGCCAGCTGTGCGACACGACCGTGCCGATCGGCACGGGCCGTGTCCGGCAGGGTAGTCAACCCCTTTAAATTCGTTTTTTTTTCAGCATTTCAGCCATTTCTCTCCCTTTTCTTCACCTTCAACCGAGAGAGAAAGCTTGAGGGAGGGTTTTTACTTCACAAATCATTTGGGTGTTTGATTTTCTTCATCTCCTTTTGATCGTGAAGCCCGGATAATCAATCTAACGCGTGTTCTTCGGATTAAAGTACTTGGATCTTCAAAGGTAATATTCTTCAACACCTTGGATTTCGACTTTTGTGTTGAGTTATGATGTTTTGGACGTTATAATCATGTTATATGAAGGGATATGTATATGATTATGAGTTTGTATAAGGATTCATTGGATTATTGAAGGATTATTCAAGAACACTTTGAATATCGAGTTGAAATTGGGGGTTTTCGATTAATTGTCGTTATAATCACGTTTTTGGATATTCATAACGGATTATTGATCGTATTGGAGATGTTTTGTTGGTTTGAAACACTTCCTGGGGGAATTAATAGTGGCTTATTGAGATTTGATTGTAAACAACCGGAGTTTGGCCACAACGTATTCGATATAATGCCCCAATGAACTTAGTTTAATCGTATCGACGTTTTGAGTTCGTTATATTCGTGTTTGATTCGTATATTGAACGAGTTGTTGGATATTGTATAATTCAAGGTTGTTCGAGCGACCGATATCTCAATTAGGACGTTGTTCGTGGAAGGATAATTGTCACCGGTATTGTGTAAGTTAATTCTTACTCGGTTAAAAGGATATTCATCCCTTTTGTGTTGTTCATTCATAATCATAACTCATTCATCATTATATTAACCGTATCAAAACTTGTTGTTATCAATTAATCGTTTCAGTCATAAGGAACTACGGTTCCAATCTTTTCATTGAACTGTCATTTATTTCATTACCATTCCACCTCGGTGAGTCATTATTCATTTTCGATGTCACTTTTGTTATAATGTGGAATTTCGGGTCATACTGGCGTGCCGGTTGGTATGTGTTGGCTTTTCATGTCGGGCACGTTTAAGTCGTGTGTTGGTTGTTGGCCTCACATTGGACTGTGCACACGAGTCATATCGTCTCGTGAGACTGATTAGGTACAAGACCACACGGGTATTCGATCGATACTCATTGGTGTCTTGTGCACGGACACATTTCCATCCCGGGCGTAGTGTGGCGCCACCCTTTGAGCCGTACTGTTAGTTGATTCATATAGCATGTTTGATTGCGTATGTTTTGACAGGATATTTCATAACTTCAGATATAATCATGATTGTGTATTTTCAACCCTTGAGGATTGTTGTTCTTTTATGGCCCGGCCCGTTTGGGGATTTTGTTTTCGTGTCTTGGCGGGGCAAAAGCACGGGAGAACACGCCGACGTCGAGGAGTCCCAGTGATACTAGTAGGGGCCCCGATCTTTCGATTATTCATGTTATTGTCCTTTATTTTCCAGCTGAGACTTTCATTTGAATACTCCGTTTCATTCGGTGTTGTGTATTTTATCTTCATATAAAATACACTAGTATTCATATTGTCTGGTGTGTTGTAACTAAACTCCTCATCGGAGTAATTATTGTTGTAATGTAGTTCGGTACTACATTTATCTTGTGTAGTTCATTCATTTTCATTTGCACGGTGGGTCCCAGGTTGGGGATCTACGGCCGTAATATCCGCCTAGTTTGGGGTGTTACGAGTTGGTATCGGAGCGTGGTTTTGAATACTACCTTCCGAGTCATGTCTCATTTGAAATCATCGTCATCGGACTAGTATCATTGGACTTTCGCGCCACGTGTGACTGTGCAAATGCCGAGCCAATCGACAAGAAAGAAGCGTAAGATTTCTAACGCCATGGTATAATTTCTGGCAATAGTCATTCATTCATCATTCATCAATTAACAATCCTCAAACATCATCATTCATTGTGATTAGGACGATCATGTTAACTCATTAATCACTTAATTCATTTCATTACTCAGTTAATAATCAGGACGATCATGTTAACTCATTAATTACTCAATTCATTTCATTACTCAGTTGTCAATCTGGATGATCATATTATCAATCTTGTTAAGTTATTCAAGATAATCATTTCAAGAATTTCATCAGATAATCATGTAACTTAAGTAAATCATTCATATAATCACTAAGTTAGAGCATGTATACTCATTTTCATCATCTCATGACATAATAATAACGTGCTAATCATGCGGGAAATATAATCATTATGCGACCTTCCTACTTCAGTATGGAGAGAACTGTCAGGATGCACGGGGAGAGGCGCGGTGCGGACGAAACCGAGAAATAATCACTCATTGCCGGGAAATCGTGCCCGGGACTCGCTCGATCGAGAAGATGTTCGGGTTGATCCACTCACTTTTATGCGAGCCATGATGACCCATGTGCGATTGCTCAATCATCATTGCGCCACTGACCGGATTAATCGAGAGAACTCTCCGTCTGAGCAGTACTAAGGAAATTGCGGCGGCAACTTTGTATATGTCAACAGGAAATCAACGAAGCGTAATCTATCCGAAGGCGGTCAGTCAACCTTCAAGAAGCCTCGTGTGAGTCCTATCGTTTCTGAGCGACCTCCTACGGCGCATAATCGTGCGGGATCTCATTCCCGAGCGGCCAGATCGGCCATCACCTGTTTCAATTGTGGAACGCCGGGTCATTTCAGCACTGAATGTCTGAAACCGTCTATCACGTGCTATAATTGTGGGAATTTCGGGCATAAGGCCCGTTTTTGCCGAAGGGACTCCAAGTCGGCTCCGGCGGCATCTCAGGCCCCGAAGCAATCAGCCTTTCAGAATCAGACTGCTTTGTCAACGTCATTTAAGACACTGGAAGCAAATAGAGTTGGGACTCGTATTTATCAGACGGGAGCGTCCCATTCGGGGCCGGCAAGTCCCAGATTCATATGATGAGGAGGATCGACGATCCGGTGGCCCGAATGATTTCAGGTATACTCGTAATTTTATTTCAACTTGTGTGTACCTTTTGATTCTGGTACACCGCATTCATTCATTTTCGAATCATGCTTGAATAGACTTATTTCGGGATAGTCCTATTGCTTGTGGACCTCATACCATCGGTCTACCTAACGATGGAAGAATTTTCGGAATCATACCGAATTAAGCTTAATGACCGCGATTGGTTGATGGATGTAATCGTGGTGAACTTATCTTAGGACAATGTAATTTTCGGTATTAGTTGGTTTGATCGTCTTGATACTATCCTCAGTGTTTGTTAGCGTTTGGTCGCTATCTTTCCGTCGTTGGTTGTCGAATGTGTGTTTCAGGGAAGTAATCCCCGTTGTTCCAGAAGAAGTATTATTATGACGAAAGCAGAGAAATTCCGCAATCGAACTATTCAATCATTCATTATATCATTCCCATCGATTGGCCTTTCTAAGGCAATCGAGTTATTCAATCATTCCTTGTATCATTTCCATCGATTGGCTTTTCTAAGACAATCGAGTCATTCAATCATTCATTATATCATTCCCATCGATTGGCCTTTCTAAGGCAATCGAGTTATTCAATCATTCCTTGTATCATTTCCATCGATTGGCTTTTCTAAGACAATCGAGTCATTCAATCATTCATTATATCATTCCCATCGATTGGCCTTTCTAAGGCGATCGAGTTATTCAATCATTCCTTGTATCATTTCCATCGATTGGCTTTTCTAAGACAATCGAGTCATTCAATCATTCATTGTATCATTTCATCGATTGGCCTTTCTAAGGCAATCGAGTTATTCAATCATTCATTGTATCATTTTCATCGATTGGCCTTTCTAGGGCAATCGAGTTATTCAAACATTCATTGTATCATCTTCATCGATTGGCCTTTCTAAGGTAATCGAGTTGTTCAATCATTATTGGTATCTCTTTTTATCGATTGACCATTCTAGGGCAATCGAAATGTTCAATCATTCGTGGTATCATTGTCATCGATTGACGATGTATTTCCAGATGAGTTATCTGGTTGGCTTCACATAGAGTAAGGGGATTCAGGGGTGAGTTGGAGCCGGTACGTCCCCGTTATCGAAGGCACCGTATCGGATGGCCCCGACCAGAATGCAGGAGTTGAAGATTCAACTTGAGGAGTAGTTCGAGAAAGGTTATCTCCGACCGATTGCGTACCCGTGAGGAGCACCAGTGTGATCTGTCAAGGAGAAGAATGGCTCGTCTCGTGTGTATATTAATTACCAGGAGTTGAACAGGGTGATGATCAAGAGTAGTATCCCTTACCCCGTATTAATGATCTTTTAGATCAACTTCAGGGAGCCTCAGTATTTTCCAGGATCGACTTAAGATCTGGATATCACCAATTGCGGATTCGAGAGTCGAATATCGCAAGGACAACGTGTTGTACACGCTATGGTCATTATGAGTTCGTAGTTATGCCGTTCGGGCTAACTATTGCACCTGCGGTATTCATGGAGTTAATGAATCGGGTTTTCATCGACTTTTTGGATCAGTTTGTTGTTGTCTTCATCGACGACATTTTGATTTATTCTCGTAGCCGAGAGGAACACGAGGTTCATCTTCATCGGAGTTCTCGGCGTGTTGAGACGAGAGCAACTTTATGGAAAGTTTTCCAAATGTGAGTTACGGAGGTCAGTGACTTTCTCGGGCATGTAATTTCATCGGCGAGTTCGTGTCGACCCTCAGAAGACGGAGACTATCCGAGATTGGCAACCTCCGAAAGATATTAAGTAAATCCGATGTTTCCTCGGATTAGTTGGTCAATTATCCAACCCACGACCTGGAGCTAGCAGCCGTGATTTTCGCGTTGGGGATTTGGCGTCGTTACCTTTATGGCGTCACCTTTCAGTTATTCACCAATCACAAGAGTTGAAGGATATATTTACTCACAAGGAGTTAAATATGCGACAGAGGCGGTGGTTGGAACTAATCAAAGATTTTGATATCGAGATCCTTTACCACCCGGGCAAGGCGAACGTTGTCGCCGACGCCTTGAGTCGTAAGTCCGTTCAGGAGCAGATTCTTGCTCGTTTAACAGTTCAGAAGTAGCTCCAGCAGAAATTCCTTAGACCCGAGATCGAGGTCTGGCTTCAGCGAGTTCAGGGACAACTTTGTATGTTAGAGATTTCATCGTCACTTGAGGAGGTAATTACAGAGAATCAGGGTTCAGACCCAGCATTGATGCGCATCCGTGAAGATGTGGCTCAAGGGAAAGCCCCTGGATTCGTGATCCACGAGGATGGACTTTTGAGGTTTAAGAACCGGTTGTGCGTACCGGCAAATGACGAGTTGAAAAACTCTATTTTGAGAGAAGCTCATACTACCCCTTATTCTGTTCATCCGGGGTCCAGCAAGATGTACAAGGACTTGAAACAAAATTACTGGTGGAGTAATATGAAGCGAGAAGTCGCAGAATTTGTTTCGAGATGCTTAACCTGTCAACAAGTCAAGATTGAACATCAGCGACCGGCAGGTATGTTAAAACCTCTTCCTATTCCCGAATAGAAGTGGGAAGACATTTCTATGGATTTCATCACGAGTTTGCCGACGAGTCGTCGTGGCATGAATACGATCTGGGTGATTGTGGACCGCTTAACTAAATCAGCTCATTTTCTTGAGATTAAGGATACTTGGGGTCCCGAGAGACTTGCCCAGTTATTCATCAAGGAGATAGTGAGATTGCACGGTACTCCTAAGAGTATCGTTTCCGATCGTGACGGTCGATTTGTGTCTCATTTTTGGAAATCAGTTCATCGTGCTATGGGAACTCAGCTCAATCTCAGTACCGCCTTTCATCCTCAGTCCGACCGACAATCAGAGAGAACTATTCAGACATTAGAGGACATGTTGAGGGCTTGCGTCCTCGATTGGAAGGACGATTGGGAAGCCCAACTATCACTGATCGAGTTCACGTATAATAATAGTTGACATGTCTCCATTAAGATGGCACCTTACGAGGCCTTGTACGGTCGTCGTTGTCGATCTCCTTTGTGTTGGGATGACTTGTCAGAATCAATCGGCACCGAGCCCGATATGCTTATAGCCGCCCGGGAGAAGGTAGCTTTGATCAAGAGTCGTATGTTGACATTTCGAGTCGACGAAATCATATGCGAGATAATCGTAAATCGACCACTAGAGTTCGAGACGGGTGACCATGTTTTGGTCAAGGTATCCCCGAGTCGAGGTATTTTCCATTTCGGAAAATGGGGGAAGTTGAGCCCGAGATTCATTGGACCGTTTGAAATTTTGGATCGAGTAGACGAGTTAGCTTATCGATTGGCTTTACCTCCGGCTTTGAGCAGGATTCATAATGTGTTTCACGTCTCTCAGTTGCGGAAGTATGTTGCCGACCCGAGTCACATACTCCAGTTCGACGAAATCGAGATCGCAGATGATCATTCGTACGAGGAGCGTCCTGTACGAGTGTTAGAGCGGCGAATCAAACAGTTGAGGAACAAGTCGATTCCTTTGGTCAAGATTCAGTGGTCTAGACATGGAGTCGAAGAGGCCACTTGAGAAACCGAGGAGAATATGCGGGAGAGTTATCCCGAGTTGTTTGTCCCTTAGTTTCGGGGACGAAACTCTTTTTAAGGGGGGGAGTATGTAATACCCGGTTGTAATTCATTCATTTTCATTCAGTAATTATCAGTCTGTAATTGTCACTCAGTGTATTTTCACTCAATTATAATCATTCATCAATCATGTTCATTCACCGTGTTCACCGTTCGGAAAAACTTCGAGTTGTGTACCATTATTGTTCATTGTTTCAACTTTCCTCATATGAGTTCGACTTTGTTAGATCACCATTAATTTTTGGTAACTCCAAAAATTCTAAATCTTTGCAATATTATATAGCATCGAATTAGCTTTCCAATGGTTCAAACGGTGAGTCAATCGGAGTCCGGACGAGAGAGTTATGGTCGTTTTAGCTCACCCGCTCATTTTTCAGTTATTGGCCGATCACTGCCGACCGAACTCGGCCGTATCGTCCGACACGGCCCGTGCCGTACTCGTCCGGAAATGCCGAAGTCTCTGACTCAGGACCCGACCGTGTCGTCTGGCACGGCCGAGTCGAACTCTTCCGGATAAGCCAGAACCGACTGCCGACACGCCCGACCGTGTTCCAGGACACGGTCGAGTCATGCCGAGTCGCTGTCGGACGGGTCACTATCGGAAGGCCCTCCGCGCCGCGACCGTGTCAAGCAGGACACGGTCGAGTCCCTGTCGGCCAGCTGTGCGACACGACCATGCCGATCGGCACGGGCCGTGTCCGGCAGGGTAGTCAACCCCTTTAAATTTGTTTTTTTTCAGCATTTCAGCCATTTCTCTCCCTTTTCTTCACCTTCAACCGAGAGAGAAAGCTTGAGGGAGGGTTTTTACTTCACAAATCATTTGGGTGTTTGATTTTCTTCATCTCCTTTCGATCGTGAAGCCCGGATAATCAATCTAACGCGTGTTCTTCGGATTAAAGTACTTGGATCTTCAAAGGTAATATTCTTCAACACCTTGGATTTCGACTTTTGTGTTGAGTTATGATGTTTTGTACGTTATAATCATGTTATATGAAGGGATATGTATATGATTATGAGTTTGTATAAGGATTCATTGGATTATTGAAGGATTATTCAAGAACACTTTGAATATCGAGTTGAAATTGGGGGTTTTCGATTAATTGTCGTTATAATCACGTTTTTGGATATTCATAACGGATTATTGATCGTATTGGAGATGTTTTGTTGGTTTGAAACACTTCCTGGGGGAATTAATAGTGGCTTATTGAGATTTGATTGTAAACAACCGGAGTTTGGCCACAACGTATTCGATATAATGCCCCAATGAACTTAGTTTAATCGTATCGACGTTTTGAGTTCGTTATATTCATGTTTGATTCGTATATTGAACGAGTTGTTGGATATTGTATAATTCAAGGTTGTTCGAGCGACCGATATCTCAATTAGGACGTTGTTCGTGGAAGGATAATTGTCACCGGTATTGTGTAAGTTAATTCTTACTCGGTTAAAAGGATATTCATCCCTTTTGTGTTGTTCATTCATAATCATAACTCATTCATCATTATATTAACCGTATCAAAACTTGTTGTTATCAATTAATCGTTTCAGTCATAAGGAACGACGGTTCCAATCTTTTCATTGAACTGTCATTTATTTCATTACCATTCCACCTCGGTGAGTCATTATTCATTTTCGATGTCACTTTTGTTATAACGTGGCATTCCGGGTCATACTGGCGTGCCGGTTGGTATGTGTTGGATTTTCATGTCGGGCACATTTAAGTCGTGTGTTGGTTGTTGGCCTCACATTGGACTGTGCACACGAGTCATATCGTCTCGTGAGACTGATTAGGTACAAGACCACACGGGTATTCGATCGATACTCGTTGGTGGCTTGTCACGGACACATTTCCATCCCGGGCGTAGTGTGGCACCACCCTTTGAGCCGTACTGTTAGTTGATTCATATAGCATGTTTGATTGCGTATGTTTTGACAGGATATTTCATAACTTCAGATATAATCATGATTGTGTATTTTCAACCCTTGAGGATTGTTGTTCTTTGTACCTGACCCCGTTTGGGGATTTTGTTTTTCAGGTCTTGGCAGGGCAAAAGCACGGGGAGAACACGCGCGTCGAGTCCCAGTGATACTAGTAGGGGGCCCCGATCTTTCAGTTATTCATGTTATTGTCCTTTATTTTCCGCTGCAGACTTTCATTTGAATACTCCATTTCATTCAGTGTTGTGTATTTTATCTTCATATAAAATACACTAGTATTCGGTATTGTCCTGGTGTGTTGTAACTAAACTCCTCATCGGAGTAATTATTGTTGTAATGTAGTTCGGTACTACATTTATCTTGTGTAGTTCATTCATTTTCATTTGCCTGGTGGGTCCCAGTTGGGGATCTACGGCACTGTAATATCCGCCTAGTTTGGGGTGTTACACCAACTTAGACTTCAACGAGAGATGATTCGAGAACGAATTGAAGTGTGGTTACAAAGAGTCCAAGGACAACTGCGCGTGATGGAGATAACTTCATCATTAACCGAAGAAATCAAATCTAGACAGGCAGATGATCCTCTGATGATTCGGTTATGTGATGAAGTGATCAAAGGAAAGGCCCCCGGATTCATAATTCATGATGATGGTCTTTTGAGATTTCAGAACCGACTCTGCGTTCCCGATGTTGATGTTCTGAAACAGACGATTATGAAGGAAGCTCACAGTTCGCCCTATTCTATCCACCCAGGCACCAGTAAGATGTATAAAGACTTGAAGCAGAATTTCTGGTGGGGCAACATGAAGAAAGATGTAGCGGACTATGTTTCAAATGCTTGACTTGTCGCGAGTTAAGATCGAGCATCAACGGCTGTAGAATGTTGAAGCCACTCCCAATTCCTGAATGGAAGTGGGAGGACATATCGATGTACTTTATCACTAATATGCCGAGAACCAGGACAGGAATGAACATGATTTGGGTGATAGTTGATCGTTTAACCAAATCAGCTCATTTTGTAGGCATTAAGGACACGTGGGGACCAGAGAGGTTGGCACGAGTATTTATATCAGAGATAGTTCGATTGCATGGTACGCCGAAGACCATTATTTCTGATCGATACGGCCGTTTTGTGTCTCATTTTTGGAAAGCAATTCATAAGGCCTTGGGGACCGAATTGAACTTCAGTACAGCTTATCACCCGCAGACTGACGGACAATCCGAGAGGACCATTCAAACGGTGGAAGATATGTTGAGAGCCTGTGCCTTAGATTGGTCAACTGATTGG
This sequence comes from Orobanche coerulescens, assembly GCA_033398695.1. Lineage (NCBI taxonomy): Eukaryota > Viridiplantae > Streptophyta > Magnoliopsida > Lamiales > Orobanchaceae > Orobanche > Orobanche coerulescens. Next base: position 38,874,047 of record CM065810.1, read on the forward strand.
GAAGTCCATCTACCGTGATTGAATTTACCTACAACAATAGTTGGCATGCTTCCATTAAGATGGCACCATTTGAGGCATTATACGGGAGGAGATGCAGATCGCCCCTATGCTGGGACGATTCATTGGACTTGATCGGAACAGAACCAGAGTTGATCGTGCAGACTCGAGAGAAGACAGCCTTGATTTGTGAAAGGCTGTTGACCGCCCAGTGTCGCCAGAAATCTTACGCAGACATACGCCGTCGCCCATTGGAGTTCAATACTGGAGACCACGTACTTTTGAAGGTTTCTCCTACTCGGGGAATCTTTCGTTTCGGAAGGAAAGGAAAGCTGAGTCCGAGATATATCGGACCATTTGAGATCCTTGAGAGAGTCGGGGAGTTGGCATACAGATTGGCATTGCCGCCGTCATTGTGCCATGTTCATAACGTGTTCCACGTATCCCAGCTATGGAAGTATATACCAGATCCCAGTCATATCATTGATTTCGGCGAGATCGAAGTCGCGCAGGATGTGACGTTTGAAGAAAGACCGGTCAAGATACTCGAGAGTCGAGTTAAGCAGTTGAGGAACAAACCAATCGTTTTGTTCAAAGTTCAATGGTCACGTCACGGAAAGGAAGAAGCCACATGGGAAACGGAAGCTGATATGAAGTCCAGATATCCAGAGTTATTTTCGTCTTGAGTTTCGGGACGAAACTCCTTTTTAGTAGGAGAGTATGTAATATCCGGATTTATTACGGTGTATTTCATCTGTATTCAAACCCTGTATTATTCGGATTTGTGGTTTTGATTATTGGAGTATGATATTTCTTGCATTGATATCTTTGTATATGAGTATAACAACATGCAAAATTTCTCATGCAAACTCGTGATAGCGCACGCTAAGAATGTAGCTTAACGTGCGCTATCGGGCTACTACTAGCGCACGCTATGTATGTAGGAGTTGCGTGCACTAAGCACTCAATTATTGAGCGGGACGGCTAGCACATGCGCCAGCCGGGACATGGGTACGGATAAGATTCCCGCGGACGAACCTGGACAGTTTCGAAGTCAACTCTTATTAGCGCGCGCTAAGGAAAGCTTAGTAGCGTGCGCTAATTAGTTAAAATGCAGAATATTATAAATGGGACAACAACCCGTTTTGGCTTACATTTTATTCGTCCATTCTTCATTCTTGAGAGGTCAGAGAGCTATAATAATCCTTCTACACACTTAGAACACATCTTGTTGGTCTTTGTATATTGGTTATCACTTGTGAGTGATCATTGAAGTGGAATAGCACCTTGGAGTGGCATACAACCAACCGGAGTCGGATTCTACCTTACGGTTCAGTGATTTTCGTCATATTAAGGTATGTTCAACCTATCTACAGACTTAGAGTTGGATTCTAAAGAATTAGATGATCATGTTAACAAGATATTGATTTTTCATTAGTGAATTATTCAACATGCATCATGTTTGGAATATAGAGATGGCTATGCCTCAAGTACCTTGATTATGAACATCATGATTCGAATCTTATTACATGAACAAGTAGAGGAAGCTTCTATCTTTGGTAATCCAAATCTAGTAGATGACTTCATAGCAATCATGGACTTGACTTTAACATCATTATTGCTAGATGAATCTAAGGGATTGATCATGGAAGGATTTATCTAGTATAGATGGAATGTTAAACAACTACAGTATGATAATTTTGATTGATATAAAGGTGTCGATATCAACCGTTAAGCCTTTCGAATTGTCGTATGAAGATTTGTAGTTGAAATGGAATATGGTTTTATAATGGTATATATATCCCTGAATCCGAAGTTGTTGTTATCCGTAAAATCATTCATAATCGTATGAACATGATATTCATGGAGGTAACATGAATTATCACGGAAGATTTCATTGTTTTGATCATGATGAGAGCGATTTCTTGCCAACGATGGCGCCATGCACAGATAGCGCACGCTAAGCTATGAAGATTAACGTGCGCTATCGAGCACGAGTTAGGGTACGCTACGTTTGGTACGTAACGTATGCTAGGCCATCAGACGAGTCGATCGGTGATCGGTGAAATCGACCATGCATAGTTAGCGTCGCTAGGCTTTATTGGTTGCGTGCGCTATCGAAGCGGACTTAACGCACGCTACAGTACTTAGCGTGCGCTAAGCGGTCGAGCATTACATTTTATGAACTTTTGGCCGTAAATCGAATTGTTAAACATTAAATGCGATGTGAGATAAATCCTATATCATTTCTTTTGTTAAGGTTTGATCTTGTTACGTGATTGATTGAGGAGGACGACCTTCGAGTGTTCGTTTTCGTGGAAGTATTGTTCTTGTCTTCAAATCGAGGCAAGTACCTTAATTGTTTTATGTATTGATGTTATACATATTGTCGTGTATGTATGTCATTGTTGTATGTCCACCTCGTGTGTAATATCCGCAATTTCGGATTTCCGGTAATTTTCATTTTTCGGCAGAGGTCCGTTTCGACGACTCGCTTTTGACCGTTTCGTCATTCTGAGAATATTTAATTCTACACTTTTTGTCATCCGAGTTCGTTTCGGTATCGTTTTGTTGAGTTTCGTGTTCTTAAATGACTTTTCGCACATGAGTTGATTCTCGCGAATCTCTTCCGAAACTGTTGTTTCGAGTTTCTCGGAAGTCCATTTAATGTTATTATTCATGTTGTAAGCTTTGGTTTGGTTATTCGATCACGTATCGTGATTTTCGGACGTTTTGGGCCATTTTCGTAATTTCCTAAAGTTTGGGGTAATTACTTTCCGTTGTCGAATTTCGAGCCTTCGGGTGGTCGGAATCATGTGTTCTCTTAGTGTTCGGATTCGTATTTACGAGTACTTCATAACCGTGCTTTCGGTTTACATTCAGGTCTGAGTTTCGGGATTTTTCGGACCGTCGGATCGACCGAGTCATGGCTGGCCGGACACATGTAAACGGCCACAGAAACGGCGTCATTGCGCCGTGTCTTCTTGCGCGGGTCGGCCAGGACTAGCGACTGCCGAGACACGGCCGAGACACCGGCCAGTCCAGGCCGTTTGTTGCGCCGTGTCGGCGGGGTATAAATATGGCGGAAGCGATCGGGTTTCACTCATTTTTCTCACTTCTTTCTTCCTCTTCCGCGGTTGGAGACTTGTGGAGCATGGAGGCATGTTGTCATACATCCAATCCACGAAGTTATTGAGTTTCTAACATCAATCAATCATCCCGTAACATCCTCCGATCGACCGAATCAAGGTTAGATTTCCTAAAAATCTAGTTTTTGGAAAATTGGGGATTTTGTTCGAATTGTCCGTTTAATCCGATTTAACTTAGGATTATGATGGATTGATGATTATTTAGATGTATTATATCTAATTCCTTGTTATTCCACGGTTGGATTGCCACGGATTTGTCGTTTTATTGAGTATTTTATTGACGCCTTGAAGGTGTTCGATAAAATGTCACAAAGAGAATTCGAGCGTTCTACCATTATTCTTCCTCGTATGATCGATGATTTATTGATTATATGTTGTTAGGGTCGAATTCTTGTGAAGAACTCGAGTCGGAACCCTTCCGTTCGTTGTCTTCTGCGGGGTCCGAGCTTTCCGGTCGAACCGTGTTCTTCGGAGCGTTCGGTAGCGGTTATCGAGGCAAGTATCTTATTATATGACTTGTATCTTGCGACTAGTAATTACGTATGCTATGTATGACGATTTTGCTTTCCTCCGTAAATATGTTCCGTTTGAGTTGGTTGTGTTTTCCGAAATTTGAAGGCTTTGTGATAATAGTGATATATTGGTATACGTGTTCGGCGTTGTGCCATTTGTGCAGGATTGCGATGTACTTATGAGATGGTTGTACACGTGGTTGTGCAATGTATTGTGTACCGAATGTGTGTTATGTTGGTTAAGAGTCGTTGTGATGATCATGATATTCGTGTTGTTTTGGTTTACATACTTGATTGTACATTTCGGTGTAATGTGGAATGGCTTGACATTTAATGATTATGAGTTGTGTCGTGTCGAAGTGTGTGCGTGTGTTCCAGGTAGGGTCTGACGAGGCCTCTGGAGTTCGGTACATGATTTGTACGAACAAGGTGTGTGATCCAGGTAGGGTCTGACGAGGCCTCTGGAGTTCGGTACATGATGTGTACGAACAAGGTGTGTGATCCAGGTAGGGTCTGACGAGACCTCTGGAGTTCGGTACATGATGTGTACGAACAAGGTGTGTGATCCAGGTAGGGTCTGACGAGACCTCTGGAGTTCGGTACATGATGTGTACGAACAGTGTGTGTGGCCGGGTAGGGTCCGTTGAGGCCTCCAGAGTTCGGTACATGATGTGTACGAACAGTGTGTGTGGTCCGGGTAAGATCCGTCGAGGCCTCCGGAGTTCGGTACATGATGTGTACGAACAATGATCGTGTAGCAGTGATTGTTCGGGTAACATTTTAAATATGGATCTCGGACTCATAATGATATATTATTTAGTATGCTTTGAAACGAGAATCGGGCTAAGGCCCTAATGTTTATGAAAAGGTTTTGTAAATTGGGACTCGAGGTCCAAAAGAATTTATGCTTTAAAAATCCCCGAGATGATGTGTTCCTTTTCAAATATCTCTTACTTGAGTTCGAAATTCTAAAACTTCTCGGGAACATTTTGATAATCGATTTGCGTATTAAATTCGTAGTTGCTATTTGCTTGTTACATTTCGTATGGTTTGATACTTGCACTAGTAAAATAGTGGAGTTTTACTAACCCCCGAGTATTCGGGGGGTGGATGTCTGTTCTGCGTCCAGGTACATGCAGGTTCAGGGGAGCAGAAACAGGATTGGCACAAGGGGATGACGAGCTGCGATACTAATCAAGAGTTGAAAGTTGGTAGAGTTTAGTTGTATTGTTAGAGTTGATTCAGTCTTCCGCTGTATTGTATTTCGACCCCTGTGTGGGTAATGTTGTTAGTCAGTTGTGTTGATAGAGTTGTGTGACCTCATCGGTCTGTGTGTTTATGTGTAAGTGACCTTAACTGTCTGTATTATTATATTGTTTGACCCTAGCCGGGCCAGCATTTGGTTGTTTATGGACGTTTAGCCTGGTAGATCCTTGCGGAAAGGGTTTACGGCGTGTAATATTCTCATACGGTTTTGGGGGTGTTACATTTATGGTATCGGAGCTTAGGTTGCGGAAACCTAGGCTGTCGGGTCGAGTCGAGTTGTGATTTGTCGAGTAATGTGTTGTCTTGTCGTTCGAGTCGTCAGGTAACAAGTTGAGTTGTGCGTAGTCACAACGCGTTGGATATGTTGTCGGATGAGAATAGTATCGTGGGCGACCGTCGTCTCCGTGCGGCCTGTGGACGTAAGTCTCCTCTTTATGCGTAATATTTGTGTTCATGATTTCATTTATGTGTGATATTTGTGGTGCATAATTTTATTTACACAGTGTTGTGTAATGAAGTTGTATTTGATACTTAGATACGCTGTATGTGTATAGAACTGGATGTATTGATGTTTGGCCCTTGAACCACCATGTGGGTTGGTATGGTGTGAAAGTTGTGAACCTTGATGGGTTTCACGGTAGAGTTCGCGAGAGACTCCGATAAATGGTTTTGTTGCATATTTAAACGTGATGCCATGAGATGTATGTGATTGAATTGGCGACCCTGTTTGCCATTTGGGCATGTGGTTTTAATATCGACTATTTTGGATTGTTGTAATTATACCCGCTACGGGTAGCTTTGAAAACATTTTTCCTTAAAGACTACTGATTTGAGCATTTTTGTGGAAATCAAAATTTTTGGAAAAATCTTGTTTTGCAAAACGACCTTAATTTTCGGAATTTAAATGTTATGTGTTTGTGTGTTGGGGGCTCTTGTGACAATTACGCGATCCTGCGGCTAGATGGTACGGCCGTAAGATGTTTTCCATTACGGCCGTAAGCTCGAGTTATTACGGCCGTAAACTACATGTTGTTACGGCCGTAAACTTTTGACTGACCCGGTAGAAATTTGTTATTACAGTTGTACCCATGCTCCTTGATTATTTAATCTCTGTTGATATATTAGTGATGGATGGCGTGGTAACATGTTGTTACCCCGTATAACGCTAGTAAAGATAATGATATATTGATAAGGTCATTTTGACGATATCGTCTAGCGAAAAGATTGAAGCCTCAACGTGTTGTTTTGCAAATAGCTTCAATCAAAACAGTTTTGATAATGAGATACATAGTTTTGATTAAACGACCGAGGTATTATAAGTGTTTTCAAAAATTTCATTTCACCAATTTTTTTTTCAAACTTGAGAATTTTAAAATTTTATCATTTGAATAATACCCCGGAAGCATTTTATTTTTGTTGTTAGTGTTTGATCCCTGCGATACGTGTGTGGTTTTGACCGTGTTTGATTTGGTAAAATCCAAACATCTCTGTTGATGTGACTGTGTGGATTATTTTTGAATGAAGTTCTAAAATTACAGTGTTAGTTCGTGCACTTGTGTGATGACTTGGAGTTGATGTTTTAACGTGCTGCTATTTATTGTCTTATCTTGACGTTGTGATATTTGTTTGGATGTGTTATTCTTATTGGTCGTCCATCCAGTATGCCGAGAGGCCGTGGCGGAGGACGTGGTCGTAGTCGTGGTCGTGATCAGCAGCAATCATCGAGAGGTAATGTTGATATTGGCGCCGCCACCATCCTTCATCAGGTGACTGACCAGTTGGCGCATATGAATCAGACCGTACACCGAGACGGGATTCTGGATGAGGATAACAGAGCTAGTAAGTGGTTACGAGATGTGATGAGAATGCACCCGCCCCGTTTTGTAGGTTCTTCGGACTCGTTAGGCTGGGAGAATTGGCTCTTCCAGTTGGACAGAACATTTGATGTTGTAGCTTGCCCCGATGAGAGAAGAGTGCCTATTGCTCAATACCTACTCGACAGGGAAGCTGCAGACTGGTGGGAGGCCGTAGCGCCTAGTGATCGTACCGCTACTTGGACTGAATTCAAAACTGCCATGGAGGCCGAGTATTGTCCGCCGCCTGTTAAAGAGCGTAGGATTGTCGAGTTTTTCTCGGCTACGCCCCGAGACATGTCGATATCCCAGGCGATAGTCGATTATAATCGACAGCTGTGTTATGTTCGGGATCAGGTGAAAAGTGAGGCAGATAAGGTTCGTTATTTCGATATGCGTATGAAACCTCAGATTCGGCAGTGTATGGCTCCTTTTATGTGTACAACCTTGAAGGACTATCAGGATCGAGCCTTGGCATTTGAGATGGCTATAATGTCTACCGAGTGCAGACGGTAGCGAAAAGCGAAGATTTCCGATGACGCATCGGGAAGTAAGGGAATTGGGATTCCCACTCCTCAACCTCGTATCGGCCGAGTATGGGACCTTCTCGGTCGGTTAGAGAACCCAAAGACCCAAGTCGGTGTCTTTGAGTTCGTAATGCTCCTAGGTGTTTCAACCGTAACGTTCTAGGCCATGAACGCGCGCATTGTAAGAAACCGCCGGTGACTTGTTATAATTGTGGACACGAGGGCATCGAGTTCGATCGCGAGATTGTTGCCGAGATGATAAGGGACCGGAATTCCATTCCTACTTCCGGAGGGGCCAGTGATGTCTAGTGATGGTGTTTTTGGTACTCGCTACACGAATTGTTTCGCGTGTATAGATGTTTTTTTGTGACGCTTTTACATTTGGAACTTGTTGAATGATATTTTGTTTTGTGTAAGTTCTCGTTTAGTTGTTGAACCTACGGAGGCGTGTCAGTGGACCACGAGGTCATGAGCATGGTATTTTATTATGTGTCGCTATATTTTGTTTCGTATCACTGTGATAACCTTAGTTTAAGTTTCGGGACGAAACTTATTTTTTGTATGATAGAATATAATATCCGGTATTCTCATTTTCTGTTATCTTGAATTGTTTGTGTTTTAACGTCGGACATTTTCTTGTTGATGAGAATCGGAATGATTTCTATCGTAATACTCTATTTGTTTCTATCGCATAGCCGTTTTAGTCGGGTGCGACTTGTTTTCGCGTACATTTCCTTGATTAAATGTGTGCATATGATGTGGTATGTGATGCGTCGTTAATTGATCGTTACTGTTTTGAATCATTGCCGGTGGCGTTGTTATGGTTGCATGTGGCGTGTTGTCACGCTGTATATTCTTTCGCGTTGCTTGTAACGTTTCGCCAATGGACGAAAGTTATGCGTTTCTTGTCTATCTTGTTGAGTTTTCCTGTCGGGATATTGCTTCTCCCTACTTGTTTTAAGTTTAGGGACGAAACTTCTTTTAAGGAGGGTAGAATGTAATATCCGCAATTTTGGATTTCCAGTAATTTTCATTTTTCGGCGGAGGTCCGTTTCGACGACTCTCTTTTGACCGTTTCGTCATTCTGAGAATATTTAATTCTACACTTTTTGTCATCCGAGTTCGTTTCGGTATCGTTTTGTTGAGTTTCGTGTTCTTAAATGACTTTTCGCACATGAGTTCGATTCTCGCGAATCTCTTCCGAAACTGTTGTTTCGAGTTTCTCGGAAGTCCATTTAATGTTATTATTTATGTTGTAAGCTTTGGTTTGGTGATTCGATCACGTATCGTGATTTTCGGACGTTTTGGGCCATTTTCGTAATTTCCTAAAGTTTGGGGTAATTACTTTCTGTTGTCGAATTTCGAGCCTTCGGGTGGTCGGAATCATGTGTTCTCTCAGTGTTCGGATTCGTATTTACGAGTACTTCATAACCATTCTTTCGGTTTACATTCAGGTCTGAGTTTCGGGATTTTTCGGACCGTCGGATCGACCGAGTCATGGCTGGCCGGACACATGTAAACGGCCACTGAAGCAGCGGCCTGGCGCCGTGTCTTGCGCCGGGTCGGCCAGACCAGCAGCTGCCGAGACACGGCGAAACACCGGCTGTGCAGGCCGTTTCTTTGTGCCATGTCCGGCAGGGGTATAAATATGGCAGAGCAGTCGGGTTTCACTCATTTTTCTCACTTCTTTCTTCCTATTCCGCGGTTGGAGACTTGTGGAGCATGGAGGCATGTTGTCATACATCCAATCCACGAAGTTCTTGAGTTTCTAACATCAATCAATCATCCCGTAACATCCTCCGATCGACCGAATCAAGGATAGATTTCCTAAAAATCTAGTTTTTGGAAAATTGGGGATTTTGTTCGAATTGTCCGTTTAATCCGATTTAACTTAGAATTATGATGGATTGATGATTATTTAGATGTATTATATCTAATTCCTTGTTATTACACGGTTGGATTGCCACGAATTTGTCGTTTTATTGAGTATTTTATCGACGCCTTGAAGGTGTTCGATAAAATGTCACAAAGAGAATTCGAGCGTTCTACCATTATTCTTCCACGTATGATCGATGATTTATTGATTATATGTTGTTAGGGTCGAATTCTTGTGAAGAACTCGAGTCGGAACCCTTCCGTTCGTTGTCTTCTTCGGGGTCCGAGCTTTCCGGTCGAACCGTGTTCTTCGGAGCGTTCGGTAGCGGTTATCGAGGCAAGTATCTTATTATACGACTTTTATCTTGCGACTAGTAATTACGTATGCTATGTATGACGATTTTGCTTGCCTCCGTAAATATGTTCCGTTTGAGTTGGTTGTGTTTTCCGAAATTTGAAGGCTTTGTGATAATAGTGATATATTGGTATACGTGTTCGGCGTTGTGCCATTTGTGCAGGATTGCGATGTACTTATGAGATGGTTGTACACGTGGTTGTGCAATGTATTGTGTACCGAATGTGTGTTATGTTGGTTAAGAGTCGTTGTGATGATCATGATATTCGTGTTGTTTTGGTTTACATACTTGATTGTACATTTCGGTGTAATGTGGAATGGCTTGACATTTAATGATTATGAGTTGTGTCGTGTCGAAGTGTGTGCGTGTGTTCGGGTAGGGTCGACGAGGCCTCGGATTTCGGTACATGATGTGTACGAACAAGGTGTGTGATCCGGGTAGTGCAGCGAGGCCTGCGGAGTTCGGTACATGATGTGTACGAACAAGGTGTGTGATCCGGTAGGGTCGACAAGACCTGGAGTTCGGTACATGATGTGTACGAACAAGGTGTGTGATCCGTAGGGTCGACGAGACCTCGGAGTTCGGTACATGATGTGTACGAGCAGTGTGTGTGGCCGGTAGGGTCCGTTGAGGCCTCGGAGTTCGGTACATGATGTATACGAGCAGTGTGTGTGGTTCAGGTAAGGTCCGTCGAGGCCTCTGAGTTCGGTACATGATGTGTACGAACAATGATCGTGTAGATGATTGTTTGGGTAACATTTTAAATATGGATCTCGGACTCATAATGATATATTATTTAGTATGCTTTGAAACGAGAATCGGGCTAAGGCCCTAATGTTTACGAAAAGGTTTTGTAAATTGGGACTCGAGGTCCAAAAGAATTTCTGCTTTAAAAATCCCCGAGATGATGTGTTCCTTTTCAAATATCTCTTACTTGAGTTCGAAATTCTAAAACTTCTCGGGAACATTTTGATAATCGATTTGCGTATTAAATTCGTAGTTGCTATTTGCTTGTTACATTTCGTATGGTTTGATACTTGCACTAGTAAAACAGTGGAGTTTTACTAACCCCCGAGTATTCGGGGGGTGGATGTCTGTTCTGCGTCCAGGTACATGCAGGTTCAGGGGAGCAGTCACAGGATTGGCACAAGGGGATGACGAGTTGCGATACTAATCAAGAGTTGAAAGTTGGTAGAGTTTAGTTGTATTGTTAGAGTTGATTCAGTCTTCCGCTGTATTGTATTTCGACCCCTGTGTGGGTACTGTTGTTAGTCAGTCCTATTGATAGAGTTGTGTGACCTCATCGGTCTGTGTGTTTATGTGTAAGTGACCTTAACGGTCTGTATTATTATATTGTTTGACCCTGGCCGGGCCATCATTTGGTTGTTTATGGACGTTTAGCCTGGTAGATCCTTGTGGAAAGGGTTTACGGCGTGTAATATTCCCATACGGTTTTGGGGGTGTTACATCGTGTTGGTCCGACGGGATCATCGGGGGATCTATGCTAGCGTGCGCTGGATCATCGGACGGGTTTTTCCACCATGGGATGGTCTGACGGGATCATCGTGGGTTCTAGGCAGTGAACGCTTGATCGACGGAATTACCATGTGTATGTTATGATATCATGTTGTGATTATCAGTTGTGTATGTCATTTATGAATTTCTCGTAGGAGAAGACTCGTTGGTATTTTTGTCGTTTACGTTATTATTCTTCGTGAGATATGAATAATATGTTGTGGTACTTGTACTAGCATCGTTGTGCTAACCCCTTCGGGGGTGAACATTTTGTTTATGTTCAGGATCCAGGAGAGCGGGAAAACAACCACTGGAGCTGCATGACGACGAGGGTGCAGAGTGATGTTCCGACCGGGTTTATTTATTTGTTGTTTATTGGTTATTTCAATAAGTACTCGAGTACGAAGTCATTTATGATGAATTTGAATTTGGTGATGTATTATTGAGTTTCTGTTAAATAATTGTATTATTTTTAGTATTTGGTCAGAACTGTTGTATCGTAATTCCGTTATTTCCATTCGTTAGTACCTTTTAATGTCTGTTCAATTCTTCAGCCTTGTAAATCCTTATGTAAAGGATTTACGGCGCTGTAATATTCCTGAATATATCGGGGGTGTTACATACATCCCCTGTAGGTCACAAGTCGTCCAGGAACAAGTCTAGAGGGGGGGGGGGGGTGAATAGACTTGTTGAAACTCTTGAACTCTTTTTCGCGAAGAGTGAGTTTCTTCAGCTGATGTTCAAACAAATGACTTGGAGTCGTTTGTTCTTAGATAAGTGCGGAAGTCAGCTGATGACGAATATAATTAATCTTAATGAAACACTTAACAATGTATGCAGCAGTTAGAGTATGATGCAGTAAAACAGTAAATAACACAGGCAGTTATAGTGGTCTCAGAGGTGGGGTAATTCTCTACTAATCCACTTTTCTCCAAACCAGTTGGAGATGAATTCACTATAATTTTCAACCAGTGATAAAGATTACAGTGATTCACAACACACTACAACAGCTTCCAACCAGTGGAATTCCGTGCCGTTGTACACACACTCGACTGCCTTGCACCTCTTGATCCTCGATCCTCGGATGCCTTTACAGTCTCTTACTTCAAGCAGTGAAGTACCCCGTACTCAAGATTTAAAGACAAGAGTGTTTGTCTTCTCCAACTTAAGAGCTTCCTTGAATATGAACTTTTTGGATCTGCTCTTTTTCACGATGCTATTTGATTGCTTGAGATTGCTTTGTTTGCTTTGATCGCTAGAGTATATGTTCGCACCGGTAGTTGCTCAGTTTCAAATCTTCAGATATATATAGATCACGATCTCTAAGCTTCTTCCTTGTAGCCGTTGCAAATCTGAACAAATCCGTCCGTTGGAGGGAGACTTCATTGTTTAATCTTTTCTGAACGTTGCAAGGCTGGATTCCCATTATTTAATTTTTATCTTCCGACCGTTGTGAGGACTTCTGCATGTGAGCGCCGAATCTTTTGAATTTAAAAGGATTTAAAGTCTTCACGGTGGGTCAGGATGATTTAATTAAATCATATCTCTTGCGGGAATCACTCCAATTTGTCTCTTCACGTTGCATGTGAGCTTTCCGTAATATTTGACTTTTCAACGCATGCTGACGTGGACTTGGAGTACTAGGCTGTAGTTGAGTAGGCTGATGTGCAGCTTACATCTCTGCAGGTAGGTTCACTCGGCATTCCTTTGTTCATGACTTGTCCGATCGTGTGACTTCCCGAGGTTCTCATTTGCGATCGTCAAACTTCGTGATAAATTTTAGTTGACCAGAGCTACTCGACCGAGTCGGCCGTACTTCTCGATGGACTAGACTGCACTAAGTACTTAGCCGTTTTTCAGCCTAACTATCTTTGGCCTATAGAAGATACTCATTTGGTTCTTCTTTACATTTTGCCAATTTTATACTTAACATATTTTGGCCTATGGAAGATACTCATTTGGTTCTTCCTTACATTTTGCCAATTAATAAACATTTGATTCTAAATTAATGACATCATCAAAATCTAACAAGTATTCCTAACAAATTCCCCCTATTTTGATGATGGCAAAACTAAGTAAGAAATCAAATGGCCAAGTCTGCACTTAAGTGCGAGACAAAACTGAAAGCAGTCTAATATTGAGACAACTGGAAAATTGTCATTCAACAGACTGTTCATAAAGTTTTCTGACTTATCATTGAAATTTTACAAGAATGTTTTAAGTACAGAAAATAAAATTACAAGTAAGAAAAAAAAATAACTAAGGTCATCTGCCTCTTCCTCTGCCTCTTCGAATAGGCTGTTTGGCAGGCCTGAATGGTTTGGCTCCGATAGGTCTTACCTTGACTGGAGCAAGGCCATATTTTCTTTTCACCACGAGTGCTGCGAAATCCTGCTCCTGCTGAGATCTGAATTTGTTCTCCAGGCAGACTAGCTTGATTTCCTCCTGAAGTTGTAGCTCATCAAGTTCACCATCCATGCGGATTGGTGCTTCTTCAGCTCTAAATAAGGGGATCATAGGAAAGGCATTTTGCTCCTTAGCATACTTCTTCAGAACGGCCCAAAGTTTCGGATAGATCTCTTCCATGAAGTTTATGAAAGTTTCCTGTGGGGAGAGTTTGTCATCATGAATTAGTTCCCAGATGTAATAGTCTCTGATAAATCTCTTCCTAGTTGCTCCCCACATCTCAAAAGCTTTAATTGGACAGAAATCCTCAACAAACCATAGCTCCAGCCCTTCCCATTCAAGAGTAGGTTCAAAGCTGCCTCTGGTCCTTCTTCTTTTTCCTACAGGCTGGTCAGCCTGGTCTTCTTGATCTACAGCTTCCTTCCTCTTTAGGCTAGAGGGTCCTTCAATCTGAGGGACATCCTGCTTTTTCTTGCTTCTGATTTCTCTCTCTTCCCCCTGAATCCACTCTTCCCCCTTTTTGCCAGCATCAATGAGGGTTGTCAACTGCTGCTCCATGCGGCACATCCAATCAGACATGCCAAAAGGTATTCTGTTGTTTGTAGGAGGAGGAGGCTGAGGGATCTCTCTCTGAAGCAGGGTGTCAATTTTGGCATTAATGGTCTGAAGGTTAGGAGTGACCTGAGTTGATAGCAGCTCCCCAATGGTGTCTCTGAAAATTTGCTTGATCAGCTCAGTCATGGTAGGGGATAACTGAGCTGATGGGGAGTGTTCTCCTGATCCTTCAGCAATGGAGCCACTAGGCTGAGGCTCTGGCCGCAGCAGTAGGTCGGATTGGGTCTTCTCGGGGTCCCCGACTGAGTCTTACGCTAGCTCGCATCTAGTGGTGTACCAGCGGGTACAACAATCTTATCTGCAGCTTCGTTGGTAGGCTCTGGCTCCTGCTCTGGCTCCCTTTCTCTTTCTTCCTCTTTCCCTTCTTCTCCTTCAGATTTCTCTTTTTCTTCTTCTGCAGATTTTTCTTTCTCTTTTTCCTCATCTTTTTCTTTTTCTTCTTCCTTTTCTTGTTCTGCTCCTCCTTCACCTCCATCATCATTATCATCATCATCATCATTTTTATCATCATCTTTCTCCTTTTCTTCTTCTTCATCATCCTCATCATCTTTTTCTTTTTCATCTTTTTCCTGCTCCACTTCTTCTCCTTCTTCTTCATCTTCTTCATCAGCCACTTCTTCTGTTTTCTCAATCTCCTCTGTTTGTTTTTCAACTGGTATTTTTTCTTCAGATTCTTTTTCTTCTTCATCCTCTTCAACCAAATTGATAATTTCATTATCTCCATTAATTTCCTCAATCCTAATCTCCTTTTCTTCTTCCTCTTCCTCCTCTCCAAAATCACCATTAAAAATACTTAGCATTATAGAATGGATAAAATGGTCCATGTTTGTCTCAAAATGTGACATGAACCAGTTATCCTGGAGGAGTAAAGTTAAATCCGACTCTTTGCAAAAATTAGTCAGAACATCCTCAGTGGCTTGGGGATAATCCCAACCACTAGTTTCAACAAAGATTTGAAAATTTGTAAAAGACATGGTTTTGAGAGTTTTCCACTCTTTAAAAATATTTACAAAGGAATGTTTTTCTGCTTGTGGCTTGACAAGCTGAAGTTGTTCAATGGAGAGATTAAAAGTATTATTTTCTAAGAGATTGAAAGTGTAATCTGCTTCAGGAATAGATATAACAAGACCTGCTTCCTCTTCTTCGGTCATGTACACTGGAGGTGTAATAACAGGTACAATACGAGTTTCGGTATCTGGTGCAGGCTGGTCCGGATGAACTGGTGACTGAACTGATGGGCTGGTATGTTGCTCAGGCTGCTCTTCCTCGCTGAACTGCAGCTTCCTTGGCCTTTTTGGAGAGGGTTCAGGTGATGACTGCAGGTTGGAAGGTCCTTCTGGGGCTGGTCCCCGTCTCTTGAATCGGATGGCAATTGGTGTATCGTCAGACTCATTCTCGGACTCGACTGCAGTTTCGATCTCAGCTGCAGGTTGGTCCGAGTCTGATAAATCGTATCTTGGACAATAGCTTGAGTCTGGCAAATCCTTCAACAACTGGGCTGCTCTCCCAGTGACTCCAACCTTCTTCTTGTCATGGTCCATGTGACCTAGCCTCTTGTTTGGGTGGAAAGGGTCAATGTTTCCCTTGGCCACTCCAGTCTGCTCCAAGAACCAACTAAGATGCGTTCCGAACGCCAACTTAGTCTTGAACTTCTTCTCTCCTTCGAGCCATTCGACCTTGTTCACCTCGCGAACAAGTTGCCTGAAAATATAATCCGCCCAATCAACTTCCTCTCGTTGAATTAACGCACCCAACACCATGAATTTTGAAGATGATAGTTGGTCATAGCTTCCTGCCATTCCCATGACTATCTTATTTGTGATGTCCAAAGCGACTCGATAAACCCTTTTCAACTCATTTCTCTTCGCTGTAAACTTCAATTTCTCTGGGATGTTTTCGAGTTTGATCGTCTTCCAGGTTTCGGCGGGTGATTGTTTGAGCGCTTCGACCGCCAAACCGCGATGTTTCATCCCGAAAACCGAACGAATCTTCTCTGTATCTATGGTGACTGGTACTCCACCGACTTTGCTCTGAATCCCGTGCTGAATCAGATAGGCGTTGCGGTAAAATTCAACCACATCTTCCTTGAACAAATGTTGCGGGTTGATGTCGAGAAACGGGTAGATTCCGTTTAGCTTCATCGCCCGGATTAAGTCGAGCATATCGAAGTCCTCTGGATTTGCTTCTAATAATCCTTCGAAATCGACGACCATGGAGAAGATGACTTGGTCCTTCATCGCCTTCAAGTTTGCTCCTTCAAGAGATGCCATTTCTGCAAAGAGAATTTTAGGATTTAGTGTATATTTTGCTCTGTAAATTTTTAGGGTTTCTGAACGCATAAAGAGTAAAGTGAAAAGGTTTTCTTCCTTATAAAGAAGGTGAAAGGACGTTTGGATTAGTTTATTATAAATTTAAACGGTGGTACGCCTTTTCATATTCTTTTGTATTTCAAATTTGAATCGGTGGCCCCATTTAAAATTTGACGGTTGATTCTGATTGGCCACCGTGGAGGTTAATTAAATAGGCGTGTGACGCGTGTATTTAAAAATGCCACTTGGCTTAAAATATGTATATTTTAAATGCTATTTCTTTAGCCAGAATAATATTATAAATATGGCAGATAATAATTAAAAATTTAGAGATTAGTTTAGAGAACTTAGCTGGTCTGATTTCGTTGACTGTTGACCACTCTGCAACAGGTGAGTTTGACTTCTCGCCTGGTTTTCTGTACAGCTATGTTGCTTCGTCTGGCCTTCTTCTTCTCGCCTGTATCAGCTTAGGCTGATTCTGGGGGGGGTCCGTCCTTCCTTCAACTTTCTTCAGAACTAGATTCCCAATCTAGTAATCCAAGGTCTCTGCTAAGCTCTAGGAATCTTTCTTCTGGCAGGGGTTTGGTGAAGATGTCAGCTATTTGGTAGTCTGTGCTGACTCTTTCAACTCTAACCCTTTTGTTAAGCACATGGTCTCGAATGAAATGGTGCTTAACGTCAATGTGCTTCGTCCTTGAGTGCAAAACCGGATTGTTGGTTATTGCAATAGCACTATTGTTGTCACACCAAATTGGAACTTCGTTGGCAATAATATTGTAGTCCCTTAACTGTTGTCTGATCCATAGAATTTGTGCTGTGACTACTGCACTAGGTATTCGACTGTAGTGGATATGGAGTTAGAGACCTGCTTCTTGCTAAACCAGGATATCAGTCTGGTTCCTAGGAATTGACACGTTCCACTAGTGCTCTTCCTATTGATTTTGCATTCTGCGAAATCCGCATCTGAGTATCCTGATAGCTCGAAGTTGTCATCCTTTGGATACCACAGTCCAACATTAATTGTAGACTTTAGGTACTTAATTATTCTCTTGGCTGCATCTAGGTGTGATTGCTTCGGCTTGGACTGGAATCTTGCACAAACTCCAACCGCATATGATATGTCCGGCCCGCTTGCGCTAGGTACGTAAGAGATCCGATGAGTCCTCTGTAGTGGGTTGAGTCCACCGATATGCCCGCCTCGTCTGCGTCCGGTGAGTACTTGTGCTCATTGGAATTCTTGCGGGCTTGGTGATTCCATTCCATATCTCTTGATAAGATCCCTAGTATACTTTGCTTGGTTGATGAAAATTCCTTTTTCCATCTGCTTAACTTGTAATCCGAGAAAGAAGTTAAGCTTTCCCATCATACTCATCTCAAATTCTCCTTGCATGAGGTTGGAGAATTTCTCGCATAGTTCTGGATTGGTTGATCCGAATATGATGTCATCCACATAAATCTGAACTATTAATATGTGGCCTTCGTGCTCCACTCTGAATAGGGTTTTGTCCACTTTTCCCTTGCAAAATCCATTTTTCTCAAGAAACACAGACAGTGTTTCATACCATGCTCTCGGTGCTTGCTTGAGTCCATACAGAGCCTTCAACAGCTTATAGACTTTGTCTCCTTTGACAAAACCTGGGGGTTGCTCTACATAGACTTCTTCCTCTAGGACTCCATTTAGAAACGCACTTTTCACATCCATCTGGTAGACTTCAAAATCCTTGAATGCAGCATATGCGAGGAATAGTCTGATGGCTTCGAATCTTGCAACAGGTGCATAAGTTTCATCAAAATCTATTCCCTCACACTGTGCATATCCTTTTTCTACGAGTCTGGCTTTATTCCTAACAACAGCTCCGTCTTCATCACTCTTGTTTTTATACACCCATTTGGTGCCAATAACTTTCTTGTGATCAGGTCTGTCTGTTAGTTCCCAAACTTTGTTTCTCTCCATCTACTCCAATTCCTCTTGCATGGCATTAATCCATGAATAATCTTCCAAGGCTTGTTCTGTAGTTTTGGGTTCAATTTGTGACATGAAACATGAGAACATCGCCATTCCTGCTGGTAGAGTTGACTGTCTTGTCTTGACTCCATCAGTCAACTTTCCGATGATTTGCTGAATTAGATGATCTTTAAGCCATTTGGGGATCTCGTCCTCTTCTGGGTTTGTTCCCCCTGTTGAATTGCTCTGGTGGTTATCTGCATCTGCTGGATTCAGTGCGCAATCGATCGGCCACGCCTTGTCATCTGCAGCCTTGCTCGAATCGCAGATGAGTCTTTGTCTGCTTCCGCTGGTCTTCTTCAGCAAAGAATCGGATCGATAGGTTTGGTGATCTGTCGATCTGCATTGGGTCTTCATCACCGCGATTGGGTCATCGCCGATCTACAGTGAGTCCACCATTCCGTTGTCATGTACAATGACTTCTTCAAGGTTTGCCGACTTGAGCTTGTTCTCAATTTGCTCAAGTTGTTTCTGTACTCAACAAAGAGATTCATCAAAAACAACATGGGGTGTTTCTTCCACAACTAAGGTTCTTTTGTTAAAAACTCTATATGCCTTGCTTCTTTGGGAATATCCCATAAATAGACCATCATCGCTTTAGCATCAAAGGCATTTAGCCGTGTTTTACCGTTGTTGTGGATGAAACACTTACAACCAAAAACATGAAAGTAAGCAACAAGAGGAGTTCTATTATTCCAAACCTCATAGGAGTTTTGCCATGTCTCCCTACTATCATACTCCTGCTCGGTGTGGCAGTGTGTTGACAGCTTCAGAGAACCTTTGGGTAGGTCCGCCGCAATCATGGACCTTCTTTGCTTCCTTCAGTGGTTCTGCTCCTTCTTTCAAGAACACCATTCTCATTGGGCGTCCCGGCCGCAGAGAGCTCATGCCGGATCCCATTCGATCGCTGAAATCGATTATCGCCTTGTTGAGAAACTCTCCTCCTCTATCCGATCCGATCTTGATTATGGAGAGGGATTTCTCATTCTGGATCCTTCTCAACACTCGTAACTTGGTCAAGGTTTCGCTTTTCTTGTATAGAAAAATGATCCAAGTGTACCTTGAATAATCATCTACAATCACAAGAGCATGCTTTCGCCGCTCAAAGTCCTTGGCTTGATAGGACCAAATAGATCCATGTGGAGTAGATCTAAGATCCTTGTTGTGAGCGTTGTAGGTGAATCGGCTTGAACGATGCCTTGGTCTGCTTTCCCTTCGACATGCATCACGAGTGCTTCCTTTTTGAATACTTCATTTGGAAGTCCTCGACCCGGCCTTCCGAGAGCTAATCTTGTTGATGGCTTTGAAGTTCAGTGACATAGTCTTTTGTGCCACCATCCATTCTCAGCTACAGTCTTGGATAGAAAGCAGGAGTTGGGTGTTCCTGTGTTCCAATCAATCATGTATACATCTCTTCTTCGGAAACCTTGTAGCTTTATTTCTCCAGATAAGATGTCTATCACCATACACTTCAAGATGGTGAAGACTACTAGATTCTTCTCGTCGCAGAACTGGCTTATGCTCAGGAGGTTGTACTTGAGCCCTTTGACATAATGAACTTTGGATATTACAATGTTTCCTCGGTGCAGCTCTCCAAAGCCTTTTGTCTGTCCTCTAGAGCTATCTCCAAAGGTTACATCGGGACCTCTTTCTTTGATATATTTGGTCAGCATCTTCTTGTTCCCGGTCATATGCCTTGAGCATCCGGAGTCTACAAACCATTCTTCACCTCCAAAATTTGAGCTTGAGGAGATGTGGTTGTAGTCCTTCCACCTTTTCTGCAATTAAACAAGCAGAGATTTAGGTACCCAAATTTGTGTGGGTCCTTTGGGGTTAGTGGGTTTCCTGGAGAATTGATTTCTCCTTGGATTATAGGAATT
The DNA here is from genome assembly GCA_033398695.1 of Orobanche coerulescens. NCBI lineage: Eukaryota > Viridiplantae > Streptophyta > Magnoliopsida > Lamiales > Orobanchaceae > Orobanche > Orobanche coerulescens. The sequence goes on from CM065810.1 coordinate 38,894,312, forward strand.
ATTATTATAACCCTTAAAAGGTGCCTGTGGTCGAGGTCTAAATCTCCTGGTTGGATTGTATACCGGATATTCCTCAAAATAGTGTGGGCCATTTCTAAATCTAGGCTGAGACCATTTGTTAAACCTTTGTGGTCTCCACACTTGTTCATTTTGGTAATTAGGATAACCTTGAGGTTTCCATCAGCCCCTCCCATTATGAAATCTATTTTTAGGGAGTTGTTGGTAATAATGGGCATGTTGTGCTGGCCGCCGTCGCTCAGCCACGCCTAGTCGCTGTCTAGGTGGTATGCAGTGTAACTTGACTGCAGCCTAGAAGTTTGACTTGGTTGTTGCCTGTTTTTGAAAATCGGTTTATACACAGGCTCAGCAGTCGAGACCATTGTTTCTCCCTTGATAAACTTGGTTTCGGAACTAGAGGGAGTGTGAGAATCATATCCAAGGCCTGATTTTGTATATAATGACCTTTTATAAGTACACAATTCGCCCAGAGTTGAAGACGCCTTCAGGGAGGTTATTTCCTGCGCTGAGTTTTATTTAATCAGTGCCTTAGTAAACTCGCTTTGGCATGAGCAAGTGCACTGACTTTTCTTTAAGTAAAATATTTAGCGGTCTATCTCAAATTGTATTGACACTTGCACGGCTTTTAAAGTCAACAGTAGTTGTCTCAACCTTATTTAAATCTAGCCGAGTTTTTCAAATCATTTTTCACCGCCTATTCTCATCTTGCAAATGAGTCTTCTCTCTTGACATACTTGGTGTGCGATTTAAGTGTTTCAAAATCTTTGAATAATTGATTTACCGATTCATGTAAATCCATATCTTGCGACATGGCCGAGCTATTATTTGAACCGGTAGGTTTAGAGGTTACCTCTTCATCAGCCAAGTTTGCCATCAGGCAATCATATTCCTCGTCGTCATCAGAAAAGAAACCGCCGCTTGATTCGACATGCTCCTGGTCTTCTCCGATGAGAGCTTTTCTTCTGTCTTCCTTTCTGCCCACCTCCTTCTTGGTTTCATCCTTCTTGAGCTCGGGACAATCCATTTGGATGTGTCCTATTTTGTGACAGTTGTAGCATTCAACTTTCCAGTTCCCAGCCTTCTGGTTCCTTCTTGGGTTCTCCTTGTAGTTTTTCTTATACTTGGAGTAGTTCTTTCTGAAGTTACTGAACCTTTGCATAATGAAAGCCATTTCCTCCTCAAAATCTAGTGGGTTTGGAGGTTTCACATCAGATAAGCTCTTAGCAGGGGACTCGGCTGCAAATGCGATTCCCTTCTCTGCAGGCTCAGTTGAGGATGAGCTTGGAAGCTCGAACTCATAAGCCTTTAGATCAGAGAACAGCTCCTGAATCTTTATCTTATTCAGGTCTTTGGACTCTCTCATAGCTACAGCCTTCATGCTCCATTCGGGATTGAGCGATCTGAGGACTTTGAGTGCCATTTCCCTGTTGCCATAAGTTTTGCCCAGGGAGTTGATTTCATTGATAATTTCAGTGAACCTTGTGTCCACTTGGTCTATTGATTCTCCATTCTTCATTTTAAAGTTGTCAAACTTTTGGATAGCTATTGACAACTTGTTCTCCTTGATCAGCTCCGTTCCTTCACACATTAGAGCTAATGTGTCCCAAATCTCTTTGGCATTCTTACAATTTTTGATCTTGACCATCGTGGATTTGTCAAGAGTTTGGTATAGCACATCTCTGGCCCTGTTGTCAAGATTGGCCAGCTTTCTCTCTTCGGGGGTCAGCTCCGTTCTCTTCTTGGGAATCTTTTCTGGCCTCCCAGCTGCTATCTCCTCGGCTGTGTTGTCCTTCTCAAAAATGAATGGACCGTCTTCAATGATGCACCACATGTCGTCATGGATTGAAGATAAGTGTGCCTGCATTCTTATCTTCCAGAGATCATACTCGTCAACTGAAAAGACAGGTAGTCTAGAGTGCATGTGTTCCATTATAAAGTGAGAGATAAGATATATATCTAGTATAGATCTGGTTCGTGAAAAAAAAATGAACCAACCGCTCCGATACCACTTGTAGGTCACAAGTCGTCCAGGAACAAGTCTAGAGGGGGGGGGGGTGAATAGACTTGTTGAAACTCTTGAACTCTTTTTCGCGAAGAGTGAGTTTCTTCAGCTGATGTTCAAACAAATGACTTGGAGTCGTTTGTTCTTAGATAAGTGCGGAAGTCAGCTGATGACGAATATAAATTAATCTTAATGAAACACTTAACAATGTATGCAGCAGTTAGAGTATGATGCAGTAAAACAGTAAATAACACAGGCAGTTATAATGGTCTCAGAGGTGGGGTAATCCTCTACTAATCCACTTTTCTCCAAACCAGTTGGAGATGAATTCACTATAATTTTCAACCAGTGATAAAGATTACAGTGATTCACAACACACTACAACAGCTTCCAACCAGTGAAATTCCGTGCCGTTGTACACACACTCGACTGCCTTGCACCTCTTGATCCTTGATCCTCGGATGCCTTTACAGTCTCTTACTTCAACCAGTGAAGTACCCCGTACTCAACATTTAAAGACAAGAGTGTTTGTCTTCTCCAACTTAAGAGCTTCCTTGAATATGAACTTTTTGGATCTGCTCTTTTTCACGATGCTATTTGATTGCTTGATATTGCTTTGTTTGCTTTGATCGCTAGAGTATATGTTCGCACCGGTAGTTGCTCAGTTTCAAATCTTCAGATATATATAGATCACGATCTCTGAGCTTCTTCCTTGTAGCCGTTGCAAATCTGAACAAATCCGTCCGTTGGAGGGAGACTTCATTGTTTAATCTTTTCTGAACGTTGCAAAGCTGGATTCCCATTATTTAATTTTTATCTTCCGACCGTTGTGAGGACTTCTGCATGTGAGCGCCGAATCTTTTGAATATAAAAGGATTTAAAGTCTTCACGGTGGGTCAGGATGATTTAATTAAATCATATCTCTTGCCGGAATCACTCCAATTTGTCTCTTCACGTTGCATGTGAGCTTTCCGTAATATTTGACTTTTCAACGCATGCTGACGTGGACTTGGAGTACTAGGCTGTAGTTGAGTAGGCTGATGTGCAGCTTACATCTCTGCAGGTAGGTTCACTCGGCTGTTCACTGTTCATGACTTGTCTGATCAGGTGACTTCCCTGAGGTTCCTCACCGCACTGGTCAAACTTCGTGATAAATTTTAGTTGACCAGAGCTACTCGACCGAGTCGGCTGTACTTCTCTGATGGACTAGACTGCACTAAGTACTTAGCCGTTTTTCAGCCTAACTAACTTTGGCCTATAGAAGATACTCATTTGGTTCTTCTTTACATTTTGCCAATTTTATACTTAACATATTTTGGCCTATGGAAGATACTCATTTGGTTCTTCCTTACATTTTGCCAATTAATAAACATTTGATTCTAAATTAATGACATCATCAAAATCTAACAAGTATTCCTAACATCCCCTACCTAGTTTTATCGACTAGGACTTTTCTTAGAAACTTAGAATGCACTTTCTAGTTTAGTGTCAACTCTTACAATTTCTTGATTTCCGGGCTCAAGAACAACCTCACTAAAACTCTCTTGTTTTTCCGGGTACAAGACAACCTTATAATAAAGCAATTGCGAGTAGGAACTCGACTTTACAAGATATATCTCTCTTTGATACAAGAATATAGATAGGAAATAATAAAGCAAATCTTCTCGTATCACAATATGGAATGTGTATATCTCTCGAAATATTTGCTTGAAATAGCTTGAGTATGCTTGTAAGCTCAGATAACTTGTGTGTATTCCAAATCCTTGAAAGGTGCTATTTATATCCTTCATAAGTTGAGTTTCCCGTTGGAGCAGTGGCAACCTTAACGTACGTTATGTAGGCTGGGTTACGTACGTTATGAATATTACGTAAGTTACAGAACTTAAGTAACGGCCGTAATGAACTCCCAAAAACAGTCCAGTGATATTTGGTGTAACTCGTTACGTACGTTATGGAATCACTAATTACATATATTATCTTGTAGTTAAAGATCCGTTGGATGTGAAGACTTTGTATAACGGATAATGACTTTTTCCGTATTGACTAGCAACGGGCAGAATTTCGAACCTTACGTATGTTATGCATAATAAATTACGTACGTTACCTGCATAAAAACACTTGCCAAACTTGTGTGTTACGTACGTTATATGTGAAATGTTACGTACGTTAAATGTAGAAAAATATGTAAAATAAATTTTGGTTTATATAACTCATCATCAAAATGTATAAAATAATTTACTACAAATATTGTACCAACAATTTCCCCCTTTTTATTATGACAAAATTTATATTGGAGTTTTTGAAAAAGACCAGTTTTGGATAATCGAAAGATTTTTAGAAAAACTCTCCCCCTGAATAGTACTCCCCCTGAAACGGACAAGGGATATTTCAAAAACTAAACATATTTTTCTCCCCCTTTTTGTCATTAACAAAAACACAAGGGAACCTGTAAGAGTAAGTCGATGAAACACAAAATAGTCAACAAATATCAATGAAATAGCAACGAATAGTACTATATAGCAAAGAGAATCGTCAATACGAAAAGCAACACATTCATTCAAAATAAAGGTAGTAAGAGTTTAAGACAATAAACATAGAGAAATGCATGGAATGTTTGGTCTTTAACAGAACAGAATCATCATCATAGGAAAGAAAATCCGCTAATCAAGGTCGGCTTCCGGAGGTGTAGGAGGGATCCCGAAATGAGTACATTTACTTTTAACCATAATCTTGATCTCGCTCATTTCTTTTTCTAGCTTATCCATACGAGCAACCATCTTGGACGAGGAACTCTCCTGTCTCGGGCGAGAAGGGCCGGACTGAGTAGAAAGACGAGGCCTATTATGAGCAATGCCTCGAGATGTGATCCTCTCCTCCAGTCGCGTAAGCACACCACCCTCGACTAAATGATCGTCGTCCTTAAGGTAAGCGAAGTACACCCATCCATGGTTTCGCGTCCGAAGATATCTCATGGTCTGGATGGTACCCTCGTGTACTAAGTTCCCCTTCGGGATGGCGATCCCGTGTATCCCTGTAAGATCAACTCCAACATTCTCAAATATTTCCGTCAAAATGGAACCAAAAATCATTCCGGACTTGCGCTGACGGTCGACCTTGGCATAACACTTTTTGTGGAAAATCATTCCCTTTTCCACAAACCATCGCAGGACAATCGAAGCAAAGTTGACTTGGTGATCTCTCCAAACATGGTATATGATTTCCATGTCGATATTTACTAGACGCTGCTGAGCATTTACCTTCGGCATTAGGCATCTAGTAATAGCATCATGAAGTAAACGAATATTGATTCCAAAGTCATTGTTTTCAAATCGACCCGTATTTACTTCAATCACAGCTTTGTCCGACAAGAAATCACGAACTTTAGATTCATGAACACCATAACTTTCATGTCAGAAAAATTATCAATCACTTCATCTAGAGCAGTAAATTGACCTTTGCAACAAAATCCCTCATTAGGGAGACCAAATATCTCAGATAATTTTGCAGCATCGAACATGATAGGTTTTCCACGGACAATAGAATTAACAATGGCTAATCCCTCATAATCATAAGTCACAAAGAAATTTGCATAAAATTCTCGTATGCAATCCACAAAAATCAGTCGAGCAAGACTTATGAAATGATTGATACCGAGCATATCAAAAAATTCTTCTATTCCAATACCAATAGAGTTCAAAGATTCAAAGTCAAAATGGTGACTTGGAGTTACCTCTTCGTCGATTAACACTTCTTTGAAAATCTTTGCGGCTTGGGCATTCCTAAAAATCGGCTCTCTAGGGGTTGAAGAAGAGGATTGAGATGTCTCTCCTAAGCGTTTCTTGTTCATCCTAGTAGCCATTTGATGGAGTTGGACGGAAAATTTGAGATATCCGATGGATTATTTGGAGTTTTGAGTAGGGTTTGTTGAGAGACGATTTTGGATTAGTGAAGGAATGAAAGAAAACTGTCGATATGGGTATTTAAGTAACAGGGTTAAAATCTTTACATACGGTATAGGCTATGGGTAACGTACGTAGCGAAAAATCTAAAACTTACTGGAATAAAAAATGAGATCGGCTACGTACGTAGTCCAAAGCACCGTTATGTACGTAATGTCCTCTTACGTACGTAATACTTCTGTCTTAACGGCCGTATGCCAGACCAAATGAATAGTGATTTCCTTTTGATGATATCCCATTTTTAATGACCATTTAATGTAAATATGATGAATATGCAACACTTAAAAATGATCAACATGTCCCATTCCTAAATTTATGCGAATAAAGTTGAAAGCTTCTTCGGGTAATGGTTTTGTAAAAATATCCGCCAATTATTCATTTGTACCAACAAATTGGAGACGTACATTCCCGTTTTGGACATGGTCATGAATAAAGTGGTGATGGATTTCTATATGTTTTGTCCTACTATGCAATATGGGGTTTTTGCTTAGATTAATGCACTTGTATTGTCACAAAAAATAAGTGTATTTTTAAATTCGATGCCATAATCTAGAAGTTGATTTTTGATCCAAAGGACTTGTGCACATGCACTTCCCGCAGCCACATATTCTGCTTCAGCTGTGGAAGTAGCGACACTAGTCTGTTTCTTACTCCCCCATGAAATTAAACATGAACTCATAAAATGATAAGTTCCGGTGGTGCTCTTTCTATCAATTTTACATCCACCGAAATCGGCATCACTATATGCAAAAAGTTGAAAATCAATGCTAGAAGGATACCACAGACCTAAGCCAGCAGTATAGTTTAAATAACGAAAAATCCTTTTGCATGCAATGAAATGGGATTCTTTAGGATTCGCTTGAAAACGAGCACATAAGCAAGTAGCAAACATTATATCGGGTCTAGATTGTAACACCCCAATATATTCGGAATAATTACAGCACCTTAAATCCTTTATATAAGAATTTACAAGGCTAATATGAGAAATACATAAAATAATACTAAAGTGACATTGAGGTTAAAATTCAAAACCAGTTCAACAATGAGTTCATTATTACAATCATTCCAAATCCCAACAAAATACGCGTACTCGAGTACTGAAAAATAACTGGAAAACGAGATAACATCAAATTACATCACTGCGCCACTTCATCGTCATGTCGGTACTGTGGTTGCTTCCCCGCTCCTCGGCTACCTGAAGATCAAAACGTACTTCCGTCACCGGAATCCAACGATGCGAATCCTCACGATTCCATCAACACAATACAGGGTAATCCAACGATCCAGCACCCTCAGTATAGATCCCCATGATGATCCCGTCGGGCCAACGCATGGTGGAAAACCCGTCCAACGATCCAGCGCCCTCAGCATAGATCCCCATGATGATCCTGTCGGACCAACACATGGTGGACATCCGATACAGCGCCCTCAGCATAGATCCTCATGATCCCCTTGGATCATTTATAACATAAACAGTGCAATTATGCATACACATATGCAAATCAATAAGTTCATCGAAGTGAACAACCAAGGAATCAATAACGAATACCTTGACAATTCAAAGAAATCAATCTCATGTTCAACAACATGAATAAATCGTATGCATGATCAACATTCCAATATAAACCAATTTCAAAATACGATACTTGCCTCAAAAATGGCAAGAATAAAATACTCCAATGAATGTCACGCGTCCGAAGGCCACCGCCCCTCGATCAACCCCTATGCAAGGCTCGGACCTTGTTCAAAAAATATACAAGGAACTTAATATGCTACTCGAAACTAACGTATGATTATCGAATATTCGAAATTAAAATCACGTAATAATGACGTAAGGCCGGTTCGCGGTTAGTATGCTTGATGAAAGCTGACCCGAAAATAGTGATACACTTCATATGAGTCGAATGATCACATCGGAGGCGACATACCGATGTCTAAGGATTCAAGGATATACAAGTCATCAAAATATAGACTTCGATATTGGTTTCAATTCCCGACTCCCATATGTTTGGCTCTTACGATTCATACCACAATTGTGACCTAAGATACTAGCATACCAAAAGTACTATGCAAGGAAAAGGTACTACGGTGATCCGGGTTGATTTCATGGATATAGCCGATTCATTACAAGAATGAACATGAAGAACCTTGTCAAAATCAAATACCTCTATCAAACATGAATTATCATCGGTGGAACATCACGGTAATTCTTAGAATCTTAATAAAATCATGCTCATAATTAAAAACAAACTTATGATACTACACCCTAAGGTTTTTATCCATCAAGGCTCGATCAACACTCTTAAAAACGAGGAAAAACAAGGTATAATCGGGTTCCAATCTTCAAAAATATGGTGTTGGATTCATAAGATCTTTAACTAGTCTAATGATTTCCGAAGCAAGCTCAAAGTGTAGCTAAGAATATAAATTCTAGCTTGGTGAATCGTAACATACCTTAAACGGAAGGAAATGTTGGAATAACTTGATGAACTCTATGCCCAAAAGCTAGAACACCAATCCTCAAAGCCCCTTTGCCTTCAATGATATGTTAGGAGGCCGATATGAAGGTTGAAGATGGACAAGGTAACTCTCAAAGTCACGAAATTGGAGTGTAGGTTGAAGTGGTTGTCTGAAAATGAAAGAGCGTGTTGTTCTATATATAGAAAATGGTTATTAGCGCGCGCTACGGCTATATTTTTAGCGTGCGCTAACGGACTAGCAGTCTACTGTCTCGGTCTGGTCTCAACTGTAATATCCGCGTTTTCTATTTTCGGTAATTTCTATTTTTGATGTATGTTCGTTTCGGACAACTCGCTTAGCACTATTTTGGAATTCTGAATCTACTTTGTTCTTGGAGTTTTTCCGTTTGGTCGAGTTTCGAGGATGCTTTCGCATAATTTCATTTTGAATTATATCATGCCGCATGTGCGTTCGATTCTCGTAAAACTTGTTCGTTTTCGTTGTTCTCGATTCATATAAGTTGGTATGGTTGAGATGGTCGTGTTGGAACTTTCGGTTTGCTAATCCGACGTTGTATTGCGATTTTTCGGGCACTTGGGCCGTTTTTGTAATTTTCATAAGTTTGGGGAATTTCGCTTCGTTTGCTTCATTTGAGACTCTCTAGTGATCGGGATTATATTTTCTTTCAAAAATAAGCTTCGTTGTTTTGGATACCCCATGTTTATACTTTTGATTCTGTCCTTGTGTTGCGTTTCGTCGTTGTATCGACTGTGCTGAGCTAAGTGATTAGCGATCTTTGAATCGCTGCATGCATAACGTACGTTATGCATGCTCCTTTACGTACGTTATATAGGTATCATAACGTACGTTATACCCCATTGGTAACGTACGTTATGGTTTCGCAGAAAATGTCCAGATTGGTCGTTACGTACGTTAACTTGAGAGGGGTTACGTACGTAACCTTCATAACGTACGTTAACAATAGGCGTTAACGTACGTAACTCGCCGTCAGGTCTTTTAATTCCTGACTTATTTTCGGTCGACTTATTTCACTCCTTTTCTTTCTTTCTCGCGACGTGAGCCTCCTTTGGGCGATTTCAAGCGATTCATCCGGTGCAATCCGTAGGAACCTTCTAAAGATCGATTTTTGCGTCCCAAGCAAGGTTTATCATCATCATAATCATCCTCCATCCGTCCGAATCGAGGTATACATCGATGAACCCTAGTTTTTTTGGGGATTTCGGGATTTTTGGCATAATTCTTCCTTTTAATCCGTTTTGGCTTCGACGACTTGTTAGATTACGATTGTGTAGTCGTAAATCCCTTGTTTCCAGTATAGTTTAACGGATTTAACCTAGTAATTTCTTCATGGTTAGATTATAGCCATCGTGGACTTCGTACTTTCCGACAAATCGTTCCAAGGGGTAGAATTAGGATTAATTCGTACCTTTCCGCATTATTGAGACTTGTGTATACTGTTATTGTGTTAGGAATGGATTTGGGAAGATTGTTCGGACCGAAACCTATTCCTTCATCGTTTCCTTCGTTTCGTTTCATTCAAGGCAAGTACATGTATTACATTTCGTTATGTATATTGTGATTTTCGAAATGAATGATGAATGGTGATTTTTGAGTGTGTGAGTTGTGTTCCTTCCACCCGGAGTGTCCGACGGGATGTCTGGGGGTCGATACTAAGGGGTACGGCCGCGGAAGTGAACATGTGTGCGTGTGTGATTGAACTTCCACCCGGAGTGTCCGACGGGATGTCTGGGGGTCGATACTAAGGGGTACGGCCGCGGAAGTGGTATCCCACTCGGAGTGTTCGACGGGATGTCTGGGGGTCGCTACTAAGGGGTACGGCCACGGGATACCAGTTGTGATTTTGTGATATCGTGATGATTGGAAATTGATGTGATTGCCAATGTAGTATTCCGGAATATATATATATATATATGTGGCAAATGACTTACGTTTGGGACGATTGTGTAAAAACTGTATTTTGTATATAATGTTGTGTAATTGTGTACTTGCACTAGCTATTCGAATGCTAACCCCTTAAATGGGGGAAATGCGTCTTATGCATTTCTGTACCTAAGAGCCGAGGAGCAGTACGGGCACGCACGCGAAGGATGGGATGGCTTGATGATAGTGGCTCGAGTCTGTATTGTGCTTTTTATTTTTCGTCATTGCATTTGTCGAGTATTGGAGTTAAACTGCTTACTTCTGAATTTGGTTTAAGTCCCCTGCGTGGGCAATGAATTGATATTTACATTATGTTTCATGTACTCCGTTGAAATGTTTTGGCCGAGGCCACGGCCCTGTTTACTTTTGAGTGCATCTTTTGGGTTTGTCATTGTGGTTATGTGTCCGTGTTAGCTTTGGTAGACCTCACGAGGTTTCTACGGCGTGTAATGTCCCCTTTGTGAATTGGGGTGTTACATTTATGGTATCAGAGCTTAGGTTCTGAATACCTAGGCTGTCGGTTAATTTTTGGGTCTGTTAGTTGCATCATTAGAGTCAGTCGTTGAGCCTAATATCATCATGCTACCGTCTTTTCGTGCGACCCGTAATGTAAGTCTTCTCAAACTCTTTTATTCTGTGTTCGTTTTCTTGCGTTGTTCGGAATTGAGGATTATGATTACCAACCTTGTAAATTGTGAATTTTTCTGATCTTGTTCTTTTCGTATTTTCTTCAGTATGTTGAGAGGTCGTGGTCGACCAGCTAGGGGACGCGGCCGAGGCCGTGGTCGGGGTGCTGATAATGAAGAGGGCTCACTTTCTCAGTCCTCTGCAGACTCAGCCTCTCACTCAGTGCCGTCGGGTAATAATGCCGACGCCGGCTATCTGCCGTACTTCACGACTAGTAGACCAGCTTGCTCAGATAGCTCAGGGTGGACGCCAGAATCCGCCCCCGACACCTGAAGAGGAAGCTAGTAAGTGGCTTCAGACGGTGTCTAAGATGCACCCTCCTCGTTTCTCCGGATCTTCTGACTCCCTCGGTTGGGAGAATTGGCTCTTTCAGCTGTCCAGGGCCTTTGATGCCGTAGCTTGTCCCGAAGACAGGAGGGTACATATTGCCCAGTACCTCCTGGATAAGGAAGCTGCGGAGTGGTGGGAGGCCGTTGCGCCCAGAGATCGTCGGGCCACTTGGAATGAGTTCAGAGCTGCTATGGAAGCAGAATATTGTCCACCGCCAGTTAAGGAGCGCAGAATTGTGGAGTTTTTCACCGCTACACCTCAGGATGTGCCGATTTCTCAGGCCATTATTTCCTACAATCAGCAGTTGGGTTTTGTGAGAGATCAGGTGAGGATGGAGGCTGATAAAATCCGTTACTTCAATATGCGCATGAAACCGCATATCAGGCAGAGTATGGCACCGCTCATGTGTGCCACCTTGAAGGAATATCAGGATCGCGCTCTGGCGATCGAGATGGCTGTCCCGGAATCAGAGTCGGTTTCGGAAGCTAAGAAGCAGAAGACCACTGGCGGGTTCTCGGCCGGTAAAGGTGGTCGATTTCGAGGTCTCGTTACTCCTACACACGGAAGAGACCGTTTCACCGGCTGGGATCTCGGGATAATCGTTCATCCAGTCCGTTGCTTCGGTGGCGGGGTTTGTTTTAACCGCAACCAATATGAGCATTTGATGAAGGATTGCCCTTTTCCTCCAGTTATTTGTTTTACTTGCGGGCGTATCGGGCATCGGGCAGCCCATTGTGAGAGGGCCACCGTGGCCGCTAGAGTCCCGACTACCACCGCCGATCGGAGGAGCACGGCATTCCGATTACTCATGTTCCGCAGGTTCGGGCCGTGGTAGGGTTCGGGGTCAGCCAGATAACCGAACAGCGTCGAGTTCGGGTTCATTCACCCCGGTTGTATCGGATGAGGCGTACAGAGGAGACAGACGTTCCAGTGGCGTCAGTACCACTCGGATCCTTACTCATCCAGTTTCAAGACTTTTGATTCGGGTGCTACCCATTCCTTTATTGCTTCGGATTGTGTGAGTCGTATTGGTTTTGACTGCTTGTTTGAGTGTGAGCCGTTTGTAGTGGGTACACCCAGTGGAGATCGTATGGTTGGGGACCGGGAAGTTAGGGATTGCCCAGTGAGGATCGGGAGTCGGGATTGGCCCTCGAATCTCATTGTTATAGACCTTAAGGGTGAGGATTTGATCCTCGGGGACGATTGGTTAGATCGTCACGGTGCTATCATGAACTATCGGACTCGTACCATCTCGATAGTTGCCGAGGACGGCACCGAGCATACTCTAGTCGGTTGTAAGCCGGGTAGATCGGGGAGTGTAATTAGCGCCTTGAAGGCGATGAAACTTTTGAACCAAGGTTGTGTCGGCTACTGGTGTTTCGCTCTGCAGGCGGAAGATGGTGGGGTTGACATATCGTCGATTCCAGTTGTTAGCGAGTACCCCGATGTATTTCCGGATGACTTGCCGGGATTACCACCACATCGAGAGGTGGAGTTTCCTATTGACCTTGAGCCGAATGCGGCCCCTATTTCTCGAGCACCGTACCGTATGGCACCGTCAGAGATGCTAGAGTTGAAGAATCAGTTGGGAGAGTTGTTAGATAAAGGGTATATTCGACCGAGCGCATCGCCTTGGGGTGCGCTGTACTTTTGTTAAGAAGAAGGATGGATCGCTTCGTTTATGCATCGACTATCGAGAATTAAACAAGCTAACCATCAAAAATAAATACCCTTTGCCCGTGATTGACGATTTGTTTGATCGGCTTGAGGGCGACAGTCTTTTCAAGATTGATTTGCGATCGGGCTACTACGATTGAGGATTCGGGACGTCGATATTCGAAAGCCGCCTTTCGGACGAGATATGGCCATTACGAGTTTGTGGTCATGCCTTTCGGGCTAACTAATGCCCAGCGTTGTTCATGCAGTTGATGAACAAAGTTTTTATTGAGTATCTGGACAAATTCGTAGTCGTTTTTATTGACGATATTCTTATCTATTCACGGAGTCGAGAGGAGCACGCCTTACATCTTCGGATTGTATTAGACACTTTGAGGGCTGAGCAGTTGTACGCGAAGTTCTCTAAGTGTGAGTTTTGGCTCGAGGAAGTGACGTTCCTCGGGCATGTGATTTCAGCAGAGGGAGTTCGGGTAGATCCGCAGAAGATAGAGGCAGTGATGGCTTGGGAGCCGCCTAAAAATGTGAAGGAGGTGAGGAGTTTTCTGGGTCTTGCCGGCTATTACCGTAGATTCGTTGAGGGATTTTCGAAGATCGCTAGACCGCTCACTCAGTTGCTCCAGAAAACTCAGAAGTTCGAGTGGACTGCAGATAGGCAGGACAGTTTTGATGAGTTAAAGAGACGTTTGACTACCGCACCCGTGTTAGCGTTGCCTCATGGGAGCGAGGATTTCGTAGTGTACAGTGATGCTTCGGGCCTTGGTCTAGGATGTGTTTTGATGCAGAGAGACAGAGTGATTGCGTATGCGTCCCGCCAGTTGAAACCTTATGAGGTGAATTACCCCACGCATGATTTGGAATTAGCTGCGGTCGTATTTGCCTTAAAGATCTGGAGGCATTATCTCTATGGGTCGTCATGTAAGATTTTTACCGATCACAAGAGTTTGAAGTATATCTTCAGTCAGAAGGAGTTAAATATGAGACAACGTAGGTGGTTGGAGCTAATTAAAGACTACGACCTCGAGATACTTTACCATCCGGGTAAGGCTAACGTAGTGGCGGATGCGTTGAGCCGTAAGCCGATAGCGTTGCAGATGTTAGAAGTACTTACTCCGCAGTAGGATCCAATGAGATCTCATTTGTCGAATATTGAGGTTTGGGTTCGAGAGTTCGGGGCCGATTATGTGCATTAGAGATCACTTCGTCCTTGGATCGATGATATCAAGGCGAAACAAGATGATGATCCGTGTTTGGTCCAGTTGAGGGAGGATGTGAGGCGGGGAAAGCCCCTGGATTTGTGGTTCGTGATGATGGCGTTACGAGATTTCGCGGCACTATGTGTACCGAATGTTGTTGAGTTGAGACAGAAGATCTTGAGTGAAGCTCATACCACGCCTTACTCCATACATCCTGATACGAGTAAAATGTACAAGGATGTGAGAAGTAACTACCGGTGGAGTAATTTAAAGACGTTAGCGAGTTTGTGTCGAGGTGTTTGACACATCGAGGTTAAGATCGAGCATCGGCGACCATGGGGCTTTTACGACCACTTCCTATTCCGGAGTGGAAATGGGAAGATATTTCTATGGATTTCATTACCGGTATGCCTAAGACTCGGACTGGGATGAACATGATTTGGGTCATTGTCGATCGACTAACCAAATCGGCTCATTTCCTGGGTATTAAGGACACTTGGGGGCCAGAGAGACTTGCACGAGTGTTTGTTTCGGAGATCGTGAGGTTACATGGGACCCCTAAGAGTATTGTTTCGGATCGTGATGGCCGGTTCATATCACATTTTTGGCAGTCCGTTCATAGAGCCTTGGGGACCGAGCTAAGACTTAGCACATCCTACCACCCTCAGACAGACGGACAGTCTGAGCGGACGATACAGACGCTAGAGGATATGTTGCGAGCCTGTGCTTTAGATTGGAAGGATAATTGGGAGTCGCACTTGCCATTGATCGAGTTCACGTACAACAATAGTTGGCACGCCTCGATCAAGATGGCACCATTCGAGGCATTGTATGGGAGGAGGTGCAGATCGCCGTTGTGTTGGGACAATGCGTCCGAGCTGATGGGTACCGAGCCCGATATGGTAGTTGAGACGAGAGAGAAGATTGCTCTCATTCGCGATAGATTGTTGACGGCCCAGAGTCGGCAAAAGTCTTATGCCGACACGCGTCGCCGGCCGTTGGAGTTTGAGCTGGGAGATCATGTGTTGCTTAAGGTGTCGCCGACACGGGGAGTTTACCGCTTCGGTCGGAAGGGTAAACTTAGTCCGAGATTTATTGGGCCGTTCGAGATCCTAGAGAGAGTCGGAGAGCTTGCATATCGGTTAGGTTTACCGCCGTCCCTGAGCCACGTTCATAACGTATTTCATGTTTCCCAGCTTAGGAGGTACATATCGGACCCTAGCCATATTATCGATTTTGGAGAGATCGAATTGGGACCCGACCTTACCATTGAGGAGAGGCCGATTCAGATTTTAGAGCGTCGGGTGAAGCAACTTCGTCATAAAACCATCCCTCTGGTTAAAGTTCAATGGTCGAGACATGGGTCCGAAGAAGCCACATGGGAGACGGAGGAGAGTATGCAGTCGAGATACCCCGAGTTGTTCGCGTTGTAAGTTTCGGGACGAAACTTATTTTTAGGGGGAGATAATGTAATATCCGCGTTTTCTATTTTCGGTAATTTCTATTTTTGATGTATGTTCGTTTCGGACAACTCGCTTAGCACTGTTTTGGAATTCTGAATCTATTTTGTTCTTGGAGTTTTTCCGTTTGGTCGAGTTTCGAGGATGCTTTCGCATAATTTCATTTTGAATTATATCATGCCGCATGTGCGTTCGATTCTCGTAAAACTTGTTCGTTTTCATTGTTCTCGATTCATATAAGTTGGTATGGTTGAGTTGGTCGTGTTGGAACTTTCGGTTTGCTAATCCGACGTTGTATTGCGATTTTTCGGGCACTTGGGCCGTTTTTGTAATTTTCATAAGTTTGGGGAATTTTGCTTCGTTTGCTTCATTTGAGACTCTCTAGTGATCGGGATTATATTTTCTTTCAAAAATCAGCTTCGTTGTTTTGGATACCCCATGTTTATACTTTTGATTCTGTCCTTGTGTTGCGTTTCGTCGTTGTATCGACTGTGCTGAGCTAAGTGATTAGCAAGGTCAATCGCCGCATGCATAACGACGTTATGCATGCTCCTTTACGACGTTATATAGGTATCATAACGCACGTTATACCCCATTGGTAACGTACGTTATGGTTTCGCAAAATGTCCAGATTGTTCGCTACGACGTTAACTGAGAGGGGTTACGACGTAACCTTCATAACGCACGTTAACAATAGGCGTTAACGCACGTAACTCGCCGCCGTCTTTTAATTCCCGACTTATTTTGGTCGACTTATTTCACTCCTTTTCTTTCTTTCTCGCGACATGAGCCTCCTTTGGGCGATTTCAAGCGATTCATCCGTGCAATCCGTAGGAACCTTCTAAAGATCGATTTTTGCGTCCCAAGCAAGGTTTATCATCATCATAATCATCCTCCATCCGTCAATCGAGGTATACATCGATGAACCCTAGTTTTTTTGGGGATTTCGGATTTTTGGCATAATTCTTCCTTTTAATCCGTTTTGGCTTCGACGACTGCTAGATTACGATTGTGTAGTCGTAAATCCCTTGTTTCAAAGATAGTTTAACGGATTTAACCTAGTAATTTCTTCATGGTTAGATTATAGCCATCGTGGACTTCGTACTTTCCGACAAATCGTTCCAAGGGGTAGAATTAGGATTAATTCGTACCTTTCCGCATTATTGAGACTTGTGTATACTGTTATTGTGTTAGGAACGGATTTGGGAAGATTGTTCGGACCGAAACCTATTCCTTCATCGTTTCCTTCGTTTCGTTTCATTCAAGGCAAGTACATGTATTACATTTCGTTATGTATATTGTGATTTTCGAAATGAATGATGAATGGTGATTTTTGAGTGCGTGAGTTGTGTTCCTTCCACCCGGAGTGTCCGACGGGATGTCTGGGGGTCGATACTAAGGGGTACGGCCGCGGAAGTGAACATGTGTGCGTGTGTGATTGAACTTCCACCCGGAGTGTCCGACGGGATGTCTGGGGGTCGATACTAAGGGGTACGGCCGCGGAAGTGGTATCCCACTCGGAGTGTTCGACGGGATGTCTGGGGGTCGCTACTAAGGGGTACGGCCACGGGATACCAGTTGTGATTTTGTGATATCGTGATGATTGGAAATTGATGTGATTGCCAATGTAGTATTCCGGAATATATATATATATATGTGGCAAATGACTTACGTTTGGGACGATTGTGTAAAAACTGTATTTTGTATATAATGTTGTGTAATTGTGTACTTGCACTAGCTATTCGAATGCTAACCCCTTAAATGGGGGAAATGCGTCTTATGCATTTCAGGTACCGGAAGAGCTGAGGAGCAGTACGGGCACGCACGCCGAAGGATGGGATGGCTTGATGATAGTGGCTCGAGTCTCAGATTGTGCTTTTTATTTTTCTTCATTGAATTTGTCGATTATTGGAGTTAAACCGCTTACTTCAATTTGGTTTAAGTCTTCAAGGCAATGAATTGATATTTACATTATGTTTCATGTACTCCGTTGAAATGTTTTGGCCGAGGCCACGGCCCTGTTTACTTTTGAGTGCATCTTTTGGGTTTGTCATTGTGGTTATCTGTCTGGTGTTAGCCTGGTAGACCTCACGAGGTTTCTACGGCGTGTAATGTCCCCTTTGTGAATTGGGGTGTTACATCAACTTAGCGTACGCTAACACCCTTTACGTGTGCTAAGTATGGCAATTAGCATATGCTACCACAACATATAGCGTGCGCTAACGACCATACGAAGCTTTACTGACCTCACTGTACTCAACTTTAGCGTGCGCTATCCTCATACCAGTAGCGTGCTCTAAGCACCGTTGACTCGACTTTTCCAAAAGCCATCCAGATTCATTCCGACATATCCCGACAAAGATCCATGGTTTGATCTCACCTACTGCCCTGTCTTAATCAAGTTGACCATGCATAGCGCGCGAAGGATCATACATAGCGTGCGCTAGGAAACTCAATTAGCGTACGCTACGCTCAGACATTAGTGTGTGCTACAAGTGCACAAATACAATTATAAACAACATCATTCATGAAATCATACGCTCAACAGTACAAGATCATGAAATACAAAGGATAATACTCAGATCAAATACAACATAGACAATGGCACAAGGTTCAAAATACACATTAGAATCTCGGGTATTACATAGATGCAGTTAAATAAAGTAAAGAGCCGATCATACCTCGATACTATTTTTGGTCAACAGACTTACCTTTTTTATCTTTGTCGAGCTTAAGAGTGGAAGACATAGGAGTAGATATTTCTTTGCAATCTTCCATCTTAAATTTCTTTAGGAGCTCATTGACGTACTTGGATTGGTGAATGAATATTCCGTCATTGAGTTGCCTAATTTGGAGTCCGAGAAAGTTTTTCAACTCTTCCATCATGCTCATTTCGAACTCTCCCTTCATAAGATTTGAAAATTCTTGGGACAGAGATTCGTTAGTTGCACCAAAAATAATGTTGTCCACATAGATTTGGCAAATAAGCATATCATCACCTAAATTCTTAATAAATAGGGTATTATCAACATTACATCTTTTATACCCATTTGAAATAAGAAAAGTGCTTAAACGATCATACCATGCTCTTGGAGCTTGTTTTAATCCATAGAGAGCTTTATGGAGCTTGTACACATGATCTGGATGATCATAGTCTTCAAAACCCGGCGGTTGCTTGACATACACCTCCTCCTGGATGATTCCATTTAGGAATGCACTTTTTACATCCATTTGATGGAGTTTGATTTTCTTGTATGCGGCAAAGGCACAGAGAAGACGAATTGCCTCAAAACGAGCAACAGGAGCAAATGTTTCCTCATAATCCAAGCCTTCTTCTTGATTATAACCTTGGGCGACCAACCTCGATTTATTTTTAATTGGGAGACCATCATCATCTGTTTTAATTTTATGAACCCATTTAGTACCAGTGATTGATTTGTCTACCGGTGCCGGAACCAATTCCCAAACATTATTTCTTTCGAATTGGTTTCGCTCTTCTTGCATAGCAATAGCCCAATTCTCGTCATTTATGGCTTCATCGATATTCTTTGGTTCTGTAAGAGAAATAAACGCAATATTATTAATACAATCATTTATATTTCTCCTAGTTCGTACACCTTCATCGATTTTTTCGAGAATTTGTTCCATCGGATGGTCTTTCATATTTGCCCAATCTTTAGGAAGGTTGTAAGTATTCTCCTCCTGCTTGTCCGAGCTTAAGTCGAGCTTCTCCAACTCCTTTGATACTTCTGACACTTCTTTAGCCGGAACCATACCTGCATCATCATCAAAAACAACCTTTCTCGGGGGTAAAACTGTATCATCAGATTTTACATGAATTAACTCTTCTATGGAGCCTCTTCTACAATTAAATACATGATATGCTTTACTGTTAGTTGAATAACCAAGAAATATTCCAATATCCGATTTTGAATCAATTTTCCCAAATTATTCTTACCATTATTATGAATAAATACTTCACAACCAAATGGATGGAAATAAGATAAATTGGGCTTTTTACCTTTAAATATCTCATATGGAGTCATCATTTTGTTCCTCCGGAGATGGACTCGATTAATAACATAAAAAGCGGTATTAACGGCTTCGGCCCAGAAATATTTAGGAAGACCATATTCATTGAGCATTGTTCGGCTCATTTCTTCTAGAGAGCGATTCTTCCTCTCGACAACTCCATTTTGTTGAGGTGTCCGAGGTGCCGAAAAATTGTGCCCAATACCATAATTATCGCACCAATCTTCAAAAATATTTGAATCAAATTCTCCACCATGATCGGTTCGGATGGCAATAATTGGTAACTCTTTTTCCTTCTGGGTAATCTTACACCATTTAACAAACTCATTAAATGCATCATTTTTATTTGTCAAGAATTTTACCCAAGTAAATCTCGAAAAACCGTCAACAATAACTAAATTATAAAGTTTACCTGTTAAGCTAGCATGTCGAGACGGACCAATCAAATCCATATGAATTAATTCAAGAATGCGACTAGTGGAAATTTCCATTTTTGGTTTAAATGAGCCTCTTGCATGTTTATCTTTAATACAGGCCTCACAAATGTGGTCTTTTCTGAAATTTAATTTTGGTAGACCACGGATAATATCGTTTTTGGCCAATTTTGAAAGAAGTGGTAAAGAGGCATGACCCAATATTCGGTGCCAAATAACGGCATTTTCATCGTATTAAAGTAAACATTTTTCATTGAAAGAAGATTCATCTTGAAGATCAACAATATAAATATTTTCATATCATAATCCAATAAAAACAACTTGGTCTTTTCTCATCGCAGTGCAGTGCGTACTTTCAAAAATTAATTTAAGACCAGTGTCACAAAGTTGAGAAACACTTAGAAGATTATGGCAAAGACCATCAACAAATAGAATATTTTCAATAGTGGGTAAAGGTTTCTTACCTATCTTACCTGTCCCTTTAATTTGGCCCTTTTTATTATCGCCAAATATTACGCAGCCACGATCTTCCTTTTTCAGATCCCTGAAGAGATGTTCATTTCCACTCATTTGATTTGAACATCCACTATCAATATACCATTTATTTGATATTGTTGTCTTCCTTGATTGTACCTACATAATTTTCTTCCGTTTTATAGGTACCCAGGCTAATTTGGGTCCTGTGGAGTTAGATATAAAAACTTGATTTTTAACAATGGTCCCTTTAGGTACCTAAATTTGTTTGACTTTTATAGTTCCTCTAGAACTTCTACAGTAAGTTTCGGTATGTCCTGGTTTTAAACATTTTGGACATGATGCAATTCCCGTGTTTAAAGTGTCCGAATCTTTCGTGGTAATTTCTAAGGACTTTTTCATTGGAAATGAATTATATCCGAGTCTTTGTTTCGAAAGAAAATTTTTTTGACCAAATAAGAGTTGCTCAAATTTGTCATTACCACACGAGAATTTTGTAACGTAAAGTTTCAATTCTTTCTGAGTTTTCTGTAAATCATCTCTCAGAATTTTCTCGGTTTCCAGACAATTTGTATGATCAATCGATACATCCTGATTTTTCAATAATTTTGAATTTTCACTTTCAAGAGATTTTATTTTCTTTTTAAAATCTTTATTACTATTGCAAACTTTTTCGTATTCATTGTTTAAAGATTCGAAAGCATCAAGAAGTTCTTCATGAGAAGAATCACTAACCTCGACTTTTTCATCGCTATCTTCGGATGCGCGGGCCATTAGAGCAAGATTGGTTTGAACTTTAGGTTCATCATCCTCATCATCATCGCTCTATGTAGCGACATAGACTTCCTTCTTTTTGAACTTTTCGTGAGGTGGTTTAGATGAACTCATTGGAGCAGCAGCACGACAATCTTTAGCAAAATGGCCTGGAACGCCGCACCTTCGACAAGTATTGTCAAACCTTTTATTCTGTGGGAAGTGAGTATTTTTGGATTCATCCCTCGGTTCTTGTTTGATGTCACTTCCGCGCCTTTGTAGAAGATTTTTGAATTTCTTTATGGTTTTGGCATAAAAGGCGGTTTCTTCATCCTCTTCTTTGATAGGTTCATCTTCTAGATCGCTATCTTTTTTTTCTTTGAAGGCGATCGTCATTTCTCTCTATTTGGGCTTTGGATTCGAACTTCGAGATTTAATGACAATCTCATCATTGATGGGAGATCCAATGAGAGCGCTGAATTCAATGGTGTTGAGATCTTTCGACTCCATGATAGCCGTAACAGTAGTGTCCCATTCTCTTAGTAGAGATCGAAGGATTTTCTTGGCTTTATCACTACTTGATATAGGTTTCCCAAAGGAAGCTAGCCCATTTGTGATAGCCGAGAAGCGGTCAAGCATAGTAGTAATGCTTTCTTCTTCTTTCATAGTGAAGAGTTCATAATCGTGAAGAAGCATATTGATTTTTGTTTCCTTTACTTGACTTGTACATTCAGGGGTAATTTCGAGCATTTTCCAGATCTCTTTGGCCGTCTCGCAAGAATAGATTTTTTTGTGATCCTCTGGGTTGAGAGCACAGTAAAGCATTTGAGTAGCTTTGCTATTGAAGAGATCGTTCTTCCATTCGGCATCGTCGTATTCTTCAAAGCTTTTGATCGAGCCATCTGGCTTCTTCAGAATGGTAGGTCCAAGAGCAATGACCTTCCAAATTTCAATATCGTGAGCTCGGATGAAGATAGACATTTTCTCCTTCCATGTCATAAAGTTTGAACCATCGAAGAAAGGAGGACGATTGAGAGTGTTGTCTTCAAGAGAAGAGTGGATAAAGGCCATTTCTGGATCTTTTCTCTAGCGGGTGTTAATCCCGTGAAAAAGAGACTGCTCTGATATCAATTGTTGGATTGGTACCGCCACTAGAAGGGGGGTTGAATAGTGCGGATAAGAGTTTTGAACTCTTTTTGTGTGGACGCTAAAATATCGGAGTAAGTAAAATGCAGAAAAGAAAGAACACAAGAAATTATTCGAGAGGTTCGGCTATTAACGAAGCCTACGTCCCCTACCTAGTTTTATCGACTAGGACTTTTCTTAGAAACTTAGAATGCACTTTTTAGTTTAGTGCCAACTCTTACAATTTATTGATTTCCGAGCTCAAGAACAACCTCACTAAAACTCTCTTGTTTTTCCGGGTACAAGACAACCTTACAATAAAAAAATTGCGAGTAGGAACTCGACTTTACAAGATATATCGCTCTTTGATACAAGAATATAGATAAGAAATAATAGAGCAAATCTTCTCGTATCACAATATGAAATGTGTATATCTCTCGAAATATTTGCTTGAAATAGCTTGAATATGCTTGTAAGCTCAGATAACTTGTGTGTATTCCAAATCCTTGAAAGGTGCTATTTATAGCCTTCATAAGCTGAGTTTCCCGTTGGAGCAGTGGCAACCTTAACGTACGTTATGTAGGCTGGGTTACGTACGTTATGAATATTACGTAAGTTACAGAACTTAAGTAACGACCGTAATGAACTCCCAAAAATAGTCCAGTGACATTTGGTGTAACTCGTTACGTACGTTATGGAATCACTAATTACGTACGTTATCTTGTAGTTAAAGATCCATTGGATGTGAAGACTTTGTGTAACGGCTAATGACTTTTTCCGTGTTGACTAGCAACGGGCAGAATTTCGAACCTTACGTACGTTATGCATAATACATTACGTACGTTACCTGCATAAAAACACTTGCCAAACTTGTGAGTGTTACGTACGGTATATGTGAAATGTTACGTACGTTAAATCACTACGCCATAGATGGCTTTCTACAACACTTAAGGGGGGGTGTTACCTTCTTGGATGTTACCATAGCTATGAAATTTTGGACCTACCACAACGCTCGGGTTATGGTGTTACCAAATCCTGAAATATATGTTACTCTAGCCATAAAAGGTGTAACTCTCACTAACACCATGAGATGTGTTACCTTAGAGTACTAATAAACAAAATTTTGAATTTTATATAAAATTAATTATTTAATAAATTTTTAACTTTAAAAATAATTAATTTTAATAAAACATTGAATCTATTTTTATAAAAAAATTATTCTATCAAATAATGAATTTAATATATATTTTATAAATAATAAAATATTTTTAATAAATTCAAATTGAAAAGGTTTTAAAATAAAGTAGTATTTAAAAATTAATAAATTTTGATTTAAATAATTAAAAAAATTATTAAAAAAATCAAAGCTTGTAATAATTATGAATAATTACAAAATAATTAAAATAGCAAATTGAAAATGAAAATAAAAATATATTGCATAAAATTGAAAGGATTATTAATATTAATTGAAGAGTTAACTTTATAAATGCACTAGTAGAATAAACATCAAAGACTTCGGTAATGTTTATTAGCAAAGTAAAAACAAACAACTTCACTTTTCAATTTACTGAAGTAAAAAAACCCACATAGACTTCAGTAAATGATACCAAACAAAAAAGTAGGAGCTAGATAGAAATTTAAAGTTACAAAGACTTCGCTAATTTGATAATTATTGAAATAAAAAGTGTGAAAATTTATTTCTTTATCAAAAATTTTTACAATAGCGAAGTGTATGTCTTGAGACCGGAAATTGAAGAAGCACTACACCATATATGACTTTCAACAAAAAAATTTTTGATGTTACAAGTAAAGTGTAGCCTTAGATGCCTTAAAATTGCTCAAATTTGATTTAAGGCTACACATCTTTCTAACGTTATTATTCATATAAATTAGTGTTACCATAGACTAAATTGAATATCTACGCTAACAAAAAATTTGGTGTGGCCGTTGCTATTTAAAAAAACACTAAAAGAAATAGGAGAGAATATTTTAGGCGGGCCAAATAAATTATTTTCAATTTTAGCGGGTCAATACACTCATAGTAGTCAATACTCACTCAACACACTTTCTCAAAAAACACAAATTCACCCAACACACTTTCTCTCTAAAACACACTTTCCACTAGGGGTGTTAAAAAATATCCGATACCCGATATCCGATCCGAAAATATAAAAATCCGATCCAAAATTATCCGAAAAATCAGATATCTGAAATTTTGGATATCAGAAATTCGGATATCTGTTTTTTCGGATTCGGATAGTGTTTTTCAAAAAATTCAGATATTATCAGTATATAACGAATACCGTAACATTATCGGTATACCGAAAATTCGGTATTTCAACAAATATACAGAATACCTGTCAAATAAAATATTAATTGATTTTTTTATATATTAATTAATACCATAAAATAAAAAAACTAAAACCCTAATTCTATAACCTCATTTCCCATTCACAAACTGCAACTCACGCTGCGCCGCACCATCTACCCACCACCACGCTGCGTTCACCACCACCGTGCTGCTGCGCACCTACCCTCCGACACCGTGCACCTGCTCACCTCTCACCATCACCAGCGTTCACCACCACCAACGCTCACCACCACCACCACCACGCATCTGCCCTCCAACGGCGTATCTCAGCCCAATCAGAAACTCCTTCACGGTGAAAATAGGTACCAACTTCATTCTAATTTTCGAACTTCATTCGATATAAGGGGCGAAATTTGAGAAAACTTTTTATTTCTCCTTTGAAAATCGTAAATCTATTAAGAAAGAGATATAAATCTGATTATATATAGTGTTAATTAATGTAGAGAAATTGTTACAATCTGATTACGGAGCTTTAATTACATAGCTCAGTAAAAATATAGCAAACTTGTTTCTATCAATCTTTTGTGAGATTAATTCATGGAGCAGAAATCATACCAATTATTACCAACTTTGGCTTGGTCATTACCATTTTGTACTGTTAAATGTACATATGGCTTATTTGGACATAAGATTCTGCAAATTCCTGATCATTATTGAAGGATCGAATTATGGACTATGGTTCCCTGTCTGTGTTCTTATTTTTCAGTACTTGATCATATGTAGGGCTCTTAGTATTATCTCTTGATACTAGATAATACCTGAAAGGGAGATAGATAAATGGTGAAACATTTTCTGCATCTTTATGGTATTATTGCTGGAAGACAAGCATCTGCCAATATTAAAGAGATGGATTTCTGCATTGTTTGTGAAGTATTGGTATAAATTTATATATTCAACTCTTGTACTTTGCCGTACATACATTTTTAGTGTTCTTTTACTCTTGCTCAGGATTCTTCTAATTAGATTCATTCAATGCTCTGTAGCAATTTAGATTCATTCAATGCTCTGTAGCAATACTTAAATTGATTTCTTTGTAAAGTTTCACCTTTACTAATGAAGGCATCGCGAAAACGGGAGCGAGGTGAGCGTTTTGAACAGAACGGGGGTTCTATGGTGAGATGCTCTTTTCGGAGTCCCAGATCGATTTATTTATTGCTATCATTCAAGTTCCACAATCTTCCTGGCTTTGCTTTCTTTCTAATATTGATTTTGTTCTGTTTTGTCATATTCAATTTATATCATATAGTCTCCCACTTTACTTAAAACGTATGCCAAAAGCCAAATACAGAGAGATAATAAGAGGGGTGAGTTCTGATAAGTGTCAGTTTTGTACACTTATCCATGGTCTGTATCGATAAAATTCACCCGTAATTGAGCTAGTCTACTCGTTTTTTGCTTTTAATTAATTAGTTTTAATAATTTTTTTATCGGATGATGATCGGATTAAATAAGTGATTTACTCAAGAAATAACATGTTTAATAAATATTCTCTTTGTTGAATTTTGATATATTCATGTTGTAGGGCTTTCCGAGACGAATTCGGCAGTCTTTCCGGATTCAAAATCAGAGTTATATATCAAAAGTTATCATCCGAAGAAGATCTGGGGCAAAAACGCAAAGTCTGAGAAATTCTGGGCTGAAAACGTAACTATCAAAGCTTCAAGTGAGCAAATTTACGAAGCCACGTTACGGCCGTAACATTCAGGAGTTACGGCCGTAAGTCACCCTAGTTACGGCCGTAACTCCTGAATGTTACGGCCGTAACTCTTGACAGATTGTTATGATTTGTCTAATTTTTTATACTTTTTGTGTATTATTGAGGGGATGGCTGGCATTGATCCGATCTAATGTAATAATGCTGAAGTTTTGGAGCTATTATATGACTTTAGATGTATAAATAGACCCCTTAGATCCTTCATCATTCATGATTCATCTTATAATTTTTTATTTTTTGTAAACTTTTCTTTTTGTGTGAAGAACACACTTGTGTTCTTGAGTGATCTTTGTAAGTGTGGTATAGCATATGTTGTTGAGAGAGTTTATTGTTTCTATCTCCTTTATCTACTAAGGGAGTTAGGATCAATTCTTTCTCTTGATTCAACTAATAATGACCACACAAGCTTGTAATATGTGTAATAAATCCTTCATGGGCTAAGTAACTTTTAGTTGGGATTATAAACAAGGTTAGTCATGTTATTTATGTTTGTATAAAAGATCTATTGTGAATTAATTATTATTGTGTGTGATTTCCATTGTTTTAACAATCTTTATTTATTTGGCCAATAAATGACGATATTTATGGTCTTCATATGTTTCGAAAGAAAATATGTTTGATTAGATCAAATGATCTTCACTCTAAGTTGTTCTAGGGGATAGAAATATACCTCTAGTCCTTAGATGATTCTTTGAGTTATTTTCATAAATCCTAATACTATGTATTGAAGCCAATCAACATAGAAATATAGTAGATTGATTCAATATGTAAGGGGCGTTTTATAGTTCGAAAGAGAAACCGTCTTTTTAAGGAAAATCGAATCTACACAACATAATAAGTAAATTCATCTTATGATCTCCTATACATCTTTTATAACTAATGACGAACTAAGTTTGTAATCCCAACTATTTCAATTTATCGTTTAATAAATCTATTATTATTACTATATTTTTATTTCCTTATAAGTTTAGAACTATTATTGCATTATCTTTGCAATTATTAAACCAAACTTTTTAATTGTGTGTTTCACTCATCTTAGTATCTATAAAAATAGACTAATAGTGTATAATTCAAATTATAACCAAACTTCCTTGTGGGATCGATAAACCGGACTCAAAAAGTCCACTTTATTACTTGATACGATATCGTGCACTTGCGATAGTTACACTAAAAACGTGTCAAGTTTTTGGCGCCGTTGCCGGGGAAGTATAAGTTATATTTGAAATCTTACATTGTAAACTATTTTTATAGGTACAAATTTCTCGACATTGTAACTTAAGTACTAAATTGTGTTTGTCCGGTCAAGTGGCGGATAACGGTACTCCGTGACTATTAAAGTCGGATTTTTCAGTTTCCCACAACAACTGATATTTGTAGATATTTCCTTCAATTATTTTCATTGTCTTTTTATTTTTTTTATCATGGAAGAAACGTTGTGTAAAATTGAAAAAAGATTTCCCTTTCTAAGCAAAAATGCAATTTTAAAAATTTACAAGGCAAGGCTTGAAAGGATGAGGTTGCTTATGAATAAAAGCATACCTTTTGACATCAGATTCATAATTGAAGCCAAAGTAAGAATAGAGAGTGAATTCACAGAAACACCGACTAGATTTTTACCAGGGCTAGGAAAAAGTTCATATGCCAAGAAACGACGAGCAAAGATGATAGCCGTTTGCTATAAATGTGCTAGATGGGCGTAATTTAAAATGTCGATCTTTAGGAATTCCATCTACAAACAGAGAAGATAAAATTCAGTTCATTAAAGATGGTCTGAATAAGGAGAATTTAGATGATATCGAAATTTCTCTTGACACGCATCCTAGTGGACTCGTACATTACGGAATTCGATGTTTGTGGAATAAATTCCAACCAGAATATGAACAACGTCTTGGGAATCTGACGTTAAAAGACCATGTTTGCCAATTTGTAAGAAAATTGGATGGGAAGCTTCTCCCCGACTCATAGAAGGCGTTTAGGCCGTTTCTGAACGTAAAATCAGAGGAAGATGTGAGTCACAATCACAACTATTGTACATACGCGTAAGTATCTTTTATTTTTGTCGTGTGGTGAGATTTTCTGAATAAAAAATGTGATACGCGATAAATGCTTTCATTATTCTATTGAGTAGTTGAAGCACAATCAAACGCAATCACAAACTTGTTAAACAATTTTTACCTTCTTTTTCTTCTATAAATAAACTTTCTACTGGTTTCTTTGATTCATCCCTCAAACTTGCACTTTTCTCTGTTTCTCTCTAAAAAAAAAATTCTTTTCAAAAATGGAGTCATCATCTTCAACAAAAAAATTTAGCACAGTCTGCATTTTTGGTGGAGCTAGTTATGAAAAAGAGGCATGCTTTGCTGAAGCAGCCCACAACTTGGGTCGCACCTTAGGAGAAAAATGCATTCCTGTAGTTTACGGAGGAGGAAGTCTAGGATTAATGGGACGAGCTGCTGCTTCTGCCTATATGGAAGGAGTAAGAGTGTTGGGAATAATCCCAAAACCTCTGGCTGAAAGTAAAATCACCGGGTCAACTATTTGTAACACCCCCAAGATATTTGAGGTGTATTACAGCACCGTGGACCCCTACATGGGACCCACCAGGCTAACACAAGAAAACACCACTCGACTAACCATCTCGGTTAGCAAGGAAACAATTATTAACAACAAGAAAATAAAACAACACGTCCGGTACAACCGGCATAATAAACATCAACCGACAAATACAGTACTCCAACGAAGTCCAAACACAATCTGAAGGGAAAAAGCCTAAGTACTCGCGAGTACAATCTATAAGTTTACAATTTGGAAAACACCCACATCAAAAGAGACAGTAGGAAATAACAAGACTCAATTGCACATGTCAACAACCTTGGCCGACATCCTCGTACCATCCAGTAGCTCGTCTGACTGAACATAACCTGAAATCCATAACAAGAATTTCCCCGACAACGGGTCCCCAAAGGGGTTAGCAATTACGCTAGTACAAGTATTCAAGGCAAACCAATCGCTTACACATTTCATAGTACATGCACCAAAATCATCTCAAAAGTTAAAACTAGACATGTCTTTTCCGGAAACAAACAGTCACAATTAATTTGCCTAGGACCGGGACGAAGCCACGAATCCCACTCGAGGCCTCTAAGGACCCTCCCGAGCTGGCCACATTCATAAAACAAACCAAGCACCACACGTCACCTAGGATCGGGACGAAGCCACGAATCCCACTCGAGGCCTCTAAGGACCCTCCCGAGCTGGCTAGCGAATCAAACTCATGAATCCAGGACGAAGCCATAGATTCCCCCTGTGATCCTGTCGGACCCTCCCGAGGTGAGCAAATCACACACAATATACATTACCATTTCACGTTAAGCATAAAGGTTTCCAAAAATACTTGCCTTGATTTATTGACGACGCAACGAACGGAAAGAAAGGTCACCGACGAACGCTAGGAACCAATGAAACCGAACCTAACGATTCGAAGAATACAATCACAACCATTTCTAAATGAATACGGAATTGGAATACACCCGAAAACCCGCCTACGATTCATGTATATTCGTATATAAACAATAATGAGGGCGGACCACGACCAAACCCTCTAGATTCCGTAAAAATCCACAAAATATCCATGAATCCGTAGGAAAACTAAAGATACTAACAATATTAATCGTATTCATCATGAATCCACCAACAAAACGGAAGGAATCGGAAGAAAAACCCAAAAACCCCCAAATTAATCGAAAATAGGGTTCTAGAAATATTACCTTTGGAGATTCAAGGACTAAGATCCGTAGAACACACGTTAGATTGATTATCCGAGCCTCACAACCGAAAGGAAATGATGAAAATCGACCCCCGGATGAAGATTGTTTGAGAAGTTCTCTCCCCCTTGGATCTCCCTCTTCTCGCGCAGGTGAAAATGAAGAAGAAATGGCCGATTTCGTCTAATAAAGACGGTTGCGCGGTGACCGCTTTGTGTGCCGCGGCACACCGAAGTGTGCCGCGGCACGTGCCAAAAATACTCCCAGGTTTCGGCATTGTGCCGCGGCACGGCTGCGTGTGCCGCGGCACCCAGTCTGACAAGTTTAGGTCGCAGAAGACACACGAGTGTGCCGCGGCACCGGATAGGTGTGCGCAGCTGGCTCGCACCGTGCCGCGGCACGGATGGGTGTGCCGCGGCACACGATCTGATTTGTTCGACATATTACACTGGGCACGCTCGGCGGTGCCGGCTCAAGACTTCCGATGCCGGTCCGCCACGGTACTCGGCCACGACCCGATGCCTCGATTTCCGAAAACGCACGGAACGAACACGACGAAAAGTTCGCGGACGACATCAACGACTCGAGATGAAACGTAATACAATAATTAATCATACGCGACTAAGAAAAGGGTCAAGATGACAAATACAGATATGGATACCCGTAACTTTCAAGAAATTACAAAATGGCCCAAAACGCCCGGAAATCACGATACGTGATCGAATAACCAAACCGAAGTTCACAACACGTCTAACAAAGTTAAACGAACTTGCGGGAAATTCGAAACAGCAGTTTCGGACGAGATTCGCAAGAATCGAACTCAAGTGCGAAAAAGTCGCTAAAAAGCACAGAACTCAACAAAACAACACCCAAACGAACTTGGATGACAAAAAGTGTAGAATTAATCATTCTCAGAATGACGAAACGGTCATGAGCGAGCCGTCAAAACGGACTCCGGCCGAAAAAAGAAATTTACCAAAAATCGAAAATTGCGGATATTACACTATTGGAGATGAGTTTAGATCTGTAAATATGCAAGATCGCATAACTCACATGATAAATAATTCTGACGCCTTTATCACCCTTCCCGGTGGTTTTGGCACCCTTGAAGAACTTTTTCATGTGGTTACCAGAGCCCAGCTAAATCTTCATCAAAAACTAATAGGTGTGCTTAATGTTAATGGTTTCTTTGATGGTTTACTGTCTTTCATCGACTACTCTGTTGAAAAGGGTTTCATTTCCGAGCGTGCTAAACGAATCATAGTCGTTGCAAGAACACCAGAAGAACTAATCAAAAAACTAAATGAATTTGTTCCTCAACCAGATCCAGCTCTAGCTAAAATTGTCTGGATGGAAGATTTTACCGTGAGAAAACGAAAAGTGGATTCATTCCTCTCCCTTTGATATCCCATGTCGGACCTCTTTTATTTTTACTTTCTGTCGTGTGTAATAATCGTGGTAAATGGTGGCAGCTTAAGGAGTTTCTTCTTGATCTCTTGACGCGCATCTATTCGCGATTTATGTATTGTTATTTTATTACTGTAATTTTTATTGTGTGTTTTTTTATAATAGCATTGATGGCAGCGTAAGGCGACTCTTCGGACTTTCTTGATGCGCATCTTAAAAATTGTGTTATACTTCCGAGTATATTTTATTTTCTTTTGTTGTGTGCCTCGTGTATTTATTCTCTTGTAGATTCTAAAAGGCGTTAGCTCAAACATCAACTTTCTTAACAGGGCGTATTCTGTTTTTTTGCATTGATTTTTTTTTTTTTTTTTTTTTTTAAAAACTGAAGACAGTTTTATTTTCAAGTTTGGGGGTGGTTTGTTTTAGTATTTTGGTGTGTTTTGATTAATTTGGTTATTTGCCTTATTTTTTTTATTTTATATATATATATATATATATAGTATTTTGATTTATGAGATTTCTAGATCTGGCCATAACACCAATAAATTAGCTATATACAAGTTTCTAAAATCGTTTTAACCGGTTAAAAAATTATATATTCCAAAAAATTTTTTGAGCCTTAATCTCTCTTTCCAAGCCTTGTAATTATCATATAAAATCGAGTCATTCGTTACCTTGAGAAAAGAAGAATCAATCGGTTGATGAAAAATACAACTGAAATTTACTTAATTTGTGGAGTTTTCGATTTTTCATGCTTAAACTAAGAAATGATTGTCTGCAAAAATTCTATTCCCTAAAAAAAAAAAAAAAGGAGTCATTGGTGAAAAGAGCTACACGTTAGCAAATAACGGTGTGAAAGCTATCACCTAAAAAAAATGACGAAAAGGAGAAGTGTTGAGCAGCAACAGCTGCCTAATTTTGGAAGTCTTAAATTTTGCGAAAAATAAAGGACTAACCATTGTTGGTGCGTAGCTGCCGTCTCGGAAAAATTGGTAAAAAGAGCTACACGTTAGCAAATAACGGTGTGAAAGCTATCACCTTTTTACGAAAAAAATAATGAGATAGAAATTGTGTTAGTGAAAAGAGCTACACGTTAGCAAATAACGATGTGAAAGCTATCACTAAAAGGGATGTAGTTTATGAGCAGATTTGAATTAATTACCAGCTGAATTTCAATACACTCAATTTTGTGAAAATCACAATATTTGGTGACGCCAATAAAATTCTTCTTCATATTGAGTCAAAAAATAAATGAGTGATCGAGAGCAACCATTGAAAGGAGTCGTGTGTATCACGAGTGGGAAAGTAATAATCAGCCTTTTGGGGGGAAAACATTGTATTTTGGAATTATAAAATAAAAACCGTGTTTTAACTTCAAAATCATTTGTAGATTTATTTTGAATCTTGATTCATTTATATCTACTTTATAAGTTGGTTGTTGTGTATTAATGGCATTTTGATCTCCTTTTCTCTTTTTATATTTTAATTTTTGTGTGTATTATTAGTTTTGTGTCTTATTTTTATTTTTATTTTTGGAGTGTGATTAATAAAGAGTCTTGCTCGGGACTAGCAAGAATTCAAGTTTGGGGGTGTGATAAGTGTCAGTTTTGTACACTTATCCATGGTCTGTATCGATAAAATTCACCCATAATTGAGCTAGTCTACTCATTTTTTGCTTTTAATTAATTAGTTTTAATAGATTTTTTTTATCGGATAATCATCGGATTAAATAACTGATTTACTCAAGAAATAACATGTTTAATAAATATTCTCTTTGTTGAGTTTTGATATATTCATGTTGTAGGGCTTTCCGAGACGAATTCGGCAGTCTTTCCGGATTCAAAATCAGAGTTATATATCAAAAGTTATCATCCGAAGAAGATCTGGGGCAAAAATGCAAAGTCTGAGAAATTATGGGCTGAAAACGTAACTATCAAAGCTTCAAGTGAGCAAATTTACGAAGCCACGTTACGGCCGTAACATTCAAGAGTTACGGCCGTAAGTCACCCTAGTTACGGTCGTAGCTCCTGAATGTTACGGCCGTAACTCTTGACAGATTGTTATGATTTGTCTCATTTTTTATACTTTTTGTGTATTATTGAGGGGATGGCTGGCATTGATCCGATCTAATGTAATAATGCTAGAGTTTTGGAGCTATTAGATGACTTTAGGTGTATAAATAGACCCCTTAGATCCTTCATCATTCATTATTCATCTTATAATTTTCCATTTTTTGTAAACTTTTCTTTTTGTGTGAAGAACACACTTGTGTTCTTGAGTGATATTTGTAAGTGTGGTTTAGCATATGTTGTTCAGAGAGTTTATTGCTTCTATCTCCTTTATCTACTAAGGGAGTTAGGATCAATTCTTTCTCTTGATTCAACTAAAAATGACCACCAAAGCTTGTAACATGTATAATAAACCCTTCATGGGCTAAGTAATCTTTAGTTGGGATTATAAACAAGGTTAGTCATATTATTTATGTTTGTATAAAGATCTATTGTGAATTACTTATTATTGTGTGTGATTTTCATTTTTTTAACAATCTTTATTTATTTGGCCAATAAATGACGATATTTATGGTCTTCATATGTTTCGAAAGAAAATATGTTTGATTAGATCAAATGATCTTTACTCTAAGTTGTTCTAGGGGATAGAAATATACCCCTAGTCCTTAGATGATTCTTTGAGTTATTTTCATAAATCCTAATGATATGTATTGAAGCCAATCAACATAGAAATATAGTGGATTGATTCAATATGTAAGGGGCGTTTTATAGTTCGAAAGAGAAACCGTCTTTTTAAGGAAAATCGAATCTACACAACATAATAAGTAAATTCATCTTATGATCTCCTATACATCTTTTATAACTAATGACGAACTAAGTTTGTAATCCCAACTATTTCAATTTATCGTTTAATAAATCTATTATTATTACTATATTTTTATTTCCTTATAAGTTTAGAACTATTATTGCATTATCTTTGCAATTATTAAACCAAACTTTTTAATTGTGTGTTTCACTCATCTTAGTATCTATAAAAATAGACTAATAGTGTATAATTCAAATTATAACCAAACTTCCTTGTGGGATCGATAAACTGGACTCAAAAAGTCCACTTTACTACTTGATACGATATCGTGCACTTGCGATAGTTACACTAAAAACGTGTCAAGTTCTTATAACGATTAAACTCGAAGTTCATGTATTTTCTGGACAACTCGAAAGCTCAAACCTAAAAATCGAATTTTGTCAATTTTCCATTATGGCCGTTAACCTTTACTATTTACTATCTGTCCATAATCTATGAATTTTTTTCTTTGTTTCTAATAATGATATTGATATACTCTCTCTTTCTTTATGCTCTGCTATGTTCGTTTATATGGTGAAGTCTCCTGCTCTATTTAAAATGTCAAGTTTATGTCTTTATTGGACAAATTGCACCTGATAAAACCGAACCTTATCACCATATACCCCTTGCTTACTATCATTTGATAACCTATAAGAATTTTTCTTTCTTTCTAATAATGATATTGATACACTCTCTCTCGCATTTTGCTCTATTGTATTCGTTTATATGATAAAGTCTCCGGCTTTATATACAATGTTGATCCTCATGTTAATTGGAGGATATATAATTTTCCTCATGAGATTGTCGGTCTCCTTTTAAAGTGGAACATTGATCATATTGATTATGGTTTTACATTCATTTGTTTGTTATGGTGCAGATTATGGAAAATCATATTACGACATTGTTAAAAGTGTGGAGCACGTAGTTGAGAATTTCAAATCAGATCAGATTTCAGAGCCTCCTAATTTCAAAGTGTGCATATACAATCCGTTCTCTCATTTCAGAATTCTATACATATATTTGAAGTTACATTATTATATTCAACACAATATATTTTCTCTGGGTTTCTGCTTTCTTTGACGATAATAGTAGCTTCTGGTACTGGTTCTTTTGATGAGAATTATAATGTAGAGGGTAGGGATGCTTTAATTTTTTTATTTTGCTTTTGGTTTGGTTTTTACACAAATGAAGCACTTGTACAACTTGTCGACCAAACACTCACTTAATCAATTTTCAGCTTCTATTTGGAACACTACCAACTTTTGATTCTCAACAACTCCCATTGTTTGCAAACACTCCCATTGTTTGCAAACACTCCCATTGTCAGATTCAGATTACACATTAGACAATGTTTCAGTGGATCAAAGTGAATACTCTCAGATGCCAATTGGCTTGTTTGTCATCTCTTCTGCACTGAGTCTGTTCCATTACTGGATTTGGTTGGGCGGGGGAGGGGGTAATTATTCAATTATAGCTTCTAGATGGAGGATAATTTGAAGGGTATGAGTTTATTTTGTTGGCTTATGCAGGAATAATTCACTGGATAATAGTTATGGTTTTTGGAGCCCAACTATAGTACAGTTTTGTCATCTCTTTGATTATTGAGAAAAATGATACCGAAGCATATGAGAAAATGTATGAAGGGGGATGCTATTTTCATATTTTGTTCTGTAGGATCATTCAAAGTCTTTGTGTTGATGGACTTATGGATGCATGTTTGCTCGAGAATAGTTTATGTTTTTTGTGGAATTTCAACTATATTTCAGACTTTTATGTATCTTTGAATAGTCAGGAAAATGAAATTACTCAGTGCATGATTAAAAATTTATTGACAATTAAATTGTCAAATGATGGTTATCATTGGAAATGTCCTGATCTCAGTCACTGAAGGTACCTCATAGATCGGGTGACATTGGAAGTGGGCGCAATTTGTTGAACAATGATGGCTTTCCCTAGTGCTGTAATATCCGCAATTTCGAATTTCGGTAATTTTCTTTTTTCGGCGGAAGTTCGTTTTGACGACTCGCTCCTGACCGTTTCGTCATTCCGAGAATGATTAATTCTGAACTTTTTGTCATCCGAGTTCGTTTCGGTGTCGTTTTGTTGAGTTCCGTGTCCTTCATCGACTTTTTCACGTGGGAGTTCGACTTTGTAAAGTCACCATTAATTCTTGGACACTCCAAAAATTCTGAATCTTTGCAACATTATAGAGCATCAAGTTAGCTTTCCAATGGTTCAAACGGTGAGTCCATCTGAGTCCATACGAAGGAGTTATGGTCGAAATAGCCAAGACTGCACGATGTGCCTTTTTTGGTGTTGAAGGGGGCTGTACCGTGTGCCGCGGCACACTCAGGCTGTGCCGCGGCACTAAGCTGATTCCTGGTCGTTTTTTTTGGCCCTGGGCCGCGGCAGACTTGTAACACCCCCAATCCGCTCAGGGATATTACACGCCGTAGAACCTTTCCTCAAGGATCTACCAGGCTGGTAACAACATATAACAACTCAACCATGCCTTTAAGGCTAAAATGACTCAGTAGACCGATTTGGTCTTTCAATAAATACTTACAACTCGAATACAACTCATGCCCACGCAGGGGTCAAAATACAACCGCACCCGTACAACGGGAAACAAATACTGCAGCGGAAAAGAAAATACAACTAGACCAATACGACATCAACGGATCCTCGTGTGATTAGTATCGTTCATCTTTCATCATCCTTCGTGCAGACCCTATGCCATGCTCCAAAACCTGAATGCAAAAATAGACATCCACCCCCTGAATACTCGGGGGTTAGCAAAACTCCACTGTTTTGCTAGTGCAAGTATAAAATATGAAAACGAGCCATACATATCATACTCCACGGAACATGTTAATCATAAACATACTTCCCGAGGTAAATCACTTAATCAAAACGGTTAAATCGAAAGATAGGGGTAAACCCGATATACATCTTGTGAAAACATTTTACGATCTCGGGAGTTTTGAAAACACATTGGGATTTAAGAATTCTCAAACCTTTCAAAAACGTTTAGGGACACAGCCCAAAAGTCATTTTCCCAAAACATAAATCCGATAACAACAAATGGGGTCCACGACCCGATCATACCATAACAACCTATTTCCACAGATTATTCGCATCCCGTGCTAGCAAGCCACGGACCTCAGATTCTCCCGTAGAACAAACCCGAGTGAATAACCCACAGGGAAACTATATCAAATCACATGTCACCGTAACCGCAGTCACGTGACTACAAGCACATATACGTACATAATCAAACCACAACCATAAGTTATCCCGGCATCGTGCTAACAAGCCACGAACCTCGGAGTCCCCGCAAGACATACCCGATGATACCCCATAAGTTATCTCGGCATCGGGCTAGCAAGCCCCGAACCTCGGAGTCCCCGCAAGACATACCCGGAATGGATAACCCTACGGTCACGCCCAACCCATACTAGCAAGTATGGATCCCGGAGATTCAACAATCCTACCCGGAGGCACATCACATACATCAAGCACACAACAATAATCACTTATCAAGCCAAACAACATTAAGTATCACAACCTCCTTTCAAGGAGTAACAACTAATATCACACACATTACGTTCTTACCGAACAAGTACACAATAACAATACGTAATCCCTGGCAAAGGATTACGGTCTATCAACTCACTCGAAGTGATCATATTATCTTTAAACATACAAAACCAACACACATATTCCGAGAACACATATTCACGAAGTATACGAATTATCGTTGAAAGACAACATTTATCGAGAACATACCAATCCCTTTTTACGTTCATTAAATATTGGATTTCGCATAAAATCATTTATCAAGAATTATATCAACGAAACATGAAATGTATGGGCAAGATACTTGCCTCAAAATCGGCACGCAAGTATCCCGACGAACACGGCTCAACCGGAAAGCTTCGAAACACCCAATGCTATCGAAACGGAAGACGACGACGAACGAAAGGGTTCAACACGATTTCTTCGCAAGAAACACGACCCTAACATCATACAATCAATAAATCATCGATCATACGAGGAAGAATAATCGTAGAACGCCCGAAAACCCCTCTAAGACATTTTACCGGACACCTTCAAGGCGTCGGTCAAGAACTCGACTCAAACAACGAATCGATACGATCCAACCATGGAATAATAAAGGAAATGATATAATACATCTAAATAATCATCAATCCATCAAAATCCTAAGTTAAATCGGATTAATCGGACGAAAAAAAACCAAAACCCCCAAATTCCCCAAAATTAGATTTCTAGGAAATCTGACCTGATTCGGTAGATCGGAGGATGTTATAGGACGGATGATTGACGATATGAACCTCCAAACTTCATGGATATGTTGTTAAACAACATGGCTTCAAGCTTAGAACACGCCCAGCTGCGGAAGAGGAGAAGAAGAAGGTGAAAAATGGCAAGAAAAACGTCTGCAGGGCCTTTTATAGGGGTTGACTGCCCTGCCGGACACGGCCCGTGCCGATCGGCACGGTCGTGTCGCACAGCTGGCCGACAGGGACTCGACCATGTCCTGCTTGACACTGTCGCGGCGCGGAGGGCCTTCCGATAGTGACCCGTCCGACAGCGACTCGGCATGACTCGACCGTGTCCTGGAACACGGTCGGGCGTGTCGGCAGTCGGTTCTGGCTTATCCGGAAGAGTTCGGCACGGGCCGTGTCGGACGACACGGTCGGGTCCTAAGGCAGAAACTCCGGCATTTCTGGACGAGTACGGCACGGGCCGTGTCTGTAATATCCGCAATTTCGAATTTCGGTAATTTTCTTTTTTTGGTGTATTTCTCGATCGTAGTGACCCTCGTGTACCTTTCAGTGTGTCCTTCCTGTCAACTGTTGAACTGTATTCTCGTTATTGTTGTGCGGAACCGCCGTTTCGGGGTTGCCGCGAATCCATTTCGTGTTATTGGTTCCCAAATATTGATTCCTATCATTTTATTCTCTTTCCGGATCATTTTCATCATTTTGGGGCCCAAAAGGGGGTGTGGGCCGCGGCACAAGATGTGTGTGCCGCGGCACACAAATTTCTTCAGTTGTTGGTCAAGCGAATCGACTGTGTGCCGCAAAGACACCCATCCGGCAGCCGCAAAGACAGCCGAGTCAAGCCGCGGCACACCCGTCCGGTGCCGCGGCACACCCGTGTGACATCTGCGACCAAAACCCGCCTGTACCGGGTGCTGCGGCACACGCAGGCCGTGCCGCGGCACACTGCCGAACCCTGGGAGTAATTTTTTGGCCTGTGCCGCGGCACACCTCAGCTGTGTCGCGGCACACAATGCGGTCAACCCCCTATAATTGCGTTGTTTTGAGCGTAATCTGCTCATTTCCTCCTTCTTCTTCCTGCGACGCGAGAGAGTGAGAGAGAGGTGGAGAGTTCCTCATTATTATCGATTGGGGAGTTGATTTTCATCATTCTTCTTCGGTTGTGAAGCCCGGACAATCAATCCAATGCGTGTTCTACGGATCTTAGTACTTGAATCTCCAAAGGTAATATCTCTAGAACCCTATTTTCGACTAAATTGGGGGTTTTGGGATTTTCTTCCGATTCGTTCCGTTTTGTTGGTGGATTCATGGTGTATACGATTAATATTGTTAGTATCTTTATTTTTCCTGCGGATTCATGGATATTTTGTGGATTTTTACGGAATCAAGAGGGTTTGGTTGTAGTCCGCCCTCGTTGTTATTTTTGGTACGAATATACATGAATCGTAGGCGGGTTTTCGGGTGTATTCAAACAAGTAATATACATCACCATTTCAAGTTAAGCTTAAAGGTTTCCAAAAAAATACTTGCCTTGAATTATTGACGACGCAACGAACGGAAAGGAAAGTCACCGACGAACGCTAGGAACCAACGAGACCGAACCTAACGATTCGAAGAATACAATCACAACCACTTCTAAACGATTATGGAAATGGAATACTCCCGGAAACCCGCCTACGATTCATGTATATTCGTATATAAACAACAACGAGGGCGGACCACAACCGAACCCTCTCGATTCCGTAAAAATCACGAAATATACCATGAATCCGTAGGGAAACTAAGAATACCAACAAGAATAATCATATTCATCATGAATCCATCAACGAAACGGAAAGAATCGGACAAAACCCCAAAATCCCCAATTATCCAAAAAGGTAGGGTTTCAAGAGATATTACTTTGAGTGATTCAAGTATTTAGATTCGTAGAACATGCGTTGGATTGATTGTCCGGGCTTCACAACCGAAGAAGAATGATGAAAATCAACCCTCCAAATGATAATGATGAGAAGCTCTCCTCCTTTCTTACTCTCTCTCGCGTCTAAGGAAAAAGAAGAAGGAAATGAGCTGTTCACGCTCAAAACGACACATTTATAGTGTAACACAGCAGAACCTATCGGCCAGCCTATCGGCCGATAGGCCCAACCGATACCCATACGGAATGCCGGCAGTAGAGCCTATCGACCCCCCCTATCGGCCGAAAGGCTCCTGGAAGTGATGGGCCAAAAACTGAAACGACCATAACTCTCTCGTTCGGACTCCGATTGACTCACCGTTTGAACCATTGGAAAGCTAACTCGATGTTCTATAATATTGCAAAGATTTATAATTTTTGGAGTTACCAAAAATTAATGGTGATCTACCAAAGACGAACTCATACTTAGAAAAGTCGTTTAGTAATCCTGAATTCAACAAAACGACACCGAAACCCGAACCTGAATACGAACCGAAGATACGGTTACGAAGTACTCACAAAGACGAATCTAAGAGCTAGTAGGACACACAATTCCGACCACCCGAAGGCTCGAAATTCGATAACGGAAGGTAATTACCCCAAACTTTGGGAAATTACGAAAATGGCCCAAATGCCCGAAAATCACCATACGTCAACGAATAATCAAACCGAAGTTCACGACACGTCTAACAAAGTTAAACGGACTTGCGGGAAACTCGAAACAGCAGTTTCGGATGAGATTCGCAAGAATCGAACTCAAGTGCGGAAAAGTCGCTAAAAAGCACAGAACTCAACAAAACAACACCGAAACGAACTCGGATGACAAAAAGTGCAGAATTAATCATTCTCAGAATGACGAAGCGGTCATGAGCGAGCCAAAACGGACTACGGCCGAAAAAAAGAAATTCACAAAAAATCGAAAATTGCGGATATTTCATTCTACCCTCCTTAAAAGAAGTTTCGTCCGAAACTTAAACTAAGTAGGGATAAGCAATATCCCTTGCCAGTAAAACTCGACGAGATACTCAAATCCGAATACTCGCGCCCGACGGCGAAACACCGCAAGGAACGCAAAGAGACATACGGCGAGAAAATACGCTAGGGCGACTAACGCAACGTCACGGTAGAGACATAATAAAATCAACGAGTGACAAGCGTCATCAAATAGACAATACAATCGAGTCGATTATCCGAACAATCACAAAACTCAACGAACGAAAATCAATATGATTGACCAACCCAACGGTTCACCAATCAAATGCGAGCCAAACGCTGAATAAATACGGAATTCCACCGCCCAAGGGTTGGAAGATCGAAAACGAGACTAATTTCCCAAACTTAAGGAAATTACGAAGGAGCCTGAACGCTCAACAATCACGAAACGAGAACAAAAACCGAACAAACAAACGATTGAGACAACAAAAATCGAACAATCATGTCCGAAACACGTAGGATAATAAAATTCAAACCACAACTCCTGTGATGACTGGTGAGAATAAAGAAGACGTGCATTCCCACAATATCCACAGGAAAGGGAATAGCGATTGAAAAGCCACAACGACGAACGAGTTATTCCAAAACAATACCACCCTCGTCCGATTAACAAAAGCAAGGGATATGGAAAGTTCAGAAATGTTAACGAGCATAAACGAGTTGACAGAGTCGAAAATACAGAAGTTCCAAATCCGATCCACTTCGAATAAAAGAACTAGTAGGACCAAAAGATGTTACTTCCGAACAAGGTTCACAAGAATCGAATCGAACTCGGAAAAGTCACAGCGATAACCAGATCGACCCAAAACAAGATCACAGCTCGTTCGAATGATGAACCCGAAATACAAAACAAGTTCGAGACGGTATCAACGAACACGAGCGAATCGATAGACTGGAGAAAGAGAAAATATAGAAGTCAAAATAGTACGGCTATTACCTTTGACCTCGCCCCCGAAACTCACCACAACGGAACCAAGGTAACAATACAACAAGCAACCGACACAATGTGGAACAATCACCGATGCACACAATCATACCAACCCGATCTCTAACAGCTCGCATATATGCGATAACGCATAAACCGCTACGAGGCGACAACATCCAATACCAATCTCACACCCTCGCAGAGGCTACCACGACAACCGTGTGGCGAACGACTCAACGCTCACACCACCAATTCAACAACGGCTCGGGGTTAATACCCTAACGAGAGCACGGACATCACACATATATTCCCGGACCACAAATAGGAATGATAGGTTTTGAAAACGAAAACCATCTTTTGAAAATAACTTGCAAGCACCAGTTGATCTTGAGTATCATATATCAAAAAAATAGTACAAACGTCGTCATCGAGACTTAAAAAAATCATCTTGCGTTTGAAAAAAGAAATGAAGACACCTTTTGTTAAATTAAAACTTTTGTTTGTTCGAACTTCGGGTCTAAGCGAATGCGTTTCTAAATCATTAGAAATATCTCAAAATATTTTGATCCTCAAAGTAGGATAATTTTGAAACATAGCGTGGCACTAGTAGGCATCTTGAGAGCACCGTGAGAAAATAATTCATTTTAAAAGTACGTCTCGAGGTTTATTTTCTAAGATACTCAAGGTTTTTCGTATACAATAGCCAAAATGCCCAAAATCCGCACGTATCAACATTCACTTAAACACATCATATCACACGCATTAAATCGCTCAAAATTACGACAATGATATACAATCCTCGGGATATGTTTAACAACATCGTTAAAACAACAACCAGATTTATCAAACCGGATGGAAAACGATCTCA
The DNA here is from genome assembly GCA_033398695.1 of Orobanche coerulescens. NCBI lineage: Eukaryota > Viridiplantae > Streptophyta > Magnoliopsida > Lamiales > Orobanchaceae > Orobanche > Orobanche coerulescens. The sequence continues at coordinate 38,938,034 of CM065810.1, forward strand.
AGAACAAAACTCCAAAAGTCAACTCTAGGGATTCAAGAAAATACCTAGATTCGGCGAAGAACAATGGATTAGATGATGTTAAAAATCATCTAGGATACTCCAAAACACCTTTGGATGGAAGAAAAATCAGCCTAGATGTGAAACCGAGTCGCTACGTCTCAAACTCATAGAGGAAGAAGAAGAAATGAAGAAAAGAAAAAAAAATGCAACTTCTAGACTGGTGTCCGGTATTTATACTGGACACAATTAGCGTGCGCTAATCATTAAGGTTAGCGTGCGCTATCACGGCACCAAACAAAACTCCCGACCAAAAATACACTGTTAGCGTGCGCTAACCCCAAGTGTTAGCGTGCGCTAACGAGAACTTCGGACTCACCCGGTAGCTCTGGGATCGCCTCGAACTACTGTGTAGCGTGCGCTATCCTCCCCTTAGCGTGCTACCAACGCACTCTTGCGCGCGCTTAGCCGCAAAGCGTAGCGTGCGGTAATGACCAACAGAGACAACAATGTAACATATCGGAAAGATTACATGCCGTAAACCTTTCTCACACAGTTTACTGTGCTAAGCACAATTTCCCACGTCATTTCAAAAATGCTAAAAAGACCAATGACGGTAATATTTTCCAAAACTCACAAAAATCATTTGTCAAACAATCATGAAATATTCAAGACCAAAAAGCCAAAACTTGATTCAAGGAATCGGTTTTACGAAATAAAACTCGGTTGCAAAATACCGAAAGCCGTTTGAAAGAACTCACGCAATGGATAAAATACGGTACGAAAATACATCAAGAAGGATTTACACTCCTCGTATAAACCAAATACGAGAGTCTAATAAACACATATCGTGAAATCAAAATCCACAGAAGGATTCCATCATTTAACGACTAATCATACAAATAACTCGTGTCACACGAGGCACAACACAAGGAAGGGAGTTTAACATCCATAGGTCGCACGTAAGTGACGACCACCCCTCGATACTAATCACGACCAATGATCTCAAACGACGCGTCGTGATGCGACTAAGTCAGACAAAAATCCGTTAAGACAAAACTCGACAAACACGACATGATTCGACAGCCTAGGTTTCCCCAGGCTAATCTGATTTTTAAAATCGTATACTCTAGTCATTCGAAAATAAAACCGGTAAGTTAAAAATCGTTTTCAAGACCCTTTTAAACACGACAAGGGCTTAACAATGGTAGCATTTTATAAAATGTCCTAAAACACTTTTAAACATGACCTTTAAATACGACACAAGGTTTTATTTGAAAATACAAGGCTGGCTCGCCCAAATTCATGTCACTTTCAAAAACCCACAATACGATCAAGTCTAAGAAATTTTCAAGCATGCACGCCGCATGTATTATTATTAATAGAAACACATTGGTTGTAAATAATAATAATTAGCCAAGTACCAACAATTCCCGGACACACTCATATACGACATTCAAAAATCACCAGGTCAAACAGCGCAACTCGGAAATACTAATTCCAAGCATATGTCAAACTATCTCTCCAAGTTTAACAGCGTAACCAAAGATCACCGATTTGGACATATGTCGAAACCAGCTACGTGAGTTTCTCAACTCATCGGTACATTCGGCTCAACATACATTTAGTATATCGCAATTACCAAACACAGATTTCATCACACAGCAAAAGACTAGAGAGTCAAGCCCTCTCACAATATACCACGGAGCAAAACTCGGATCTTTCGATCACCAACGATCCCACCAACGCTAGGAAGTTTAGCGATGGAAAGCTCGCAAAATGACAAACGGTCAAGCCCAGAACGGCGCACATACTCCAGAGAGACAAAGGACTGCGCAATACTAGAATCAAAAGTACACGAACCGGATGGTTCGACACCCACTCGACAATAAGTACGAGAGCGGCACTCTCCGTTCAAGAAGTGCATTTTCACTACGAGAAAACAAGAGAATCGAGTAAGGAAAACTTACGAGCACTGGATGTACCGAGATGCCTGGCCGGTGTGACAATGTGCAAAAAGAACACAACTAGACCCAAATAACCAACAAGCCTAGGTATCCATAAACCTAGAGCTCGATACCATTTCGTAACACCCCAAGATATTCGAGGAGAATTACAGCCGTGGACCCCTACATGGGACCCACCAGCTAACACAAGAAAACACCACTCGACTAACCGCCTCGGTTAGCAAGGAAACAATTGTTAACAATAAGAACATAAAACAACACGTCCGGTACAACCGCATAAATAACATCAACCGACAAATACAAGAACTCCAACGAATACCAATCACAATCAAAGGAAAAGCCTAAGTACTCGCGAGTACAATCTATAAGTTTACAATTTGGAAAACATCCACATCAAAAGAGACAAGAAGAAATAACAAGACTCGATTGCACATGTCAACAACCTTGGCCGACATCCTCGTACCATCCCGCCCGCTCGTCTGGCCGAACATAACACGAAATCCATAACAAGAATTTCCCGACAACGGGTCCCCGGAGGGGTTAGCAATTACGCTAGTACAAGTAATCAAGGCAAACCAATCGCTTACACATTTCATAGTACATGCACCAATATCATTTCGAAAACCAAAACAAGACATGTCCTTTCCGAAAATAAATAAATAAACAATTAGCCTTGAGAACAGGCGGCGGATACATTCTCACTCGGGGCCTCACAGGGACCCTAACGAGTTGGCTACAATTACAGAAAAACAAAACCACGCACACGCTAAGCCGTGAGAACAGGGCGGCAGCATACATTCTCACTCGAGGCCTTGCAAGGACCCTAACGAGTTGGCTAGCGGTACGAAACTCGTGAAATCCAGGGCGGCAGCATAGATTTCCCTCCTTGACCCCGTCGGGCCAACACAAGGTGAGTTACAAACAAGTAATATACATCACCATTTCATGTTAAGCTTAAAGGTTTCCAAAAAAATACTTGCCTTGAATTATTGACGACGCAACGAACGGAAAGGAAAGTCACCGACGAATGCTAGGAACCAACGAGACCGAACCTAACGATTCGAAGAATACAATCACAACCACTTCTAAACGATTATGGAAATGGAATACTCCCGGAAACCCGCCTACGATTCATGTATATTCGTATATAAATAACAACGAGGGCGGACCACAACCGAACCCTCTCGATTCCGTAAAAATCACGAAATATACCATGAATCCGTAGGGAAACTAAGAATACCAACAAGAATAATCATATTCATCATGAATCCATCAACGAAACGGAAAGAATCGGACAAAACCCCAAAATCCCCAATTATCCAAAAAGGTAGGGTTTCAAGAGATATTACCTTGAGTGATTCAAGTATTTAGATTCGTAGAACACGCGTTGGATTGATTGTCCGGCTTCACAACCGAAGAAGAATGATGAAAATCAACCCTCCAAATGATAATGATGAGAAGCTCTCCTCCTCTCTTACTCTCTCTCGCGTCTAAGGAAAAAGAAGAAGGAAATGAGCATTCACGCTCAAAACGACACATTTATAGTGTAACACAAAGAACCTATCGCCAGCCTATCGGCCGATAGGCCCAACCGATACCCATACGGAATGCCGGCAGAGAGCCTATCGACCCCCTATCGGCCGAAAGGCTCCTGGAAGTGATCGGCCAAAATCAAACGACCATAACTCTCTCGTCCGACTCATTGACTCACCGTTTGAACCATTGGAAAGCTAACTCGATGTTCTATAATATTGCAAAGATTTATAATTTTTGGAGTTACCAAAAATTAATGGTGATCTACCAAAGACGAACTCATACTTAGAAAAGTCGTTTAGTAATCCTGAATTCAACAAAACGACACCGAAACCCGAACACGAATACGAACCGAAGATACGGTTACGAAGTACTCACAAAGACGAATCTAAGAGCTAGTAGGACACACAATTCCGACCACCCGAAGGCTCGAAATTCGACAACGGAAGGTAATTACCCCAAACTTTGGGAAATTACGAAAATGGCCCAAATGCCCGAAAATCACCATACGTCAACGAATAATCAAACCGAAGTTCACGACACGTCTAACAAAGTTAAACGGACTTGCGGGAAACTCGAAACAGCAGTTTCGGACGAGATTCGCAAGAATCGAACTCAAGTGCGGAAAAGTCGCTAAAAAGCACAGAACTCAACAAAACAACACCGAAACGAACTCGGATGACAAAAAGTGCATAATTAATCATTCTCAGAATGACGAAGCGGTCATGAGCGAGCCGTCAAAACGGACTCCGGCCGAAAAAAGAAATTCACCAAAAATCGAAAATTGCGGATATTACAATTACACGCCGTAGAACCTTTCCTCAAGGATCTACCAGGCTGGTAACGACATTTAACATCTCGACAATGCCTTCAAGGCTACAATGACTCAGTAGACCGATTTGGTCTTTCCACAAATACATACAACTCAAATACAACTCATGCCCACGCAGGGGACAAAATACAACTACACCCGTACAACGGGAACAATACTGAATGGAAAATAAAGTACGACTGAACCAACACACGATGTACGGTTCCTCATGTGATTAGTATCGATCATCTTTCATCATCCTTCGTGCCGACCCTGTGTTATGCTCCAAAACCTGAATGCAAAACAGACATCCACCCCCCGAATACTCGGGGGTTAGCAAAACTCCACTGTTTTGCTAGTGCAAATACAAAGTGCAAATACGAGCCATACAATTCACATTCCACGAATAACAATAACCGAGGATCCTCAAAGATCCAAACGAAACGAAAAGTACTTCCCGAGGCAAGGGTTTGAGAAAACATTTCAAAAACGAAATATCATAAATCAATGGAAGTAATTTATAAAACAGTTTAGAATGCCATCGAGAGTTTTAATAGAAAACAATTCAGGATTATCAAATCCTACTTTTCAAACTCCAAAAGACAAAGGGGTCACCGCCCCAAAAGTTTACTTTCTGAAAAATGACATTAACCAACCGTTGGGATTTTAGCCCCAAATCCGTAAAACGACTTTTACAAAACCCTTGGGATTTTAGCCCCAAATCTCATCAACTCACAGTACACAAGAACGACCACAAGGTTCGTCTCCCAACATCAAAATCCACAAATAAAGGATTTAAAACATAAACCACAAAATACTCTAGAGCCATCCCAGCCAAGTAGGCCAAACGAACAACTTACCTCTTACACATTTAGTCAATGCATGCAAATGAAAACCGTTCAAAAGCACTCATTTCCGGAAATGCCAATAATCAAACCACATTTGCAAAATGCACCACAATTAACCGCGGACCCACAGCTTCGTGGATCCCTGCCGAGACCCCGTCGGATCTAACCCACAGTGGTTAAAAGCAAGCTCGCGGTTCCACAGCTTCGTGGAGCCCTACCGAGACCCCGTCGGATCTAACCCGTAGTGAGCATACACACACACACGTTACTCATGCAATACTAACATGCTAAGAATGTAAGTTCATTAAGAATACTCACTAGAGATGGCCATTAACTCGACACCATTACCAAACTCTTCAAAAATACAATAACAAGATTAAATACGGAATACACGATTCCATAACTTAAACAATAGGAGTATCATCATAAAATCCTTCAACGTTCAAAATAACCAAATCATAATCAATTCTCAAAACACCGTTCACAAATCACACTCGTTTTGAAAGAAAGCCTTTAACGAGGCCAAACCGAAATCCTTTGAAACTTCATTTCAAATAACCAAACAAACACATCAAGACGACCACCGATCATCATATCCATAAAACGAGAAAAGTATGGGCAAGGTACTTGCCTCGAATAAGAACAACGCGGAGAATCGACCGAAGTAGGTTGGCCCGAACCGACTACGTACCCGCCGACTCCACCGAACGCCAACTCACGTTCATAAACTACGAAGGACAAATAATAACAATGAAATGAATTCCATAACACGACCCAAAGCCGTTGAATTCAAAGAACGAATGACGAAAGTTCACGAATTTCCCCCAAAACGGCCAAGAACACGATTCGTTCCGTCAAAACCCGAAAACGGAATTCCAAGTTGAAATATGGATATACAATCCATAGAATATGTTTAACAACATCATTTAACCATCATCGATCCATCGAAAACGGATGAAAAATGAGATCGGGGACAAATCCCCCAAAAAGTCAACTCGAAGGAAATCAAGAAATATACTTCGATTCGACGAAGAACAATGGATTAAATGATGTTAAACACAAGAATACTATCAAGATTAATCACACCCATCATGAATTAATCAACAACACGGAACGAATCGGACGAAAATGCAAAAATCCCCAAATTCACGAAATTAGGGTTCTAAGGAAGATTACCTTGATTCGCTGGATCAAAGGTTGATAACGGACGATCGATTGATGTTATGAACTCAAGGACTTCATGGATTTGTTGTTAAACAACATGGCTTCGTCGCCCATGAATCGCCACTCGCGGAAGGAGAAGGAAGGAAATGAAAAACGAAGTGAAATGTGACTCGGCCATATTTATACGGGCTGACCTAGCGTCGCTAGCCTTCCGGACTAGCGTGCGCTATCGGCGGTATCGCCGAGTACCCTCGGCCAGGGGCCCACACGACCCGGCATCACCGACCAACCTGCCGCCGACACCTGTCGACCCGACGCCCGCTAGCGTGCGCTACGGCCGGCGGCTGCTAGCCGACTGCCCGAGAGCCACTGGATCGAATCGCCTGCCAGTAACGTCGCTAGCCGGCCGACGGCGTGCGCTACGCCTGCCGACTAGCGCGCGCTACGCTCGGCGTAGCGTGCGCTACCTGCCGATCCTGACCGAGTCCAGAACCTCAGAAACACCACTGCCCAGGCCCGATAGCGTACGCTAGGCCACCCGGCAGCGTGCGCTACACCTGCCGGTTAGCGCGCGTAGCCTTCCGGCCGTAGCGTGCGCTACGCCGGTTCCTGCCGCACCCGTCCGGCCGGTGCCCGCAATCGTCCGGCCAGTCCCGCAACCGCCAGGGCTCGACGACCCGATTTCCGAAAACGTACGGAACGAACACGACGAAAAGTTCGCGGACAACATAAACGACTCTAAATGAAAGCGTAATACCATAATTAGTCATACGCGACGAAGAAACGGGTCGAGACAGCAATTACAGATACGGATACCCGTAACTTTCAAGAAATTACAAAATGGCCCAAAACGCCCGGAAATCACGATACGTGATCGAATAACCAAACCGAAGTTCACAACACGTCCAACAAAGTTAAACGGACTTGCGGGAAACTCGAAACAACAGTTTCGGACGAGATTCGCAAGAATCGAGCTCAAGTGCGGAAAAGTCGCGAAAAAACACGGAACTCAACAAAACGACACCGAAACGAACTCGAATGTCAAAAAGTGTAGAATTAATCATTCTCAGAATGACGAAACGGACATGAGCGAGTCGTCAAAACAGACTTCCGCCGAAAAAAAGAAATTACCGGAAATCGAAAATTGCGGATATTACATTCTACCCTCCTTAAAAGAAGTTTCGTCCCGAAACTTAAAACAAGTAGGGAGAAGAAATATTCCGCCAGGAAAAACTCAACGAGACACACAAGAATGCGTAACTAACGCCCAACGGCGAAACGTCGCAAACAACGCAAAGGAATATACGGCGTGAAAACACGCTCCACGGCGACCAACACAACGTCGCCGTTAGGGATATAATAAAACCAACAAGTGACAAGCGTCATCAAATGGATAATATATCCAAGTCAATTATCCGATAATCACAAAACACAACAAACGAAAACCAATATGATTGACCAACCCAACGGTACATCAATCAAAACGCGAGTCAACCGCTGAACAAACACGGAATCCCATCGCCTAAGGGCTGGAAGATCGAAAACGAAACTAATTTCCCGAACTGAAGGGAATTACGAAGGAGCCTGAATGTTCGCCAATCACGGAACGAGGTCAATAAAAACCGAACAATCAAACGATCGAGACAACAAAAATCGAAGAATCATGTTCGAATCACGAAGAACAATAAAGTTCAAACAATAACTCCCAGGATGATCTGGTGAGAACTACAAGACATGCATTCCCATAAGATCCACAGGAAAGGGAATAGCGATTGAAAAGTCACAACGAAAAATGAGTTATTCCGAAATGATATCACACTCGTTCGATAATCAAAAACTAGGGCTGGACTAGATCAGAAATGTCAACGAACATTACTGAGTCGACAAAGTAGATAATACAGAAGTTCTAAATCCGATCCCTTCGAATAAAAGGACTAGTAGAACCAAATGATGTTACTCCCGAACAAAGTTCACAAGAATCGAACCGAACTCGAAAAGTCACACCGATAATCGGATCGGCCCACAACAAGATCACGGCTCGTTCGGACGATGAAATCGAAATACCGAACAAGTTCATAAAGTACCAACGAACATGAGCGAATCGATAGGCGGGAAGAGAAAACACAGAAGTCAAAATAGTACGGGCATTACCTCCGGCCTCGTCCACGAAATTCACAAAAAACGGGAGCAAGGTAACAAGACATTAAACAATCGACGCATAACGGAACCATCACCGATGCACACGGTCATACCAAATCAAGCTCTAACAGCTCGCACATGCGCGACAACGCGAAATTGCCATGAGGCGACAACATTCAATACCAACACTCCGCCTCTCACAGGGGCTAGCACAACCAATGTGTGGAAAGCGTCTCAACGCTCACACCGCCAATTCGATCATACTCGGGAGAAAGTATCAAAATGACAACGCGAACATCACACATACATACCCAGTCCTCAAATGGGAATGGATAGGTTTTAAAAACGAAAACCTCATTTTGAAAATAATTTGAAGAATACTGGTTGATCTTGAGTATCACCTTTCAAAAAGTACAAACGTGAAACATCATTATCGAGACTTTGGAGAACCATATCACATTTGATAAAAATGAGGACACTTTCTCTTAGTGAAAACTTTCAAAATATTCGACCATCGGGTCTAAATAAAAGTGTTGAAAATATCTCAAAATATTTTGGTCCTCGAGGTAGAAATTTTTTTTTGAAATACATTGTGGCACCTAGGATGTACCACAAAAAAATAAGTCATTTGAAAAGTATGTCTCGAAGTTTATTTTTCTAAGATACTCAAGGTTTTCAAAAATCCAATAGGCCAGAATGCCCAAAACTCACACATACCGACGTTCACTAAAACAACTCCTAGCACACGCATCAAAACGTTTAAAATCAAGACAATACATGTCGTTAAACGAAAATAAACGATAAAATACCACATTCGTAACAAAACCACCGATAAAATACCCTCCCGATCAAGCTAGTGAACAAGTCGAACGCGTATAAGCACAAAGCTTCCACAAGAGACTTGTAAACGTGCAAATCGATTCAAAATCATCAACAACGGAGAAAAACAACAATAAAAAGACATCACAAACGATTTACACTCCTCGTATAAATCAAATACGAGAGTCGACTAAATACATATCGTGAAATCAAAATTCACATAAGGATTCCACCACTTAACAAATAATCATAAAAATAGCTCGTGTCACACGAGGCACAACACAAAGAAGGGAGACTTACTTCCACAGTCGCACGAAGATGATGATCGCCCCACGATACTAATCACGACCAACAAACTCAAGCGACGCGTCGCGACACGACTCGATCGGATAAAATCCGACGAAACAAGACTCAAACAACACGACTTGACCCGACACCTAGGTTTCCTCAACCTAAGCTCGATACCATTTATGTAACACCCCCGATCCGCTCACGGATATTACACGCCGTAGAACCTTTCCTCAAGGATCTACCAGTGGTAACGACATTTAACATCTCGACAATGCCTTCAAGGCTACAATGACTCGATAGACCGATTTGGTCTTTCCACAAATACATACAACTCAAATACAACTCATGCCCACGCAGGGACAAAATACAACTACACCTGCATAACGGAACAATACAAAGACGGAAAATAAAGTACAATGAACCAACACACGATGTACGGTTCCTCATGTGATTAGTATCGATCATCTTTCATCATCCTTCGTGCCGACCCTGTGTTATGCTCCAAAACCTGAATGCAAAAACAGACATCCACCCCCCGAATACTCGGGGGTTAGCAAAACTCCACTGTTTTGCTAGTGCAAATACAAAGTGCAAATACGAGCCATACAATTCACATTCCACGAATAACAATAACCGAGGATCCTCAAAGATCCAAACGAAACGAAAAGTACTTCCCGAGGCAAGGGTTTGAGAAAACATTTCAAAAACGAAATATCATAAATCAATGGAAGTAATTTATAAAACAGTTTAGAATGCCATCGAGAGTTTTAATAGAAAACAATTCAGGATTATCAAATCCTACTTTTCAAACTCCAAAAGACAAAGGGGTCACCGCCCCAAAAGTTTACTTTCTGAAAAATGACATTAACCAACCGTTGGGATTTTAGCCCCAAATCCGTAAAACGACTTTTACAAAACCCTTGGGATTTTAGCCCCAAATCTCATCAACTCACAGTACACAAGAACGACCACAAGGTTCGTCTCCCAACATCAAAATCCACAAATAAAGGATTTAAAACATAAACCACAAAATACTCTAGAGCCATCCCAGCCAAGTAGGCCAAACGAACAACTTACCTCTTACACATTTAGTCAATGCATGCAAATGAAAACCGTTCAAAAGCACTCATTTCCGGAAATGCCAATAATCAAACCACATTTGCAAAATGCACCACAATTAACCGCGGACCCACAGCTTCGTGGATCCCTGCCAAGACCCCGTCGGATCTAACCCACAGTGGTTAAAAGCAAGATCGCGGTTCCACAGCTTCGTGGAGCCCTACCGAGACCCCGTCGGATCTAACCCGTAGTGAGCATACACACACACACGTTACTCATGCAATACTAACATGCTAAGAATGTAAGTTCATTAAGAATACTCACTAGAGATGGCCATTAACTCGACACCATTACCAAACTCTTCAAAAATACAATAACAAGATTAAATACGGAATACACGATTCCATAACTTAAACAATAGGAGTATCATCATAAAATCCTTCAACGTTCAAAATAACCAAATCATAATCAATTCTCAAAACACCGTTCACAAATCACACTCGTTTTGAAAGAAAGCCTTTAACGAGGCCAAATCAAATCCTTTGAAACTTCATTTCAAATAACCAAACAAACACATCAAGACGACCACCGATCATCATATCCATAAAACGAGAAAAGTATGGGCAAGGTACTTGCCTCGAATAAGAACAACGCGGAGAATCGACCGAAGTAGGTTGGCCCGAACCGACTACGTACCCGCCGACTCCACCGAACGCCAACTCACGTTCATAAACTACGAAGGACAAATAATAACAATGAAATGAATTCCATAACACGACCCAAAGCCGTTGAATTCAAAGAACGAATGACGAAAATTCACGGATTTCCCCCAAAACGGCCAAGAACACGATTCGTTCCGTCAAAACCCGAAAACGGAATTCCAAGTTGAAATATGGATATACAATCCATAGAATATGTTTAACAACATCATTTAACCATCATCGATCCATCGAAAACGGATGAAAAACGAGATCGGGGACAAATCCCCCAAAAAGTCAACTCGAAGGAAATCAAGAAATATACTTCGATTCGACGAAGAACAATGGATTAAATGATGTTAAACACAAGAATACTATCAAGATTAATCACACCCATCATGAATTAATCAACAACACTGAACGAATCGGACGAAAATGCAAAAATCCCCAAATTCACGAAATTAGGGTTCTAAGAAAGATTACCTTGATTCGCTGGATCAAAGGTTGATAACGGACGATCGATTGATGTTATGAACTCAAGGACTTCATGGATTTGTTGTTAAACAACATGGCTTCGTCGCCCATGAATCGCCACTCGCGGAAGGAGAAGGAAATGAAAAACGAAGTGAAATGTGATCGCCACCATATTTATACGGGCCACCTAGCGTGCGCTAGCCTTCCCGACTAGCGTGCGCTATCGGCCAGATCGGCCGAGTACCTCGCCGTGGCCCACACGACCCGCATCACCGACCAACCCCGCCGACCAACCTCGACCCAACTCCCGCTTAGCGTGCGCTACGGCCGGATACTGCGCGCGCGCTTAGCCGACTGGCCCAAGAGCCACCGGATCAATCGCCCGCCAGTAACGACGCTAGCCGGCCGACGGCCGCGGCGCTACGCTGCCGACTAGCGCGCTACGCTCGGCGTAGCGTGCGCTACTGCCGATCTGACCGAGTCCGAACACGAGAAACACCATCGCTGAGGCCCGATAACAGACGCTAGTTACCCGGCGTGCGCTACACTGCCGAAGCGCGCAGCCTTCCGGCCGTAGCGTGCGCTTACGCGGTTCTCGCGCACCGTCCGGCCGGTGCCCGCAATCGTCCGGCCATCCCCATAACCGTCCGGCCATCCCCGCAACCGCCAGGCTCGGCGACCCGATTTCCGAAACGTGCGGAGCGAACACGACGAAAAGTTCGCGGACAACATAAACGACTCGAAATGAAAGCGTAATACCATAATTAGTCATACGCGACGAAGAAACGGGTCGAGACAACAATTACAGATACGGATACCCGTAACTTTCAAGAAATTACAAAATGGCCCAAAACGCCCGGAAATCACGATACGTGATCGAATAATCAAACCGAAGTTCACAACACGTCCAACAAAGTTAAACGGACTTGCGGGAAACTCGAAACAACAGTTTCGGACGAGATTCGCAAGAATCGAGCTCAAGTGCGGAAAAGTCGCGAAAAAACACGGAACTCAACAAAACGACACCGAAACGAACTCGGATGTCAAAAAGTGTAGAATTAATCATTCTCAGAATGACGAAACGGACATGAGCGAGTCGTCAAAACAGACTTCCGCCGAAAAAAAGAAATTACCGGAAATCGAAAATTGCGGATATTACACGCAGGGGACTTAAACCAAGTTCAAGAATAAACAGTTTAACTCCAATACTCGACATATGCAATGACAAAACATAAAAATAAACAATACAGACTCGAGCCACTATCATCAAGCCATCCCATCCTTCGCATGCGTGCCCCGTGCCTGCTCTCGGCTCTCCGTGCACTAAATGCATAAGACGCATTTCCCCCATTTAAGGGGTTAGCATTCGAATAGCTAGTGCAAGTACACAATTACACAACATTATATACAAAAATACGGTCTTACACAATCATCTCAAACATAGGTCATTTGCCACATATATATTCCGGAATACTACATTGGCAATCACATCGATTTTCAGTCATCACGATATCACAAAATCACAACTGGTATCCCGTGGCCGTACCCCTTAGTATCGACCCCCAGACATCCCGTCGAACACTCCGGGTGGGATACCACTTCCGCGGCCGTACCCCTTAGTATCGACCCCCAGACATCCCGTCGAACACTCCGGGTGGAAGTTCAATCACACACGCACCCAAGTCCACTTCCGCGGCCGTACCCCTTAGTATCGACCCCCAGACATCCCGTCGGACACTCCGGGTGGAAGGAACACAACTCACGCACCCAAAAATCACCATTCATCATTCATTTCGAAATCACAATATACATAACGAAATGTAATACATGTACTTGCCTTGAATGAAGCAGAGGCGAAGGAAGCAGACGGAATAGGTTTGGTCGAACAATCCTCCCAAATCCAATCCTAACACAATAACGGTATACACAAGTCTCAATAACGCGGAAAGGTAAGAATTAATCCTAATCCTACCCGTTGGGGCAATTCATCGGACACCAAGAGTGCATAAGGAAATGAAATCGGTCAATGGTAAAACAACGGGATTTCATCCCAATCAAAAACAAGAAAACCATGGGTCGCGAGAATACTATCAAAACCTAATAACAACATCGGTTAATTCGAATTAAAACACAAGATCACCACCAAACCCTCCCCAAAATCATACTAGGGTTAAAGGAATTCTTACCTCTTGAAGAATCAAGCATTCAAATTCAAAACCACGTGTTAGATCCGCAATCCGAGCCACTCGATCGAAAAGGGATGAAGAAATCTACACAATTAAGTGATAGATGGAGGAACTCTCCCTCTCAAGACTCTCTCTCTCGCACGGTTGAAGAAGGGGAAGGAAATGAGTGATTTATTTGAATAAAACGCTGATATAGCGGCCAGCGCCGTGTGCCGCGGCTCGAGATAAAGCGTGCCGCGGCACGAGGCAAAAATTGTGCCCGGTGGTGGTGACCGCTCGTTGTCTTGCGGCTCATCCGAAGTGGGCGCGGCTCGGACTCGGCATGTGCAGCGGCCTTTGCCGGGTATCGCGGCCGCAGCGGTCTGATCGATTTGGCGGCAAGTGCCACGGGTGTGCCGGCACGGATAAGTGTGCCGGCGACTGGCTTGTGTGCGCGGCGCACAATCCTTGTGCCGCCGCCTGGTCTGATTTGTTTAGGCAACAAGCTGGGTGATGTGTGCCGCGGCGCACAATACTTGTGCCGCGGCCCACACCCCCTCGGGTCCCAAAATGACGAAAAATGATCCTAAGGAGAATAAAAGCAACAGGGATCGATATTTGGACAACAATAACACGTAGTGGAAGTACGGAACCCAAAAACGATCTGAGGTACACAACCAAAGTCGAACAAGGGACAAATTCCCTAAACTTCTAGGAAATTACAAAAACGGCCCAAACATCCGAAAAATCACGACACAACGTCGAATTAACAATCCGAAACTCGCAACATGCTCTACACAAGCATACGAACTCATGGAAGTAAGAAAACGACGAAATCGAACGAGTTTAACGAGAATCGAATACACATGAGACAGAATATAACACGAGATGAAATTACGTAAAAACATTATCAAGACCCGTCTAAACGGAAAACTCCAAGAACAAAATAGGTTCATAATTACAAAATAGTGCCAGGCGAGTTGTCCGAAACGAATATGCACCAAAAATAGAAATTACCAAGGATAGAAAACGCGGATATTACATTATCTCCCCCTAAAAATAAGTTTCGTCCCGAAACTTACAACACGAATAACTCGGGGTATCTCGACCTCATACTCTCCTCTGTTTCCCACGTGGCCCCCTCGGATCCATGCCTCGACCACTGCACTTTGACCAAAGGGATGGTTTTGTGCCTGAGTTGCTTAACCCGACGCTCTAAGATCTGAATTGGCTTCTCCTCGAAGGTAATGTCGGGCCCCAACTCGATCTCTCCAAAATCAATAATATGGCTAGGGTCCGGTACGTACTTCCTAAGCTGGGAAACATGAAATACGTTATGCACGTGGCTCAGGGACGGCGGCAAGCCTAACCGATATGCAAGCTCTCCAACTCTCTCTAGAATCTCGAACGGTCCAATAAATCTCGGACTAAGTTTACCCTTCCGACCGAAACGGTAAACTCCCCGTGTCGGCGACACCTTAAGCAAGACATGATCTCCCACCTCAAACTCCAACGGTCGGCGACGTGTATCGGCATAAGACTTCTGCCGACTCTAGGCCGTCAGCAATCTACCACGAATCAGGGTAATCTTCTCCCTCGTCTCAACTATCAGATCGGGCTCGGTACCGATTAGCTCAGACGTATCATCCCAACACAACGGTGATCTGCACCTCCTTCCATACAATGATTCGAATGGTGCCATTTTGATCGAGGCATGCCAACTATTGTTATACGTGAACTCGATCAACGGCAAGTGTGTCTCCCAATCATCCTTCCAATCTAAGGCACAGGCTCTCAACATATCTTCTAGCGTCTGTATCGTCGCTCCCGGTGTCCGTCTGTCTGGGGTGGTAGGATGTACTAAGTCTCAACTCGGTTCCCAAAGCTCTATGAACGGCTGCCAAAAATGTGATATGAACTGCCATGACGATCGAAACAATGCTCTTAGGGTCCCATGCAATCTCACTATTTCCGCAACAAACACTCGTGCAAGCCTCTCCGGCCCCCAAGTGTCCTTAATACTTAGAAAATGAGCTGATTTGGTTAGTCGATCAACAACGACCCAAATCATGTTCATTCCGTCGAGTCTTAGGCAAATTGTTAATGAAATCCATAGAAATATCCTCCCATTTCCACTCCGGGATAGGAAGTGGTCGTAATGTGACCAGCGGTCGCGATGCTCGATCTTAACTCTTGTGGTCAAACACTTCGCCACAAACTCGCTAACATCCATCTTCAAATTACTCCACCAGTAGTTACTCCTCACGTCCTTGTACATTTTACTCGTACTAGGATGTATGGAGTAGGGCGTGGTATGAGCTTCACTTAAGATCTTCTGTCTCAGTTCAATATCACATGGTACACAAAGTCTGCCGCGAAACCTCAAAACTCCATCATCGTGAACCACAAATCCAGGGGCTTTCCCTTTCCTCACATCCTCCTTAAGCTGGACCAAAAACGGATCGTCATACTGCTTCGCCTTGATATCATCAGTCAAGG
Organism: Orobanche coerulescens; assembly: GCA_033398695.1. NCBI lineage: Eukaryota > Viridiplantae > Streptophyta > Magnoliopsida > Lamiales > Orobanchaceae > Orobanche > Orobanche coerulescens. The sequence continues at coordinate 38,954,498 of CM065810.1, forward strand.
ACGAAGTGATCTCTAATGCACATAACTGACCCTGAACTCTCTGAACCCAAACCTCAATATTCTGACGGATGAAATCTCGCTGGATCTTACTCTGCGGTGTAAGTACCTCTAACATCTGCAAAGCCATCGGTTTTACGCTCCAACGCATCGGCCACTACGTTGGCCTTACCGGATGGTAAAGTATCTCGAGGTCGTAATCTTTAATTAGTTCTAACCACCTACGTTGTCTCATGTTCAACTCTTTACTGAAGATGTACTTCAAACTCTTGTGATCCGTAAAATCTTACATGATGACCCATAGAGGTAGTGCCTCCAGATTTTAAGGCGCGACGACCGCTAACTCCAAATCGTGCGTGGGATAGTTTACTTCATAAGGCTTCAATTGGCGGGACGCATAAGCAATCACTCTGTCTCTCTGCATCAAAACACACCCTAGACCAAGGCCCGAAGCATCACTATACACTACGAAGTCCTCGTTCCCCTGAGGCAATGCTAAAACGGGCGCGGTAGTCAGACGTCTCTTTAACTCGTCAAAGCTGTCCTGCCCGTCTGCAGTCCACTCGAACTTCTGAGTTTTCTTGAGCAACTGAGTGAGTGGTCTAGCGATCTTAGAAAATCCCTCAACGAATCTGCGGTAATAGCCGGCGAGACCCAGAAAACTCCTCACCTCCTTCACATTCTTAGGCGGCTCCCAAGCCATCACTGCCTCTATCTTCTGCGGATCTACCCGAACTCCCTCTGCTGAAATCACATGCCCGAGGAACGTCACTTCCTCGAGCCAAAACTCACACTTAGAGAACTTCGCGTACAACTGCTCAGTCCTCAAAGTGTCTAATACAATTCGGAGATGTAAGGCGTGATCCTCCCGGCTCCGTGAATAGATAAGAATATCGTCGATAAAAACGACTACGAATTTGTCCAGATACTCAATAAAAACCTTGTTCATCAACTGCATGAACACTGCTGGGGCATTGGTTAGCCCGAAGGCATAACCACAAACTCGTAATGGCCATATCTCGTCAGAAAGGCGACTTTCGGAATATCGGCGTCGAATTCTCAATCGGTAGTAGCACGATCGCAAATCAATCTTGAAAAGACCGCCCCTCAAGGTGATCAAACAAATCGTCAATCCGGGCAAAGGGTATTTATTTTTGATGGTCACTTGTTTAATTCTCGATAATCGATGCATAAACAAGCGACCCATCTTTCTTCTTAACGAAAATGCAGGCGCACCCCAAGGCGATGCGCTCGGTCGAATATACCCTTTATCTAACAATTCTCCCAATGGTTCTTCAACTCTAACATCTCCGACGGTGCCATACGGTGCGGTGCTCGAGAAATAGGGGTGCATTCGGCTCTAGATCGATAGGAAACTCCACCTCTCGTTGTGGTGGTAACCCCGGCAAGTCGTGCAGGAAGACATCGGGATACTCACTAACAAGCTGGAATTGACGACATGTCAACTCCACCATCTTCCGCCTTGAGCATAGCACCGATGGCAAACCACGGCCACAGTTGAAGTTTCATCGCCTTCAAGGCGCTAATCACGCTCCCGATCTACCGGCTACGGTAAGCGAAAGTATGCTCGGTGCCATCCTCGGCCACGATCGAGATAGTACGAGTCCGATAGTTCATGATAGCACCGTGACGCTCTAACCAATCGTCCCCGAGGAATAAATCCTCACCCTTGAGGTCGATAACAATGAGGTTCGAGGGCCAATCTCGGCTCCCGATCCTCACGGGGCAATCCCTAACTTCCCGGTCCCCAACCATACGATCCCCACTAGGCGTACCCACCACAAACGGTTCATACTCAAACAAGCAGTTAAAGCCAATATGATTCACACAATCCGATGCAATAAAGGAATGGGTAGCACCCGAATCAAAAAGCACGGAAACGGGATGAGTAAGGATCTGAGTGGTACCTGACGCCACCGGAATGTCCGCCTCCTCTGTGCGCCTCATCTGGTACAATCGGGGTGGATCAACCCGAGCTCGAGGCAGTGCGGCGATCCATTGTCCCGTCCTCTACCACGACCGAACTCTGCGGAATATGAGTAGATGGAGTGTTATGATCCCTCTGCTTTAGTGGTAGTCGGAACTCTAGCGACCACAGTGGCTCTCTCACAATGAGTCACCCGATGCGATACGCGCAAGTAAAACAAATAAGCTGGAGGAAAAGGGCAATCCTTCATCAAATGCTCATATTGGTTGCGGTTAAAACAAACCACACCGAAGCAACGGATGGGTGAACGATTACTCTGAAATCCCCGGTACTGGAACGGTCTCTTCGGGTGTAGGAGCGAGCGAGACCTCGGCCCGACCACCTTTCGGTCGAGAATCCACCGGTAGTCTTGTTTCTTAGCTTCCAAACCGACTCGATTCGGGCGCCATCTCGATCGCTAGGGCGCGATCCTGGTATTCTTTCAAAGTGGCACACATGAGCGGTGCCATACTCTGCCTAATATGCGGCTTCATGCGCATATTGAAGTAACGGATTTTATCAGCCTCCGTCCTCACCTGATCTCTCACGAAACCCAACTGCTGATTGTAAGTAATGATGGCCTGAGAAATAGGCACGTCCTGAGGTGTAGCGGTGAAGAATTCCACAATTCTGCGTTCCTTGGTAGCGGCGGACAATACTCTGCTTCCATAGCAGCCTTGAATTCCTCCCAAGTAGCTCGACGGTCTCTGGGCACAACGGCCTCCCACCATTCGCGCCTTCCTTATCCGGGAGTCTTGGGCAATATGTACCCTCTGTCTTGGGACAAGCTACGGCATCGAAGGTCTGGACAAGCGAAAGAGCCAATTCTCCCAACCGAGGAGTCACGGGATCCGGAGAAACGAGGAGGGTGCATCTTAGTCACCGTCTGAAGCCACTTACTAGCCTCCTCTTAGGTGTCGGGGCGGATTAAGCGTCCACCCCGAGCTATCTGAGTAAGTTGGGCTACCAATTGCTGAAGTACGGCGGTAGCCAGCGTCGGCATTATTACCCGACGGCCGAGTGAGAGGCCGAGTCCGCAGAGGAGGGAGAAAGTGAGCCCTCCTCATTATCGGCACCCGACCACGGCCTCGGCCGCGTCCCTAGCCGGTCTACCACGACCTCTCAACATCTTGAAGGAAGTAAGAAAAGGACAAGATCGAAAGATTCACAATTCACAAAGTTGGTAACACAAGTCACGATTCGAGCAGTAGCAAGAAAATGAATTACAGAGATATAAGAGTTTGAGGAGACTTACGATACAGTCGCACGAAAAGACGGTAGCGTGATGATATTAGGCTCAACGGACTCTAATGACGCCTTATGCAGACCCAAAATTCACCGACTTAGGTATTCAAAACCTAGGCTCGATACCATAAATGTAACACCCCAATTCACAAATGGGACATTACACGCCGTAGAACCCTCTTGAGGTCTACCAATAACACATGACACATAACCACAATGAAAACCCCAAAAGATGCACTCAAAAGTAAATAGAGTGTGGCCTCGGCCAAAACATTTCAACGAAGTACATAAAACATAATGTAATTATCAATTCGTTGCCACGCAGGGACTTAAACCAAGTTCAAGAATAAACGGTTTAACTCCAATACTCGACATGCAATGACAAAACATAAAAATAAACAATACGGACTCGAGCCACTATCATCAAGCCATCCCATCCTTCGCGTGCGTGCCCGTGCTGCTCCTCGGCTCTCCGTGCACGAAATGCATAAGACGCATTTCCCCATTTAAGGGGTTAGCATTCGAATAGCTAGTGCAAGTACACAATTACACAACATTATATACAAAAATACGGTTTTACACAATCATCTCAAACATAGGTCATTTGCCACATGTATATTCCGAATACTACATTGGCAATCACATCGATTTTCAGTCATCACGATATCACAAAATCACAATCGGTATCCGTGGCGTACCCCTTAGTATCGACCCCGGACATCCGTCGAACACTCGGGTGGGATACCACTTCCGCGGCCGTACCCCTTAGTATCGACCCCCGGACATCCCGTCGAACACTCCGGTGGAAGTTCAATCACACACGCACCCAAGTCCACTTCCGCGGTCGTACCCCTTAGTATCGACCCCGGACATCCCGTCGGACACTCCGGTGGAAGGAACACAACTCACGCACCCAAAAATCACCATTCATCATTCATTTCGAAAATCACAATATACATAACGAAATGTAATACATGTACTTGCCTTGAATGAAACGAGGACGAAGGAAGCACGACGGAATAGGTTTCGGTCCGAACAATCCTCCCAAATCCAATCCTAACACAATAACGGTATACACAAGTCTCAATAACGCGGAAAGGTAAGAATTAATCCTAATCCTACCCGTTGGGGCAATTCATCGGACACCAAGAGTGCATAAGGAAATGAAATTGGTCAATGGTAAAACAACGGGATTTCATCCCAATCAAAAACAAGAAAACCATGGGTCGCGAGAATACTATCAAAACCTAATAACAACATCGGTTAATTCGAATTAAAACACAAGATCACCACCAAACCCTCCCCAAAAATCATACTAGGGTTAAAGGAATTCTTACCTGTTGAAGAATCAAGCATTCAAATTCAAAAACCACGTGTTAGATCCGCAATCCGAGCCACTCGATCGAAAAGGGATGAAGAAATCTACACAATTAAGTGATAGATGGAGGAACTCTCCCTCTCAAGACTCTCTCTCTCTCGCACGGTTGAAGAAGGGGGAAGGAAATGAGTGATTTCGCTGAATAAAACGCTGATATAGCGATGACCGCGCCGTGTGCCGCGACTCAGATAAACTGTGCCGCGGCACAGAGCCAAAAATTGTGCCCAGTGGTCGGCTGACCGCTCGTTGTGCCGCGGCTCATCCGAAGTGTGCCGCGGCTCAGACTCGGCATGTGCCGCGGCACTGCCGGATCAGCCGGCACGCTGATCGATTTGGCCGGCAAGTGCCACTCGGGTGTGCCGCGGCACGGATAAGTGTGCCGCGGCACTGACTCGGCTGTGTGCCGCGGCGCACAATCCTTGTGCCGCGGCACACGGTACATTTTTTTTAGGCAACAACTGGGTGATGTGTGTGCCGCGGCGCACAATACTTGTGCCGCGGCCCACACCCCCCCTCGGGTCCCAAAATGACGAAAAATGATCCGGAAGGAGAATAAAAGCAACAGGGATCGATATTTGGGCAACAATAACACGTAGTGGAAGTACGGAACCCAAAAACGATCTGAGGTACACAACCAAAGTCGAACAAGGGACAAATTCCCTAAACTTCTAGGAAATTATAAAAACGGCCCAAACATCCGAAAAATCACGACACAACGTCGAATTAACAATCCGAAACTTGCAACATGCTCTACACAAGCATACGAACTCATGGAAGTAAGAAAACGACGAAATCGAACGAGTTTAACGAGAATCGAATACACATGAGACAGAATATAACACGAGATGAAATTACGTAAAAACATTATCAAGACCCGTCTAAACGGAAAACTCCAAGAACAAAATAGGTTCAGAATTACAAAATAGTGCCAGGCGAGTTGTCCGAAATGAATATGCACCAAAAATAGAAATTACCAAGGATAGAAAACGCGGATATTACACCTCGCGGTCGTGCTTGATTCTTCCGTTCCGTTCGTTGTCGTCTCCCTTTTCGTTAGCATCGGGCGTTCCGAAGCTTCCCGGTTGAGCCGTATCCGTTCGTGGTTCCGTGCTCGTGGTATCGAGGCAAGTACCTTGCCCATACTTTTCTCGTTTTATGGATATGATGATCGGTGGTCGTCTTGATGTGTTTGTTTGGTTATTTGAAATGAATTTTCAAAAGATTTCGGTTTGGCCTCGTTAAAGGCTTTCTTTCAAATGCGTGTGCGTTTTGTGAACGGCGTGTTTTGGGAATTGATTATGATTTGATTATTTTGAACGTTGAAGGATTTGATGATGATACTCCTATTGTTTAAAGTTATGGAATCGTGTATTCCGTATTTAATCTTGTTATTGTGTTTTCAAGAGTTTGATAATGGTGTCGAGTTAATGGCCATCTCTAGTGAGTATTCTTAATGAACTTACATTCTTAGCATGTTAGTATTGCATGAGTAACGTGTGTGTGTGTATGCTCACTGCGGGTTAGATCCGACGGGGTCTCGGTAGGGCTCCACGAAGCTGTGGAACCGCGAGCTTGCTTTTAACCACTGTGGGTTAGATCCGACGGGGTCTCGGCAGGATCCACGAAGGCGTGGGTCCGCGGTTAATTGTGGTGCATTTTACAAATGTGGTTTGATCATTGGCATTTCCGGAAATGAGTGCTTTTGAACGGCTTTCATGATTGCATGCATTGACTAAGTGTGTAAGAGGTAAGTTGTTCGTTTGGCCTACTTGGCTAGGATGGCTCTAGAGTATTTTGTTGTTTGTTTTAAATCCTTTATTTGTGGATTTTGATGTTGGGAGACGAACCTTGTGGTCGTTCTTGTGTACTGTGAGTTGATGAGATTTGGGGCTAAAATCCCAATGGTTTTGTAAAAGTCATTTTATGGATTGGGGCTAAAATCCCAACATTTTTGTAAAAGTCATTTTACGGATTTGGGGCTAAAATCCCAACGGTTTGGTAAAGGTGATTTTACGGAAAGTAAACTTTTGGGGCGGTGACCCCTTTTGTCTTGTGGATTTTGAAAAGTAGGATTTGATAATCCTAAATTGTTTTCTATTAAAACTCTCGATGGCAATCTAAACCATTTTATAAATCATTTCCATTGATTTATGATATTTCGACTTTGAAATGTTTTCTCAAATTCTTGCCTCGGGAAGTATTTTTCATTTCGTTTGGATCTTTGAGGATTCCTGGTTATTGTTATTCGTGGAATGTGAATTGTATGGCTCGTATTTGCACTTTGTTCTTGCACTAGCAAAACAGTGGAGTTTTGCTAACCCCCGAGTATTCGGGGGGTGGATGTCTGTTTTTGCATTCAGGTTTTGGAGCATAACACAGGGTCGGCACGAAGGATGATGAAAGATGATCGATACTAATCACATGAGGAACCATACTTTGTTTATTGGTTCAGTTGTACTCTATTTTTCCGCTGCTATATTTTCCCGTTGTACGGGTGTGGTTGTATTTTGACCCCTGCGTGGGCATGAGTTGTATTTGAGCTGTATGTATTTATTGAAAGACCAAATCGGTCTACTGAGTCGTTTTAGCCTTAAAGGCATGGTTGAGTTGTTATATGTCGTTACCAGCCTGGTAGATCCTTGAGGAAAGGTTCTACGGCGTGTAATATCCCTGAGCGGATTGGGGGTGTTACATAAATGGTATCGGAGCTTAGGTTGTGGAAACCTAGGCTGTCGGGTCAAGTCGTGTTGTTTGAGTCTTGTTTCGTCGGATTTTATCTGACTGAGTCGTGTCGCGACGCGTCGTTTGAGTTTGTTGGTCGTGATTAGTATCGTGGGGCGATCATCATCTTCGTGCGGCCTGTGGAAGTAAGTCTCCCTTCTTGTGTTGTGCCTCGTGTGACACGAGCTGTTTTTATGATTATTTGTTAAGTGATGGAATCCTTATGTGGATCTTGATTTCACGTTATGTATTTAGTCGACTCTCGTACTTGATTTATACGGGAGTGTAAGTCGCTTGTGATGTCTTTTTATTGTTGTTTTTGTCCGTTCTTGATGATTTTCGAATCGATTTGCACGTTTACAAGTTCTCTTGTGGAAGCTTTGTGCTTATACACGTTCGACTTGTTCACTAGCTTGATGCGGGAGGGTCCTTAGAGACCTCGAATGGGGTCAGTGGTTTTGTTCTGAATCCTAGGCGGTCTTCGACTGTGGTATTTTATCGTTTGTTTCCATTTAAAGACATGTATTGTCCTGATTTTAAACGTTTTGATGGGTGTACTAGGAGTTGTTTTAGTGAACGTCGATATGCGTGAGTTTTGGGCATTCTGGCCTATTGGATTTTTGAAAACCTTGAGTATCTTAGAAAAAAATAAAATTCGAGACATATTTTTCAAATGAGTTATTTTCTTGTGGTACATCCAAGGTGCCACAATATATTCCAAAATTTTTCTACCTCGAGGACCAAAATGTTTTGAGATATTTTCAATGTTTTAGAAACACTTTTATTTAGACCCAAGGGTCAAATATTTTGAAAGTTTTCACTAAGAGAAAATGTCCTCATTTTTTTTATCAAATGCGAAATGGTTCTCCAAAGTCTCGATAACAATGTTTCACGTTTGTACTTTTTGAAAGGTGATACTCAAGATCAACCGGTGTTCTTCTAAATTATTTTCAAAATGAGGTTTTCGTTTTTAAAACCGATCCATTCCCGTTTGAGGGCTGGGTATATATGTATGATGTTCGCGTTGTCATTTTGATGTTTGCTCCCGAGTATGACCGAATTGGCGGTGTGAGCGTTGAGTCGTTTTCCACACATTTGTTGTGTTAGCCCTCTGTGAGAGGTGGAATGTTGGTGTTGAATGTTGTCGCCTCGTGGTGATTTCTGCGTTGTCGCGCATGTGCGAGCTGTTAAAGCTTGGTTTGGTATGACCGTGTGCATCGGTGATCGTTCCGTTATGTGTCAGTTGTTTAATGTCTTGTTACCTTGCTCCTGTTTTTGTGAATTTCGTGGACGAGGTCGGAGGTAATGCCCGTACTATTTTGACTTCGGTATTTTCTCTTTCTCCAGACTATCGATTCGCTCATGTTCGTTGATACTTTCTGAACTTGTTCTGTATTTCGATTTCATCATCTGAACGAACCGTGATCTTGTTGTGGGTCGATCTGGTTATCGCTGTGACTTTTTCGGGTTCGGTTCGACTCTTGTGAACCTTGTCCGGGAGTGACATCATCTGGTTCTATTAGTTCTTTTATTCGAAGTGGATCGGATTTGGAACTCTTGTGTTTTCGACTTTGTCGACTCATCATGTTCATTGACATTTTCTGAGCCTGTCCTGCCCCTTGCTTTTGTTGATCGAACGAGGGTGGTATTTCGGAATTACTCGTTCGTCGTTGTGACCTTTCAATCATTATTCCCTTTCCTGTGGATCTCATGCGAGTGTGTATCTTGTTGTTCTCACCGGATCATGTTTTGTCTCGAGTCGAGGTGTGAACCTCGGAGTTGTCGGCTGAACCTTATTGTTCTTCGTGATCCGAACATGATCGTTCGATTTTTATTGTCTCGATCTTTTTGGTTCGATCGTTTGATTGTTCGGTTTTGTTGATCCGTTTGTGATTGTTGAGCGTTCGGACTCCTTCCAAATTTCCTTAAGTTCGGGAAATTAGTCTCGTTTCGATCTTCCAACCCACAGGCGGTGGAATTCCGTATTTGTTCAGCGTGTGGCTCATGTTTTGATTGATATACCGTTGGGTTGGTCAATCGTATTGATTTTCGTTGGTTGTGTTTTGTGATTGTTCGGATAATCGACTTGATTGTATTATCTGTTTGATGACACTTGTCACTTGTTGATTTTATTATGTCTCTATCGGTGGCATTGTGTTGGTCGCCCGGGCGTGTTTTCACGCCGTTTATTCCTTTGCGTTGCTTGTAACGTTTACGATGGGCGTAAGTTACGCATTTCTTGTGTATCTCGTTGAGTTTTCCACTGGCGGGGATATTGCTTCTCCTACTTGTTTTAAGTTTCGGGACGAAACTTCTTTTAAGGAGGGTAGAATGTAATATCCGCAATTTCAATTTCGGTAATTTTCTTTTTTGGTGTATTTCTCGATCGTAGTGACCCTCGTGTACCTTTCGGTGTGTCCTTCCTGTCAACCGTTGAACCGTATTCTCGTTATTGTTGTGCGGAACCGCCGTTTCGGTTGCCGCGAATCCATTTCGTGTTATTGGTTCCCAAATATTGATTCCTATCATTTTATTCTCTTTCCGGATCATTTTCATCATTTTGGGGCCCAAAGGGGGTGTGGGCCGCGACACAAGATGTGTGTGCCGCGGCACAAAAATTTCTTCGATTGTTGGTCAAGCGGCGTATGCAGTGTGCGCGGCACACCCATCGATGCCGCGGCACGATGCGAAGTCGGTGCCGCGGCACACCCGTCGTGCCGCGGCACACCGTGTGACATCTGCGACCAAAACCGCTTTGTCTGGGTGCCGCGGCACGCAGCCGTGCTTGACACCGCCGAACCACAGGAGTAATTTTTGGCACGTGCCGCGGCACACCTCACAGTGCCGCGGCACACAATGCGGTCAACCCCTATAATTGCGTTGTTTTGAGCGTAATCTGCTCATTTCCTCCTTCTTCTTCCTGCGACGCGAGAGAGTGAGAGAGAGGAGAGTTCCTCATTATTATCGATTGGGAGTTGATTTTCATCATTCTTCTTCGGTTGTGGCTTGACAATCAATCCAATGCGTGTTCTACGGATCTTAGTACTTGAATCTCCAAAGGTAATATCTCTAGAACCCTATTTTCGACTAAATTGGGGGTTTTGGGATTTTCTTCCGATTCGTTCCGTTTTGTTGGTGGATTCATGGTGTATACGATTAATATTGTTAGTATCTTTAGTTTTCCTACGGATTCATGGATATTTTGTGGATTTTTACGGAATCAAGAGGGTTTGGTTGTAGTCCGCCCTCGTTGTTATTTTTGGTACGAATATACATGAATCGTTTTCAGGTGTATTCCATTTCCGTAATCGTTTAGAAGTGGTTGTGATTGTGCTATTCGAATCGTTAGGTTCATTTTCGTCGGTTCCTCGCGGTCGTGCTTGATTCTTCCGTTCCGTTCGTTGTCGTCTCCCTTTTCGTTAGCATCGGGCGCCCAAGCTTCCGGTTGAGCCGTATCCGTTCGTGGTTCCGTGCTCGTGGTATCGAGGCAAGTACCTTGCCCATACTTTTCTCGTTTTATGGATATGATGATCGGTGGTCGTCTTGATGTGTTTGTTTGGTTATTTGAAATGAATTTTCAAAAGATTTCGGTTTGGCCTCGTTAAAGGCTTTCTTTCAAATGCGTGTGCGTTTTGTGAACGGCGTGTTTTGGGAATTGATTATGATTTGATTATTTTGAACGTTGAAGGATTTGATGATGATACTCCTATTGTTTAAAGTTATGGAATCGTGTATTCCGTATTTAATCTTGTTATTGTGTTTTGAAGAGTTTGATAATGGTGTCGAGTTAATGGCCATCTCTAGTGAGTATTCTTAATGAACTTACATTCTTAGCATGTTAGTATTGCATGAGTAACGTGTGTGTGTGTATGCTCACTGCGGGTTAGATCCGACGGGGTCTCGGTAGGGCTCCACGAAGCTGTGGAACCGCGAGCTTGCTTTTAACCACTGTGGGTTAGATCCGACGGGGTCTCGGCAGGGATCCACGAAGCTGTGGGTCCGCGGTTAATTGTGGTGCATTTTACAAATGTGGTTTGATCATTGGCATTTCCGGAAATGAGTGCTTTTGAGCGGCTTTCATGATTGCATGCATTGACTAAGTGTGTAAGAGGTAAGTTGTTCGTTTGGCCTACTTGGCTAGGATGGCTCTAGAGTATTTTGTTGTTTGTTTTAAATCCTTTATTTGTGGATTTTGATGTTGGGAGACGAACCTTGTGGTCGTTCTTGTGTACTGTGAGTTAATGAGATTTGGGGCTAAAATCCCAATGGTTTTGTAAAAGTGATTTTATGGATTGGGGCTAAAATCCCAACGGTTTGGTAAAGGTGATTTTACGGAAAGTAAACTTTTGGGGCGGTGACACCTTTTGTCTTGTGGATTTTGAAAAGTAGGATTTGATAATCCTAAATTGTTTTCTATTAAAACTCTCGATGGCAATCTAAACCGTTTTATAAATCATTTCCATTGATTTATGATATTTCGACTTTGAAATGGTTTCTCAAATTCTTGCCTCGGGAAGTATTTTTCGTTTCGTTTGGATCTTTGAGGATTCCTGGTTATTGTTATTCGTGGAATGTGAATTGTATGGCTCGTATTTGCACTTTGTTCTTGCACTAGCAAAACAGTGGAGTTTTGCTAACCCCCGAGTATTCGGAGGGTGGATGTCTGTTTTTGCATTCAGGTTTTGGAGCATAACACAGGGTCGGCACGAAGGATGATGAAAGATGATCGATACTAATCACATGAGGAACCGTACTTTGTTTATTGGTTCAGTTGTACTCTATTTTTCCGCTATATTTTCCGTTATGCAGGTGTGGTTGTATTTTGACTGCGTGGGCATGAGTTGTATTTGAGCTGTATGTATTTATTGAAAGACCAAATCGGTCTACTGAGTCGTTTTAGCCTTAAAGGCATGGTTGAGTTGTTATATGTCGTTACCAGCCTGGTAGATCCTTGAGGAAAGGTTCTACGGCGTGTAATATCCCTGAGCGGATTGGGGGTGTTACAGTGTCGGACGACACGGCCGAGTTCGGCCGGCAGTGATCGGCCAATAACGAGCGGGTGAGCTAAAACGATCATAACTCTCTCGTCCGGACTCCGATTGACTCACCGTTTGAACCATTGGAAAGCTAACTCGATGCTCTATAATATTACAAAGATTTAGAATTTTTGGAGTTACCAAAAATTAATGGTGACTTTACAAAGTCGAACTCCCACGTGAAAAAGTCGATTAAGGACACGGAACTCAACAAAACGACACTGAAACGAACTCGGATGACAAAAAGTGCAGAATTAATCATTCTCGGAATGACGAAACGGTCATGATAGAGTTGTCAAAACGAACTTCCTCCGAAAAAAGAAAATTACCGAAATTCGAAATTGCGGATATTACATTCCACCCTCCTTAAAAGAAGTTTCGTCCCGAAACTTAAAACAAGTAGGGGGGAGCAATATACCCGCCAGGAAAACTCGACGAGATACACCAAAAACAGAAAACTCACGTCCAACGGCGAAATGCTGCAAGAAACGCAAAGAGACATACGGCGTGAAAACACGCTCCACGACGACCAACACAACGTCGCCGTTAGGGATATAATAAAACCAACAAATGACAAGCGTCATCAAATGGATAATACAATCAAGTCAATTATCCGAACAATCACAAAACACAACGAACGAAAATCAATACGATTGACCAACCCAACGGTACATCAATCAAAACGCGAGCCAATCGCTGAACAAATACGGAATTCCACCGCTCAAGGGTTGGAAGATCGAAAACGAGACTAATTTCCCGAACTTGAGGGAATTAGGAAGGAGCCTGAATGCTCAACAATCACGAAACGAGAACAAAACCGAACAAACAAATGATCGAGACAACAAAAATCGAACAATCATGTGCGAAATACGAAGGATAATAAAATTCAAACAACAACCCCAAGGTTCACATCTCGACTCGAGACAATATATGATCCGGTCCACTTCGAATAAAAGAACTAGTAGAACCAAAAGATGTTACTTCAGAACAAGGTTCACAAGAATCGAACCGAACTCGGAAAGTTACAGCGATAACCAGATTGACCCAAAACAAGATCACACCTCGTCCGATCGATGAAACCGAAATACAGAACAAGTTCAGTAAGTATCAACGAACACGAACGAGTCGATAGAATCGAGAAAGAGAAAATGCAGGAGTCTAAAAACAACACGGGTACTACATTCGACCTCTTATAAAAGAAGGTCGCCCCCGCAACTCACAACAGCGAAATCAAGGTGATGACACAACAAGAAACCGACAGAAACATCCTTCGAAGGCCTCTCAAAGCCGATTCCATGATGGTCTTTGAAGCGCGAACTCCGAAAGTCTCGGTAGCCAATTCACAAAATCAATTCGGTGTCCTCGAGTCCACACTTGAAATGTGTTACCGAGAAGGACAATTTACACGTGCATGCCCGCACATCATGGTTGAAACGTCTCTCGGCATACAAAATACAGATGCTAGATACAATGGAACTAACACCGCAAAACAACATACCGGAGATGCCAACTCAGCATAGCATATCAACGCATACAAAAATCACAACAACGGCATCGTTCGACGATTACAACGGCCCGAACGATAACCAGCACATAATCACAAAACATCATGGAACAATCACACATATATACGAACATACCAACCCAAGCTTCAACAGCTCACACTCGCGTGTCAACACGCAAATCACCACGAGGCGATAAACAGAAACACCGGTTCACACCTCTCACGGAGGGATAACAAAACATATGCGTGGCGAACGACTCAAAGTTCACACCACCAATTCAATCACAATTCGGGGTTAACACTAACGAAAGTTCGAAAACCATACACGCATTTCCGGTCATAGCAGAATGATAGGTTTTAAAAACGAGAACCACCTTTTGAAAACAGTTTGGAAACAACAGTTGATCTTGAGTATCATTTTACAAAAAGTAGTACAAACACCTTTATCGAGACTTTGAAAATCATCTTGCGTTTGAACAAAAATGAGGACACCTTTCCTTTAGTGAAAAACTTTCAAAATATTCGACCCTTGGGTCTAAGCAATCGCATTTGAAAATATCTCAAAAAATATTTTTGGTCCTCAACCGGAAATTTTTTGAAATGTATTGCGGCATTAGAAAACACCTTGAAACACCGCAAGAAAATAATTCGTTTTAAAAGTACGTCTCGAATTTTAATTTTCTAAGATACTCAAGGTTTTCAAAAATAATTCAATGGGCTAGAATGCCCAAAAATTTCAGGTAATTACACGGAACAATATAGCGTCGTGGGTCCTGCGCCGAACCCACCAGCTAAAAACCATTCACAAAACGCCAAAAGGCCGATGACGGTAATATTTCAAAACTCACAAAATCCATTTACAAAATACTAAATTCCGTCATAAGAATTTCGCCAAAATGATCAAGGCCATAATGCCAAAAACTCGGTTAAGGGAATTGATTTTGAAATAAAACTCGATCGGTAAAATACGAAAGCCATTCTGAGAAGAACTCACGCAATGGATAAAAGAAATAAAGTCAAACATGCACAAGACAAAGAACACTACTCCTCATATGAACGAAAAATGGGAGTCAAATAATCACGTATCACGAAATCAAAATCCATAAGAGGATTCCGTCAATTAACTCATAATCAAAAAAATAGCTCGTGTCACACGAGGCACAACAAAAAGAAGGGAGACTTACATCCACAGGTCGCACGAAGATGATGATCGCCCCACGATACTAATCACAACAAACCAACTCAGACGACGCGTCGCGACACGACTTAGTCAGACAAAATCAGACGAGACAAAAACTCAATCGACACCACTAACCCGAGAGCCTTGGTTTCCTCAACCTAAGCTCCGATACCATTCTTAACACCCCAATCCGCTCAGGATATTACACGCCGTAGAACCTTTCCTCAAGGATCTACCAGTGGTAACAACATATAACAACTCAACCATGCCTTTAAGGCTAAAATGACTCGAGACCGATTTGGTCTTTCAATAAATACTTACAACTCGAATACAACTCATGCCCACGCAGGTCAAAATCTGACCGCACCGTCTGGCGGAAACAAATCTGCAGCGGAAAAGAAAAGACAACTAGACCAATACGACATCAACGGATCCTCGTGGGATTAGTATCGTTCAGCTTTCATCATCCTGCGTGCCGACCCTATGCCATGCTCCAAAACACGAATGCAAAATAGACATCCACCCCCCGAATACTCGGGGGTTAGCAAAACTCCACTGTTTTGCTAGTGCAAGTATAAAATACGAAAACGAGCCATACATATCATACTCCACGGAACATGTTAATCATAAACATACTTCCCGAGGTAAATCACTTAATCAAAACGGTTAAATCGAAAGATAGGGATAAACCCGATATACATCTTGTGAAAACATTTTACGATCTCCGGAGTTTTGAAAACACATTGGGATTTAAGAATTCTCAAACCTTTCAAAACGTTTAGGGACACAGCCCAAAAGTCATTTTCCCAAAACATAAATCCGATAACAACAAATGGGGTCCACGACCCGATCATACCATAACAACCTGTTTCCACAGATTATTCGCGTCCCGTGCTAGCAAGCCACGGACCTCAGATGCTCCCGTAGAACAAACCCGAGTGAATAATGTTGGGATTCAGTGCCTAAAACGAAGGCCCAGCGGAAGCGGTAAAACGAAAATTAATTCGATCCGAATCCCTACGAGGATCGATCGAGCTACGTATATATGAATATATAAACGAAAAGCAAGAGTCGTAAGAAACTAACCCTCGAAGTCCGTTGATTAAATGGTAACCTTCTCTTGAGCTATTCCCCAAGCTCTTGAACGATCCAACGCCGAAAGCACCGCGTCTCTACTTGCCACGCGCCGGAGAAACAACCGGAACGACAATCACCTTGCTATCCTCCGAGGATACGGCTAGAGCTAAGTGATGAAGCTTCCAATATGAAATTATAACACTCTAAGTGTATAACTCACAATCTCTCTTTTATTTCTCAATTTTCTTCCAAGAAAAATCAAGAACTTGATGAATAAAGAGGAAGATGATGAAGAAGACTTGGAGAAGTCTTTTCTCTCTCTCTACACTCAAAGCTCACGTTGGAATCAAAGTGACATGAGGTGAGAAGTCTTCCTCTCTTTATTCTATTTCCACTCACATGATACATCTCATTATTATGAGAATCTAAGCCCCACAAAGTCATCTTTTTCATATAAAATGAAAACAACAAGACAAGAGGAAAGTGGGTGGAAATTAGGGGGGTGGCTACCATGCAGAAACGGATGAGTTCGGTTCGTTTCGGACTCCCGTGAGTCCAAATAGATAAACTACGATTCCGTTCTGATGTATTTGTATCGATTAATTAATCCAATTAATTAAACATATCAAATACAAAATAACATAATTAATTTCTCCAAGAAATAATTATATTCATGAATTAAATTACTCACCCAGTGATATATTTAATCCATTAAGCCGTAAATCAATTTATCCGATAAATCGATTTAAACATCCAATGTCCCAAATTAGATATCAAATATCTAATATTCATAATGAGAGAATTAGCTCGATTCATTCCGTTGTCAATCCTAATGCGCGACTCGGTAGGTCCGCCTCGATCGAGAATGGGAGGAACCAAGAGTAGTAGCACCACCTAGCGGCTGGTGGCCTACACTGCACTTACCGAGAACGAATGATTGGGATCATTCAAGAACCATTCTCACGTGAATACCGGTATACGTATAAACCCTTCTTTCAAATGTCCCGATCAAGTTATAGGGTCACGGTCGGTCAAACCATATCTACTTGACGCTATGCATGCGTTAATGCAAATCGAGATCATCGAGTCATCGTGTATCTAATACAACTAGCTCCAATGCTTTGGCCAAAGACTTATGATCTCATCGCAATAACCGCATAGGACATATAACCCGCTCACTAACGGGAGAAAGAATTCTATCTTGGTATTCAAGGACTGCTACTTGCCCATCAAGATGCACGTCGAGGTTGACCCCGCCTTCGGTTTACGTGGTCGAACTACTCTAATGAAAATCTTGACGTCACAAGCACATCCCTACTAAATCCTCAAGTCGAAGGTTCACGAATACCTATCACAACCTTTCGATTCCGTCATTGACTGTCCCGGAGTGAAATCCATGTGACGAATCGAGGGTGAGTCGGTTCGAGTATACTAATCCAATTAGCATACCTATAACGTGTGCTCCCACTAACCATTAGTGTTCGACAGGCACTCTCCATGTCAAAGAACACGTCATACAAGTCTTCACATAAACTTAACGCCCGGTCAAGTTTCATCGACTTGCGAACGATTAAGTATTTGAGCTATAACCTTTCCAGTGCCGACCCTTTATCCAATAAGGAGTGGAACGTTTTGCTCTCAAATACATGGACTAGTTTCTATATGTTTATTTACGAGTTAGGAATGAAAGAAACTACAAGTAAATAAAGAAACATTCATTTGCCTTATATAAATGGTTTAAATAATTACAAGTACAATGACCTCACTCAACAACCTCCTCGAGTGGCATTCGAGGGCATACTCCTAACAATATCCCACTTGCACTCAATGAAACACACTATTTTATATAATAACAATTTTCTCCAGATGACGCTCCAAGCTATTCTTAGATAGTGGCTTGGTCAGTGGATCGGCGACGTTGTCGGCCGAGTCTACTCTATGCAAGACAATGTATCCCTTGCGAACAAATTCTCTTACGAGATGATACTTCCTCTCAATATGTTTGGTCTGTTGTGAAACCTCGGCTCCTTGGCACATGCTCTGACTCCGTCGTTGTCGCAGACAATGGAATAGGCGGCTCGGACATGGTATCATTTGAAGTTCTCCTAGAAACTTCTTAATCCAGAACCCTTCCTTAGAAGCCTCCGAGGCCGCTTGATACTCACCTGACAGTGGAATCGGCGGTCGCGCTTTGCTTGGCACTACGCCAAGATACTGCTCCTCCATTAAGAGTAAATATGTAGCCGAAGTGGACATCGAGTCGTCCTTCGTCCTTGGAAGTCCGAATCGGTGAATCCCACCACATCGATTCTCCACCGCCATACATTAGAACCATATCTCTAGTCCTTCTTAAGTACTTGAGAACGTTCTTTACGGCGATCAATGTTCCCTACAGGTTTGCACGAAACCTACTCACCACGCTTACGGCATGCGCGATGTCGTCTTGTACACAACATAGCATACATAAGGCTACCACGGCCGAAGCATATGGTATATTACTCATTTCCTTTCGTTGTTCCTCACTTTGAGGACACATCTTCAAGGTGAGTTTTATTCCATGTCGCATCGGTAGGAACCCTCTTTTAGAATCATCCATCTTAAATCGCTTTAAGATCTTATCTATATAGAGGGCTTGGGAAAGGCCTATTGTTCTCTTCGCTCTATCCGGTAGAGTCGAATACCAAGAATATAGGTTGCTTCTCCCAAGTCTTTCATGGAGAAATTACTCGAAAGCCAAGCTTTCCACGTAACCGAGCATTCCCACATCATTTCCTATTAGTAGAATGTCATCTACATATAGTACTAAGAATGCGATCTTGCTCCCACTAACCTTCTTGTATACACAAGGTTCCTCTTCATTTTGCACGAATTCAAACTCTTTGACCGCCTCGTCAAAGCGAAGGTTCCAAATACGCGACGCTTGCTTCATCCATAAATGGAACGTCAAGCTTGCACACTTTACGAATATCGACTTCGGACACAAAGCCTTTGCTGCTCCATATAGATTTCCTCCTCGAGGAATCCATTAAGGAAAGCCGTCTTTACGTCCATTTGCCATATCTCATAATCGTGGTAGGCAGCTATAGCAAGCATCATGCGAATAGACTTGATCATGGCTACGGGCGAGAAGGTATCGTGGTAATCGATCCCTTCCTTTTGGGTATAACCCTTTGCCACAAGCCTGGCCTTATAGGCGTCAACCTTGCCATCACCATCAGTCTTTCTCTTGTAGATCCACTTGTTCCCAATAGGCAATATGCCCTTGGGGCGGTCTACTAGAGTCCAGACCTGATTGACATGCATCGAGTCTATCTCAGCTTCCATAGCTTCACGCCATTTCGCGGAGTCTACATCCACCATCGCTTGGTCATAGGTTGTTGGGTCGGTCTCTTGGATATCACTTGGAACCTCATGGAGACCCAGCTCCTCCAAGTGCACAAGCCCATACCTCTCAGGTAAATGAGACACCCTACTAGACCTACGAGGTGGTTGTACTTGTGTTTCAGAAAGTTCGGTTCCAGTTTCTTGCACAGGTGTCTCTCGAGGAGTTTCATTGTATTCTTCTAAAGAAATACTTATACCTGCTCCGCCTTCCTGAATGAACTCATCTTCCAGGAAGTGTGCTTGTAAAGCAACAATGATTCTTCGATCTTCGGGCATGTAGAATAGATATCCCATCGTCCCAGATGGGAATCCAATGAAACGTCCCTTCGCAGACCTAGCTTCCAACTTTTCCACCTTAGTCTTCTTTACATAGGCGGGACATCCCCAAATCCTAATATGATTAAGACTTGGTTTCCTTCCTTCCCACATCTCATGTGGAGTTTTAGGAACGGATTTAGAAGGACATCTGTTCAAGATATACGCGGCGATCAGTGCATACCCCACGTAAATCGGCAAGTCAAGATAGCCCAAGATGGAACGGACCATGTTCAACAGGTCCGGTTCCTTCTTTCGACACACCATTTAACTGAGGAGTACCTGGAGGTGTTAGTTGTGAAACTATTCCATGTTCCTTAAGGAACTCGTCAAACTCCGTACTCATATACTCGCCACCTCGGTCCGACCGAAGTGCTTTGATATGATTACCAGTTTGTTTCTCGACTAGGGCCTTGAATTCCTGGAATTTCTCAAAGGCCTCGGATTTATGTTTCATTAAGTATACATAACCATACCTAGTATGATCATCTGTAAACGTAATGAAATATTGATATCCGTCACGTCTTTGCTTCCAAAGCACCACATACATCGGTATGGATTAATCCCGATTTATCAGCGGCTCTTTGAAATGTCCCTGTGAAGGGGACTTAGTCATTTTGCCTTTAAGGCAAGATTCACAAGTAGGAAAGGGATCCGATCCCAATGGACCCATAAGTCCATCTTTTCCATCTTGTAAACCTTGGTCCGACCAACATGACCAAGTCTAAGATGCCATTTCAAAACTTGATTGGTTTCATCCCTACCGCGTTTTCTAGTTATAGTATTCACAACTACTTTGTTGCTGAGATTTAGATGATACAATCCATTCAACAATGTAGCAAGACCCACTAGTTTATTTCTAAAATAAATTTTGCAGAACCATCACCAATGAAAAATGAAAAGCCTTTTCGGTCCATGACCGAATGGATACAATGTTTTTGTGCCCCTTGGGCAAAACAAGTACATCTTCTAAAGTCAAAACAAAGCCGGATTCTAAACCCAAAAGAAGTGATCCTATGTCGGTCGCCTCGACACTATGCCCGCTTCCGACCGTGATCATAACTTCTCCCGGCTCCAAGCTTCCTACTTTGTTCCGATCCGATTCACGGTACAAATATGAGAACTAGCACGAGAATCCAAGATCCGAGAAGTAGAAAATACGTAGCGAGAACAATTTGTTTCCAAAACTAAAAGTTACAGACTAAGTGCCATGAAGAATCGGACAGTCTCTAGCCCAATGGCCCAGCTCACCGCACTTGAGACAAGCATCCTTCTTCTTCTTGTTCTTTGGAACCATCGGGGCCTTGCCCTTACCCTTAAGGTCCTTAGCTTGTGGTCTAGTCCGCTTCTTGGTCTTTTTCTTCTTATTCTTAGACTTCCGAAGTCGTAAGAAATCACAAGAGCAGACTCCTTCATCCGCGGAGTCTTCATCTCGAGCGAGTCACAAGTTTGTTCATTAGCCCGACTAAATTACATGCAATCTCATTGCGGTTGAAGTTCATAACAAAGCTGTGAGAAGGAATCGGGAGAGACCGTAGGATAAGGTCGGTTTGGAGAGAAGTATCCATTTTAAAATCAAGAGCCTCCAATCTCTCGATCATGGATATCATTTTGAGGACGTGTTCCCAACCTTCTCACCTTCCTTCATCCTTGCACCGAGCGATTGCTTGGATATCTCATATCTAGCAGTTCTACTATGCTCACCATAAAGCTCGGTTAAGTGAGATAAAATCGCTAGCGAAGTCATTTTCTCATGAGCTCTCGAAGCTCATTAGACATGGAAGCCATCATATAAGCACGGACTTTCACGTCATCCTTAACCGACTTTTCGTGGTTTTCAATCTCTTCTGATTGGCTCGGGTCCGCACAGAGGCGCCGAATGTCCGTTTCCAAGACGTATCCCAGTGCCTCTATCCGAGGACAATCATCGGTTGGAGCCAATCCACAAAGTTAGGTCCCATTAAGGTGTTCTTTTGAGTAGAATTGCGAGTGGATTCATTGTCATATTGAGATTTATGCGCATTAAGTATAACAGTTAGTTAGTGACTCATTTAATTATGTTAGTATAGAATTAAGGTCTTTTCTATTCTTGTTACCCGGCTCCCACTATTTTTATCGGAATAACACACTCCCATGTGAAATCCGAAGTATCGTCGCTCTACTTCTTAGTGGTGATCGAGTTCTTTATAAATCTTAATAGAGAACCGAGCAGTTTCTAGTCTATTAATTTTCATAAAGTGGTGTCCAACACCAACCCATCTAATGGATGATTCGATCTTCTTTTTCCCCTTGTTCACTCCCCTCAACCTATACGGTTTCTATGGTTCGTGAACAAGTTAAGTTTATACCATCGACGCAAATCGGTTTCACAATTGAATCTTATCCAGAACCTATCGTGTTTCTAGGGATAAAATTTGCTCCAACCGAAGGCATCCAATGCGCTCCGGTAATTTATCCGTCCTCCCGACGACTACCCCGATAACTCGGAAGCATAGCACATCCGGTTTAGATTTCAATTTCAAAACTCGATGGAGGAAGGAAAACCTGAAACCTTATAAACTTAATTATTTGTTGTGGGAGAATTATCGCGATTAACGTTACACTTTGCACATTAATCGTTTAAGCGCGTTTGTGGCATTCATACAATATGAAACAACCAATCACAACCTAGTTGCTACCAACATGTGGTTCATGGACCGTTCTGAAAACAAAAACTCCGTAATCTAATTACAAGTCTTCGTCTTGAATCTTCGTCTTCTCGAAATGGATCTTCCTCCGGTCTTCGTCATTACATATAAATTTTACATTGAAAATTGCATCCTAGATACAAATTTTTCTAGTAAAATAAATAGGCTCAAAACGGCCTTTACAACCCAATCGAATAAAACGAACGATTCAAAAACTAAGTCCACGAACCACATCCCCATTCAAAAGCATTCATTCAATAAATACTAAATAAATGGAAAGCGTAGAGATACATTGATCCAATCAACAATACGAACCGATCCAATCGATTCACACAATCGGTAATATAATAACGTTCAAAATAATTCGGTCGACCATAAATATTCCAATTAATCAAATTTCCCTTATAAAATGAAATACCATAAATCATTTTAATCATATTAAATCCAATTTAACATGCGGGAGATTAATTTTCAAGAATACACGAAAAAATCGAGCCGGGGCGAAATTGGCCTGCCATGGCCGAGTCACTGCCGGCAGCATGCCGGCAGACATGCCAGGCATGGCCGATCACGATCGGCAGCGTCCGGCCGGGCACGGCCCGTGTCTCCTGACACGGTCGGGTCTGCCTGGCAGTGGCCTGGGGGCTGCCTGACACGGCCCGTGTCACCAGACACGGCCGAGTCACCGTGGCAGCTTCCTGCCCTTTGTCCGAAAAGTCGTCCGACGACGATTCGGAGCTCGATTTTCGACCGGATATCCAATATCAATATTTTTCAACATTCATATCTTCAATATAAGTCATATTTCCAAGAAATTAAGATTTATATTTAGACATAAACTTACGAAAAATATAACTACAACGAACGTAAAAATATATACCACGATTATGACTAAAATGATTCCAAATCATTCACCATCTAATCAAGCATTCCAAATGCTAATATCGTATATACGATCGCAAGACCTACGCTCCGATACCACTGTTGGGATTCGGTGCCTAAAACGAAGGCCCAGCGGAAGCGGTAAAACGAAAATTAATTCGATCCGAATCCCTACGAGGATCGATCGAGCTACGTATATATGAATATATAAACGAAAAGCAAGAGTCGTAAGAAACTAACCCTCGAAGCCCGTTGATTAAATGGTAACCTTCTCTTGAGCTATTCCCCAAGCTCTTGAACGATCCAACGCCGAAAGCACCGCGTCTCTACTTGCCACGCGCCGGAGAAACAACCGGAACGACAATCACCTTGCTATCCTCCGAGGATACGGCTAGAGCTAAGTGATGAAGCTTCCAATATGAAATTATAACACTCTAAGTGTATAACTCACAATCTCTCTTTTATTTCTCAATTTTCTTCCAAGAAAAATCAAGAACTTGATGAATAAAGAGGAAGATGATGAAGAAGACTTGGAGAAGTCTTTTCTCTCTCTCTACACTCAAAGCTCACGTTGGAATCAAAGTGACATGAGGTGAGAAGTCTTCCTCTCTTTATTCTATTTCCACTCACATGATACATCTCATTATTATGAGAATCTAAGCCCCACAAAGTCATCTTTTTCATATAAAATGAAAACAACAAGACAAGAGGAAAGTGGGTGGAAATTAGGGGGGTGGCTACCATGCAGAAACGGATGAGTTCGGTTCGTTTCGGACTCCCGTGAGTCCAAATAGATAAACTACGATTCCGTTCTGATGTATTTGTATCGATTAATTAATCCAATTAATTAAACATATCAAATATAAAATAACATAATTAATTTCTCCAAGAAATAATTATATTCATGAATTAAATTACTCACCCAGTGATATATTTAATCCATTAAGCCGTAAATCAATTTATCCGATAAATCGATTTAAACATCCAATGTCCCAAATTAGATATCAAATATCTAATATTCATAATGAGAGAATTAGCTCGATTCATTCCGTTGTCAATCCTAATGCGCGACTCGGTAGGTCCGCCTCAGTCAGCAATGGGAGGAACCAAAGAGTAGTAGCACCACCTAGCCAGCCTGGTGGCCTACACTGTACCCCGACTGAGAACGAATGATTGGGATCATTCAAGAACCATTCTGTCGTGAATACCAGTATACGTATAAACCCTTCTTTCAAATGTCCCGATCAAGTTATAGGGTCACGGTCAGTCAAACCATATCTGTACTTGACGCTATGCATGCGTTAATGCAAATCGAGATCATCGAGTATCGTGTATCTAATACAACTAGCTCGATGCTTTGGCCAAAGACTTATGATCTCATCTCGATAACCGCATAGGACATATAACCCGCTCACTAACGGGAGAAAGAATTCTATCTTGGTATTGATAGGACACTACTTGCCCATCAAGATGCACGTCGAGGTTGACCCCGCCTTAGGTTTACGGGGTCGAACTACTCTAATGAAAATCTTGACGTCACAAGCACATCCCTACTAAATCCTCAAGTCGAAGGTTCACGAATACCTATCACAACCTTTCGATTCCGTCATTGGTGTCCGGAGTGAAATCCATGTGACGAATCGAGGGTGAGTCGGTTCGAGTATACTAATCCAATTAGCATACCTATAACGTGTGCTCCCACTAACCATTAGTGTTCGACAGCACTCTCCATGTCAAAGAACACGTCATACAAGTCTTCACATAAACTTAACGCCCGGTCAAGTTTCATCGACTTGACGATTAAGTATTTGAGCTATAACCTTTCCGGTGCGACCCTTATCCAATAAGGAGTGGAACGTTTTGCTCTCAAATACATGGACTAGTTTCTATATGTTTATTTACGAGTTAGGAATGCCAGTAACTACCAGTAAATAAAGAAACATTCATTTGCCTTATATAAATGGTTTACATAATTACAAGTACAATGCCCTCACTCAACAACCTCTGAGTGGCATTCGAGGGCATACTCCTAACAAATAACCCACAGGGAAACTATATCAAATCACATGTCACCGTAACCGCAGTCACGTGACTACAAGCACATATACGTACATAATCAAACCACAACCATAAGTTATCCCGGCATCGCGCTAACAAGCCACGAACCTCGGAGTCCCCGCAAGACATACCCGATGATACCCCACAAGTTATCTCGGCATCGGGCTAGCAAGCCCCGAACCTCGGAGTCCCCGCAAGACATACCCGGAATGGATAACCCTACGGTCACGCCCAACCCATACTAGCAAGTATGGATCCCGGAGATTCAACAATCCTACCCGGAGGCACATCACATACATCAAGCACACAACAATAATCACTTATCAAGCCAAACAACATTAAGTATCACAACCTCCTTTCAAGGAGTAACAACTAATATCACACACATTACGTTCTTACCGAACAAGTACACAATAACAATACGTAATCCCCGGCAAAGGATTACGGTCTATCAACTCACTCGAAGTGATCATATTATCTTTAAACATACAAAACCAACACACATATTCCGAGAACACATATTCACGAAGTATACGAATTATCGTTGAAAGACAACATTTATCGAGAACATACCAATCCCTTTTTACGTTCATTAAATATTGGATTTCGCATAAAATCATTTATCAAGAATTATATCAACGAAACATGAAATGTATGGGCAAGATACTTGCCTCAAAATCGGCACGCAAGTATCCCGACGAACACGGCTCAACCGGAAAGCTTCGAAACGCCCAATGCTATCGAAACGGAAGACAACGACGAACGAAAGGGTTCAACACGATTTCTTCGCAAGAAGCACGACCCTAACATCATACAATCAATAAATCATCGATCATACGAGGAAGAATAATCGTAGAACGCCCGAAAACCCCTCTAAGACATTTTACCGGACACCTTCAAGGCGTCGGTCAAGAACTCGACTCAAACAACGAATCGATACGATCCAACCATGGAATAATAAAGGAAATGATATAATACATCTAAATAATCATCAATCCATCAAAATCCTAAGTTAAATCGGATTAATCGGACGAAAACAACCAAAACCCCCAAATTCCCCAAAATTAGATTTCTAGGAAATCTGACCTGATTCGGTAGATCGGAGGATGTTATAGGACGGATGATTGACGATATGAACCTCCAAACTTCATGGATATGTTGTTAAACAACATGGCTTCAAGCTTAGAACACGCCCAGCTGCGGAAGAGGAGAAGAAGAAGGTGAAAAATGGCAAGAAAAACGTCTGCAGGGCCTTTTATAGGGGTTGACTGCCCTGCCGGACACGGCCCGTGCCGATCGGCACGGTCGTGTCGCACAGCTGGCCGACAGGGACTCGACCGTGTCCTGCTTGACACGGTCGCGGCGCGGAGGGCCTTCCGATAGTGACCCGTCCGACAGCGACTCGGCATGACTCGACCGTGTCCTGGAACACGGTCGGGCGTGTCGGCAGTCGGTTCTGGCTTATCCGGAAGAGTTCGGCACGGGCCGTGTCGGACGACACGGTCGGGTCCTGAGGCAGAAACTCCGGCATTTCCGGACGAGTACGGCACGGGCCGTGTCGGACGACACGGCCGAGTTCGGCCGGCAGTGATCGGCCAATAACGAGCGGGTGAGCTAAAACGACCATAACTCTCTCGTCCGGACTCCAATTGACTCACCGTTTGAACCATTGGAAAGCTAACTCGATGCTCTATAATATTGCAAAGATTTAGAATTTTTGGAGTTACCAAAAATTAATGGTGACTTTACAAAGTCGAACTCCCACATGAAAAAGTTGATTAAGGACACGGAACTCAACAAAACGACACTGAAACGAACTCGGATGACAAAAAGTGCAGAATTAATCATTCTCGGAATGACGAAACGGTCATGATAGAGTTGTCAAAACGAACTTCCTCCGAAAAAAAGAAAATTACCGAAATTCGAAATTGCGGATATTACAACACTCATCCTGTGCCGCGGCACACGGGCTTTTTCTGCGTTTTTGAGCAGATTTTCGAGGAGAAACATTCATTTTCTCCTCTCTTCTTCCTCCTACCCTTCTAGGAGATTTCAAGGGCGATTTTGGGCGATTTGAGTGCTCCCAAACTTGTAGAGATCATCCACCTCAAGTCTTGTTGTACATTTTCGACCTCTACTTGAATCATTCATCCAAATCAAGGTATTTTGGCTTGAACTCTTGTTTTTGTAGATTTGGGGATTTTGCTTTTTGATTTCGATTCCAATCTATTTTTAATCAATTAATTGTTGTATAAACGTTGTTTTGAACTTGTTCTATGGATTGGATACTCGTATCTTTGGTTCGTTCAACCCGAGGGGTGATTTCTTTGTTCTTGAAGGGTCTTGAACATTTAATGTTCGATTAAATGTTCGAATGAGTTCCCTTTGATAGTTTGTTGGGATTTCCGTTGTTTTCTGTAACACCCCCAATCCGCTCAGGGATATTACACGCCGTAGACCCTCTCCTCGAGGATCTACCAGGCTGGTAACAACATTTAACATCTCGACAATGCCTTCAAGGCAAAATGACTCAGTAGACCGATTTGGTCTTTCAATAAAATATACAACTCGATTACAAACACATACCCACGCAGGGGTCAAAATACAATAAACTCTCGTACAACGGGGAAAAGGTACTGCAGCGGAAAAGAAAATACAACTAGACCAATACGACATCAACGGATCCTCGTGTGATTAGTATCGTTCATCTTTCATCATCCTTCATGCCGACCACCGTGCTCGCTCCAAAACACGAATGCAATCTGGACATCCACCCCGAATACTCGGGGTTAGCAAACTCCTTTGTTTTGCTAGTGCAAGTATAAATACGAAAACAAGCCATACATATCATACTCCACAAAAAGCAGTTAATCGCGAATATACTTCCATAGAAAATTTACTTTATCAAACCATTCAAAACTTTAAAGGTAGGAAATAACCCAATGTCAATATTACAAAACAATTTACGATCTCGGGAGTTTTAGAAAACATTTGGGATATAAGAATTCTAAAACCTTTCGAAAACATTTAGGGACACGGCCAAAGGTCATTTTCCAAAATTCAAGTTCCGTAACAATACGCGGGGTCCACAACCCATTTCACAAAACACGGGTCCGTGACCCAAATCACAAATCACATGTTCCTAAGGAATATTCGTGTACCTTGCTAACAAGCCACGAACCTCAGATGCTACAGAATAACAAACCCGAGTGAATAACCCAATAGGAAAAACATATCAAATCACATGTCACCGTAACCGCAGTCACGTGACTACAAGCACATATACGTACATAATCAAACCACAACCATAAGTTATCCCGGCATCGCGCTAACAAGCCACGAACCTCGGAGTCCCCGCAAGACATACCCGATGATAACCCTACAAGTTATCCCGGCATCGGGCTAGCAAGCCCCGAACCTCGGAGTCCCCGCAAGACATACCCGTATTGGATAACCTTACTGTTTCGCCCGACCCATACTAGCAAGTATGGATCCCGGAGATTCAACAATCCTACCCGGAGGCACATCACATACATCAAGCACACAACAATAATCACTTATCAATCCAAACAACATTAAGCATCACAAACTCCTTTCAAGGAGTAACAACTAATATCACACACATTACGTTCTTACCGAACAAGTACATAATAACAATACGTAATCCCCGACAAAGGATTACAGTCTATCAAACTCACTCGAATTGATCATATTATCTTTCAACATACAAAACCAACACACATATTCCGAGAATACATATTCACGAAGTAAACGAATTATCGTTGAAAGACAACATTTATCGAGAACATACCAATCCCCTTTTACGTTCATTAAATATTGGATTTCGCATAAAATCATTTATCAAGAATTATATCAACGAAACATGAAATGTATGGGCAAGATACTTGCCTCAAAATCGGTACGCAAGTATTCCGACGAACACGGCTCAACCGGAAAGCTTCGAAACGCCCAATGCTATCGAAACGGAAGACGACGACGAACGAAAGGGTTCAACACGGTTTCTTCGCAAGAAACACGACCCTAACATCATACAATCAATAAATCATCGACCATACGAGGAAGAATAATCGTAGAACGCCCGAAAACCCCTCTAAGACATTTCTGGACACCTTCAAGGCGTCGGTCAAGAACTCGACTCAAACAACGAATCGATACGATCCAACCATGGAATAATAAAGGAAATGATATAATACATCTAAATAATCATCAATCCATCAAAATCCTAAGTTAAATCGGATTAAACGGACGAAATCGAACAAAATACCCAAAATCCCCAAAATTAGATTTCTAGAAAATCGGCTGATTCGCTCGATCAAAGGATGTTATAGGACGGATGATTGATGATATGAACCTCCAAACTTGATGTATATGTTGTTAAACAACATGGCTACAAGATTGGAACACTCCAAGCTGCGGAAGAAGATAAGAAGAAGGTGAAAAATGGCAAGAAAAAGCATTGCTTGGGCCTTTTATAGGGGTTGGTGCTGCGGACACGGCCGTGCCGATCGGCACGGTCGTGTTACTGGCGGCACAGGACTCGACCGTGTCACCTTGACACGGTCGCGGCGCGTAGGGCCATCCGATAGCGACCGTCCGAAGCGGTGACTTCGGCACGACTCGGCCGTGTCACGGGACACGGTCGGGCGTGTCGGCGATCGTTCGAGCTTATCCGGAAGAAATGCAGCGCGGGCCGTGTCGGACGACACGGCCGAGTCTGGTCGGCGAAACTTTGGCATTTTCCGGACGAAAGTGCAGCAGGCGTGTCGGACGACACGGCCGAGTTCGGCCGGCAATGATCGCCAATAACGAGCGGGTGAGCTAAAGCGACCATAACTCTCGTCCGGACTCCGATTGACTCACCGTTCGAACCATTGGAAAGCTAACTCGATGCTCTATAATATTGCAAGATTCAGAATTTTGGAGTTACCAAAAATTAATGGTGACTTTACAAAGTCGAACTCATACTTAGAAAAGTCGTTAAAAGCACGGAACTCAACAAAAGCGACACCGAAACGAACTCGGTTGACAAAAAGTGCAGAATTAATCATTCTCGTAATGACGAAACGGTCATGATAAAGTTGTCAAAACGAACTTCCGCCGAAAAATAAAATTACCGAAATTGAAATTGCGGATATTACATTCTACCCTCCTTAAAAGAAGTTTCGTCCCGAAACTTAAAACAAGTAGGGGAGCAATATACCCGCCAGAAAACTCGACGAGATACACAAAAATAGAAAACTCGCGCCCAACGGCGAAACGCCGCAAGAACGCAAAGAGACATACGGCGTGAAAACACGGTCACGACGACCAACACAATGTCGCCGTTAGGGATACAATAAAACCAACAAATGACAAGCGTCATCAAACGGATAATATAGTCAAGTCGATTATCCGAACAATCACAAAACACAACGAACGAAAATCAACACGATTGACCAACCTGACGGTTCATCAATTTAAACGCGGGTCAAACGCTGAACAAATACGGAATTCCATCGCCCAAGGGTTGGAAGATCGAAAACGAGACTAATTTCCCAAACTTAAGGGAATTAGGAAGGAGCCTGAATGCTCAACGATCAAGAAACGAGGACAAAAACCGAACAAACAAACGACCAAACCACAACGGTCGAGACAAAAGCGAACAATCATGTTCGAAATACGAAGGATAATAAAATTCAAACAACAACCCCAAGGTTCACATCTCGACTCGAGACAATATATGATCCGGTGAGAACAACAGGATGTGCATTCATATAAGATCCACATGAAAGGGAATAGCATTAGAAAAGTCACAACGACAAACGAGTTATTCCGAAATAATACCACACTCGTTCGATCAACAAAAGCAAGGAGCGGGACAAGCTCGAAATGTCAACGAACATAAACGAGTCGGCCAGTCGAAAATACAAAAGTTCAAGATCCAGTCCACTTCAATAAAAGAACTAGTAGAACCAAAAGATGTTACTTCCGAACAAGGTTCACAAGAATCGAACCGAATTTGGAAAGTTACGGCGATAACTGATTGACCCAAAACAAGATCACACCTCGTCCGATCGGTGGAACCGAAATACGAACAAGTTCGGTAAGTATCAACGAACACGAACGAGTCGATAGAATCGAGAAAGAGAAAATGCAGGAGTCTAAAAACAACACGGGTACTACATTCGACCTCTTATAAAAGAAGGTCGCCCCGCAACTCACAACAATAAATAAAGGTTACCACACAACAAGCAACATACAGAAACATCCTTCGAAGGCCTCTCAAAGCCGATTCCGATGATCGTGCTGAAGCGCGAACTCCGAAAGTCTCGGTAGCCAATTCACAAAATCAATTCGGTGTCCCTCGAGTCCACACTTGAAATGTGTTACCGAGAAGGACAATATACACGTGCATGCCCCGGCACATTACGGTTGAAACGTCTCGGCTCGGCATACCAAAAATACAAATGCTCGATACAATGGATCAAAACACCGCAAAACAACATACCGGAGATGCCAACTCAGCATAACATATCAACGCATACAAAAATCACAACAACAACGGCATCATTCGACGATTACAACATCCCGAACGGTACCAAGACACAATCACAATCATCATGAAACAATCACTCATGTTTATTACGCACAAAAATCCGTGCTTTAACAACTCACACTAGTGCGACAACACGCAAATCACCACGAGGCGATAAATAGTAAACACCGATTCACACCTCTCACGAGGGCTAGTACAACAAATGCGTGGCAACGCCTCGACGTTCATGCCACCAATTCGATCACAATTCAAGTTAACACCGTAACGAAAGTTCGAAAACCATACACGCATTTCCGGTCCATAAACAGGAATGATAGGTTTTAAAAACAAAAACCACCTTTGAAGACAGTTTGGAAACACCAGTTGATCTTGAGTATCCTTTTACAAAAAGTAGTACAAACACCATTATCGAGACTTTGAAAGTCATCTTGCGTTTGAACAAAAATGAGGGCACCTTTCTTTTAGTGAAAAACTTTCAAAAATATTCGACCCTTGGATCTAAGTAATCGCATTTGAAAATATCTCAAAAATATTTTGGTCCTCAATAGGAAAATTTTTGAAATGTATTGCGGCATTAGAAAACACCTTGAAAACACCGCAAGAAAATAATTCGTTTTAAAAGTACGTCTCGAATTTTAATTTTCTAAGATACTCAAGGTTTTCAAAAATAATTCAATGGGCTAGAATGCCCAAAAATTTCAGGTAATTTCAAGGAACAATATATCGCCGTGGGTCCCGCGCCGGAACCCACCAGGCTAAAAACCATTTACAAAAACGCCAAAAGGCCGATGACGGTAATATTTCAAAACTCACGAAGCCATTTAGAAAATAATAAATACCGTCATAAGAATTTCGCCAAAACGATCAAGGCCGTAATGCCAAAAACTCGGTTAAGGAATTGGTTTTCAAAATAAAACTCAGTCGGTAAAATACCGAAAGTCATTGCAAAAGAACTCACGCAGCGGATAAAAGAAATACGGTTCAACATACACAATCGAGCAACACTACTCCTCATATGAACGAAATATGAGAGTCAAATAATCACATATCACGAAATCAAAATCCATAAGAGGATTCCGTCAATTAACTCATAATAATAAAAATAGCTCGTGTCACACGAGGCACAACACAAAGAAGGGAGACTTACATCCACAGTACGCACGAAGATGATGTTCGGCCACGTTAATAATCACGACCAACAAACTCAGACGACGCGTCGCGACACGACTTAGTCAGACAAAATCCGACGAGACAAAAACTCAATAGACACCACTGACCCGACAGCCTAGGTTTCCACAACCTAAGCTCCGATACCATTCTGTAACACCCCCAATCCGCTCAGGGATATTACACGCCGTAGACCCTCTCCTCGAGGATCTACCAGGCTGGTAACAACATTTAACATCTCGACAATGCCTTCAAGGCAAAATGACTCAAGAGACCGATTTGGTCTTTATATAATATATACAACTCGATTACAAACACATACCCACGCAGGGGTCAAAATACAATATACTCTCTTACAACGGGGAAAAGGTACTGCTGCGGAAAAGAATATACATCTAGACCAATACGACATCAACGGATCCTCGTGTGAGTAGTATCGTTCATCTTTCATCATCCTTCATGCCGACCCTGTGCTCGCTCCAAAACCCGAATGCAATACAGACATCCACCCCCGAATACTGGGGTTAGCAAAACTCCACTGTTTTGCTAGTGCAAGTATAAATACGAAAACAAGCCATACATATCATACTCCACAAAAATGCAGTTAATCGCGAATATACTTTCCGAGAAAATTTACTTGATCAAACCATTCAAAACGTGAAAGGTAGGAAATAACCCAATGTCCATATTACAAAACATTTTACGATCTCGGGAGTTTTAGAAAACATTTGGGATATAAGAATTCTAAAACCTTTCGAAAACATTTAGGGACACAAATTTCAAAGGTCATTTTCCAAAATTCAAGTTCCGGTAACAATACGCAGGTCCACAACCCATTTCACAAAACACGGGTCCGTGACCCAAATCACAAATCACATGTTCCTAAGGATTATTCGTGTCCCGTGCTAACAAGCCACGAACCTCGGATGCTCCCGAAGAACAAACCCGAGTGAATAACCCAATAGGAAAAACATATCAAATCACATGTCACCGTAACCGCATCACGTGACTACAAGCACATATACGTACATAATCAAACCACAACCATAAGTTATCCCATCGCGCTAACAAGCCACGAACCTCGGAGTCCGCAAGACATACCCGATGATAACCCTACAAGTTATCCCGGCATCGGGCTAGCAAGCCCGAACCTCGGAGTCCCCAAGACATACCCGTATTGGATAACCTTACGGTTTCGCGACCCATACTAGCAAGTATGGATCCGGAGATTCAACAATCCTACCGGAGGCACATCACATACATCAAGCACACAACAATAATCACTTATCAATCCAAACAACATTAAGCATCACAAACTCCTTTCAAGGAGTAACAACTAATATCACACACATTACGTTCTTACCGAACAAGTACATAATAACAATACGTAATCCCCGACAAAGGATTACGGTCTATCAAACTCACTCGAATTGATCATATTATCTTTCAACATACAAAACCAACACACATATTCCGAGAATACATATTCACGAAGTAAACGAATTATCGTTGAAAGACAACATTTATCGAGAACATACCAATCCCCTTTTACGTTCATTAAATATTGGATTTCGCATAAAATCATTTATCAAGAATTATATCAACGAAACATGAAATGTATGGGCAAGATACTTGCCTCAAAATCGGTACGCAAGTATTCCGACGAACACGGCTCAGCGGAAGCTTCAAACGCCAATGCTATCGAAACGGAAGACGGCGGCGAACGAAAGGGTTCAACACGGTTTATTCGCAAGATACTAGACCCTAACATCATACAATCAATCAATCATCGACCATACGAGGAAGAATAATCGTAGAACGCCCAAAACCCCTCTAAGACATTTCTAGGACACCTTCAAGGCGTCGGTCAAGAACTCGACTCAAACAACGAATCGATACGATCCAACCATGGAATAATAAAGGAAATGATATAATACATCTAAATAATCATCAATCCATCAAAATCCTAAGTTAAATCGGATTAAACGGACGAAATCGAACAAAATACCCAAAATCCCCAAAATTAGATTTCTAGAAAATCTGACCTGATTCGCTCGATCAAAGGATGTTATAGGACGGATGATTGATGATATGAACCTCCAAACTTCATGTATATGTTGTTAAACAACATGGCTACAAGATTGGAACACTCCAAGCTGCGGAAGAAGATAAGAAGAAGGTGAAAAATGGCAAGAAAAAGCATTGCCGGGCCTTTTATAGGGGTTGGCACTGCGGACACGGCCCGTGCGATCGGCACGGTCGTGTTACAGCCTGGCCGACAGGACTCGACCGTGTCTGCTTGACACGGTCGCGGCGCGTAGGGCCATCCGATAGCGACCGTCCAAGCGGTGACTCGGCACGACTCGGCCGTGTCCTGGAACACGGCCGGGCGTGTCGGCGATCGTTCGAGCTTATCCTAAGAAATGCAGCGCGGCCGTGTCGGGCGACACGGCCGAGTCTGGTCGGCGAAACTTTGGCATTTTCCGGACGAGTACGGCACGGGCCGTGTCGGACGACACGGCGAGTTCGGGCCGGCGTTGATCGCCAATAACGAGCGGGTGAGCTAAAACGACCATAACTCTCTCGTCCGGACTCCGATTGACTCACCGTTCGAACCATTGGAAAGCTAACTCGATGCTCTATAATATTGCAAAGATTCAGAATTTTTGGAGTTACCAAAAATTAATGGTGACTTTACAAAGTCGAACTCATACTTAGAAAAGTCGTTAAAAAGCACGGAACTCAACAAAACGACACCGAAACGAACTCGGTTGACAAAAAGTGCAGAATTAATCATTCTCGTAATGACGAAACGGTCATGATAAAGTTGTCAAAACGAACTTCCGCCGAAAAAAATAAAATTACCGAAATTCGAAATTGCGGATATTACATTTTCGGCCTTGATTCTCGTCGTAATCATGTTTTATTATTCCTTACGGAGGATTATAGGTGCTCTATGATTCCGATGTTGAATTCCGTTGGTGATTGATGATTCATGTGGTGTTTTCCCGTAGTAATTTCGGTGCTATCGCGTTCTAGATAGTGTTCGAGAATTTGAGGGCTACCCGGCCGTATCCGTTCACTTTTCCATTGCTCTTGATATCGAGGCAAGTACCTTTCCCATACTTTTCTTATTTTGAGGATATGTGTAATATCCGCAATTTCGGATTTCCGGTAATTTTCATTTTTCGGCGGAGGTCCGTTCAGACAACTCGCTTTTGACCGTTTCGTCATTCTGAGAATATTTAATTCTGCACTTTTTGTCATCCGAGTTCGTTTCGGTATCGTTTTGCTGAGTTCCGAGCTTTTTAGACGTTTTTCCGCACTTGAGTTCGATTCTTGCGAATCTCGTCCGAAACTGTTGTTTCGAGTTTCTCGTAAGTGCATTTAATGTTATTATTCTTGTTGCAAGCTTTGGTTTGGTGTTTCGATCGCGTATCGTGAATTTCGGACGTTTTGGGCCATTTTCGTAATTTCCCAAAGTTTTGGGTAATTACTTCCGTTGTCGAATTTCGAGCCTTCAGGTGGTCGGAATTGTGTGTTCTCTTAGCTCTTAGATTCGTCTTTGCGAGTACGTCGTAACCGTATCATCGATTCGTATTCAGGTTCGGGTTTCGGGGTCGTTCGGGCCGTCGGAGTTGGCCCCGGCCGACATGGCCGGGCAATCTGGGCCCAGGCCGGTACTGGCCGAGTCACGGCCGGCAGTGATCGGCAGCTTCTGGCCGAGTCACGGCCGGTAGTGATCGGCAGCTGCCGGCCGAGCAGGCCGTGCCGTAGGGCCGCGGCACATCTTTGGCGGGGCAGCGGCACACTCTGTGGCATTTTCGGCCAAACCCGGTATGCCGGGTGCGCGGCACACGCCGGATGAGCCGCGGCTGCTTTGCCGACCACCGGGAACCATTTTGTGCACGTGCGGCACACTCCCGGGCCGCGGCACCGTGTGCGGCTATTTAAGGCCAATGGACGTTTTTCTAGCCATTTTTCTCCTTCTTTCACTTCTCTTCCGCGGCTGGAGTTGTTCCTATCATGGAGAGATGTTGTTGGTCAACAAATCCATGAAGTTTTGGAGTTCATATCATCAATCATCCATCCTATAACATCCTTTGATCGAGCAAATCAGGTCAGATTTTCTAGAAATCTAATTTTGGGGATTTTGGGTATTTTGTTCGATTTCGTCCGTTTAATCCGATTTAACTTAGTATTGTGATGGATTGATGATTATTTCGATGTATTGTATCATTTCCCTTGTTAACCCATGGTTGGATCGTATCGATTCGTTATTTTGGTCGAGTTCTTGACCGACGCCTTGAAGGTGTCCGGTAAAATGTCATAGATGTAATATCCGCAATTTCGAATTTCGGTAATTTTCTTTTTTTTGGTGTATTTCTCGATCGTAGTGACTCTCGTATACCTTTCAGTGTGTCCTTCCTGTCAACTGTTGAACTGTATTTTCGTTATTGATGTGCGGGCAATCGTTTGGGTTGCAGCGGATCCATTTCGTGTTATTGGTTCCCAAATATTGATTCCTATCGTTTTATTCTCTTTCCGGATCATTTTCATCATTTTGGGACCCAAAAGGGGGTGTGGGCGCGGCACAAGCAGGTGTGCGCGGCACACATATTTCTCCGGTCGATGGTCGAGCGAAGCATCTTGTGCCGCGGCACACCCATCCGTGCCGCGGCACGGTGCAGTCGATGCCGCGGCACATCCGTCGGTGCCGCGGCACACCGTGTGACATCTGCGACCAAAACAGCACTGTACCGTGTGCGGCACCACGCTATCTTGTGGCACAATGCCAAAACACAGGAGTAAATTTTCGGCTGTGCGCGGCACACTTCGGTGCCGCGGCACACGGCGGTCAATCAGCTGTGCGATTCGTCTTTATTAGACGAAATCGGTCGTCTTCTCCCTCATTTTCACCGCATCGCGAGAGAGAGTGAGAGAGAGGGAAGGGTTCTTCATCTATATCCATTGGGGGTTGATTTTCACCATTTTTCTTGGTTGTGAGGCTCGGGCAATCAATCTAACGTGTTCTACGGATCTTGGTACTTGAATCTCGTAAGGTAATATTCTAAAACCTATTTTCGATTAAATTGGGGGTTTTGGGTTTTCTTCCGATTCGTTCCGTTTTGTTGGTGGATTCATGATGTATACGATTAATATTGTTAGTATCTTTAGTTTTCCTACGGATTCATGGATATTTTGTGGATTTTTACGGAATCGAGAGGGTTTGGTTGTGGTCGCCCTCGTTGTTGTTTTCGGTATGAATATACATGAATCGTAGGCGGGTTTTGGTGTATTCCATTTCCATAATCGTTTAGAAGTGGTTGTGATTGTGCTATTCGAATCGTTAGGTTCATTTTAAATCGGTTCCTCGCGGTCGTGCTTGATTCTTCCGTTCCGTTCATTGTCGTCTTCCTTTTCGTTAGCATCGGGCGTTAGAAGCTTCCCGGTTGAGCCGTATCCGTTCGTGGTTCCGTGCTCGTGGTATCGAGGCAAGTACCTTGCCCATACTTTTCTTATTTTGTGGATATGATGATCGGTGATCGTATTAGTGTGTTTGTTTGGTTGTTTGAAACGAAGTTTCAAAAGATTTCGGTTTGGCCTCGTTAAAGGCTTTCTTTCAAATGCGTGTGTGTTTCGTGAACGGTGTGTTTTGGGAATTGATTATGATTTGATTATTTTGAACGTTGAAGGATTTGATGATGATACTCCTATTGTTTAAAGTTATGGAATCGTATATTCCGTATTTAATCTTGTTATTGTGTTTTGAAGAGTTTGATAATGGTGTCGAGTTAATGGCCATCTCTAGTGAGTATTCTTAATGAACTTAC
Source organism: Orobanche coerulescens (assembly GCA_033398695.1). Taxonomy (NCBI): domain Eukaryota; kingdom Viridiplantae; phylum Streptophyta; class Magnoliopsida; order Lamiales; family Orobanchaceae; genus Orobanche; species Orobanche coerulescens. The sequence continues at coordinate 38,993,506 of CM065810.1, forward strand.
ATTCTTAGCATGTTAGTATTGCATGAGTAACGTGTGTGTGTGTATGCTCACTGCGGGTTAGATCTGACGGGGTCTCGGTAGGGCTCCACGAAGCTGTGGAACCGCGAGCTTGCTTTTAACCACTGCGGGTTAGATCCGACGGGGTCTCGGTAGGGATCCACGAAGCTGTGGGTCCACGGTTAATTGTGGTGCATTTTGCAAATGTGATTTGATATTGGCATTTCCGGAAATGAGCGCTTTTGAACGATTTTCATGATTGCATGCATCGACTAAGTGTGTAAGAGGTAAGTTGTTCGTTTGGCTTACTTGGCTAGGATGGCACTAGAGTATTATGTTGTTTGTTTTAAATCCTTTATTTGTGGATTTTGATGTTGGGAGACGAGCCTTATGGTCGTTCTTGTGTAATGCGAGTTGATGAGATTTGGGGCTAAAATCCCAACATTTTTGTAAAAGTCATTTTACGGATTTGGGGCTAAAATCCCAACGGTTTGGTAAAGGTGATTTTACGGAAAGTAAACTTTTGGGGCGGTGACCCCTTTTTTCTTGTGGATTTTGAAAAGTAGGATTTGATAATCCTAAATGGTTTTCTATTAAAACTCTCGATGGCATTCTAAACCATCTTATAAATTATTTCCATTGGTTTATGGTATTTCGATTTTGAAATGTTTTCTCAAACCCTTGCCTCGAGAAGTACTTTTCGTTTTGTTTGGATCTTTGAGGATTCCTGGTTATTGTTATTCGTGGAATGTGAATTGTATGGCTCGTATTTGCACTTTGTATTTGCACTAGCAAAGCAGTGGAGTTTTGCTAACCCCCGAGTATTCGGGGGGTGGATGTCTATTTTTGCATTCAGGTTTTGGAGCATAACATAGGGTCGGCACGAAGGATGATGAAAGATGAACGATACTAATCACACGAGGATCCGTTGATGTATTGGTCTAGTTGCATTTTCTTTTCATTGCAGTATCTTTTCCCGTTTATGCAGGAGTTTATTGTACTTTGACCCCTGCGTGGGTATATGTTGTAATTGAGTTGTATATTTTATTGAAAGACCAAATCGGTCTACTGAGTCATTTAGCCTTGAAGGCATTGTCGAGATGTTGAATGTTATTACCAGCCTGGTAGATCTTCGAGGAGAGGGTCTACGGCGTGTAATATCCCTGAGTGGATTGGGGTGTTACATAAATGGTATCAGAGCTTAGGTTGAGGAAACCTAGGCTGTCGGGTAAAGTCGTGTTGTTTGAGTCTTGTTTCGTCGGATTTTATCTGACTGAGTCGTGTCGCGACGCGTCGTTTGAGTTTGTTGGTCGTGATTAGTATCGTGGGGCGATCATCATCTTCGTGCGACCTGTGGAAGTAAGTCTCCCTTCTTCGTGTTGTACCTCGTGTGACACGAGCTATTTTTACGATTATTTGTTAAGTGATGGAATCTTTATGTGGATTTTGATTTCACGATATGTATTTAATCGACTCTCGTATTTGATTTATACGAGGAGTGTCGTCGCTTGTGATGTCTTTTTATTATTGTTTTTGTCGTTCTTGATGATTTTCGAATCGATTTGCACGTTTTACAAGTTCTCTTGTGGAAGCTTTGTGCTTATACACATTCGACTTGTTCACTAGCCGGTCACGGTAGGGTCTTTAGAGGCCTCGAATGGGGCAGTGGTTTTGTTACGAATGTAGTTATTTGACTCTAATATTTTGTTCTTATGAGGAGTAGTGTTCTTTGGATTGTGCGTGTTGTTGTATTTCTTTTATCCATTGCGTGAGTTCTTTTGTAATGACTTTCGGTATTTTACCGACCGAGTTTTATTTCAAAACCAATTCCCTTAACCGAATTTTTGGCATTATGGCCTTGATCATTTTGGCGAAATTCTTATGACGGTATTTAGCATTTTGTAAATGGCTCTGTGAATTTTGAAATATTACCGTCATCACCTTTTTGGCATTTTTGTAAATGGTTTTTAGCACAGGGTTCGACGGGACCCACAGCTCTATGATGTTCCGTGTGATTACCTGAAATTTTTGGGCATTCTAGCCTTTTTGGCATCGTCCTTTTTGGCATTGAATTATTTTCGAAAACTTGAGTATCCTAGAAATAAATTTCGAGACATATTTTTTTTCAAATGAGTTATTTTCCTGTGGTACATCCAGGTGCCACAATATATTTCAAAATTTATCTGCCTCGAGGACCAAAACGTTTTGAGACATTTTCAATGTTTTAGAAACACTTTTATTTAGACCAGAGGGTCGAATATTCTGAAAGTTTTCACTAAGAGAAAGTGTCCTCATTTTTTTTTATCAAATGTGAAACGGTTCTCCAAAGTCTCGATAACGATGTTTCACGTTTGTACTTTTTGAAAGGTGATACTCAAGATCAATCGGTGTTCTTCTAAATTATTTTCAAAATGAGGTTTTCGTTTTTAAAACCTATCCATTCCCGTTTGAAGGCTGGGTATATATGTATGATGTTCGCGTTGTCATTTTGATGTTTGCTCCCGAGTATGACCGAATTGGCGGTGTGAGCGTTGAGTCGTTTTCCACACATTTGTTGTGTTAGCCCCTTGTGAGAGGTGGGATGTTGGTGTTGAATATTGTCGCCTCGTGGTGATTTCTGCGTTGTCGCGCATGTGCGAGCTGTTAGATCTTGGGTTGGTATGGCCGTGTGCATCGGTGATCGTTCCGTTATGTGTCGGTTGTTTAATGTCTTGTTACCTTGCTCCCGTTTTTGTGAATTTCGTGGACGGGGTCGGAGGTAATGCCCGTACTATTTTGACTTCTATATTTTCTCTTTCTTCATTCTTTCGATTCGCTCATGTTCGTTGATACTTTATGAACTTGTTCTGTATTTCGGTTTCATCGTCCGAACGAAATGCGATCTTGTTATGGGTCGATCTGATTATCGCCGTGACTTTTCAGGTTCGGTTCGATTCTTGTGAACCTTGTTCGGAAGTGACATCATCTAGTTCTATTAGTTCTTTTATTCGAAGTGGATCGGATTTGGAACTCTTGTGTTTTCGACTTTGTCGACTCATCATGTTCGTTGACATTTTTGAGCTTGTCCTGCCCCTTGCTTTTGTTGATCGAACGAGTGTGGTATTGTTTCGGAATAGCTCGTTTGTCGTTGTGACTTTTCAATTTCTATTCCCTCTCATGTGGATCTTATGTGAATGCATATGTTGTTGTTTTCACCGGATCATATATTGTCTCGAGTCAAGATGTGAACCTTGGAGTTGTTGTTTGAATTTTTATTGTTCTTCGTGATTCGAACATGATCGTTCGATTTTTGTTGTCTCGATCTTTGTGGTTCGATCGTTTGATTGTTCGGTTTTTGTCGATCTCGTTTCGCGATTGTTGAGCGTTCAGACTCCTTCCTAATTCCCTTAAGTTTGGGAAACTAGTCTCGTTTTCGATCTTCCAACCCTTGGGCGGTGGAATTCCGTATTTGTTCAGCGATTGGCTCGCGTTTTGATTGATGTACTGTTGGGTTGGTCAATCATACTGACTTTCGTTCGCTGTGTTTTGTGATTGTCGGATAATTGACTTGGCTATATCATCCGTTTGATGACGCTCGTCATTTGTTGGTTTTATTGTATCCCTAACGGCGACGTTGTGTTGGTCGTCGTGGAGCGTGTTTTCACGTCGTTTATTTCTTTGCGTTGCTTGTAACGTTTCGCTGGTGGGCGTAAGTTACGCATTTCTTGTGTATCTCGTTGAGTTTTCCCTGGCGGAGATATTGATTCTCCCTACTTGTTTTAAGTTTCGGGACGAAACTTCTTTTAAGGAGGGTAGAATGTAATATCCACAATTTCGAATTTCGGTAATTTTCTTTTTTTTGGTGTATTTCTCGATCGTAGTGACTCTCGTATACCTTTCAGTGTGTCCTTCCTGTCAACTGTTGAACTGTATTTTCGTTATTGATGTGCGGGCAATGCGTTTGGGGTTGCGCGGATCCATTTGTGTTATTGGTTCCCAAATATTGATTCCTATCGTTTTATTCTCTTTCCGGATCATTTTCATCATTTTGGGACCCAAAGGGGGTGTGGGCGCGGCACAAGACAGGTGTGCCGCGGCACACATATTTCTCCGATCGATGGTCGAGCGAAGCATGCGTGTGCCGCGGCACACCCATCCGTGCCGCGGCACATCCGTGCAGTGCCGCGGCACACCCGTGTGACATCTGCGACCAAAACACCTCGTCTGGTGTGCGCGGCTGCACGCGGGGTCTTGCGCGGCACAATGTGTAACACCCAATGGCGGTAATTACGGTGCGTGAATCCCTGCAGGACCCACCGGGCGATATCCAAAACAGGTTAAATAAATATTATTTGTGATACCGAATCACAACGAAAAGTCATTTCTCCGATTAGGAGTTTATTAAAATGTGGCCCACGGCCTTACAACACACAGATCCGAAAAGAACAAGTATAAACCATATGGAGATGGAAAATACTTCAAATGTCAAATACAACCAAAAGTAATTTAAACGGAACAGAAATAACACAACACGGTTTAACATAACCTGACAACAAAGATGAGGGCCCCGAACTAGTATCCTCCGAATCCTTCGCCGTCGACATGCTCTTCCGTGCCTTGCCCTTGCCTCGACCTAAAATACAATACAAGTATTTCGCCCAACACAGGTCGAGATATACATGATAATCAATTCTTCGACATATACAATTCACATATATAGATTTCAAAGAAATCATTCCGATCACAATCATACCCCTCGGGCGTATGAAACGACGATCACAAGCATCCAATACTATGGACGATTTATGGTATGGCTCAAAGATGGACATCACAAGATCGCCCGATCCGGAAATGTGTCCGTGCACATGTCCGCCCGTATATGGAATCCGAGAATATCGTCGGACAATGTACCTAATTAGCCTCACGAAACTACGTCCCGTGTGCATAGTCCAACGCGGAATAATATCCGCCGATGACTATATGTGCCTGGCTAAAAATCCTACCACGATAACAATCGGAGCAGATATGATTAGGATATGTCACGATACAACATGACAACGAATTCAACAAATCACATAACCGATTAAGGATCAAGAAAAACTCACCGAAGTGAAAATAAGGCCAACGAGATCAATGATTCAAAGCAGCGTGCTTGGGAATGCATCCCATGAAGAAGATGTAATAACGTCAAGGGCGAATATCAAATCACGACAAACATTTCATGAACAATTCATACATATGAAAGATATAACCATCAAGAATCTAATCATCATTATAACCAAGCAAGATAACTTGCCTTAATACGGAGACGAGAATAGTCCTCTTCTTATCGGAGCGAACGAACGGTCCTCGACAAGTTTTACCGAACAATCAACCTTAAACGAAATACATTTTACTCAAAACATATTCGTATAATTATTAATATAGGATTAGTAAGACGTCAACCTACAATCCTTTAGAATAGTTTGATACTACGATTATTGAAACCTTATGCAGAATCCTTCTAACATCAACACAACTATAAGAATCGGTTTACAAAAATTTACCGAATGTTCGCATGGTTCATCATAAACAAGAGTTCTATCGAGGGTATGTTGAATAACTAATCATGATGTTAAGATCATCTTATGATGATTAAACTTTCCAAAAACACTAAAAGGTTGAAAGGTAAAATCGCACATTATGATTATTCTCCTCTCATTAAATTGACTTTAAGCTAACAACAAGTTCATAAGTTAAGATTACACCACACTAATGAAGGTTATCAAAGTCTTTGATACAAGGTGGAGGGTTCATTAACATGATGGGGAATTCACCAATTCTAGTATGATGATCAAAAGCGTTCTAAGTTCTCAATACATTAGATTAATGAAAAGTTATTGTTGTAATTATCAAAACCTTTATCAATCTTCAAAGACTAGTGAAGCTGAACAATCATGATTTGTTAAAGCTTCTAAAGTTCTGGACTAGATCACCTAATCTCATATTTAACATCATCAAGTTCTTCTCAAGGTAAATAAATACTTAAAATGGTGTTTAATCATTTTATGATATTAAGTTCTTGATTAAATCCGATTATGAAGAAGCTAACCTATCCATCAAAGTTCTCTTGAGCTAAATTCGTCCGAAGTTGAGTAATGACACTACAAACATGATTAAAATCACTATATCATCAAGAACACCTCCAACAAACCCTTATTTAACATATTCATCAAAAGTGCTTAAAGAGTTTTATTATAACCATGTTTTACTTGCTTAATCTACTCTAGGTGAAGTATATTTCGACATTAATAATCAACATAAGAAAATAATGCAGAAGAAAACACACCAACCTCTAGAAATGAAGAATAACTTCAATGATATGAGAGAATATATCCGAACTTAAAAACAACTCCAAGTTTCCAAGAAATGAGCTCCACTCCGAGATTCAAGGCTTAGAAACAAGTTGATGAAGGTTTATATTGTTTTTAGAGTGTAGAGGGATGATATGTGAAGAGAGAATTTCGGTTTGGTTCGTGGAGAAATGAAAAAGCAGTGGTCCTATAAATAGATATGCGAGACTTAGCGCGCTATCTCGGGCTTTAGCGTACGCTAAGGCCCTTACGTCGCTATCCGAACGATATTACGTACGTAAACGGCTTTCGGTGGCTCTTGTCTTGAATTATTACAGCCGTTAGCGTACGCTAATGAAGAATGGGTTAGCGACGCTAGAAAAAGTAGATTCTCACCGACATGACACTCGGACATAGATCGCATGCATGCTACCGGTTAAAGGCTCACGTGCTGAAGTCAGCTGCTGTCGATTCCCTTCTTAGCGTCGCAGAGGAAACCTTTACGCACGCTAAGTCACATGTTTAGCGTCGTTAATAATACTATGTAGCGTACGCTACATTAACAAAAATCCGAAAATGCAACACTCTAATAACATCGAATCATCACATATGAAATAACAACGATATGATATTCAAATCTATAATACCTCAACATAAAACTAAATGCAACGATTTCTAATAATCAGATTATCCAAATAATACAACGACAGGTAAAAATGAAAAGTTACAGTCGGATATTACATACTCCCCCCCTTAAAAGAGTTTCGTCCCCGAAACTTAAGGGGTAAATAACTCGGGGTATCTTGCTCGCATACTATCCTCGGTCTCCCACGTAGCCTCCTTGACTCCGTGTCGTGACCACTGAACCTTCAGTAGGGGAATCGTCTTGTTCCGCAACTGCTTGATCCTCCTCTCGAGTATCCGTACAGGACGCTCCTCGTACGAATGATCCTCTGCTAAAACAATATCTTCGAATTGAAGAACGTGGCTCGGATCAGCAACATATTTCCTCAGCTGGGAGACATGAAACACGTTGTGAATCTTACTCAAGGTCGGTGGCAAGGCTAGTCGATAGGCCAGATCACCTACACGCTCCAGAACCTCAAACGGCCCAATATACCTTGGGCTCAGCTTGCCCCTTTTTCCGAAACGAAAAACACCTCGAGTAGGAGACACCTTCATTAACACATGATCACCAACCTCGAACTCAAGCGGTCTTCGACGATGGTCAGCATAAGACTTCTGTCTACTTTGAGCCGTTAACAACCGACTCCTAATCAAAGTGATCTTCTCACGGGCGGCTAACAACATATCGGGTTCCGTTCCCAGAGATTCCGACAGTTCGTCCCAACACAAAGGGGACCTACAGCGACGGCCATATAATGCCTCATACGGTGCCATCTGAATCGAAGCGTGCCAACTATTATTATAAGTGAATTCCACCAAAGGCAGCTGGGCTTCCCAATCGTCCTTCCAATCAAGAACACATGCTCTCAACATATCTTCTAGAGTCTGTATGGTTCTCTCCGACTGACCATCAGTCTGTGGATGGAAAGCCGTACTGAAATTCAACTGCGTACCCATCGCACGATGAACTGCCTTCCAGAAATGTGACACAAATCGCCCGTCACGGTCTGATACAATGCTCTTGGGGGTACCGTGTAGTCTCACAATTTCCTTAATAAACAGCTGGGCCAATCTCTCGGGGCCCCATGTGTCCTTAATTTCCAAGAAGTGAGCTGATTTGGTCAGACGGTCCACAATCACCCAAATTGTATTCATTCCTCGACGACTCGTCGGCAAGCTAGTGATAAAGTCCATAGATATGTCTTCCCATTTCCATTCAGGAATCGGGAGCGGTTTGAGATTCTGCGGTCATTTGGTGCTCAATCTTAACCTGCTGACAGGTTAAGCACCTCGAAACGTATTCGGCAATCTCACGCTTCATATTCCCCCACCAATAATTCTGCTTCAAATCCTTATACATCTTGCTAGAGCCCGGGTGAATAGAGTACGGGGTAGCATGGGCTTCTCTCATGATAGAGTTCTTCAATTCTTCGTCAGCGGGTACACACACTCGATTTCTAAAACGTATCAATCCATCCTCGTGGATCACGAATCCAGGGGCTTTCCCCTGGGTTACTTCATCCCGAACCCGAGATAAGAATGGGTCCGTAATTTGCTTCGATTTGATCATATCATCAAGAGACGAAGAAATATCAAGGGTGCAAAGTTGTCCCTGAACACGCTGTAACCAAACTTCAATTTCTGGTCTCATAAGGTCCAACTGCAATTCCTTCTGTGCTGTTAAACGACTCAGCATCTGCTCCTGCACTGTCTTTCGGCTCAATGCGTCGGCAACCACATTTGCTTTACCCGGATGATAAAGGATTTCGATATCATAGTCCTTGATTAATTCCAGCCACCTTCTTTGCCTCATGTTCAACTCCTTCTGAGTAAAAATGTACTTTAGGCTCTTGTGGTCCGTAAAGATCGCGGAGTAACTCCATAAAGATAGTGACGCCAGATTTTCAAAGCAAACACCACGGCTGCCAACTCCAAGTCGTGGGTCGGATAGTTAACTTCATAGGGTCGCAATTGTCTCGATGCATAGGCGATTACTTTCCCTTCCTGCATTAGTACACATCCTGCACTCTGTCTCGACGCGTCACTATACACCACAAATCCTTCCGTTCCCTTTGGTAAGACCAAAGCAGTGCCGAAATCAATCGACTCTTGAGCTCTTCAAAACTCTTGACATGCTTCGACCACAAATACTTCTTGTCCTTCCATGATAAGTTGGTCATCGGTTGCGAAATTTTAGAGAACCCCTCCACGAATCGTCGGTAGTAACTTTGCTAGGCCGAGAAACTACGAACTTCCTTCACGTTCTTCGGTGGTAGCCAATCTCGAATGGCTTCCGTCTTTTGTGGGTCCACTCTCACCCCTTCTGATATCACATGCCCGAGAAAGACAACCTCGGGCATCCGTAACTCACACTTAGAAAATTTCCCATAAAGTTGTTCTCGCCTCAAAGTATCGAGAACTTGGTGGAGGTGATTCTCGTGTTCCTCGTGGTCGCGAGAGTAAATCGAATGTCGTCAATGAAAACGACTACAAAGCGATCCAGATAGTTAATAAAAACTCGATTCATCAACTCCATGAATCTGCCGGTGCATTAGTCGGTCAAATGGCATCACCACGAACTCATAATGCCCATAGCGAGTACGAATCTTGTCTTGAAATGTCGGACTCTCGAATCCTCAATCGATGATAACCGGATCTTAAGTCGATCTTAGAAAACACGGCGGCTCCACGAAGTTGGTCCAATAAATCGTCAATACGAGGCAAGGGATACTTGTTCTTGATGGTTACCACTGTTCGACTCACGGTAATCAATACATAGCGTAGGGATCCGTCTTTCTTCCGCACAAATAACAGGTGCTCCCCAAGGACGCACTAGGTCGAATATAGCCTTTGTCACCAACTCCTCCAGTGGTTCTTCAATTCTTGCATCTCGATTGGAGCCATACGGTGCGGTGCTTTTGAGAGCGGGGCGTGCACTGGTTCTAACTCAATAATAAATTCCACATCACGATGAGGAGGTAAGCACGGCAACTCGTCTGGAAATACATCGGGTAATCTCGGACTACGGAATGTCGGCCAATTCAATCGATCGATCGGTGATTCGGTCATATAGCACCAATAACCAATACACCCTTGATTAAGCGGTTTATTTGCTTTCATAGCGATGACTCTCCCGAACGAGTGGGATTATCACCTCGAAAAATACACTCGAATCCATCATCGAGTAGCGGTAACCATCCGCTTGCGACACCGAGTATTGCATCGTGACGATCCATCCAATCGATACCCAAGATTATATCATCCTTAGGTAGATCGACTACAATCAAATTTGACAACCACTCACGGTCGTTCAAGCGAATCGGGCGATCCTGGACTTCACGATTTCCAATAATCCTTCTACCATCGGTAGACCAATCACGTAGGGCTCACAATTGATAACATGGTTTAGAGGCAAACGACTTAAACAAGAAGAAGATATAAAGGAGTGTGAAGCACCGGTATCAAAAAAAAGAGCACAGTGGGAGTGGATCTCGAGTATACACGAAATCATGCGGCCTCGGGATCATCGGCTCTCTTCATCTTGTAAATCCACAGGTTTTCGATTCGGCACAGTGTAACACTTTGATTCCCACGGCCCATTCCCTTATTCGCCCCGGTGGTACAGTAGGAAGCGGACGGAGGCGTCGGTTCAGACAGAGGATTGAATAGGAGTATGAGACGCTCTTGGATTATGTTCGGGCCCATTCTGCCAAAAGCGAGCACGGTGACCATTCTTCCCACAAGTATGGCATGTGATGGCGAGCTTTGGGCAATCAAATTGATATGCCCCAGCCCCCACGGTTATAGCACACAACGGATGAGGGGACCGCTCGAGTGCGATCCAGGTGGCCGACGCCATGGGTGGTCGATCGGAGGGTTTGGCAATGGAGGGCTTCTGAATGTCCCGGTTACTCTCGGTCGATTATTCTTAGACCTTTTGTTGTTGGACTGTGGTTGTTTCTTGGAAATCTCCTTCGCGGTGAGTTCGTACTCGAGCCTTCTCGATAAACTCGGTAAGGTAGTACAGTGGTGATTCAATATTTGCATTCTCATTCGGGGTTTAAGCCTCTTGAGAAAGTATTTGATCTTGTCGGCCTCTGTTCGGATAATTGTCGTGGCAAAAGGAAGGAGTGCCTGGAATTTCTCAGCAACAGATAATACATCATCGTCTTCGGACGGGTCGGGGTTCAAAAGTTCCGACAGTTTGGCCTCACGGAGTGGTCCTGGATAGTAACGGTCTAGCATGAGGTTTTTAAATTCCTCCCATGTGCAAACACCATCAGCTGGCCTCACTGAAAGCCACCAGTATGAGCGCTTTTGCTAAGATAATACGCGGCTACCGAGACGCGATTCTCTTCCGGCATCCACCATCTGGAAAAGTTTCTCAAAATGCTCGATCCGAAGGCACAATGTCACCGGCTCGAGGAGCCCTCATAAGTCGGTGGTCGCTGGCGAGAGATGTCGCTGATAATCCGACTCACGGGTCCGCCAATCACAGGAGGAGGATGAGCCCCTTGCTGCTGGCCAGTAGCGGCCCTCTGCATAGCTTCCATTAGTTGACCCATCTGGGTCATCTGTGTCATCATGCCCTGCATTACGACGTAAGGATCGACACGTGCATCCCCGCGCCCACTGTGGTGCGATTGTTCCCTAGAAGGTGAACCACTGTCTGCGGAACTCTGATCCGCATTCGCGCGTCTGTTGGCTCGAGGTATTGGGATTCGGCCCCTTCCGCGGCCTCGTCCTCCTCTGCCACGACCTCGCAGGTTTCTTTCCATACTGAAAGAGTCAATCGTAACGATAACCATAAGTACAGTTCAAGATACCAAAATTTATGCTGAGTTAATAGCAACAAGGAATCACATATTAAAGGGAAAATGGTTATCGATACCACGAATGCCGCACCGAATATCATATCGGTGTCAAGTCGAACAATTTCAATTGTATAATAAATTCAGCATTTACCTCGGATTATCAATCAGATAAATCTTGTCACAATTCCTCGAAATAACATGATCAACAAAGAGACCCATACTGATATCAATATCATGCCAGTAAAGTACATACCGCATTTGGCTCGCAGGGTCAGGCGCTTGCACAGGTCACACGTGACACGAAGGTTTCTTGATACTAGTTCATTTCTCAATGACTCATGAAAGAAAACGACTCTCTGATACCATCTTCTGTAACACCCCAACTGGCGGTAATTACAGTGCCGTGAATCCCACACTGGGACCCACCAGGCGATATCCAAAACAGGTTAAATAAATATTATTTGTGATACCGAATCACAACGAAAAGTCATTTCTCCGATTAGGAGTTTATTAAAATGTGGCCCACGGCCTTACAACACACAGGATCCGAAAAGAACAAGTATAAACCATATGGAGATGGAAAATACTTCAAATGTCAAATACAACCAAAAGTAATTTAAACGGAACAGGAAATAACACAACACGGTTTAACATAACCGGACAACAAAGATGAGGGGCCCCCGAACTAGTATCCTCCGAATCCTTCGCCGTCGACATGCTCTTCCCGTGCCTTGCCCTTGCCTCGACCTAAAATACAATACAAGTATTTCGCCCAACACAGGTCGATATACATGATAATCAATTCTTGACATATACAATTCACATTTATTTTTTTCAAAGAAATCATTCCGACTGTCAATCATACCCCTCGGGCGTATGAAACGAACAGTCACAAGCATCCAATACTATGGACGATTTATGGTATGGCTCAAAGATGGACATCACAGTACGCCCGATCCGGAAATGTGTTCGTGCACATGTCCGCCCCGTATATGGAATCCAGAATATACGTCGGACAATGTACCTAATTAGCCTCACGAAACTACGTCCCGTGCATACCCAACGCGGAATAATATCCGCCGATGACTATATGTGCCTGGCTAAAAATCCTACACAGTAACCAATCGGAACGCAGATATGATTCCGGATATGTCACGATACAACATGACAACGAATTCAACAAATCACATAACCGATTAAGGATCAAGAAAAACTCACCGAAGTGAAAATAAGGCCAACGAGATCAATGATTCAAAACGACGTACTTGGGAATGCATCCCATGAAGAAGACAGAATAACGTCAAGGACGAATATCAAATCACGACAAACATTTCATGAACAATTCATACATATGAAAGATATAACCATCAGAAGAATCTAATCATCATTATAACCAAGCAAGATAACTTGCCTTAATACGGAGACGAGAATAGTCCTCTTCTTATCGGAACGAACGAACGGTCCTCGACAAGTTTTACCCGAACAATCAACCTTAAACGAAATACATTTTACTCAAAACATATTCGTATAATTATTAATATAGGATTAGTAAGACGTCAACCTACAATCCTTTAGAATAGTTTGATACTACAGATTATTGAAACCTTATGCCAGGAATCCTTCTAACATCAACACAACTATAAGAATCGGTTTACAAAAATTTACCGAATGTTCGCATGGTTCATCATAAACAAGAGTTCTATCGAGGGTATGTTGAATAACTAATCATGATGTTAAGATCATCTTATGATGATTAAACTTTCCAAAAACACTAAAAGGTTGAAAGGTAAAATCTGCACATTATGATTATTCTCCTCTCATTAAATTGACTTTAAGCTAACAACAAGTTCATAAGTTCTGAGATTACACCACACTAATGAAGGTTATCAAAGTCTTTGATACAAGGCTGGAGGGTTCATTAACATGATGGGGAATTCACCAATTCTAGTATGATGATCAAAATGTTCTAAGTTCTCAATACATTAGATTAATGAAAAGTTATTGTTGTAATTATCAAAACCTTTATCAATCTTCAAAGACTAGTGAAGCTGAACAATCATGATTTGTTAAAGCTTCTAAAGTTTCTGGACTAGATCACCTAATCTCATATTTAACATCATCAAGTTCTTCTCAAGGTAAATAAATACTTAAAATGGTGTTTAATCATTTTATGATATTAAGTTCTTGATTAAATCCATTATGAAGAAGCTAACCTATCCATCAAAGTTCTACCGAGCTAAATTCGTCCCGAAGTTGAGTAATGACTACAAACATGATTAAAATCACTATATCATCAAGAACACCTCCAACAAACCCTTATTTAACATATTCATCAAAAGTGCTTAAAGAGTTTTATTATAACCATGTTTTACTTGCTTAATCTACTCTAGGTGAAGTATATTTCGACATTAATAATCAACATAAGAAAATAATGCAGAGAAGAAAACACACCAACCTCTAGAAATGAAGAATAACTTCAATGATATGAGAGAATATATCCCGAACTTAAAAACAACTCCAAGTTTCCAAGAAATGAGCTCCACTCCGAGATTCAAGGCTTAGAAACAAGTTGATGAAGGTTTATATTGTTTTTAGAGTGTAGAGGGATGATATGTGAAGAGAGAATTTCGGTTTGGTTCGTGGAGAAATGAAAACAGTGGTCCTATAAATAGACTGTGCAGACTTAGCGCACGCTATCAGGACAGTTTAGCGTACGCTAAGGCCCTTACGTACGCTATCCGAACGATATTACGTACGTAAACGGCTTTCAGTGGCTACTGTCTTGAATTATTACAGGCCGTTAGCGTACGCTAATGAAGAATGGGTTAGCGCACGCTAGAAAAAGTAGATTCTCACCGACATGACAGCTCAGACATAGATCGCATGCATGCTACCGGTTAAAAGGCTCACGTGCTGAAGTCAACTGCTGTCAGATTCCCTTCTTAGCGTACGCAACAGAGGAAACCTTTACGCACGCTAAGTCACATGTTTAGCGTACGTTAATAATACTATGTAGCGTACGCTACATTAACAAAAATCCGAAAATGCAACACTCTAATAACATCGAATCATCACATATGAAATAACAACGATATGATATTCAAATCTATAATACCTCAACATAAAACTAAATGCAACGATTTCTAATAATCAGATTATCCAAATAATACAACGACAGGTAAAAATGAAAAGTTACAGTCGGATATTACACAATGCCAAAACCTGGGAGTAAATTTTCGGCCTGTGCCGCGGCACACGAAGCGGTCAACTGTGCAGTTCGTCTTTATTAGATGAAATCGGTCGTCTTCTCCCTCATTTTCACCTGCATCGCGAGAGAGAGTGAGAGAGAGGGGAAGGGTTCTTCATCTATATCCATTGGGGGGGTTGATTTTCACCATTTTTCTTCGGTTGTGAGGCTCGGGCAATCAATATAACGCGTGTTCTACGGATCTTGGTACTTGAATCTCGTAAGGTAATATTCTAAAACCCTATTTTCGATTAAATTGGGGGTTTTGGGTTTTTCTTCCGATTCGTTCCGTTTTGTTGGTGGATTCATGATGTATACGATTAATATTGTTAGTATCTTTAGTTTTCCTACGGATTCATGGATATTTTGTGGATTTTTACGGAATCGAGAGGGTTTGGTTGTGGTCCGCCCTCGTTGTTGTTTTCGATATGAATATACATGAATCGTAGGCGGTTTTCCAGGTGTATTCCATTTCCATAATCGTTTAGAAGTGGTTGTGATTGTGCTATTCGAATCGTTAGGTTCATTTTCGTCGGTTCCTCGCGGTCGTGCTTGATTCTTCCGTTCCGTTCATTGTCGTCTTCCTTTTCGTTAGCATCGGGCGCTCCGAAGCTTCCCAGTTGAGCCGTATCCGTTCGTGGTTCAGTGCTCGTGGTATCGAGGCAAGTACCTTGCCCATACTTTTCTTATTTTGTGGATATGATGATCGGTGATCATATTAGTGTGTTTGTTTGGTTGTTTGAAACGAAGTTTCAAAAGATTTCGGTTTGGCCTCGTTAAAGGCTTTCTTTCAAATGCGTGTGTGTTTCGTGAACGGTGTGTTTTGGGAATTGATTATGATTTGATTATTTTGAACGTTGAAGGATTTGATGATGATACTCCTATTGTTTAAAGTTATGGAATCGTATATTCCGTATTTAATCTTGTTATTGTGTTTTGAAGAGTTTGATAATGGTGTCGAGTTAATGGCCATCTCTAGTGAGTATTCTTAATGAACTTACATTCTTAGCATGTTAGTATTGCATGAGTAACGTGTGTGTGTGTGTATGCTCACTGCGGGTTAGATCCGACGGGGTCTCGGTAGGGCTCCACGAAGCTGTGGAACCGCGAGCTTGCTTTTAACCATCAAGGGTTAGATCCGACGGGGTCTCGGTAGGGATCCACGAAGCTGTGGGTCCGCGGTTAATTGTGGTGCATTTTGCAAATGTGATTTGATATTGGCATTTCCGGAAATGAGCGCTTTTGAACGGTTTTCATGATTGCATGCATCGACTAAGTGTGTAAGAGGTAAGTTGTTCGTTTGGCTTACTTGGCTAGGATGGCACTAGAGTATTTTGTTGTTTGTTTTAAATCCTTTATTTGTGGATTTTGATGTTGGGAGACGAGCCTTATGGTCGTTCTTGTGTACTGCGAGTTGATGAGATTTGGGGCTAAAATCCCAACATTTTTGTAAAAGTCATTTTACGGATTTGGGGCTAAAATCCCAACGGTTTGGTAAAGGTGATTTTACGGAAAGTAAACTTTTGGGGCGGTGACCCCTTTTGTCTTGTGGATTTTGAAAAGTAGGATTTGATAATCCTAAATGGTTTTCTATTAAAACTCTCGATGGCATTCTAAACCGTCTTATAAATTATTTCCATTGGTTTATGGTATTTCGATTTTGAAATGTTTTCTCAAACCCTTGCCTCGAGAAGTACTTTTCGTTTTGTTTGGATCTTTGAGGATTCCTGGTTATTGTTATTCGTGGAATGTGAATTGTATGGCTCGTATTTGCACTTTGTATTTGCACTAGCAAAACAGTGGAGTTTTGCTAACCCCCGAGTATTCGGGGGGTGGATGTCTATTTTTGCATTCAGGTTTTGCAGCATAACACAGGGTCGGCACGAAGGATGATGAAAGATGAACGATACTAGCCACACGAGGATCCGTTGATGTCGTATTGGTCTAGTTGCATTTTCTTTTCCGCTGCAGTATCTTTTCCCCGTTGTACGGGAGTTTATTGTACTTTGACCACTGCGTGGGTATATGTTGTAATTGAGTTGTATATTTTATTGAAAGACCAAATCGGTCTACTGAGTCATTTAGCCTTGAAGGCATTGTCGAGATGTTGAATGTTGTTACGAGCCTGGTAGATCTTCGAGGAGAGGGTCTACGGCGTGTAATATCCCTGAGTGGATTGGGGGTGTTACAATAGAGGGGTTTTCGGGCGTTCTACGATTATTCTTCCTCGTATGATCGATGATTTATTGAATTTATGTTGTTAGGGTCGAATTCTTGTGAAGAACTCGAGTCGGAACCCTTCCGTTCGTTGTCTTCTTCGGGGTCCGAGCTTCCCGGTCGAACCGTGTTCTTCGGAGCTTTTGCTAGCGGTTATTAAGGCAGGTATCTTATTATACGACTTTTATCTTGCGACTAGTAATTACGTATGATGTGTATGATGATTTTGCTTGCCTTCGTAATTATGTTCCATTGAGTTGGTTGTGTTTTCCGTAATTTGAAGCTTTGTGATAATAATGTTATATTAGTATACATGTTAGGCGTTGTGCCATTTGTGCAGGATTGCGACGTACATATGGGATGGTTGTACACTCGGTTGTGCAATGTATTGTAAACCGAATGTGTGTTATGCTGGTTATGTGTCGTTGATTGACGATAGTTGTTGCGAGTGTTGAGGTTGTGTTATGTGCGAGGAATGTACGATTTTGTGGTGATCAATGTGATTGATTAATTGTGCTCAATGTTGTATGTAATGTGGAATGGCTTGATATTTGATGATTATGAGTTGTGTCGTGTCGATGTTTGTGTGTTCCAGGTAGGGTCTGACGAGGCCTCTGGAGTTCGGTACATGATGTGTACGAACAAGGTGTGTGATCCAGGTAGGGTCTGACGAGGCCTCTGGAGTCCGGTACATGACGTGTACGGACAAGGTGTGTGATCCAGGTAGGGTCTGACGAGGCCTCTGGAGTTCGGTACATGATGTGTACGAACGATGTTGTGGCCGGGTAGGGTCCGTTGAGGCCTCTGGAGTTCGGTACATGATGTGTACGAATAGTGTGTGTGGCCGGGTAGGGTCCGTTGAGGCCTCCGGAGTTCGGTACATGATGTGTACGAACAGTGTGTGTGGCCCGGGTAAGGTCCGTTGAGGCCTCCGGAGTTCGGTACATGATGTGTACGAACATTGTGTGTGGCCCGGGTAAGGTCCGTTGAGGCCTCCGGAGTTCGGTACATGATGTGTACGAACGATGATCGTGTAGCAGTGATTGTTCGGGTAACATTTTAAATATGGATCTCGGACTCATATTGATATATTATTTAGTATGCTTTGAAACGAGAATCGGGCTAAGGCCCTAATGTTTACGAAAAGGTTTTGTAAATTGGGACTTGATGTAACACCCCGAGATATTCGGAATAATTACAGCGCCGTAAACCCTTTAGATAAGGATTTACAAGGCTAAATTTAGAAGAAGTGTAAAAAACAATACAATCGAACAACTGAAGTTCAAATACAGATTTGATTCAACCGATCAAATGAGTTAACTTATACAACCATATCGAATTGACTTATTAAAACAAACGTACTCGAGTACTAAACGAACCAAGAAGACAAATCACAATAACAATAACATCAATCACATCACTGAGCCATTCCATCGTCTCCGTGCATCGTGGTTGCCTCCCCGCTCCTCGGCTACCTGAACATCAAAACAATGTCCACCCCCGAAGGGGTTAGCAAAACAATGCTAGTACAAGTATCATCATACAATAAATCATCAATGCATCATAAAACATGCAAAATGGACTTCCGCCACCGGAATCCAACGATGCGAATCCTCACGATTCCATCAACACAATACAAGGTAATCCAAATGATCCAGCTTCTCAAGATAGATCCCCATGATGATCCCGTCGGACCAACGCATGGTGGAAAACCCGTCCAACGATCCAGCGCCTTCAGCATAGATCCCCATGATGATCCCGTCGGACCAACGCATGGTGGACATTCGATCCAGCGCCCTCAGCATAGATCCTCATGACCCCCTCGGATCATTTATACCATAATCAATCAATTATGCATACACATATGCATTTCAACATGTTCATCAATACGAACATACAACAACGAATATCACGAGAATTTTCAGAAATACATCTCATATTCAACAATATGAATAAAACCACACGCATGATAAATCGAACTCGACATATGATACTTGCCTCAAAAATGGCAAGGACGAAACACTTCAATGATCTCGACACACTCGAAGGCCGCCTCCTTCGATCAACGTAACAAGCTCGAACCTTAACAAAAGGAACAATATACAAATCATCTCAAGTCGAACGATGGCCTAACAATTCGGTCTACGGCCGAAAAGCTCAAAATAAATAATCGCTCGATCATGAAGCGTGCGCTACGTACTCACGTAACGGCGCTTAAGCCGCCTCGTTAGCGACGCTATCGTATAAGACTAGCGTGCGCTAGCTACGAATCGATTCGAATCGGCCGATACATAACGACGCTACGACGCCTGCGGCGTTAATCAACCCCGATAGCGCACGTTAACTCACATATGTTAGCGTGCGCTAACGCTGCATGGCGTAATCGCTAACGGAAAATCAAGTTGAATAAAGGGTGAATTCATGAATTCTATTTTGATACAACAAGTCATCCTCAAGCATGTCATGCTAATAAGGTTTTGTGGAAGTTCCATGATCATGAGGTACAAATATACGGATAATCAACTCAACATCATAATCTTATCTTCGATCTTCAAGAAATATTCTAAGTTCCGATTATTCCAAGTCCCAAAACATATGATTCCTTACGTAAAACATACGAACTAGGTAATCTCCGACATCGATCATAAATCGATTTGAAAACGCTTAGGAGTCCATACTACTAAGATGGTTCAAAGGTTCATACGATAAATAGTGCCGATACGTCAAAAGTATCCTTCTAACATGTGATGACCGATCATAAGCGAAATAACTGGCTAACTAAACATGATCAGACGTCCTTAAAAACATTACTAACATAGGTGAAGAATCACCTACCTCAAAGTAGTGAAGAACACGGAGGAAGTTGAAGCAATCCAACACCGAAGGCTTGAACACCAATCTCCAACGATGTATGATCTTCAATCACGAGCTAGGGTGTTGCTATGAAGTGTTTAGGGTGAGGGAAGTTATGTTCTAAGTGTAAGAATTCGGGTAATGGGAGAAGAAAGAACTGAAATCACGAATAGGATGCTGTCTTATTTATAATAAATGTCTATTAGCGCGCGCTAGACCCTGTTCGTAGCGTGCGCTAACGGCTCACTGACTAATCTGTACTTAGCACTTAGCGTGCGCTACGCATGTACCTGTAGCGTGCGCTAAGGCGTTGACTCGGCTTTTCCCCGAAAGCCGTCCAGATACATCCGACACGATCCGACAGGGGTCCCCCGGCCAGATCTCACCTACCGCACGTCTCAATCAAATTGACCATGCATAGCGTGCGTTAATGACCCTCTGTAGCGTGCGCTATGAATCTACGTTAGCGCACGCTAAACATAGCTGGTAGCGTGCGCTACATGCGCAGGTTTACAATCTTTAAATCACAACCACGAATTTAAACGCTCGACAACATCGGATTATGAAATACGGAAAATAATACTCAGATCAAGTACAATCATTACAATATCACAAGTTCCAATTACATAACAGAAATCTCGGGTATTACATCCTTCCTCCCTAAAAAGAAGTTTCATCCCGAAACTTAAGATGAAAACAACTCCGGATATCTAGTCTTCATACCGTCCTCCGTTTCCCAAGTGGCCTCTTCGACTCCATGTCGTGACCATTGTACTTTAACCAAGTGTATTGGTTTATTCCTCAATTGTTTGATCCGGCTCTCAAGTATCTTGATCGGTCTCTCTTCGAAGGTGCCATCATTGGCTATTTCGATCTCGTCGAAATCAATGACGTGACTGGGGTCTGGTACATACTTCCGTAGTTGGGATACGTGAAACACATTGTGAACGTGACTCAGCGATGGCGGTAAGGCCAACCTGTATGCTAAATCTCCCACTCTCTCGAGGATCTCGAATGGTCCGATATATCTCGGACTAAGCTTGCCTCTCCTCCCAAAACGGAAAATCCCTCGTGTAGGAGACACCTTCAATAGTACATGGTCCCCAGCGTCGAACTCTAGAGGGCGACGATGTACATCTGCATAAGACTTTTGTCGACTCTGGGCAGTCAACAGTCTCTCTCGAATCAAAGCTATCTTCTCTTGAGTCTGAATAATCAATTCCGGTTCCGTCCCGATCAAATCCGAAGAATCATCCCAACACAGGGGTGATCGGCATCTTCTCCCGTATAAAGCTTCAAATGGGGCCATCTTAATAGAAGCGTGCCAACTATTATTGTAGGTGAATTCAACTAATGGCAAATGAACTTCCCAATCAGTTGACCAATCCAAAGCACAAGCTCTAAGCATGTCTTCTACAGTCTGTATAGTTCTCTCAGACTGACCATCCGTTTGGGGATGATAAGTCATGCAAAGTTGAGCTCACCCCAAAGCCCTGTGAACTGCTTTCCAGAAATGTGACACGAAGTGACCATCTCGATCCGAAATAATGGTCTTTGGCGTCCCATGCAATCTGACTATCTCCGCAATAAATACTCGCGCCAATCTCTCGGGTCCCCATGTATCTTTAATTCCCAGGAAATGAGCCGACTTGGTTAGTCGATCAATTACAACCCAAATCATGTTCATTCCCGTTCTAGTCCTTGGCATACTAGTAATGAAGTCCATCGAGATATCCTCCCACGTCCTTTCAGGGATCGGAAGCGGCTTTAACATTCCGGCAGTCGCCGATGTTCAATCTTAACTCACGACAAGTCAAACACTTCAAACGTACTCACACGTCCTTCTTCATATTCCCCACCAAGTTTTGCTTTAAATCTTTATACATCTTACTACCGCCACTGGGTGAATAGAATAGGCGCGCTATGAGCTTCTTTCAAAATTGTCCGTCTCAAATCATCATCCTCGAACGCAAAGTCGACTCAAATCTCGTAACTCCATCGTCTTGTATCACGAATCGGGCTTTTCCTTTCTTTACTTCACACATAATCGAAGGATCGGGAATCGTCGCTTGCTTAGACTTGATCTCCTCGACTAGTGATGAAGTCGGCCCATCACATAAAGTTGCCCTCGATTCCCGGTGCCCATACTTCAATCCTCGCGGATCGCTCGTTGAATACCGGTTTGGGACGTAAGTGCTTCCAACACTCGAAGAGAAACAGTTTACGGCTCAAAGCATCGCCTACTACGTTTGCTTTCCGGATGATAGAGAATCTCCAAGTCGTAATCCTTGATCAATTCCACCACCTTCTCTCGCCTCATGTTTAACTCTTTCTCGATCAAAATGTACTTGAGGCTCTTATGATCTGTAAAGATCCGACAATGAGTGCCATACAAATAATGCCGCCAAATTTTCAAGGCAAAGACCACACCGCTAGCTCCGGATCGTGAGTCGTAATTAACCTCATACGGTTTCAATTGCCGAGAAGCATAAGCAATCACTTTATCCTTCCGCATCAACACACAACCCAAACCCCGATTTGAAGCGTCAGATACCATGAATCCATCGGTTCCTCCTGCAACACTAATATAGGTGTTGTCGTGCCTCCTCTTAAGTTCGCCAAAACCACTGGCACTTCTCATTCCACATGAACTTTTGAGTTTTCTCAGAATAACCGGGTGAGCGGACGAGCAATTTTGGAAAATCCTTCTACAAAGCGGCGATAATATCCAAAGCAAGTCCTAAGAAGCTTCGACTTCTTTCACGTTTTTAGGAGCTTCCCAATCCAAGATTGCTTCGACTTTCTTCGGTCCACCCGAACTCCGTACCGATATCACATGTCCAAGGAAGGTTACTTCCTTAAGCCAGAACTCGCATTTAGAAAATTTTGCGTACAGCTGTTCCTTCCTCAAGGTGCTTAAAACCACAAGCAAATGCTCGGCATGCTCCACCGCGTCCTTCGAATATATCAAGATGTCATCAATGAAGACGACCACAAATTTATCCAAGTATTCCAAGAATACCCGATTCATCAATTGCATGAATACTGCAGGAGCATTGGTAAGTCCAAACGGCATCACTACGAATTCATAATGCCGCATCGATCTAAAAGCGATTTCGTATATCCGATTCCTTAATTCTCAACTGGTGGTATCCTGATCGCAAGTCAATCTTCGAGAATACCCTTGCCCCTTGCAGTTGATCAAACAAGTCGTCGATCCGAGGTATAGGATACTTATTCTTGATCGTCATCTTGTTAAGCTCCTTGTAATCAATACACAGTCGGAGGGATCCGTCTTTCTTCCGGACAAAGAGAACGGGCGCTCCCCAAGGAGAAACGCTAGGTTGGATATAGCCCTTCTGTAACAATTCCTCCAGTTGCTTCTTGAGTTCATACATCTCGGTTGGCGCCATGCGGTATGGTGCTCTGGAAATAGGAGCCGCTCTGTGCTCTAGTTCGATAGTGAATTCCACTCCCTCGCGGAGGTAACCTGTAGTTCGTCAGAAATACATCCGAGAACTCATTCACAATCGAAATAGACGAGAGCTCTACTCCTTCCTCTTTCCTCATGGCATAGCACCAAAGTCTCGTGACATCCCCTTCGATAATTTCACACTTTCATTGCCTTGATCAATTTTCCCGAGCTTCCCGGTCTCCATCCTCGGAATAAGTGTTCAGATCCATCATCAGCAATGATGGAAATGACTCTCTCTCAGTAATTCAGAACAGCTCCATAACGGTTGAGCCAATCATCTCCGAGAATTAAATCGTCACCGTAGATGTCAACTACAATAAGATTCGAGGGCCACGCTCTTCCTTCTAAAGAGACGGTGAAATCCCTAGCTTCTAGTGTTCCCACAATTTTCTCTCCGCTCGGTAATCCCACAACATAAGGTTCACAATGATACAAGCACGAGATTTTCAAACGATTAACACAGTTCAAAGATATAAAAGAATGCGTAGCTCCCGAATCGAACAAGACACTAACTGGTTGCAAAAGGATCTCGAATCGCACTGATGCAACAAATTGTTCGATCATCGATTTCCTCATTTCGCATAAAAGCGGAGGAACGGATCCAAGATCGATGTCTCTCTTCCCGCCGCTCGATGCTGAAATCCACTTTGTTGCGTCTGGTTCACACTCGTCTCCTTCGGATCGAGCCGAGTGCGAGTACCAAAAGATCGGGTCGCATTCCCACAAAATGTTGCGCGATGTCCTTCCCGCCCACACTCAAACAGTCACAAGCAGCGCGAAACAATCACGTCGAACATGTCCCGCCTTGCCACAGTTGTAACACTTCTTTCCTGCGTCTGAAACAGTCGGTGCTGCCCGGAACTTCTTTCCACCTCGAGAAGGATGCGGAGGTCTCCTGGATGAATGAAAAGAGGTCTGACCCTTGCGAGGTCCGCTACTCTTATCCTCCGTGAAGTTGCCAGACACCTTCTGTTTCTTTGCTTCCGTCGCTTTCTCTACTGCTACCTCCTTCATATCATAGGCCAACGCCTTGTCCTGATACTGTCGCAAGGTGGTACATTCAAATCCGGACATATACTGCTGAATTTCCGGCTTCATTCGCATATCAAAATGAAAAATCTTCTCCGCCTCGGTCCTGACCAAGTGGCGCACATAAGTCACCGTGATTAAAAGTCTTAATCACGTCCGTCGCGTATGCTCCCGAATCTTGTGGTGAGAAAACTCCCGAATCCGGGCTTCTAATCGACGAGGACAATACCATGCCTCCATCATCAATTTGAATTCCGTCCCATCAACATTGTGCTCCTCCGGTCAAATGGCCTCCCACCAAATCGAAAGCATCCCGGCCAAAAGATACCGGGCGACGAACCTTCCTATCGTTGGGACAGCTTAATCCTCGCAAAATCTTCTCTAATTCCTTCACCAATGATCCCACGAAAGCGTCTCAATGAACTGTCAAATTTCGGAGGATGCAACACCACCTCGGTAAGCCATTTATCTCCCGATTTTCCACGTTATGCCGTGTCCCATCGCCGTCTCGCATGCGATCCACAACTTGAGCAAACCGGTTTATCTGGCAACCACTGCCAAGCACTCCCGCACGTTAGGATCTCGCATTATTATTTGCCGATCCTCGCCGCCCCCTAATGTGAATCCGTTTGACTAGCGGCTATCTCTCGGAGTAGATACCGACTCTTCTTGCCTCGCATTTCCACGTCGCGTCCACGATCAAGCGTCCGTCCACGACCTCCTCTCAACATACCGTAAACATAAATACTCAATATCCGTGACAAACTTTCTCAAAGTACATCCATCAATGTTTACAAGACATGAATTAAATAAAACAAAGAGTATTCGAGATTAGAAACTTACAACCACACCACGCGACGATGCCGGCTCAAGCAGTTGATGTTACGAACGACCAATAATCCAATAACGTAAATGCACTCCAACTAACCCGACTGCCAAGATA
Organism: Orobanche coerulescens; assembly: GCA_033398695.1. Taxonomy (NCBI): domain Eukaryota; kingdom Viridiplantae; phylum Streptophyta; class Magnoliopsida; order Lamiales; family Orobanchaceae; genus Orobanche; species Orobanche coerulescens. Next base: position 39,019,019 of record CM065810.1, read on the forward strand.
TCCATAAATCTTAGCTCCGATACCATATTCTGTAACACCCCGAGATATTCGGAATAATTACAGCGCCGTAAACCCTTTAGATAAGGATTTACAAGGCTAAATTTAGAAGAAGTGTAAAAAACAATACAATCGAACAACTGAAGTTCAAATACAGATTTGATTCAACCGATCAAATGAGTTAACTTATACAACCATATCGAATTGACTTATTAAAACAAACGTACTCGAGTACTAAACGAACCAAGAAGACAAATCACAATAACAATAACATCAATCACATCACTGAGCCATTCCATCGTCCTGTCGGTACTGTGGTTGCCTCCCCGCTCCTCGGCTACCTGAACATCAAAACAATGTCCACCCCCGAAGGGGTTAGCAAAACAATGCTAGTACAAGTATCATCATACAATAAATCATCAATGCATCATAAAACATGCAAAACGGGCTTCCGCCACCGGAATCCAACGATGCGAATCCTCACGATTCCATCAACACAATACAAGGTAATCCAGCGATCCACCGCCCTCAGCATAGATCCCCATGATGATCCCGTCGGACCAACGCATGGTGGAAAACCCGTCCAACGATCCAGCTTCTCAAGATAGATCCCCATGATGATCCCGTCGGACCAACGCATGGTGGACATTCGATCCAGCGCCCTCAGCATAGATCCTCATGACCCCCTCGGATCATTTATACCATAATCAATCAATTATGCATACACATATGCATTTCAACATGTTCATCAATACGAACAAACAACAACGAATATCACGAGAATTTTCAGAAATACATCTCATATTCAACAATATGAATAAAACCACACGCATGATAAATCGAACTCGACATATGATACTTGCCTCAAAAATGGCAAGGACGAAACACTTCAATGATCTCGACACACTCGAAGGCCGCCTCCTTCGATCAACGTAACAAGCTCGAACCTTAACAAAAGGAACAATATACAAATCATCTCAAGTCGAACGATGGCCTAACAATTCGGTCTACGGCCGAAAAGCTCAAAATAAACAATCTGCCTGGACTGCTTAGCGTGCGCTACGTACTCTACGTAACGTGCGCTAAGCCGGCCTGTTAGCGTACGCTATCGTATAAGACTAGCGTGCGCTAGCTACGAACTGACAGTTCGAATCGGCTGATACATAACGTACGCTACGTACGTTCTGTGCGTTAACTGAACCCCGATAGCGCACGTTAACTCACATATGTTAGCGTGCGCTAACGTTGCATGGCAGAATACTGCTAACGGAAAAACTGGGTTGAACAGTGGTGAATTCATGAATTCTATTTTGATACAACAAGTCATCCTCAAGCATGTCATGCTAATAAGGTTTTGTGGAAGTTCCATGATCATGAGGTACAAATATACGGATAATCAACTCAACATCATAATCTTATCTTCGATCTTCAAGAAATATTCTAAGTTCCGATTATTCCAAGTCCCAAAACATATGATTCCTTACGTAAAACATACGAACTAGGTAATCTCCGATTACTGATCATAAATCGATTTGAAAACGCTTAGGAGTCCATACTAATAAGATGGTTCAAAGGTTCATACGATAAATAGTGCCGATACGTCAAAAGTATCCTTCTAACATGTGATGACCGATCATAAGCGAAATAACTGGCTAACTAAACATGATCATACGTCCTTAAAAACATTACTAACATCGGTGAAGAATCACCTACCTCAAAGTTGTGAAGAACACGGAGGAAGTTGAAGCAATCCAACACCGAAGGCTTGAACACCAATCTCCAACGATGTATGATCTTCAATCACGAGCTAGGGTGTTGCTATGAAGTGTTTAGGGTGAGGGAAGTTATGTTCTAAGTGTAAGAATTCGGGTAATGGGAGAAGAAAGAACTGAAATCACGAATAGGATGCTGTCCTATTTATAATAAATGTCTATTAGCGCGCGCTAGACCCTGTTCGTAGCGTGCGCTAACGGCTCACTGACTAATCTGTACTTAGCACTTAGCGTGCGCTACGCATGTACCTGTAGCGTGCGCTAAGGCGTTGACTCGGCTTTTCCCCGAAAGCCGTCCAGATACATCCGACACGATCCGACAGGGGTCCCCCGGCCAGATCTCACCTACCGCACGTCTCAATCAAATTGACCATGCATAGCGTGCGCTAATGACCCTCTGTAGCGTGCGCTATGAATCTACGTTAGCGCACGCTAAACATAGCTGGTAGCGTGCGCTACATGCGCAGGTTTACAATCTTTAAATCACAACCACGAATTTAAACGCTCGACAACATCGAATTATGAAATACGGAAAATAATACTCAGATCAAGTACAATCATTACAATATCACAAGTTCCAATTACATAACAGAAATCTCGGGTATTACACTTGAGGTCCAAAAGAGTTTCTGCTTTAAAAATCCCCGATATGATGTGTTCCTTTTCAAATATCTCTTACTTGAGTTCGAAATTCTAAAACTTCTCGGGAACATTTTGATAATTGATTTCCGTATTAAATTCGTAGTTGCTATTTGCTTGTTACATTTCGTATGGTTTGATACTTGCACTAGTAAAACAGTGGAGTTTTACTAACCCCCGAGTATTCGGGGGGTGGATGTCTATTTTGCGTCCAGGTACATGCAGTTCGGGGAGCACACAGATTGGCACAAGGGGATGATGAGCTGCGATACTAATCAAGAGTTGAGAGTTGGTAGAGTTTATTTGTATTGTTAGAGTTGATTCAGTCTTCCGTTGTATTGTATTTCGAACCCTGTGTGGGTAATGTTGTTAGTCAGTCCTGTTGATAGAGTTGTGTGACCTCATCGGTCTGTGTGTTTATGTGTAAGTGACCTTAACGGTCTGTATTATTATATTGTTCGACCCTGGCCGGGCAAGCATTTGGTTGTTTATGGACGTTTAGCCTGGTAGATCCTTGCGGAAAGGGTTTACGGTGTGTAATATTCCCATACGGTTTTGGGGGTGTTACATTTATGGTATCGGAGCTTAGGTTGCGGAAACCTAGGCTGTCGGGTCGAGTCGAGTCGTGGTTTGTCGAGTAATGTGTTGTCTTGTCGTTCGAGTCGTCAGGTGACAAGTTGAGTTGTGCGTAGTCACAACGTGTCGGATATGTTGTCGGATGAGATTAGTATCGTGGGCGACCGTCATCTCCGTGCGGCCTGTGGATGTAAGTCTCCTCCTTTATGCGTAATACCTGTGTATCTCGATTTTATCTTTATGAGTTAATTGCGGTGCATAATTTTATTTGTACGATGTTGTGAATATAGTTGTATTTAATACGTGTGATATATAGTATATGTATAAAACTGGGCCTATTGTTGTTTTACCTTTGAACCACTGTGAGGGGTGGTATGGTGTAAAAATTGAGAACCTTGATGGGTTTCGGATATGGTATCGACGATTGAGTTTGTGAGAAACTCCGAGGAATGGTTTTGTTGTATGTTTAAACTAGATGCTGTGAGATGTATTCAATTGGATTGTGCATGTTGGACTGTATTCCTTTTTCCGCTGCGTGAATTCTTTTGTAAGGGCTTTCGGTATTTTACCGGCTGAGTTTTATTTCGAAAACTGATTCCCTTAACCGAGTTTTTGGCATTATGGCCTTGATCATTTTGGCGAAATTCTTATGACGGTATTTAGTACTTTGTAAATGGCTTTTGTGAGTTTTTGAAATATTACCGTCATTGGCCTTTTTGGCGTTTTTGTAAATGGTTTTTAGCCTGGTGGGTTCCGATGCGGGACCCACGGCGCTATAATGGTCCGTGTAATTATCTGAACTTTTTGGGCATTCTAGCCCATTGAATTATCTTTGAAAAACCTTGAGTATCTTAGAAAATAAATTTCGAGACGTACTTTTAAAATGAATTGCTTTCTCGTGGTGCTTCCAAGGTGCAACAATATGTTTCAAAATTCTTCTACCTCGAGGACCAAAATGTTTTGAGATATTTCCAATGTTTTAGAAACACTTTACTTAGACCCGAGGGTCGAATATTTCCGAAAGTTTTTCACGAAAAGAAAGTGTCCTCATTTTTATCGAATGCGAAATAGTTTTTCAAAGTCTCGATAACGATGTTTCACGATTGTACTTTTTTTGAAGGGTGATACTCAAGATCAATCGGTGTTTCCAAAATTATTTTCAAAAGGAGGTTTTCGTTTTAAAAACCTATCCATTCCCGTTTGAGGGCTGGGTATGTATGTATGATGTTCACGTTGTCGTTATAATGTTTGCTCCCGAGTATGATCGAATTGGTGGCATGAACGTCGAGGCGTTGCCACGCATTTGTTGTACTAGCCCTCTGTGAGAGGTGTGAACCGGTGTTTACTGTTTATCGCCTCGTGGTGATTTGCGTGTTGTCGCACGAGTGTGAGCTGTTGAAGCTTGGGTTTGTACGTTTGTGTACATGTGTGATTATTTCATAATGTTTGTAATTATGTGCTGGTAATCGTTCGGGCCGTTGAGGTCGCCGAACGATACCGTCGTTGTGGTAGTGTTTGTGTGTGTATTACTTTAAGATGGTAATCGTTGTATATGATATGTGTTATGATTCTTTGTGGTGCTGAGTTGGCATCTCCGCTATATTGTTTTGCGACGTTATGCCCCATTGTATCTAGAATTTGTATTTTCGGTATGCCGAGCCGAGGTGTTTCAGGCTTCAGTCGTGATGTGCCGGGGCATGCACGTGTAAATTGTCCTTCTCGTCAGTAACGCGTTTCAAGTGCGGACTCGAGGGACACCGAATTCAGTTTTGCGAATTGGCTATTGAGACTTTCAGAGTTCGCGCTTCAGCACAGATATCAGGATCGGCTCTGAGAGATCCATGGGAGATTTTCCTGATGCTTTTTGTGTTGTTACCTTGTTTTCGTTGTTGTGAGTTGCGGGGAGGAAATTTCTTTTATAAGAGGTCGGATGTAATACCTGTACTATATTTGACTTCTGCAGTTTCTCCTTCTAAATTCTATCGACTTGCACGTGTTTGTCGATACTTTTTGAACTTGTTTGATGTCTCAGTTGTCATCGTTCGAACTGGTTGTGACCTTGTTGCAGATCCACTTGTTTGTCATCGTGACCTTTCCGAGTTCGGTTCGATTCTTGTGAACCTTGTTTGGAAGTAACATCTTCCACTTTCTACCAGTTCTTTTAATGTCTGGAGTTGAAGTGGGGACTTCGGAGTCATTTTTCGACTGTTGTCATTCGATTGTTGTTGTTCGATCATTGTTATTTGATCATTGTTGTTCGATCATTGTTATTTGATCGTTGTTGTTCGATCGTTGTTGTTCGAACGGGGTTGTCTGACTGTTGTTGCCTGATCTCGTACTACGAAGAATTGTCATTCACCGTTAGTCAACTATTTCGAGGGTGGCCAAGTGGGTCACCGAGCGGTGCATTGTGAGACCGTTGCCAAGATGTTCGGGAATTGGGTTTTCGTTCCTACTCGGGGAGTACCTGGTGGTGTCCCGTGATGTAGTTGTGTATCGCACTTCGTGCTGTAATTCTTGTAGAAATTGATATTTGTTGCGTGAACTTTTTGTTTTGTTTGTATTCTACCATGATATTTTATTTTAAGTTTCGGGACGAAACTTATTTTTAATAGGATAGAATGTAATGTCTAGTATTCTCGTTTTCTGTTATCTTGAATTGTTTGTGTTTTGACGTCAGACATTTTCTTGTTGATGAGAATCGGAATGATTTCTATCGTAATACTCTATTTGTTTCTGTCACATAGCCGTTTTAGTCGGGTGCGACTTGTTGTCGCGTACGTTTCTTTGATTAAATGTGTGCATATGATGTGGTATGTGATGCGTCGTTAATTGATTGTTATTGTTTTGAATCATTGCCGGTGGCGTTGTTATGGTCGTCGTGGGTCGTGTTTTCACGCTGTATATTCTTTCGCATTTCTTGTAACGTTTCGCCAATGGGCGAAAGTTATGCGCTTCTTGTGTATCCCGTTGAGGTTTCCTGTTGGGATATTGCTTCTCCCTACTTATTTTAAGTTTCGGGACGAAACTTCTTTTAAGGAAGGTAGAATGTAATATCCGCAATTTCGGATTTCCGGTAATTTTCATTTTTCGGCGGAGGTCTGTTTAGACAACTCGCTTTTGACCGTTTCGTCATTCTTAGAATATTTAATTCTGCACTTTTTGTCATCTGAGTTCGTTTCGGTATCGTTTTGCTGAGTTCCGAGCTTTTTAGACGTTTTTCCGCACTTGAGTTCGATTCTTGCGAATCTCGTCCGAAACTGTTGTTTCGAGTTTCTCGTAAGTGCATTTAATGTTATTATTCTTGTTGCAAGCTTTGGTTTGGTGTTTCGATCGCGTATCGTGAATTTCGGACGTTTTGGGCCATTTTCGTAATTTCCCAAAGTTTTGGGTAATTACTCATGTCGAATTCCGAGCCTTCAGTGGTCGGAATTGTGTGTTCTCTTAGCTCTTAGATTCGTCTTTGCGAGTACGTCAGAACCGTATCATCGATTCGTATTCGTGTTCGGGTTTCGGTCGTTTCGCCGTCGGAGTTGGCCCGGCCGACATGGCCGGCAACTGGGCCTGTGCCAGATCGCCGAGTCACGGCCGCGATGATCGGCAGCCTTCCGCCGAGTCACGGCGGTAGTGATCGGCAGCCTTCCGGCCGAGCAGCCGTGCCGTAGGGCCGCGGCACATGCCGGCAGGCGCGGCACACTCGTGGCATTTTTCGGCCAAACTCAGACTGGTGCCGCGGCACACGCCGGATGAGCTGCGGCACCGCCGACCACCGGGAGCCATTTTGTGCTCGTGCCGCGGCACACTCCCTGTCCGCGGCACACCGTGGCTTTATTTAAGGCCCAGCAGACGTTTTTCTAGCCATTTTTCTCCTTCTTCCACTTCTCGTCCGCGGCTGGAGTTGTTCCTATCATGGGGAGATGTTGTTGGTCAACAAATCCATGAAGTTTTAGAGTTCATATCTGTTGTTGCCCAAAATATTTATCCGAAGATTAATACTGCTGGAAGACGGACAACAAACAACAATTGCGGGAGCACTTCCGAGAGAAGATAAATAATACAAGATTTGTCGGGTTTGTTAGGCCCGGACTTGAATGCTCTCGCGAGATGTTATTAATACGAATATTCGTGGATACAAGTATTAATGAGAGAAATCTAAATACAATGAGTGTAAAAAGACTCTGTTAATCCGGCTCTTGAGCGAAGCTCGGTGTTCTTCGTCCCCGCCGGTAATCTGCTGGATGAGATAGGCCGGGAGAAGTAAGACCGAAAGAAAGCTGTTGCCAAGAGTTGGAGATTAGCCAAGTGCAAGTATTTTGCTTCTGTATGGTGTGCTTGAATGTCCGAGAGTTTAGAGAGTCAGAATCTCGCCCTCTTACAAGTGCCTGCTGCCTTGTATATATAGAGGCTGAGGGGCCCTGTCCCTTAGTGGGCGATCGCCTTTCGGCATTTAATGTAACGGGGCGATCGTCTTAAAGGGCACGTGGGCTGCCTGCCAAAAGTCCATAGATCCAGCCGGCAGCTAGCTGAGTGGCCCAATGAGGAGCCGGCACGCGTCCGGAAGTACTGTCACAGGAGGTCCCACTTTGCTACTTTCGGCGGACTTTGTCAGGGTAGGTGACAGGCTGTAGTCACATGTCCTGTCCGTCAGCTCCTTTCGCAGGTCTGGGCCCTGTTGGTAGGTGAGGTAGGTGACAAGTTTGTCAGCGCCTTTTGTGGATCTGCACGTGTGTGCTGTCCTGTTTGCTCGGCCTTGGCCGACTAGATGGCCATCGGCCAGTCACTGAAGGTTGGCAATGGTCGGTCACCAAGGGTCGATCGGCAGATGCCGAGAGAGGATCGTCCGCTAGTCGATCGCCAGGAGTCGGTCGCCGAGTGCCGAGTGATGATCGTATCTGAGGTCGATCGCTCGGCACCGGGACTGGTCCTGGGACCTTCATCTGGACGATTTAGCTGGCCCGCTGGGTTGAGGCTCGGTCGCCTGGTCGCTGCTCGGCAGATCTGCCTTGGCCGCTCGGCAGTAAGTCGGTCGCTCGGCCTCGGAGGCGATCGCCGGTCGGAAGGTGTTAAATCTTGACAGAACAATATCATCAATCATCCATCCTATAACATCCTTTGATCGAGCGAATCAGGTCAGATTTTCTAGAAATCTAATTTTGGGGATTTTGGGTATTTTGTTTGATTTCGTCCGTTTAATCCGATTTAACTTAGTATTGTGATGGATTGATGATTATTTGGATGTATTGTATCATTTCCCTTGTTAACCCATGGTTGGATCGTATCGATTCGTTATTTTGGTCGTGTTCTTGACCGACGCCTTGAAGGTGTCCGGTAAAATGTCATAGAGGGGTTTTCGGGCGTTCTACGATTATTCTTCCTCGTATGATCGATGATTTATTGAATTTATGTTGTTAGGGTCGAATTCTTGTGAAGAACTCAAGTCGGAACCCTTCCGTTCGTTGTCTTCTTCGGGGTCCGAGCTTCCCGGTCGAACCGTGTTCTTCGGAGCTTTTGCTAGCGGTTATTAAGGCAAGTATCTTATTATACGACTTGTATCTTGCGACTAGTAATTACGTATGATGTGTATGATGATTTTGCTTGCCTTCGTAATTATGTTCCGTTGAGTTGGTTGTGTTTTCCGTAATTTGAAGCTTTGTGATAATAATGTTATATTAGTATACATGTTAGGTGTTGTGCCATTTGTGCAGGATTGCGACGTACATATGGGATGGTTGTACACTCGGTTGTGCAATGTATTGTAAACCGAATGTGTGTTATGCTGGTTATGTGTCGTTGATTGACGATAGTTGTTGCGAGTGTTGAGGTTGTGTTATGTGCGTGGAATGTACGATTTTGTGGTGATCAATGTGATTGATTAATTGTTCTCAATGTTGTATGTAATGTGGAATGGCTTGATATTTGATGATTATGAGTTGTGTCGTGTCGATGTGTGTGTGTTCCAGGTAGGGTCTGACGAGGCCTCTGGAGTTCGGTACATGATGTGTACGAACAAGGTGTGTGATCCAGGTAGGGTCTGACGAGGCCTCTGGAGTCCGGTACATGACGTGTACGGACAAGGTGTGTGATCCAGGTAGGGTCTGACGAGGCCTCTGGAGTTCGGTACATGATGTGTACGAACGATGTTGTGGCCGGGTAGGGTCCGTTGAGGCCTTCGGAGTTCGGTACATGATGTGTACGAACAGTGTGTGTGGCCGGGTAGGGTCCGTTGAGGCCTCCGGAGTTCGGTACATGATGTGTACGAACAGTGTGTGTGGCCCGGGTAAGGTCCGTTGAGGCCTCCGGAGTTCGGTACATGATGTGTACGAACAGTGTGTGTGGCCCGGGTAAGGTCCGTTGAGGCCTCCGGAGTTCGGTACATGATGTGTACGAACAATGATCGTGTAGCAGTGATTGTTCGGGTAACATTTTAAATATGGATCTCGGACTCATATTGATATATTATTTAGTATGCTTTGAAACGAGAATCGGGCTAAGGCCCTAATGTTTACGAAAAGGTTTTGTAAATTGGGACTTGCGGTCCAAAAGAGTTTCTGCTTTAAAAATCCCCGAGATGATGTGTTCCTTTTAAAATATCTCTTACTTGAGTTCGAAATTCTAAAACTTCTCGGGAACATTTTGATAATTGATTTCCGTATTAAATTCGTAGTTGCTATTTGCTTGTTACATTTCGTATGGTTTGATACTTGCACTAGTAAAACAGTGGAGTTTACTAACCCCGAGTATTCGGGTGGATGTCTGCTTTGCGTCCGGTACATGCAGTTCGGGGAGCAACACAGGATTGGCACAAGGGGATGACGAGCTGCGATACTAATCAAGAGTTGAGAGTTGGTAGAGTTTATTTGTATTGTTAGAGTTGATTCAGTCTTCCGTTGTATTGTATTTTGAACCCTGTGTGGGTAATGTTGTTAGTCAGTCCTGTTGATAGAGTTGTGTGACCTCATCGGTCTGTGTGTTTATGTGTAAGTGACCTTAACGGTCAGTATTATTATATTGTTCGACCCTGGCCGGGCAAGCATTTGGTTGTTTATGGACGTTTAGCCTGGTAGATCCTTGCGGAAAGGGTTTACGGCGTGTAATATTCCCATACGGTTTTGGGGGTGTTACAATATGATGATCGGTGATCGTATTAGTGTGTTTGTTTGGTTGTTTGAAACGAAGTTTCAAAAGATTTCGGTTTGGCCTCGTTAAAGGCTTTCTTTCAAATGCGTGTGTGTTTTGTGAACGGCGTGTTTTGGGAATTGATTATGATTTGATTATTTTGAACGTTGAAGGATTTGATGATGATACTCCTATTGTTTAAAGTTATTGGAATCGTGTATTCCGTATTTAATCTTGATATTGTGTTTTGAAGAGTTTGATAATGGTGTCGAGTTAATGGCCATCTCTAGTGAGTATTCTTAATGAACTTACATTCTTAGCATATTAGTATTGCATGAGTAACGTGTGTGTGTGTATGCTCACTATGGGTTAGATCCGACGGGGTCTCGGTAGGGGTCCACGGAGGGGTGGATCCGCGAGCTTGCTTTTAACCACTACGGGTTAGATCCGACGGGGTCTCGGTAGGGATCCACGGAGGGGTGGGTCCGCGGTTAATTGTGGTGCATTTTGCAAATGTGATTTGATAATGGCATTTCCGGAAATGTGTGCTTTTGAACGGTTTTCATGATTGCATGCATCGACTAAGTGTGTAAGAGGTAAGTTGTTCGTTTGGCTTACTTGGCTAGGATGACACTAGAGTATTATGTTGTTTGTGTTAAATCCTTTATTTGTGGATTTTGATGTTGGGAGACGAACCTTGTGGTCGTTCTTGTGTACTGTGAGTTGATGAGATTTGGGGCTAAAATCCCAATGGTCTTGTAAAAGTCATTTTACGGATTTGGGGCTAAAATCCCAACGGTTTGGTAAAGGTCGTTTTTCGGAAAGTAAACCTTTGGGGCGGTGACCCCTTTCGTATTTTGGGTTTTTGAAAAGTAGGATTTGATAATCCTAAATCATTTTCTATTAAAACTCCCGATGGTATTTCAAATCATTTTATAGATTGTTTCCCTTGATATTTTGATCTTGAAATTTTGGGAAGTCTTTACTCAAACTCTCGCCTCGGGAAGTGTTCATCTTGTTGTATTTGAACCTTTGAGGATTCCGAATTATTATCATTCGTGGAATGTGAATTGTATGGCTCGTATTTGCACTTTGTTCTTGCACTAGCAAAACAGTGGAGTTTTGCTAACCCCCGAGTATTCGGGGGGTGGATGTATATTTTTGCATTCAGGTTTTGGAGCATAACACAGGGACGGCACGAAGGATGATGAAAGATGATCGATACTAATCACATGAGGAACCGCACATCGTGTATTGGTTCAGTTGTACTTTATTTTCCGCTGTTATATTTTTCCCGTTGTACGGGTGTGGTTGTGTTTTGACCCCTGCGTGGGCATGAGTTGTAATCGAGTTGTATGTTTTTATTGAAAGGCCAAATCGGTCTATTGAGTCATTTTAGCCTTAAAGGCATTGTCGATATGTTTCATGTTGTTACTAGCCTGGTAGATCCTTAAGGAAAGGTTCTACGGCGTGTAATATCCCTGAGCGGATTGGGGGTGTTACAGAAACGGTATCGGAGCTTAGGTTGAGAAAAACCTAGGCTGTCGGGTCAAGTCGTGTGGTTTGAGTCTTGTTTCGTTGGATTTTATCTGACTGGGTCGTGTCGCGACGCGTCGTCTGAGTTTGTTGGTCGTGATTAGTATCGTGGGGCGATCATCATCTTCGTGCGACCTGTGGAAGTAAGTCTCCCTTCTTTGTGTTGTGCCTCGTGTGACACGAGCTATTTTTATGATTATTTGTTAAGTGGTGGAATCCTTAAGTGGATTTTGATTTCACGATATGTATTTAGTCGACTCTCGTATTTGATTTATACGAGGAGTGTCGTCGCTTGTGATGTCTTTTTATTGTTGTTTTTGTCCGTTGCTGATGATTTTCGAATCGATTTGCACGTTTTACAAGATCTATTGTGGAAGCTTTGTGCTTATACGCGTACGACTTGTTCACTAGTCAGTACGGGAGGGTCCTTAGAGACTTCGAATGGGGTCAGTGGTTTTGTTCTGAATCTTAGGCTGTCTTCGACTGTGGTATTTTATCGTTTATTTCCGTTTAAAGACATGTATTGTCTTGATTTTAAACGTTTTGATGCGTGTACTAGGGGTTGTTTTAGTGAACGTCGATATGCGTGAGTTTTGGGCATTCTGGCCTATTGGATTTTTGAAAACCTTGAGTATCTTAGAAAAATAAATTTCGAGACATATTTTTCAAATGAGTTATTTTTATTTGTGGTACATCCAAGGTGCCACAATATATTTCAAAATTTTTCTGCCTCGAGGACCAAAATGTTTTAAGATATTTTCAATGTTTTAGAAATACTTTTATTTAGACCCGAGGGTCGAATATTCTGAAAGTTTTTCTAAGAGAAAGTGTCCTCATTTTTTATTAAATGCGAAATGGTTCTCCAATGTCTCGATAACGATGTTTCACGTTTGTACTTTTTGAAAGGTGATACTCAAGATCAACCGCTGTTCTTCTAAATTATTTTCAAAATGAGGTTTTCGTTTTTAAAACCTATCCATTCCCGTTTGAGGGTTGGGTATGTATGTATGATGTTCGCATTGTCATTTTGATGTTTGCTCCCGAGTATGATCGAGTTGGCGGCGTGAGCGTCGAGTTGTGTTCCACACATTTGTTGTGTTAGCCCCTTGTGAGAGGTGGGATGTTGGTGTTGAATATTGTCACCTCGTGGTGATTTCTGCGTTGTCGCGCATGTGCGAGCTGTTAGAGCTTGGGTTGGTATGGCCGTGTGCATCGGTGATCGTTCCGTTATGTGTCGGTTGTTTAATGTCTTGTTACCTTGCTCCTGTTTTTGTGAATTTCGTGGATGAGGTCGGGGGTAATACCCGTACTATTTTGACTTCTGTATTTTCTCTTTCTCCAGTCTATCGATTCGCTCATGTTCGTTGAAACTTTATGAAATTGTTCTGTATTTCGGTTTCATCGTCCGAACGAATTGTGATCTTGTTGTGGGTCGATCTGGTTATCGTTGTGACTTTTTCGAGTTCGGTTCGATTCTTGTGAACCTTGTTCGGAAGTGACATCATTTGGTTCTATTAGTTCTTTTATTCGAAGTGGATCGGATTTGGAACTCCTGTGTTTTCAACTCTGTCGACTCGTTTATGCTCGTTAACATTTTCTGAACTTTCCCTGTCCCTTGCTTTTGTTGATCGGACGAGTGCGGTATTGTTTCTAATAACTCGTTTGTCGTTGTGATTTTTTCGATTGCGATGTCCATTTCCTGTGGATCTTATTTGAGTGCACATTTTGTTGTTTTTACCTGATCATGTTTCGTCTCGAGTCGAGATGTGAACTTCGGAGTTGTCGGTTGAACCTTATTGTTCTTCGTGATCCGAACAGATTATTCGATTTTTTTGTTGACTCGATCGTTGTGGTTCGATCATTGATTGTTCGGTTTTTGTTAATCTCGTTTCGTGATTGTTGAACGCTCGGACTCCTTCGTAATTCCCTTAAGTTCGGGAAATTAGTCTCGCTTTCGATCTTCCAACCCTTGGGCGGTGGAATTCGTATTGGTTCGGGATTGGCTCGCGTTTCGATTGATGTACCGTTGGGTTGGTCAATCATACTGACTTTCGTTCGTTGTGTTTTGTGATTGTCGGATAATTGACTTGGCTATATTATCCGTTTGATGACGCTTGTCATTTGTTGGTTTTATTATATCCCTAAAGGCGACGTTGTGTTGGTCGTCGTGGAGCGTGTTTTCACGCCGTATGTCTCTTTGCGTTTCTTGCAGCGTTTCGCCGTTGGGTGCGAGTTTTCTGTTTTTGGTGTATCTCGTCGAGTTTTCCTGGCGGGTATATTGCTCCCCCTACTTGTTTTAAGTTTCGGGACGAAACTTCTTTTAAGGAGGGTAGAATGTAATATCCGCAATTTCGAATTTCGGTAATTTTCTTTTTTCGGCAGAAGTTCGTTTTGACGACTCGCTCCTGACCGTTTCGTCATTCCGAGAATGATTAATTCTGCACATTTTGTCATCCGAGTTCGTTTCGGTGTCGTTTTGTTGAGTTCCGTGTCCTTAATCGACTTTTTCACGTGGGAGTTCGACTTTGTAAAGTCACCATTAATTCTTGGAAACTCCAAAAATTCTGAATCTTTGCAACATTATAGAGCATCAAGTTAGCTTTCCAATGGTTCAAACGGTGAGTCAATCGGAGTCCAGATGAAGGAGTTATGGTCGAAATAGCCAAGACTGCACGATGTGCCTTTTTGGTGTTGAAGGGGGCTGTACCGTGTGCCGCGGCACTAAGCTGATTCCTGGGCGTTTTTTTTGGCCCTGGGCCGCGGCACACTCATCCTGTGCCGCGGCACACGGGCTTTTTCTGCGTTTTTGAGCAGATTTTCGAGGAGAAACATTCATGTTCTCCTCTCTTCTTCCTCCTACCCTTCTAGGCGATTTCAAGGGCGATTTTGGGCGATTTGAGTACTCCCAAACTTGTAGAGATCATCCACCTCAAGTCTTGTTGTATATTTTCGACCTCTACTTGAATCATTCATCCAAATCAAGGTATTTTGGCTTGAACCCTTGTTTTTGTAGATTTGGGGATTTTGCTTTTTGATTTCGATTCCAATCCATTTTTAATCAATTAATTGTTGTATAAACGTTGTTTTGAACTTGTTCTACGGATTGGATACTCGTATCTTTGGTTCGTTCAACCCGAGGGGTGATTTCTTTGTTCTTGAAGGGTCTTGAACATTTAATGTTCGATTAAATGTTCGAATGAGTTCCCTTTGATAGTTTGTTGGGATTTCCGTTGTTTTCGGCCTTGATTCTCATCGTAATCATGTTTTATTATTACTTACGGAGGATTATAGGTGCTCTATGATTCCGATGTTGAATTCCGTTGGTGATTGATGATTCATGTGGGGTTTTCCCGTAGTAATTTCAGTGCTATCGCGTTCTAGATAGTGTTCGGGAATTTGAGGGCTACCCGGCCGTATCCGTTCACTTTTCCATTGCTCGTGATATCGAGGCAAGTACCTTGCCCATACTTTTCTTATTTTGAGGATATGATGATCGGTGATCGTATTAGTGTGTTTGTTTGGTTGTTTGAAACGAAGTTTCAAAAGATTTCGGTTTGGCCTCGTTAAAGGCTTTCTTTCAAATGCGTGTGCGTTTTGTGAACGGCGTGTTTTGGGAATTGATTATGATTTGATTATTTTGAACGTTGAAGGATTTGATGATGATACTCCTATTGTTTAAAGTTATTGGAATCGTGTATTCCGTATTTAATCTTGATATTGTGTTTTGAAGAGTTTGATAATGGTGTCGAGTTAATGGCCATCTCTAGTGAGTATTCTTAATGAACTTACATTCTTAGCATATTAGTATTGCATGAGTAACGTGTGTGTGTGTATGCTCACTATGGGTTAGATCCGACGGGGTCTCGGTAGGGGTCCACGGAGGGGTGGATCCGCGAGCTTGCTTTTAACCACTACGGGTTAGATCCGACGGGGTCTCGGTAGGGATCCACGGAGGGGTGGGTCCGCGGTTAATTGTGGTGCATTTTGCAAATGTGATTTGATAATGGCATTTCCGGAAATGAGTGCTTTTGAACGGTTTTCATGATTGCATGCATCGACTAAGTGTGTAAGAGGTAAGTTGTTCGTTTGGCTTACTTGGCTAGGATGGCACTGAGTATTGTTGTTTGTGTTAAATCCTTTATTTGTGGATTTTGATGTTGGGAGACGAACCTTGTGGTCGTTCTTGTGTACTGTGAGTTGATGAGATTTGGGGCTAAAATCCCAATGGTCTTGTAAAAGTCATTTTACGGATTTGGGGCTAAAATCCCAACGGTTTGGTAAAGGTCGTTTTTCGGAAAGTAAACCTTTGGGGCGGTGACCCCTTTCGTATTTTGGGTTTTTGAAAAGTAGGATTTGATAATCCTAAATCATTTTCTATTAAAACTCCCGATGGTATTTCAAATCATTTTATAGATTGTTTCCCTTGATATTTTGATCTTGAAATTTTGGGAAGTCTTTACTCAAACTCTCGCCTCGGGAAGTGTTCATCTTGTTGTATTTGAACCTTTGAGGATTCCGAATTATTATCGTTCGTGGAATGTGAATTGTATGGCTCGTATTTGCACTTTGTTCTTGCACTAGCAAAACAGTGGAGTTTTGCTAACCCCCGAGTATTCAGGGGGTGGATGTCTATTTTTGCATTCAGGTTTTGGAGCATAACACAAGGACGGCACGAAGGATGATGAAAGATGATCGATACTAATCACATGAGGAACCGTACATCGTGTATTGGTTCAGTTGTACTTTATTTTCCGCTGCTATATTTTTCCCATTGTACGGGTGTGGTTGTGTTTTGACCCCTGCGTGGGCATGAGTTGTAATCGAGTTGTATGTTTTTATTGAAAGGCCAAATCGGTCTACTGAGTCATTTTAGCCTTAAAGGCATTGTCGATATGTTTCATGTTGTTACTAGCCTGGTAGATCCTTGAGGAAAGGTTCTACGGCGTGTAATATCCCTGAGCGGATTGGGGGTGTTACAAGTGCTTCTATGCAATCCAGGTAAGCATACTCATGGAACACATAACGTTTCAACTTTCAGGTTAATTATACATCGACTTGCATTTATGTTGATGCATGCTGAATGCATTGTTGTCCGTAGATTTGTGACACATAACCCATGTTTGATTTCATGTCAGTTACTTGGGATACCCTTTCACTTGGGAGGCAAATGGGTTATGTATACCTAAAGGTTCTATTTCCTCGGTTACTTTTTTGAGAAAGACTGTTGAATGGAAGGAACCGAGTGTAATACCCGTAATTTCGATTTCCGGTAATTTCTTTTTTTCAGAAGAAGTCCATTTTGACGACTCGCTCATGATCGTTTCGTCATTCTGAGAATGATTAATTCTACACTTTTTGTCATCCGAGTTCGTTTCGGTATCGTTTTGTTGAGTTCCGAGCTTTTTAGTGACTTTTCCGCACTTGAGTTCGATTCTTGCGAATCTCGTCCGAAACTGTTGTTTCGAGTTTCTCGTAAGTTCATTTGATGTTATTATTCATGTTGCGAGCTTTGGTTTGGTGTTTCGTTCTCGTATTGTGATTTTCGGACGTTTTGGGCCATTTTCGTAATTTCCCAAAGTTTTGGGTAATTACTTCCGTTGTCGAATTCCGAGCCTTCAGGTAGTCGGAATTGTGTGTTCTCTTAGCTCTTAGATTCGTCTTTGCGAGTACGTCGTAACCGTATTATCGATTCGTATTCAGGTTCGGGTTTCGGGGTCGTTCGGGCCGTCGGAGTTGGCCCCGGCCGAGTCATGGTCGGGCAATCTCGGCCCAGGCCGGCACTGGCCGAGCTACGGCCGGTAGTGCTCGGCAGCTTCTGGCTGAGCAACGGCCGGTAGTGCTCGGCAGCTCGCCGAGCGGCCGCATCAGGCCGCGGCACATGCCGCAGGCCGCGGCACACTCTGTGGCATTTTTCGCCAAACCGATCAGACGGTGCCGCGCACACGCTGCCGGCCATGCATACCGCCGACCACTGGAGCATTTTGGGCTGTGCCGCGGCACACTCACGGCGGCACACTGTGCAGCCTATTTATGGCCCTGCAGACGGGTTTTTGGTCATTTTTCTCCTCCTTCTCCTTCTCTTCCGCGGCTGAGGGTATGCTCATCATGGAGCCATGTTGTTTGACAACAAATCCTCGAAGTTATTGAGGTTATATCATAAATAAATCATCCTATATCGTCCGTTGATCCAGCGAATCAAGGTAATCTTCCTTAGAACCCTAATTTGGTGAATTTGGGGGTTTTTGCGTTTTTGTCTGATTCGTTCCGTATTATTGATTAATTCATGATGGGTATGATTAATCTTGATAGTATTCTTGTGTTTAACATCATTTAATCCATTGTTCTTCGTCGAATCGAAGTATATTTCTTAATTTCCTTCAAATTGACTTTTTGGGGGATTTGTTCTCGATCTCGTTTTTCATTCGTTTTTGATGGATCGATTGTGGTTAAATGATGTTGTTAAACACATTCTATGGATTGTATATCCATATTTCAACTTGGAATTCCATTTTCGTGTTTTGTCGGGACGAATCGTGTTCTTGGCCGTTTTGGGGAAAATCCTTGAATTTTCGTCATTCGTTCCTTGAATTCAGCGGCGTTGGGTCATACTTTGGAATTCATTTTCGTTTTTATATTTGTCCTTCGTAGTTTATTATCGCGAGTTGGCGTTCCGCGGAATCGGTGAGTTCGTAGTCAGTTCGTGCCAACCTACTTCGGTCGATTCTCCGCGTTATTCTTATTCGAGGCAAGTATCTTGTTCATACGCTTCTCGTTTTGTGGATATGATGATCGGTGATCGTCTTGGTGTGTTTGTTTGTTTGTTTGAAATGAAGTTTCAAAAGATTTCGGTTTGGCCTCGTTAAAGGCTTTCTTTCAAAACGTTGTGTTTTGGGAATTGATTATTTTGAACGTTGAAGGCTTTGATGATATCCCTATTGTTTAAAGTTATGGAATCGTGTATTCCGTGTTTAATCTTGATATTGTGTTTTGAAGAGTTCGATAATATTGTCGGATAAATGGCCATCTCTAGTAAGTATTCTTGATGAAATTACATTCTTAGCATATTAGTATTGCATGAGTAACGCGCGTGTGTGTATGCTCACTACGGGTTAGATCGGACGGGGTCTCGGTAGGGCTCCACGAAGTTGTGGGACCGCGATCTTGCTTTTAACCACTACGGGTTAGATCTGACGGGGTCTCGGTAGGGATCCACGAAGCTGTGGGTCTGCGGTTAATTGTGGTGCATTTTGCAAATGTGATTTGATATTGGCATTTCCGGAAATAAGTGCTTTTGAACGGTTTTCATGATTGCATGCATCGACTAAGTGTGTAAGAGGTAAGTTGTTCGTTTGGCTTACTTGACTAGGATGGCACTAGAGTATTTTGTTGTTTGTTTTAAATCCTTTATTTGTGGATTTTGATGTTGGGAGACGAACCTTGTGGTCGTTCTTTGTACTGTGAGTTGATGAGATTTGGGGATAAAATCCCAATGGTTTTGTAAAGGTCATTTGACGGATTTGGGGCTAAAATCCCAACGGTTTGGTAAAGGTCATTTTTCGGAAAGTAAACCTTTGGGGCGGTGACCCCTTTTGTCTTTTGGATTTTGAAAAATAGGATTTGATAATCCTAAATTGTTTTCTATTAAAACTCTCGATGGCATTCTAAACCGTTTTATAAATCATTTCCATTGATTTAAGATATTTCGATTTTGAAATGTTTTCTCAAATTCTTGCCTCGGGAAGTACTTTTCGTTTCGTTTGGATCTTTGAGTATTCCTGGTTATTGTTATTCGTGGAATGTGAATTGTATGACTCATATTTTTGCACTTGTACTTGCACTAGCAAAACAGTGGAGTTTTGATAACCTCCGAGTATTCGGGGGGTGGATGTCTGTTTTTGCATTCAGGTTTTGGAGCATAACACAGGGTCGGCACGAAGGATGATGAAAGATGATCGATACTAATCACATGAGGAACCGTACATCGTGTATAGGTTCAGCTGTACTTTATTTTCCGCTGCTATATTTTTCCGTTATGCAGGTGTGGTTGTGTTTTGACCCCTGCGTGGGCATGAGTTGTATTTGAGTTGTATGTATTTATTGAAAGACCAAATCGGTCTACCGAGTCATTTTAGCCTTAAGGACATGGTTGAGTTGTTATATGTCGTTACCAGCCTGGTAGATCCTTGAGGAAAGGTTCTACGGCGTGTAATATCCCTGAGCGGATTGGGGGTGTTACATAAATGGTATCGGAGCTTAGGTTGAGGAAACCTAGGCTGTCGGGTCAAGTTGTGTTGTTTGAGTCTTGTTTCGTCGGATTTTATATGACTTAGTCGTGTCGCGACGCGTCGTTTGAGTTTGTTGGTCGTGATTAGTATCGTGGGGCGATCATCATCTTCGTACGACCTGTGGAAGTAAGTCTCCCTTCTTTGTGTTGTGCCTCGTGTGAAACGAGCTATTTTTTTTAGGATTATTTGTTAAGTAATGGAATCCTTATGTGAATTTTGATTTCACGATATGTATTTAGTCGACTCTCGTATTTGATTTATACGAGGAGTGTCGTCGCTTGTGATGTCTTTTATTGCTGTTTTTGCCTGTTGCTGATGATTTTCGAATCGATTTGCACTCTTTACAAGTTCTCTTGTGGAGGCTTTGTGCTTATACGCGTTCGACTTGTTCACTAGCCAGTGCGGGAGGGTCCTTAGAGGCCTCGAATGGGGTCAGTGGTTTTGTTCTGAATCCCAGGCGGTCTTCGACTGTGGTATTTTATCGTTTATTTCCGTTTAAAGACATGTATTGTCTTGATTTTAAATGTTTTGATGCGTGTACTAGGAGTTGTTTTAGTGAACGTCGATATGTGCGAGTTTTGGGCATTCTGGCCTATTGGATTTTTGAAAACCTTGAGTATCTTAGAAAAATAAATTTCGAGACATACTTTTCAAATGAGTTATTTTCTTGTGGTACATCAAAGGTGCCACAATATATTTCAAAATTTTTCTACCTCGAGGACCAAAATGTTTTGAGATATTTTCAATATTTTATTTAGACCCGAGGGTCGAATATTCTAAAAGTTTTCACTAAGAGAAAGTGTCCTCATTTTTATCAAATGCGAAATGGTTCTCCAAAGTATCGATAACGATGTTTCACGTTTGTACTTTTTGAAAGGTGATACTCAAGATCAACCGGTGTTCTTCTAAATTATTTTCAAAATGAGGTTTTCGTTTTTTTTAAAAACCTATCCATTCCCGTTTGAGGGCTGGGTATGTATGTATGATGTTCGCGTTGTCATTTTGATACTTTCTCCTGAGTATGATCGAATTGGCGGTGTGAGCGTTGAGTCGCTTTCCACACATTGGTTGTGCTAGCCCCCTGTGAGAGGCGGGATGTTGGTGTTGAATGTTGTCGCCTCGTGGTGATTTCTGCGTTGTCGCGTATGTGCGAGCTGTTAGAGCTTGGTTTGGTATGACCGTGTGCATCGCTGATGGTTCCGTTATGTGTCGGTTGTTTAATGTCTTGTTACCTTGCTCCCGTTTTTGTGAATTTTGTGGACGAGGTCGGAGGTAATACCCGTACTATTTTGACTTCTGTATTTTCTCTTTCTCCAGTCTATCGATTCGCTCATGTTCGTTGACACTTTATGAACTTGTTCTGTATTTCAGTTTCATCGTTCGAACGAGCTGTGATCTTGTTGTGGGTCGATCTGGTTGTCGATGTGACTTTTTCGGGTTCAGTTCGATTCTTGTGAACCTTGTTCGGGAGTGACATCATTTGGTTCTACTAGTTCTTTTATTCGAAGTGGATCGGATTTTGAACTTCTGTATATTCTACTTTGTCGACTCATTTATGTTCGTTGACATTTCTGAGCTTGTCCTGCCCCTTGTTTATGTTTATCGAACGAGTGTGGTATCGTTTCGGAATAACTCGTTTGTCGTTGTGACTTTTCAATCGCTATTCTCTTTCCTGTGGATCTTATGGGAATGCATGTCTTGTTGTTCTCACCAGATCATTCTGGGAATTGTTGTTTGAATTTTATTATCCTTCGTGTTTCAGACATGATTGTTCGATTTTTGTTGTCTTGATCGTTTGTTTGTTCGGTTTTTGTTCTCGTTTCATGATTGTTGAGCATTCAGGCTCCTTCCCAATTCCCTTAAGTTCAGGAAATTAGTCTCGTTTTCGATCTTCCAACCCTTGGGCGGTGGAGTTCCGTATTTGTTCAGCGATTGGCTCGCGTTTTAATTGATGTACCGTTGAGTCGGTCAATCATATTGATTTTCGTTCGTTGTGTTTTGTGATTGTTCGGATAATTGACTTGACTATATTATCCGTTTGATGACGCTTGTCATTTGTTGGTTTTATTATATTCCTAACGGCGACGTTGTGTTGGTCGCCGTGGAGCGTGTTTTCACGCCGTATGTCTCTTTGCGTTTCTTGCAGCATTTCGCCGTCGGGCACGAGTTCCCGGTTTTTGCGTATCTCGTCGAGTTTTCCTGTTAGGGGATATTGCTCCTCCCTACTTGTTTTAAGTTTCGGGACGAAACTTCTTTTAAGGACGGTAGAATGTAATACCCGTAATTTCGATTTCTGGTAATTTCTTTTTTTTTGGCGGAAGTCCGTTTTGACGACTCGCTCATGATCGTTTCGTCATTCTGAGAATGATTAATTCTACACTTTTTGTCATCCGAGTTCGTTTCGGTATCGTTTTGTTGAGTTCCGAGCTTTTTAGCGACTTTTCCGCACTTGAGTTCGATTCTTGCGAATCTCGTCCGAAACTGTTGTTTCGAGTTTCTCGTAAGTTCATTTGATGTTATTATTCATGTTGAGAGCTTTGGTTTGGTGTTTCGATCGCGTATCGTGATTTTCGGACGTTTTGGGCCATTTTCGTAATTTCCCAAAGTTTTGGGTAATTACTTCTGTTGTCGAATTCCGAGCCTTTGGGTAGTCGGAATTGTGTGTTCTCTTAGATCTTAGATTCGTCTTTCGAGTACGTTGTAACCGTATCATCGATTCGTATTCAGGTTCGGGTTTCGGGGTCGTTCGGGCCGTCGGAGTTGGCCCGTAGAGTCATGGCCAAGGCATCTGGCCCAGTGCCTTCGCCGAGCTACGGCCGGTAGTGCTCGGCAGCTTCTGGCCGAGAAGGCCGTACCGTGGGCCGCGGCACACTCTGTGGCATTTTTCGGCCAAACCGACTGTACCGGGTGCCGCAGCACACGCCGGCCGGGCCGCGGCACACTGCCGACCACTGGGAGCCATTTTGGGCCTGTGCCGCGGCACACTGTGCAGCCTATTTATGGCCATGCAGACGGGTTTTTGGTCATTTTTCTCCTCCTTCTCCTTCTCTTCCGCGGCTGAGGTTATGCTCATCATGGAGCCATGTTGTTTGACAACAAATCCTCGAAGTTATTGAGGTTATATCATCAACCAATCATCCTATATCGTCCTTTGATCCAGCGAATCAAGGTAATCTTCCTTAGAACCCTAATTTCGTGAATTTGGGGGTTTTGCGTTTTTGTCCGATTCGTTCTGTATTATTGATTAATTCATGATGGGTATGATTAATCTTGGTAGTATTCTTGTGTTTAACATCATTTAATCCATTTTTCTTCGTCGAATCGAAGTATATTTCTTGATTTCCTTCAAATTGACTTTTTGGGGGATTTGTTCTCGATCTCGTTTTTCATCCGTTTTTGATGGATCGATTGTGGTTAAATGATGTTGTTAAACACATTCTATGGATTGTATATCCATATTTCAACTTGGAATTCCGTTTTCGTGTTTTGTCGGGACGAATCGTGTTCTTGGCCGTTTTGGGGAAAATCCTTGAATTTTCGTCATTCGTTCCTTGAATTCAGCGGCGTTGGGTCATACTTTGGAATTCATTTTCGTTGTTATATTTGTCCTTCGTAGTTTATTATCGCGAGTTGGCGTTCGGCGGAGTCGGTGAGTTCGTAGTCGGTTCGTGCCAACCTACTTCGGTCGATTCTCCACGTTATTCTTATTCGAGGCAAGTACCTTGTTCATACGCTTCTCGTTTTGTGGATATGATGATCGGTGATCGTCTTGGTGTGTTTGTTTGTTTGTTTGAAATGAAGTTTCAAAAGATTTCGGTTTGGCCTCGTTAAAGGCTTTCTTTCAAAACGTTGTGTTTTGGGAATTGATTATTTTGAACGTTGAAGGCTTTGATGATATCCCTATTGTTTAAAGTTATGGAATGGTGTATTCCGTGTTTAATCTTGATATTGTGTTTTGAAGAGTTCGATAATGTTGTCGGATAAATGGCCATCTCTAGTAAGTATTCTTGATGAACTTACATTCTTAGCATATTAGTATTGCATGAGTAACGCGTGTGTGTGTATGCTCACTACGGGTTAGATCCGGTGGGGTCTCGGTAGGGCTCCACGAAGCTGTGGGACCGCGATCTTGCTTTTAACCACTATGGGTTAGATCCGACGGGGTCTCGGTAGGGATCCACGAAGCTGTGAGTCCGCGGTTAATTGTGGTGCATTTTGCAAATGTGATTTGATATTGGCATTTCCGGAAATGAGTGTGTTGTTGCCCAAAATATTTATCCGAAGATTAAATACTGCTGGAGACGGACAACAAACAACAATTTGCGGGAGCACTTCCGAGAGAAGATAAATAATACAAGATTTGCCGGGTTTGTTAGGCCCGGGCTTGAATGCTCTCGCGAGATGTTATTAATACAAATATTCATGGATACAAGTATTAATGTGAGAAATCTAAGTACAATGAGTGTAAAAAGACTCTGTTAATCCGGCTCTTGAGTGAAGCTCGGTGTTCTTCGTCCCCGCCGATCGTCTTCCTGATGAGAGAGGCCGGGAGAAGTAAGACCGAATGATAGCTGTTGCCAAGAGTTGGAGATAGCCAAGTGCTTGATGTTTTGCTTCTGTATTGCGTGAAATCCGAAGGAAGTTGAAGATGAATCTCGTGGGAATGCAGAGAGTGTTTTGTGTGCCAAAATCTCGGTCCTTTGGACAAGTGTAGGGAGCCGTGTATTTATAGTGGCAGCCGAGTCTTGTCCTTTGGTGGGCGATTGCCTTCCGGCCATTATAATAATGGGGCGATCGTCTGCCAGCCAATATTATAATGGGGCGACTATCCCCGATTCACATGGGCTGTCGGCCTAAAGTCCAAGGTAGGTGCTGGCGCCAGCTGGGCGGTCCAATGAGGAGCCAGCACGCGTCCAGAGTCAATGTCACATGTGGTCCTACTGACAACTTTCGGCGGAATCACTGTCACATGCGGCCCTACTGACAGCTTTCGGCGGCTTGTCGGCTGGTGGAAAGATTCTGCCAGGCTGTGGTCAATGATGCGAGATATGCGGATCTTGTCTCGGATCTTGCACGTGGTGCCAGTCTTGAGGCTCGGCCTTTGCCGACTGGATGGCCATCGGCGCTGATCGACATGAGGCGGTCGTCTCTAGCTGGTCATCAGAGGTCGCCATCGGCCAGTTGCCGAGGGTCGGCATCGGTCGGTCACCAAGGGTCGGTCGGCCGGTGCCGAAAGAGGATCGTCCACTAGTCGGTCGCCAGGAGTCGGTCGCCGAGTACCGATAGACGATCGTATTTGGTGTCGATCGCTCGGCACCGGGACTTGTCCTGGGACCTTCGGTTGGCCGATTTAGCTTGTCCGCTGGGTTAAGGCTCGGCCGCCTGGTCGCTGCTCGGCAGTTCTGCCTTGGCTGCTCGGCAGTGACTCGGTCGCCCGATCTCCGAGGCGATCGCCGGTCGGAGAGTGTTAATTCTTGACACAACAATTGCCCCCCAGCTTGCTCCTATGTTGAAGACATGGGGCGAGGTGGTTCTTGCTGGCGATCGTGTAAGGATGAGGACGGGCGATCTTGCTGAGCTGACTTAGGATTCGGACTTGGGCTATCATGGTCGATTGGCTAGCTATCTTTCGGTCTTGTACCTGCAAAAACAACATTGGCCGATCCCCCACGGAAACTTGGTGGTTTCGCTTGTTTGAGGAATCGTGCACAGTCGCGGAATTCGATGGACCGACTCCATGACCGTGTCTTGATGCGCGAAGACATTGAGTGTCTCGTGACTCACTTTATTATGAGGGTCCTCTGTTAGGCTGCGCCTCGCCTCGTATTTAAACGAAGGGCGTGCGGTCTCGGTCTAGAGGAGTCCTTGCGCGGGGCAGCGTCGGATGAATCAACTCCACGCCCGCGGCTTGTTAGCTCTGCTTCTACCTCGGCCAGCCATGGAGATGGCCGACCTCGACGATGTACGTTGAGACGGGGGTAATGGCACGTGTCCACTGATTAATGTTGGAGAGCCCTTAGACTATGCCGGCCTCTTATTTAAACGAAGGGCGGGCGATCTCGGTCGAAAGGGACCTTGCATGGCCGAAGCAGCCGGTTCCATCGAATACCAGGACCATGGCTTTATGATGTGCGGCGGAGGCGATCGCGAGCCTTAGTCCCTCATTTAAAATGGTGGACTGTAGGCGGTGAGCGAGTCCTCCGGCTCTGCTGGATAGTAGCGATCGAGCTGGAAGACTGGAGGTCGTCGCTCGGGCGCCGATCGCGGTACTCCTAGGCTAAGAAGAAGCCTCTGCCTGGCCAGAAAATCTGCGGCTTTAGCTCGGAAGACCGCGTAGGTCGTGGGTGGGTCCTTCGTAAGATGCCTGAACATAGGCGAATGACCATGGAATCCGGCTAAGACCACGTGGAGGGCGATCTCATCGCTTACGGGCTCGCCGTTGAGGATGATCTCGTCTACCCGGTCGATGTAGTCCGAGTCGGATTCTTCTTTCCCTTGCTTGACTCGCAGCATGCGATGGGGACCCTCCGGTTGAGCGACCTTGGCGGCGAAGTACCTTGTGAAGACGTTCGCTAGCTCGTTAAAGGAGCCAATGGACCGGGATGGCAACGAGGTGTACCACCGGTGGGCGAGGTCGTCCAGCGTCATAGGGAACATACGGCACCTGGTCGCGTCAGATGCCCCACACCCGGTCTTGTAGATGTTGTACCTGCTCAGGTGCATTTCGGGGTCCGATCGCCCCTCGTACAAGGGTGTTTGCGGGGGAGCGATCTTGTGCTGCACAGGGGCGAGCTTGATGTCGATCGCGAGCGGCTCGCTTGGCTCAACGATCGTCTTCATGGCGCCTGCCCTGGATTGCAGGAGCGCCTTCATGTCGTCGATCTGACGTTGCATCGCAGCCATCGCCGTGGCTCGGTCGCTTGCCGATCGGCTTTGGGAGCGGGAGCCGATCTCCGGACTCCGCTGCTGCCGACCTCGGCAATTTGGCGAGGGGGAGCCAGACGGCTGGGCTGCCTTCTGGGAGCCGGGTAGGCCGAGCTCCTGGTGACGGACTCAAACTCCGTCGTCTCGTAGCTGGGGCCGGACTGCCCCGGTCGCCAGGTCGGGTCACTGCCCAGGCGATCGAAGACAGAGGTGCCCCGGCTGCTGAGCGCCTCTTCTTGTGGACGAGAGCCTCCTGGCAATCGCTCGGCCAGTAACGCCTTGAGCTTCCGCTTGGACTTCCGGCGGGAGGCCGAGGGGGTGATAGCAGGAGGCGCGTTGAGAGCACTCCGTCGCTCCTGTAGGACGGCCATGACCTCGTCGATCTGTTCCTTGGTTCGGAGCTGATCGAGCGAGAGGCTCGGGCCGCCGTCCAGGGATGGGATCGAGCGTCTCGATCACGGCCGCTTCCACCATCGGGCCGCGGCTCGGACCGGGACGGAACGGGGTCCGCCGGGTCGGGCCGGCTTTCTTCGACGCGGAGGCGGAAGACATGATTTCTGAAAGATTTCTTTGAAGTGCAGTGAGTGTCACTTCAAGTATCTGCCCCGAGAACAGTGAGTGTTCTTCGGGACGGTAGGTATAAAAATTTTAGGGTTGGATGCCCTCCTTCTAGCGCCAATTATTGTTGCCCAAAATATTTATCCGAAGATTAAATACTGCTGGAGACGGACAACAAACAACAATTTGCGAGAGCACTTCCGAGAGAAGATAAATAATACAAGATTTGCCGGGTTTGTTAGGCCCGGGCCTGAATACTCTCGCGAGATGTTATTAATACAAATATTCGTGGATACAAGTATTAATGTGAGAAATCTAAGTACAATGAGTGTAAAAAGACTCTGTTAATCCGGCTCTTGAGCGAAGCTCGGTGTTCTTCGTCCCCGCCGATCGTCTTCCTGATGAGAGAGGCCGGGAGAAGTAAGACCGAATGATAGCTGTTGCCAAGAGTTGGAGATAGCCAAGTGCTTGATGTTTTGCTTCTGTATTGCGTGAAATCCGAAGGAAGTTGAAGATGAATCTCATGGGAATGCAGAGAGTGTTTTGTGTGCCAAAATATCGGTCCTTTGGACAAGTGTAGGGAGCCGTGTATTTATAGTGGCAGTCGCGTCTTGTCCTTTGGTGGGCGATGGCCTTCCGGTCATTATAATAATGGGGCGATCGTCTGCCGGCCAATATTATAATGGGGCGACTGTCCCCGATTCACATGGGTTGTCGGCCTAAAGTCCAAGGTAGATGCTGGCGCCAGCTGGGCGGTCCAATGAGGAGCCAGCACGCGTCCAGAGTCAATGTCACATGTGGTCCTACTGACAACTTTCGGCGGAATCACTGTCACATGCGGCCCTACTGACATCTTCCGGCGGCTTGTCGGCTGGTGGAAAGATTCTGCCAGGCTGTGGTCAATGATCCGAGATATGCGGATCTTGTCTCGGATCTTGCACGTGGTGCCAGTCTTGAGGCTCGGCCTTTGCCGACTGGATGGCCATCGGCGCTGATCGACATGAGGCGGTCGTCTCTATCTGGTCATCAGAGGTCGCCATCGGCCAGTTGCCGAGGGTCGGCATCGGTCGGTCACCAAGGGTCGGTCGGCAGGTGCCGAGAGAGGATCGTCCACTAGTCGGTCGCCAAGAGTCGGTCGCCGAGTACCGAGAGACGATCGTATTTGGTGTCGATCGCTCGGCACCGGGACTTGTCCTGGGACCTTCGGTTGGCCGATTTAGCTTGTCCGCTGGGTTAAGGCTCGGCCGCCTGGTTGCTGGTCGGCAGTTCTGCCTTGGCTGCTCGGCAGTAACTCTGTCGCCCGATCTCCGAGGCTATCGCCGGTCGGAGAGTGTTAATTCTTGACACAACAAAGTGCTTTTGAACGGTTTTCATGATTGCATGCATCGACTAAGTGTGTAAGAGGTAAGTTGTTCGTTTGGCTTACTTGACTAGGATGGCACTAGAGTATTTTGTTGTTTGTTTTAAATCCTTTATTTGTGGATTTTGATGTTGGGAGACGAACCTTGTGGTCGTTCTTTGTACTGTGAGTTGATGAGATTTGGGGATAAAATCCCAATGGTTTTGTAAAGGTCATTTGACGGATTTGGGTCTAAAATCCCAACGGTTTGGTAAAGGTCATTTTTCGGAAAGTAAACCTTTGGGGCGGTGACCCCTTTTGTCTTTTGGATTTTGAAAAGTAGGATTTGATAATCCTAAATTGTTTTCTATTAAAACTCTCGATGGCATTCTAAACCGTTTTATAAATCATTTCCATTGATTTATGATATTTCGATTTTGAAATGTTTTCTCAAATTCTTGCCTCGGGAAGTACTTTTCGTTTCGTTTGGATCTTTGAGGATTCCTGGTTATTGTTATTCGTGGAATGTGAATTGTATGACTCGTATTTTTGCACTTGTACTTGCACTAGCAAAACAGTGGAGTTTTGCTAACCCCCGAGTATTCGGGGGGTGGATGTCTGTTTTTGCATTCAGGTTTTGGAGCATAACACAGGGTCGGCACGAAGGATGATGAAAGATGATCGATACTAATCACATGAGGAACCGTACATCGTGTATAGGTTCAGCTGTACTTTATTTTCCGCTGCTATATTTTTCCCGTTGTACGGGTGTGGTTGTGTTTTGACCCCTGCGTGGGCATGAGTTGTATTTGAGTTGTATGTATTTATTGAAAGACCAAATCGGTCTACCGAGTCATTTTAGCCTTAAGGGCATGGTTGAGTTGTTATATGTCGTTACCAGCCTGGTAGATCCTTGAGGAAAGGTTCTACGGCGCGTAATATCCCTGAGCGGATTGGGGGTGTTACACCGAGAATGGCCAGAAAAACAACAATAGTGGCTTCCAGCATGTTGCTTTCACCGACTTCCACACGTGATGTCAACAGTGATAAGGAAGAGTTTAAATTTCTCGGGGCAAAGAAGCCGATGTATGCAAGAAAATCCGACCAAATTTATAGTTTATGCAGGTACATTTCGTTATGTTTCCAGTTTCTATGGTGCACTAAAATGTAGTAACTTCCACACTTATTTGTGTTTCTTAGCGTGCTATCAGAATGAAACCTTAGCATGTTGTTACTGATCAACAAGTGTGTTATGGCTTGAGAAAAGATGGCAGGAGTCACAACCTGTGAACATGTAAACACGAGTTTATTCAACACAATATATTTGGAAGCTTAGTAACCATCACTAATTATTGGCTCTTCTTTCTTGTTTCATTCTGCAGCTCTCTCGTTCAAAGAAGGTGAAGTTTGTGAATGGAAACCAACTCAGGCAAATTGGCTAATCCTTGGCTAATTGAATAAATGTTCCGCATAATAGTTTCTTAGAGTCTATCTGTATATCAGTCTTAGACATCCAATGATGTAATTGGTTAAAAATGACCAAGTTATTTTCTTCTAGTACTTGTATATATGTATTTGGTGATGTAGTTGGTTGGTTTTGTGATTAGATATAGTTGTTTTTTTTATGATGGGATTATGTAGTTGGATGATGTAGTTGGTTTCTCTTAATTGGTTTGTTGGATTTTTTAATGGGAAATGATAAATATAAAATTTACATTTTTATTTTGTTAAAATGGAGTTGTTATCTTAGGTACTATATATATATATATATATGTTGCAAATGTCTTTCATTGGTAACATCTGTAACACCTAATGTGTTGCTATTGGTAATATAGGTGTTGAAATAGACTAAAAATTGTTGCACATTTGTGGCCCCACCCGTGGGCCCCACAAAGTAGACCCCACTAACAGGCCCAAGGAAAGTGGGTCCACATAAGGGTTCCACCAACGGACCCTATTAAGTGGGTCCCACCGGTGGGCCCGGCCTGTGGGACCCACGAAATGGGTCCCACATATGGAACCCACTTAATTGGCTATATATTTTACAAAATTATAGAGTCTATTGCAACACGAATATGATGTTGCGGTAGAGTACTTAGGATGTTGCTGTAGGGTCCTTAGGTAACAAATAATCCTATGTTAGCTTAGGATGATCCACATGTTGCCTTTGAGTCCAAAGGTTACTGCTCACAGAGCAACTTAGCTGAAATGTTACCTTTGCCCATTTTGGGTCTGTGGCAACAGAAAATTGGGTCTAAGGTAACACAGTTATGTGGTTGCCGAAGGCCATTTATGGCGTAGTGAATGTAGAAAAATATGTAAAATAAATTTTGGTTTATATAACTCATCATCGAAATGTATAAAATGATTTATTACAAATATTGTACTAACAATATCATCATTATTATTATTACTATTATTATTATTGCTATTATTATTATTATTATTTTTATTATAGAAATAATAAATATAAGAAACTCATAGGGTTTACAAGAAATTAGTGGGGAGCCGAGAAACAATCTGAGCCCCCACTCCTCTAGCTATAGCGAAGCTAACCCTACTAAAAATATGAGCATCAGCACGTGCTCCAATGTCTTGAGTCACCGAGAATCATCGGATACGTTTTAGTAAGGCCACCGCATCCTTCTCAAGTTCTCCAAAAGAAGAGAATGAAAAGGGGAGAAACCCATATCCCATATCAGAGCATTTAGCCTCGTACTTGACGCGTTTACGTTGTGCGGCTTCAATAACCGCACGACCCGGCACAAAATCAACCATGCCGCTTATACAAGGGCGATGACCCTGTCAGATCAATACATACATCAAGCCCACCATCCCATGAGTAAAGTAACATATCAGCTGGACGTAAGGGTTTGTCCCTTTCCCCAATAAGCCTAATATCAACCTCCTTACGTGTCGAAATCCCGCACCGAGAACATATGTCAACAAGAACATCATGCATAACATTATGCCGATATTTAATACCAATAATACCCGCGCACGATACTGTTGGGATTCGGTGCCTAAAACGAAGGCCCAGCGGAAGCGGTAAAACGAAAATTAATTCGATCCGAATCCCTACGAGAATCGATCGAGCTACGTATATACGAATATATAAACGAAAAGCAAGAGTCGTAAGAAACTAACCCTCGAAGTCCGTTGATTAAATGGAAACCTTCTCTTGAGCTATTCCCCAAGCTTTAGTTTGATCTCTACGTGTTCAATCCGCTCCAAGCCCTTGAACGATCCAACGCCGAAAACACCGCGTCTCTACTTGCCACGCGCCGGAAAAACGACCGGAACAACAACACTTGATTAACCTCTAAGGTTACGGCTAGAATCAAGTGGTGAAGCTTTTGTTATTACACTCTAAGTGTATAATATATCTCTCTTAATGTATCTTGAATTTTCTCCAAGAAAACTCAAGAATAAAAGTGAAGAAGAAGATGAAGATGAAGACTTGAGAAAATGATTTTTCTCTCTCTCTCTCTCACTACTCACGGTTGGAAGCCTTTTCTCAAAGTTGAGTGAAGTGAGATCAAAGTCCTCTTGCCATTCTTATTCAATCCACATAAATCAAATCATATCACATGAGATTCCCCCACCAAGTCATAATCATCTATTAATAAAATGGAATTGAAGACTTGGTGGAAAGGAGGTTGAAGGAGGGCACCATCTAGAAGGTATCGGACGAGTTCGATCCGTTTCGAACTCCTGTGAGTCTAAACAGATAAATTCCAATTCCGTTCCAATGTATTTATATCGATTAATTAATCCAATTAATTAATCATATCAAATACATAATAACATAATTAATTTCTCCAATAAATAATTATATTTATGAATTAAATTAATCACCCAGTAATTTATTTAATTCATTAGGCCGTAAATCAATTTATCCAATAAATCGATTTAGACATCCAATGTCCCAAATTAGATATCCAATATCTAATATTTATAATGAGAGATTAAGCTCGATTCATTCCGTCGTCAATCCTAATGCGCGACTCGGTAGGTCCGTCTCGATCGGCAATGGGAGGAACCAAAGAGTAGTAGCACCACCTAGCCACCTGGCGGCCTACACTGCACTTAATCGAGAACGAATGATTGGGATCATTCAAGAACCATTCTCCGTGAATACCAAGAACGTATAAACCCTTCTTTCAAATGTCCCGATCAAGTTTTAGGGTCACGGTCGACCAAACCCTATCTCGTACTTGACGCTATGCATGCGTTAATGCAAATCGAGATCATCGAGCCGCCGTGTATCTAATACAATCGGCTCCAATGCTTTGGCAAAGACTTATGATCTCATCTCGCCAATAACCGCATAGGACATATAACCCGCTCACTAACGGAGAAAGAATTCTATCTTGGTATTGATGGGACACTGCTACTTGCCGTCAAGATGCACGTCGAGTTGACCCCCGCCTTCCGGTTTACGTGGTCGAACTACTCTAATGAAAATCTTGACGTCACAAGCACATCCCTACTAAATCCTCAAGTCGAAGGTTCACGAATACCTATCACAACCTTTCGATTCCGTCATTGACTGTCCGAGTGAAATCCATGTGACGAATCGAGGGTGAGTCGGTTCGAGTATACTAATCTAATTAGCATACCTATAACGTGTGCTCCCACTAACCATTAGTGTTCGAGGCACTCTCCATGTCAAAGAACACGTCATACAAGTCTTTACATAAACTTAACGCCCGGTCAAGTTTCATCGACTTGACGATTAAGTATTTGAGCTATAAACCTTTCCAAAGGTGCGACCCCTTATCCAATAAGGAGTGGAACGTTTTGCTCTCAAATACACGGACTAGTTTCTATATGTTTATTTACGAGTTAGGAATGCCGGTAACTACCGGTAAATAAAGAAACAATCATTTGCCTTATATAAATGGTTTACATAATTACAAGTACAATGCCCTCACTCAACAACCTCTGAGTGGCATTCGAGGGCATACTCTAACAATCTTCCACTTGCACTCAATGCCACACACTATGGTATCTAATACCCATGTTCTCCGGATGACGCTCCAAGCTAGTCCGAGATAGTGGCTTGTCAGTGGATCGCGGCGTTGTCGGCCGAGTCTACTCTATATGCACAATGTATCCCTTGCGAACAAATTCTCTTACGAGATGATACTTCCTCTCAATATGTTTGGTCTTTGTTGTGAAACCTCGGCTCCTTGGCTGCGCTACTGACTCGTCGTTGTCGCAAGATGCAGACAGTGACTCGGCACATGGTATCACTTGAAGTTCTCCCGAAACTTCTTAATCGAACCCTTCCTTGGAAGCCTCCGAGGCCGCTTGATACTCGGCTGACAGTGGAATCGTGATCGCGCTTTGCTTGGCACTACGCCAAGATCTTGCTCCTCCATTAAGAGTAAATATGTAGCGAAGTGGACATCGAGTCGTCCTTCGGTCCTTGGAAGTCCGAATCGGTGAATCCCACCACATCGATTCTCCACCACCATACATCGAACCATATCTCTAGTCCTTCTCAAGTACTTGAGAACGTTCTTTCTGGCCCAATGTTCCCTACACGGGTTTGCACGAAACCTACTCACCACGCTTACGGCATGCGAAATGTCAGGTCTTGTACACAACATAGCATACATAAGGCTACCCACGGCCGAAGCATATGGTATATTACTCATTTCCTTTCGTTGTTCCTCATTTTGAGGACACATATTTAAGGTGAGTTTTATTCCATGTCGCATCGGTAGGAACCCTCTTTTAGAATCATCCATCTTAAATCGCTTTAAGATTTTATCTATATAGAGGGCTTGGGAAAGACCTATTGTTCTCTTCTCTCTATCCCGGTAGAGTCGAATACCAAGAATATAGGTAGCTTCTCCCAAGTCTTTCATGGAGAAATTACTCGAAAGCCAAGCTTTCACAGAACTGAGCATTCCCACATCATTTCCTATTAGTAGAATGTCATCTACATATAGTACTAAGAATGCGATCTTGCTCCCACTAACCCTCTTGTATACACAAGGTTCCTCTTCATTTTGCACGAAGTCAAACTCTTTGATGCCTCGTCAAACGAAGATTCCAACTACGCGACGCTTGCTTGATCCATAAATGGAATGAAGCTTGCACACTTCTCGAATATCGACTTGGATACAAATCCTTTAGGTTGCTCCATATAGATTTCCTCCTCGAGGAATCCATTAAGGAAAGCCGTCTTTACGTCAATTGCCATATCTCATAATCGTGGTAGGCGCTATAGCAAGCATCATGCGAATAGACTTGATCATGGCTACGGGCGAGAAGGTATCGTGGTAATCGATTCCTTCCTTCGGGTATAACCCTTTGCCACTAGCACGGCCTTATAGGCGTCAACCTTGCCATCACCATCGGTCTTTCTCTTGTAGATCCACTTGTTCCCAATAGGCACTATGCCCTTGGGGCGGTCTACTAGAGTCAGACCTGATTGACATGCATCGAGTCTATCTCGGCTTCCATAGCTTCACGCCATTTCGCGGAGTCTACATCCACCATCGCTTGGTCATAGGTCGTCGTCGGTCTCTTGGCTATCACTTGGAACCTCATGGAGACCCGGCTCCTCCAAGTGCACAAGCCCATACCTCTCGAGTAAATGAGACACCCTACTAGACCTACGAGGTGGTTGTACTTGTGTTTCGAAAGTTCGGTTCGATTTCTTGCCAGTGTCTCTCGAGGAGTTTCATTGTATTCTTCTAAAGAAATACTTCTACTCGCTCCGCCTTCTGAATGAACTCATCTTCCAGAAGTGTGCTTGTAAAGCAACAATGATCCTTCGATCTTCGGGCATGTAGAATAGATATCCCATCGTCCCAGGGCAGAATCCAATGAAACGTCCCTTCGCAGACCTAGCTTCCAACTTTTCCACCTTAGTCTTCTTGACATAGGCGGGACATCCCCAAATCCTAATATGATTAAGACTTGGTTTCCTTCCCTCCCACATCTCATGTGGAGTTTTAGGAACGGATTTGAAAGGACATCTATTCAAGAAATACGCGGCGATCGAGTGCATACCCCCACAGTAAATCGGCAAGTCAAGATAGCCCGGCATGGAACGGACCATGTTCAACAGGTCCGATTCCTTCTTTCTGACACACCATTTAACTGAGGAGTACCTGGAGGTGTTAGTTGTGAAACTATTCCATGTTCCTTAAGGAACTCGTCAAACTCCGTACTCATATACTCGCCACCTCGGTCCGACCGAAGTGCTTTGATATGATTACCAGTTTGTTTCTCGACTAGGGCCTTGAATTCCTGGAATTTCTCAAAGGCCTCGGATTTATGTTTCATTAAGTATACATAACCATACCTAGTATGATCATCTGTAAACGTAATGAAATATTGATATCCGTCACGTCTTTGCTTCTAAAGCACCACATACGTCGGTATGGATTAATCCCGATTTATCGGCTCTTTCAAAAGTCCTGTGAAGGGGATTTAGTCATTTTGCCTTTAAGGCAAGATTCACAAGTAGGAAAGGGATCCGATCCCAATGGACCCATAAGTCCATCTTTTTCCATCTTGTAAACCTTGGTCGACCAACATGACCAAGTCTAAGATGCCATTTCAAAACTTGATTGGTTTCATCCCTACCACGTTTTCTAGTCATAGTATTCACAACTACTTTGTTCTTGAGATTTAGATGATACAATCCATTCAACAATGTAGCGATACCCACTAGTTTATTTCTAAAATAAATTTTGCGGGAACCATCACCAATGAAAAATGAAAAGCCTTTTCGGTCCATGACCGAATGGATACAATGTTTTTGTGCCCCTTGGGCAAAACAAGTACATCTTCTAAAGTCAAAACAAAGCGATTCTAAACCCAAAAGAAGTGATCCTATGTCGGTCGCCTCGACACTATGCCCGCTTCCGACCGTGATCATAACTTCTCCGGCTCCAAGCTTCCTACTTTGTTCCAGATCCCGATTCACGGTACAAATATGAGAACTAGCACCGAGAATCCAGTATCCGTGAAGTAGAAAATACGAGCGAGAACAATTTGTTTCCAAAACTAAAAGTTACAGACTGAAGTGCCATGAAGAATCGGGACAGTCTCTAGCCCAGTGGCCCGACTCACCGCACTTGAGACAAGTATCCTTTTTCTTCTTGTTCTTGAACCATTGGGGCCTTGCCCTTACCCTTAAGGTCCTTAGCTTGTGGTCCACCGCTTCTTGGTCTTTTTCTTCTTATTCTTAGACCTCCGAGGTCCGTAAGAAATTACAAGAGCAGACTCCTTCATCCATGAGTCTTCATTTGAGGCGAGCGGTCACAAGTTTGTTCATTAGCCCACTAAATTACATGCAATCTCATTGCGGTTGAAGTTCATAACAAAGCGTGAGAAGGAATCGGGCAGATCGTAGGATAAGGTCGATTTGGAGAGAAGTATCCATTTTAAAATCAAGAGCCTCCAATCTCTCGATCATGGATATCATTTTGAGGACGTGTTCCCCAACCTTCTCACCTTCCTTCATCCTTTCACCGAACGATTGCTTGGATATCTCATATCTAGCGATTCTGCTGCTCACCATAAAGCTCGGTTAAGTGAGATAGAATCGCCTAGCGAAGTCATTTTCTCATGAGCTCTCTGAAGCTCATTAGACATGGAAGCCATCATATAAGCACGGACTTTCACGTCATCCTTAACCCACTTTTCGTGGTTTTCAATCTCTTCCTGATTGGCTCGAGTCCGCATAGGAGGCGCCGGAATGTCCGTCTCCAAGACGTATCCCAGTGCCTCTATACTGAGGACAATCATCAGATTGCGGAGCCAATCCACAAAGTTAGGTCCCATTAAGGTGTTCTTTTCGAGTAGAATTGCGAGTGGATTCATTGTCATATTGAGTTATGTCTGCATTAAGTATAACAGATTAATTAGTGACTTGTTATATTATGATCTGAGTATAGAATTAAGGTCCTTTCTATTCTTGTTACCCGGCTCCCACTATTTTTATCTAATAACACACTCCCATGTGAAATCCTAAGTATCGTCGCTCTACTTCATAGTGGTGATCGAGTTCTTTATAAATCTTAATAGAGGGCAACCGAACAGTTTCTAGTCTATTAATTTTCATAAAGTGGTGTCCAACACCAACCCATCTAATGGATGATTCGATCTTCTTTTTCCCCTTG
Source organism: Orobanche coerulescens (assembly GCA_033398695.1). Taxonomy (NCBI): domain Eukaryota; kingdom Viridiplantae; phylum Streptophyta; class Magnoliopsida; order Lamiales; family Orobanchaceae; genus Orobanche; species Orobanche coerulescens. The sequence goes on from CM065810.1 coordinate 39,056,913, forward strand.
TTCACTCCCCTCAACCTATACGGTTTCTATGGTTCGTGAACAAGTTAAGTTTATACCATCGACGCAAATCAGTTTCACAATTGAATCTTATCCGCAACCTATCGTGTTTCTAGGGATAAAATTTGATCCAACCGAAGGCATCCAATGCGCTCCGGTAATTTATCCGTCCTCCCGACGACTACCCGATAACTCGGAAGCATAGCACATCCGGTTTGGATTTCAATTTCGAAAACTCGATGGAGGGAAGGAAAACCTTGAAACCTTATAAACTTAATTATTTGTTGTGGGAGAATTATCGCGATTAACGTTACACTTTGCACATTAATCGTTTAAGCGCGTTTGTGGCATTCATACAATATGAAACAACCAATCACAACCTAGTTGCTACCAACATGTGGTTCATGGACCGTTCTAGAAAACAAAAACTCCGTAATCTAATTACAAGTCTTCGTCTTGAATCTTCGTCTTCTCGAAATGGATCTTCCTCCGGTCTTCGTCATTACATATAAATTTTACATTGAAAATTGCATCCTAGATACAAATTTTTCTAGTAAAATAAATAGGCTCAAAACGGCCTTTACAACCCAATCGAATAAAACGAACGATTCAAAACTAAGTCCACGAACCACATCCCCATTCAAAAGCATTCATCCAACAAATACTAAATAAATGGAAAGCGTAGAGATACATTGATCCAATCAACAATACGAACCGATCCAATCGATTCACACAATCGGTAATGTAATAACGTTCAAAATAATTCGGTCGACCATAAATATTCCAATTAATCAAATTTCCCTTATAAAATGAAATACCATAAATCATTTTAATCATATTAAATCCAATTTAACATGCGGGAGATTAATTTTTAAGAATACACGGAAAAATCGAGCCGGGTGAAAACAGGCGGCATGGCCGAGTCACCCTCGGCGTATCTGCGATCACTCCGGCTTGGCGAGTCACCCTCGGAAGATGCCGGCCAGACACGACCGAGTCACCCAGACACGGTCGGGTCGCTGGCGATGACTTGGTAGGCTGCCGGACACGGCCGTGTCATCCAGACACGGCCGAGTCACTTCGGCGGACACGCCGTGTCTCGACACGGTCGGGTCTCGTGCAAGTGCTTTGGCCACCTTTGCGGACGACCGTGTCACCCAGACACGGTCGAGTCATCCTCGCCAAAATACCCTTTTGTCCAAAAAGTCGTCAAACGACGATTCGGGCTAGATTTTCAATAGGATATCAATATCAATATTTTCCGACTTTCATATCTTCAATATAAATCATATTTCCCGAAATCTAAGATTTATATTTAGACATAAACTTACGAAAAATACAATTATTACGAACGAAAAACATATACCACGATTATGACTAAAATGATTCCAAATCATTCACCATTTAATCGAGCATTCCAAATGCCAATATCGTATATACGATCGCAAGACCTTGCTCTGATACCACTGTTGGGATTCGGTGCCTAAAACGAAGGCCAGTGAAGCGGTAAAGCGAAAATTAATTCGATCCGAATCCCTACGAGAATCGATCGAGCTACGTATATACGAATATATAAACGAAAAGCAAGAGTCGTAAGAAACTAACCCTCGAAGTCCGTTGATTAAATGGAAACCTTCTCTTGAGCTATTCCCCAAGCTTTAGTTTGATCTCTACGTGTTCAATCCGCTCCAAGCCCTTGAACGATCCAACGCCGAAAACACCGCGTCTCTACTTGCCACGCCGGAAAAGCAGCGAACAACAACACTTGATTAACCTCTAAGGTTACGGCTAGAATCAAGTGGTGAAGCTTTTGTTATTACACTCTAAGTGTATAATATATCTCTCTTAATGTATCTTGAATTTTCTCCAAGAAAACTCAAGAATAAAAGTGAAGAAGAAGATGAAGATGAAGACTTGAGAAAATGATTTTTCTCTCTCTCTCTCTCACTACTCACGGTTGGAAGCCTTTTCTCAAAGTTGAGTGAAGTGAGATCAAAGTCCTCTTGCCATTCTTATTCAATCCACATAAATCAAATCATATCACATGAGATTCCCCCACCAAGTCATAATCATCTATTAATAAAATGGAATTGAAGACTTGGTGGAAAGTAGGTGGAAGGAGGGCAGCCATCTAGAAGGTATCGGACGAGTTCGATCCGTTTCGAACTCCTGTGAGTCTAAACAGATAAATTCCAATTCCGTTCCAATGTATTTATATCGATTAATTAATCCAATTAATTAATCATATCAAATACATAATAACATAATTAATTTCTCCAAGAAATAATTATATTTATGAATTAAATTAATCACCCAGTAATTTATTTAATTCATTAGGCCGTAAATCAATTTATCCAATAAATCGATTTAGACATCCAATGTCCCAAATTAGATATCCAATATCTAATATTTATAATGAGAGATTAAGCTCGATTCATTCCGTCGTCAATCCTAATGCGCGACTCGGTAGGTCCGTCTCGATCGGCAATGGGAGGAACCAAAGAGTAGTAGCACCACCTAGCCACTGGCGGCTACTGCATACCCCAATCGAGAACGAATGATTGGGATCATTCAAGAACCATTCTCGTGAATACCAAGAACGTATAAACCCTTCTTTCAAATGTCCCGATCAAGTTTTAGGGTCACGGTCGGTCAAACCCTATCTGCTTGACGCTATGCATGCGTTAATGCAAATCGAGATCATCGAGTATCGTGTATCTAATACAACGGCTCCAATGCTTTGGCCAAAGACTTATGATCTCATCTCGCAATATCGCATAGGACATATAACCCGCTCACTAACGGGAGAAAGAATTCTATCTTGGTATTCGATAGGACTGCTACTTGCCGTCAAGATGCACGTCGAGGTTGACCCCGCCTTCCGGTTTACAGGGTCGAACTACTCTAATGAAAATCTTGACGTCACAAGCACATCCCTACTAAATCCTCAAGTCGAAGGTTCACGAATACCTATCACAACCTTTCGATTCCGTCATTGACTGTCCCGGAGTGAAATCCATGTGACGAATCGAGGGTGAGTCGGTTCGAGTATACTAATCTAATTAGCATACCTATAACGTGTGCTCCCACTAACCATTAGTGTTCGACAGGCACTCTCCATGTCAAAGAACACGTCATACAAGTCTTTACATAAACTTAACGCCCAGTCAAGTTTCATCGACTTGCGAACGATTAAGTATTTGAGCTATAAACCTTTCCAGTGCCGACCCCCTTATCCAATAAGGAGTGGAACGTTTTGCTCTCAAATACACGGACTAGTTTCTATATGTTTTTTTACGAGTTAGGAATGCCAGTAACTACCAGTAAATAAAGAAACAATCATTTGCCTTATATAAATGGTTTACATAATTACAAGTACAATGCCCTCACTCAACAACCTCTGAGTGGCATTCGAGGGCATACTCCTAACAGATACAGCATGGTCCCCATAAATATCCCCAGTAAAGACCTTGGAACAAGCTGAGCACGGCATCTGAAAGGAAAAAAGTGGAACACCTAGCCGAGAGCACAGCACACATCGATAAGCCCTGGCGTTCATAGTCTATCCTAAACCAGATATTGGAACCACTCTGAGCCAATCTGAAGTGTAGTCCTCCTTTTGCGAATTCCATAACGCCATCTGTCGAGAAGATAGGTGAAAGGTGGATTCAACCGTTTGGGTAACCCGTGCGAAATGTATATCTGCCAATTTCTTCATGAGTTTGGGAGCTGCGATCTCACTCGGGTTACTCAAAAGGTCCATATCCATTTTCGCATTAAAAGTACATAATGCATCATCAAAAGAAGGTCCAGAAGTCACAATACCGGTATGTCGGAGAAGCTTAGTTTGTAAGCTAGCAGATTGAAGTCTAGAAGCAAGGAAAGCATAGTTCAAGACATCACCTGCAGAATATACACCAAGTCCCCCAAAAGTAAAGGGTAAGGTGGCAAGTCTCCATTGCTAATCACCAAAACCAGGTCCAGAAGCAGTGGCAATACGCTCCAAAGATGAACGAAGAGCCACATCAAAGGAAATCTGAGCACTCTCAAAGACCCAGGGAGAACAAGTGCGCATAGCAAAATATAACTTGGAAATACCGGCACAAGCACGAAGCAGCAACAACTCACACTGAGGATCATTAATTTTAGCTATAGCACCCATAAGCTCAATGGTTTTGGCAACCCTTTTCATAACAAGCTCACTACTAAAATCAAAGTCCACACTAACAGGCCCACCCAGTAATTTAACACCGTGTAAAGGTCGGGCAATATTAGGTGGGAAAACGCCCAAATGCCTGCTTCTGGGATCCTCCTTAGGCCAAAAAACCTCAGTTTTATCAACATTGAGGTGCAAACCAAAACGGAGTCCATCCAACATAATAAGCTCTAAAACCTTCCCCACAACCAAAGTATCTCCAATAATAGTGCCATCATCCAGATACCAAGCTTGAAAGGAAAGGCTAAATGAGTCTCTAATCTTGCATACCAGAGGATGTAAAACTAAAGAAAAAAGCAAAGGTCCAAGTGGATCACCTTGTTGCACACCTTGATGCGACCATAAAGTGTGTTCCCCATAATAAAGCCTAGCTGGGCTAGAGTAACAAAATTCCACCCAACGTGAAATAGCAGGGCATCGCAGACGAACCTCATGTAGCATAGTCTCCCGATCCACCAAGTTGAAGGCATTTTTGAAATTCACCAACAACATCGAAAGGCCCGCATCATCACCACGTTCTTCAATTAAACGATTCACGGCGTGAAGAATAGCCTCTCCTCCACCAGATAGCCCGACACCGAACTGTAGATCATTTAAGTAACCATCCAAAGAGTGGCCAATCATGGTGGCACTAACCTTGGAGACCAAATGCCTCCAGACGGTCCCCACAACAATAGGTCGAATACCACCACCCGGCTTGACCAGCGGTGTGAGAGGAGCACTAGCAAGTAGCAATATACTCACCCAACACCCTGGGGCATTTACCGTCTAGAAAAAGATTCACCACTTGGGTGATAGAAGCGACTAACTCATCAGAAATAGCCACTGCAGCACCACTTAAACAATCCAAAAGGTGTTGAGCACGTAAACCATCCCAACCACAAGAAGTACCACGAGGAAAACTCTTAATCATATCAAGAACCACAGCATGAGATGCAACAAGGTGATGATGATCTATACGTGAATGCGGAAAAGAAGGAGCTGATTTGAAGGGGTGCTTAGCCTTTAAGTCTTCAAGAGTAGCATCATTATAATTAGCAACACCAGAAGAAGAAAGAACTCTACTAATATTATTATTATTATAATTATCATTTTCTGATATTATTATCATTATTACGGAATTATTATTTTGTACGTATTATTATACTACTATTATTATTATATCAAGTATATTTATTCATGTGTTTTAATTTATCTAACTATGATTAAACTTAATTAACCATAACCAAGAACTCTCCTTCTAATCGATCGATCACCACAATTCCCCACTTCACCAAACTCCTTAATGTTTATCCTTATAACACAATCCTAAGTCAATCAAAATATTCCAAAACCTATATCTATAAATATATTAATTCTACAGTTCAGAATCCTTTACAAAATCGACGTTCAGCATCTCAGAAAAAAAAAATACAGAATTCTTATTCACGGCTGATCTCTCCAGCAACCCTCTTCCCTAGTATCATATACATCAAACCCCATCTCTGATCATTCAAAGAAGAACGGGAAAGGAATTTTTACAATACAAGAAGAATAATAATTCACACCCAGCAAAGGTAAGAATTTCACAATGTTTCTTCACTCCAGCAAAGGTAAGAATTTCACACCCAATTTTCTTCTCATCCTGCAATTTATATCCGATTGTTATTATTCTGTACGTATTTTATCTCAAACAATAACTAAACCAACAGAAACCATCAAACCCAGTTCTTCAACCCGTTCAATCACCACGTCCATAATTCTTCAAAGTTCAGTCCTGAACAGAACCGAACTCAATTCTCAATCATAGTGTGATTTCTGAACTCAAGTCGAGTTCACTCGACATAACCCCATCTCAGAAAAACGAATCGAGTCTGAACACCTTCAGTCCTTCAAGTTCATCGAGCTCGAAATTCCCAAATCTAGAAACCTGTAGCCCGAGCCCATAACTGACCTGAATCGGAGCTTGGCGACGAGCTGCCATCGAAAAACGGCCATTCACAGCAACTTCAATCGCCACCGAGGTTGGGAGCCCCACAGCTGGCTAATCCCGGTTTAGGCGAGCCGGAGTGTGCGTGAGTTCTGTGTTTTCGTTGTGCCTTTCTTTGTCTATGTGCGTGTATGCGTTTCCTGCAATTTTAACTTCCAGCCGAGAGGAATTCTAGTAGGAGGAGGACCGATTGGAGAGATGAGAGCGAGAGAGTTCTGGAGTGAGGAACGGGGGATAAAGGAGGAGAATGTCGTCTGCAATCTAGGTAATTTGCAATGATGGTACTTGCAAAGGGTAATTACCAAAGGGTGTTCAGTCTGATGGTATTTGCAATGAAGATAAAATCCGTTAGACATAGTCGCTGGGGTTCGAATCCGAGCAAGCGCGGGGTTTTAATCCGGCCGTTACTCCAGCAAGGAAATTTGTGTGGAGGCGGTACGGTTTCCTCCGGAACCCGTAGCCTCACTTGTCACCAGCGTGGACCCGGTTAAGACAACATAGTCTGGGCTAGTGGTGGTTAGGGCCCTCTGTTTGGAGGGTGGTTGAGTCTAAGTTGAAATTCACCGTTCAAAAAAAAAAAAAATCTAGGGCAAGGGTTTTTATACCCTTTAGTTATAGGGTTAATTCAGTTGAACCCTCAAATTCCAATAATCCTTCAATTTCACCTCAGACATCTTTTAATTATTCTAATTTGACCCCAGACAACTTATAATATTCAATTCCAGCCCTTTTTTGACCAAGACATTAATAATGTTAACCCTTCAATTAATATTAATAATCAGTTTCAATTATATGCATCATATTTTATTTTCAATCATTATATCATAATATTTTATAATAATTATAATTATTATGATATGTAGATATTAACAAGGAATTACGGGCTTAGGACTGTGATTCGAGCATCTTCATATTCAAGTTCAAGTAGCATCATTTTATTTGGGTGGGAATTTACTATCACTTTAATTGCTTTAATTGGATTGCTATGTGATATTCTATTTATGTTTAAAATTGAGGATACATGTTGTAAATCAGGCTCACATGTGTACGTGTAAAGAGTCTATCTTAAGATATATGTTGTGTCGGGACACCTGCACAACCTCAATATTCACATGCATGCTCGATTCATGTTATATGTGATATTGTATGTATGTATTCATGTTGAGAAAAATATTATTGATAGAATAATCATTTAATTGCTTTCCATAAAATTGTATATTATTATGATACATGTGATTTTCACGAACTGAAAGAAGCTCACCCCCACCTATATTGATCTCGTATGTTAAACCGAGCCGGATGGACAAAGGAGCGAGCCGAGAGGGCATATGATGATATTTTTATTAAACGATGTATTCTTTTTATGTCTTATGCTTTGAACTATTTATTTGGGGAAACTCTTGATTAGTAATAATAATTTTTAAATTTTCTTCTGCCGCAATTATGACCTCTTAATTATAACATGTCATTGTCTTAATTAATAAGTACTTATTTTAGTCAGTGTAGCGACTCGACTTTGTTGTTGCCCAAAATATTTATCCGAAGATTAATACTGCTGGATGACGGGCAACAAACAACAATTGCGGGAGCACTTCCGAGAGTAGATAAATAATGCAAGATTTGCCGGGTTTGTTAGGCCCGGGCTTGAATGCTCTCGCGAGATGTTATTAATACAAATATTCGTGGATACAAGTATTAATGAGAGAAATCTAAATACAATGAGTGTAAAAAGACTCTGTTAATCCGGCTCTTGAGCGAAGCTTGTTGTTCTTCGTCCCCGCCGATAATCTGCTGGATGAGATAGGCCGGGAGAAGTAAGACCGAATGATAGTTGTTGCCAAGAGTTGGATGTTAGCCAAGTGCTGTATATTGTCTCTGTATTGTATGCTCAAATCGCGATATTGCCGAAGAAGTGGCCAAGTGCAGGGAGCTTTGTTTATATAGGGACAGCCGGGTCCTGTCCTTTGGTGGCCGATCGCCTGCCGGCCATTATAATAATGTGTCGATCGCCTGCCCGCCAATATAATAATGTGCCGATCTCCTGGGCTGTCGGGCTAAAGTCCAAGGAAGATGCTGGCTGTCGGGCTAAAGTCCAATGCAGTGGCTGGCGCCAGCTGGGCGGTCCAATAATAAGCCATCACGTGTCCGGAGTCAGTCAACATGCGGCCCTACTGACAAGCTTTCGGCGGCTTGTCGGCTGGTGGAGAGATTCTGCCAGGCTGTGGTCAATGGCCCGAGATTCGCGGATCTTGTCTCGGCCCTTGCACGTGGAGTCTGTCTTAAGGTTCGCCCTTCGCCGACTGGATGGCCATCGGTGCGGATCGACATGAGGCGGTCGTCTCTATTTGATCATCCGAGGTCGCCATCGGCCACGTGTTGAGGGTCGGCAATGGTCGATCGCCAGGGGTCGGTCGCCGAGTACCGAGGGAGGTCGGTCACCAAGGGTCGATCGGCAGATGCCGAGAGAGGGTCGCCCGATTGTTGATCGCCAGGAGTCGGTCGCCGAGAGAGGCGATCGTCTTGATGTCGATCGCTCGGCACCGGGATTCGTCCTGGGACCTTCGGTTGGCCAGTCTAGCATGTCCGCTGGGTTAAGGCTTGGTCGCCTGGTCGCTGATCGGCAGATCTGCCTTGGCCGCTCGGCAGTAAGTCGGTCGCCCGTCCTCCTAGGCGATCGCCGGTCGGAAGGTGTTAATTCTTGACACAACAATTGCCCCCCAGCTTGCTCCTATGTTGAAGACATGGGGCGAGGTGGTTCTTGTTGGCGATCGTGTTCGGATGAGGACGGGCGATATGAGATGACTTAGGATTCGGACTTGGGCTATCATAGTCGATTGGCTAGCTATCTTTCGGTCTTGTACCTGCAAAAACAACATTGGCCGATCCCCCATGGAAACTTTGGTGGTTTCGCTTTGTTTGAGGAATCGTGCACAGTCGCGGAGATCGATGGACCGACTCCATGACCGTGTCTTGGTGCGCGAAGACATTGAGTGTCTCGTGACTCACTTTATTATGAGGGTCCTCTGTTAGGCTGCGCCTCGCCTCGTATTTAAACGAAGGGCGTGCGGTCTCGGTCTAGAGGAGTCCTTGCGCAGGGCAGCGTCGGATGAATCAACTCCACGCCCGCGGCTTGTTAGCTCTGCTTCCACCTCGGCCAGCCATGGAGATGGCCGACCTCGACGGTGTACGTTGAGACGGGGTTGTGGCATGTGTCCACTGATTAATGTTGGAGAGCCCTCAGACTACGCCGGCCTCGTATTTAAACGAAGGGCGGGCGATCTCGGCCGAAAGGGACCTTGCACGGCCGGCGGCCGGTTCCATCGATCGCTAGGACCATGGCTTTATGATATGCGGTGGAGGCGATCTTATGCCTTAGTCCGTCATGTTATATGCCGGATGTAGATGGCGATCGTGTCCACCGGTTGCCGATGATGTAGCGATCGCCGGAAGATCGCGATCGTCGCTCGGCAGCCGATCGCTTTATTCGTAGGTCGATCTTGGCGATCGGGCGCGGCTAGTCCTCATTTAAAATGGATCAGTGGCGGATCGAGTCCTCCGGCTCTGCTGGGTAGTAGCGATCGGGCTGGGAGACTGGAGGTCGTCGTACGGGCGCCGATCGATCTACTCCTAGGCTAAGAAGAAGCCTTTGCCTGGATAGGAAATCTGCGGCTCTAGCCCGGAAGGCTGCGTAGGTCGTCGGTAGGGTCTTCGTGAGATGCCTGAACATAGGCGAGAAGCCCTGAAAACCTCCTAGGACCGCGTAGAGGGCGGTCTCATCGCTTACGGGCTCGCCGCTGAGGATGATCACGTCTACCCGGTCGATGTAGTCCGAGTCGGACTCTTCTTCTCCCTGCCTGATTTGCATCATGCGATGGCGACCTTCTGGCCGGGCTGTAATATCCGCATTTTTTCTTTCCCTTGTATTTTTTTTATTTTTTTATTTTCGGTGTATTTCTCGATTGTAGCGACCCTCGTGTATCTTTCAGTGTAACTCTTCCGTCATCTATTGATCTGATTCTCGTAATTGTTGTGCGGAACCGCCGTTTCGGGGTTGCCGTGGATTCATTCTATGCTATGATGCGTTGTGAGGTGTTCCGTCTGATGTTTCGTCCGTATTCTGGTGTTGTAGACCGTTTATATTCCGTATCTAGCGCACGCTAATTTTTCCACATAGCGCACGCTAGAAGTCCCCTTGTAGCGCACGCTACGTTTACTTCGTAGCGCACGCTAACGATTTAGCCCTGGGAGTGGCAGTTCAGCTCCCAGCCCTCTGGACTAGCGGATTAGCGCACGCTATCTTGTCTAGCGCACGCTAATGTCAGGAGACTAGCGCACGCTAAGTTGTTCAGTAGCGCGCGCTAGTGTGACTGTCCAAGGTCCTGGGCAGGTTACTACTGAACTCAATCAGATGCTAGTTAGCGCACGCTACGCTTGTATGGTAGCGCACGCTAACGGGTCAGGTGAGTTTTGGGCATTTGGCTACTGGACTCGGCTGATGTTCAGGTAGCGCACGCTATTGTCGATAGCGCGCGCTACCGAGAGGTCATTAGCGCACGCTACGTTTCGAGTAGCGTACGCTAACGGCTAAATTACCTGGCTACTGGACTGGGACGCTAACGGTAAGGTTTGGAATCTTATCCCGTTAGCGCACGCTAACCTTGAGGTTTTAGCGTGCGCTAACACTCCCTGGCTATATAAACCAGGGAGTTGACCGAGATAAACACAAAATCTCATTTCTTCCTCTCTCCGCGGCGAAGGCGATTCCGAGGCGTTCTCTTGGCGATTTCTTCCTCCAATCATCTCATCCATCATCCTTCTTGAGTTCTTGGAGTATTATATCAACATCAACACGAATCTTTCGTCCTAATCCACGGTAAATCTCTTAGAACCCTACTTTGGGATAATTTGGGGGTTTTGGGTTTTCCTTCCGATTCGTTCCGTTTTGTTGTTGGATTCATGATGAATATGATTAATCTTGTTGATATAATTAGTTTTCCTACGGATTCATGGTATATTTTCATGGTTTTGCGAAATCGAGAGGGTTTGGTTGTGGTCCGCCCTCGTTGTTATTTTTTTGTATGAATATACATGAATCGTAGGCGGGTTTTCGGGTGTATTCCATTTCCTTAATCGTTTAGGAGTGGTTGTGATTGTGTTATTCGAATCGTTAGGTTCATTCGTCGGTTCCTCACGGTCGTGCTTGATTCTTCCGTTCCGTTCGTGTCACCGTCTATTAATCGAGGCAAGTATCCTTATGAACTTACAATCTTAACGTAGTAGTATTGCATGAGACTTGTGTGTGTGTGTATGCTCACTACGGGTTAGATCCGACGGGGTCTCGGTAGGGGTCCACGGAGGGGTGGATCCGCGAGCTTGCTTTTAACCACTACGGGTTAGATCCGACGGGGTCTCGGTAGGGGTTCACGGAGGGTGGATCCATGGTTAATTGTGGTGCATTTTTACAAATGTGATTTGATATTGGCATTTCCGGAAATGAGTGTTTTGGAACTATGTTTTCTCGATTGCATGTATATACTATATGTGTAAGATGTAAGTTGTTCATCTGGTTACTTGTACTAGCGTAATTGCTAACCCCTCTGGGGGCCCGTTTTGGGGAAATTCGTTTTATGAATTTCAGGTCAGGTTCTTCGAGACGAGCGGGCACTGGACCAATACACGGATGATGGCCGTGCGTGATGATTGTGCACGAGTGACGTTTTAGTGTCTTTTACCTTTTCATCTTTTGTGGTTTTTGAACTAATAGTTGTACTCGAGTACTTAAGGGTTCTTGTTCGTTCGGATTGTATTGTTGCTTATTATGTTGTGTTGGATGATGATGTTATATTGACCGGTTGAACCGGGTGGATTATTCTGTTTTGCATCTTTATGACATGGTATTGTTCGGTCGTTTATGTGAGTCGATGAGTATGATGCTATTCAGCCTGCTGGGTCCCATATAGGGATTCACGGCGCTGTAATATACCTCGAATATCTTGAGGGTGTTACAGAAAATGGTATCAGAGCTCTAGGTTTATGGATACCTAGGCTTGTCGGTTTATTGGGTCTTGTGGTGTTTTGTTTTGCACATCATCGTCACGCTGCCATGATTCCGGTACTACCAGTGTCCGTAAGTTTTCCTTCCTCTGTTCATTAATTCCTTGTATCGTACCCTTGATTCTCGACTTGTAATTGTTCTTTTCTTGTACTGATCCTCGTATGGCTTTTGCTACTTATATAACTCCAGTATGGATGCTGGAAGAGGTCGTGGTCGCTGTCGTAGTCGTGGACGCGGCCGGGGACGTGGGGCAGCCGGTGGGGCGGCCACGCCACGATCTTGAGCCGGCGATCGCGGCGACCGTCATAGCAATGCTTCTTCTCGTGAGCGTGCCGATCTCGGTATTGCGGCCGTTATGCAACAAATGGTGAACCAAATGGCGGCAATAGCTCAGCGGTTCGTAACCCGGATCGAGCCCATGCTAATCGGGCGGAGCGGACCGTTGGCTCCAAGATGTCATCAAGATGCATCCTCCTCGGTTTCGGGAGCTTCGGACCCGATTGGGTAGGAAGGGTGGATCAAGGAGATATCTAAGGTCTTCGTTGCCACTAAGCTGTCACGAGGAACGTAGAGTCCCTATTGCCCAATACTTTCTCACGGGGACGCTACGGGTGGTGGGAGGCCGTTGGGCCCAAAGATCATCTTTGCTTCGTGGCCGAGTTTCGAGAATTGATGGAGATCGAATATTGCCGTGGCGTCGGACGAGCTCGGGTACATGCTTTTATGACGCTCAACCGCGGGATATTCCGTATCTCGTGCTATTGCTGATTTTAACAAGGAGTTGGGTTATGTGAAGACCCAAGTTGTCGAGAGAGCGACAAAATTTTCCATTTCTCCGCATTTAATGAAGTCTTCGATTCGGGACTATATGTCGGGGCTCGTATGCACTACCTTGAAAGAGTACCAGAGCAGGGCCCTTGCTTATGATATGTCCGTGACGGCGAGTGAGGCGGCCCGCGAGAGTAAGAAGCAGAAGTCCGCCGGGAATTTTTCGGGCCACAAAGGTGGGGGCCAGCAGAAATTTCAGTCTGCTAACTTTTCCGCTAGTGGTGGCCCAGCTCGATCTACTGGGTTTCCCCGCAGGGCTGCCAGTGCCCCTTCTCGAGAGGTGAAGTGTTTTAAGCGGCGGCCTGTGCCACATCGGTCGTAATTGCCCGAGTCCTTTGTTGATATGTAATCGGTGTGGCCAACCGGCCACAAGGCGGCTTTACGTGCCGAGAGGGAGAGAATTGTGGGTGCCCGGACTTCCATTCCAGCGCTTAGGGAACCAAGTGTGAATCGGGGATCATTTGCTCCTCAATCTCCGCCGAGTGCTAGTCGGGGAGAGGTCGGGTCAGCCCTCTAAGGGGGAGCTTCCGGTGTCGGCTCACCCACCCGCGTGTCTATGAGATGCGGAAAGCCGATGATCCAGGCGCTACCGTGGCTACAGTACCGTTTATATTCTTTCTCATCCCGTCGGTGTGCTTTTCGATTAGGTGCTACGCATTCGCTCATATCTTTGGATTGTGTACGCCGTTTGAGTCTCGACTGTTTGATGCCTTGTGAACCCTTCATCGTTAAGCTTCCTAGCGGTGATAGGATCGTTGGTGATCGGGAGGTTCGAGACTGCTCAGTACTTATTTGTGAGAGGACTTGGCCCTCTAACCTTATTGTTGTGGATATTGAGGGTGAGGATTTGATTCTCGGGGATGATTGGCTCGAGCGGCATGGCGCAATCATGAACTACCGCACGAGGATCATCACCATGTTAGCCGAGGATGGCACAGAGCACTCCTTCGCGGGGCGAAGGAGGGGAAATCGAAATTCATCATTAATGCCTTGAAGGCGATGAGTCTCTGCGAAAGGGGTGTACCGGTTATTGGTGCTATGCCTTGAAGGCGGAGGATGGTGGAGTCGAGCTTTCGTCGATTCCAGTCGTTAATGAGTTTCTGATGTATTTCTGACGAGTTACGGATTGCCACCGGATCGCGAGGTTGAGTTTGCTATAGAGTTAGAGCCGGCGCGGCTCCGATTTCAAGGCGTATCGCATGGAACCTTCAGAGATGGCAGAGTTGAAGAAGCAGTTGAGTGAGCTTCTTGAGTCGGGGTATGTTCGACCGAGTGCCTCGCCTTGGGGCGCACCGGTCCTGTTTGTGCGGAAGAATGATGGTTCACTACGTTTGTGTATCGACTATCGCGAACTAAACAAAGTGACCATCAAGAAAAAGTATCCTTTGCCGAGAATTGATGACTTGTTCGATCAGTTGCAGGGAGCTGCGGTATTCTCGAAAATTGATTTGAAATCGGGGTACTATCAGCTCCGGGTGAGAGAGTCCGATGTGCCGAGCTTGACCTTTCGGACGAGGTACGGACATTATGAGTTCGTAGTCATGCCTTTCGGGTTAACTAATGCGCCAGCGGTGTTCATGCAGTTGATGAACAAAGTTTTTATCGAGTATTTGGATAAGTGCGTCGTCGTCTTTATTGACGATATTTTTATTTATTCGAGGAATGAGGAAGAGCATGCCCATCATTTGCGGGTAGTATTAGACATTTTGAGGACCGAGCAACTCTATGCAAAGTTCTCGAAATGTGAGTTCTGGCCAAGGAAGTGATGTTTTTAGGTCACGTGATTTCAGCGAGGGGGTTCGTGTGGATCCGAAGATTGAGGTGTTGGATTGGGCACCGCCCAAGAATGTGAAGGAGCTCCGTAGTTTCTTGGGTTTAGTGGCTACTACCGTAGGTTCGTGAGGTTTCTCGAATCGGCTCGCCACTTACGCAGCTTGCTCGAAGTCCAGAAGTTAAATGCGGAATGACGAGAGGCGATCGAGTTTTGAGGAATCAAGAAGCGTTTGACTTCAGCTTTTGGCGTTGCCATGTGGCAACGAGGTTTTGCCGTTTATAGTGATGCTTGAGTCGGGGTCTTGGGTGCGTATTGATGCGGCACGGCAAGACCATTGCTTATGCATCGAGGCGATTGAGGCCGTGAGCTTAACTACCCTACTCATGATTTGGAGTTAGCGGCGATCGTTTTGCGCTAAAGATTTGGCGTCACTATCTTTTCGGCTCTGCATGTCGATTTTTACCGATCATAAAAGTCTGAAATACATATTTACTCGGCGAGAGTTGAATATGAGGCGAGAGGAGGTGGCTAGAGTTGATTAAGGATTATGACCTCGAAATCCTTTATCATCCGGCAAGGCGAACGTCGTGGCCGACGCTTGAGTCGGAAACCGGTTGCGTTGCGAATGCTTGAGATCCTTACGTCTCGGTCCGAGCTTCGGCGGGCTTTGATCGAGTTAGATGTTGAAGTTTTGTTGCACAGGAGCCATCGGGCAACCGTGCTTTAGAGATTTCGTCGTCTCGATCGATGAAATTAAGTCAAGCAATCGGGGATCCGATGATTACTCAAATCCGAGAGAACGTTCTTAAGGGAAAGTCTCCTGGGTTTGTGATTCACGAGGATGGTATTTTGAGATTTAGTCGGCTTTGTGTGCCGAACGACTCGGAGTTGAGGCAGAGTATCTTACGGGAGGCCCATGCTACACCTTATTCCGTTCATCTGGTTCGAGTAAGATGTACAAGGACACGAGAAGAAATTTCGGTGGAATGATATGAAGGATGAGGTCGCACGGTTTGTAGCGAGATGTTTGACTTGTCGGCCAGGAAAAGATCGAGCATCGCCGACCAGGTTATTGCATCACTTCCGTTCGGAATGGAAATGGGAAGATATATCGATGGATTTCGTTACGAGTTTGCCGAGATCGAGGTCGGGCATGAATATGGTATGGGTGATTGTTGATCGCGACCAAGTCGGCACATTTTCTGGGCATCAAGGATACTTGGGGCCCGGAGAAGTTAGCTCGTGTGTTTATCGCGCAGATTGTGAGACTTCACGGTACTCCAAGTCTATTGTTTCGGATCGTGATGGCCGTTTCGTATCGCACTTCTGGCAGGCGGTGCATAAGGCATTGGGTACCCGTTTACATTTGAGTACCTCTTTTCATCCCCAGTCAGATGGACAATCGGAACGCACTATCCAGACATTCGAGGATTTGTTGCGTGCTTGTGCTCTCGATTGGAGTAGAGATCGAGGAGCACTTGCCATTGATCGAATTCACGTACAACAACGGTTGGCACGCGTCGGTCGGATGGCACCGTATGAGGCACTTTATGGGCGGCGATGTCGATCACCTATTTGTTGGAATGAGGCGTCCGATTTGGTCGGGACCGAGCCGGATGTCGTTTTAGAGACGAGGCGGAAGATAGAAGTAATTCGGGAACGGATGTTGACTGCCCAGAGTCGACAGAAGTTGTATGCCGACGTCCGTCGTCGACCTTTGGAATTCGAGGTGGGAGACCACGTTTTGCTAAAGGTGTCGCCGACGAAGGGAGTTTTTCGTTTCGGGAAGAAAGGGAAGTTGAGTCCGAGATTTATCGGCCCCTTTGAGATCCTAGAGCGAGTAGGTGGGTTGGCATACCGTTTGGCGTTACCTCCGGCCTTGAGTCATGTTCATAGCGTTTTTCATGTTTCCCAGTTGAGGAAATATGTCCCGGATCCTAGTCACATCATCGACTATGGTGAGATTGATGTCGCCGAGGATGTTACTTTTGAAGAGCGCCCTTTGAAGATTTTGGAGCATCGTGAGAAACGATTGAGGCATAAGACCATACCTTTGGTCAAGGTGTAGTGGTCGAGACACGGTTTCGAGGAGGCAACTTGGGAAACCGAGGATAGCATGCGTGCTAGGTACCCCGATTTGTTTGTTTCTTAAGTTTCGGGACGAAACTTATTTTTAGAGGGGTAGAATGTAATATCCGCATTTTTTCTTTCCCTTGTATTTTTTTATTTTTTTTATTTTCGGTGTATTTCTCGATTGTAGCGACCCTCGTGTATCTTTCAGTGTAACTCTTCCGTCATCTATTGATCTGATTCTCGTAATTGTTGTGCGGAACCGCCGTTTCGGGGTTGCCGTGGATTCATTCTATGCTATGATGCGTTGTGAGGTGTTCCGTCTGATGTTTCGTCCGTATTCTGGTGTTGTAGACCGTTTATATTCCGTATCTAGCGCACGCTAATTTTTCCGCATAGCGCACGCTAGAAGTCCCCTTGTAGCGCACGCTACGTTTACTTCGTAGCGCACGCTAACGATTTAGCCCTGGGAGTGGCAGTTCAGCTCCCAGCCCTCTGGACTATCGGATTAGCGCACGCTATCTTGTCTAGCGCACGCTAATGTCAGGAGACTAGCGCACGTTAAGTTGTTCAGTAGCGCGCGCTAGTGACTTGTCGATCGGGCGGTTACTCACGAACTCAATCAGATGCTAGTTAGCGCACGCTACGCTTGTATGGTAGCGCACGCTAATGGGTCAGGTGAGTTTTGGGCATTTGGCTACTGGACTCGGCTGATGTTCAGGTAGCGCACGCTATTGTCGATAGCGCGCGCTACCGAGAGGTCATTAGCGCACGCTACGTTTCGAGTAGCGTACGCTAACGGCTAAATTACCTGGCTACTGGACTGGGACGCTAACGGTAAGGTTTGGAATCTTATCCCGTTAGCGCACGCTAACCTTGAGGTTTTAGAGTGCGCTAACACTCCCTGGCTATATAAACCAGGGAGTTGACCGAGATAAACACAAAATCTCATTTCTTCCTCTCTCCGCGGCGAAGGCGATTCCGAGGCGTTCTCTTGGCGATTTCTTCCTCCAATCATCTCATCCATCATCCTTCTTGAGTTCTTGGAGTATTATATCAACATCAACACGAATCTTTCGTCCTAATCCACGGTAAATCTCTTAGAACCCTACTTTTGGATAATTTGGGGGTTTTGGGTTTTCCTTCCGATTCGTTCCGTTTTGTTGGTGGATTCATGATGAATATGATTAATCTTGTTGATATAATTAGTTTTCCTACGGATTCATGGTATATTTTCATGGTTTTGCGAAATCGAGAGGGTTTGGTTGTGGTCCGCCCTCGTTGTTATTTTTTGTATGAATATACATGAATCGTAGGCGGGTTTTCGGGTGTATTCCATTTCCTTAATCGTTTAGGAGTGGTTGTGATTGTGTTATTCGAATCGTTAGGTTCATTCGTCGGTTCCTCACGGTCGTGCTTGATTCTTCCATTCCGTTCGTGTCACCGTCTATTAATCGAGGCAAGTATCCTTATGAACTTACAATCTTAACGTAGTAGTATTGCATGAGACTTGTGTGTGTGTGTATGCTCACTACGGGTTAGATCCGACGGGGTCTCGGTAGGGGTCCACGGAGGGGTGGATCCGCGAGCTTGCTTTTAACCACTACGGGTTAGATCCGACGGGGTCTCGGTAGGGGTTCACGGAGGGGTGGATCCATGGTTAATTGTGGTGCATTTTTACAAATGTGATTTGATATTGGCATTTCCGGAAATGAGTGTTTTGGAACTATGTTTTCTCGATTGCATGTATATACTATATGTGTAAGATGTAAGTTGTTCATCTGGTTACTTGTACTAGCGTAATTGCTAACCCCTCTGGGACCCGTTTTGGGGAAATTCGTTTTATGAATTTCAGGTCAGGTTCTTCGAGACGAGCGGGCACTGGACCAATACACGGATGATGGCCGTGCGTGATGATTGTGCACGAGTGACGTTTTAGTGTCTTTTACCTTTTCATCTTCTGTGGTTTTTGAACTAATAGTTGTACTCGAGTACTTAAGGGTTCTTGTTCGTTCGGATTGTATTGTTGCTTATTATGTTGTGTTGGATGATGATGTTATATTGACCGGTTGAACCGGGTGGATTATTCTGTTTTGCATCTTTATGACATGGTATTGTTCGGTCGTTTATGTGAGTCGATGAGTATGATGCTATTCAGCCTGGTGGGTCCCATATAGGGATTCACGGCGCTGTAATATACCTCGAATATCTTGAGGGTGTTACACGGGCGACCCTGGTGGCGAAGTGTTCTGTGAAGACGTGCGCCAGCTCGTTAAAGGAGCCAATGGACCGAGGTGGCAATGAGGTGTACCACCGGTGGGCGAGGTCGTCCAGTGTCAGAGGGAACATTCGGCACCTGGTCGCGTCCGATGCCCCACACCCGGTCATGTAGATGTTGAAATTGTGCAGGTGTGTTTGGGGGTCCGATCGCCCCTGGTACACGGGTGTCTGAGGAGGAACGATCTTGTGCTGCACGGGGGCGAGCTCGATGTCGATCGCGAGCGGCTCGCTCGGCTCGGCGATCGTCTTCACGGCGCCTGCCCCGGATTGCAGGAGCGCCTTCACGTCGTCGATCTGACGTTGCATTGCGGCAATCGCCGCGGCTCGGCTGCTTGCGGATCGGCTTTGGGAGCGGGGGCCGAGGCGATCGTGTACCGACCTCGGGACTCCGCTGCTGCCGACCTCGGGAATTTGACGAGCGGGAGCCAGGCGGCTGGATCGTCTTGTGGGAGCCGGGTAGGCCGAGATCCTGGTAAGGGACTCAAATTCCGTCGTCTCGTAGCTGGGGCCGGACTGCCCCGGTTGCCAGGTCAGGTCACTGCCCAGGCGATCGAAGACAGACGTGCCCCGGCTGCCGAGCGCCTCTTCTTGCGGGCGAGAGCCTCCTGGCGCTCGCTCGGCCAGTAATGCCTTGAGCTTCCGCTTGGACTTCCGGCGGGAGACCGAGGGGGCGAAAGCAGGAGGCGCGCCGAGAGCACTCCGCCGCTCCTGAAGGGCGGCTATGGCCTCTTCGATCTGTTCATTGGTTCGGAATTGATCGAGCGAGAGGCTCGGGCCGCCGTCCCGGGATGGGGTCGAGCGTCTCTGACCGCGGCGGCTGCCTTCCACCATCGGCTGCGGCTCGGACTGGGACGGAACGGGGTCAGCCGAGTGGCCGGGCGGCTTTCTTCGACGCGGAGGCGGAAGACATGTTTTCTGAAGGATTTCTTTGAAGTGCAGTAAGTGTCACTTCAAGTATCTGCCCCGAGAACAGTGAGTGTTCTTCGGGACGGTAGGTATAAAAAATCGAGGGTTGGAGGCCCCTTCCTCTAGCGCCAATTGTTGTTGCCCAAAATATTTATCCGAAGATTAATACTGCTGGATGACGGGCAACAAACAACAATTGCGGGAGCACTTCCGAGAGTAGATAAATAATGCAAGATTTGCCGGGTTTGTTAGGCCCGGGCTTGAATGCTCTCGCGAGATGTTATTAATACAAATATTCGTGGATACAAGTATTAATGAGAGAAATCTAAATACAATGAGTGTAAAAAGACTCTGTTAATCCGGCTCTTGAGCGAAGCTTGGTGTTCTTCGTCCCCGCCGATAATCTATTGTGGATGAGATAGTAGGAGAAGTAAGACCGAATGATAGCTGTTGCCAAGAGTTGGATGTTAGCCAAGTGCTGTATATTGTCTCTGTATTGTATGCTCAAATCGCGATATTGCCGAAGAAGTGGCCAAGTGCAGGGAGCTTTGTTTATATAGGGACAGCCGGGTCCTGTCCTTTGGTGGCCGATCGCCTGCCAGCCATTATAATAATGTGCCGATCGCCTGCCGGCCAATATAATAATGTGCCGATCTCTGGTCATCGGGCTAAAGTCAAGGAAGATCTTGTTTGTCGGGCTCAAGTCAATGCGTGTTTGGCGCCAGCTGGGCGGTCCAATAAGAAGCCATCACGTGTCCGGAGTCAGTCAACATGCGGCCCTACTGACAAGCTTTCGGCGGCTTGTCGGCTGGTGGAGAGATTCTGCCAGGCTGTGGTCAATGGCCCGAGATTCACGGATCTTGTCTCGGCCCTTGCACGTGGAGTCTGTCTTAAGGTTCGGCCTTCGCCGACTGGATGGCCATCGGTGCGGATCGACATGAGGCGGTCGTATCTAGTTGATCATCCGAGGTCGCCATCGGCCAGGTGTTGAGGGTCGGCAATGGTCGATCGCCAGGGGTCGGTCGCCGAGTACCAAGGGAGGTCGGTCACCAAGGGTCGATCGGCAGATGCCGAGAGAGGGTCGCCCGATTGTTGATCGCCAGGAGTCGGTCGCCGAGAGAGGCGATCGTCTTGATGTCGATCGCTCGGCACCGGGATTCGTCCTGGGACCTTCGGTTGGCCAGTCTAGCATGTCTGCTGGGTTAAGGCTTGGTCGCCTGGTCGCTGATCGGCAGATCTGCCTTGGCCGCTCGGCAGTAAGTCGGTCGCCCGTCCTCCTAGGCGATCGCCGGTCGGAAGGTGTTAATTCTTGACA
This sequence comes from Orobanche coerulescens, assembly GCA_033398695.1. NCBI lineage: Eukaryota > Viridiplantae > Streptophyta > Magnoliopsida > Lamiales > Orobanchaceae > Orobanche > Orobanche coerulescens. Next base: position 39,078,323 of record CM065810.1, read on the forward strand.
CAACAGACTTTGTAGGCGAGAATTTTAATATTCTCAAAGGAATTTATTTTTCGTCAAAATTCACCTTTTTACTTATTTTTCCCTATAATTACCCCTAGAAAGTTGGGGCGTTACAACACCATATGTCACTATACGGGCTCAACGCCGATGCGGAATAAGTTGCCCTATCCGTGCATCATCACTAGCATTTGTCAATCTCAAAGGGTGAATATCCTAACTGGTGGGTATACGTTGATGCACATTGATTGGTTGACTCGAAAAAGTTGAGAATTTCGTACAACCCAATTAAAGAGTAAGAGGGCAAAAGTTGACCATATTGAGGGCGAGAGCAACAATGATGAGTACTCGTGGGACAGGGTCGATGACACACAGAGGAAGCCAACTACACCCCATTTGAGAGGAGTATGGTCGAGCGGATATGAGGAATGAGAAGACACAAGCGGATATTATCAGAATACAGAATGAGATTCTCCAAAGATAATGTTGGAATATTTTATTCCATATATTTATATTTAAGTTTTGATGATTAATTGTTAAATTAAATAAAAACAACAAGGAAGCAAAACAAAATATCGAAGAAATCGAAGACGCAAAAAGATGGTCAGCAGAGTAAAAGATTGGAAAAGTCACCTGATCAGACGGGAATGGAAAGTCACCTGATCAGACGTGACAGCAAAGTCACCTGATTAGACAAGACAGAAAATTCACCTGATCATACGGGAATGAAAAGTCACCTGATCAGACGGGACAGAAAAGTTACCTGATCATACGAGACAGTAAATTCAGCTGATCGAACTAGGAAGAAAAGTCACCTGATGTACTTAACGTACGTAATCAGCGAAACATAACGTACGCAATCGTAAGTACATAACATACGTAATATGGAGGAGCTAACGTATGTAATGTGTTATGAATTCAAATATTGGAACTGTTGAATGGACAAATGATGTCATGGAGTACGTCAGCATGCAACGGATATGAAGACTTATTCTAACGTACGTAATGAGGGTTTTTTGATAACGTACGTAATGGAAGAAACAAAGCTGCTGGACTGATCTGCATAGAGCTTAATGTACGTACCTGGAAGTGGCTAACGTACATAACATTTATAACGTACATAATGGGAATTACGTAATGTACGTAATGAGGCAGCAGTGAGCAACAGCTAGTTGAGCCTTTGAGCCTATAAATACCAAACCATTTGATATCATTCTATACAACAACTCTGAGCAAAGGATATACAAGTCTAAAATTGTTATATATACTTTCGTTGTTTTAATTGTGCTTATATTGATAAGTGTTTGAGTGTTATACACGAAAACATACACGAGAGGAAAAAGAAAGGATAAAATTGGATTCGGTGTTATTAGGATCAAGGATCCGGCCTTATTAGAATCACAATCTATATCCAAGTGAGATTTGTCTAGTACCCATAGAAAACTACATAGGTTGATTCCTTCTCCGATAGAAAAGAAAAATGATTTAACTTGGACCGACAAAAAGACAGGCGTGTTATGGTTTATCTCGGACCGATAGAATACGAGATTGTAACGGTAATCCCTCGACCGATAGAAGAGTGGTGCAAATGTTGATCTTTAACCTATAGAAAAAGATACAGAGAGAGGATGTAGGCACGATTGGCCGAACCTCTATAAATCTTGTGTTGTTTATCTTTCTGCACTTTAACTCACTTCCACAAAGCGCAAAGAGTTTCATAACTCTTATATACTCCGCGCCTATCTCAAAACGGTGAAGATACCGATAATCTTGCTCTAACAATTGGTATCGGAGCGGGTATCTGTATAAAATGGATTAATATTCGAGGAGAAATGATCCGATGGCGTTTCAATTTGCACCGGTCGAAGGTCCTGCCTTTTGTAATATCCGCAATTTTTGATTTTCGGTAAATTTATTTTTTCGGTCGGAGTCCGTTTTGACGACTCGTTCATGACCGTTTCGTCATTCTGAGAATGATTAATTCTACACTTTTTGACATCCGAGTTCGTTTCGGAGTCGTTTTGTTGAGTTCCGTGCTTTTTAGCGACTTTTCCGCGCTTGAGTTCGATTCTTGCGAATCTCGTTCGAAACTGCTGTTTCGAGTTTCCCGTAAGTCCGTTTAACTTTGTTAGACGTGTTGTGAACTTCGGTTTGGTTATTCGATCACGTATCGTGATTTCCGGGCGTTTTGGGCCATTTTGTAATTTCTTGAAAGTTACGGGTATCCGTATCTGTAATGGTTGTATCGACCCGTTTCTTGGTCGCGTATGACTAATTATGGTATTATGTTTTCATTTCGGGTCGTTGATGTCGTCCGCGAACTTTTAAATCGTGTTCGTTCCGTGCGTTTTCGGAAATCGGGTCGCCGAGCCACAGCGGTTGCGGGATCGCCGGACGGTTGCGGGATCGCCGGACGATTGCAGGCACCGGCCGGACAGATGCGGCAGAACCGGCGTAGCGCACGCTATCGCCGGAAGGTTGCGCGCTAACCGGCAGTGTAGCGCACGCTAGCCTGGTCGACCAACGCCTTATCGGGCGGACAGTGGGGTTTCGAGGTTCGGACTCGGTCGGAGATCGGCGGGTAGCGCCGCCTTCTTTGTCGGTCGTAGCGCCACGCTAACCGGCAGGGTAGCGCCGCCGGGACGACTAGCGTGCGTTACCTAGGTAAGTTTGTTAGTCCGGTGGCTCTTTGGGCGGAGTGGCTTAGCGCGCAGCTTCCGGCCGTAGCGCACGCTAGCGGGAGTCGGGCGGTCGAGTCACGGTCGGCGGAATTGGTCGGTGGTGCCGGGTCATGCGGGCCATGGCCGAGAGTGCTCGGCGATACTGGCCGATAGCGCACGCTAGGCCGGGAAGGCTAGCGCACGCTAGTTCCGGCCCAGTATAAATGACAGACAGTGACTTTCTCCGACATTTTCATTTCATTTCTCTTCGGTCCATGGTGAGGTTTCTGAGGAGACGAAACCATGTTGTTGAACAACAAATCCATGAAGTTTCTGAGTTTATATCACCGATCAATCGTCCTATAACATCCTTCGATCCAGCGAATCAAGGTTAGATCTTTAGAACCCTACTTTTGGGTAGATTTGGGGGTTTTCACGTTTTTGTCCGATTCGTTCCGTTTTGTTGATTAATTCATGATGGGTATGATTAATCTTGATAGTATTCTTGTGTTTAACATCATTTAATCCATTGTTCTTCGTCGAATCGAAGTATATTTCTCGATTTCCTTCAAATTGACTTTTTGGGGGATTTGTTCTCGATCTCGTTTTTCATCCATTTTTGATAGATCGATTGTGGTTAAATGATGTTGTTAAACACATTCTATGGATTGTATATCCATATTTCAACTTGGAATTCCGTTTTCGGGTTTTGACGGGACGAATCGTGTTCTTGGCCGTTTTGGGGGAAATCCGTGAACTTTCGTCATTCGTTCTTTGATTCAACGGCTTTGAGTCGTGTTATGGAATTCATTTCATTGTTATTATTTGTCCTTCATAGTTTATGAACGTGAGTTGGCGTTCGGTGGAGTCGGCGGGTTCGTAGTCGGTTCGGGCCAACCTACTTCGGTCGATTCTTCGCGTTGTGGTTATTCGAGGCAAGTACCTTGCCCATACTTTTCTCGTTTTATGGATATGATGATCGGTGGTCGTCTTGATGCGTTTGTTTGGTTATTTGAAATGAAGTTTCAAAAGATTTCGGTTTGGCCTCGTTAAAGGCTCTCTTTCAAAACGCGTGTGTGTTTTGTGAACGTTGTGTTTTGGAAATTTATTATGATTTGATTATTTTGAACGTTGAAGGATTTGATGATGATACTCCTATTGTTTAAAGTTATGGAATCGTGTATTCCGTATTTAATCTTGTTATTGCGTTTTTGAAGAGTTGATAATGGTGTCGAGTTAATGGCCATCTCTAGTGAGTATTCTTAATGAACTTACATTCTTAGCATATTAGTATTCCATGAGTAACGTGTGTGTGTGTATGCTCACTATGGGTTAGATCCGACGGGGTCTCGGTAGGGGTCCACGGAGGGGTGGATCCGCGAGCTTGCTTTTAACCACTACGAGTTAGATCCGACGGGGTCTCGGTAGGGGTCCACGGAGGGGTGGATCCACGGTTAATTGTGGTGCATTTTTACAAATGTGATTCGATATTGGCATTTCCGGAAATGAGTGCTTTTGAACGGTTTTCATGATTGCATGCATTGACTAAGTGTGTAAGAGGTAAGTTGTTCGTTTGGCCTACTTGGCTAGGATTGCTCTAGAGTATTTTGTTGTTTGTTTTAAATCCTTTATTTGTGGATTTTGATGTTGGAAGACGAACCTTGTTGTCGTTCTCGTGTACTGTGAGTTGATGAGATTTGGGGCTAAAATCCCAATGGTTTTATAAAAGTCGTTTTACGGATTTGGGGCTAAAATCCCAACGGTTTGGTAAATGTCATTTTTCGGAAAGTAAACCTTTGGGGCGGTGACCCCTTTTGTCTTTTGGATTTTGAAAAGTAGGATTTGATAATCCTAAATTGTTTTCTATTAAAACTCTCGATGGCATTCTAAACCGTTTTATAAATTACTTCCATTGATTTATGATATTTCGATTTTGAAATGTTTTCTCAAATTCTTGCCTCGAGAAGTGCTTTTTGTTTCGTTTGGAACCTTGAGGATTCCTGGTTATTGTTATTCGTGGAATGTGAATTGTATGGCTCGTAATTGCACTTTGTTCTTGCACTAGCAAAAAGGAGTTTGCTAACCCCAGTATTCGGGGTGGATGTCTGTTTTGCAATCAGGTTTTGGAGCATAACACAGGGTCGGCACGAAGGATGATGAAAGATGATCGATACTAATCACATGAGGAACCGTACATCGTGTGTTGGTTCAGTTGTACTTTATTTTCCGCTGCTATATTGTTCCCGTTGTACGGGTGTGGTTGTATTTTGTCCCCTGCGTAGGCATGAGTTGTATTTGAGTTGTATGTATTTGTGGAAAGACCAAATCGGTCTACTGAGTCATTTTAGCCTTGAAGGCATTGTCAAGATGTTAAATGTTGTTACCAGCCTGGTAGATCCTCGAGGAGAGGGTCTACGGCGTGTAATATCCCTGAGTGGATTGGGGGTGTTACATAAATAGTATCGGAGATTAGGTTGAGGAAACCTAGGCGGTCGGGTCAAGTCGTGTTGTTTGAGTCTTGTTTCGTCGGATTTTATCTGACTGAGTCGTGTCGCGACGCGTCGTTTGAGTTTGTTGGTCGTGATTAGTATCGTGGGGCGATCATCATCTTCGTGCGACCTGTGGAAGTAAGTCTCCCTTCTTTGTGTTGTGCCTCGTGTGACACGAGCTATTTTTATGATTATTTGTTAAGGGATGGAATCCTTATATGGATTTTGATTTCACGATATGTATTTAGTCGACTCTCGTAATTGATTTATACGAGGAGTGTCGTCACTTGTGATGTCTTTTTATTGTTGTTTTTGTCCGTTGTTGATGATTTTCGAATCGATTTGCACGTTTTACAAGTTCTATTGTGAAAGCTTTGTGCTTATACGCGTTCGACTTGTTCACTAGCCAGTGCGGGAGATTATTTTATCAGTGGTTTTGTTCTGAATGTGGTATTTTATCGTTTATTTCCGTTTAAAGACATATATTGTCTTGATTTTAAACGTTTTGATGCGTGTGCTAGGAGTTGTTTTAGTGAACGTCGATATGTGTGAGTTTTGGGCATTCTGGACTATTGGATTTTTGAAAACCTTGAGTATCTTAGAAAAATAAATTTCGAGACATACTTTTCAAATGAGTTATTTTCTTGTGGTACATCCTAGATGCCACAATATATTTCAAAAATTTTCTACTTCGAGGACCAAAATGCTTTGAGATATTTTTAATGTTTTAGAAACACTTTTATTTAGACCCGAGGGTCGAATATTCTGAAAGTTTTCACTAAGAGAAAGTGTCCTCATTTTTATCAAATGCGAAATGGTTCTCCAATGTCTCGATAACGATGTTTCACGTTTGTACTTTTTGAAAGGTGATACTCAAGATCAACCGGTATTCTTCAAATTATTTTCAAAATGAGGTTTTCCATTTTTAAAACCTATCCATTCCCGTTTGAGGGCTGGGTATGTATGTGTGATGTTCGCGTTGTCATTTTGATACTTTCTCCCGAGTATGATCGAATTGGTGGTGTGAGCGTTGAGTCGCTTTCCACACATTGGTGGTGCTAGCCCCCTGTGAGAGGCGGAATGTTGGTATTGAATGTTGTCGCCTCGTGGCGATTTCTGCGTTGTCGCGTATGTGCGAGCTGTTAGAGCTTGGTATGGTATGACCGTGTGCATCGGTGATCGTTCCGTTATGTGTCGATTGTTTAATGTCTTGTTACCTTGCTCCCGTTTTTGTGAATTTCGTGGACGAGGTCGGAGGTAATGCCCATACTATTTTGACTTCTGTATTTTCTCTTTCCCCAATCTATCGATTCGCTCATGTTCGTTGGTACTTTATGAACTTGTTCTGTATTTCGGTTTCATCGTCCGAACGAGCTGTGATCTTGTTGTGGGTCGATCTGGTTATCGATGTGACTTTTTCGGGTTCAGTTCGATTATTGTGAACCTTGTTCGGGAGTGACATCATCTGGTTCTATTAGTTCTTTTATTCGAAGTGGATCGGATTTGGAACTATTATGTTTTCGACTCTGTCGACTCATTTATGTTCGTTGACATTTCTGAGCTTGTCCTACCCCTTGTTTTTGTTTATCGAACGAGTGTGGTATTGTTTCGGAATAACTCGTTTGTCGTTGTGACTTTTTAATTGCTATTCCCTTTCATGTGGATCTTATGTGAATGCACATCCTGTTGTTTTCACCGGATCATATATGGTCTCGAGTCGAGATGTGAACCTTGGAGTTGTTGTTTGAATTTTATTATCCTTTGTGTTTCGGACATGATTGTTCGATCTTTGTTGTCTCGATCGTTTGCTTGTTCAATTTTTGTTATCGTTTCGTGATTGTTGAGCATTCAGGCTCCTTCCTAATTCCCTTAAGTTCGGGAAATTAGTCTCGTTTTCGATCTTTCAACCTTAGGCGGTGGAATTCCGTATTTGTTCAGCGTTTGGCTCGCGTTTTGATCAATGTACCGTTAGGTTGGTCAATCGTATTGATTTTTGTTCGTTGTGTTTTGCGATTGTTCGGATAATTGACTTGATTGTATTATCCATTTGATGACGCTTGTCACTTGTTGGTTTTATTATATCCCTAACGGCGACGTTGTGTTGGTCGCCGTGGAGCGTGTTTTCACGCCGTATATTCCTTTGCGTTGTTTGTAACATTTCGCCGTTGGGCGTTAGTTACGCATTCTTGTGTATCTCGTTGAGTTTTTCCTGGCGGAATATTTCATCTCCCTACTTGTTTTAAGTTTCGGGACGAAACTTCTTTTAAGGAGGGTAGAATGTAATATCCGCAATTTTTGATTTTCGGTAAATTTCTTTTTTCGGTAAGAGTCCGTTTTGACGACTCTCTCATGACCGTTTCGTCATTCTGAGAATGATTAATTCTACACTTTTTGACATCCGAGTTCGTTTCGGAGTCGTTTTGTTGAGTTCCGTGCTTTTTAGCGACTTTTCCGCGCTTGAGTTCGATTCTTGCGAATCTCGTTCAAGCTATTGTTTGAGTTTCCCGTAAGTCCGTTTAACTTTGTTAGACGTGTTGTGAACTTCGGTTTGGTTATTCGATCACGTATCGTGATTTCCGGCGTTTGGGCCATTTTGTAATTTCTTGAAAGTTACGTATCCGTATCTGTAATGGTTGTCTCGACCGTTTCTTGGTCGCATATGACTAATTATGGTATTATGTTTTCATTTCGAAGTCGTTGATGTCGTCGCGAACTTTTCGTCATGTTCGTTCGGTGCGTTTTGAAATCGGGTCGCCGAGCCACAGCGGTTGCGGGGGCCGGACGGTTGCGGGATGGCCGGACGGTGCAGGCACCGACCGGATAGATGCGCGAGAACCGGCGTAGCGCACGCTATCGCCGGAAGGCTGCGCTTCCCGGCAGTGTAGCGCACGCTAGCTGGTCGACCAACGACGCTATCGAGCCGACAGTGGGGTTTCGAGGTTACGGACTCGGCCAGATCGGCGAGTAGCGCACGCTGCTTGGCCGTAGCGCACGCTAACCGGCAGGGTAGCGCCGCCGCCGGCCGACTAGCGTCGTTACAGGTAAGTTTGTTAGTCCGGTGGCTACCGGGCCAAGTCGGCTAAGCGCGAGCTTCCGTGGTAGCGCACGCTAGCGGGAGTCGGGCGGTCGAGTCACGGTCGGCAGAATTGGTCGGTGGTGCCGGGTCATGCGGGCCATGGCCGAGAGTGCTCAGCCGATACTGGCCGATAGCGCACGCTAGGCCGGGAAGGCTAGCGCACGCTAGTTCCGGCCCAGTATATAAATGACAGACCAGTGACTTTCTCCGACATTTTTCATTTCATTTCTCTTCGGTCCGCGGCGGAGGAGACGAAACCATGTTGTTGAACAACAAATCCATGAAGTTTCTGAGTTTATATCACCGATCAATCGTCCTATAACATCCTTCGATCCAGCGAATCAAGGTTAGATCTTTAGAACCCTACTTTTGGGTAGATTTGGGGGTTTTCGCGTTTTTGTCCGATTCGTTCCGTTTTGTTGATTAATTCATGATGGGTATGATTAATCTTGATAGTATTCTTGTGTTTAACATCATTTAATCCATTGTTCTTCGTCGAATCGAAGTATATTTCTCGATTTCCTTCAAATTGACTTTTTGGGGGATTTGTTCTCGATCTCGTTTTTCATCCGTTTTTGATGGATCGATTGTGGTTAAATGATGTTGTTAAACACATTCTATGGATTGTATATCCATATTTCAACTTGGAATTCCGTTTTCGGGTTTTGACGGGACGAATCGTGTTCTTGGCCGTTTTGGGGGAAATCCGTGAACTTTCGTCATTCGTTCTTTGAATTCAACGGCTTTGAGTTGTGTTATGGAATTCATTTCATTGTTATTATTTGTCCTTCGTAGTTTATGAACGTGAGTTGGCGTTCTGTGGAGTCGGCGGGTTCGTAGTCGGTTCGGGCCAACCTACTTCGGTCGATTCTTCGCGTTGTGGTTATTCGAGGCAAGTACCTTGCCCATACTTTTCTCGTTTTATGGATATGATGATCGGTGGTCGTCTTGATGCGTTTGTTTGGTTATTTGAAATGAAGTTTCAAAAGATTTCGGTTTGTCCTCGTTAAAGGCTCTCTTTCAAAACGCGTGTGTGTTTTGTGAACGTTGTGTTTTGGGAATTTATTATGATTTGATTATTTTGAACGTTGAAGGATTTGATGATGATACTCCTATTGTTTAAAGTTATGGAATCGTGTATTCCGTATTTAATCTTGTTATTGCGTTTTTGAAGAGTTGATAATGGTGTCGAGTTAATGGCCATCTCTAGTGAGTATTCTTAATGAACTTACATTCTTAGCATATTAGTATTGCATGAGTAACGTGTGTGTGTGTATGCTCACTATGGGTTAGATCCGACGGGGTCTCGGTAGGGGTCCACGGAGGGGTGGATCCGCGAGCTTGCTTTTAACCACTACGGGTTAGATCCGACGGGGTCTCGGTAGGGGTCCACGGAGGGGTGGATCCACGGTTAATTGTGGTGCATTTTTACAAATGTGATTCGATATTGGCATTTCCGGAAATGAGTGCTTTTGAACGGTTTTCATGATTGCATGCATTGACTAAGTGTGTAAGAGGTAAGTTGTTCGTTTGGCCTACTTGGCTAGGATGGCTCTAGAGTATTTTGTTGTTTGTTTTAAATCCTTTATTTGTGGATTTTGATGTTGGAAGACGAACCTTGTTGTCGTTCTCGTGTACTGTGAGTTGATGAGATTTGGGGCTAAAATCCCAATGGTTTTATAAAAGTCGTTTTACGGATTTGGGGCTAAAATCCCAACGGTTTGGTAAATGTCATTTTTCGGAAAGTAAACCTTTGGGGCGGTGACCCCTTTTGTCTTTTGGATTTTGAAAAGTAGGATTTGATAATCCTAAATTGTTTTCTATTAAAACTCTCGATGGCATTCTAAACCGTTTTATAAATTACTTCCATTGATTTATGATATTTCGATTTTGAAATGTTTTCTCAAATTCTTGCCTCGAGAAGTGCTTTTTGTTTCGTTTGGAACCTTGAGGATTCCTGGTTATTGTTATTCGTGGAATGTGAATTGTATGGCTCGTAATTGCACTTTGTTCTTGCACTAGCAAAACAGTGGAGTTTTGCTAACCCCCGAGTATTCGGGGGGTGGATGTCTGTTTTTGCATTCAGGTTTTGGAGCATAACACAGGGTCGGCACGAAGGATGATGAAAGATGATCGATACTAATCACATGAGGAACCGTACATCGTGTGTTGGTTCAGTTGTACTTTATTTTCCGCTGCTATATTGTTCCCGTTGTACGGGTGTGGTTGTATTTTGTCCCCTGCGTGGGCATGAGTTGTATTTGAGTTGTATGTATTTGTGGAAAGACCAAATCGGTCTACTGAGTCATTTTAGCCTTGAAGGCATTGTCAAGATGTTAAATGTTGTTACCAGCCTGGTAGATCCTCGAGGAGAGGGTCTACGGCGTGTAATATCCCTGAGTGGATTGGGGGTGTTACACCTTTAACCGACCACCATTCTTTGATGGATCAAACTTCATGACATGGAAAAAGAAGATGTCGATATTCATTCGATCCTACGACATCGAGATGTGGAAATTCATATGCCTTGGTCCTAAGATTCCCACGAACTCAAAAGGTACTCTCAAAAACTTTGAAGAGTATAATGACGAAGATTGGAAGAACGACCACTATAATTGCAAAGCCACGCAATTATTATATTGTGCTTTAAATCCGGAAGAACACAAACGAATCTCATCTTGTGATAGTGCCAAGGAGATATGGAAAATGCTAGAGGTCACACGTGAAGGCACAAATCAAGTCAAGGAGACGAAGATTAACATGCTTCTCCATGACTACGAGCTATTCCAAATGAAAGACGACGAATCCATTACAATAATGCTCGACCGATTTTCGGTCATTACGAATGGATTGGCTTGTTTCGGAAAACCCCTTTCGAGTAGTGAAAAAGTAAAGTGTAACACCCCAACTGGCGGTAATTACAGTGCCGTGAATCCCACACTGGGACCCACCAGGCGATATCCAAAACAGGTTAAATAAATAGTATTTGTGATACCGAATCACAACGAAAAGTCATTTCTCCGATTAGGAGTTTATTAAAATGTGGCCCACGGCCTTACAACACACAGGATCCGAAAAGAACAAGTATAAACCATATGGAGATGGAAAATACTTCAAATGTCAAATACAACCAAAAGTAATTTAAACGGAACAGGAAATAACACAGCACGGTTTAACATAACCGGACAACAAAGATGAGGGGCCCCCGAACTAGTATCCTCCGAATCCTTCGCCGTCGACATGCTCTTCCCGTGCCTTGCCTTTACCTCGACCTAAAATACAATACAAGTATTTCGCCCAACACAGGTCGAGATATACATGATAATCAATTCTTCGACATTATACAATTCACATATATAGATTTCAAGAAAATCATTCCGATTATTAATCATACCCCTCGGGCGTATGAAACAATCGATCACAAAATATCGAACACATCCAATCATACATGGTGCATGAACGATTAACATTATGGCTCAAGATGGACATCACAAGACGCCCGATCCGGAAATGTGTCCGTGCACATGTCCACCCCGTATACGGAATCCAGAAATATACGTGGGACAATGTACCTAATTAGCCTCACGAACTAACTTCGTGTGCACGGTCCAATGTGGTGATATCCACGCATGACCATCATGTGCACGGCTAAAAATCCTACACAATAACCAATCGGCACGCAGATATGATTAGGATATGTCACGATACAACATGACAACGAAACTCAAAGGATAACACATCCGATTAAGGATCAAGAAAGACTCACCAAAGTGAAAATAAGGATCAACGAAATCAATGATTCAAAGGGACGTGTTTGGGAATGCAACACCCATGATGAAACGAAACAACGTCAAGGACAATGTCAAATCACGACAAGCATTTCATAAACATTTCATACACATGAAATATATAACCATCACAAGAATCTAATCATCATTATAACCAAGCAAGATAACTTGCCTTAATACGGAGACGAGAATAGTCCTCTTCTTATCGGAACGAACGAACGGTCCTCGACAAGTTTTACCCGAACAATCAACCTTAAACGAAATACATTTTACTCAAAACATATTCGTATAATTATTAATATAGGATTAGTAAGACGTCAACCTACAATCCTTTAGAATAGTTTGATACTACAGATTATTGAAACCTTATGCCAGGAATCCTTCTAACATCAACACAACTATAAGAATCGGTTTACAAAATTTACCGAATGTTCGCATGGTTCAATAAACAAGAGTTCTATCGAGGGTATGTTGAATAACTAATCATGATGTTAAGATCATCTTATGATGATTAAACTTTCCAAAAACACTAAAAGGTTGAAAGGTAAAATCGCACATTATGATTATTCTCCTCTCATTAAATTGACTTTAAGCTAACAACAAGTTCATAAGTTCTGAGATTACACCACACTAATGAAGGTTATCAAAGTCTTTGATACAAGGCTGGAGGGTTCATTAACATGATGGGGAATTCACCAATTCTAGTATGATGATCAAAATGTTCTAAGTTCTCAATACATTAGATTAATGAAAAGTTATTGTTGTAATTATCAAAACCTTTATCAATCTTCAAAGACTAGTGAAGAACAATCATGATTTGTTAAAGCTTCTAAAGTTTCTGGACTAGATCACCTAATCTCATATTTAACATCATCAAGTTCTTCTCAAGGTAAATAAATACTTAAAATGGTGTTTAATCATTTTATGATATTAAGTTCTTGATTAAATCCAGTTATGAAGAAGCTAACCTATCCATAAAAGTTCTACCGAGCTAAATTCGTCCGTGTTGAGTAATGACAGCTACAAACATGATTAAAATCACTATATCATCAAGAACACCTCCAACAAACCCTTATTTAACATATTCATCAAAAGTGCTTAAAGAGTTTTATTATAACCATGTTTTACTTGCTTAATCTACTCTAGGTGAAGTATATTTCGACATTAATAATCAACATAAGAAAATAATGCGAGAAGAAAACACACCAACCTCTAGAAATGAAGAATAACTTCAATGATATGAGAGAATATATCCCGAACTTAAAAACAACTCCAAGTTTCCAAGAAATGAGCTCCACTCCGAGATTCAAGGCTTAGAAACAAGTTGATGAAGGTTTATATTGTTTTTAGAGTGTAGAGGGATGATATGTGAAGAGAGAATTTCGGTTTGGTTCGTGGAGAAATGAAAAGCAGGCTGGTCCTATAAATAGACTGTGCAGACCTAGCGCACGCTATCAGGACAGTTTAGCGTACGCTAAGGCCCTTACGTACGCTATCCGGTCGATATAACGTACGTAAACGGCTTACAGTGGCTACTGTCTTGAATTATTGCAGGCCGTTAGCGCACGCTAATGAAGAATGGGTTAGCGCACGCTAGTAAAAGTAGATTCTCCCGACATGACAGCTCAGACATAGATCGCATGCATGCTACCGGTTAAAAGGCTCACGTGTTGAAGTCAACTGCTGCCAGATTCCTTCTTAGCGTACGCAACCGAGGAAAACCTTACGCACGCTAAGGCACAGAATTAGCGTACGCTAATCTTAATGTGTAGCGTACGCTACACTAACAAAATTTCGAAAATGCACACCCTAATAACAACGAATCGTCACATATAACAATGATATGATATTCAAGTCTATAATACCTCAACATAATACTAAATGCAACGATTTCTGATAATCAGATTATCCGACAGGTAAAAAATGAAAAGTTACAGTTGGATATTACATACTCCCCCCCTTAAAAAGAGTTTCGTCCCCGAAACTTAAGGGGTAAATAACTCGGGGTATCTTGCTCGCATACTATCCTCGGTCTCCCACGTAGCCTCCTCGACTCCGTGTCGTGACCACTGAACTTTCAGTAGTGGAATCGTCTTGTTCCGCAATTGCTTGATCCTCCTCTCGAGTATCCGTACAGGACACTCCTCATACGAATGATCCTCTGCTAAATCAATGTCTTCGAATTGAAGTACGTGGCTCGGATCAGCAACATATTTCCTCAGCTGAGAGACATGAAACACGTTGTGAATCTTACTCAAGGTCGTTGGCAAGGCTAGTCGATAGGCCAGATCACCTACACGCTCCAGAACCTCAAACGGCCCAATATACCTTGGGCTCAGCTTGCCCCTTTTTCCGAAACGAAAAACACCTCGAGTAGGAGACACCTTCATTAACACATGATCACCAACCTCGAACTCAAGCGGTCTTCGACGATGGTCGCATAAGACTTGTCTACTTTGAGCCGTTAACAACCGACTCCTAATCAAAGTGATCTTCTCACGGCGGCTAACAACATATCGGGTTCCGTACCCGGAGATTCCGGCGTTCGTCCCAACACAAAGGGGACCTACGGCGACGGCCATATAATGCCTCATACGGTGCCATCCGAATCGAAGCGTGCCAACTATTATTATAAGTGAATTCCACCAAAGGCACTGGCTTCCCAATCGTCCTTCCAATCAAGAACACATGCTCTCAACATATCTTCTAGAGTCTCAGATGGTTCTCTCCGACCGACCATCACCGTGGATGGAAAGCCGTCTTGAAATTCAATCGCTGCACCCATCGCACGATGAAGCGCCTTCCGTAAATGTGACACAAATCGCCCGTCACGGCCTGATACAATGCTCTTGGGGGTACCGTGTAGTCTCACAATTTCCTTAATAAACAGTGGGCCAATCTCTCGGGCCCCATGTGTCCTTAATTTCCAAGAAGTGAGCTGATTTGGTCGACGATCCACAATCACCCAAATCGTATTCATTCCTCGACGACTGCCGGCAAGCTAGTGATAAAATCCATAGATATGTCTTCCCATTTCCATTCAGAATCGGGAGCGGTTTCAAGATTCTGCGGTCGCCGGTGCTCAATCTTAACTCGCACGATGTGTCAAACACCTCGAAACGAATTCGCAACCTCACGCTTCATATTCCCCACCAATAATTCTCGCTTCAAATCCTTATACATCTTGCTAGATCCCGGTGAATAGAGTACGGGGTAGCATGGGCTTCTCTCATGATAGAGTTCTTCAACTCTTCGTCGGTACACAAACTCGATTTCTAAAATGTATCAATCCATCCTCGTGGATCACGAATCCGTGGGCTTTCCCCTGGTTACTTCATCCCGAACCCGAGATAAGAATGGGTCCGTAATTTGCTTCGATTTGATCATATCATCAAGAGACGAAGAAATATCAAGGGTGCAAAGTTGTCCCCGAACACGCTGTAACCAAACTTCAATTTCTGGTCTCATAAGGTCCAACCGCAATTCCTTCTGGCCGTTAAACGACTCAAGATCTGCTCCTGCACTGTCTTTCGGCTCAATGCGCTGGCAACCACATTTGCTTTACCCGATGATAAAGGATTTCGATATCATAGTCCTTGATTAATTCCACCACCTTCTTTGCCTCATGTTCAACTCCTTCGAGTAAAAATGTACTTTAGGCTCTTGTGGTCCGTAAAGATCCGGGTGTAACTCCATAAAGATAGTGACGCGATTTTCAAAGCAAACACCACTACGCCAACTCCAAGTCGTGGGTCGGATAGTTAACTTCATAGGGTCGCAATTGTCTCGATGCATAGGCGATTACTTTCCCTTCCCGCATTAGTACACATCCTGCACTGTCTCGACGCGTCACTATACACCACAAATCCTTCCGTTCCCTTTGGTAAGACCAAAACAGGTGCCGAAATCAATCGACTCTTGAGCTCTTCAAAACTCTTCTGACATGCTTCTGACCACAAATACTTCTTGTCCTTCCGCAGTAAGTTGGTCATCGGTTGCGAAATTTTATAGAATCCCACCACGAATCGTCGGTAGTAACTGCTCAGCCGAGGAAACTACGAACTTCCTTCACGTTCTTCGGTGGTAGCCAATCTCGAATGGCTTCCGTCTTTTGTGGGTCCACTCTCACCCCTTCGGCTGATATCACATGCCCGAGAAAGACAACCTCAGGCATCCAGAACTCACACTTAGAAAATTTCCCATAAAGTTGTTCTCGCCTCAAAGTATCGAGAACTTGGTGGAGGTGATTCTCGTGTTCCTCGTGGTCGCGAGAGTAAATCAGAATGTCGTCAATGAAAACGACTACAAAGCAATCCAGATAATTAATAAAAACTCGATTCATCAACTCCATGAATACTGCCGGTGCATTAGTCAGTCCAAATGGCATCACCACGAACTCATAATGCCCATAGCGAGTACGGAATGCTGTCTTCGAAATGTCGGACTCTCGAATCCTCAACTGATGATAACCAGATCTTAAGTCGATCTTAGAAAACACGGCAGCTCCCTGAAGTTGGTCCAATAAATCGTCAATACGAGGCAAGGGATACTTGTTCTTGATGGTTACCCTGTTCAGCTCACGGTAATCAATACATAAGCGCAGGGATCCATCTTTCTTCCGCACAAATAACACTGGTGCTCCCCAAGGGGACGCACTAGGTCGAATATAGCCTTTGTCACCAACTCCTCAAGTGGCTCTTCAATTCTTGCATCTCGGTCGGAGCCATACGGTGCGGTGCTTTTGAGAGCGGGGACGTACTGGTTCTAACTCAATAATAAATTCCACGTCACGATGAGGAGGTAAGCCCGGCACTGCCCTGAAATACATCGGGTAATCTCGACTACCGGAATGTCGGCCAATTCAATCGATCGGTCGGCTGATTTGGTCATGTAGCACCAATAACCAATACACCCTTGGTTGCTAGCCACGCTTTCATAGCGCCGATGACTCTCCCGAACGACCGGGATTATCACCTCGAAAAATACACTCAATCCATCATCAAGTGACGGTAACCATCCGCTATGACACTGAGTATTGCATCGTGACGATCCATCCAATCGATGCCCAAGATTATATCATCCTTAGGTAGATCGACTACAATCAAATTTGACAACCACTCACGGTCGTTCAAACGAATCGGACAGTCCTGGACTTCACGATTTCCAATAATCCTTCTACCATCAGGTAGACCAATCACGTAGGGCTCACAATTGATAACATGGTTTAGAGGCAAACGACTTAAACAAGAAGAAGATATAAAGGAGTGTGAAGCACCGGTATCAAAAAGAACGCACACAGGCTGGGAGTGGATCTCGAGTATACCTGAAATCATGCTGGCCTCGGGATCATCAGCTCTCTTCATCTCGTAAATCCTGGGTTTCGCAGTTCCGGCACCAGGTGTAACACTTTGATTCCCACGGCCCATTCCCTTATTCGCCCCGGTGGTCTGGTAGGAAGCGGACGGAGGCGTCCGGTTCTGGACAGAGGATTGAATAGGAGTATGAGACGCTACTGGATTATGTTCGGGCCCACCCCTGCAAAAACGAGCACGGTGACCAAACTTGCCACAAGTAAGGCAGGTGACGGCAGGCTTCGGGCATTTGGTGCTGACATGCCCCTGGTCTCCGCAGTTATAGCACACAACAGATGAAGGGACCGCTCGAGAGTGCGATCCAGCTGGCTTCGACGCCATGGGTGGTCGATCAGAGGGGTTTGGCAATGACTGGGGCTTCCTGAATGTCCCCCGGTTACTCTCAGTCTGATTCTGATTCTTAGACCTTTTGTTGTTGGACTGTGGTTGTTTCTTGGAAATCTCCTTCGCGGTGAGTTCGTACTCCAGCCTTCTCGATAAACTCGTAAGGTAGTACGGTGGTGATTCAACACCGCATTCTCATTCGGGTTTAAGCCTCTTGAGAAAGTATTTGATCTTGTCGGCCTCTGTTCGGATAATTGTCGTGGCAAAAGGAAGGAGTGCTCGGAATTTCTCAAAGAACAGATAATACATCATCGTCTTCGGACGGTCGGGGTTCAAAAGTTCCGACAGTTTGGCCTCACGAGTGGTCCCGGATAGTAACGTCTAGCATGAGGTTTTTAAATTCCTCCCATGTGCAAACACCATCACCGCCTCACCGAAAGCCACAGTATGAGCGCTTTGCTAAGATAATACGCGGCTACCGAGACGCGATTCTCTTCCTGGCATCCACCATCCGGAAAAGTTTCTCAAAATGCTCGATCCAAAGGTACAATGTCACCGGCTCGAGGAGCCCTCATAAGTCGGTGGTCGCCGGCGAGAGATGTCGCCGATAATCCGACTCACGGGTCCGCCAATCACAGGAGGAGGATGAGCCCTTGCCGCCGCCGCAGCGGCCCTCTGCATAGCTTCCATTAGTTGACCCATCTGGGTCATCTGTGTCATCATGCCCCGCATTACGACGTAAGGATCGACACGTGCATCCCCGCGCCCACCGTGGTGCGATTGTTCCCTAGAAGGTGAACCACCGCGGAACTCGATCCGCATTCGCGTCTGTTGGCTCGAGGTATTGGGATTCGGCCCTTCCGCGCCTCGTCCCCTCTCGCCACGACCTCTCAGGTTTCTTTCCATACTGAAAGAATCAATCGTAATGATAACCATAAGTACAGTTCAAGATACTAAAATCCATGCCAAGTTAATAGCAACAAGGAATTACATAAACGGTTATCGATACCACAAATGTCGCACCGAATATCCTATCGGTATCAAGTCGAACAATTTCGATTATACAATAAATTCAGCATTTACCTCGGATTATCAATCAGATAAATCCTGTCACAATTCCTTGAAATAACATGATCAACAAAGAGATCCATACTGATATCAATATCATGCCAGTAATTAAACCATGGCTCATAAAGTACATACCGCATTTGGCTCGCAGGGTCAGGCGCTTGCACCGGTCACACGTGACACGAAGGTTTCTTGATACTAGTTCATTTCTCAATGACTCATGAAAGAAAACGACGTTCCGATACCATCTTCTGTAACACCCCAACTGGCGGTAATTACAGTGCCGTGAATCCCACACTGGGACCCACCAGGCGATATCCAAAACAGGTTAAATAAATAGTATTTGTGATACCGAATCACAACGAAAAGTCATTTCTCCGATTAGGAGTTTATTAAAATGTGGCCCACGGCCTTACAACACACAGGATCCGAAAAGAACAAGTATAAACCATATGGAGATGGAAAATACTTCAAATGTCAAATACAACCAAAAGTAATTTAAACGGAACAGGAAATAACACAGCACGGTTTAACATAACCGGACAACAAAGATGAGGGGCCCCCGAACTAGTATCCTCCGAATCCTTCGCCGTCGACATGCTCTTCCCGTGCCTTGCCTTTACCTCGACCTAAAATACAATACAAGTATTTCGCCCAACACAGGGTCAGATATACATGATAATCAATTCTTCTGACATTATACAATTCACATATATAGATTTCAAGAAAATCATTCCGATTATTAATCATACCCCTCGGGCGTATGAAACAATCAGTCACAAAATATCGAACACATCCAATCATACATGGTCTGTGAACGATTAACATTATGGCTCAAGATGGACATCACAGTACGCCCGATCCGGAAATGTGTCCGTGCACATGTCCACCCCGTATACGGAATCCAGAAATATACGTGGGACAATGTACCTAATTAGCCTCACGAACTAACTTCTCGTGTGCACGGTCCAATGTGGTGATATCCACGCATGACCATCATGTGCCTGGCTAAAAATCCTACACAATAACCAATCGGCACGCAGATATGATTCCGGATATGTCACGATACAACATGACAACGAAACTCAAAGGATAACACATCCAATTAAGGATCAAGAAAGACTCACCAAAGTGAAAATAAGGATCAACGAAATCAATGATTCAAAGGGACGTGTTTGGGAATGCAACACCCATGATGAAACGAAACAACGTCAAGGACAATGTCAAATCACGACAAGCATTTCATAAACATTTCATACACATGAAATATATAACCATCACAAGAATCTAATCATCATTATAACCAAGCAAGATAACTTGCCTTAATACGGAGACGAGAATAGTCCTCTTCTTATCGGAACGAACGAACGGTCCTCGACAAGTTTTACCCGAACAATCAACCTTAAACGAAATACATTTTACTCAAAACATATTCGTATAATTATTAATATAGGATTAGTAAGACGTCAACCTACAATCCTTTAGAATAGTTTGATACTACAGATTATTGAAACCTTATGCCAGGAATCCTTCTAACATCAACACAACTATAAGAATCGGTTTACAAAATTTACCGAATGTTCGCATGGTTCAATAAACAAGAGTTCTATCGAGGGTATGTTGAATAACTAATCATGATGTTAAGATCATCTTATGATGATTAAACTTTCCAAAAACACTAAAAGGTTGAAAGGTAAAATCTGCACATTATGATTATTCTCCTCTCATTAAATTGACTTTAAGCTAACAACAAGTTCATAAGTTCTGAGATTACACCACACTAATGAAGGTTATCAAAGTCTTTGATACAAGGCTGGAGGGTTCATTAACATGATGGGGAATTCACCAATTCTAGTATGATGATCAAAATGTTCTAAGTTCTCAATACATTAGATTAATGAAAAGTTATTGTTGTAATTATCAAAACCTTTATCAATCTTCAAAGACTAGTGAAGCTGAACAATCATGATTTGTTAAAGCTTCTAAAGTTTCTGGACTAGATCACCTAATCTCATATTTAACATCATCAAGTTCTTCTCAAGGTAAATAAATACTTAAAATGGTGTTTAATCATTTTATGATATTAAGTTCTTGATTAAATCCGATTATGAAGAAGCTAACCTATCCATCAAAGTTCTCTTGAGCTAAATTCGTCCGTAGTTGAGTAATGACACTACAAACATGATTAAAATCACTATATCATCAAGAACACCTCCAACAAACCCTTATTTAACATATTCATCAAAAGTGCTTAAAGAGTTTTATTATAACCATGTTTTACTTGCTTAATCTACTCTAGGTGAAGTATATTTCGACATTAATAATCAACATAAGAAAATAATGCAGAGAAGAAAACACACCAACCTCTAGAAATGAAGAATAACTTCAATGATATGAGAGAATATATCCCGAACTTAAAAACAACTCCAAGTTTCCAAGAAATGAGCTCCACTCCGAGATTCAAGGCTTAGAAACAAGTTGATGAAGGTTTATATTGTTTTTAGAGTGTAGAGGGATGATATGTGAAGAGAGAATTTCGGTTTGGTTCGTGGAGAAATGAAAAGCAGGCTGGTCCTATAAATAGACTGTGCAGACCTAGCGCACGCTATCAGGACAGTTTAGCGTACGCTAAGGCCCTTACGTACGCTATCCGGTCGATATAACGTACGTAAACGGCTTACAGTGGCTACCGTCTTGAATTATTGCAGCCGTTAGCGCACGCTAATGAAGAATGGGTTAGCGCACGCTAGTAAAAGTAGATTCTCCCGACATGACAGCTCGGACATAGATCGCATGCATGCTACCGGTTAAAAGGCTCACGTGTTGAAGTCAATCACGCGATTCCTTCTTAGCGTACGCAACCGAGGAAAACCTTACGCACGCTAAGGCACAGAATTAGCGTACGCTAATCTTAATGTGTAGCGTACGCTACACTAACAAAATTTCGAAAATGCACACCCTAATAACAACGAATCGTCACATATAACAATGATATGATATTCAAGTCTATAATACCTCAACATAATACTAAATGCAACGATTTCTGATAATCAGATTATCCGACAGGTAAAAAATGAAAAGTTACAGTTGGATATTACATAAAGAAGATCCTACGATCACTACCTTGGGAATAGGATGGCATGGTGACGGCAATTGTGGAATTGAAAGATTTAAATAATCTTAATTTTAGCGCCCTTGTGGGTTCGCTAATTAATTACGAGATTGTACTAAAATCTCGGAACGCAAAGCCGAAGCTGAAGGAAAGAACAATAGCTTTGAAAGCTAAGATGTCTCGAAAAGAAGAAATACTGGTGGACGAAGATGACGAAGAATCGGCATATTATGCCAAAAATATAAATAAGTTTCAAAATTTATTAAACCGGAGAAAGAAGGACATCAAATTGGGCGAATCTAAGAAATTCGACAATAATTATCGAATCTGTGGTAAACTAGGCCACTTTGCTAAGAATTGTCGAGCCTCAAATCCTAAGAAGGAAGTTCTTGTTGCTACATAGAGCGATGAAGATGAAGATGATGATTTCAATCAAAATAATCTCGCTCTCATGGTACGAAGTTCATTCGACGAAAGCGATGTTGAAAGTTAGATTAGTAGATCCTCTCACGATGAACTTTTTGAAGCATTGGAACTTTTACATACCGATTTTCAAAATACTTTAAATGATTAAATCCCTTCAATTGAAAAATAAATTATTAGAAATCAAAAATTCCAAATTAAATGGAAAAGGAAAAAATTATCGAGACCGATCATTCTAAATGTCTTGAAATTGAAAATAAGTTAAAAGAATGATCTTTTGAAAGTTCAAGACGAACTCAAAGTTTTAACAAATAAATTTTCTTGTGGAAATGACAAATTTAAACAAATGCTTTCCGTTCAAAAATATACTTTAAACAAATAGGGATTAGGATTCAAACCGCATAATAAAATCGAATCCTTAAATTTTAAAATACCCCATTGCGATAAATGTTTAAAACTTTGGAATCACATTTCGAATTGCAAAAGCCCACGTCGGACGATAAAAACTAAAAAAATTTGGATTCCAAAAAGAACCTTTATTCCAAATATCATCTATGTTTCGAATGAAAAACCAACTATCGGTTGGATCCCCAAAAATCAAAATTGATTTTATTCTAATTAATATTTAACTCAGGGGGAGTTTTATATTTTATAAAGGGGATATTTTTGTCAGGTGGAGTTTTACCCATTTCTGTATATATTTTGTCATAATTTTATTATCGAATTTATAATCGTATATGCACTTTTTGCTGATAACAAAAAAGGGGAGAAGAGAAAAATGGGAGAATGGAAGAAAGCGTCATCGAAGAATAACGAGTAAAATAAAAAATAATATATACACAGATAAAGAAAAGAGGGAGAAAAGACGAAGACGGAGAAGAAGTTGAAAAATGAGAAGAAGTTGAAAAGGGGAAAAGAAAAGATGGGAGGAGAAAACTAACGAAACGAACAAAGCCGAAAAACTTTAATTCGTGTATATATATATATATATATATATTGTTTTTCAGGTTTATCCCATTGAAGAGTGTTGTTTTATAATCATCAAAAGGGGGGAGATTGTTGGAATATTTTATTCCATACATTTATATTTGAGTTTTGATGATTAATTGTTAAATCAAAGAAAAACAACAAGGAATCAAAACAAAACAACAAAGAAGTCAAAGATGCAAAAAGATGGTCAGCAAAGTAAAAGATTGGAAAAGTCACCTGATCATACGGGAATGGAAATTCACCTGATCAGATGGGACAGAAAAGTCACCTGATCAGACTAGACAGAAAAGTCACCTGATCAGATGGGATTGGAAAGTCACCTGATCAGACGGGACAGAAAAGTCACCTGATCAGACGAGACAGAAAAGTCACCTGATCAGACTAGGAAGAAAAATCACCTGACGTAGTTAAAGTACGCAATCAGCGGAACATAACGTACACAATTGGAAGTACATAATGTACGTAATATGGATGAGCAAACATATGTAATGTGTTATGAATTCAAATATTGGAACCGTTGAACGGACAAATGACGTCATGGAGTACGTCAGCATGCAACAGATATGAAGACTTATTCTAACATACGTAATGAGGTTTTGATAACGTACGTAATGGAAGAAACGAAGCTACTGAACTGATCTACATAGAGCTTAACGTACGTAACAGGAAGTGGCTAACGTACGTAACATTTATAACGTATGTAATGGGAATTACGTAATGTACGTAATGAGGCAGAGTAAGCAACGGCTAGTTGGGCCTTTGAGCCTATAAATACCAAACCATTTGGTATCATTATACACAACAACTCTGAGCAAAAGATATACAAGTCTGATATTGTTATATATACTTTAGTTGTTGTAATTGTGCTTATATTGATAAGTGTTTGAGTGTTATACACGAAAACCTATACGAGAGGAAAAAAAAGGATAAGATTGGATCCGACATTATTAGAATCGCAATCTATATCCACGTGAGGTTTGTCTAGTACCGATAGAAAGATAGATAGGTTGATTCCTTGTCCGATAGAAAACGAAAACGGTTTAACTTGAACCGACAAAAAGACAAGCGTGTTACGGTTTATCTCGGACCGATAAAATACGAGATTATAACGGTAATCCCTCGACCGATAGAAGAGAGGCGCAAAGGTTAATGTTTAACCTATAGAAAAGATGCGGAGATATGACGTAGGCACGATTGGCCGAACCTCTATAAATATTGTGTTGTTTATCTTTCTGCATTTTAATTTGCTTCCGCAAAGCGCAAAGAGTTTCATAACTCTTATATACTCCGCGCCTATCTCAAAACGACGAAGATACCTATAATCTTGCTCTAACAGACAAGAGAGGGCAGAAAGATGTTTCTCACGACTGTTCCGGTATTTAAACATATAGGATGATGATCAGACCGATGATGTGAACTGAGCCTCGTATCAGAGAGTACTTCTTTTCCCTTATTAACTGCCTAGATGCTACGCAGTGCCCGAGCATCCGATTATTTCATGGACTTTTATATGGGCACTACAACTAATCAACTGCCTAAGAGGGCTGGGAAGCCTAAGCGACTAGGCATGAGCCTATAAAGGTAAGCAGGTGGGTTGGGTGGTGCCTCAACAAGAAGGCTATTTTTAAGTTGCAATAGTATATATTACTAAACGGAGATGTAATAGACAATATGAATTATCTAATACTTATGAGTTTTCAGACTATTTGACATGTACACTAGTTGGTTAAATGTCTATTTAAATGATTTAACATTAATGTCTGATTAATTTTTTTAGATTATTTCTCTAGATGCTAGGCATTAACAATTTGAACACCTAATGCCTAATAAAGTTTAGAACCTTGATAGTAACTACCATATTCAGTATAAAAAATGTAACTTGTTTGATCCAAAATCCAGACAATATACTTTATTGTGGCATCTTTTCAATTTACATAATTTAGTAGTTGTGGTCTTGTATAATTTATAAATATTTTAATGCGGTAACTAAAGTGTCTAATAAATATGCGCAAATAATGAAGTCACTGGAATTGGCATGTGAGTGGCACATGTGGTGGGCTCTAATTTTGGCACCCTAAACACGTGTAAAAGTAAAAAGAAAAGAAAAGAAATTAATAATAGTATATGATTTACAAATTACAACTGAATTCAACCTTAATTAAGGGCAATTGAGTTCCTACAATATTTTTTCCTTTTCCAGACCCCAATTCCTCCCTAAATCCAACCAAACTCTAGAAAAATATACATACAAAGAGAAACCAACGTAGTTTCTATACCTTTAGGGTTGTAATCATCTCACTTGCGCTTTTTAAGTATATTCTCTAAGAATGAATTTGGAATAGGGCCGGAATATTAAACTCTTCGACGTCTGTTATTTCCTGAAACGGAAGGTGCAATTGTGACCAT
This sequence comes from Orobanche coerulescens, assembly GCA_033398695.1. Taxonomy (NCBI): domain Eukaryota; kingdom Viridiplantae; phylum Streptophyta; class Magnoliopsida; order Lamiales; family Orobanchaceae; genus Orobanche; species Orobanche coerulescens. The sequence goes on from CM065810.1 coordinate 39,104,028, forward strand.
TTTGCTCGTGTTCGCACGTCATGGGGTGTAAAATTAGGAAGGAGTTTAATGATTAGCTATAGGATAGTGTATGGTGTGTAGTTTGAGGATCAATCTTCAACCAATGGAGATGGTTAATAGCAACTTTAACAAGAGAGGTTTAGGTGGATTTATAGACCCGAACCTCAAGATGTTCTTGCTAAAGGGGTAGAGTTTGAGTTTGTAAAGCTGTATTTAGAAATCCAAACCAGCTTTGAAGAAAAAATAAAGAGTTGAAGGATGGAAGCGCGTACAAAAATCGCCCACAAGAATTGTCCATGCCCAGTCGGGCGCATGCAGCAAACACGTTCCCGAGAGCGTGAGCAGCTGGCATGCGTGTCCAGCTGCAATGGCTTTTATTATTTTTCATTTTCTCTGTGTGTTTATTATTTTTTTGTTTTTTGTTTTTTCTTGTTTAGTTTTTGTTTTACTTTATCTTTGTTTTTTTGTTTATTTTTCTTTTCATTTTTTGTTGTTTTTGTTTTTATTTATTTAGTTCATTAGATACTTAATGTGAAGTATTCAAAACTAAATGTTACCTTAAATGTTAATTTACATAAATAAAAAATCAAGTATTCAAAATTAAATGTTACCTTAAATGTTATTTTACATATATAAAAAAATCAAGATGACAATTTTTTTAAGAAACTATGTAAATATAATATCGATAAAAATATTTATCAAAATATAAAATATAAAAAATTGAAGATTTCATGAAAAATATGTGTGACCCAAACAGTAAGTTTGATAAGTTTATTGTTAAATAAAATTTAAGTTTGTAGAAGTGGGGTTTGTGATTTGGTGATGTGGCACATTGAAAAATGGAAAAAAAAAATATTAGAAGACAAAAAACAAAAATCAAACTAATCTACAATGTTCAACCAATAAGGATGGTGGCAGTCATGCTTCCCAAAAATCCCATACCTCCCTAACCCACCAATAATATCATTCCACCTCATTTCACTTCATTCATACTTTTTTCATACCTCTCAACCCTATTTTTAGTGGCAACCATGCCTTTTTCATACCTTCCAACCAACTAATTTTTATAAATTATATCAGCACCTCATGGTTAGTTTTGATTGGATGGAAATGAGTTAGTGGGTCTGCTTTTTGCTCCTTTTCTTCCATACCTCTGAAGCATTGGTTGCCGCTCACCCATACCTCTGAAGCATACCGTGGAGGTGGCAGCGGTGTTCACCGCCGGTATGGGGCATACCGCTGCCCATATCGCTGCCATTGCCACCATCCTAAGTAACTATATACATTCCTTATAAATGAATTCCTTATAAATGAGTTGTCCACGAGGTTCAAATAAAATTATCTACATATATTTTATAATTATGCTAAAATATAATTTAAATAACTTGGCTACATGCCTAATTCTAATGTATTAGTACTACCAAAAAAAGTATTTTAGCCGACGACCGGCCGGAGAACGGCCGACGTCCGCCCGGCGTTGTCAGGGCTGAAGGTTGATCTTTTTGTTGAAGGTCTCGTTCTCTTCAGCTAGATACTTTGATTTTCATCGTAGGCTAAAGTTTGGATATTTAGCCAACAACTAAGTATAGTTTAGCCAAGGCCAACGGTATTTAACTGACGGCTAATTTCGGCTAAAGTCTTGCGTCTTTTTTTAGGCAGAATATCACCATCTCACACTTCAAAGACATCATTTACAACAAACTCAAAAAATACACAACAAGAACACGAGATTTCAAGAAATTCTATTTAAGGTATGTTTATGAAACTTTGATTTCAATTGTTCACATTATGTATATGGATATATATATATTGTGTAACTTTATTTTCAGAACCCTGTTAAGTGCGAGAACTGCGAGAACCACCTTTTGTACTCCTAATAATACATAATGTATATCATGTCAATGCATACAAACCCTACTGATCATAACCCCTACTATATAGTAGGGGTTATATATATAGTAGGGTTATCATCAGTAGGGTTATCATCAGTAGGGCCTATTATAGTAGGGTTATCATCAGTAGGGGTTATCTCCCGTAATAAAAATTGTATTTTACTATAATACCCTTTTGAATTAATAATATTTTTTAATATTTAAAAAATCTCATTGGTTTAGAGGAGTTCTCAGCTTCTCGCACTTAAGAGAGTTCTCAAAATAAAGCCCCCTATATATATATATATATATATATATATATATATATATATATATATATATATATATATATATATATATATATATTTATATATATAGCGCTCAATGCAATACCAATATTAGATGCAAGATTTACAAGACTAATTTATGCATGTGTTTTGTACTAATTATGCATGAAATATATGCATTTCGTGCATCAAAATTTCAATGCATTAATTCTCACAAAAAATTAATGTATATAATCTAATATTTTAATGCATCGATATTTTGATGCATATATTGCATATTTTAATGCATTGAAATTTTGATGCACGAAATGCATATATTTCATGCATAATTAGTACAAAACTCATGCATAAATTAGTATTGTAAAGTAATGCATTGAAATTTTGATGCACGAAATGCATATATTTCATGCATAATTAGTACAAAACTCATGCATAAATTAGTACTGTAAAGTACTGCATCTAATATTGGTACTGCATAGAACGCGCCACTATATATATATATATATATTAAAATATTAATTGTTCATTGAGAGGATTATAATAGTTATATTATGTTCATTGAGACGATGATTATATATGGTTATTATGTTCATTGAGATATTTAATATATATATATATATTTATATAAAAGATGTTGTGTAATATTCTGGTATATTAAAACTAATGATGTGGTTTAATATTGTTGTTATTTATATTTTAGGATAGATAAAAGTTAGATTGGTCTACATAATGGGATCCCAGAGTCATAGATGGAGTGAGAGGATTTATTCGATTTGTGAAGGAGCATGATAGTAATAGCACAATATATTACTGTCCATATAATAAATCTAAATGTCGTAGCGATATGTGCCGTTTCGCACTTTATGTTGTATGAGAGATCTTGAAGAAGAATAGGTTTGGATAAATGCACATGTTGGATTTACCAAGTGAAAGATTAAATTCACTTAATCCACATGATCATGGACAGTACAACGGTAGCACATCACATGGTCCCACAAGGAGGTTGATTGACGATGTGTTTGGTTATTAGGAGAGGGACGTGTCGGCCGGAGGTCAAGAATTCCATATGCAATATCTGCACTTTCTATTTTTGGTAATATTTTTGGTGTATTTCCATTTTGGACGAATTGCTTGCAATTATTTTGGTATTCTAAAACTATTTTGTTCTGCATTCTTGACCATCCGAACGAGTTTCAGAGTTGTTTTATGAGAATATGCATACTAGTGTAACTTTTCCGCATTTAGGCTCGATTCTCGTAAATCTTGTTCGAAACTGACGTTTAGTTGTTCCTACGAGTTCATTTAATATATTTAGACATGTTACGATTTTTGAAGATTGTTATCTGACCTCAAATCGTAATTTTCGGGAGCTTGGGCCGTTTTGTATTTTCTCCATAGTTTTAGGCATTGTTTTTGGAATTATTTTCCGCTCTATCAGATGGTTAGAATTATGTGTTTGATTGGAGCTTGAGCTTGTATGTTAATGTTCCTCATCAGTGCTTCGTTGTTTGTTGGTAATTATCGAGTTTTGTACCTTTCGGGAAGTGTTTGTACTGACCAGACTTCACGATTATATTGCTGAAATGGAACAATAGCGCACGCTAATTGCATAGCTAGTGCGCGCTAATCAGGCATGTGCAACGCAAGCTAATGTTGTCTGTAGTGCGCGCTAATCAGGTTGGACATAAGGTTTTCTGGGTTCTGGAATGAGTCAATTATCGCACGCTAATATCATATTAGCCCACGCTAATGAGGTTGGAAAAAACATGCTGGAGTTGGGCAGAGAGTTCAGAAACTTTGGACCGAACCAGGTAGCGCTCGCTAACCCAAATATCAGCGCATGCTAACGGTACTGGACATAAGCTTCTGGACTGCATTTTATCCATATTATCCAGGATAAGCCTTTCCATAGCGCACGCTAAGCCTCTGTCAGTATAAATAGGACACCAGAGTCAACTTTCGTCATTTATCACTTCATTTCTTCCTTTCGGCGACTTTGGCGATCTTGTACGAGTATAAGGGTATATTTCGGCCAGATATCATCATCCATCAATATTTTCAAGTTCCTTGTGTGGATTTAACAACATCCCAATGTCTTTCACCGTTCTAATCGAGGTAAAACTCCTATAACCCTAATTTTTTAGAATTTTGGGGGGTTTTGTTGTGATTTCACCTTTCTAGTCTGATTTAGCTTAGATTGTTGTTAGATTATGATTGCATACTCGTAAGCCCTTGTTTTCCTTGAAGTTTTGTGGAATAAACTCCGATATTTCCTTTGTTGGTCAAGTATAGTCGATTATGCCCTCGTAATGTCCGATGAATTATTCCAAAGGGTATAACTTAGGATGATTCCTTAAGTTTCTGGGGTGTTGTGGTTGATTGATTATAGTTGTGTGGTAGGAGCGAATTTTTGAAGAGTATTCGGACCGAAGTCCTTTCCGTTCACCGTTTCATCGCGTTATAATAATCAAGGCAAGTATATGTATTACATTATGTTATGTATGATATGAATTCGACATGAATGCTGTTTGTGAAAAATGTGTGTTGTTGTTCTTCCACCTGGGAACGGTTCGACAGGACTTCCAGGGGCCGACACTAATGAGTACGGTTGCGGAAGTGGTTTCCCACCTAAAGACGGTACGAGGGGACCTCTGGGGGCCGATACAAATGGGTACGACCGTGGGTTACCAAGTTTGATTCCCGTGATGATGAGACGTGATGACATGATAATGTGTTAGATGACAATGTGGTAAACCGCACTATTGAGGACAAAAATGACTCTACTGAGGTAACCCGCGATCGTACCCATTAGCATCGGTCGTACCCCCCGCGGGTTACCAAGTGTGATGCCCGCATCCACAGTCCCCGTGTTATTTTCGCATCTCATCACCAACATGATGGAGACGAAAATGACTCTACTGAGGACTCTGGTATTTTTTTCTGAAAAGAAAAATTTATTTTCTCGTGTTTATGCCTCGTTTTGTCTCTTACGGAACTGCATTTTGTGCCACAAATGCTTGCAACGTCGTAGATACTGCTTATCATGCTGCAAACCTAAGTAACTGACGACTCTGGGTTGATTTTGTAGGTTTGAATGGATGCTTCAGATCTGATATCGTTCGTGCATCTGACAGTACTCCATGTAGAGGTGCCCATCGCCGGGTCCGGGTCCGGGTAGGACCCGCCGGGTCGGCCGGCCAGGACCCAAACCCCACCCGTACATATGAAATGTACGGGTTGTGTAACACCCCCGATATATTCAGAGATATTACAGCGCCGTAAATCCTTTACATAAGGATTTACAAGGCTGAAGAATTGAACAGGTATTAAAAGGTACTAACGAATGGAAATAACGGAATTACGGTACAACAATTCTGACCAAATACAGAAATAGTACAATTGTTCAACAGAACTCAATAATACATCACCAAATTCAAATCCATCACAATTGACTTCGTACTCGAGTACTTATTGAAAATAATCAATAACCAACAGATAAATAAACCCGGTCGGGACATCACTCTGCACCCTCGTCGTCATGCAGCTCCAGTGGTTGTTTTCCCGCTCTCCTGGATCCTGAACATAAACAAAATGTTCACCCCCGAAGGGGTTAGCACAACGATGCTAGTACAAGTACCACAACATATTATTCATATCTCACGAGTAACGTAAACGACAAGAAAAATACCAACGAGTCTTCTCCTACGAGAAACTCAAACATAACATATACAACTGATAATCACAACATGATATCATAACATACACATAGTAATTCCATCGATCCAGCGTTCACTGCCTAGAACCCACGATGATCCCGTCAGACCAACCCGTGGTGGAAAAACCCGTCCGATGATCCAGTGCACGCTAGCATAGATCTCCCGATGATCCCGTCGGACCAACACGAGGTGGACATACAATAACGACATACATGCACGATAATATGTATAACAACAATACATAAAACAATTAAGGTACTTGCCTCGATTTGAAGACAAGAATAATACTTCCACGAAAATGAACACTCGAAGGTCGTCCTCCTCAATCAATCACGTAACGAGACCAAACCTTAACAAAAGAAATGATATAGGATTTATCTCACGTCGTACGAATGTTTAACAATTCGATTTACGACCAAAAGTTCATAAAATGCAATCTGCCTGAACTGCTTAGCGCACGCTAAGTACTCTGTGTAGCGTGCGTTAAGTCTGCCCGATAGCGCACGCAAACAACAAAGCCTAGCGTACGCTAACTATGCATGGTCAAGATTTCACCGACCGGTATCGACTCGTCTGATGGTCTAGCGTACGTTACGTACCAAACGTAGTGCACGCTAACTCGTGCTCGATAGCGCACGTTAATATTCATAGCATAGCGTGCGCTATCTGTGCATGGCAGTTTACTGCTGAGCAGTAAACTGTTCTCGCCATGATCGAAACAACGAAATCTTCCGTGATAGTTCATGTTACTTCCATGAATGTAATGTACATACGTTTATGAATGATCTTATGGATAACAACAACTTCGGATTCAAGGGTATGCATACCATTATAAAACCATATTCCATTTCGACTACAAATCTTCATACGACAATTCGAAAAGCTTAACGGTTGATATCAACACCTTTATATCAACCAATATTATCCTGCTGAAGTTGTTAAACGTTCCATCTATGCTAGATAAATCTTTCCATGATCAATCCTTTAGGTTTATACAACCATAATGATTGTTAAAGTCAAGTCCATGATTATTATGAAGTCATCTACTAGATTCGAATTACCAATGATAGAAGCTTCTCTTTACATATTCAGTGTAATAAGGTTCGAATCATGATGATTATAATCAAGATACTTAAGGCTTATTCATCTCAACATTCCAAACATGATATACTTGGATAATTCATCTATGAAATCCATATCTTGGTAACATGATTATCCAAATCGTTAGAATCCAACTCTAAGTCTTGAGATAGATTGAACATACCTTAATATGACGAAAATCACTGAACCGTAAGGTAGAATCCAACTCCGGTTGGTTGTATGCCACTCCAAGGTGCTATTCCACTTCAATGATTATTCCCAAATGATAACCAATATATAAACACCAACAAGATGTGTTCTAAGTGTATAGGAGGATATCACAGCTCTCTGGCCTCTCAAGAATGCATAAGGAACGAGTAAAATGCAAGCCAAAACGAGTTGTTGTCCTATTTATAATATTCTGCATTTTAACAAGTTAGTGCACGCTACTAAGCATTCCTTAGCGTGCGCTAATAATGGTTGACTTCAGAATTGTCCGGGCTCGTCCGCGAGAATCTTATCCGGACCCATGTCCCGGCTGGCGCATGTGCTAGTTGTCCCGCTCAATAATTGAGTCCTTAGCGCACGCAACTCCTACCTGCATAGCATGCGCTAATAATAGCCCGATAGCGCGCGTTAAGATACATTCTTAGCGTGCGCTATCACGAGGTTGTTTGAGCAATTTTGCATGTTTTTATACTTATCTACAATGATATCAATGCACGAAATATCATACTCCAATAATCAAAACCACCAATCCGAATAATACATGGTTTGAATACAGATGAAATACACTGCAATAAATCCGGATATTACATACTCTCCTACTAAAAAGGAGTTTCGTCCCGAAACTCAAGGCGAAAATAACTCGGGGTATCTAGACTTCATATCAGCTTCCGTTTCCCATGTGGCTTCTTCCATTCCGTGACGTGACCACTGAACTTTGACCAAAACGATGGGTTTGTTCCTCAACTGTTTAACTCGACTCTCGAGTATCTTGACCGGTCTTTATTCAAACGTCCCATCCTGCGCGACTTCGATCTCGCCGAAATCAATGATATGACTGGGATCTGGTATATATCTCCGTAACTGGGATACGAGGAACACGTTATGAACATGGCACAACGACGGTGGCAATGCCAATCTGTATGCCAACTCCCCCACTCTCTCGAGGATCTCAAATGGTCCGATATATCTCGGACTCAGCTTTCCTTTCCTTCCGAAACGAAAGATTCCCCGAGTAGGAGAAACCTTCAAAAGTACGTGATCTCCAGTACTGAACTCCAATGGGCGACGGCGTACGTCTGCGTAAGATTTCTGGCGACTCTGGGCGGTCAACAGCCTTTCACGAATCAAGGCTATCTTCTCTCGAGTCTGCACGATCAACTCTGGTTCTGTTCCGATCAAGTCTGACGAATCGTCCCAGCATAGGGGCGATCTGCATCTCCTTCCGTATAATGCCTCAAACGGTGCCATCTTAATGGAAGCATGCCAACTATTGTTGTAGGTAAATTCAATCAACGGTAGATGAACTTCCCAATCGTTTGACCAATCTAAGGCACATGCCCTTAGCATGTCTTCCACCGTTTGTATAGTTCTCTCAGATTGTCCGTCAGTCTGCGGGTGATAAGCTATACTGAAGTTCAATTCGGTCCCCAAGGCCTTATGAACTGCTTTCCAAAAGTGAGACACAAAACGGCCGTCTCGATCAGAAACAATGGTCTTCGGCGTACCATGCAATCGAACTATCTCCGAAATAAATACTCATGCCAACCTCTCTAGTCCCCACGTATCCTTAATGCCTAGAAAATGAGCTGATTTGGTTAAACGATCGACTATCACCCAAATCATGTTCATTCCTGTCCTGGTTTTCGGCATAGTAGTGATAAAGTCCATCGATATGTCCTCCCACTTCCATTCAGGAATCGGGAGTGGCTTCAACATTCCGGCAGGCCGTTGATGCTCGATCTTAACCTGCTGACAAGTCAAGCATTTCGAAACATAGTCCGCTACATCTTTCTTCATGTTGCCCCACCAGAAATTCTGCTTCAAATCCTTATACATTTTACTGGTGCCCGGGTGGATAGAATAGGGCGAACTGTGAGCTTCCCTCATAATTGTCTGTTTCAGAACATCATCATCGGGAACGCAGAGTCGGTTCTGAAATCTCAAAACTCCGTCATCATGAATTATGAATCCGGGGGCCTTTCCTTTGATCACTTCATCACGTAACCGAATCATCAGAGGATCATCTGCCTGTCTAGATTTGATTCCTTCGGTTAATGATGAAGTTATCTCCATCACGCACAGTTGTCCTTGGACTCTTTGTAACCATACATCAATCCCTTCACGAATCATCTCTCGTTGAAGGCTAAGTTGGGATGTCAGCGTCTCCAGCATCTGAATAGAGACAGGCTTGCGGCTAAGTGCATCGGCCACTACATTCGCTTTGCCTGGATGATATAAAATCTCCAAGTCATAGTCCTTAATCAGTTCTAACCATCTTCTTTGCCGCATGTTCAACTCTTTCTGACTAAATATGTACTTGAGACTCTTATGATCCGTAAAGATCTGATAGTGAGTCCCGTACAGATAATGCCTCCAGATCTTCAAAGCAAAAACTACTGCTGCTAGCTCCAAATCATGTGTCGGGTAATTCACTTCATAAGGTTTTAGCTGTCGTGACGCATAAGCGATCACCTTATCATTCTGGATCAGTACGCACCCAAGTCCTTGGTTCGAAGCATCACTGTAAACTATAAATCCTCCAGTTCCCTGTGGAAGTGATAGAATCGGTGCCGTCGTCAATCTCTTCTTCAATTCATCAAAGCTAATATGACACAACTCATTCCACTCAAACTTTTGAGTTTTCTGCAGGAGTCGGGTAAGTGGGCGGGAGATTTTAGAAAACCCTTCCACGAATCGACGATAGTATCCAGCAAGTCCCAAGAAGCTTCGGACCTCTTTCACATTCTTTGGAGGCTTCCAATACATAATTGCTTCGATCTTTTGAGGATCTACTCGGACTCCTTTAGCTGACACCACATGGCCGAGGAACATTACTTCCTTTAGCCAGAATTCACACTTAGAAAGTTTGGCGTACAATTGTTCGTTTCTCAAAAGTTCCAATACAATCCGCAAATGCTGCGCATGTTCTTCCGGGCTCTTAGAATACACCAGAATGTCATCAATAAACACGACCACAAATTTATCCAAAAATTCAATGAACACACGGTTCATCAATTGCATAAATACAAAGAAAGTGCGTTAGTGAGACCAAACGGCATCACTACAAACTCATAATGCCCGTAGCGAGTTCGAACGCCGATTTCTAACATCGATTCCTTAATCCTCACCGATGATATCCCGATCTCGATCGATTTTAGAAAATATCTGCCCCTTGCACCGGTCAAACAGATCATCAATCCGTGGCAACGGATACTTGTTCTTAATCGTCATCTTGTTCACTCTCGATAGTCAATACACAATGAGCGATCCATCCTTCTTTCGGACAAAAAGAACTGGCGCTCCCTGTGGTGAAATGCTTGGCCGAATATAGCCCTTGTCCAAGAACTCCTCCACCGCTTCTTCGCCAGTACATCTCGGTAGGTGCCATACGATACGGCGCCTTAGAAATTGGTGTAGCTCCGGGTTCCAGCTAAATGGTAAATTCCACATCCCTTCGTGGAGGTAGTCCAGGTAACTCGTCAGGAAATACATCTGGGAATTCGTTCACAACAGGAATGGATGAAAGTTCCACAATTTCGTCTTCTTTCTTCATTGCATAACACCAGTATCCGATACAGCCCTGTTTCAATAATCTGACAGCTTTCATCGCCTTGATCAATTTTCCTGAGCTTCCCGGTTTCCACCCTTCGAACAATATTTCGGAACCATCGTCAGCGATCAGTGAGATATTCCTCCTTCGGTAGTTCACAATTGGTCCATATCGATTAAGCCAATCGTCTCCGAGTATCAGGTCATCTCCTTGCATTTCTATCACGATCAGATTTGAGAGCCACTCTCTGCCTCCAAATGATATAGGGAAATTTCTAGTTTCTAAATTTCCGACAATCCTCTCTCCACTCGGTAAACCAACAACATAAGGTTCACAAGTATGAAAACCAGAAATATTCAAACGATTTACACAAGACAATGATATAAAAGAATGCGTAGCTCCTGTATCGAATAAAGCGCTAACTGGCTGGGAAAGGATCTGGACAGTACTTGATGCGACAGCAGCATCCTGATCGTCTGTCCTTCTCATCTCGTACAGACGTGGGGGAGTAGATCCGGCACTCGATGTCCCCTTTCGGTCCCATTGTCCTCTGCCTCGCCCGCGGCCAAAATTCTGAGGCATCTGAACACTTTGCTGCGTCTGTGGAATACTGGCCTCCTTCTGGACTGGCTGTGGTGTATGGGCTCTAAAAGACTTTGCAGCCTCTTCACAAAACACCGCCCGATGTCCCTCTTATCCACAATCAAAACAAGTCACGGCAGGAAGGGGGCAATTCCGTCGATAGTGCCCCGTATGGGCGCAGTTAAAGCATTTCCTGGTAACATCAGTAATAGTTGATGTCGCTCCGAAGTTCTTTCCGCTCCTAACTGGGTGCGGAGGTTTCTTGAAAGAGTGAAAAGAGGACTGGGCCTTACGGGGCCCGCTGTTTTTGTGCTCTGTAAAAGTACCAGAGACTTTCTGTTTCTTGGTTTCCGCAAATTTCTCCATGGCTGCTTCCTTGATCTCATATGCCAATGCCTTATCCTGGTATTGGCGGAGTGTGGTACATTCAAATCCGGACATGTACCTCTGGACTTCTGGTTTCATTCTCATATCGAAATGGATCATCATTTCTGCATCTGTTCTGACCAAATGTCGAACAAATGCCAGCTGTTGGTTAAACGTCTTAATCGCTCGATACCGCACGTCAAGGCCGAGCGAGAAAAACTCCCGAACTTTGGCTTCCCTCACAGACGAGGGCACATCGAGCTTCCATCATCAATCGAAACTCTGTACAATCGGCATCGTGGTCTACAAAGCCGATGGCTTCCCACCATTCGGATGCTTCCCTATCGTAAAATATTGAGCGATAGAGGCTCTCCGTCTGCAGGCGCTTAATTCCGGCAAATATTTTCTCCAGTTCCTTCAACCAATGGTCCCAGGTGGGAGTCTCAGAAATACCGTCGAATTTGGGTGGTTGCATCTTCGCCACCTCTTGCAGCCACCGGTCACCTCGATTTCCCATGTCTGGAATCCCTTGATGTCTTTCTCCCTGCTGTAGTCCCACCGCCACTTGCATTCGGTCCACGACCTGGGCGAACTGAGTCATCTGATTCACCACTTGACGAAGGATCTCTGGTACAGCAGGATCTGGTTCGTTATTAATAGATTGTTGCGGCTCGCCTGAGCTATGACTGGCCTGGTTAGAAGGCGACGCTTCCCTTTCAGCATTTCTTCGTCCGCGTCCATGACCGCGACCACGTCCACGTCCGCCTCTCAACATACTGTAAGCACAAATACTCACTATACAGGAAACAACATCGTTCTAATATTCGAGTATAAAGAGACACAATATGTAAAGAACGAGATAGAGTTTAGGAACTTACAACCACCGTTCGCATGAAGACGTAGGCAGTGCAGTGATGTCATTCACGGCCGGTTACTTCAAAAGACATAAATAACCCCTATTTTAACCCAACGGCCAAGATATCCATAATCTTAGCTCCGATACCATATTCTGTAACACCCCCGATATATTCAGGGATATTACAGCGCCGTAAATCCTTTACATAAGGATTTACAAGGCTGAAGAATTGAACAGGTATTAAAAGGTACTAACGAATGGAAATAACGGAATTACGGTACAACAATTCTGACCAAATACAGAAATAGTACAATTGTTCAACAGAACTCAATAATACATCACCAAATTCAAATCCATCACAATTGACTTCGTACTCGAGTACTTATTGAAAATAATCAATAAACAACAGATAAATAAACCCGGTCGGGACATCACTCTGCACCCTCGTCGTCATGCAGCTCCAGTGGTTGTTTTCCCGCTCTCCTGGATCCTGAACATAAACAAAATGTTCACCCCCGAAGGGGTTAGCACAACGATGCTAGTACAAGTACCACAACATATTATTCATATCTCACGAGTAACGTAAACGACAAGAAAAATACCAACGAGTCTTCTCCTACGAGAAACTCAAACATAACATATACAACTGATAATCACAACATGATATTATAACATACACATGGTAATTCCATCGATCCAGCGTTCACTGCCTAGAACCCACGATGATCCCGTCAGACCAACCCGTGGTGGTAAAACCCGTCCGATGATCCAGCGCACGCTAGCATAGATCCTCCGATGATCCCGTCGGACCAACACGAGGTGGACATACAATAACGACATACATGCACGACAATATGTATAACAACAATACATAAAACAATTAAGGTACTTGCCTCGATTTGAAGACAAGAATAATACTTCCACGAAAACGAACACTCGAAGGTCGTCCTCCTCAATCAATCACGTAACGAGACCAAACCTTAACAAAAGAAATGATATAGGATTTATCTCACGTCGTACGAATGTTTAACAATTCGATTTACGGCCAAAAGTTCATAAAATACAATCTGCCTGAACTGCTTAGCGCACGCTAAGTGCTCTGTGTAGCGTGCGTTAAGTCTGCCCGATAGCTCACGCAAACAACAAAGCCTAGCGTATGCTAACTATGCATGGTCAGTACTTCACTGACCAGCCGACTGACTCGTCTGATGGTCTAGCGTACGTTACGTACCAAACGTAGCGCACGCTAACTCGTGCTCGATAGCGCACGTTAATATTCATAGCATAGCGTGCACTATCTGTGCATGGCAGTTTACTGCTGAGCAGTAAATTGTTCTCGCCATGATCGAAACAACGAAATCTTCCGTGATAATTCATGTTACTTCCATGAATGTAATGTACATACGTTTATGAATGATCTTATGGATAACAACAACTTCGGATTCAAGGGTATGCATACCATTATAAAACCATATTCCATTTCGACTACAAATCTTCATACGACAATTCGAAAAGCTTAACGGTTGATATCAACACCTTTATATCAACCAATATTATCCTGCTGAAGTTGTTAAACGTTCCATCTATGCTAGATAAATCTTTCCATGATCAATCCTTTAGGTTTATCCAACCATAATGATTGTTAAAGTCAAGTCCATGATTATTATGAAGTCATCTACTAGATTCGAATTACCAATGATAGAAGCTTCTCTTTACATATTCAGTGTAATAAGGTTCGAATCATGATGATTATAATCAAGATACTTAAGGCTTATTCATCTCAATATTCCAAACATGATATACTTGGATAATTCATCTATGAAATCCATATCTTGTTAACATGATTATCCAAATCGTTAGAATCCAACTCTAACTCTTGAGATAGATTGAACATACCTTAATATGACGAAAATCACTGAACCGTAAGGTAGAATCCAACTCCGGTTGGTTGTATGCCACTCCAAGGTGCTATTCCACTTCAATGATTATTCCCAAATGATAACCAATATATAAACACCAACAAGATATGTTCTAAGTTTATAGGAGGATATCACAGCTCTCTGGCCTCTCAAGAATGCAGAAGGAACGAGTAAAATGCAAGCCAAAACGAGTTGTTGTCCTATTTATAATATTCTGCATTTTAACAAGTTAGCGCACGCTACTAAGCATTCCTTAGCGTGCGCTAATAATGGTTGACTTCAGAATTGTCCGGGATCGTCCGCGAGAATCTTATCCGGACCCATGTCCCGGCTGGCGCATGTGCTAGCTGTCCCGCTCAATAATTGAGTCCTTAGCGCACGCAACTCCTACCTGCATAGCGTGCGCTAATAATAGCCCGATAGCGCGCGTTAAGATACATTCTTAGCGTGCGCTATCACGAGGTTGTTTGAGCAATTTTGCATGTTTCTATACTTATGTACAATGATATCAATGCACGAAATATCATACTCCAATAATCAAAACCACCAATCCGAATAATACATGGTTTGAATACAGATGAAATACACTGCAATAAATCCGGATATTACATACTCTCCTACTAAAAAGGAGTTTCGTCCCGAAACTCAAGGCGAAAATAACTCGGGTTATCTAGACTTCATATCAGCTTCCGTTTCCCATGTGGCTTCTTCCATTCCGTGACGTGACCACTGAACTTTGACCAAAACGATGGGTTTGTTCCTCAACTGTTTAACTCGACTCTCGAGTATCTTGACCGGTCTTTCTTCAAACGACCCATCCTGCGCAACTTCGATCTCGCCGAAATCAATGATATGACTGGGATCTGGTATATATCTCCATAACTGGGATACGTGGAACACGTTATGAACATGGTACAACGACGGTGGCAATGCCAATCTGTATGCCAACTCCCCAACTCTCTCGAGGATCTCAAATGGTCCGATATATCTCGGACTCAGCTTTCCTTTCCTTCCGAAACAAAAGATTCCCCGAGTAGGAGAAACCTTCAAAAGTACGTGATCTGCAGTACTGAACTCCAATGGGCGACGGCGTACGTCTGCGTAAGATTTCTGGCGACTTTGGGCGGTCAACAGCCTTTCACGAATCAAGGCTATCTTCTCTCGAGTCTGCACGATCAACTCTGGTTCTGTTCCGATCAAGTCTGACGAATCGTCCCAGCATAGGGGCGATATGCATCTCCTTCCGTATAATGCCTCAAACGGTGCCATCTTAATGGAAGCATGCCAACTATTGTTGTAGGTAAATTCAATCAACGGTAGATGAATTTCCCAATCGTTTGACCAATCTAAGGCACAGGCCCTTAGCATGTCTTCCACCATTTGTATAGTTCTCTCAGATTGTCCGTCAGTCTGCGGGTGATAAGCTGTACTGAAGTTCAATTCGGTCCCCAAGGCCTTATGAACTGCTTTCCAAAAGTGAGACACAAAACGGCCGTCTCGATCAGAAACAATGGTCTTCGGCGTACCATGCAATCGAACTATCTCCGAAATAAATACTCGTGCCAACCTCTCTGGTCCCCACGTATCCTTAATGCCTAGAAAATGAGCTGATTTGGTTAAACGATCGACTATCACCCAAATCATGTTCATTCTGTCTGGTTTTCGGCATATTAGTGATAAAGTCCATCGATATGTCCTCCCACTTCCATTCGGGAATCGGGAGTGGCTTCAACATTCTACAGCCGTTGATGCTCGATCTTAACTCCGACAAGTCAAGCATTTGAAACATAGTCCGCTACATCTTTCTTCATGTTGCCCCACCATAAATTACGCTTCAAATCCTTATACATTTCTTGGTGCCGGGTGGATAAAATAGCGGCGTGAGCTTCCCTCATAATTATGCATTTAACATCATCATCGGGAGCAGAGTCGGTTACGAAATCTCAAAACTCCGTCATCATGAATTATGAATCCGGGGCCTTTCCTTTGATCACTTCATCACGTAACCGAATCATCGAGAGGATCATCTCGCTGTCTAGATTTGATTCCTTCTGTTAATGATGAAGTTATCTCCATCACGCACGATTGTCCTTGGACTCTTTGTAACCATACTTCAATCCCTTCACGAATCATCTCTCGTTGAAGGCTAAGTTGGGATGTCAGCGTCTCCAGCATCTGAATAGAGACAGGCTTGCGGCTAAGTGCATCGGCCACTACATTCGCTTTGCCTGGATGATATAAAATCTCCAAGTCATAGTCCTTAATCGATTCTAACCATCTTCTTTGCCGCATGTTCAACTCTTTCTGACTGAATATGTACTTGAGACTCTTATGATCCGTAAAGATCCGACGGTGAGTCCCGTCATGATAATGCCTCCAGATCTTCAAAGCAAAAACTACTGCTGCTAGCTCCAAATCATGTGTCGGGTAATTCACTTCATAAGGTTTTAGCTGTCGTGACGCATAAGCGATCACCTTATCATTCTGGATCAGTACGCACCCAAGTCCTTGGTTCGAAGCATCACTGTAAACTATAAATCCTCCAGTTCCCTGTGGAAGTGATAGAATCGGTGCCGTCGTCAATCTCTTCTTCAATTCATCAAAGCTAATCTGACACAACTCATTCCACTCAAACTTTTGAGTTTTCTGCAGGAGTCGGGTAAGTGGGCGGGAGATTTTAGAAAACCCTTCCACGAATCGACGATAGTATCCAGCAAGTCCCAAGAAGCTTCGGACCTCTTTCACATTCTTTGGAGGCTTCCAATACATAATTGCTTCGATCTTCTGAGGATCTACTCGGACTCCTTTAGCTGACACCACATGGCCGAGGAACATTACTTCCTTTAGCCAGAATTCACACTTAGAAAGTTTGGCGTACAATTGTTCGTTTCTCAAAAGTTCCAATACAATCCGCAAATGCTGTGCATGTTCTTCCGGGCTCTTAGAATACACCAGAATGTCATCAATAAACACGACCACAAATTTATCCAAAAATTCAATGAACACACGGTTCATCAATTGCATAAATACAGCAGGTGCGTTAGTGAGACCAAACGGCATCACTACAAACTCATAATGCCCGTAGCGAGTTCTGAACGCTGATTTCGGAACATCAGATACCTTAATCCTCAGCTGATGATATCCTGATCTCAGATCGATTTTAGAAAATACTGTTGCCCCTTGCAGCTGGTCAAACAGATCATCAATCCGTGGCAACGGATACTTGTTCTTAATCGTCATCTTGTTCAGCTCTCGATAGTCAATACACAATCGAGCGATCCATCCTTCTTTCGGACAAAAAAGCGGCGCTCCCGGGGTGAAACGCTTGGCTGAATATAGCCCTTGTCCAAGAACTCCTCCACCGCTTCTTGATTCGTACATATCGGTAGGTGCCATACGATACGGCGCCTTAGAAATTGGTGTAGCTCCGGTTCCACCAATGGTAAATTCCACATCCCTTCGTGGAGGTAGTCCAGTAACTCGTCAGAAATACATCCGGGAATTCGTTCACAACAGAATGGATGAAAGTTCCACAATTTCGTCTTCTTTCTTCATTGCATAACACGATTATCCGTCTGACCTGTTTCAATAATCGACAACTTTCATCGCCTTGATCAATTTTCCGAGCTTCCGGTTTCCACCCTTGAACAATATTTCGAACCATCGTCGTGATCGGTGAGATATTACTCCTTCGGTAGTTCAAAAATGCTCCATATCGATTAAGCCAATCGTCTCAGTATCAGTCGTCTCCTTGCATTTCTATCACGATCATTTGAGAGCTCTCTGCCTCCAAATGATATAGGGAAATTTCTAGTTTCTAAATTTCCGACAATCCTCTCTCCACTCGGTAAACCAACAACATAAGGTTCACAAGTATGAAAACCGAAAATATTCAAACGATTTACACAAGACAATGATATAAAAGAATGCGTAGCTCCTGTATCGAATAAACGCTAATCGGTGGGAAAGGATCGGGCCGATGCACGATGCGACGGCATCACGATCGTCTGTCCTTCTCATCTCGTGCAGATGTGGGGAGCAGATCCGGCACTCGATGTCCCCTTTCGGTCCCATTGTCCTCGGCCTCGCCCGCGGCCAAAATTCCGAGGCATCCCGAACACTTTGCTGCGTCACGTGGAATACCGGCCTCCTTCGGACTGGGCAGGTGTACGGGCTCTAAAGACTTTGCGACCTCTTCACAAAACACCGCCCGATGTCCCTCTCGTACACAATAAAAACAAGTCACGGAAGAAGGGGCAATTCCGTCGATAGTGCCCGTCTGGCGCAGCTTAAAGCATTTCTGGTAACATCGGCAATAGTTGATGTCGCTCAAGTTCTTTCCGCTCCTAGCTGGGTGCGGAGGTTTCTTGAAAGAGTGAAAAGAGGACTGGGCCTTACGGGGCATTGTTTTTGTGCTCTGTAAAAGTACCAGAGACTTTCTGTTTCTTGGTTTCCGTAAATTTCTCCATGGCTGCTTCCTTGATCTCATATGCCAATGCCTTATCCTGGTATTGGCGGAGTGTGGTACATTCAAATCCGGACATGTACCTCTGGACTTCTGGTTTCATTCTCATATCGAAATGGATCATCATTTCTGCATCTGTTCTGACCAGATGTCGAACAAATGCTAGCTGTTGGTTAAACGTCTTAATCGCCTGGGATACTGGCACGTCAGAAGGCTGAGCGAAGAAAAACTCCCGAACTTTGGCTTCCCTCACAGGACGAGGGCAATACTGAGCTTCCATCATCAATCTAAACTCTGTCCAATCGGCATCGTGGTCTACAGGCCGGATGGCTTCCCACCATTCGGATGCTTCCCCTATCAGAAAATATTGAGCGATAGAGGCTCTCCGGTTGTCTGGGCAGTTAATTCCGGCAAATATTTTCTCCAGTTCCTTCAACCAATGGTCCCAGGTGGGAGTCTCAGAAATACCGTCGAATTTGGGTGGTTGCATCTTCGCCACCTCTTGCAGCCACCGGTCACCTCGATTTCCCATGTCTGGGATCCCTTGCTGTCTTTCTCCCTGCTGTAGTCCCACCGCCACTTGCATTCGGTCCACGACCTGGGCGAACTGAGTCATCTGATTCACCACTTGACGAAGGATCTGCAGTACGGAAGGATGCAGTTCGTTATTAATAGATTGTTGCGGCTACTTTGAGCTATGGCCCGGCTGGTTAGAAGGCGACACTTCCCTTTCAGCATTTCTTCGTCCGCGTCCACGACCGCGACCACGTCCACGTCCGCCTGTCAACATACTGTAAGCACAAATACTCACTATACAGGAAACAACATCGTTCTAATATTTGAGTATAAAGAGACACAACATGTAAAGAACGAGATAGAGTTTAGGAACTTACAACCACCGTTCGCATGAAGACGTAGGCAGTGCAGTGATGTCATTCACGGCCGGTTACTTCAAAAGACATAAATGACCCCTATTTTAACCCAACGGCCAAGATATCCATAATCTTAGCTCCGATACCATATTCTGTAACACCCCCGATATATTCAGGGATATTACAGCGCCGTAAATCCTTTACATAAGGATTTACAAGGCTGAAGAATTGAACAGGTATTAAAAGGTACTAACGAATGGAAATAACGGAATTACGGTACAACAATTCTGACCAAATACAGAAATAGTACAATTGTTCAACAGAACTCAATAATACATCACCAAATTCAAATCCATCACAATTGACTTCGTACTCGAGTACTTATTGAAAATAATCAATAAACAACAGATAAATAAACCCGGTCGGGACATCACTCTGCACCCTCGTCGTCATGCAGCTCCAGTGGTTGTTTTCCCGCTCTCCTGAATCCTGAACATAAACAAAATGTTCACCCCCGAAGGGGTTAGCACAACGATGCTAGTACAAGTACCACAACATATTATTCATATCTCACGAGTAACGTAAACGACAAGAAAAATACCAACGAGTCTTCTCCTACGAGAAACTCAAACATAACATATACAACTGATAATCACAACATGATATCATAACATACACATGGTAATTCCATCGATCCAGCGTTCACTGCCTAGAACCCACGATGATCCCGTCAGACCAACCCGTGGTGGAAAAACCCGTCCAATGATCCAGCGCGCGCTAGCATAGATCCCCCGATGATCCCGTCGGACCAACACGAGGTGGACATACAATAACGACATACATGCACGACAATATGTATAACAACAATACATAAAACAATTAAGGTACTTGCCTCGATTTGAAGACAAGAATAATACTTCCACGAAAACGAACACTCGAAGGTCGTCCTCCTCAATCAATCACGTAACGAGACCAAACCTTAACAAAAGAAATGATATAGGATTTATCTCACGTCGTACGAATGTTTAACAATTCGATTTACGGCCAAAAGTTCATAAAATGCAATCTGCCTGAACTGCTTAGCGCACGCTAAGTACTCTGTGTAGCGTGCGTTAAGTCTGCCCGATAGCGCACGCAAACAACAAAGCCTAGCGTACGCTAACTATGCATGGTCAGTACTTCACTGACCAGCCGACTGACTCGTCTGATGGTCTAGCGTACGTTACGTACCAAACGTAGCGCACCCTAACTCATGCTCGATAGCGCACGTTAATATTGTAATACCCGAGATTTCTGTTATGTATTTGGAACTTGTGATATTGTAATGATTGTACTTTTGTATGAGTACTATTCTCCGTATTTCATAATCCGATGCCATCGAGCACATAATTTCGTGTATGTGATTCAAATGGTTGAATTCTGTGCATGTAGCGCACGCTACAGGCTGAGGGTAGCGTACGCTAACGTGGTTTCATAGCGCACGCTACCGAGTGTAAGTAGCGCACGCTATGAGTGGTCAGACCGATTGAGACGTGCGGTAGGTGAGATCTGGCCGGGGGACCCCTGTCGGATCCTGTCGGATGTATCTGGACGGCTTTCGGGAAAAGCCGAGTCAACGCCTTAGCGCACGCTAGAGGTCTATACGTAGCGCACGCTAAGCGCCGAGTACGCTTAGGCGTGAGCCGTTAGCGCACGCTACGGATAGTGTATAGCGCGCGCTAATAGCCAGTTATTATAAATAGGACAGCATCCTATTCGTGAATTCAGTCCCTTTTTCCCCCATAACCCGAACTCTTGCACTTGAAACATAACTCCAGTCATCTTAAACACTCCATAACAACCTCCTAGTTCGAGATTGAAGATCATATATCATTGGAGATTGGTGTTCAAGCCTTGGGTGTTGGATTGCTTCATTTTCATCCGTGTTCTTCACTACTTTGAGGTAGGTGATTCTTCACCAATGATTAGTAATGTTCATGATGGAGTTTGAATCATGTTTGGATAGCTAGTATCTCGTTTTTATCGATCATCACATGTTAGAAGGATACTTTTGACGTATCGGTACTAGATGTCGAATGAATCTTTGAACCATCTTATTATAAAGACTCCTAAGCATGTTTAAATCGATGTATGATCAAGTAATCGGATATTACCCAGTTGATACGTTGTATACGTTGGAATCATGTGTTTTGGAACGTAAGACGATGGAATTTAGATTATTTCTTGAAGATCGTAGAGGAATTGTGATATCGAGATAACTATCCGTATATTGGTGTTTCACAATCATAAATCTTCGAAACCTTATTAGCATGATATGCGAGGATAACTTGTAATATCACCATAGGGTTCATGAGTTCTTCATCATTCAACCCAGCTTTCGGTTCGTAGTATTCGCCATGCACGATTAGCGCACGCTAACATGTGTGAGTTAACGTGCGCTATCGAGGTTCGGTTTTTACGCCGCGAGCGTCGTAGCGTGCGTTATGAGGCGGCAGTCGATCGCCGGATTTGGGGCTAGCGACGCTAGTCTTATACGATAGCGTACGCTAAGTTGACTTAGCGCCGCGTTACGTATAGTACGTGGCGCGCGCTAAGCAATCCAGCACTTGTTTAGTTTGAGCTTTTCGCCGTAGGTCGAATTGTTAGGCCATTTGTTCGACTCGAGATGATTTGTATATCGTTCCTTTTGTTAAGGTTCGAGCTTGTTACGTTGATCGGAGGCGGCCTTCGAGTGCGTCGAGCATTGAAGTATATCGTTCTTGCCATCTACGAGGCAAGTATCGTGATATGTTAATATCGGTATTTTTGGAGTATATGTATGATTATGCATGTTGTTGAACATGATATTTACTTCGTTGATTTGTCATGATATTCGTTGTATATTGTTTATATGTTCATGTTGATGAACATAATGATTTGGCATATGTGTATGCATGAGTTGTGTTTGTATACGTTGTACGATCTATCTTTGAGGCGCTGGATCGGATGTCCACCTCGTGTTGGTCCGACGGATCATCTTGGGATCTAGGCCGAGGGCGCCGGATCATTGGGACGGGTTATTTCCACCTCGTGTTGGTCCGCGGGATCATCTTGGGATCTATGCTGAGGGCGCTGGATCATTGGAATACCCATGCTATGTAATGGAATCTTGTAGATTCGCATTGTCGGGTTCCGGTAGCGGAAGCCCGTGTGATATGTCTTGTCGTGTATTATTGATGCATATTCGAATTGTTTAAATACGATACTTGTACTAGCATTGTTTTGCTAACCCCTTCGGGGGTGGACATTTGTTTTGATGTTCAGGTAGCCAAGGAGCGGGGAAAGCGACCACGCGATCTGCGTGACGACGAAGGGGTTCAGTGATGTTTATTGTTATTGGAGATTTATTTGTCTTGGTTTGGTTTCTGTACTCGAGTACGTGTGTCCTTTGATATTAATTCGATATGGTTGTATTAATTACCAGTTGAACCAGTTGTACGTTTTCATAAACTCGAATTGTCGCGGTATTGACGTCTTATTTTCACTTTTCTTTTTAATTAGCCTTGTAAATCCTTATTTAAAGGGTTTACGGCGCTGTAATTATTCCGAATATCTCGGGGTGTTACAAATATTCATAGCATAGCGTGCACTATCTGTGCATGGCAGTTTACTGCTGAGCAGTAAATTGTTCTCGCCATGATCGAAACAACGAAATCTTCCGTGATAATTCATGTTACTTCCATGAATGTAATGTACATACGTTTATGAATGATCTTATGGATAACAACAACTTCGGATTCAAGGGTATGCATACCATTATAAAACCATATTCCATTTCGACTACAAATCTTCATACAACAATTCGAAAAGCTTAACGGTTGATATCAACACCTTTATATCAACCAATATTATCCTGCTGAAGTTGTTAAACATTCCATCTATGCTAGATAAATCTTTCCATGATCAATCCTTTAGGTTTATCCAACCATAATGATTGTTAAAGTCAAGTCCATGATTATTATGAAGTCATCTACTAGATTCGAATTACCAATGATAGAAGCTTCTCTTTACATATTCAGTGTAATAAGGTTCGAATCATGATGATTATAATCAAGATACTTAAGGCTAATTCATCTCAATATTCCAAACATGATATACTTGGATAATTCATCTATGAAATCCATATCTTGTTAACATGATTATCCAAATCGTTAGAATCCAACTCTAAGTCTTGAGATAGATTGAACATACCTTAATATGACGAAAATCACTGAACTGTAAGGTAGAATCCAACTCTGGTTGGTTGTATGCCACTCCAAGGTGCTATTCCACTTCAATGATTATTCCCAAATGATAACCAATATATAAACACCAACAAGATGTGTTCTAAGTGTATAGGAGGATATCACAGCTCTCTGGCCTCTCAAGAATGCAGAAGGAACGAGTAAAATGCAAGCCAAAACGAGTTGTTGTCCTATTTATAATATTCTGCATTTTAACAAGTTAGCGCACGCTACTAAGCATTCCTTAGCGTGCGCTAATAATGGTTGACTTCAGAATTGTCCGGGCTCATCCGCGAGAATCTTATCCGGACCCATGTCCCGGCTGGCGCATGTGCTAGCTGTGCCGCTCAATAATTGAGTCCTTAGCGCACGCAACTCCTACCTGCATAGCGTGCGCTAATAATAGCCCGATAGCGCGCGTTAAGATACATTCTTAGCGTGCGCTATCACGAGGTTGTTTGAGCAATTTTGCATGTTTCTATACTTATGTACAATGATATCAATGCACGAAATATCATACTCCAATAATCAAAACCACCAATCCGAATAATACATGGTTTGAATACAGATGAAATACACTGCAATAAATCCGGATATTACAGGTTGGTGGGTCGTCGGGTCGGCCACGGGTCCGGATCCGACCCGTCATAATTTTATTTAGAAGTATATAATTTTTTTTACTTATTATCATTTTATACACGAAAAATAACTATAAGTGAACAAGGAGATCATTTGAAAAAATGAGCTTGTATTTAATTTTAAGTTTTTACTTAAAATTAAATTGCCTACGTATCCTCGTGAGGAATCAAAGCTCTACGTAGTTCTCTTACTTGAGAGGAGTTAAAAAAATGGGCTTGTATTTAATTTTAAGTTTTCACTTAAAATTAAATTGCCTACGTATCCTCGTTAGTAATCAAAGCCCTACATAGTTCTTTTTACTTACCTGACTTACCTTACTTACCTTTAGTCGAAGTCGATGTCGTCGTCGTCTTGATCATCGGTTTGACTCGTTTGACTAGACTCTCCTTCAGTAGTGCCTTCTTGATAGGCATCTTGGTCCACTAATAGGTCATCACACTTATTTTCTTGATGTCATAACTCGGCTTTTGTTGCGTCTTTAAGTATTGAGGGTAACTTAACGCACGCTATCGGATACTACTAGCGCACGCTATGAATGTAGGACTTGCGTGCCCTAGGTAATCAATTATTGAGCTAGGCGGCTAACACATGCGCCAGCCGGACGTAGGACCGGATAAGATTTCCGCGGATGAACCTGGACAGTTTTGGAGTCAACTCTTATTAGCGCGCGCAAAGGATGTATAGGTAGCGTGCGCTAATCTACAGAAAGTTTATATATGGGCCAGCACTCCATTTTGTTCTCATTTCCTTCGTTCATCTTTCGTTTTTGAGAGACCAGAGGGCATATCATCTTCCTTAGACACACTTATAACACATCCACTTGATCATTGGACATTGGATACTTCTTGTTATTGATCATTGAAGAGAAGTAGCACCTTGGAGTGACATATAACCAACCAGAGTCAGATTCTACCTTTGGTATGTTGATTTCGTCATATTAAGGTATGTTGATTCTATCTCCAACTCTAGATTCGTGTTATGGAGAATAAGATGATCATGCTAGCAAAATAATGAGTTTCTTGGGTGAATTGTCCAAACCACATCATGCTTGGAATATTGAGATGATTATGCCTTAAGTACCTTGATTATGAACATCATGATTCAAATCTTATTACAATGAACAAGCAGAGGAAGCTTCTATGATTGGTAATCCGAATCTAGTAGGTGTTTTCATAGCAATCATGCACTTGACTTTAATATCATTATTGTTTGACGAATCTAAAAGATTGATCATGGAAGGATTTATCTTGTAAAGATGGAATGTTAATCAAACTACAGAATGATAGTTTTTTATTGATATAAAGGTGTTGATATCGACCATTAAGCCTTCCGAATTATCGCATGAAGAATTGTAATCGAAATGGAATATGGTTTCATAATAGTATACATATTCTTGAATCCGAAGTTGTTGTTATCCGTAAGATCATTCATAACCGTATGAACATGATATTCATGGAGGTAACATGAATTAACACTGAAGATTTCATTTGGTTTGATCATGTTGAGATCAGTCTACTGCCCAGTAGTAAACTGACATGCACAGTTAGCGCACGCTAAGCTATGTAGATTAACGTGCGCTATCGAGCATGAGTTAACGTACACTACGTTTGGTACGTAACGTACGTTAGGCCATCAGACGAGTCAGTCGGCTGATCAGTGAAGTACTAACCATGCATAGTTAGCGTACGCTAGGCTTTGTTGTTTGCGTGCGCTATCGAGCAGACTTAACGCATGCTACACAGAGTACTTAGCGTGCGCTAAGAAGTTCAGGCAGATTACATTTTATGAGCTTTTGGTCGTAAATCGAATTGTTAGACATTCGTACGACGTGATATAAATTCTATATTATTTCTTTTGTTAAGGTTCGAGCTTGTTACGTGATTGATTGAGGGGGGCGACCTTCGAGTGTTCGTTTTCGTGGAAGTATTGTTCTTGTCTTCGAATCGAGGCAAGTACCTTATTTCTTTTATGTATTGATGTTATACATATTGTCGTGCATGTATGTCGTTGTTGTATGTCCACCTCGTGTTGGTCCGACGGGATCATCGGGGGATCTATGCTAGCGTCTTGTTTGGATCATCGGACGGGTTTTTCCACCACGGGTTGGTCTGACGGGATCATCGTGGGTTCTAGGCAGTGAACGCTAGATCGTCGGAATTACCATGTATATGTTATGATATCTTGTTGTGATTATCAGTTGTGTATGTCATTTATGAGTTTCTCGTAGGAGAAGACTCGTTGGTATTTTTGTCGTTTACGTTATTATTCTTCGTGAGATATGAATAATATGTTGTGGTACTTGTACTAGCATCGTTGTGCTAACCCCTTCGGGGGTGAACATTTTGTTTATGTTCAGGATCCAGGAGAGCGGGAAAACAACCACTGGAGCTGCATGACGACGAGGGTGCAGAGTGATGTTCCGGCCGGGTTTATTTGACTGTTGTTTGTTGGTTATTTCAATAAGTACTCGAGTACGTAGTCGTTTATGATGAATTTGAATTTGGTGATGTATTAATAAGTTTCTGTTGAACAATTGTATTTTCAGTATTTGGTCAGAACTGTTGTATCTTAATTCCGTTACTTCCATTCATTTGTACCTGTTAATGTATGTTCAATTCTTCAGCCTTGTAAATCCTTATGTAAAGGATTTACGGCGCTATAATATTCCTGAATATATCGGGGGTGTTACAAATCCAACAGATCAAATGTACCTGCATTGTCATCCTTCGCCACAAAACTAGTTGCATAATATCGACTTAGGTCATCTCTTTAACTGACGTTACTACCACCCCTATTTCTTGCTATATTATAGAGTTGTTGTTGAAATGGGTTAGTGGAAATTCTCTCGAAGGTTGAGATTCAGACATACCTTGATTGTCGGCTGGCCCGACTCCAGTAGAAGGTTGGAAGTTGAGTTAACTTTGCGACTTTTGTTCTCCGTGGATCGAGGCATGGTTATTCTCAAAATGCCTTCTAAACTTTCCATATCCATCCCCGGCTTTATACGAATACTCTTTCTTGCAGTAGTTGCAAAATACCTTCATCGAACCATCCGATATTTTTCCTTTTTTAAAGTGTTTTGAAAAAAGTTCGGATATCGGTTTCTTTTCTGCAACAGGGGCAGGCTTCATTCTCGCTTTAGTTTTCTTGCTTCCTCTTCCTTTCACAATTTCTTCCTCCTCGGATGATAACTCTCCAACATAAGGAGGTTTTTCAGCTTGGCTTGCCGCAGCACGCTTCGAATTTGATTTTTGCGTCGGAGTTGGTACGCCATGAAGAGTGCGCTCGAACGTTGCACATGTTTGATTTAACATAGTTTCATCGATTTCATGGTCCATTTCTTCGTCAATGTTTTGCAGTTGTTGACGATTCGGGATACGTCAAAATCCCCGGGGGTCAACTTTTTCTTCACTGGTAGTTGTTGTACTACCGTAATAGATACTTTCATGTATAGCATCATATTTAGGTTCTTGACTTTCATTTTCAAAATCGGGTGGAGTTTGGTTTTGGAGCTCCCGAATAATTATCCCAGATGGTTTCTTCGATTTGCCCCAAAGAGCCATTCGCTCGAACTTGGACATTTTGGATTTTTGGGAGACTTGATCGGGACCGAACCAGAGTTGATCATACAGACTCGAGAGAAGATAGCCTTGATTCGTGAAAGGCTGTTGACCGCCCAGAGTCGCCAGAAATCTTACGCAGACGTACGTCGTCGCCCTTTGGAGTTCAGTACTGGAGACCACGTACTTTTAAAGATTTCTCCTACTCGGGGAATCTTCCGTTTTGGAAGAAGGGGAAAGCTGAGTCCGAGATATATCGGACCGTTCGAGATCCTTGAGAGAGTTGGAGAGTTGGCATACAGATTGGCATTGCCGCCGTCGTTGAGCCATGTTCATAACGTATTCCACGTATCCCAGTTACGGAGATATATACCGGACCCTAGTCATGTCATTGATTTCGGGGAGATCGAGGTCGCTCAGGATGGGACGTTTGAAGAAAGACCGGTCAAGATACTCGAGAGTCGAGTGAAACAGTTGAGGAACAAACCAATCGCTTTGGTCAAAGTTCAGTGGTCACGTCATGGAGTGGAAGAAGCCACATGGGAAACGGAAAATAGTATGAAATCCAGATATCCAGAGTTATTTTCGTCTTGAGTTTCGGGACGAAACTCTTTTTTAGTAGGAGAGTATGTAATATCCGGATTTATTATTGCGTATCTCATCTATATTCGAACCCTGTATCATTCGGATTTATGATCTCGATAATTGGAGTATGTTATTTCTCACATTGGAATATTTGTACATAAGTATATCTTCATGCAAATTTTCTCATGCAAACTCGTGATAGCGTACGCTAAGAGGGTAACTTAACGCACGCTATCGGCTACTACTAGCGCACGCTATGAATGTAGGACTTGCGGGCGCTAGGTAATCAATTATTGAGCTAGGCAGCTAACACATGCGCCAGCCAGACGTAGGACCGGATAAGATTCCCGCGGATGAACCTGGACAGTTTTGGAGTCAATTCTTATTAGCGCGCGATAAGGATGTATAGGTAGCGTGAGCTAATCTGCTTTTGTACAGAAAGTTTATATATGGGCCAGCACTCCATTTTGTTCTCATTTCCTTCCTTTCGTTTTTGAGAGACCAGAGGGCATATCATCTTCCTTAGACACACTTATAACACATCCACTTGGTCATTGGACATTGGATACTTCTTGTTATTGATCATTGAAGAGAAATAGCACCTTGGAGTGACATACAACCAGTCAGATTCTACCTTTGGTATGTTGATTTCGTCATATTAAGGTATGTTGATTCTATCTCCAACTCTAGATTCGTGTTATGGAGAATAAGATGATCATGCTAGCAAAATAATGAGTTTCTTGGGTGAATTATCCAAACCACGTCATGCTTGGAATATTGAGATGATTATGCCTTAAGTACCTTGATTATGACCATCATGATTCGAATCTTATTACAATGAACAAGCAGAGGAAGCTTCTATCATTGGTAATCCGAATCTAGTAGGTGTTTTCATAGCAATCATGCACTTGACTTTAACATCATTATTGTTAGACGAATCTAAAAGATTGATCATGGAAGGATTTATCTTGTAAAGATGGAATGTTAATCAAACTACAGAATGATAGTTTTTTATTGATATAAAGGTGTTGATATCGACCATTAAGCCTTCCGAATTATCGCATGAAGAATTGTAATCGAAATGGAATATGGTTTCATAATAGTATACATATTCTTGAATCCGAAGTTGTTGTTATCCGTAAGATCATTCATAACCGTATGAACATGATATTCATGGAGGTAACATGAATTAACACTGAAGATTTCATTTGGTTTGATCATGTTGAGAAGTAGTAAACTGACATGCACAGTTAGCGCACGCTAAGCTATGTAGATTAACGTGCGCTATCGAGCATGAGTTTACGTATGCTACGTTTGGTACGTAACGTACGTTAGGCCATCAGACGAGTCAGTCGGCTGATCAGTGAAGTACTGACCATGCATAGTTAGCGTACGCTAGGCTTTGTTGTTTGCGTGCGCTATCGAGCAGACTTAACACACGCTACACAGAGTACTTAGCATGCGCTAAGAAGTTCAGGCAGATTACATTTTATGAGCTTTTGGCCGTAAATCGAATTGTTAGACATTCGTAGGACGTGAGATAAATTCTATATTATTACTTTTGTTAAGGTTCGAGCTTGTTACGTGATTGATAGAGGGGGGCGACCTTCGAGTGTTCGTTTTCGTGGAAGTATTGTTCTTGTCTTCAAATCGAGGCAAGTACCTTATTTGTTTTATGTATTGAAGTTATACATATTGTCGTGCATGTATGTCGTTGTTGTATGTCCACCTCGTGTTGGTCCGACGGGATCATCGGGGGATCTATGCTAGCGTGCGCTGGATCATCGGACGGGTTTTTCCACCACGGGTTGGTCTGACGGGATCATCGTGGGTTCTAGGCAGTGAACGCTGGATCGTCGGAATTACCATGTGTATGTTATGATATCTTGTTGTGATTATCAGTTGTGTATGTCATTTATGAGTTTCTCGTAGGAGAAGACTCGTTGGTATTTTTGTCGTTTACGTTATTATTCTTCGTGAGATATGAATAATATGTTGTGGTACTTGTACTAGAATCGTTGTGCTAACCCCTTCGGGGGTGAACATTTTGTTTATGTTCAGGATCCAGGAGAGCGGGAAAACAACCACTGGAACTGCATGACGACGAGGGTGCAGAGTGATGTTCCGACCGGGTTTATTTGACTGTTGTTTGTTGGTTATTTCAATAAGTACTCGAGTACGTTATCGTTTATGATGAATTTGAATTTGATGATGTACTAATAAGTTTCTGTTTAACAATTGTATTTTCAGTATTTGGTCAAAATTGTTGTATCTTAATTCCGTTACTTCCATTCATTTGTACCTATTAATGTATGTTCAATTCTTCAGCCTTGTAAATCCTTATGTAAAGGATTTACGGCGCTGTAATATTCCTGAATATATCGGGGGTGTTACAGAATATGGTATCGGAGCTACGATTATGGATATCTTGGTCGTTGGGTTAAAATAGGGGTCATTTATGTCTTTTGAGGTAACCGGCCGCGAATAACATCACTGTACTGCCTACGTCTTCGTGCGGGCGGTGTTTGTAAGTTCCTAAACTCTATCTCGTCCTTTGCATGTTATATTTCCTTGTACTTGAGCATTCGAACGATATTGTTTCCTGTATATTGAGTATTTATGCTTACAGTATGTTGAGAGGCGGACGTGGACGTGGTCGCGGCCGCGGACGCGGACGAAGGAATGCTGAAAGGGAACCATCGCCTTCTAATCTGGCCAGTCATAGCTCAAACGAGCCACAGAGATCTATCAATAACGAACCGGAACCTGCTATACCAGAAATCCTTCATCAGGTGGTGAACCAGATGACTCAGTTCGCCCAAGTCGTGGACCGAATGCAAGTGGCGGTGGGACTACAGCAGGGAGAGAGACATCAAGGGATCCTGGACATGGGAAATCGAGGTGACCGTGGCTGCAAGAGGTAGCGAAGATCCAACCACCCAAATTTGACGGCATTTCTGAGCCTCCCACCTGGGACCATTGGTTGAAGGAACTGGAGAAAATCTTTACCGGAATTAACTGCCCAGATGACCGGAGAGCCTCTATCGCTCAATATTTTCTGATACGGGAAGCGTCCGAATGGTGGGAAGCCATCCGGCCTGTAGACCATGATGCTGATTGGACAGAGTTTAAATTGATGATGGAAGCTCAATACTGCCCTCGTCCTGTGAGGGAAGCCAAAGTTCGGGAGTTTTTCTCCGCTCAGCCTTCAGATGTGCCAGTATCTCAGGCAATTAAGACGTTTAACCAACAGCTGGCATTTGTTCGACATCTGGTCAGAACAAATGCAGAAATGATGATCCATTTTGATATAAGGATGAAACCAGAAATCCAGAGGTACATGTCCGGTTTTGAATGTACCACACTCCGTCAATACCAGGATAAGGCGTTGGCGTATGAGATCAAGGAAGCAGCTATGGAGAAATTTACGGAATCCAAGAAGCAGAAAGTCTCTGGTACTTTTACAGAGCACAAGAACAATGGGCCCCGCAAGGCCCAGTCATCCTTTCACTCTTTTAAGAAACCTCCGCACCCAGTTAGGAGCGGAAAGAACTTCGGAGCAACATCAACTATGACTGATGTTATCAGGAATTGCTTTAACTGCGCCCAGACGGGGCACTATCGACGGAATTGCCCCCTACCTGCCGTGACTTGTTTTGATTGTGGTCGAGAGGGACATCGTGCGGTGTTCTGTGAAGAGGCCGCAAAGTCTTTTAGAGCCCGTACACCACGGCCGATCGAGAAGGAAGCCGATATCAGCAGACACGGCAAAGTGTTCGGATGCCTCGGGAATTTTGGTTGCGGGCGAGGCGGAGGACAGTGGGACCGAAAGGGTACATCGAGTGCGGATATGTTCCCCACGTGCATGCGAGATGAGGAAAAGCAGAAGATCGGGATCTGCTTTGTCGCCAGTCTTGTCAAATCCTTTCCCAGCCAGTTAGCGTTTTATTCGATACAGGAGCTACGCATTCTTTTATATCCTTGTCTTGTGTAAATCGTTTGAAAATTTCTGGTTTTCATACTTGTGAACCTTATGTTGTTGGTTTACCGAGTGGAGAGAGGATTGTCGGGAACTTAGAAACCAGAAATTTCCCTTATCATTTGGAGGCAGAGAGTGGTTCTCAAATTTGATTTTAATAGAAATGCAAGGAGACGACCTGATACTCGGAGACGATTGGCTTAATCGATATGGAGCAATTGTAAACTACCGAAGGAGGAATATCTCGCTGATCGCTGACGATGGTTCCGAAATACTGTTTGAGGGATGGAAACCGGGAAGCTCAGGAAAGTTTATCAAGGCGATGAAAGCTGTCAAATTGTTGAAACAGAGCTGTACCGGATACTGGTGTTATGCAATGAAGAAAGAAGACGAAATTGTGGAACTTTCATCCATTCCTGTTGTGAACGAATTTCCAGATGTATTTCCTAACGAGTTACCTGGACTACCTCCACGAAGGGATGTAGAATTCACCATTGAGCTGGAACCCGGAGCTACACCAATTTCTAAGGCGCCATATCGTATGGCACCTACTGAGATGTATGAACTGAAAAAGCACCTCGAGGAGTTACTGGACAAAGGCTATATTCAGCCAAGCGTTTCACCCTGGGGAGCGCCAGTTCTTTTTGTCCAAAAGAAGGATGGATCGCTTCAACTGTGTATTGACTATCGAGAGCTGAACAAGATGACGATTAAGAACAAGTATCCATTGCCACGGATTGATGATCTGTTTGACCAGTTGCAAGGGGCAACAATATTTTCTAAAATCGATCTGAGATCAGGGTATCATCAGCTGAGGATTAGGGAATATAATGTTCCGAAATCAGCATTCAGAACTCGCTACGGACACTATAAGTTTGTAGTGATGCCGTTTGGTCTCACTAATGCACCTGCTGTATTCATGCAGTTGATGAACCGAGTGTTCATCGAATATTTAGATAAATTTGTGGTCGTGTTCATTGATGACATTCTGGTGTACTCTAAGAACCCGTAAGAGCATGCACAGCATTTACGGATTGTATTAAAACTTTTAAGAAGCGAGCAACTGTACGCCAAACTCTCTAAGTGTGAATTCTGGCTAAAGGAAGTAATGTTCCTCGGTCATGTGGTATCAGCTGAAGGAGTCCGAGTAGATCCTCAGAAGATTGGAGCGGTTTTGGATTGGAAGCCTCCAAAGAACATGAAAGAAGTCTGAAGTTTCTTAGGACTTGCTGGGTATTATCGTCGGTTCGTGGAAGGGTTTTCCAAAATTTCTCGCCCACTTACTCGACTCCTACAGAAAACTCAAAAGTTTGATTGGAACGAATTATGTCAAATTAGCTTTGATGAATTGAAGAAGTGATTGACGACCGCGCCGATTTTAACACTTCCACAGGGGACTAGAGGATTCATAGTTTACAGCGATGCTTCGAACCAAGGACTCGGCTGCGTATTGATGCAGAATGACAAGGTGATCGCTTATGCGTCTCGACAGCTGAAACCTTATGAAGTGAATTACCCAACACATGATTTGGATCTAGCAGCAGTAGTTTTTGCTTTAAAGATCTAGAGGCATTATCTGTACGGGACTCACTGTCAGATCTTTACGGATCACAAGAGTCTCAAATACATCTTCAGTCAGAAAGAGTTGAACATGCGGGAAAGAAGATGGTTAGAACTGATTAAGGACTATGACTTGGAGATTTTGTATCATCCAGTCAAAGCGAATGTAGTGGCCGATGCACTCAGCCGCAAGCCTCTTTCTATTCAGATGTTGGAGATGCTGACCTCCCAACTTAGCCTTCAACGAGAGATGATTCGAGAAGGAATTGAAGTGTGGTTACAAAGAGTCCAAGGACAACTGTGCGTGATGGAAATAACTTCATCATTAACCGAAGAAATCAAATCTAGACAGGCAGATGATCCTCTGATGATTCGGTTACGTGATGAAGTGATCAAGGGAAAGGCCCTCGGATTCATAATTCAAGATGATGGAGTTTTGAGATTTCAGAACCGACTCTGCATTCCCGATGTCGATGTTCTGAAACAGACAATTATGAAGGAAGCTCACAGTTCGCCCTATTCTATCCACCCAGGCACCAGTAAGATGTATAACGACTTGAAGCATAATTTATGGTGGGGAAACATGAAGAAAGATGTAGCGGACTATGTTTCGAAATGCTTGACTTGTCAGCAGGTTAAGATCGAGCATCAACGGCCTGCCGGAATGTTGAAGCCACTCCCGATTCCTGAATGGAAGTGGGAGGACATATCGATGGACTTTATCACTAGTATGCCAAGAACCAGGACAATAATGAACATGATTTGGGTGATAGTTGATCGTTTAACCAAATCAGCTCGTTTTCTAGGCATTAAGGACACATGGGGACCAGAGAGGTTGGCATGAGTATTTATTTCGGAGATAGTTCGATTGCATGGTACGCCGAAGACCATTGTTTCTGATTGAGACGGCCGTTTTGTGTCTCACTTTTGGAAAGCAGTTCATAAGGCCTTGATAACCGAATTGAACTTCAGCACAGCTTATCACCCACAGACTGATGGACAATCCGATAGGACTATTCAAATGGTGGAAGATATGCTGAGGGCTTGTGCCTTAGATTGGTCAATTGATTGGGAAGTTCATCTACCGTTGATTGAATTTACCTACAATAATAGTTGGCATGCTTCCATTAAGATGGCACCATTTGAGGCATTATACGGGAGGAGATTTAGATCGCCCCTATGTTGGGACGATTCATCAGACTTGGTCGGGACCGAACCAGAGTTGATCATACAGACTCGAGAGAAGATAGCCTTGATTCGTGAAAGGCTGTTGACCGCCCAGAGTCGCCAGAAATCTTACGCAGACGTACGTCGTCGCCCTTTGGAGTTCAGTACTGGAGACCACGTACTTTTAAAGGTTTCTCCTACTCGGGGAATCTTCCGTTTTGGAAGAAGGGGAAAGCTGAGTCCGAGATATATCGGACCGTTTGAGATCCTTGAGAGAGTTGGAGAGTTGGCATACAGATTGGCATTGCTGCCGTCGTTGAGCCATGTTCATAACGTATTCCACGTATCCCAGTTACGGAGATATATACCGGACCCTAGTCATGTCAATGATTTCGGGGAGATCGAGGTCGCTCAGGATGGGACGTTTGAAGAAAGACCGGTCAAGATACTCGAGAGTCGAGTGAAACAGTTGAGGAACAAACCAATCGCTTTGGTCAAAGTTCAGTGGTCACGTCATGGAGTGGAAGAAGCCACATGGGAAACGGAAAATAGTATGAAATCCAGATATCCAGAGTTATTTTCGTCTTGAGTTTCGGGACGAAACTCTTTTTTAGTAGGAGAGTATGTAATATCCGGATTTATTATTGCGTATCTCATCTATATTCGAACCCTGTATCATTCGGATTTATGATCTCGATAATTAGAGTATGTTATTTCTCGCATTGGTATCTTTGTACATAAGTATATCTTCATGCAAATTTTCTCATGCAAACTCGTGATAGCGTACGCTAAGAGGGTAACTTAACGCACGCTATCGGCTACTACTAGCGCACGCTATGAATGTAGGACTTGCGGGCGCTAGGTAATCAATTATTGAGCTAGGCGGCTAACACATGCGCTAGCCGGACGTAGGACCGAATAAGATTCCCGCGGATGAACCTAGACAGTTTTGGAGTCAACTCTTATTAGCTCGCGCTAAGGATGTATAGGTAGCGTGCGCTAATCTGCTTTTGTACAGAAAGTTTATATATGGGCCAGCACTCCATTTTGTTCTCATTTCCTTTCTTTCGTTTTTGAGAGACCATAGGGCATATCATCTTCCTTAGACACACTTATAACACATCCACTTGATCATTGGACATTGGATACTTCTTGTTATTGATCATTGAAGAGAAGTAGCACCTTGGAGTGACATATAACCAGTCGGAGTCAGATTCTACCTTTGGTATGTTGATTTCGTCATATTAAGGTATGTTGATTCTATCTCCAACTCTAGATTCGTGTTATGGAGAATAAGATGATCATGCTAGCAAAATAATGAGTTTCTTGGGTGAATTATCCAAACCACGTCATGCTTGGAATATTGAGATGATTATGCCTTAAGTACCTTGATTATGAACATCATGATTCGAATCTTATTACAATGAACAAGCACAGGAAGCTTCTATCATTGGTAATCCGAATCTAGTAGGTGTTTTCATAGCAATCATGCACTTGACTTTAACATCATTATTGTTAGACGAATCTAAAAGATTGATCATGGAAGGATTTATCTTGTAAAGATGGAATGTTAATCAAACTACAGAATGATAGTTTTTTATTGATATAAAGGTGTTGATATCGACCATTAAGCCTTCCGAATTATCGCATGAAGAATTGTAATCGAAATGGAATATGGTTTCATAATAGTATACATATTCTTGAATCCGAAGTTGTTGTTATCCGTAAGATCATTCATAACCGTATGAACATGATATTCATGGAGGTAACATGAATTAACACTGAAGATTTCATTTGGTTTGATCATGTTGAGAAGTAGTAAACTGACATGCACAGTTAGCGCACGCTAAGCTATGTAGATTAACGTGCGCTATCGAGCATGAGTTAACGTATGCTACGTTTGGTACGTAACATACATTAGGCCATCAGACGAGTCAGTCGGATGATTAGTGAAGTACTGACCATGCATAGTTAGCGTACGCTAGGCTTTGTTGTTTGCATGCGCTATCGAGCAGACTTAACACACGCTACACAGAGTACTTAGCGTGCGCTAAGAAGTTCAGGCAGATTACATTTTATGAGCTTTTGGCCGTAAATCGAATTGTTAGACATTCGTACGACGTGAGATAAATTCTATATTATTTCTTTTGTTAAGGTTCGAGCTTGTTACGTGATTGATTGAGGGGGGCGACCTTCGAGTGTTCGTTTTCGTGGAAGTATTGTTCTTGTCTTCGAATCGAGGCAAGTACCTTATTTGTTTTATGTATTGATGTTATATATATTATCGTGCATGTATGTCGTTGTTGTATGTCCACCTCGTGTTGGTCCGACGGGATCATCGGGGGATCTATGCTAGCGTGCGCTGGATCATCGGACGGGTTTTTCCACCACGGGTTGGTCTGACGGGATCATCGTGGGTTCTAGGCAGTGAACGCTGGATCGTCGGAATTACCATGTGTATGTTATGATATCTTGTTGTGATTATCAGTTGTGTATGTCATTTATGAGTTTCTCGTAGGAGAAGAC
Organism: Orobanche coerulescens; assembly: GCA_033398695.1. NCBI lineage: Eukaryota > Viridiplantae > Streptophyta > Magnoliopsida > Lamiales > Orobanchaceae > Orobanche > Orobanche coerulescens. Next base: position 39,142,098 of record CM065810.1, read on the forward strand.
TCGCTGGTATTTTTGTCGTTTACGTTATTATTCTTCGTGAGATATGAATAATATGTTGTGGTACTTGTACTAGCATCGTTGTGCTAACCCCTTCGGGGGTGAACATTTTGTTTATGTTCAGGATTCAGGAGAGCGGGAAAACAACCACTGGAGCTGCATGACGAGGGTGCGAGTGATGTTCGTAGGGTTTATTTGACTGTTGTTTGTTGGTTATTTCAATAAGTACTCGAGTACGTAGTCGTTTATGATGAATTTGAATTTGGTGATGTATTAATAAGTTTCTGTTTAACAATTGTATTTTCAGTATTTGGTCAAAACTGTTGTATCTTAATGTATGTTCAATTCTTCAGCCTTGTAAATCCTTATGTAAAGGATTTACGGCGCTGTAATATTCCTGAATATATCGGGGGTGTTACAAATCCAACAGATCAAATGTACCTGCATTGTCATCCTCCGCCACAAAACTAGTTGCATAATATCGACTAAGGTCATCTCTTTAACTGACGTTACTACCACCCCTATTTCTTGCTATATTATAGAGTTGTTGAAATGGGTTAGTGGAAATTCTCTCGAAGGTTGAGATTCAGACATACCTTGATTGTCGGCTGGCCCGACTCCAGTAGAAGGTTGGAAGTTGAGTTGACTTTGCGACTTTTGTTCTCCGTGGATCGAGGCATGGTTATTCTCAAAATGCCTTCTAAAATTTCCATATCCATCTCCGGCTTTATACGAATACTCTTTCTTGCAGTAGTTGCAAAATACCTTCATCGAACCATCCGATATTTTTCCTTTTTTAAAGTGTTTTGAAAAAAGTTCGAATACCGGTTTCTTTTCTGCAACAGGGGCAGGCTTCTTTCTCGCTTTAGTTTTCTTGCTTCCTCTTCCTTTCACAATTTCTTCCTCCTCGGATGATAACTCTCCAACATAAGGAGGTTTTTCAGCTTGGCTTGCCGCAGGACGCTTCGAATTTGATTTTTGCGTCGGAGTTGGTACGCCATGAAGAGTGCGCTCGAACGTTGCACATGTTTGATTTAACATAGTTTCATCGATTTCATGGTCCATTTCTTCGTCAATGTTTTGCAGTTGTTGACGATTCGGGATACGTCAAAATCCCCGGGGGTCAACTTCTTCTTCACTGGTAGTTGTTGTACTACCGTAATAGATACTTTCATGTATAGCTTCATATTCAGGTTCTTGACTTTCATTTTCAAAATCGGGTGGAGTTTGGTTTTGGAGCTCCCGAATAATTATCCCAGATGGTTTCTTCGATTTGCCCCAAAGAGCCATTCGCTCGAACTTGGACATTTTGGATTTTTGGGAGACGTAGAGTGCGAACTCGACCTAATGATTAAATGCAAAAAAAAAGAGATTAACTAGTATAGCAATTAGCAATGAGAGTTTGAGAGATAGATTAAAATGAAGGTGTGAAAAAAATGTGTTGGGTTCAGAAGTATTTATAGATAGGATTTTTTTTAAATCTGAATTCTAGCCGTTAGACCCGCCGGGTCCAACGGCCATAATTTCAAAATTTTAATTTTTTTTTTCAATTTCGCCGGATCGATGGGCCGAACCCGGCGGGTCGCCGGGTTGGAAAATGTAAGACCTGGACCCCACCCGTGTATACCACGGGTCGACGGGTTGATCAGGTCTGGGTCCTACACGGGTCAGCCGGGTCCGGGTCAACGAGTCGACCAGCCGGGTTGGGTTTTTTTGGACACCGCTAACTCCATGTGCAATAATTTAGTCACTCGTCTTTACAGAATGAATGTTCCTTCAATAGCTGGGTGTCACTGTCGCCAACTAGTACCTCTGTTTTTTGGGGGAACGGTTGGAACCTTAAGACAATGTTCGGGATGAAATCATTAATTTTGAATTGGGCCGACTAAGCGTGATCCAAATGGGAGATAATGAGGCGAACAAGTCATATTAGAAAACTTACGGGTAAAGTCGAGCCTCTTGAGAGTACTCGGGACGACAGGGATGATCCCCGGTGTGCGTGCGGAAAAAAAAAACATAAAAACTAGTACCTCTGTTTCTTAAATTTTTGGGTTACAGTGTTGAAGAACTCACAAGGTGCTTTTATGTTTATTATTTTCTTTTATGTATCTGCTGATTCTTCAATTTTCTATGACACTATCATCATATTATTGTGTTTTAATTGACCATGTGTAAGTATATATCTCAAATTTTTGGCAGTGTTGAATCATTTACACTTGATTTTAAAGGGAAAGAATGGAAGGGCGTTCTTAAAGAGTGGTTAATTTTGTTCAGATTGTTGCCCAATCCTAGGGCTTTCTATGAAGGTCAGATTTTGAGAGATGTTCTACTGAACAGGTTGGTTATATAATTGGCTGCAATTGCTGGATTGGTAGTGTTTTATATATCTTTGTCTTCACGTTTTTGGTTAAGGACACAATAAGCATCACCAAGTTTGTCACATTACTTTTATCTTACTTTTTTGTGTTTGAATCTTTTCTTATTGGTGCTGTAGGCTTCTTGATCAAAATGATGCTGATTTTTTTTTTTTTTATAAGAAGTAGAAAGTTTGAACATTTTACACTGAAACGACAGGCAAGCGGGCAACAAGCTGCGCCGCTAGCCCTTTTTGAATAGTTCTTGAATGCTTGTTGAACTGGAAGGAAGACTTCTTACTTCCATACAGCAAGAATCTAAAAAATTTAATGAATGTAAAAGATTTGCGGGATAAACTTGCCAGGTGGAGCTTATCCAGAACCTTGATGAATTCTGTTGATGAGCGAGATAAAGCTTCCATTGTGCCTATAGGGGTACGGATAAAGTTAGAAGTTTGAAAATGCTTGGTACCCAGAAGGTAACTGCAGTATGTGGCATGCTCTTAACTCTATCTGTGTATTGTTTTTTTTTTTTTATATATATAATATAAATCTCAATGAGGTGCTTTCACCTTTTCAGAATGCAAGTGTACATCATCGAAAGGCAGTTCTGGGATTTTTGGCTGAGCATGATCTTGATGAGCTTCCTCTTTTCTTCTGGTTAGTTAAGCTCTTACTTCCTGTCTCTCATAGTGGTGATGAAATCAGAAAAATTTTCTGGGCATCATCCAAAAGTCCTATCTTCGAGATTGACACATCTGATATTTTGATGCATTTTGCATCAAATACCATAGAAACTCTATCTTGGAAGAAGAAACATGGTTTCTTGCACGTTGTTCAAGATATATTGGCAGTTTTTGATGAATCCCGCCTTAAGCCCTTTCTTAATCTACTGATAACATGTGTGGTCCTCATCACATCGAGCTGCACATCAGCTCTTGGCAGTCAAGATTCCGAAGTTCGAGACAATGATGAAGTGGAGAATAAGATCAAGGTAATAATTTCCAGTGATGTTATCTGCCTCTGTACCAGCTGATTATTTTGCTTAATTTCAGCCTTTCCCCCTTTTCTTTTCTTCAATTGTTTTTTTATTTATGTCAGGAATTATCTCATGCATGCTATTTTGTGGTGAGAAAGATATAAGTTGTTGAAACAATTGGCAGTATGTTTTCCTTCTTCTCTGATTTTGCAATCTATGATTGTACCTACCTGCATCTCTCGTACAATAAGTAAGTGATCCAGTCAACATGGTAATGAGATACCGGATTTAGCATTTTATGTCATTTAAAATTGCTGGAACAGAAGGCGATTTCCTCGATGACTCATGTCATGTCATGTCATGCCACCTCACTGTTATATTTGTAAAACTTTAGTGTTTTCCAAGTGTGACTGGTAATGATGCTTGAAATCCTGTATCGTTTGTGTAGGAAAGACAAATATTGAACTGTATCTTGCACGTTTACGAGTTAACTCTTATTAATTCTAATTATTTTAGTTAATTTCTAGTTTGGTACTTAAATTTTGCAATTACTTCCTGTGCAGTCGTATTCAAATATTTGAACTAGATATTGGCTGAACTATTTATTTTATGGTTTTCTTGGCATGGCTGAGTTTGTGCATCAGGTCCTCTGTGATTGGACTTAATATGAACTGACCTATTATTTATCCATTTGCAGGATAGGAAGCAAATCAGGGACTTGAGGTCCTTAAGCCTTAAGGTTATATATGTTGTTCTTGGTAAATACGATGATCATGATTTTGGAGATGCATTTTGGGACTGTTCTTTACATCAATAAAATCCTTGGTTGTTAGAATTAAGAAGGAATTGTTTAAGTAGTTTGCAGAAGGTTGGAAATGCAGAAGATATTTATATATTTAGAATTTTCAGTTCCCACTATACTCCCTCCGTCCCATGATCTTCTCCCATTTCCTTTTCATGTCCCATTACCTTTTTTGGCAAAAAAATTCCTAACAAAAAAAATATGGGCCACACCACCTAACACCCATTAATTTTCCTTTCTTAATCTCCGTGTCGAGAAGAAATGGGACAAGATTAATGGGACGAGTGTAACACCCCCAAAACCATCCGGGATATTACAGCGTCGTGGGTCCCACGCCGGAACCCACCAAGCTAAAAACCGTTTACAAAACCAATTCAAAAATGTTCAAAAAGCCAAAGAGGCTGATGACGGTAATATTTTGCAAATACTCAAATATTTTCAAAAACAAAGTTCTCAAATACCGTCATAAAATACCATTTGAAAATAAAAGGCGAAGTGCCAAATCTCGATAGTTCAAAATGTACGTTAAGCTACCACTTAAACGTACTGATAAAATAGTTTGGGAAAAAAAGTTTGACGAAAATAACTCAAGTTAGCAAAATACAAAAAAGCCCTTTTAAAATACACACACGAGTTGGTAAAAATACCAAAGAGCTATTTTGAGATATACACACGCAGCGGATAAAAACACAGTTTAAAATACACATTTGCAGCGGAAATAAATAACCGGAAAAGAAATACTCGATACTCAAAAAAATGCCACCGCCAGTATCACATCGGGAAGCTCATCCCTTCATGACCGCTACTAGCTCGATCTCCGAGTACCTAAAAATAAAGCCCACGACGGGGTCAGCCACAATACTCAATAAAGATATCGATCACATCATCATAAATAATTACATACCAATGTAATAATATTGTAAGAATACTACCAAAGTAATCTTACCGTCATACCTTACCAATCCAGAACAATCCATACTAAATCAATCCTTACCATAATCCACATTTCGCATCCTCGAATGACGAAATGAACTTAACAACAATTATCTGTATTGAATTTCAAAAAATACCAACAATCCTCAAAACATCATCATAACTCATAATCATGAAATAATTCATCCGTGCCAAATCCTGTCCATCGGATTACACAATCAAAACTCAACCTGGATAAACCAACAGTACACAACATATCTGTAGATCAACTACCATATGATAATGATAACAAATCCCGAACATCGACGCATACCCGAATGCTTATACGATCAATAACCAGATCAACCAAAACATCACTGAGAATATCATCGACATGATAACTCCAATACGACCAATAAAGGATCACGATAATTGAGAATACCATCAACAAGGTAAATCTCGAACGCAATCAATGAAGGATCAACAATAACCGAGAATACCATCAACAAGGTAAACTCCAAATGATCAACAAAGGACCAACCATAACCGAGAATACCACCAACAAGGTAAACTCCAAATGATCAACAATAATTGATCTCAAGAAATAACTCCGATTGCCGAACATACCCCTCGGGCGTATGAACAACCCGATCAAAATCGAACATACCCAACCATAAATGGAGGATGAACGACCAAACAATATGGCTCAAAGATGGACGTCATAGTACGCCCGATCCGGAAATGTGTCCGTGCACAAGCCACCCCGGGTATTGATCACATACACGTGTGGTCTTGTACCTAATTAGCCTCACGAACTACGTCTCGTGTGCACGGTTCAATGTGGAAATATCAACACATAACCATCATGTGCCCGGCTAAAAATCCTACACAATAACCAATCGGCACGCAGATATGACTCCAGATATGTCACGATGCAACATGACAACGAAACTCAAAGAAATACATATCCAATAAGGATCAAAAGACTCACCGAAGTGAACAACAGACTGACAATGAAAAGCCGACACGACTAATCAATATCCAAAACATCAATCCTGGGATCATCATTCCTAAATGAATGACCAACATGATCTACGATCTCAATACAATAGTCCTGGGATTAACATCCCTCAATGAATAACCGATACGAAACTCATTACACGAAACCTCAACATATACAACAACTCAACATACTAATTATCCACATGACTGAATAAATACTTAGATTACCTCAAAGCCGAGGACCATGTCCATCAACATCCCCCAATGAGACGATCAACACAACCATTAATACCAACAATAGTCCTGGGATCAACATCCCTCAACGAATAACCGGTACGAATATCAACGAAGCCTCAACATACAAAATATACAACAACTCAATATAATAATTATCTCATAACTGAACAATACATAAAATACCTCAAAGCCGAAGACAACATCCTTTCCACGAACAACATCCCTGAACGAATACACAGTTATACAAATAATCTCAAATAAGATACCATCCATTCATTACCAATAAACCTTTATCCCGATACTTATGTCATCACGATAACTATCCTCGATATCCGATATTCTATATCCTTGACCAAAAATAACTCACGTCTTCCCTGAACACAATTAAATCATATACCTTATGATTTAATACAACCAGAGCACGATATACAAACCATTATCCCGACAACTTACATTTCTAACAACATTGCTATACGAATTATAAATGAAATGAAAACGAAACCATTCATCAAATATTATGAACTGAACAAGTAGAAACTTGCCTCGATACCGATACCACGAAGCCGTTACTAAAATCCATTGCCTTTGTCTACGAGCTCCTTAGCCCCGACCAAAAGCAATCTACGAACTCTTTAGCCTCAACCGCAACTCAACGGTCATAATCCACGATCAAAACATATCAACCTATTGAAATAACCGATTAACACACATTCGATAAAAATCAATAACCGACATACTCAACCAACAAACTCAACGGTTCAACGAAACCTCGATCATATACATAATACCAAATAATCCAACTCAACAAATACGAACCCATATCCACGATACAAGCCGTAACTCGATGATCACAAATAACAATCAATAACCGATCAACAAGCACAACGGTTCTACAAAATCCCGAAAAAACACATATCCAAACAACCCAAACCAATCAAACACGAATTCAAAACCACAATACGATTCCAAAATCCGAAGATCATATTAATAATCAATTTAAACCAACAAGGGTCTAACATTACCGATTCCAAATTCAATCTTAAATACGGATACAAGTTTCCTCCTTGTAAATTCATAATATAAACCAATTACCGGTTATCATCATCAATCCGGACGATCCGATTAATTCAACATCATAGATAACCATATTCCAAAGGTTTCAAATAATTCCATTATCCGAATTGAACACTTGTTAAATACCTATGAATTCTCAAACTCAAAAGTGAATCATAAACTTATCAAATCCGAAATCATATTCGTATTCCTATACGAATATTGTACCAAAACACATAACTTAGTTCTAGATATGAATATTCCATATTCATATATAAAACACCAACACCTTAAAACGTATTCATCAAATCAATGATCAATTCATCTCGACATTAAGGATTTTATAACATATTCGATTCCAACTTCAACTCCAAATACGAAGACAAAACTCCTTCTTGTTCATACTTGTAAATTCGTAGAAAACAATTTATCGATTATTATCGTGAATAATCACATTCCAAATTATCCGAAATCCTTCCAAAATCATAACATGTAACTCAAGAGTTCTTCAAGAACACGAATTATCCAAATTCACGTTCATAATCCATAAAACAACATAACCCGGTGTTTTCTAACATCTAACCAACCCTTAATCATAATTCAAGGTGTATATAATCATGTTCTTCAACATATACTTCTCATAACATCATGAATCGCAACAAACGACCAAGAACATCGAGAATACTACGAGTCCATAATCATAACAACATAATCGAATCATTTGATCACCAATTCATTATCTTCCTTTAACAAAATTCCCATAATTACCAAGAATCATCACAACAATATCATTTCCATCACCATTCATACGAAAACGTGTAGAATTTTCCAAGTTCTACTCATTGAGACATTTCATCGAACACTTTGAAGGCATAGTCCAATTCAATCGATTATTCAAAGAAATACTCGATTTCGATCCACAAAACTTCAAGAACAACGAATAATCTCAAGAATACAACAAGATTCCATCAATAATCTGAGTTAAAACGAATCAAATCGGCCAAGACATCAAGAAACTTCAAAAATATCCAAAACCAAGTGTTTAGGTGTTCTTACCTTCGATCCGGGTGGAAGATGATGTTAATCCATGATTCCAACTTCCAAAACATATTGCTACATGATGTTCTTACTCAAATACATCGATCTATGGTGAAAAATCGCGGAAGGAACGAAGAAAAACGAAAAATGCCGGATGTGACTCGGTCCAGGCCTTATATAGGCCGAGACCTGCCGGCACGTTACGTACGTAACCGGCGGGTCCTTACGTACGTAGCCGGCGCGGCGAACCTCGCCCCGGTGCAGCCGGAACCCTTACGTGCGTAGGCGGTGGCTTACGTACGTAACTGGCCCTTACGGCCGTAACCGGCCACTGCCTTACGTACGTAATCGGCCAGTCCTAGCCATCCCTTCGAGTCACTGCCGACCGTGATCGGCCACCCCCACGAGTCACTGCCGACCATGCTCGGCCATTCCAACGAGTCACGACCGGCCATGCTCGGCCATCCAGGTCATCTCGGCCACGACTCGGCCAGCCACCCCGTAACGTACGTAACACTTAATCCGTTGCGTACGTAATACGTACGTTGACTTGCTACAGTATAATACTCATATTACGTACGTAATACACCCTGTATAACGTACGTAACTCCATCCGTTGACTCACCTGTCCACATCTGCGCCGAAAGCTGCCGACCACGGGCCCCACTGTCCGATTCCTCTTGTTACGTACGTTATGTACACTATATAACGTACGTAAGCTAACACATTTTACGTACGTAAGCTCCAAGGCTTAACGTACGTAATGGCTATTATACTTAGCCAAAAATCCAACTGTTCCTGTTCGACGTCTCGACGTACCAAATACAAACATACGGCATACTGAATACACATACTGAATCCAAAAATATTCTCATACGGTATACCTGATATCCAAATCAGTTCAACCTCATACAACATATCCTGAATATATCTGTCAATCCAAAAACGATAATCACACTAGTATAACTGTCTCGGTTCTCAATTTATTTTATCCATACTGTATAGATACCAAACTATACAGTATATCTCAGATAAAATAACGCGAAAAATTTATACTGAAAATCCGGGTATTACATACTACCCCCCTTAAAATAAGTTTCGTCCTCGAAACTTGCAACCAGTCACCAACAACAAATAAATCCAAAATTTCCAACTCATCACAAAAACAATCACGCGTCACCACAAGCGAATAACCAAACCAATATACTTACAGGTGCGTGAAGCCGATGATCTCCCGTGATACTAGCACACGACTCCCATACGAAGTCTCAACACAACCAACACACACCAATATCACAAATAGCAGTTTGAAAAGAATCTCGAAAATTTTGGAAACTCCAAAAATCGATTTGACTCAAAAGTCAGAAAACTCATTTTCAAAAATCACGCTACTCCCGTACCGGTAAAGCCACATAACACACACGTCTGGGTTTCACAAAACCCAAGCTCCGATACCATCTTCTGTAACACCCCCAAAACCATCCGGGATATTACAGCGCCGTGGGTCCCACGCCGGAACCCACCAGGCTAAAAACCATTTACAAAACCAATTCAAAAATGTTCAAAAATCCAAAGAGGCCGATGACGGTAATATTTTGCAAATACTCAAATATTTTCAAAAACAAAGTTCTCAAATACCGTCATAAAATACCATTTGAAAATAAAAGGCGAAGTGCCAAATCTCGATAGTTCAAAATGTACGTTAAGCTACCACTTAAACGTACTGATAAAATAGTTTGGGAAAAAGAGTTTGACGAAAATAACTCAAGTTAGGAAAATGCCAAAAAGCCCTTTTAAAATACACACACGAGTTGGTAAAAATACCAAAGAGCTATTTTGAGATATACACACGCAGCGGATAAAAACACAGTTTAAAATACACATTTGCAGCGGAAATAAATAACCGGAAAAGAAATACTCGATACTCCAAAACATGCCACCGCCAGTATCACATCGGGAAGCTCATCCCTTCATGACCGCTACTAGCTCGATCTCCGAGTACCTAAAAATAAAGCCCACGACGGGGTCAGCCACAATACTCAATAAAGATATCGATCACATCATCATAAATAATTACATACCAATGTAATAATATTGTAAGAATACTACCAAAGTAATCTTACCGTCATACCTTACCAATCCAGAACAATCCATACTAAATCAATCCTTACCATAATCCACATTTCGCATCCTCGAATGACGAAATGAACTTAACAACAATTATCTGTATTGAATTTCAAAAATACCAACAATCCTCAAAACATCATCATAACTCATAATCATGAAATAATTCATCCGTGCCAAATCCTGTCCATCGGATTACACAATCAAAACTCAACCTGGATAAACCAACAGTACACAACATATCTGTAGATCAACTACCATATGATAATGATAACAAATCCCGAACATCGACGTACAGTCCGAATGCTTATACGATCAATAACCAGATCAACCAAAACATCACTGAGAATATCATCGACATGATAACTCCAATACGACCAATAAAGGATCACGATAATTGAGAATACCATCAACAAGGTAAATCTCGAACGCAATCAATGAAGGATCAACAATAACCGAGAATACCATCAACAAGGTAAACTCCAAATGATCAACAAAGGACCAACCATAACCGAGAATACCACCAACAAGGTAAACTCCAAATGATCAACAATAATTGATCTCAAGAAATAACTCCGACTGTCGAACATACCCCTCAGGCGTATGAATAACCAGTCACAAACTGTCGAACATACCCAACCATAAATGGAGGATGAACGACCAAACAATATGGCTCAAAGATGGACGTCATAGTACGCCCGATCTAGAAATGTGTACGTGCACAAGCCACCCCGGGTATTGATCACATACACGTGTGGTCTTGTACCTAATTAGCCTCACAAACTACGTCTCGTGTGCACGGTTCAATGTGGAAATATCAACACATAACCATCATGTGCCTGGCTAAAAATCCTACACAATAACCAATCGGCACGCAGATATGACTCCAGATATGTCACGATGCAACATGACAACGAAACTCAAAGAAATACATATCCAATAAGGATCAAAAGACTCACCGAAGTGAACAACAGACTGACAATGAAAAGCCGACACGACTAATCAATATCCAAAACATCAATCCTGGGATCATCATCCCTAAATGAATGACCAACATGATCTACGATCTCAACAACAGTCCTGGGATTAACATCCCTCAATGAATAACCGATACGAAACTCATTACACGAAACCTCAACATATACAACAACTCAACATACTAATTATCCACATGACTGAATAAATACTTAGATTACCTCAAAGCCGAGGACCATGTCCATCAACATCCCCCAATGAGACGATCAACACAACCATTAATACCAACAATAGTCCTGGGATCAACATCCCTCAACGAATAACCGGTACGAATCTCAACGAAGCCTCAACATACAACATATACAACAACTCAATATAATAATTATCTCATAACTGAACAATACATAAAATACCTCAAAGCCGAAGACAACATCCTTTCCACGAACAACATCCCTGAACGAATACACAGTTATACAAATAATCTCAAATAAGATACCATCCATTCATTACCAATAAACCTTTATCCCGATACTTATGTCATCACGATAACTATCCTCGATATCCGATATTCTATATCCTTGACCAAAAATAACTCACGTCTTCCCTGAACACAATTAAATCATATACCTTATGATTTAATACAACCAGAGCACGATATACAAACCATTATCCCGACAACTTACATTTCTAACAACATTGCTATACGAATTATAAATGAAATGAAAACGAAACCATTCATCAAATATTATGAATCAACAAGTAGAAACTTGCCTCGATACCGATACCACGAAGCCGTTACTAAAATCCATTGCCTTTGTCTACGAGCTCCTTAGCCCCGACCAAAAGCAATCTACGAACTCTTTAGCCTCAACCGCAACTCAACGGTCATAATCCACGATCAAAACATATCAACCTATTGAAATAACCGATTAACACACATTCGATAAAAATCAATAACCGACATACTCAACCAACAAACTCAACGGTTCAACGAAACCTCGATCATATACATAATACCAAATAATCCAACTCAACAAATACGAACCCATATCCACGATACAAGCCGTAACTCGATGATCACAAATAACAATCAATAACCGATCAACAAGCACAACGGTTCTACAAAATCTCGATAAAACACATATCCAAACAACCCAAACCAATCAAACACGAATTCAAAACCACAATACGATTCCAAAATCCGAAGATCATATTAATAATCAATTTAAACCAACAAGGGTCTAACATTACCGATTCCAAATTCAATCTTAAATACGGATACAAGTTTCCTCCTTGTAAATTCATAATATAAACCAATTACCGGTTATCATCATCAATCCGGACGATCCGATTAATTAAACATCATAGATAACCATATTCCAAAGGTTTCAAATAATTCCATTATCCGAATTGAACACTTGTTAAATACCTATGAATTCTCAAACTCAAAAGTGAATCATAAACTTATCAAATCCGAAATCATATTCGTATTCCTATACGAATATTGTACCAAAACACATAACTTAGTTCTAGATATGAATATTCCATATTCATATATAAAACACCAACACCTTAAAACGTATTCATCAAATCAATGATCAATTCATCTCGACATTAAGGATTTTATAACATATTCGATTCCAACTTCAACTCCAAATACGAAGACAAAACTCCTTCTTGTTCATACTTGTAAATTCGTAGAAAACAATTTATCGATTATTATCGTGAATAATCACATTCCAAATTATCCGAAATCCTTCCAAAATCATAACATGTAACTCAAGAGTTCTTCAAGAACACGAATTATCCAAATTCACGTTCATAATCCATAAAACAACATAACCCGGTGTTTTCTAACATCTAAACAACCCTTAATCATAATTCAAGGTGTATGTAATCATGTTCTTCAACATATACTTCTCATAACATCATGAATCGCAACAAACCACCAAGAACATCGAGAATACTACGATTCCATAATCATAACAACATAATCGAATCATTTGATCACCAATTCATTATCTTCCTTTAACAAAATTCCCATAATTACCAAGAATCATCACAACAATATCATTTCCATCACCATTCATACGAAAACGTGTAGAATTTTCCAAGTTCTACTCATTGAGACATTTCATCGAACACTTTGAAGGCATAGTCCAATTCAATCGATTATTCAAAGAAATACTCGATTTCGATCCACAAAACTTCAAGAACAACGAATAATCTCAAGAATACAACAAGATTCCATCAATAATCTGAGTTAAAATGAATCAAATCGGCCAAGACATCAAGAAACTTCAAAAATATCCAAAACCTAGTGTTTAGGTGTTCTTACCTTCGATCCGGGTGGAAGATGATGTTAATCCATGATTCCAACTTCCAAAACATGTTGCTACATGATGTTCTTACTCAAATACATCGATCTATGGTGAAAAATCGCGGAAGGAACGAAGAAAAACGAAAAATGCCGGATGTGACTCGGTCCAGGCCTTATATATGCCGAGACCTGCCGGCACGTTGTAACACCCCCAATCCACTCAGGGATATTACACGCCGTAGACCCTCTCCTCGAGGATCAACCAGGCTGGTAACAACATTTAACATCTCGACAATGCCTTCAAGGCTACAATGACTCAGTAGACCGATTTGGTCTTTCCACAAATACATACAACTCAAATACAACTCATGCCCACGCAGGGGACAAAATACAACCACACCCGTACAACGGGAACAATATAGCAGCGGAAAATAAAATACACCTAGCCCAATACGACATCTTCGGATCCTCGTGTGATTTGTATCGTTCATCTTTCATCCTCCTTCGTGCCGACCCCGTGTCATGCTCCAAAACCCGAATGCAAAATAGACATCCACCCCGAATACTCGGGGTTAGCAAACTCCACCGTTTTGCTAGTGCAAATACAAAGTGCAAATACGAGCTATACAATTCACATTCCACGAATAACAATAACCGTGAATCCTCAAGATCCAAACAAAACGAAGAGTACTTCCCGAGGCAAGAGTTTGAGAAAACCTTTCAAAATCGGAATATCATAAATCAATGGAAATAATTTATAAAACGGTTTAGAACGCCATCGAGAGTTTTAATAGAAAACAATTTAGGATTATCAAATCCTACTTTTCAAAATCCAAAGACAAAGGGGTCACCGCCCAAAGTTTACTTTACAAAATGACATTAACCAAACCGTTGGGATTTTAGCCCCAAATCCGTAAACGACTTTTACAAAACCATTGGGATTTTAGCCCCAAATCTCAAAGAACTCACAGTACACAAGAACGACCACAAGGTTCGTCTCCCAACATCAAAATCCATAAATAAAGGATTTAAAACAAACAACAAAATACTCCAGTGCCATCCTAGCCAAGTAAGCCAAACGAACACTTACCTCTTACACACTTAGTCAATGCATGCAATCATGAAAACCGTTCAAAAGCACTCATTTCCGGAAATGCCAATAATCCAAATCACATTGTAAAATGCACCACAATTAACCGCGGACCCACAGCTTCGTGGATCCCTGCCGAGACCCCGTCGGATCTAACCCACAGTGGTTAAAAGCAAGCTCGCGGTTCCACAGCTTCGTGGAGCCCTACCGAGACCCCGTCGGATCTAACCCGTAGTGAGCATACACACACACACGTTACTCATGCAATACTAATATGCTAAGAATGTAAGTCCATTAAGAATACTCACTAGAGATGGCCATTAACTCGACACCATTACCAAACTCTTCAAAAATACAATGACAAGATTAAATACGGAATACACGATTCCATAACTTAAACAATAGGAGTATCATCATAAAATCCTTCAGCGTTCAAAATAACCAAATCATAATCAATTCTCAAAACACCGTTCACAAATCACACTCGTTTTGAAAGAAAGCCTTTAACGAGGCCAAACCGAAATCCTTTGAAACTTCATTTCAAATAACCAAACAAACACATCAAGACGACCACCGATCATCATATCCATAAAACGAGAAAAGTATGGGCAAGGTACTTGCCTCGAATAAGAACAACGCGGAGAATCGACCGAAGTAGGTTGGCCCGAACCGACTACGAACTCGCCGACTCCACCGAACGCCAACTCACGTTCATAAACTACGAAGGACAAATAATAACAATGAAATGAATTCCATAACACGACTCAAAGCCGTTGAATTCAAGGAACGAGTGACGAAAGTTCACGGATTTCCCCCAAACGGCTAAGAACACGATTCGTTCCACAAATCACGAAACGGAATTCCAAGTTGAAATATGGATATACAATACATAGAATGTGTTTAACAACATCATTTAACCACAATCGATCCATCAAAAACGGATGAAAAACGAGATCGAGAACAAATCCCCAAAAAGTCAACTCGAAGGAAATCAAGAATTATACTTCGATTCGACGAAGAACAATGGATTAAATGATGTTAAACACAAGAATACTATCAAGATTAATCATACCCATCATGAATTAATCAACAACACGGAACGAATCGGACAAAAATGCAAAAATCCCCAAATTCACGAAATTAGGGTTCTAAGGAAGATTACCTTGATTCGCTGGATCAAAGGTTGATAACGGACGATTGATTGATGTTATGAACTCAAGGACTTCATGGATTTGTTGTTAAACAACATGGCTTCGTCACCCATGAATCCCCACTCGCGGACGGAGAAGGAAGGAGGTGAAAAACGAAGTGAAATGTGACTGCTCAGCCACATTTATACTGGGCCAGCCTAGCGTGCGCTAGCCTTCCCGGACTAGCGTGCGCTATCGGCCGGTATCGGCCGAGTACCCTCGGCCAGGGCCCACACGACCCGGCATCACCGACCAAATTCTGCCGACCATGACTCGTCTCCTGACTCCCGCTAGCGTGCGCTACGGCCGGAAGCCTGCGCGCGCTAGCCGACCTGGCCCAAAGAGCCATCGGATCAATCGCCCGGCCAGTAACGTACGCTAGCCGGACGACAGCGTGCGCTACGCCTGCCGACTAGCGCGCGATACGCTCGGCTTAGCGTGCGCTACCTGCCGATCTGGCAGTCGAGAACCTCGAAACCCACCGCCTGTGCCCGGGCCGATAAGCGTCGTTAGGCGGCCCAGCGTCGCTTACACTGCCGGTTAGCGCAGCGCCTTCCGGCAAGATGGCGTGCGCTCGCCGGTTCTGCCGCACCCATCCGGCCGGTGCCCGCAATCGTCCGGCGATCCATAGCCGTCGGCGATCCGCAACTGCCGTCGAGCTCGACGACCGATTTCGCGCACGCAGGCGAACACGACGAAAAGTTCGCGGACAACATAAATGACTCGAAATAAAAACGTAATACCATAATTAGTCATACGCGACCAAGAAACGGGTCGAGACAACAATTACAGGTACAGATACCCATAACTTTTAAGAAATTACAAAATGGCCCAAAACGCCCGGAAATCACGATACATGATCGAATAACCAAACCGAAGTTCACAACACGTCTAACAATGTTAAACGGACTTACGGGAAACTCGAAACGGCAGTTTCAAACGAGATTCGCAAGAATCGAACTCAAGCGCGAAAAAGTCGCTAAAAAGCACGGAACTCAACAAAACGACACCGAAACGAACTCGGATGTCAAAAAGTGTAGAATTAATCATTCTCAGAATGACGAAACGGTCATGAGCGAGTCGTCAAAACGGACTCTGACCGAAAAAGAAATTTACCGAAAATCGAAAATTGCGGATATTACATTCTACCCTCCTTAAAAGAAGTTTCGTCCCGAAACTTAAAACAAGTAGGGAGAAGAAATATTCCGCCAGGAAAAACTCAACGAGATACACAAGAATGCGTAACTAACGCCCAACGGCGAAATGTTACAAACAACGCAAAGGAGTATACGGCGTGAAAACACGCTCCACGGCGACCAACACAACGTCGCCGTTAGGGATATAATAAAAACCAACAAGTGACCAGCGTCATCAAACGGATAATATAGCCAAGTCAATTATCCGACAATCACAAAACACAACGAACGAAAATCAATACGATTGACCAACCTAACGGTGCATTGATCAAAACGCGAGCCAAACGCTGAACAAACACGGAATCCCACCGCCTAAGGGCTGGAAGATCGAAAACGAAACTAATTTCCCGAACTGAAGGGAATTACGAAGGAGCCTGAATGTTCACCAATCACGGAACGAGATCAATAAAAACCGAACAATCAAACGGTCGAACCACAACGATCGAGACAACAAAATCGAAGAATCATGTTCGAATCACGAAGGATAATAAAATTCAAACAACGACTCCAAGGTTCACATCTCGACTCGAGACAATATATGATCCGGTGAAAACAACAGGATGTGCATTCCCATAAGATCCACAGGAAAGGGAATAGCAATTAAAAAGTCACAACGACAAACGAGTTATTCCGAAACAATACCACACTCGTTCGATAAACAAAAGCAAGGGGCAGGACAAGCTCAGAAATGTCAACGAACATAAATGAGTCGACAGAGTCGAAAACACAAGAGTTCCAAATCCGATCCACTTCGAATAAAAGAACTAATAGAACCAGATGATGTCACTCCCAAACAAGGTTCACAAGAATCGAATCAATCCAAAAAGTAACATCGATAACCAGATCGACCCACAACAAGATCACAGCTCGTTCGGACGATGAAATCGAAATACAGAACAAGTTCATAAAGTGCCAACGAACATGAGCGAATCGATAGACTGGAGAAAGAGAAAATACAGAAGTCAAAATAGTACGGGCATTACCTCCGACCTCGTCCACGAAATTCACAAAAACGGGAGCAAGGTAACAAGACATTAAACAATCGACGCATAACGGAACAATCACCGATGCACACGGTCATACCAAACCAAGCTCTAACAGCTCGCACATGCGCGACAACGCAGGAATCACTACGAGGCGATAATATTCAACACCAACATCCCGCCTCTCACAGGGGGCTAACACAACAAATGTGTGGAAAGCGACTCAACGCTCACACCGCCAATTCGGTCATACTCGGGAGAAAGTATCAAAATGACAACGCGAACATCACACATACATACCCAGCCCTCAAACGGGAATGGATAGGTTTTAAAAACGAAAACCTCATTTTGAAAATAATTTGAAGCCGATTGATCTTGAGTATCACCTTTCAAAAAAAAAAATACAAACGTGAAACATCGTTATCGAGACATTGGAGAACCATTTCGCATTTGATAAGAATGAAGATACTTTCTCTTAATGGAAACTTTCAAAATATTCGACCCTCGGGTCTAAATAAAAGTGTTTCTAAAACATTGAAAATATCTCAAAGCATTTTGGTCCTCGAGGTAGAAATTTTTTTGAAATATATTGTGGCACCTAGGATGTACCACAAGAAAATAACTCAT
The DNA here is from genome assembly GCA_033398695.1 of Orobanche coerulescens. Classification (NCBI taxonomy): domain Eukaryota; kingdom Viridiplantae; phylum Streptophyta; class Magnoliopsida; order Lamiales; family Orobanchaceae; genus Orobanche; species Orobanche coerulescens. Next base: position 39,160,977 of record CM065810.1, read on the forward strand.
TTGAAAAGTATGTCTCGAAATTTATTTTTCTAAGATACTCAAGGTTTTCAAAAATCCAATAGGCGTAATGCCCAAAACTCACACATACCGACGTTCACTAAAACAACTCCTAGCACACGCATCAAAAAGTTTAAAATCAAGACAATATATGTCTTTAAACGGAAATAAACGATAAAATACCACATTCAGAACAAAACCATTGATAAAATACTCTCCCGCACTGGCTAGTGAACAAGTCGAACGCGTATAAGCACAAAGCTTCCACAAGAGACTTGTAAAACGTGCAAATCGATTCGAAAATCATCAACAACGGAGAAAAACAACAATAAAAAGACATCACAAGCGACGACACTCCTCGTATAAATCAAATACGAAAGTCGACTAAATACATATCGTGAAATCAAAATTCACATAAGGATTCCACCACTTAACAAATAATCATAAAAATAGCTCGTGTCACACGAGGCACAACACAAAGAAGGGAGACTTACTTCCACAGGTCGCACGAAGATGATGATCGCCCCACGATACTAATCACGACCAACAAACTCAAATGACGCGTCGCGACACGACTCAGTCAGATAAAATCCGACGAAACAAGACTCAAACAACACGACTTGACCCGACAGCCTAGGTTTTCCTCAACCTAAGCTCCGATACCATTTATGTAACACCCCCAATCCACTCAGGATATTACACGCCGTAGACCCTCTCCTCGAGGATCTACCAGGCTGTTAACAACATTTAACATCTCGACAATGCCTTCAAGGCTACAATGACTCAGTAGACCGATTTGGTCTTTCCACAAATACATACAACTCAAATACAACTCATGCCCACGCAGGGGACAAAATACAACCACACCCGTACAACGGGAACAATATAGCAGCGGAAAATAAAATACAACTAGACCAATACGACATCTACGGATCCTCGTGTGATTAGTATCGTTCATCTTTCATCATCCTTCGTGCCGACCCTGTGTCATGCTCCAAAACCTGAATGCAAAAATAGACATCCACCCCGAATACTCTGGGGTTAGCAAAACTCCACCGTTTTGCTAGTGCAAATACAAAGTGCAAATACGAGCCATACAATTCACATTCCACGAATAACAATAACCAGGAATCCTCAAGATCCAAACAAAACGAAGAGTACTTCCCGAGGCAAGAGTTTGAGAAAACCTTTCAAAATCGGAATATCATAAATCAATGGAAATAATTTATAAAACGGTTTAGAACGCCATCGAGAGTTTTAATAGAAAACAATTTAGGATTATCAAATCCTACTTTTCAAAATCCAAAAGACAAAGGGGTCACCGCCCCAAAGTTTACTTTCTGAAAAATGACATTAACCAAACCGTTGGGATTTTAGCCCTAACTCCGTAAAACGACTTTTACAAAACCATTGGGATTTTAGCCCCAAATCTCAGCAACTCACAGTACACAAGAACGACCACAAGGTTCGTCTCCCAACATCAAAATCCACAAATAAAGGATTTAAAACAAACAACAAAATACTCCAGTGCCATCCTAGCCAAGTAAGCCAAACGAACACTTACCTCTTACACACTTAGTCAATGCATGCAATCATGAAAACCGTTCAAAAGCACTCATTTCCGGAAATGCCAATAATCCAAATCACATTGTAAAATGCACCACAATTAACCGCGGACCCACAGCTTCGTGGATCCCTGCCGAGACCCCGTCGGATCTAACCCACAGTGGTTAAAAGCAAGCTCGCGGTTCCACAGCTTCGTGGAGCCCTACCGAGACCCCGTCGGATCTAACCCGTAGTGAGCATACACACACACACACGTTACTCATGCAATACTAATATGCTAAGAATGCAAGTCCATTAAGAATACTCACTAGAGATGGCCATTAACTCGACACCATTACCAAACTCTTCAAAAATACAATGACAAGATTAAATACGGAATACACGATTCCATAACTTAAACAATAGGAGTATCATCATAAAATCCTTCAGCGTTCAAAATAACCAAATCATAATCAATTCTCAAAACACCGTTCACAAATCACACTCGTTTTGAAAGAAAGCCTTTAACGAGGCCAAACCGAAATCCTTTGAAACTTCATTTCAAATAACCAAACAAACACATCAAGACGACCACCGATCATCATATCCATAAAACGAGAAAAGTATGGGCAAGGTACTTGCCTCGAATAAGAACAACGCGGAGAATCGACCGAAGTAGGTTGGCCCGAACCGACTACGAACTCGCCGACTCCACCGAACGCCAACTCACGTTCATAAACTACGAAGGACAAATAATAACAATGAAATGAATTCCATAACACGACTCAAAGCCGTTGAATTCAAGGAACGAGTGACGAAAGTTCACGGATTTCCCCCAAAACGGCCAAGAACACGATTCGTTCCGTCAAATCACGAAAACGAAATTCCAAGTTGAAATATGGATATACAATCCATAGAATGTGTTTAACAACATCATTTAACCACAATCGATCCATCAAAAACGGATGAAAAACGAGATCGAGAACAAATCCCCAAAAAGTCAACTCGAAGGAAATCAAGAATTATACTTCGATTCGACGAAGAACAATGGATTAAATGATGTTAAACACAAGAATACTATCAAGATTAATCATACCCATCATGAATTAATCAACAACACGGAACGAATCGGACAAAAATGCAAAAATCCCCAAATTCACGAAATTAGGGTTCTAAGGAAGATTACCTTGATTCGCTGGATCAAAGGTTGATAACGGACGATTGATAGATGTTATGAACTCAAGGACTTCATGGATTTGTTGTTAAACAACATGGCTTCGTCACCCATGAATCCCCACTCGCGGACGGAGAAGGAAGGAGGTGAAAAACGAAGTGAAATGTGACTGCTCAGCCACATTTATACTGGGCCAGCCTAGCGTGCGCTAGCCTTCCCGGACTAGCGTGCGCTATCGGCCGGTATCGGCCGAGTACCCTCGGCCAGGGCCCACACGACCCGGCATCACCGACCAAATTCTGCCGACCATGACTCGTCTCCCGACTCCCGCTAGCGTGCGCTACGGCCGGAAGCCTGCGCGCGCTAGCCGACCTGTCCAGTAGCCACTAGACTGAACTGCCCGGCCAGGTAACGTACGCTAGCCGGCCGACAGCGTGCGCTACGCCTGCCGACTAGCGCGCGCTACGCTCGGCTTAGCGTGCGCTACCTGCCGATCCTGACCGAGTCCAGAACCTCAGAAACCCCACCGCCTGTGCCCGAGCGATAAGCGTCGTTAGGCGGCAGAAGCGTGCGCTACACCTGCCGGTTAGCGCGCGCAGCCTTCCGGCAGTAGCGTGCGCTACGCCGGTTCCTGCCGCACCTGTCCGGCCGGTGCCCGCAATCGTCCGGCCAGTCCCGCAACCGTCCGGCCAGTCCCGCAACCGTCAGGGCTCGACGACCCGATTTCCGAAAACGCACGGAACGAACACGACGAAAAGTTCGCGGACAACATAAACGACTCGAAATGAAAACGTAATACCATAATTAGTCATACGCGACCAAGAAACGGGTCGAGACAACAATTACAGGTACGGATACCCGTAACTTTTAAGAAATTACAAAATGGCCCAAAACGCCTGGAAATCACGATACATGATCGAATAACCAAACCGAAGTTCACAACACGTCTAACAAAGTTAAACGGACTTACGGGAAACTCGAAACGGTTGTTTGAAACGAGATTCGCAAGAATCGAACTCAAGCGCGGAAAAGTCGCTAAAAAGCACGGAACTCAACAAAACGACACCGAAACGAACTCGGATCTCAAAAAGTGTAGAATTAATCATTCTCAGAATGACGAAACGGTCATGAGCGAGTCGTCAAAACGGACTCTGACCGAAAAAGAAATTTACCGAAAATCGAAAATTGCGGATATTACACACGTTACGTACGTAACCGGCGGGTCCTTACGTACGTAGCCGGCCGCGGCCGACCCTACTGCCCAATTCTGTCGGAACCCTTACGTACGTAACCGGCAGCTGGCTTACGTACGTAACTGGCCCTTACGGCCGTAACCGGCCACTGCCTTACGTACGTAATCGGCCAGTCCTAGCCATCCCTGCGAGTCACTGCCGACCGTGATCGGCCACCCCCACGAGTCACTGCCGACCATGCTCGGCCATTCCAACGAGTCACGACCGGCCATGCTCGGCCATCCAGGTCATCTCGGCCACGACTGCGGCCACCCCGTAACGCACGTAACACTTAATGCATTGCGTCGCGTAATACGTTGACTTGCTTCATTATAATACTGTATTACGTAATACACCGTATAACGTCGTAACTCCATCCGCTGACTCACTGTCCACATCTGCGCCGAAAGCCGACCACGGCCCCACTGTCCGATTCTTCTTGTTACGTACGTTATGTACACTATATAACGTACGTAAGCTAACACATTTTACGTACGTAAGCTCCAAGGCTTAACGTACGTAATGGCTTTTATACTTAGCCAAAAATCCAACTGTTCCTGTTCGACGTCTCGACGTACCAAATACAAACATACGGCATACTGAATACACATACTGAATCCAAAAATATTCTCATACGGTATACCTGATATCCAAATTAGTTCAACCTCATACAACATATCCTGAATATATCTGTCAATCCAAAAACGATAATCACACTAGTATAACTGTCTCGGTTCTCAATTTATTTTATCCATACTGTATAGATACCAAACTATACAGTATATCTCAGATAAAATAACGCGAAAAATTTATACTGAAAATCCGGGTATTACAACGGGGGAGTAGTAGAATAGTGTCCATGTAGGTCGATAGCTGCTTTGTGATGCTCCATAGCTTGCTGAAGCTCTTGCTGTAGTTTCTATATTATATGTTTTGTACAGCTGCTACCAATTTCAGATCATGATATGGTTTTTGATTCTGCACATGAGTTATTTCTTACCTCTATCATATGATTATCCTGCCTTTTTTTCTGCATTTAGAACTTCTCTTTGAGGTTGGATTGGATTGGATTGTTGTGGATCTTTGACTAAAAGCAACACTGCTTTTAACATGTATTTGATGGTTTCAGGTCTGGGTTGATTTACTTCGGGAAATGGTGCTGAAGCTTCCAAAGGAAGCAAACCTTGATTCATATGGGGTCCTATGTAGTGATGATGCTGAACAAGATTCCTTCAGTAACATAGTACACTTACAGGTAAGTCCTCTTCTAGTTTTCTAGAAATTATCTTGATATTCAACTGAGAGCAATACTCATATGTGATCCGTGCTTTGTGTCATTTTCTTTAATGTTGATAACACTCATTTTTACACATATTTTTACACCGATTTTCCGGGTTTTAAGATCCTAAAATGTGTAGAACTATGTCGTTTATGCTCATATTGTGTTTATTGGACTCGATCACGCTTGGGTACGTTTTATGGATTTTATAGGTACTTTATGGACATAAATCAAGCAAGAACGAAGTCTCAAACCCCAATACATATCAAATAATGCGGAAACGAGAGATCGAGCCTTAAAAAGAGTCAAAATGGACCAACATGAGCTCAGCCGTGTCATTTGACACGGGCCGTGTCATTAGCCTGGTCGTGTCACACGGCCGGGTTTCACATCCAGGCAGATTAGCTTTTCTAGAGGAGTGCCGTGCCAAATTGACACGGTCGAGTTCCCTGTCCAGCGAGTTTCAGCTTTTCTAGAGCACAATGACACGGGCCGTGTCACTTTTCGGTGGAAAAATCACCTTTTGACATTTTTGCAAGATTTGAGCATGAAAAGTGATATTTTTAGCCTTATAGAAATGGATCTTGGGCAAGACTTGGGGATATTCAGCTTTTGAGAGAGTTTTGGAGAGATTGGAGAGAGAAAACAAACACAAGATTTGAGGGCTTTTACTCCCAAAAGAAGGAGATTTGAGGAAATTCTTGAAGAACACTTCAAAAACATTTGAAGGCTTCAACCGGGATCAATCAAGACACCTTACGAGTTTTATCTTCTTCATATCTTTTATCTTTTTTGTTGTTTTATTTAGCATGAACATGATGAATATGATGATTATTAATCTTTCTTTCATTACCATGTCCGGCTAAATGATCGGTCAAAAACTTATTCTAAAAATAGAAGTTTTTGAGTCGCTCGTAAATATATACGAGGTAGAAGTAGTTGTGGTAAGTTCTACCAAGGTCTTTTCTCTCGAGGATTGTTCAACAGGGCTTCGTATAATATTTTGTATAGATTGCAAGAAATAAATACTAATATATTCTAAAATATATTTTTTTGGTTTTTAAATTAACTAAATTAAAATGCACTATTTTTAATTTAAACTATTTTTAATAAGACTATTTTAATAAGACTATTTTTAGTAAGACTATTTTTAATACTATTATTTTTAATAAGACTATTTTTATACTAGACTATTTATAACTAGACTATTTTTAATACTCCTATTTTTAGTGAGACTATTTTTATACTAGACTATTTATATTAAGACTATTTTTAACTAGACTATTTATAACTAGACTATTTATATTAAGACTATTTATACTAGACTATTTTTAAACTAGACTATTTTTTACTAGTGAAAATGAATAAAATTAAAATGAGTTGGGAATATAAAATCTAGGGGATTACGGGTTCATTAAATTAGGTTTTTAATTAAGTATAGGAATTGATTTATACGGATATAAAAAAAACGAATGTTTATCGAGTAATCAACTTTTCACCTCATAACTTTCGTATTCAAAGGTGTCTTAACCACTTTCGCAATCTTAAGATGTTGATAACAAGATTAACACTTGATAGATTGAAAAGATATGTTTCCAATTCACTCAACAATCAATCAAGGAGATTTCATTAGTAGAAATAGGATATGATCAATCTCTATTTAAACCAATTAGTCCTGAAAATAGTGTAAATCAATCAAATACTCAATATATAACCTAATAGAAATCAACCTTCCTCTAGAAAGAAAGATTAACTACTCATTGGTTTATACAAACTAAAATTATAATAGAAATAATTGATATACATTATATATATATATACATAATATATATATATACATAATATATATATATATATATATAAACTTTTAATTACTAGAACTTAATGACAATAGATAAAACTTATTTGAATATGATGTATCAAAGTGCAAGAAACATACTTCAATATATAACTTCAAACTTGTTCAAAAGTTACAAGCTTACAAAAATTGAAAGTAAAACACTAAGTAAAATACTAAGTGCTTATTGATCAAGCACTTTTCAATTACAAACTAAATGAAAGAAAAACTTCAAACCAAAAATGAAATACAAACTAAAATTGAGAGTTTTTAAGGAAAATATCTTGCTAAAAGAAAGGAGTATTTCTTAGCAAGAAGATGAGATGATTTCTTCATGGGTGAAGGTGTCATTTTATAGGTGATTTTCAAGAATACAATTAATTATTTAATTCAAAATATCTATTGTAGTATCTTGATTAATTCTTTGTTCACACTTCACCCATGTCTTTGATTTTTCAGATTTTTGACCAAAAAAATATCTTGGGGTTGAGTTCACAAGATGGTCAAAAGTGGACTATTTTTGCATGGCATCTGCGTAAAAACGGTGCTGAAAAACGGCCCATTTTGTGCCGTATTATATAGCCGTATTAGGATGACTCGGTCTTGTCTGGAACACACGCAAGGACCCGGCGGAAAATATGCGCCGTGTTGTAAACGGTCGAGAGAAACGGTCCTATTTGCGCCGTGTGTTCCTCCGTGTTTTGTCACATTTTTTTCTTGGAAATTTCTGATTTTGATTTCGGTTTGGTTTTTCCGACCTTTTTGATATTTTATGCCAGTAACCTGCAGAATAAACATTATTAGCTCATGTTTTGATATTTCTTCAAAATAATTAAATTCTATCAAAATCAGTATGATTATGCCAGAAAAAGGTGATATTTTATATATGAATTTTAGATCAATTATGCACTAATCACTAAACTCGTTAGTTTCCGGGCATGGGAGTACATTGATTTGCTATGGTTTTGAGGGATTTATGATTATATATATATATCTAGTGTGATTTCTTTATCAAATACTTGGTTTTGATTCATGTTTAGACACTTGATCAATGTTTTTACGTGTTAAACTTAATTGCTCATAATTCGAGAGAAGAGGGCATTAATAGGTTTCGAGTATTTGACGTAGTAAATTACGAGATTGAGAAATCGGTGATGAACTATGATGATGTTTAATCTTATGAATATTTTGGAGTTAGATAATTTATAATAGACAGAGACGTTGTTATAGGTTGTTTAATCTACGTTTTAATGCATCTCGAGAGAGATTTTATGAGTAAAAATCCACATAGATCGAATAACATTCACATTATGAGGACGGGGCACCAACTCCCACCTCTTATTTTTAATTATAGCATTATATTCATCATCCATAGCCAATTTCCAATTCGGGTCACGAAGGGCCTCTATCGGATTACGGGGCAAAGGGGAACGCGAAACACAAGTGTTTAAGACGTGGTATTTTTTTATTAGGCTTTACAATACCCATTTGACTTCGGGTCACCATTCGGGATGGTTCGGGAGGAAGAAATTGAGCTGGTTGGCTGATCGGAAGTGGTGCAGGCGGGCTGACCGAAGGTGGACCAGGTGTTGCAGGCGGGCTGACCGAAGGTGGACCAGGTGGTGCAGGCGAGCTGACCAAAGGAGGACCAGTAGACTGGGCTGGTTCAGGTGGGCCGCCAGAATTAATTTGTGGGCCTGCTGGAGCGAAGGAAATAGTTGGATCAGCGCGTGGGCCTGCTGGATCGAAGGAAGGGGTCAGACTTGGGCCTGGGTCGGCTGGATGAATGTCTTCATTGGATTGGGCAGGCTGCTGGGCCGTGAGTGTAGGAGAACATGGCCTATTTTGCAAATGATGAATAATATATGGTGGTATATCATCATTCAAAAAATTATAAGAATTATGAGTAGGGTTATGGATGGTGGTAAATGGAAAAACCTGTTCATCAAAAATAACGTGACGACAAATGATTAATTTATTTGTGGATAAATCATAACACTTATATCCACGATGATGAGGTGGAAATCCCAAAAATACACACGGAGTAGAGCGGGGTTGCAATTTATTTATTGTAGTGGATGGAATGAGAGGATAACATAAACACCCAAAAACCCGGATATGAGAATAGGTTGGAATTTTGTTATAAAGTATTTGAAAGGGAGAAGAATTACCCAAAATTTTCGACGGGAGTATATTGAGAAGATACGTAGCCATATGTAACGCATGATGCCAAAACGAGGGAGGAACAGAAGCATGCACAAGAAGGGTACGAATGATATTATTTATGGTACGAATTTTACGTTCAGCTTTACCATTCTGAGATGATGTATGTGGGCACGAAAGGCGAAACGACATTCCATGGGTTTTACAAAACTCCCAAAAATGATTATTGTCAAATTCCCTCCCATTATCGCATTGTATGGTTTTGACCTGTCTCTCAAATTGGGTGAGAATATAATTTTTAAACACCAAAAACGTCTGAAAGACATCAGATTTCTTAGCTAGGGGGAACGTCCACAAATAATTTGTATAATCATCTAATAACAACAAATAATATTTGTGACCGATAGAGCTCAAAACAGGAGATGACCAAAGATCAGCATGAATAATATCAAAAGGAAAATTTGTGCATGAAGTAGAAGAGTAAAACGGCAATTTTATATGTTTTCCCAACACACAAGAACGACAAATATTCGGACTAGAAATACGAGGACAATCCACACTCTTATTGACTCGAAGAGTATTTAAAATAGAAACACCCGGATGACCCAAACGATCATGCCAAAGTGTAGACGACAAAGCAGCAAAAGGTGAGTGGGTAGCTTGATTGTTGATGGGAGAGACAGGATAAAGATCACCCGTACTGTCACACCGCATTATTGGTGTTCTCGTTTGAAAATCCTTCACAGAAAACCCAAATGGATCAAACTCAACTGTCACAGAATTATCAGTAGTAAATTTTCTAACAGATATGAGATTTTTGATATTGTTTGGAGCATGAAGGACATTTTTCAAAGACAATGAATGATTAGGAGTAGGGGTGGCATTTCGGAACCGAAAATCCAAAACCGAACCGAAAAACCCCGAAAAAATAACCGAAAAACCGAAACCGAAGAAGACCGAACCGAAAAACAAAAAAACAGAACCGAACCGAATTAATTTGGTTCGGTTCTCGGTTCGGGGTAGAGCGGAACCGAACCGGACCGAAATGGACCGAAGTCAAATTTCAACATACTAAAATGACCTTGTTTTTGTGATTTTGGTGTGTTTCGAATTTTAGTATAATTCGTTTTCCTTTTGTAAGACCCTCATGGGTCCAAGAAGAACCGATAATATGCTCATGAATTTGTGATTCAATTAATTTAAGTTGAGAGAATGAGCTACTGTGGTTTACGATTGTTATATATTTTGAGATATTTGGAAATTGCTATGCAACTCTACTTTTATCTTGAACATATATATATATATATAACTCTTGTTGGCTTGTTGTTATATATAACTTATTCTATTGCATATAATATTTAAATTTATATTGTGAAGAACCGAAAAAACATCAAACCAAATCGAAACCGAACCGAATATTTATAAAACCGATCTTAACCGAACCGAACTTCAAAAAGAACCGAACCAAACCGAAACCGAATATTTGGTTCAACTCTCGGTTTCGGTCAAAAACCGAACCGAATGGAACCGAGTCCACCCCTAATTAGGAGAATATAAATCCGAGTGACCGTAACCACGAATTGGAATTAACTGCCCATTACCAACAACAATAGCATTATGAATATTACTCGAATTAAAATAAGACGATAGAGTACCCGGTGAGGATGTCATATGGGAGGTAGCGCCGGTGTCCATGTACCACGATTGATTAGGTGGATTGAGTGTCATCGTGTGCATCGCAGATTCAATGTCCGTCGGGGTGTAAGAATCGGGCTGAACGGCGTAAGAAGCAACATGAGCTTGAGGTTGCTGCGGATGGGGCCCCAATATGCCAGATTGTGGGCGCGGGTGTTGGGCTGGTCGAGCCCAATTCTGAGTTGGATAAGGGCATGGAGGGGCAACCCATGAAGGAGGTGAAGGCGCCCAGGGCCACTGCTGCCAAGGTGGGTATGCGGCCCACTGCTGACCCGCATACGGTTGACCCGTAAACTGCTGCTGCTGTCCGCGGCCCCGAGCCCACCCACAGTTGTTTCGTCCGCCGCCGCCGTTCTGATTTCGTCCGCTGCCGCCGTTCTGATTGCGATTGCGGCCACCAGAATTCTTCCGAGTGTTGTAATTCTTACCACGATTCTGCCCCGACTGGTCAGAGTTGACTCCATCCGAGAAGTCAGAATGTTGGCCAGCGACCATGGCGGAATCAGATCCAATCGCGGCCTCTTTCGCCAGCCCATCTTCTTCCAAGGTAAGCATCGAACGGGCCTGGTAGAATGACGGTAATGGGTTGCTTTGCCGAATGAGAGTGCCAACGCCTCGATAGGCCGTGGTGAGGCCCGACACCAGTTGAAGAACCAGCCTGTTGGCCGAGACCGGTGCGCCGACGTTCTTGAGTTGATCCGCAAGGGTTTTGAGCCGCTGGCAATAAGCGGAGACATTGGGAAAATTCTCCATACGTACATGAGAGAATTCCTGTTCCAGAGTAACGGCCCGGGAATGCTTGTTGTCCTGGAAAAGATCACGTAAGCGGTTCCATGCTTCCATCGCCGTAGTATCCGGTTCAATAATAGTATTCAGAAGATCGTCCGATATGGTGGCATAGATCCACGAGAGGACTGCTGCGTCGAGGGTCGACCAGAGATCAGCAGCATCGCCGGACAAGGTTGTAGCGGGCTCCTTCCCTTTATCATCGGGAATGATATGGTGTAACACCTTGTGTGACCGGGCCGTGATTTTAAAAAGTTCCGCCCACGTAGAATATTGCACATTCTCCATCTCAAGGGTGACGGAGATATGGTTCCGAATATTGGAGACCGTAAGTGCAGGGTGAAAAGATGATGTGGAGGTCGACATAGTGGAGAGAGTGAAACAGAGAGGGAGAAGAAGAAGAGAGTGAGCGGCCAAGAGGTAGGGTGCAGCGGAAAAGGATCGAGAAAACCCTAATTTTTCTCCGATACCATGAAAGAAGATAATTCCTTGCCCTTTCTCATTAGTCTCGGTATCTCTTTATACAATGATACAACAGATCATTAGGCGAAATCATAGGAAACTAATTATGGTTAGGCTACAATCTAGGCATCTAATTATAACTAATTACAATCTTTATCTAATATATTTAACACATACGCATTTAGAACTTTTTGGAACCAATCCCGACTAAACTTAGTGATCAACGGAAACCGAGCCTTGGAATCTTTTTTCTAAACTCTTACAATTCTCCTTAATTCGGATATTTTAAATTGTTTTAATTTATTGTGATCATTTTATTTTATTTTATTAACCATCTGTTTTACCTTTCGATCGTCTAGATAAAACCGGAAACACTATAATCTAGTACTTAATACAATAAGAATATTTAGTCTCTGTGGAATACGACCTTGCTCGCCGCTTTCTACATATTCTCCGTACACTTGCAGATTGTTTAAAAATATAGCGAACAAATGTAGACACACAGGAGAGCGAGAGCACTCCCTCGTTTTAGCAACATTGTCAGTTCAGGGAATCTGTCGAATGTATGTTTTCGAAACTATCTTTTGGATATGTTGACTATAGTAGTTATTTCTGATATGTAGCATCACTAATCTTTGGGAAACTTACTAGGTCATCACATATGAAGTGTTTGTCCCATTGCTCTTCAGCATGCTGTTTGATGCACAAGATGGGAAGGATGGGCACATAAGAAGTTCGTGTATTAATTCCCTGTCATTGATATCTGGTTGCATGAACTGGAATCAGTACTACGCCTTGCTAGCCAAATGTTTTCTCTATTTTGCACTAAAATCAGATAAGGAAAAGCTTTTGTTGCGAGTTATCTGTGCCATTCTTCACCATTTCTATTTTGAGGAATCCTCTTTGACCCATGAAGCTACCATATCTGCTTCTGATGCACCTGATCCATTTGCCGTTGACATGAACTCTTCATCAACTCTGATTAGGATCACTGATCGCGGTGAACTCATACAGCAAAGTTTGCACAAAAATATTTTCCCCAAGATTCAGAAGTTGTTGGTCTCTGATTCTGTCAAGATCAATGTTAACATCAGCCTGGTTGCGCTGAAACTTCTAAAATTGCTACCCAGTGATATCATGGACTCTCAACTTCCAACTATTGTTCACCGCATTTCGAATTCTCTAAGATACCGCTTGGAAAGTGTACGTGAAGAGGCTAGGGCTGCGTGGTCTGCTTGCTTAAAGGAGTTAGGATTGGAGTATTTGCAGTTTATTGTCCATGTCTTGAAGGGAATACTAAAGAGAGGCTATGAAGTACACGTGCTAGGATACACGCTAAATTTCTTGCTGTCTCAATTTCTTAGAAGTCCCATCTGTGGAAAGTTGGATTATTGCTTAGGTGACCTCCTCTCTGTTGTAGAGAATGATATACTTGGGGGTGTTTCTGATGAGAAAGAGGTTAATAAGATTGCTTCTAAAATGAAAGAGACAAGAAAGAAGAAATCTTGTGAAACTCTAAAATTGATTGCCCAGAATGTCACTTTCAAAGCCCATGCTTTGAAACTTCTTTCCTCTGTTACAGTTTGTTGTGTCAAGATTTAACACCTTCCGACCGGCGATCGCCTCCGAGGCCGAGCGACCGACTTACAGGCCGAGCGACCGAGTCACTGCCGAGCGACCAAGGCAAGCCTGCCGATCGGCGACCAGGCGACCGAGCCTTAGCCCAGTGGACATGCTAGACTGGCCAACCGAAGGGCCCAGGGCGAATCCCGGTGCCGAGCGATCGACATCAAGGCGATCGCCTCTCAGTACTCGGCGACCGACCCTTGGCGATCGACCGTCTCTCGGCACCTGACGACCTACCCCTGACGACCTACCCTTGGCGACCTCCATCCACTGGCCGATGACGACCTCCGAAGACCATCCAGGGACGACCACCTCATGTCGATCACCACCGATGGCCATCCAAGTCGGCAAAGGCCGAGCCTCAAGATCGGCACCATGTGCGAAGGCCGGACAAGATCCGCGAATCCCGGCCATTGACCAAAGCCTGACAGATTCCCTCCACCACCGACAGCCGCCGAAAGCTTGTCGGTAGGGCCACATGTTGACTGGCTCCGGACACGTGATGGCTCCTTATTGGACCGCCCAAGCTGGGCCAGCCTCTTCCTTGGACGTTAGCCCGAAAGCCAGCATCTTATTTGGACTTTAGCCTGACACCAGAGATCGCCCCATTAAAGTATTGGTCGGCAGACGATCGGCGGAATATTAAAATGGCCGGCAGCGATCGGCAGCAAAAGGACAGACCCTACTGTCCCTATTTAAGCAAGGCAGCCTGCACTTGTATCTTCCCTTCAGTTTCCTTCTGCAACCTCACGATTCAAGCAATCAATACAGAAGCAAATTACTTGCACTTGGCAAACATCCAACTCTTGGCAACAGCTTTCTTTCGGTCTTACTTCTCCCGGCCTTTTCTCCTCGAGCGGATCACCGCGGACGAAGAGCACCTAGCTTCGCTCAAGAGCCGGATCAACGCAGTCTTTTTACACTCATTGTATTTAGATTTCTCTCATTAATACTTGTATCCACGAATATTTGTATTAATAACATCTCGCGAGAGCATTCAAGCCCGGGCCTAACAAACCCGGCAAATCTTGTTTTATTAACCATCTCTCGGAAGTGCTCCCGCATTTGTTTGTTGTCCGTCTCCAGCAGATTTAATCTTCGGATAGATATTTTGGGCAACAACAATTGGCGCTAGAGGAAGGGATCCAACCTCGATTTTTACACCTACCGTCCCGAAGAACACTCACTGTTCTCGGGCGGATATTTGAAGTGACACTCACCGCACTTCAAAAGAAATCCTTCATAAAACATGTCTTAGCCTCCGCGTCGAAGAAAGCGGCGGCCGGCTGCACCCCGTGCCGTCCCGGCCCGAGCGCGGCCCGGTGGTGGAAGGCGGCCGCCGGTCGAGGCGCTCGACCACGTCCGGGAAAGCGGCCCGAGCCTCTCGCTCGATCGGTTCGAACCAAGGAACAGATCGAAGGGCCCGCCGCCCTTCAGAGCGACGGATCGCTCTCGACGCGCCTCCTGCTACCGCCCCCGGTCTCTCGCCGAAGTTCAAGCGGAAGCTTAAGGCACTCTTGGCCGAACAAGTGCCAGGAGGCTCTCGCCCAAGAAGAGGCGCTCGGCGGCCGGGCACGTCTGTCTTGATCGCACAGCGGCGACCCGACACAGCGGCCGGGCGATCCGGCCCGGCTACGAGACGACGGAGTTGGTGTCCGTCACCAGAGCTCGGCCTACCCGGCTCCCACAAGGCGATCCAGCCGCTGGCTCCGCCGCAAAATTCCCGAGGTCGGCGGCGGGTCCGGAGATCGGTACACGATCGCCTCGGCCCCCGCTCCCAAAGCCGATCCGCAAGCAGCCGAGCCGCGGCGATCGCCGCAATGCAACGTCAGATCGACGACATGAAGGCGCTCCTGCAATCCGGGGCAGGCGCCGTGAGGACGATCGCCCCGCCGAGCGAGCCGCTCGCGATCGACATCGAGCTCGCCCCGGTGCGGACACGATCGCCCCTCCTAAGACACCCGTGTACCAAGGGCGATCGGACCCCCAGGCACACCTGCACAAGTTCAACATCTACATGACCGGGTGTGGGGCATCGGACGCGACCAGGTGCCGAATGTTCCCTCTGACACTAGACGACCTCGCCCACCGGTGGTACACCTCATTGCCACCTCGGTCCATAGGCTCCTTTAACGAGCTGGCGCACGTCTTCACGGAATACTTCGCCACTGTGGCCGCTCGGCCAAGGTCCCCATCGCATGTGGCGGGTCGTGCAAGGAGAACAGAGTCCGACTCGGACTACATCGACGGGGTTGACATGATCTTCCTCAACGGCGAGCCCGTAAGCGATGAGACCGCCTCTACGCCGTCCCAGAGGTTTTCGTGGCCTCTCGCCTATGTTCAGCATCTCACGAAGACCCCGCCGACGACCTACGCAGCCTCTTCCGGCTAGAGCCGCAGACTTCTGTCTGTGCAAAGGCTTCTTCGCCTAGAGTAGAACGATCGGCACCCGCGCGACGACCTCCAGCCTACCACCGATCGCTACTACCCACAGAGCCGAGGACTCGATCCCCGCCTACACCCATTCTAACATGAGTGACTAGCCGCCGCCCGATCGCCAAGTTCGACCTACGAATAAAGCGATCGGCCGCCGAGCGACGATCGCGCCTTCCGCCGGATCGCAACATCATCAGCAGCCGTGGGACACGATCGCCATCTACAATCCAAAGATATAACATGACGGACTAAGGCATAAGATCGCCTCCACCGCACATCATAAAGCCATGGCCCCGGCAATGGAACCGGCCGCTTGGTCATGCAAGGTCCTTTCGCCGAGATCGCCCGCCTTCGTTTAAATACGAGGCCGGCGTAGTCGGAGGGCCCTCCAACATTAATCGCTGGACTCATTCCACAACCCCGTCTCAACGCACACCGCCGAGGTCGGCCATCTCCATGGCCGGCCGAGGTGGAAGCAGAGCTAACAAGCCGCGGCGTGGAGTTGATTCATCCGACGCCGCCGCGCAAGGACTCCTCTAGACCGAGACCGCACGCCTTTCGTTGAAAAACAAGGCGAGGCGCACCTAACAGAGGACCCTCATAATAAAGTGAGTCACGAGGCACTCATTGTCTTTGTGCACTAAGACACGGTCATGGGGTCGGTCCATCGATCTCCGCGACCGTGCACGATTCCTCAAGCAAGCGAAACCACCAAGTTTCCGTGGGGATCGCCAATGTTGTTTTTTGCAGTACAAGACCGAAAGATAGCTAAGCCAATCGACCATGATAGCCCAAGTCCGAGTCCCAAGTCACTCGGCAAGGTCGCCCGTCCTCATGCAGACGCGATCACCAAGAAGAACCACCTCGCCCCATGTCTTCAACATAGGAGCAAGTCGGGGCAATTGTTGTGTCAAGATTTAACACCTTCCGACCGGCGATCGCCTCCGAGGCCGAGCGACCGACTTACGTGCCGAGCGACCGAGTCACCGCCGAGCGACCAAGGCAAGCCTGCCGATCGGCGACCAGCGACCGAGCCTTAGCCCAGTGGACATGCTAGGATCACAACCGAAGGGCCTGTGGCGAATCCCGGTGCCGAGCGATCGACATCAAGGCGATCGCCTCTCAGTACTCGGCGACCGACCCTTGGCGATCGACCGTCTCTCGGCACCTGACGACCTACCCCTGACGACCTACCCTTGGCGACCTCCATCCACTGGCCGATGACGACCTCCGAAGACCATCCAGGGACGACCACCTCATGTCGATCACCACCGATGGCCATCCAAGTCGGCAAAGGCCGAGCCTCAAGATCGGCACCATGTGCGAAGGCCGACAAGATCCGCGAATCCGGGCCATTGACCAAAGCCTGACAGATTCCCTCCACCAGCCGGACAGCCAAAGCTTGTCGGTAGGGCCACATGTTGATCGGCTCCGACACGTGATGGCTCCTTATCGACCGCCTGCCGGGCCGCCTCTTCCTCGACGTTAGCCCGAAAGCCATCTTATTTCGACTTTAGCCTCGATACGTGAGATCGCCCCATTAAAGTATTGGTCGACACGATCGGCGGAATATTAAAATGGCCGGCAGCGATCGGCAAAGAAAGGACAGACCCATTGTCCCTATTTAAGCAAGGCAGCCTGCACTTGTATCTTCCCTTCAGTTTCCTTCTGCAACCTCACGATTCAAGCAATCAATACAGAAGCAAATTACTTGCACTTGGCAAACATCCAACTCTTGGCAACAGCTTTCTTTCGGTCTTACTTCTCCCGGCCTTTTCTCCTCGAGCAGATCACCGGCGGGACGAAGAGCACCTAGCTTCGCTCAAGAGCCGGATCAACAGAGTCTTTTTACACTCATTGTATTTAGATTTCTCTCATTAATACTTGTATCCACGAATATTTGTATTAATAACATCTCGCGAGAGCATTCAAGCCCGGGCCTAACAAACCCGGCAAATCTTGTTTTATTAACCATCTCTCGGAAGTGCTCCCGCATTTGTTTGTTGTCCGTCTCCAGCAGTATTTAATCTTCGGATAGATATTTTGGGCAACAACACAGTTCATCTGCATAAGCCGCATCTCGTCCAGAAGCTGAAGGTAAAATTGGAGAACATGTTATGTCACATAGCTGCTGGCATTGAATGCAATCTATCGGTGGAACGGACTGAACTGTTTACATTTGCATATTGCCTCATTGAAGATGGAATTGGTGATGAATGTAATGAACATGGAAACGGTTCTATTTCCTGGGCAGATAATAGAGATGATGAGAGTGTCCAAACAGTTGCAACCAAGAGATTAGTGAATGTCGACCGACAATTTTCTCATATGATAACTGCATTTGCTCTTGGAATCTTGTGTAATTACTTGAAGAAACTGAAGCCTATCCCTGTGGATGATCAACTTATATCATCGCTTGACCCTTTTGTTAGTTTATTAGGTCAATGTTTGAGTTCCAAGTATGAAAACACTATAACAGCTGCATTTAGATGTTTTTCTTTGATAGTAAGTTTGCCGTTGCCATCACTTCAGTCACAAGCTGACAAGATAAAGAATTCCGTGCTGGTTATAGCACAAGGTTCAGTCAATGTTAACAGTTAGTTGGCGGAGTCATGTATGAAGCTGTTAACAACGCTTCTACGAAGCAAGAGAGTCACACTTTCAGCTGATCAATTGCACATGCTGATCCAGTTTCCATTGTTTGTTGATCTTGCTAAAAGCCCCACATTCATCGCCCTTTCACTGTTGAAGGCTATCATATACCGCAAGCTGGTTGTTCCCGAGTGTTATTTTGGCCCAAACGTGGCCCAGAATTATTTATCTCCTCTGGCCCATTAGTGCTGGCCCAGCCCGTGGCAGCCCTTTAATTAGGAGCCGTCCGATCCAGACTTAATATCTACTTTTAATCTGGACCGTCCGACTCCCCTTATATAATCCTAACCCTAAACCCTTCTCCCTCACTTCTCACTTCTCACCGCGCCGTCACCCTCCCTTTTCTCTCCTTTCCCGTGACCTTCCTTCCCTAGTCAACTCCACCCCCGCTGCGATTTTTTGCTCCCGATTCTCACTACCTCCTCTCCCCCGTGAGTGATTGAATATCAAATGGAATCCCGTGACCGATTCCATCCTTGTGAGTATATAAATCGCGGCTGGGGAAGGAGTTCTACACACCGAGAGAAAAAATCCGTCTTGTGCCTGGAGAATCCGAAGTGAAAAGAGTGATATTCTTCTTGTGATATCATTGAGGGTGACCGGGATTAGTTCCTGAGTTTTCTGAGGGTTTTTTCTGGGTTAGAAAGGTGCTACTGGCCGTGTGCCTTGGCGGTGGATCGGCGTTCGTCCTTCGTGGATCGGACATCTTGGTGTCAAATTGCATAGGGTTCGGAAGATCTGAGCCTACAGTCCACTTTCTCAAAGGGGGTTTCTTATCCCTTTATTTTCTTCCGTTTTTCCCGTATTATATATATATATATATATTATATATATATTTGTTATATATATTTATATATATATTCTGCAGATTGGTATTTATCTATATATATATATTATATATATATTATATATATATATTTGTTATATATATATATATATACTACTGATTCGTATTTTTTATCTATATATATATTATATATATATATTTGTTATATATATATCTATATATATATATATCTATACTGCAGATTCAGTTTTATACCATATACATATATATTATATATATATCTGTTATATATATAACTATATATACTGTATTCTTTATACTTGGTGTATTTCGTTCGGTAATACCTTTATCTCGGCTAACTTGAACGTATCATTGTGATTTTCAGATCGGTTCTGGACTATCGAATTCCCTGTTTTGGGGTCAGCTTGTTCTCGGGTTGATTTATATAATTATTGGTTATTATGGTTCATTAGTTGGCCTGTAATCCTTAATCCCTTTCGCTTTGAATATAATTGTAATAGTTATATTTGTTTAATCCGCTTGTATTAACGATCCTGTCATTAGCCATTGGTAGACCCGATACCCAACACCGAGATATATGATCCTGTGCAGATTTTTGCGGAGCTAATGGTGTAAAGTCATGATGAGCCTATCCGTAAGAAGTGTAGGCAAATCTTGCTTCAGTTTTTACTCGATTATCATCTTTCTCAGAAGCGCAAGCAACAACATCTAGACTTCTTACTAGCAAATT
This sequence comes from Orobanche coerulescens, assembly GCA_033398695.1. NCBI lineage: Eukaryota > Viridiplantae > Streptophyta > Magnoliopsida > Lamiales > Orobanchaceae > Orobanche > Orobanche coerulescens. Next base: position 39,181,399 of record CM065810.1, read on the forward strand.
TGAGGTGAAAATACTCAACTCTGAGAGATTGGTGTGCACGCGTGTGTTTTTCTGATATTTTTTGTATAATTATAATTTATTTGACCTACATCTCCTACAGTTACGAGCATTCCAGTGGGAGGGAATCTGTCTTAGAGATGCTCCATGATATTATATTAAAGTTTCCACGGAACGACGTGGATGCACAATCCCAAGCGATGTTTCTACATTTGGTCATCTGTTTGGCGAATGGTGACGAAAGAAAAGTGCGTTCCATGTCAGCTGCTGCAATAACGTGTCTCGTTGGGCATGTTAGCTCTCATTCACTTCACTTAATGGTTGAGCATAGCTTGTCCTGGTACCTTGGTGGAAAACCAAACCTATGGGGCTGCTGCAGCACAGGTAAGATCAGTAATCTTTTTTCAGTTCTCACTTTGTATCACTGTGGTTGTAAATCATTTGGGACCTCATGTGAGAATGTTGTCATTGTTCAAAAGTTTTCTCGAAAGCTAATCCTGATTCAATTCGTGTTCCGTGAGGGATCTTTCTTGTTGACATTGACCTACGACCTAAGCTTGATTTAGCTTCATCCCATTCTTCTAAGCATTCTTTTTCCATAAATATCGTAAGAGAAGAGAAATTCTTAATCAATGAAGCGTGAAAAGAATCAATAAGACGAAGAAATGTTAGAAGGAGCTAAGTTAATAGGTGCGGGAGCTGCAAGAAGGAATAATTTTCTAGTTCTGTCTTGTTGGTCGTTAACTACTGCATAATATTTTGTTGGAGAAAGAACATTCTAGATTAAAATAACAAGGGAGATGAGAATATGTTCTGGATTTAGTTTCATGTCTCATACTTGATGATTCATTATATAATATTTTTCTCACTATTCCTTGGCCATGTTTGCTACATATCATATGCATTTCTTTTGTTTTTGCTGCACAACTATCTCTGAAAATATTATATATCTCTTGTCTTGACAGGTTTTGGGTTTACTAGTGGAAGTTACTGGAAAGAGATTTCAATTGCACCTGATTAAAGTACTTCCAGCAATGAGAAACATTCTTCAATCTGCTGTCAATGTTGTTGGATCGAGTTGACAAGATTTATCAGATGATCCAGTTATTCCATTCTGGAAGGAGGCATATTAATCGTTGGTTGTGTTAGAGAAGATCCTAAGCCAATTTCACAGCATATTCCTTGATAGTGAGATTGTGGTACAACTTACTATTCTATCTAGTGGTGTACTTCCTGTGAAGCAGGGATTCTTCACATACCCCACGAACTGCGTAGGGGATACGTAGGGGTGCGGTGGTGCGGCGGGGGTGCGTACGGGGTGCGCCAGGTGGCGTATGTTGGAAATATCTATGCTAAATGGAGTTTGGCATGTTTCTTTTGTCCCACATTGGAAGAAGTAAGATACAAAAGGGAGTTTACAAGGTCTTTCTCTAGTTAGGCTCTCAAAGGCCTTAGTAGACTAGAGATGGGCCAAGTCCACACGCGCGCCGAGCCGGGCCGTGGACGCGAGACGCGAGGTTAGCGAAATTGGCGCGTTGTAGGCGCACTTTGCACTAAAGTTGGGCCTGAAAACCCTAGCCGCCAACAAAGAAAAAAAACCCTAGCCATTTTTTTTATGCATCCCTAGGATTCTGCATCTATAAATACAGCTCCATAGGAGCCGTATTAATCCATCCGAAAATCTGTATCTGCTGTCTCCTCTCTCTCGTGTTCTTTATTCTTTCTTTGAGTTTCCAAGTAGTCGCCTTTGCATTTATCGATCCTTCCGTTGCTGTTGGAACGATGATAAAGCTGCATCAAATCCTAGGGTTCTACGCTGAAGCTTACAGCCGTTGAAGCGCGTAAAAACCTTTAAGGACAGGAGTTTTTCTCCGTGCGGTTTTTCTTCAACTAAGAGATCCAAGAAACAGGTTGGTATTTTACAATTTTTTTTTGTTGTGCATTCAATTCGTCCCTCAACCGGACAGTCTGCTTCTCTACCCCTTTCTTACTATCGGATCTGATCGTGAAGGATCATCTCGATTTTGGTTGATAAACTCAGTAATATAATAATAATAAAATTATTTAGAAAAAGACTATTCTATTTTTTCTATCTTCCTTATTGTTTGTTTTTGAATAATTATATAATTCGGTATTAGTTTTCAATACTAATTACCGGATTATGTGTCCATGTAGTGAAATTTTCAACATTCTTAAAGGTTTTTATTTTTGTTAAATCGTGTTTAACAGTAACAGTCAAATGGACACTGAAATTTCATCTGCGAATTTCCGTCTGATGAACCAAGAGTTTGCCCGGCTTGACCGATTCAATGGACAGAACTATACCCGCTGGGCTGATAAGGTCAAGTTCATGCTTGCTGTGCTAAAACTTGGCTATGTCTTGGACCCAGAACTTGCACCAATTCCCGCTGATCCAATTCCCGAAGCGGGAAAGACTGTGGATCCAAAAGAGATTTCAGATCTGGAAAAGCTAAGGGCTCTGCGTAGAGAGTCTGAGGAACTGTGTGTTGGCCACATCAAGAATTCCTTGTCTGATCGCCTCTATGATTTGTACGCGTCGGTCACAGATCCACGAGAGCTTTGGAAAGCCTTGGAACTCAAGTACAAAGCACATGAGGAGGTACTAACAAGTATCTTGTGTCTAAGTATGTAGAGTTTCAAATGGTTGATGACAAACCCATAATGGAGCAAGTGCATGAACTCTAGGTTATGGTCAACAAAATGAATTCGCTTTCCATCCCTCTGCCGGAACTCTTCCAGGTTGGTGTGATTATCACAAAACTGCCACCCTCCTGGAAAGACTTCTCTAAGAGGATGATGCAAAAATCCGAGGACTACTCCCTGGACGATCTGTTGAAGCACCTCCGCATTGAGGAGGAGACTCGCAACAGGGACAAGCGTGGTAAAGTTGGATCGAGTGTGCATCAAGTGACAGCTGGGGGTTCTGGAAATAAGGGCAAATCTGGGGGACAAAACCGAAAGAATTTTGGGCCCAAGAAACCTAACTTCAAAAGGCCTGGTAATCAACAACAAAAGAATCCTATCTCAAAGCCTAAGAGGTCCGGAGCATGCCACGTCTGCGGAAAGACTGGTCATTATGCACGCGAGTGTAAAGATCGCAAATCTGGTCCCGTGGTACATGATGTCGAGGATGTTACTGTTGTGCGGCGATTTGGTCGCCATAATAGGCGATCGGCGACCTCCCAGAAAAGTCAACCATAGAAGACAAACTCCGGACGAACGCCTAGAGTTCGGCATAATGCAGCGATCGTCTTTTGGTAACCAGCGATCGTCTTTTGGTAACCAGCGATCGTCTTTTGGTAACTGGCGATCGTCTTTGAAGAACGGACCAGAGGCGATCGTCTCATGCCACGTGGGGATCCAGCATCCGTCAAAGTCGTCGAAGACCGAATCTTGGATGATGGCCCACCCGCGGATCTTCAAAGAATACCGACAAATAGGATCATTGACCCCAACCTGTCACCTACCACACCTACCGACAAGGCCGCCGAAAGGTACGAAGTGGGTCCTCCTCAGACAGCGATTCGCAACGCGTGCTGGCTTCCCATTGGTTCACCCAGCTGGCCTCCAACTACAACCTTGGACCTCAAGGGAACAGGCCCACGTGACGGGACGATCGGCCGTATATTTTAATATAGAAAACGGCGATCGCCCGCGATCGCCTGAGGGATCCCAACTACCTTGTCCCCTATAAATAGAGGACTCACTGTTGCGGCCAGAAGAGAGGCGAATTCGACTGCGAATTAAGTGCAAAATACACACCAAAGAGAGAATCAAAGGCTCTTTTGGCAAACACCTCTACATTCATAGTGATATTCATACACATTCATCATATATCCTAAGCAAGAACTCACAGATTCATCCATCTGGTTCTTCCGGCAATCTACGCGCTCTAAAGCCTAGATAACTAGAAGCTTTTACACTCCTTGTATTAGATTCTAACATTAATATTTGTACTCGACAGTATATTTATTAATAACATCTCGCGAGAGCATTCAAGCCCGGGATTAACAACCCCGGCAAATCTTGTGTTACCAATTTTCCCACGGAGGTGTTCTCGCATTTGTTTGTTACTCGATCATTCTAGCAATACTATCTCCGGATAATATTTTGGGTAACAACAATTGGCGCTAGAGGAAGGGGCATATCTAAACCTTCATTTTTATCCCTACCGTCTCGAAGAACACTCACTGTTCTCCGGACATATACTTGAAGAAACACTCACTGTTCTTCAATAGAAAAACCTTCAGAAAATGACATCAGCAACAACCTCCAAGAGGGCCACCCTGAGATCTGCCGGAAATCTTATTCCGGCGAGGACCGAATCCCAGCCCACGGCGGAAGGCGACCGTGGCGACGCTAAGCTCACTCCCGCCCCGAGGCGGTTCTAGCCTCTCACTCGATCGGTTCAGGACATCGGAGCAGTTGAGGAGGCTATATCCATCCTCGAGGAACGGCGAGGGCCCACGATACGCCCACCATCACCCCGTCGGCTAACCGCCGGCAAGCAAACGGAAGCTCAAGGGGATCTATGTTGAGAAATCGACAAAGCCCCGAGCCGCGAGGGAAGGCTCTCGTGAGGCGGGACGATTCCGTCTTGACCGCCAGGAGCGATCCTCATGGCGACACAGGCACTCGAGGCCCACTGGGAGACATCGGTATCGAATCCTTTACCAGAGTTCGGCATATCCGACTCCCAAGAGACAAAGCGGTCAACGCCCCTGCCGCCCGAAAGGAACCCTCTGGCGGGGAGATCGTCGTTCACCACGGGGCCAGGGGATCAGTACACGATCGCCTAGGTTCGTGCTCTGAGAGTCAATCGGCGAGCCGACAGGCGACGGCGATAGCCCCCATACAACGCCAGCGCGATGAGATGAGGGCGCTCATGGAAAATGGGGCAAGCGCCAGGAGATCGATCATTGGATCAAGCGAACCACTCACGACTCAGATCGAGCTCGCCCCAGTCCAACCAACGATCAATCCCCCACAAACACCTTTATACGAGGGGAAATCGGATCCGGAAACCCACTTAAGCAAATTCCGGATCTACATGACCGGATGCGGAGCTTCAGATGCGACAAAATGTCGTATGTTCCCGTTAACTCTGGGCGATCTCGCCCACAGATGGTACACCTCACTACCATCTCGCTCAATCAATTGCTTTGAGAAGCTAGCGAACGACTTCACGTCATACTTCGCCGCCAAAGTCGCTCGCCCGGAAGGTCCTCACCGCATGATGAAAATCAGGCAGGGGAAGGATGAATCGGATGAGGATTACATCGACCGGGTAGACGAGATTGTCCTCACCGGTGAGCCCGTCAGCGACGAGATCGCTCTCAACTCAGTCATGAGCGGATTCCACGGACGTTCGCCCATGTTCAGGCACCTCACAAAAGATATCCCCCCGACCTACTCGATCTTCCGCAACAAAGCCGCCGGTTTCCTGGCCAGACAGAGGATGCTCTCACTCCGCTTAGAAGAGGGACCATCCGAAGAAGGAAAAGCACCCTCCCATGTCCAGAAGAAGGCGGCCGCCAAGCCCAGAAAGGCGATCGCCAGGCCGCCTGGCGAGTTCAAAGCCTTCGAGGATGTAGAAGTCCACCTTCTTCACAACCTCAACTTATCTCCGGCCCACATCTTCAACGCGATCAAGGGTCGCGAGTGGCTTTCCAAGCCAAAGCCAATAAGGGACCACGGTCACCTAGACCGTAGCAAATTCTGTGCCTATCATAAGAGTCCCGGCCACAACACTAGCCAATGCCGCGACCTCCTCAGACAGCTCTGGCGACTGTTTGAGGAAGGCAAACTGGACAACTTGGTCACCAAGCCGGAACCAAGGACGGAAAGGACCGGAGGGCGCGAACGCCGGCAACACGAGAGAACTCCTCCCAATCCGTTCGCCAGAATCGAGCATGAGCCGGAATACTCTGATGATTCGGTCCCACCGATCAACTCGCGGCCGGTCAACATGCTTCAAGCGGGAGGTGGAAACCTCGGGGGTCTTTCCCCGGTTTCCACCATGTCGAACAGGAAACGAAAGGCCGAGCTGAGGGCATTCGCCGGGGTCCACGTCGTTGTACCTCCGGAACCGACCATCTCTAGAGACGCACTCATCACCTTTTCCAACAAGGACAGGGAAGGAGTGCAATGTCCCAAAGAGGATGCACTAGTGATCTCCGCTTGCATCCTTGGGAAGACGGTCGATCGCGTGTTGGTCGACAATGGGAGTTTTTGCAACATCATATTCAAATCCGCCCTAGACCAACTCGGCAGCCTAATCAAATTCATCAAGCCTTTCGACACCGTGCTTCAAGGGTTCGGCGACAACACAGTCCAAGCCTACGGGAGGATCAAGCTCTCTGTTGAGCTAGTATGCTTTTATGATCCCAAGGTTAGGATAACCAGGAACCTAAGCTTTGTAATCATTGATAGGCCCAGCATCTATAATGGGTTCCTAGGTCGCCCCTTTTTAGAAACCTTTGAGGCGGTCGCCTCATCTTTCTTTTACTGTATCAAATTCCCCACCGCCGATGGGACGGTCGGTCTTGTAAAAGGAGATCACTAATGGCAAAGAGATGTTTGAGTTACTCCTATGTTGTTACTTCTTTCAATACTTCCCATACTATATGTAACATTGATGCGACCGACGATCAACCCATGGAGATCGACGAGGCGACACTTCGTACCAACCCGGCTCGGGGGCCGTCTCTCATCGATTGACGGACGACATCGAGCCAAGGATCGGTTTCGAGCCAAGCCTCGACATCGATCCTAGGACCGAGTCGAGATCGTACCAAGCGAGGCGGCCGTTCTGTCGAAGAGTTGGAAAGTATTACGATGGATCCGGATCATCCAGAACGGGAAGTACAGATCGGCGCGAGCATCGACCACGAATTAAAGGGGGATCTGATCAACTTGCTACGTAGGAACATCGGAGTCTTTGCCTGGTCACATCAAGATATGGTTGGCATAAGTCCCGAACACGCTTGCCATTATCTGAAGATCGACCGGGCGATGAAGCCTGTTCACCAGAAGCGTAGGAAGTTCGGTCCCGAGAAATACGTGGCGCTCGACATAGAAGTCCAGAAGTTACTCAACAACAAATTGATCGGAGTGGCCACAGACGAACCACAGTGGGTCGCCAACGCGGTGCTCGTCAAAAAGCCAACTGGCTCCTGGAGATTATGCATTGACTTCACCGACCTCAACGCGGCATGTCCAAAGGATCACTTCCCGATGCCTCATATCGATCACCTGGTCGATAGCACGGCAGGTTGTGAAATGATGTCGTTTATGGACGCCTTCGCCGGATATCATCAGATCCCAATGGCGGAGGAAGACATAAAACACACATCTTTCCACACAGAAAAAGACATATACTTTTGGGTCAGAATGCCGTTCGGCTTGAAAAACGCAGGGGCGACCTACCAGCGATTAGTCAACAGGATGTTCGCCGATCAGATCGGCAAGACCATGGAGGTCTACATTGACGATATCGTAGTCAAAAGCCTCAAGAAGGAAGATCACCTCAACGATCTCGCCGAGACGTTCGCCATCCTTGAGAAGTTTAACATGAAGCTGAACCCCAAGAAATGCAACTGGGTGGGCTCCGGAAGTTCTGGGGCACATAGTGAGCCAAAGGGGGATCGAGGCGAACCCCACCAAGATACAAAGCGATCCTTGACATGCAGAACCGCGAAACATCAAGCAAGTGCAACGCCTCACAGTTGTCTAGCCGCCTCAACCGTTTCATATCACGGCTCGGCGATAAAAGCAAGCCTTTCTTCGACCATCAAGAACAAGAAGTTCGCATGGACGAAAGAAAGCCAGATAGCATTCACCAAGATAAAGGAATATCTATCTAACCCCGGATCCAGCAAAGCCGATCCCGGTGAAAAATTATTCCTTTACTTGGCGGCCTCGAGGTCGCGCTGAGTGCCGTTCCGTGCGAGCAGAGGGGCAAACCCACTTGCCGATCTACTATGTTAGCCAGCGCTCCACGACGCCGAGACACGTTACACACCATTGGAGAAGATCGCCTACGCCCTTGTCATGAGTGTACGAAAGCCGAGAGCTTACTTCTTCGATCACCAAGTGGAGGTCCTAACCACTCTACCTCTAAGACAAGTCCCGCACCGACCGGACACCAACGGCGACTCCTCAAGTGGTCGCCGGAGATCGCCCAATACGGTATCACTTACGCTCCTCGCACGGCGATCAAAGGCCAAGCTCGCGGACTTCGTGGTGGAATTAACGTTCCCTCACAGTCCGACTCAGTCGGCCGACTCTGCCTGAAATTATACGTAGATGGCTCGGTGACCAATGCGAGAGCAAAGGCGGGATTGTCCTCATTAGCCCCGACGGTCGAGTTTCACAAATGTCATGCGTTCGGTTTCGTGCGACCAACAATGAAGCTGAATACGAAGCTCTGGTAGGCGGGCTTGATCTAGCCCTCGCCCTGGATGTTCGACGCCTCCATATCTTCATGGACTCCCTTTTGGTCGTAAACCAAGTCAAGAGAGAATATGAGGCACGCGGCGAACAGATGGTCAAATACCAAGAGCTGGTCGCCGAAATGTGCACAAAATTTGAAGAAGTACTAATCGAACAAGTCCCGAGAGAGCACAACTCCCAGGCCGATGCTCTTTCCAAGCTAGCATCATCGGATGGGGCAGCCGACTTCTCCAACATCCAAATCACAAAGTCAGCAAGGCCGGCGATCGACAGAATTTGGTTACCACGGTCGCCATCGCCAAGAGAATGGATGACTCCGTTCATCAAATACTTAAAGGACGGAACGGTCCCCGACGACCGTGTTAAAGCTCGCCAACTCCACCTTCGACCGTGTATACCCTATCGACGATCGGCTTTACAAGCGGGCCTTCACCTTCCTCCTCAAGTGTATTACAGGAGGAAGGTCAGCTCATTTTAGCCGAGATCCATGATGGGATTTGTGGAAACCACGCGGCGGCGAGCCCTCATCCATAAGACAACCGCATAAGGGTTTTTCCGCCATCACTTCGTAAAGATGCGATCGCCTATGCCGATCGTGTCATAGGTGTCAAATAATGGGCCCCAACATTAAACTATCACCCGAATCTCACCTCCATGTATAGCCCTTGGCCATTTGCGCAATGGGGCATCGACCTAATAGGTCCCTTGCCGACGGCTCCAGAGGTCAGAATTCGCCATCGTTGGGGTCGACTATTTCACCAAATGGCCGAGGCCGAACCGCTCAACAAGATCGCCAAGAGCAGTGATCAAGTTTATATGGAAAACGTCATATGCCGATTCGGTTTGCCCTGTGCCATCATCTCCGACAACGGAAACAGCTTGACGGCTTAGAAGTCATGCACTCGTGACAAGTGGGGAATCAAAAGGTTATTCTCGGCGCCCTATCACCCTCGCATTTAACGGGCGTAGAGGCGGTGAATAAGATCCTCAAGCACACGATCAAAGCACGACTCGAATCCGTGCAAGGACGGTGGCGAGCGAGCTCCCAGACGCTTTGTGGTCCTACCGGACGACGACCCGCAATTCAACCGCGAAACCCCGTCGCCCTTACCTTCGGCGAAGCGGTGATTCTTCGGAGATCGCCGTCTCACCATCGAACCGAGCAGAGATGACGACCGACAACGATGTAGCCCGACGAATCGACCTAGATATGCTCGAAGAAAGACGGATGACCTCAGAAATGAAGAACGCAATCCACAAAAGGAGAGCCGAGAAGTTCTTCAATTCAAAGGTCAGAGAAAGAAGATTTCAAGTGGGCGATCTCGTCCTTAAGAAGATCCAAGCCAACACGGGCGTTTTTGGTCCGAACTGGGAGGGACCTTTCAGAGTGTCCAGATGGCTAACCAAAGGAGCCTACGAACTGGAACATCCTGACGGTACTCCGGACCAATATCCCTGGAACGCCGTGCATCTGAAAAAATACTATCAGTAATAAATTTGTACTCGATTTCAATGATGTACAAGGAATATAATGAGATTTTTTGTTATCCCATCTATTATGGCGATCGCCCCACCAGGCATCGCATATCACCGACGATCGCTGATCACGACGATCCTAGGTAAAATTAATGCAGCCATGGTCCTGGAGGTCGATGGAACCGACAGCTTCGCCCATGCAAGGCTCCTTTGGGCTGAGATCGTCCACCCTTCGTTTAAATACGAGGTCGACGTAGCCGAAGGACCCTCCAAAATAATCAGTAGGCGCGATCGCACGTTCTCAAGGTACATCATCTAACATGGTGAACCCGAACAATGCGACGTGCCGTTACCCCCGTCTCAACGTACACCGTCGAGGATCGCCATCTTCATGGCGGGCCGAGGTGGAAGCAGAGCTGACAAGCCGCGGACGTGGTGTCGAATAAGCCGACAAACACTCCGCGCAAGGACTCCTCCAGACCGAGATCGCCCGCCTTTCGTTTTAACACAAGGCAGGCGTAGCCTAACGGAGGACCCTCACGAAAAGTAAGTCGCAGGATACACGATATCCCTCGCACACGAAGACACGATTGGGGAGATCGGTCCATCGAACACCCCAACCACACATGACTCTTGAGTCGGCGAAATGAAGATAGCTCGCCAGTGGACTAGTCTTTGTTTCCTTACTTACAATAAGTGAACAAAAACAAGGGGCGTGGATAGGTCGAGCTACTCTCAAATACGATCGAACAAAGAGGAACCATACTCGATCGGCTTCGCTCAAAAACATGCAGGGCGATCGAGGTCGTCCGACGAAAATTACAAGTAAGAATTCCAAATCAAAACATGCCAACACTTTCAACACTCAGACGATCAGCCAAACGAACAAAAAGTCGAAAGTACTCGTAAAAATTGCACGCAAACAGTCAAAGGCGATCGCATGTAATACATTACGCAGAATGAAAAAAAGAGTATTTTATTCATAAACACAAGCTTCATACATTTCAAGGCCCGAAGGCATTACAACAAAAAGTACAAGTTACGGAGGAAAAACAAAAATGCCTCTCAAGGCCCCGCCTGCTGGTCTTCGCCCTCGGGTTGCGGATCGGCTTGGGCACCCCCATCGGCCTCGGTATGAATGAGTTTGCCGGTATACCAACTCAAGTCGATCCCGAGGTCGACCAAGTCAAGGATCGGCAGAGAGAATTTTGGATGCAAAGGATGCTTGAGGACATAGGATTTGAAGCTTTCCATCAGGGGACCGATCTCGACCCCTGCCTTTTTAGCGGCTCGAACAGCGTCAGCATAGGCCAAGTAGTAAGCGAACTCGCCGACGTGCTCGACGTTAAGGTAGGGATCGACCTCGATCGCTTTCAGCTGCCCCTTCAGATCCGCTGCCGTCTTCTCGACCTCCGCCAGTTCGGCCGCCTTGGCAACATTCTCGCCCCTGGCTTTCTCCAGCTCTCTCTTCGCCGCCTCCAGCTCACCACTGAGCCGATCCACCGCAGCCTTCAACCCGGTCGCCTCCTCCTGCGAAGCCTCGAGCTTCTGGCGAGTTTCCTTCTCCTTATTACATGACCGATCGGCAGCCTCCTTGGAGCGGCTCAGCTCCTGCTTCAATCGGTCCACATCCTGCTTAGCCCGTTTGGCGGTCTCCTCATACTCTTTCTCCATAGACCGGATCCGGTTGGCATCCTCGATATTTCTATTCCGGGCGGTCTCGAGTTCGCGATGGAGATGAGCAGTGGAGGGTCGCCCCTCAAAATCCCGAGCAGCTTGGACGGCCATCGTCGCCGTCTGAAGAGCCAGGGCAACGGTCGCCTGCATGGCGTCTCCAGATCGCCGACGAGCGATCGCATCAAGGTCGGTCGTCCAAGCCTTGGGCAGAGAAGTGATTGCCTGGCGAACGTAAGCAGGGACTTCGAGGGAACCTTGCGGAGCCTTGCTCGACAGAAAGTCCAGCACCATGGGGGCGACGTCCGGGTCGGCGAGACGAACCCTGCAGCGCAAACCAAGGAAACCAAGGAGTTAGCCCATACCATGCTCAGAATGCCTAACTCAGAAAATTTTTGACCCACTCTTACCTATTTACCAGCTCGGGATCGCGTCCGAAAAAAGGCTTGCCCCGGGATGTTTCCGCATCGGCGATCGCCATCTTCTTCGCCGAGCTGCCAGATGACCGGGGGCCGGAGACCGTGGGCTTGGGGACAGATCGCTCCATCATCGGGATGGCGGAGATAGGAGCCGCAGCGGCCGAGGCTCAAGAATCGATACATCCGCCTCACGGATCGTCGGGGACTCCGACCTCCGCCTCTTGCGGCGTTGAGCTGCCTCTCCTCGACCACCGGCTTGGCGACCGGCGCCTCGGGCCGGGTCTCGTCACTGGGCGAGGTTGAGACGTCGTCGCAGAACGCGACTCACCGCTTGCCCAACCTAAGGCGACCAAGAACTCCTGTGTCCGACATAGCTATCTCTCGCGGAGGTTCGGCAATTCGGGAAAATAAGCCTCACAAAGAAAAGATACAAACAAGTTAGACAAAACAAAACGACCTCTTGGAGACGATCGTCAAAGAAAGGAAGCACCAATTAAACTCATACCTTGAACTTTCAAGTGACGGGGTAGCAAAACAAACGAGCCCCCAACCGATGAGCTTCGCCAAGCGATCGAACGTCAATAAAGGAGTTCGGCAAAGCACGGATCCGCTCCCAAACGATCAAGAAATCGAATGGAAGATCGCCGATCACTGGAACGAGAGGTCTGCAAAGAAAACAAAATTAGATCACCAAGATAAGCTCAATCAAGGGGAGAGCTTAAATCCTTACTCGGATTCCTCTCCTAAAATGGTGGGAATCTCCAACTCCTCATTCGGCATGTCACTCGACGCCGATCGCCATGCCCCGCCGACCCAACACCATTTAGCCAGTCGCCCTTGGTTTTATTCGGCACGCCGAGGACCACTCTCCCGAGTCGGCCCCGAATATGATGACGCCGATCGACCCTTTCGCGCAACCAATTTAAACAAATAATTCATCTCCAGTAGCGAAGGTGACGGAATAACCGGTGACCGCCAAACAAGGTCAACGTGCGGATGATCTGCAGCCTGCGTTCGGCGTCGATTGAAGAGGCGCCAAATTCCAGCGATCAGCAAATAGGAGATGGCGAATGGCAACGGGAATCGAAGACCCGCCTCCATAATCATCTCGTTGACGGCGACCATATCCTTAGGCGGTTGGTCGGCGCGCTCATTCTCCAAAGGCACGTGAAGGGAGACGTCAGAGGGGATGTGATATTTGGCCCTCCAGCGGCTCAGGTCTTTCTTGGTCGCCGTACTCCGGATCTGTCCGAGAGTCCACGGAGACGGGACGGCGGCCTGAAAGACCGTCCGATTCACATGTTCGTAGGGGTGAGCGGCGGTGTAGGCCTCGAAATCGAATTCCGGACAGGGTCCAGCGATCGTTTCCATCATCTGGGCAAAAGCCACGTAGGCGGGGCCGAATCTGCTCTCTCTTTCCCAGGCCTCCCGCACCAAATCGTCCTCATCCACCGCGAGCCCCCCTGCTCCGCCGTCGCCTCCGTCCTCGCCACCTCGACCTCGTTGAAAAGTTTTTCGAGTTCTTCGGTGCAATCCCGCTCGAATAGCTTCAGCGGCCGTCTCCATATCCACTCTAACGGAACCTCCTCCCGCTCGTGCAACGCGCGGCAGTGGAAGAACTTCCGGTCTCGAAGGTTTTTGGTCCTCCCGACATATTAGAAAATAAAGAGGAGAAGGAGGTTAATTTTTTCTTACCGAGAAAAAGAAGAAGATCGACACAAAAGCTCCAGAAATTTCTGCAGAAATTCGGCTATGGATATTAAGGGCGCGTAAAAAGTGAAGGAGAGGAAACCCTCCCCTTTTTATAGAGGGGGACGAGGGCCTAAGTGCAAATAGGAGAAACCTCGGGGGCTGAATCACAACCGTCACGTGGGGACGCATTAAATGCGGCCCTCGAATCCCGCGTACGCGTCTTTTCGAGGGCATGCCACCGACAGTCGACAAACCGTCGGATTCCCCCAACGGCGGCACGACGCGTGTCCCAGCCACTTTTGGAAGGCCCGCCTTCTTTTCCCGCTGCTCCCGACGCGAAAGAAGGTCGTCCGTATTTGAATTCAGGTCGTCTGGTCGTTTAAAACATCGGCGATCGCCAACAGTGCCACCTCACCCCGTGTTTTCAACATCGAGGCGAGCTGGGGGGCAATTGTTGTGCGGCGATTTGGTCGCCATAATAGGCGATCGGCGACCTCCCAGAAAAGTCAACCATAGAAGACAAACTCCGGACGAACGCCTAGAGTTCGGCATAATGCAGCGATCGTCTTTTGGTAACCACCGATCGTCTTTTGGTAACCAGCGATCGTCTTTTGGTAACTGGCGATCGTCTTTGAAGAACGGACCAGAGGCGATCGTCTCATGCCACGTGGGGATCCAGCATCCGTCAAAGTCGTCGAAGACCGAATCTTGGACGATGGCCCACCCGCGGATCTTCAAAGAATACCGACAAATAGGATCATTGACCCCAACCTGTCACCTACCACACCTACCGACAAGGCCGCCGAAAGGTACGAAGTTGGTCCTCCTCAGACAGCGATTCGCAACGCGTGCTGGCTTCCCATTGGTTCACCCAGCTGGCCTCCAACTGCAACCTCGGACCTCAAGGGAACAGGCCCACGTGACGGGACGATCGGCCGTATATTTTAATATAGAAAACGGCGATCGCCCGCGATCGCCTGAGGGATCCCAACTACCTTGTCCCCTATAAATAGAGGACTCACTGTTTCGGCCAGAAGAGAGGCGAATTCGACTGCGAATTAAGTGCAAAATACACACCAAAGAGAGAATCAAAGGCTCTTTTGGCAAACACCTCTACATTCATAGTGATATTCATACACATTCATCATATATCCTAAGCAAGAACTCACAGATTCATCCATCTGGTTCTTCCGGCAATCTACGCGCTCTAAAGCCTAGATAACTAGAAGCTTTTACACTCCTTGTATTAGATTCTAACATTAATATTTGTACTCGACAGTATATTTATTAATAACATCTCGCGAGAGCATTCAAGCCCGGGATTAACAACCCCGGCAAATCTTGTGTTACCAATTTTCCCACGGAGGTGTTCTCGCATTTGTTTGTTACTCGATCATTCCAGCAATACTATCTCCGGATAATATTTTGGGTAACAACAG
The DNA here is from genome assembly GCA_033398695.1 of Orobanche coerulescens. Taxonomy (NCBI): domain Eukaryota; kingdom Viridiplantae; phylum Streptophyta; class Magnoliopsida; order Lamiales; family Orobanchaceae; genus Orobanche; species Orobanche coerulescens. The sequence continues at coordinate 39,196,571 of CM065810.1, forward strand.
TTACTAATATGGTAGCAAGCGTGAACCTTGGAGAGGTGTTCATGATCTCTTCTCTGACACGTGCAATAGCGAGTCGAGGGTGGTTCGTTGATACGGGAGCCACCGTGCATGTCTGTGGACAACGAACTCGCTTCCGCACTTACTATCCAGCAGCTTCAGGGACGGTTGTGGTTTGTGCGGATGGCCACAAAGCTGATGTTTTAGGAAGAGGAGATGTTTTCTTGAAGTTCATAAGTGGTTGTTGGGTTACCCTTCGTGATGTTTTACATGTTCCTGCCATCTCGAAGGGATTGGTTTCTGCGGACAAGTTTGACGAAGCCGGGTTCAAGATGGAGCTCGAGAATGGCAAGATTGAGATCACTAAGAATGGACAGTATGTGGGAAAGGCGGACAACTGTAAGGGTATGTACCGTCTCTACCTTAGTGATGAGGGCAGTAAGAGTAGTTCAGATGGTAATGGTCCTAGTGTTTGTATTGTGTCTGATGTTGCCAACTTTGATGTGTTTGATGAAAACGTTGCTAATGAAATAAGTTTTTCTGGTTACTTTGTTTGTTCAATTTCTTTATGGCATAAACGATTAGCACACACAAATGTTAAAAATATTGAAAAGATGCAATCTAAAGGAATGGTAAAATATGACGCAAAAGATTTTGAAAAATGTGAAACGTGTGTAAAATCAAAGTTTACTAAGAAACCATTTCCATCAGTAAAGAGAAACACATCATTACTTGAGTTGATTCATAGTGATTTATGTGAATTTAATGGAATACTTACTCAAGGAGGAAAAAGGTATTTCATCACATTTTGTGATGACTTTAGTCGATATCTATATGTTTATTTGCTGGGATCAAAAGATGAAGCTTTTGATGCATTTAAACGATATAAAGATGAAGTCGAAAATCAACTCGAAAGACACATTAAAATTCTTCGCTCAGACAGAGGCGGAGAATATTTCAACACGGAATTTGACACATTCTGCGAAGAGAATGGTATCAAACATGAACGAACCGCACCATATAGCCCTCAACAGAATGGTTTGGCTGAGAGAAAGAACCAAACTTTAACTGAGATGGTAAATTGCATGTTGAACCAATCGGGTCTGCCAAACAATATGTGGGGGAAAGCACTATTGACTGTTTGCTACATTCACAATAGGATCACTAGTCGTGTGATCCCTACAAGTCCATAAGAATTGTGGAAAGGAAGAAAACCAAACCTAGACTATTTGAGAGTGGGGGGGTGTGTTGCTTATTATCGGACTCCCGATCCTAAGCGATCCAAATTGGAAGCACGAGCTATGAAGAGTATGTTCATTGGATATGCTCATAATAGCAAGGCTTACCGATTATTGGATATTGAATCAGGTGTTGTTGTAGAATCCAGAGATGTAGAATTCTTCGAGGATAAGTTTTCTAGAGATGATGAAAACCCTAATCCCACAACACCTCCAAGTACTTCTTGAGAAATACACACACCTCCGGTTGTAGAGGAACCAAGGAGAAGTACTAGAATCAGAAAAGAGAAAACCTTTGGAGAAGATTTTTTCGCTTATTTGGTTGAAGGAAATCAAAAGAAGTGACGAGAGAGGTCATTTCTGACATTAACTTGGATGATAATCCTAAGACCTTCAATGAAGCTATGTCATCAAGAGATGCTCCTCTGTGGAAGGAAGATGAAATGGATTCAATTATGGGAAATAGAACTTGGGAGTTAGTTGATCTACCCAAGGGAAAGAGACCCATAGGATCCAAATGGATTTTCAAGAGAAAGTTTCATCGAGATGGACCCATATCAGCCTATAAAGCAATATTAGTCGCCAAGGGGTACAGGCAGCGAGAGGGTATCGATTATTTTGATACATATGCTCCTGTTGCTAGAATTAGTTCTATTAGAACCCTTATAGCAGTCTCAGCATTGAAAGGTCTATGCATTCATTAAATGGATGTGAAGACAGTCTTTCTGAATGGATATCTCAACGAGGAGATATATTTGGAGCAACCTGAAGGTTTCGTGATACCTGGACAGGAAAACAAAGTGTGTAGACTTATTAAATCCCTGTACGGTTTGAAACAAGCTCATAAACAGTGGCATGAGAGATTTGACACCACTATAATTGCATTCAGATTTCAACACAATAGTGCTGACAGGTGTATTTATTCTAAATACACAACCGAATACACTGTCATTATTTGTCTATATGTCGATGATATGTTGATCATTGGAACTCACCTAGAAGGTATTCTTGAGACAAAGAAATACCTATCCTCGAACTTTAAAATGAAAGATTTAGGAGAAGTCGATACCATTCTTGGTATCAAAGTGAAAAGGACAAGTAGTCAGATTTCTCTATGTCAATCTCATTACATAGAGAAAATACTGACAAAGTTTCAACACTTGAATATTAAGGAATTCAACACTCCTTTTGATTCTAGTGTAAAACTTAATGTGAACTCTGGTCGGGCAGTAGCTCAACTAGAATATGCAAGTGCAATCGGTAGCATGATGTATGCCACACACTGTACTCGACCTGACATCGCTTTTGCTGTAAGCAAATTAAGTCAGTACACTGTCAATCCTGGTACGGAGCACTGGAAGGCAGTGGGCAGAGTACTAGGGTACCTGAAAAGGACGAGTACTCTTGAGTTGACTTACACGTCATCTTCTGGAATACTAGAAGGTTATTCCGATGCCAGCTGGATAGATCACAAGAGTGATTCTAAATCCACAAGTGGATGGATTTATACTCTTGCTGGAGGAGCTATTTCTTGGGCGAGCAAGAAACAGACATGTATAGCTCACTCAACTATGGAGGCTGAGCTTATTGCCTTAGCCGCAGCAGGCAAAGAGGCAGAGTGGATCAAAGATCTACTATTGGATATCCGTATGTGGGATACTCCTATGCCGTGTATTCCCATGTATTGTGACAGTGAGGCCACACTGTCAGCAATATACAATACCGTGTATAATGGGAAGTCTAGGCATATTGGTCTACGACACAATTTTGTGAGACATCTTATTGATAATGGTACCATCAAAGTTGTCTATGTCAAGGCGAGTAGGAACTTGGCAGATCCGTTAACCAAACCTCTGACGAGAGATTTGGTTACATCTACCGCGAGAGTCATGGGTCTAAAACCACAATAGAATCATTAGTGATGGAAACCCAACTTGACATTAGTGCTCCTAATTCTCAAGTTTAAAGGGTAATAATGAAGTCACTAATGATAGAAGGTACTATCATATGATGATAGATCCATGTGAGGTAGGATAGTACGTTGTTGCCGAGAACAAGGTTGAGTTGAGGCTCTTAACAAATTATAGAGACATCTATGCAACAAAGATGTCATAAAACTTTGCCTATATGATCTAGAGGTGGTGCCGCCTCAAATGAAGACTAGTGGTTTGTCTTCTAGAGGGTCATGAAAAGGATTTTAGCGCATGGCCAAAATTAGCGCTCAGAGAGAATGCAAAGCTGACATGTGATGTGTGGGGGTAAACCGGAGAGGTCAAAAGATTATTGGTTTCAACCTATAAGGATACCATTGAATCGGTCTCTTCTTGTTTATTCTCATAATGCTGGGGTTTAATCTTCGTGACACCAAAGTGACATCATTTGTCTGAGTGAAAGGAAACTTGCCAACCTTGTGGGGGATTGTTGGAAATATCTATGCTAAATGGAGTTTGGCATGTTTCTTTTGTCCCACATTGGAAGAAGTAAGATACAAAAGGGAGTTTATAAGGTCTTTCTCTAGTTAGGCTCTCAAAGGCCTTAGTAGACTAGAGATGGGCCAAGCCCACACGCGCGCCGAGCCGTGGACGCGAGACGCGAGGTTCGCGAAATTGGCGCGTTGTAGGCGCACTTTGCACTTCGCACGCCGCATCGATCGCGAGGAGCTGAGGAGCTGAGGAGCCTTTTTAAGGCTCCTTTAATTTTTAACGGAGCTCGGGTTCAGTCGGGTCGGGCTGACCCGAATCGGATACGGATCTGGAAGGTTCCAGAACTGGGTTTGCTTGGTGGAAAAGTTGGGCCTGAAAACCCTAGCCGCCAACAAAGAAAAAAAACCCTAGCCGTTTTTTTTATGCATCCCTAGGGTTCTTCATCTATAAATACAGCTCCATAGGAGCCGTATTAATCCATCCGAAAATCTGTATCTGCTGTCTCCTCTCTCTCTCGTGTTCTTTATTCTTTCTTTGAGTTTCCAAGTAGTCGCCTTTGCATTTATCGATCCTTCCGTTGCTGTTGGAACGATGATAAAGCTGCATCAAATCCTGGGGTTCTACGCTGAAGCTTACAGCCGTTGAAGCGCGTAAAAACCTTTAAGGACAGGAGTTTTCTCCGTGCGGTTTTTCTTCAACTAAGAGATCCAAGAAACAGGTTGGTATTTTACAATTTTTTTTTTGTTGTGCATTCAATTCGTCCCTCAACCGGACAGTCTGCTTCTCTACCCCTTTCTTACTATCGGATCTGATCGTGAAGGATCATCTCGATTTTGGTTGATAAACTCAGTAATATAATAATAATAAAATTATTTAGAAAAAGACTATTCTATTTTTTCTATCTTCCTTATTGTTTGTTTTTGAATAATTATATAATTCGGTATTAGTTTTCAATACTAATTACCGGATTATGTGTCCATGTAGTGAAATTTTCAACAGCGTATCCCCGTATTTTCACGCAGGGGTGCGGGGGGAAGTGCGAGGGGTATATTCTGTAATTTTTGGGTCAACTTTAATAAAACGGGGTTACTTTACCTTAATTGAAGCTTAATCGATCGATTAATTGAATTGAAGTCTTCCGGAAGGCGGCGACCCCATCCACCATCTGAGCCATCTCCATCCGCGGCGAGTCGGTGACCCATCGACCCATCTCCATCGGCGACGGCCATCAACGGCAGTTTCTTCTCTTTGATCCGGTCCGGGTATGGGTTCTTTTCTTCTCATGCGATGCGATCTTTCCTTCCCTGATCCCTGTTGCTTTGCTTGTCCAGTTCCAGTATATATATATATATATATATATATATATATATATATATATATATATATATATAAAGGGTCTTATAATAAAAAGTGTAGGAAGGATTGTGGGAGTGACATGTGTCATCCCCATTCCACATCATATGACATGTGTCACCCCCCCCCCCACCCACCCCACCCACCCCACCCCCACCCCCCCCGCGAAAATTTTTTTTTTCCTGCCAAATTTTTTTTTGGGGGCAATTTTTTTTCCCGCCAAAAAGATTCCTGCCAAAATTTATAAGTGGATCACATTTATAAAGTTACTGCATCACAATTAGGATTTTAGTGCATTAAGGTTAAAAGTTACTGCATCATAGTTGATGCACTTAACTATAAACTATGATGCAGTAACTTATAATAAAGACGCACCAAAAACTTATTAGTGTGATGCACTAATGATATAAAAAAAGTGTAGTACTTGTATAAAAAAGAATCATATTTAATTTTGAAGCAATTACATACATATATGATGCAGAGAAACTTAGGATGATGCAGTTTCCTATAACTATAATGCAGTTACATACATGATTCACTTACTTATAACTATAATGTAGTTACATACATATATGATGCAGAGAAACTTAGGATGATGCAGTTTCTTATAACTATAATGCAGTTACATACATGATGCAGTTACTTATAACTTATAACTATAATGCAATTACATACATATATGATGCAGAAAACTTAGGATGATGCAGTTTCTTATAACTATAATGCAGTTACTTATAACTTATAACTATACTGCAGTTACATATATATATATGATGCAGAAAACTTAGGATGATGCAGTTTCTTATAACTATAATGCAGTAAACTTATAACTATGATGCATTAAAACCCAGGTGCATCACCGTTATGAAATTTGGTGCATCATAGTTATAACTAATTTTTATAACTGTGATGCACCAAAATAAAATGGTGCATCATAGTTATAAAATTTTGGCGGAAAAAAAAATTTGGCCCCAAAAAAAAAAAAAATTTTCGGGGTGGGGGGTGGGGTGGGGTGGGGTGAGGTGGGGGTGGGGGGTGGGGTGGGGTGACACATGTCATATGATGTGGAATGAGGATGACACATGTCACTCCCACAATCCTTCCTACACTTTTTATTATAAGACCCTTTTTAGAATAACCCCACCCTATATATATATATATAACTGTTTGTATATTTAATATATTATTAGTGTTATGTTATTTATCACTTTTGTGCTTCTGATATGTGTATACACCAGTGCTGTGTATTATATGTTATTATTATGTTATCACTTCGATTGGTAAAAAATAAAAATATTAAATTATTAATTTATTCTTTTCGATCGGTAAAAAATAAAAAATATAAAATTATTAATTTATAATATGTCGATCTGTAAAAAATAAAAATATAAAATTATTAAATGAAACTCTTCACTCTTGCGTTCTAATATTTTTTTGTTACATCTAAAATCGTGTATATATATATATATATATAATATTTTTATATATTCCGTATCCCCTCGCACCCGAATCCCCATATTTTCAAATTTAGCGAATCCCCGTATCCCCGTACTATGCACCCGCACCCGCACCCCCGCACCCGTGCTTCTTAGTCAATCTCTCATTTCTGATGCCAGTGGTGAAGATGATACAAATCAGCATCCGTTTATTTTGTATTTGCTCCAGAGAATGGGAAAGCTTACCTTTCAAATGGAGGACAATCAGGTATAATTTTTTGTATCATGTAATGAAATATAGCAACATTATAAATTTTGGACATAAATCTCAAATTAGACTACAGTTGATAATATTGAGTCCATTCTAGATTTGATATTTTGTTAAAACTTTAGGTCCAAAGTTGACAATTTCCCTATTAAAAGACATTCTTTGTGGTTACAAATCAATATCACCAAAAATCCTTGGTTGCTATGTGATATCTTCATCTACAACCATTGATCATGCCCATAGCTTCGCGTATCAGCTGTTGTTGCCATTGTACAGAGTCTGCGAAGGTTACACAGGCCAAGTTATTTCAGGTAATTGTTGTTCTTTATCCTTCTTCCATCCATACTACGAAATAAGGAAAAGTGTCCAATTTTAATACTCCCTTGGTCCCATTAATAATGGCACCTTACTTTTGGGCATGGAGATTAAAAAAGTGGTGTTTTTTTGTGTAAAGTGGCGGAGCCCACTAAGTCGACTACTTTTTCAAGTCAAATTTATTGCTTTTGTTTTAAGTATGTGCCATTACTCATGAGACGGAGGGAGTACAAATTTCAAACCTCATAAATTGAATTTTGCGACTATTTCAGCTTTTTATGTGATTTTTGGTGCCAGAAAGTTCCGATGGCGACCAGAATCTAGGTCCAATTCTATCCGGTTGAGGCACGTGAACTCTGTTTGCCATCGGAACCTTTTGGCGCCTGATATCACTTGAGGACTGAAGTTGTGAATTCAACTTATGAGGCTTGAAATTTGTATTAGGTTAAGTTGGGCTAAAACCGTCACAAAGTGAAATTCTGGGGCTAAAATTTTCACAAAATTCAGTTTATGGGGCTTGAAATTTGTAGGGTAATTCTATTCATAGTCCTCATTTTACTCACTATAGCGCTCATTAAAAATACATTTATTAATTAAATTACTATTGTACCCCAGTAACTACTAATTTAAAATATACATTGATAGCGTCATTCATCGTACCCCACAAGAGTCTGAAGAAAAAGGATGCGAACACTTGAAAAAAACATGAATAATGTGTAACACCCCCAATCCGCTCAGGGATATTACACGCCGTAGACCCTCTCCTCGAGGATCTACCAGGCTGATAACTAAAATCAAACATCTAAACCTCGCCTTTAAGGCTAAAATGACTCAGTAGACCGACTTGGTCTTTCAATAATAACATACAACTCAATTCCAAACACATACCCACGCAGGGGTCAAAATACAATAAACTCCCGTACAACGGGGAAAAGATACTGCAGCGGAAAAGAAAATACGACTAGACCAAAACGACATCAACAGATCCTCGTGTGATTAGTATCGTTCATCTTTCAGCATCCTTCGTGCCGACCCTGTGCTATGCTCCAAAACCTGAATGCAAAAATAGACATCCACCCCCCGAATACTCGGGGGTTAGCAAAACTCCACTGTTTTGCTAGTGCAAGTACAAGTGCAAAAATACGAGCCATACAATACTAGTTCCAAGAACAATAATAATCAGGAATCCTCAAAGTTCCAAACGTAATGAAAAGCACTTCCCGAGGCATGAGTTTGGTAAAACATTCCAAAACCGAAAGATCACAAATCAAGGGAAAACAATTTATAAAACAGTTTAAAATGCCATCGAGAGTTTTAATAGAAAACAATTTAGGATTTCCGAATCCTTCTCTTTCCAAAAATCAACAGGGGTCACAGCCCAAAGGTTTTGTTTTCGCAAATAGAAAACAGACAACAATTCACAGGGCCCGAGCCCAACATCACGTGTCCTCGACGGACATAAAAATCAAGACAAGGTAATCACGCACGCGCATCGCCTAGGACCGGGACGAAGCCACAAATCCCACTCGAGGCCTCGAAGGACCCTCCCGAGCTGGCTAGCGAAACAAATCACACACATCTCACGGTTGGATCAATCGCTTGTTGCATCCTGGCCACATGATCGCATGCCATGTGCCACCGTAGATTATCTCAGGCTCTCACGGTTGGATCAATCACTTGTTGCATCCTGACCACATGATCACGTGCCATGTGTCACCGTAGACCTTCAACCATATCCACACATTCACACAAATAACACAATGCAACAAAGATATCCAAACAATTCACTCAGAGGCATCAAACACTTAGCAAAACACCACGTCAAAACACAACGCACCGAAATGAAATAATATACGTCCACACGCAATTACCAAGTGCATCATCAACACCAAATATATCCATAGGATTCACATAGTCATTTACAAGACACAAAATTCACAAAACACACGCGTTTTGAAAGCAAGCCTTTAACAAGGCTAAACCGAATTTTTTGAAAGTTCAATTCAAACGACCAAACAACCACATTTAGACGATCACTAATTATCATATCCATAAAACAAGAATAGTATGGGCAAGGTACTTGCCTCGAAATCACGATCGCAATAAGACGACGGATAGGACGCGGTCGAATAGCCCCGAACCCCCGAACAATATCAAGAATGTGATAGCACCACGAGTATTACGAGAATAACACCACACGAATCATCAATCACCAAACGGGATTCAACATCGGAATCCTCGAACACCTATAAACCTCCGGAAGGAACAATAACACATGGTTACGACGAGAATCAAGGCCAAAACAACGGAAATCCCAACAAACTATCGAAGGGAAACTCATTGGGACATTTGATCGAACATTAAATGTTCAAGACCCTTCAAGAACAAAGAAATCACCCCTCGTGTCGAACGAACCAAAGATACGAGTATCAAATCCGTAGAACAAGTTCAAAACAACGTTTATACAACAATTAATCGATTAAAAACGGATTGGAATCGAAATTAAAAAGGAAAATCCCCAAATCTACAAAAACAAGGGTTCAAGCCAAAATACCTTGATTTGGATGAAGGATTCAAGTAGAGGTCGAAAATCTACAACAAGACTTGAGGTGGATGATCTCTACAAGTTTGGGAGCACTCAAATCACACAAAAATCGCCCACAAATCGCCCTAGATGGAAGGAGGAAGAAGAGAGGAGAAAAATGAAGTTTTCTCCTCGAAAATCTGCTAAAAACGCAGAAAAAGCCCGTGTGCCGCGGCACAGGATGAGTGTGCCACGGCCCAGGGCCAAGAAAAAGGCACATCGTATAGTCTTAACTATTTCGACCATAACTCACTCGTCTGGACTCCGATTGACTCACCGTTTGAACCATTGGAAAGCTAACTTGATGCTCTATAATATTGCAAAGATTCAGAATTTTTGGAGTTTCCAATAATTAATGGTGACTTTACAAAGTCGAACTCCCACGTGAAAAAGTCGATTAAGGACACGGAACTCGACAAAACGACACCGAAACGAACTCGGATGACAAAAAGTGCAGAATTAATCATTCTCGAAATGACGAGACGGTCATGATAGAGTTGTCAAAACGAACTTCCTCCGAAAAAGAAAATTACCGAAATTCGAAATTGCGGATATTACATTCTACCCTCCTTAAAAGAAGTTTCGTCCCGAAACTTAAAACAAGTAGGGGGGAGCAATATACCCGCCAGGAAAACTTGACGAGATACACGAAAATAGAAAACTCGCGCCCAATGGCGAAACGCTGCAAGAAACGTAAAGAGACATACGGCGTGAAAACACGCTCCACGACGACCAACACAACGTCGCCGTTAGGGATACAATAAAACCAACAAATGACAAGCGTCATCAAACGGATGATATAGCCAAGTCAATTATCCGACAATCACAAAACACAACGAACGAAAGTCAGTATGATTGACCAACCCAACGGTACATCAATCGAAACGCGAGCCAATCGCTGAACTAATACGGAATTCCACCGCCCAAGGGTTGGAGGATCGAAAACGAGACTAATTTCCCGAACTTAAGGGAATTACGAAGGAGTCTGAACGTTCAACAATCACAAAACGAGAACAAAAACTGAACAAACAAACGATCGAGACAACAAAAATCGAACAATCATGTCCGAAACACGAAGGATAATAAAACTCAAACAACAACTCCCAGGATGATCTGGTGAGAACTACAAGGAATGCATTCCCATAAGATCCACAGGATAGGGAATAGCGATTGAAAAGTCACAGCGACAAACGAGTTATTCCAAAACAATACCACACTTGTTCGATCAACAAAAGCAAGGGATAGGGAAAGTTCAGAAATGTCAACGAACATAAACGAGTCGACGGAGTCGAAAATACAGAAATTCAAAATCCGATCCACGTCGAATAGAAGAGCTAGTAGAACCAAAGGGTGTTACTTCCAAACAAGGTTCACAAGAATCGAACCGAACTCGAAAAAGTCACAGCGATAACCAGATCGACCCAAAACAAGATCACAGCTCGTTCGAACGATGAAACCGGAATACAGAACAAGTTCAGAAAGTATCAACGAACACGAGCGAGTCTATAGAATTGAGAAAGAGAAAATGCAGAAGCCAAAAATAATACGGGTATTATATTCGACCTCTTCTAAAAGAAGGTCGTCCCCGCTACTCACAATAACGAAATCAAGGAGACGACACAACAGGCAATCGACAGAAACATCCTTCAAAGGCCTCTCAAAGCCGATTCTGATATCTGTGCTGAAGCGCGAACTCCGAAAGTCTCGGTAGCCAATTCGCAAAACTGAATTCGGTGTCCCTCGAGCCCACACTCGAAATGTGTTACTGACGAGAAGGACAAATTGCACGTACATTCCCCCGGCACATCACGGTTGAAACACCTCGGCTCGGCATACCGAAAATGCAAATGCTAGATACAATGGGGTATAACGTCGCAAAACAACATAGCGGAGATGCCAACTCAGCACAATAAAGAATCATAACACATATCGTATACAACGATTACCATCGTAAAGTAATATATACACATACACCACAGCAACGATGGTATCGTTCGGTGACCTCAACGGCCCGAACGATAACCAACACGTAATTACAAACATCATGAAACAATCACACATGTACACCAACGTACAAACCCAAGCTTCAACATCTCACACTCGTGTGACACACGCAATCCACCACGAGGCGACAACCATTAAATACCAGTTCACACCTCTCACAGAGGGCTAGTACAACAAACGCGTGGCAACGCCTCAACGTTCATGCCACCAATTCGATCATACTCGGGAGCAAACACCATTAAGACAACGCGAACATCATACATACATTCCCAAACGCAAATGGGAATTGATAGGTTTTTAAAAAAAAATGAAAACCACCCTTTTGAAAATAATTTAGGAAAAACACCGGTTGATCCTGAGTATCACCTTTCAAGAAAAAGTACAAACGTGAAACATCGTTATCGAGACTTTGGAGAACCATCTCGCATTTGATAAAAATGAGGACACTTTCTTTTCGTGAAAAACTTTCGGAAATATTCGACCCTCGGGTCTAAGTAAAAGTGTTTATAAAACATTGAAAATATCTCAAAACATTTTGGGTCCTCGCGGTAGAAGAATTTTGAAACATATTGTGGCATCTTGGATGTACCACGAGAAAATGATTCATTTTGAAAGTACGTCTCGAAATTTATTTTCTAAGATACTCAAGTTTTTTTTTTTTTTAAAGATAATTCAATGGGCTAGAATGCCCAAAAATTTCAGGTAATTACACAAAATATTATAGCGCCGTGGGTCCCGCGCCGGAACTCACCAGGCTAAAAACCATTTACAAAAACGCCAAAAAGGCTGATGACGGTAATATTTGAAAAACTCACGAAAGCCATTTACAAAATACTAAATACCGTCATAAGAATTTTGTCAAAGTGGTCAAGGCCATAATGCCAAAAACTCGGTTAAGGGAATCGGTTTTCGAAATAAAACTCGGTCGGTAAAATACCGAAAGTCATTACAAAAGAACTCACGCAGCGGATAAAAGAAATACAGTTCAACATGCACAATCCAACAACACTACTCCTCATATGAACGAAATATGAGAGTCAAATAACCGCATATCACGAAATCAAAATCCATAAGAGGATTCCGTCACTTAACAAATAATCATAAAAATATCTCGTGTCACACGAGGCACAACACAAAGAAGGGAGACTTACATTCACAGGTCGCACGAAGATGATGATCGCCCACGATACTAATCACGACCAACAAACTCAGACGACGCGTCGCGACACGACTCAGTCAGACAAAATCCGACGAGACAAAACTCAACAGACACCACTGACCCGACAGCCTAGGTTTCCACAACCTAATCTCCGATACCATTTATGTAACACCCCCAATCCGCTCAGGGATATTACACGTCGTAGACCCTCTCCCCGAGGATCTACCAGGCTGATAACTAAAATCAAACATCTAAACCTCGCCTTTAAGGCTAAAATGACTCAGTAGACCGACTTGGTCTTTCAATAATAACATACAACTCAATTCCAAACACATACCCACGCAGGGGTCAAAATACAATAAACTCCCGTACAACGGGAAAAGATCTTGCGGCGGAAAAGAAAATACGACTAGACCAAAACGACATCAACAGATCCTCGTGTGATTAGTATCGTTCATCTTTCATCATCCTTCGTGCCGACCATTGCTATGCTCCAAAACACGAATGCAAAATAGACATCCACCCCCGAATACTCGGGGTTAGCAAACACCACCGTTTTGCTAGTGCAAGTACAAGTGCAAAAATACGAGCCATACAATACTAGTTCCAAGAACAATAATAAACAGGAATCCTCAAAGTTCCAAACGTAATGAAAAGCACTTCCCGAGGCATGAGTTTGGTAAAACATTCCAAAACCGAAAGATCACAAATCAAGGGAAAACAATTTATAAAACAGTTTAAAATGCCATCGAGAGTTTTAATAGAAAACAATTTAGGATTTCCGAATCCTTCTCTTTCCAAAAATCAACAGGGGTCACAGCCCAAAGGTTTTGTTTTCGCAAATAGAAAACAGACAACAATTCACAGGGCCCGAGCCCAACATCACGTGTGTAACAGCCCAAAAACAGTGGCCATTACAGTGCCGTGGATCCCTCCTGGGACCCACCAGGCAATATCACAAAATACACTTAAAATCCGACAACGTGGCACTGTACCACGATATTTATCAAAACCCCGGTGTGGAGTATGAGTTATTCATATTTTTAAAATACAAGCAAACATACACAGGATCCAAACACGGTACAGACCATATGACGATGGGCAGTACCTAACAAGTTTTAGTACATTCATCCGACACAAAAATAAAACGAAAGTCACGCTTAAAACATAACCGAACAACCAAAAGACTCGGGCCCCCCGAAATAGCATACATCAGAATCCTCCATCGCCATTGTGCTCCTCCTGTGCCTTGCCCTTTCCTCGCCCTGAAATACAAGTATTTCGCCCCAAACCACAGGGTCAGCTATACATGATAATAATTCTCATGGCATTATACAATTCATATATATACTGATTTCAAAGAAATCCACCGACTACTGAATATACCCCGAAGGCGTATAAACAATCAGTCCCAACTGTCGAAACATAACCAAGTATACGAACGACCACAAACTATGGCTCAAGACGGACGTCACAGTACGCCCGATCCGGAAATGTGTCCGTGCACATGTCCACCCCGTATACGGAATCCAGAATATACGTGGGACGATGTACCTAATTAGCCTCACGAACTACGTCTCGTGTGCACGATCTAAATGCGGAAAACATCCACGCATGATCATCAAGTGCCCGGCTAAAAATCCTACACATAACCAATCGGCGCGCAAATATGACTCCAGAGATGTCACGATACGACATGACAACGAAACTCAACGAATTACACTTTTACGAGGGAATCGAACAACTCACCGAAGTGTCAACAAAGCTCAAAAGAACTAACGATAATAAGGACGGTAATTCCGGGGGTATCATCCCCAACACCATGACAATACAATCAAGGGTATCACCATATCACGAATCATAGATTATCAGAACATTTCATACACACGAACTGCATAATAATCACAAGAATTCAACCATCACTATAACCAAGCAAGATAACTTGCCTCAATTCCGTATACGAATAATCCTTCTTTGAATGGTCAAACGAACGGTATCCTCGTCTAACAATACTCACGTGAACAAGCAACCTTGAATGAAATATAATCCATTCAACAACACATTCGTATGATAATGGTATTATCGCATGAACAATATTCGTAAATTCACTTTGAATAAATAGATTATCCTATTGACCATTTTAATGTTCTTATTACAAATCATCGCATGTTTATCATGTTCATTACATATTCTAATCTTGATGTCAAATTCTTGATGTCCAGTTTATCATCAATGTAATATCGTGAGGATATCGTTTCAAATCATCGACACTTCCAATTACGATATAAGTTGTGTTTAATTACATTCTTCATTATTTTACGATTTCATTCAAAACTTGATTATTATATGAAACGTAAGTTCAAGTTTTTAGTGAGTTAAGAACATTATCTTAATTTACTCCTCTAGACATGCACGGATTAATGAAATGGAATTCGGCTATTCATCTACCGTATTTGTATCGTCATATTCAACACAACTCTCTTAAGAACATTATTAACCTATTAATGTAGTGATTAACACTCTTTGGTGTAATCGATAAATTCGAACGTACGGAGATTACAACTTCCTCCTATCAACATTCATTGTTTTACTTTGAAGAATTTATTAAATGCCTAGTTATACCATTGGATACTTGAGATTTTTGAAGTAATTTCATCCATCTAACAAAGATCATCTTCAAAGGGTTAACATCATCTTTCCAACAATTCCATCACAAAGGTTTTAAAGGCCAAAATCATGGTTTCATGCAACCTTTAAGGATCAATAGAATGTTCAAGACAATCTTAACATTTCTCACTTCTAATCATTAAGGACATCATCTCTAACATGTTCCTAGTGTAGAGACTAAAATCAACTTCCGATTATCATGCTATACCTCAGGTTTTATGTATATCGTTATCAACACAATCATATTATGAAGTTATTTACCTCAAGAAGCAATACTAATACCTTCAAAATTAATCTTCACTTGATTTGAGTATGATTCAATTAACTTATCATGTTTACACTAATCTAAACTATCATTATGTGAAGTATTTATCTACTAACATCATCAGAAACATGGAATTGATATGAGTTAAAGAAAGACCAACCTTAAAATGAAGAACAACACCAACACTTCAAGGAATATACTTCAATCTCTAGCTTCTCCAAGTCACCAATCAAGTGTTGAGGCTCCAACACAAGTTAGAAAGGCTTAGAAACGAAGTTGGAAGGGAAGGGAATCGTTCCTTAGTCGGGAGATTGAAAAGGTCGAGTAGGAAATGAATGGCAAGTCCTACATTTATAATCTGAATCGACATTACGTGCGTTAACGAGCGTGGTTAACGTGCGTTATAGCCTTTAAATCGTAATCTTATGATCATTACGTCGTAACCAATTTCATCAAACTCATTGCCTAAAAACACGCGATTCGTTACGTACGTAACCAAGCGGCTATTACGTACGTAGTGGCCGTTGACTTGGCTGTCGCGATCGACTCCCGACCAGCTACCCTTGCTCGACCCCACCCGCCGAAAGGCGGATTGCTGGAGAATCTTCCGCATTACGTACGTTAACGTATCGATGTTACGTACGTAAGGCGGCCTTCATAGCGTACGTTATGAATACATGTTAACGTACGTTAAGTACTATAACGAGCATAAATGGAATTTTCGCAATATCACCCAACAACTAATATAGTATGAATGACCATGAATCCAACTTAACATAATTCGTCGGTACATGCTACACATCACAGATATGGTGCAACAATACTTAACTTAAATCATGAAATACAATATTAAAGGCGAGGGTATTACATACTCCCCCCCTTAAAAAGGAGTTTCGTCCCCGAAACTAAGGGGTAAACAGTTCGGGGTATCTCTCTCGCATGCTATCTTCAGTCTCCCATGTAGCTTCCTCGACTCCGTGTCTTGACCACTGAATTTTTAATAAGGGAATCGTCTTGTTCCTCAGCTGTTTAATTCTCCTTTCGAGTATCTGCACAGGCTGCTCCTCATACGAATGGTCGTCGGCTATTTCGACCTCGTCGAATTGAATAACGTGACTTGGATCAGCAACATACTTCCTTAACTGAGATACATGGAATACGTTGTGAATCCGACTCAAAGCTGGTGGTAATGCTAAACGATAGGCTAGGTTGCCTACTCGTTCCAGGATCTCAAACGGACCAATATACCTTGGGCTCAATTTGCCTCTCTTCCCGAATCGGAAAACACCTCTAGTAGGAGATACTTTGACCAGTACATGGTCACCAACTTCAAACTCGAGTGGTCGTCGACGATTATCTGCATATGATTTCTGCGGCTTTGGGCCGTTAATAGACGGCTCTTGATCGGGAAATCTTCTCGCGGCCGCCAATAACATATCGGGTTCCGTACCAATAGATTCGAGATAATTCGTCCCGGACAATGGGGACCTACAACGACCATATAGTGCCTCATAAGGTGCCATCATGATCGGCGTGCCATTTGTTGTGTATGTGAATTCTACCAACGGCGGTTGGGCTTCCCGATTAGGCTTCCAATCGAGAGCACATGCCCTCAACATATCCTCTAGAGTTTGAATTGTCCTCTCGGATCGACCGTCGGTCTGAGGATGAAAAGTCAGTCTTGAAGTTCAACTGTACCCATAGCACGATGAACCGCCTTCCGGAAGTGCGACACGAACCGTCGATCGATCGATACAATACTCTTAGGGGTGCCATGCGGTCTCACAATCTCTTTGATGAATAATTGGGCCAATCTCTCGGGGCCCCAAGTATCCTTGATCTCGAAGTGGGCTGATTTAGTCAATCGATCCACAACCACCCAAATCGTATTCATGCCTCGACGGCTCGTCGGCAAACTAGTAATAAAGTCCATCGATATGTCTTCCCACTTCCACTCGGGAATAGGAAGCGGTCTCATCATGCCACCGGTCGTTGATGCTCAATCTTGACTTCGACAGTGTCGACATTTCAAACGAACTCGGCAACCTCCCGCTTCATATTACCCCACCAATAATACGGCTTCAAATCCTTATACATTTTGTTTGATCCGGGTGTATGGAATACGGGGTAGCATGAGCCTCCTTCGAATAGTATTCCTCAACTCTTCGTCTCGGTACACACACTCGATTTTTAAAGCGTAATACCCATCCTCGTGAACCACAAATCCAGGGGCCTTCCCCGATCGATTTCTCCTCGACTCGGATAAGAATGGGTCCGACATCTGCTTCGCCCCGATCGTCTCATCAATGGATGGTGAAATCTCAAGCATGCACACTGTCCCCGAATGCGTTGTATCCAGACCTCAATCTATGGTCTCATGAACTCTAATCGCAACTCCTCTGGGCGGTCAAACGAGCTAGCATCTGCTCCCGCACTGCCTTGCGGCTCAAGGCATCGGCAACCACGTTTGCCTTGCACGGATGATAAAGGATCTCGATATCATAGTCTTTGATTAGCTCTAACCACCTCCTTTGTCTCATATTCAACTCCTTCGGTAAAAATATACTTGAGGCTCTTGTGGTCCGTAAAAATCGCGGGTAACTCCATACAGATAGTGGCGCCGATTTTTAAAGCAAACACTACTACCGCTAACTCCAAGTCATGAGTCGGGTAGTTGACCTCGTAAGGACGCAATCGTCGGACGCATAGGCGATCACTTTCCCGCCCCGCATTAATACGCAGCCCAAGGCCCCGCCTCGATGCATCGCCGTATACCGCGAATCCTTCCGTCCCTCTAGGTAGTACCAAAACAGTGCTGAAATTAATCGACCTTTGAGTTCATCAAAACTTTGCCGACATGCTTCCGACCACAAGTACTTCTTATCTTTTCTCAACAGTTAGTCATCGGTTGAGCAATTTTGGAAAATCCTTCCACGAATCGTCTGTAATAGCCTGCTAGACTTAAAACTACGAACTTGCTTCACGTTCTTCGGGTAGCTATCTCGGATAGCTTCCGTCTTCGTGGGTCTACTCTTACTCCCTCTGCTGATATCACATGACCTTAAAAATAACTTCGGACATCCGTAATTCACACTTGGAAAATTTTCCATAGAGTTGTTCTCGCCTTAACGCATCGAGAACTCCGGAGGTGACACTCATGCTCCTCATGATCACGAGTAGACCAAGATATCGTCAATAAAAACGACTACAAAACGATCCAGATAATTAATAAAAACCCGATTCATCAATTCCATGAATACTGCAGTGCATTAGTCATCCGAATGGCATGACAACGAACTCATAATGCCCATAGCGAGTGCGAAAAGATGTCTTCGGGACGCGGACTCTCGAATCCGCAATTGGTGGTACCCGACCTCAAGTCGATCTTGGAAAATACGGCTCCTCGAGCCGATCCAATAGGTCATCGATGCGAGGTAAAGGATACTTGTTCTTAATTGTTACCTTGTTCACTCCCATTAATCAATACACAAACGCAGCGATCCGTCCTTCTTCCGTACGAATAACACCGGCGCTCCCCAAGGGGATGCACTGGGTCGAACGTACCCTTTCTCAGTTAATTCTTCGAGTTGTCTTTTTAATTCCTGCATCTCAGTCGGGGCCATACGGTATGGTGCTTTCGAAAGCGGGGACGTCCCTGGCTCCAACTCAATGGTGAATTTCACCTCTCGCTGTGGGGGTATTCCTGGAAGCTCGTCCGGAAATACATCTGGATAATCTCGAACTACTAGAATATCAATCAATTTGACTGGCCGGTCAGCTGTCTTAGTCATGTAACACCAATAACCAATGCATCCGTGGTTTAGTAATCTCATAGCCTTCATAGCGCTGATGACTCTCCCAGAATGATTGGGATTATCACCCCGAAAAATACACTCGACGCCATCATCCGATGTGACGGTCACCATTCGCTTACGGACGCTAAGGACGGCATCGTGACGATCCATCCAGTCAATACCCAAGATTACATCATCTTTAGGTAAATCCACCACAATCAAGTCAGACAACAACTCACGGTTGTTTATGCTAATCGGACAGTTCTGTACTTCACGACTCCCAATAATTCTTCTACCATCGGGTAGACCAATTACATAAGGTTCACAATTGATAACACGATTCAAATGCAAACGACTCAAGCAAGAACTAGACAAAAAGGAGTGTGAAGCACCAGTATCAAAAAGAACACAAACGGCCGAGAGTGGATCTCGAGAGTACCTGCAATCATGCCGCCGGGATCATCGGCTTTCTTCATCTCGTAAACTCTGGGTTTTGCAACCCCGGAAGCAGGTGTACCAACTTGGTTTCCACGGCCTATCCCTTTGTTCGCCCCGGTAGTCTGGTAAGAAGCGGATGGAGGAGCACGTTCCTGAACAGAAGACTGTACTGGAGCAAGAGATGCTGCTGGGGCACGCCCGAGTCCACCCCGGCAATAGCGAGCGCGATGACCGTTCTTCCCGCAAGTGTGACAGTAACGGCCGGCCGGACACTTGGAGCTGATATGCCCTGGTCCCCAGTTATAACACACGGCAGGTGAGTGATTGCCCGAGAGTGCGTTCTGCCGGTTTGGTGCCATAGGTGGCCGCTCGAAGGATTTGGTACAGCCGGGTTTCTTGAATACCCCGGTTCTTTGTCTCCTTGGGTGCAGTTCTGGATCTCTTGTTGGAAAAGCGAGGTTGTCTCTTAGAAATCTCCTTCGCAGTAAGTTCATACTCCAAAGCCTTCTCAATAAACTCCTAAGGTCGCATGCAGTGGTGATTGAGTAATTGCATCCTCATTCGGGGTTTAAGCCTCTTGAGGAAATATTTGATTTTAACGGCTTCCGAACGGACAACCGTAGCAAAAGGGAGAAGTGCTTGGAATTTTTCAAGAATTGCTAACACATCTTCGTCTTCCGATGGCCTGGGTTTAATAATTCGGACAGTTTGGCTTCACGGAGGGGTGCAGATAGTAACGATCTAGCATAAGAGTCTTAAATTCCTCCCAAGTACTGCGCCTTCGGCAGCCTCACAGAAAGCCACCAAGTATGGGCACTCTTACTAAGGTAGTAGTCGCCACAAAGAACTCGATTTTCCTCTGGGCACTCCACCATCTCGAACGGTTTCTCGAAATGTTCTATCCAAAGGTACAATGTCGCGTGCTCGGATGAGCCTTCAAAAGTCGGAGGTCGCCGACGTGATATGTCGCTAATAATCCGGCTCACGATCCCGCCAGTACCAGGGCGGAGGCCGTTGTCCCCGCCGTTGACCAAGAGTATTCCTTTGCATAGTTTCCATCACCCGACCCATTTGGGTCATTTGGGCCATCATGCCCGCATCACGGTGTAAGGATCGGCACGTGCATTCTCTCCGGTGTGGTGTGATTGGTCCCGAGAAGGCGAATCCACCGCTGCGGAACTCGCTCCACATTCGCGCGTCTGTTAGCTCGTGGTATCGGAATTCGGCCTCTTCCGCGGCCTCGTCCCCCTCTCGCCACGCCCCTAAGGTTCCTTTCCATACTGAAAGAATCAAGTCACAAGTACAGTTTGATTTATCAATCACAATTCATGCTAAGTTAATAACAACAGGGAATTTCCTATCCAACAAAGCAGTTGTAAAGAGTCACTGGCACTACAAGTGTTACACACTCAATATCATATCAACATTAAGTCGAAACAATTCCAATCACATAATTAATTTAGGTTCTCTCCAATAGATGAATTTGCCTCATGGTAGCAAGATGCCAAGATAAGTAAGGAGACCAATACATCGTCAATATCATGCCAGAAATCAAATTATGGTTCATGAGAACATACCGTATTCGACGGGTCAGGCGCTTGCACAGGTTACACGTGGCACGAAGTTTTCTTGATGCTATTTCGATCCTACAATGACTCAAAATAAAACACACGCGCGCTCGATACCATCTTCATGTAACCCAAAACGGTGGCCATTACGGTGCCGTGGATCCCTCCCAGGACCCACCGTGCAATATCACAAAATACACTTAAAATCCGACAACGTGGCACCGTACCACGATATTTATCAAAACCCCGGTGTGGAGTATGAGTTATTCATATTTTTAAAATACAAGCAAACATACACAGGATCCAAACACGGTACAGACCATATGACGATGGGCAGTACCTAACAAGTTTTAGTACATTCATCCGACACAAAAATAAAACGAAAGTCACGCTTAAAACATAACCGAACAACCAAAAGACTCGGGGCCCCCGAAATAGCATACATCAGAATCCTCCGTCGCCATTGTGCTCCTCCTGTGCCTTGCCCTTTCCTCGCCCTGAAATACAAGTATTTCGCCCCAAACCACAGGGTCAGCTATACATGATAATAATTCTCATGGCATTATACAATTCATATATATACTGATTTCAAAGAAATCCACCGACTACTGAATATACCCCGAAGGCGTATAAACAATCAGTCCCAACTGTCGAAACATAACCAAGTATACGAACGACCACAAACTATGGCTCAAGACGGACGTCACAGTACGCCCGATCCGGAAATGTGTCCGTGCACATGTCCACCCCGTATACGGAATCCAGAATATACGTGGGACGATGTACCTAATTATCCTCACGAACTACGTCTCGTGTGCACGATCTAAATGCGGAAAACATCCACGCATGATCATCAAGTGCCCGGCTAAAAATCCTACACATAACCAATCGGCGCGCAGATATGACTCCAGAGATGTCACGATACGACATGACAATGAAACTCAACGAATTACACTTTTACGAGGGAATCGAACAACTCACCGAAGTGTCAACAAAGCTCAAAAGAACTAACGGTAATAAGGACGGTAATTCCGGGGGTATCATCCCCAACACCATGACAATACAATCAAGGGTATCACCATATCACGAATCATAGATTATCAGAACATTTCATACACACGAACTGCATAATAATCACAAGAATTCAACCATCACTATAACCAAGCAAGATAACTTGCCTCAATTCCGTAGACGAATAATCCTTCTTTGAATGGTCAAACGAACGGTATCCTCGTCTAACAATACTCACGTGAACAAGCAACCTTGAATGAAATATAATCCATTCAACAACACATTCGTATGATAATGGTATTATCGCATGAACAATATTCGTAAATTCACTTTGAATAAATAGATTATCCTATTGACCATTTTAATGTTCTTATTACAAATCATCGCATGTTTATCATGTTCATTACATATTCTAATCTTGATGTCAAATTCTTGATGTCCAGTTTATCATCAATGTAATATCGTGAGGATATCGTTTCAAATCATCGACACTTCCAATTACGATATAAGTTGTGTTTAATTACATTCTTCATTATTTACCGATGATTTCATTCAAAACTTGATTATTATATGAAACGTAAGTTCAAGTTTTTAGTGAGTTAAGAACATTATCTTAATTTACTCCTCTAGACATGCACGGATTAATGAAATGGAATTCGGCTATTCATCTACCGTATTTGTATCGTCATATTCAACACAACTCTCTTAAGAACATTATTAACCTATTAATGTAGTGATTAACACTCTTTGGTGAAATCGATAAATTCAACGCGTCGGAGATTACAACTTCCTCCTATCAACATTCATTGTTTTACTTTGAAGAATTTATTAAACGCCTAGTTATACCATTGGATACTTGAGATTTTTGAAGTAATTTCATCCATCTAACAAAGATCATCTTTAAAGGGTTAACATCATCTTTCCAACAATTCCATCACAAAGGTTTTAAAGGCCAAAATCATGGTTTCATGCAACCTTTAAGGATCAATAGAATGTTCAAGACAATCTTAACATTTCTCACTTCTAATCATTAAGGACATCATCTCTAACATGTTCCTAGTGTAGAGACTAAAATCAACTTCCGATTATCATGCTATACCTCAGGTTTTATGTATATCGTTATCAACACAATCATATTATGAAGTTATTTACCTCAAGAAGCAATACTAATACCTTCAAAATTAATCTTCACTTGATTTGAGTATGATTCAATTAACTTATCATGTTTACACTAATCTAAACTATCATTATGTGAAGTATTTATCTACTAACATCATCAGAAACATGGAATTGATATGAGTTAAAGAAAGACCAACCTTAAAATGAAGAACAACACCAACACTTCAAGGAATATACTTCAATCTCTAGCTTCTCCAAGTCACCAATCAAGTGTTGAGGCTCCAACACAAGTTAGAAAGGCTTAGAAACGAAGTTGGAAGGGAAGGGAATCGTTCCTTAGTCGGGAGATTGAAAAAGGTCGAGTAGGAAATGAATGGCAAGTCCTACATTTATAATCTGAATCGACATTACGACGTTAACGAACGTGGTTAACGACGTTATAGCCTTTACGCACGTAATCTTATGATCATTACGACGTAACCAATTTCATCAAACTCACCGCCTAAAAACACGCAGCTTACGCACGTAACCAAGCGGCTATTAAACGCGTAGTGGCCGTTGACTTGCCGCCGCGATCGACTCCCGACCAGCTACCCTTGCTCGACCCCACCCGCCGAAAGGCGGATTGCTGGAGAATCTTCCGCATTACGTACGTTAACGTATCGGTGTTACGTACGTAAGGCGGCCTTCATAGCGTACGTTAAGAATACATGTTAACGTACGTTAAATACTATAACGAGCATAAATGGAATTTTCGCAATATCACCCAACAACTAATATAGTATGAATGACCATGAATCCAACTTAACATAATTCGTCGGTACATGCTACACATCACAGATATGGTGCAACAATACTTAACTTAAATCATGAAATACAATATTAAAGGCGAGGGTATTACAACGTGTCCTCGACGGACATAAAAATCAACACAACGTAATCACGCACGCGCATCGCCTAGGACCGGGACGAAGCCACAAATCCCACTCGAGGCCTTGAAGGACCCTCCCGAGCTGGCTAGCGAAACAAATCACACACATCTCACGGTTGGATCAATCGCTTGTTGCATCCTGGCCACATGATCGCATGCCATGTGCCACCGTAGATTATCTCAGGCTCTCACGGTTGGATCAATCACTTGTTGCATCCTGACCACATGATCACGTGCCATGTGTCACCGTAGACCTTCAACCATATCCACACATTCACACAAATAACACAATGCAACAAAGATATCCAAACAATTCACTCAGAGGCATCAAACACTTAGCAAAACACCACGTCAAAACACAACGCACCGAAATGAAATAATATACGTCCACACGCAATTACCAAGTGCATCATCAACACCAAATATATCCATAGGATTCACATAGTCATTTACAAGACACAAAATTCACAAAACACACGCGTTTTGAAAGCAAGCCTTTAACAAGGCTAAACCGAATCTTTTGAAAGTTCAATTCAAACGACCAAACAACCACATTTAGACGCATTTTTCACATATATTTGGTTTTTCTGTGCCTTTAACATCTTGTGTGAGGATAATGTTTCAATTTTGGAAATTGTCTACACCTTTTTCTTTTAAATTTCATATCACTGTGCTGATTCCATGCCTTATTTTCTGGTTCATTTGGTGTGCTAGAAATGACAGCAAGCATAGAGGGATTGTGTTTAGCTCTGATAAAATCATTGGACAAATTTATATGTACTTGCAAAATATCTCTCAGGGGAAGCATTTTGATTTTCGGGTCTGGAGGGGTTTTATGCATTTACAGTCCAAATTTATGGTTCATATTACTGCTCCCCCCCTTGAAGATAACTATGGTCAGATGGGTTCCACCTGAACCTGGTGTTTTGAAGCTTAACTCTGATGGTTCGGTAAGTCAGGGCCAGGCTGGTGGAGGTGGCTTAATTAGGAACTCAGAGGGTGAGTTGTTGCAAGCATTTTATTGCAATCTGGTGGCTGACAGCAGTTTATCTGCGGAACTTAAAGCTCTGGATTGTGGGACTGCAATTTTATCGGAATTAGAAGGTGAAAACTGGTGGATTGAGCTGGATGCAAGTGTTCTGGTTCAAATTTTAAATCAGGAATCGGGAGGCAACTGGGAATGCCAGAATGTGATTAATAGGATTCGATCCCGACTTGCGCTGAGAAGGTCTAAAATCACTCATATCTACCGTGAAGGAAATAAGCCTGCTGATTTCTTGGCGAATTTGGGATGTCAAGCCCAACAACTTTGTCGCTTGGACCGACATAATCTCCCGCATGGAATTAAAGGGCTTCTTCGTATGGACCAACTGGGCCTTCCCAATTTTAGGCGCTCGGGGATAGGTTAAAGAGATTCAATTGGGTTACTTATGTTTTAAATATGGGTAGTGGGGCTATGGTTTAAATACGGGTAGTGAAATGTTATTTTAATTTGAGTTTTATTTTTGGCCTATGTTTAGGCCCAATTAGCTCTTTGTAATCAGCCGCTTGTGGCTTTTTTGTTTTTATCTTTATCTGGATTTTCCGAACCTTGTAATTTTGCTATTCGTAATAAAATTCACCTGCGGGTGCTTGATTGAAAAAAAAAACAACCACATTTAGACGATCACTAATTATCATATCCATAAAACAAGAATAGTATGGGCAAGGTACTTTCCTCGAAATCACGATCGCAATAAGACGACGGATAGGACGCGGTCGAATAGCCCCGAACCCCCGAACAATATCAAGAATGTGATAGCACCACGAGTATTACGAGAATAACACCACACGAATCATCAATCACCAAACGGGATTCAACATCGGAATCCTCGAACACCTATAAACCTCCGGAAGGAACAATAACACATGGTTACGACGAGAATCAAGGCCAAAACAACGGAAATCCCAACAAACTATCGAAGGGAAACTCATTGGGACATTTAATCGAACATTAAATGTTCAAGACCCTTCAAGAACAAAGAAATCACCCCTCGGGTCGAACGAACCAAAGATACGAGTATCCAATCCGTAGAACAAGTTCAAAACAACGTTTATACAACAATTAATCGATTAAAAACGGATTGGAATCGAAATCAAAAAGGAAAATCCCCAAATCTACAAAAACAAGGGTTCAAGCCAAAATACCTTGATTTGGATGAAGGATTCAAGTAGAGGTCGAAAATCTACAACAAGACTTGAGGTGGATGATCTCTACAAGTTTGGGAGCACTCAAATCGCCCAAAAATCGCCCACAAATCGCCTCTAGATGGAAGGAGGAAGAAGAGAGGAGAAAATGAAGTTTTCTCTCGAAAATCTAAAAAACGCAGAAAAAGCCCGTGTGCCGCGGCACAGATGAGTGTGCCGCGGCCCGGGGCCAAGAAAACGCCCAGGAATTAGCTTAGTGGCGCGGCACACTGAAGTGTGCCGCGGCACACAAGATGACCCACTTCAACACGAAAAAGGCACATCGTATAGTCTTAGCTATTTCGACCATAACTCACTCGTCTGGACTCCGATTGACTCACCGTTTGAACCATTGGAAAGCTAACTTGATGCTCTATAATTTTGCAAAGATTCAGAATTTTTGGAGTTTCCAAGAATTAATGGTGACTTTACAAAGTCGAACTCCCACGTGAAAAGGTCGATTAAGGACACGGAACTCGACAAAACGACACCGAAACGAACTCGGATGACAAAAAGTGCAGAATTAATCATTCTCGAAATGACGAGACGGTCATGATAGAGTTGTCAAAACGAACTTCCTCCGAAAAAGAAAATTACCGAAATTCGAAATTGCGGATATTACATAATGAAATTAACCTGCATATATTTTTCCAAGGTTTTTGCTTCAATTTCTCTCCCTGCAAAATCTGACGTTTTTAGTGGCTCTGTGTAGTTCTTAATATTTTCGATATAGCAATCTCTTTATCTTCAGAAAAATCAAAAGCTTTTGCGTTGATCGTAAATTGTATAGAGGTAAACCTAGGAAATGTAATTTGGAATGTAGGGGTAAAATAGTATGTAATTAATAGTTTTTTTGTTGTATTTTAAAATATGGGGCTATAGTGAGTAAAATGGTGGCTATGAATAGAATTACTCAAGTTTGTATTAGGTTAATTTCGGTCTAAAACTGTCAAACACTACTAGAAAAAACACATTTTAAATCGGTTAAAATAGGCCTTTTAAATCGGGTCTCGAACCGTTATAGATCCAGCCGATGTAAAAAATCGACACATTTAAGATCGGTTTTTTAACCGATGTAGAAAATACATTTTACATCGGTTATTTAACCGATTTAGTAAGTGCAAATAACCGATTTAGAATGTCACATTCCAGGTCGGATATTCAGAAACCCGATTTAGAATGGCAGACATTCTAAATCAGGTATTGCTTTAACCGATTTAGAATGTCTGACATCCTAAATTAGGTACTGCTTTAACCGATTTAGAATGTCTGACATCCTAAATCAGGTACTGCTTTAACCGATTTAGAAAAAATATACATTCTACATCGGGTTCTGCTTTAACCGATTTAGAAAAATTATATTCTTTTTTAAAAAAAAATAGCAGATTTAGAAAAGCCTTGTTCACAAAAGTGGCAATTTTTTTGAGTACCTGACAAAACTGAATAATGAACAGCATTACAAAACACAATATCTAAACTCAAACTGACAAAAACAAACATTAAGCAGCTTTAACTGCTATAAACTTTGGACTCTAATAAAACCAACAATTCTCGTAATCAAGTCTAACATTAAAATGAAACATAATCAGTAAATACTAGTTAAGATTCGAATGTCTAAAATAGTTCAACAAAATATTTTTCGCGAGGATTCATAAGCTTCACAGATCTTGAATACTTGAGCAAAATGATTTCCATAACTTGAAAACTTGAAGATTCCTTCCGCATTTTATTGTACGAAGTTCAAACCTGACAGCACAGTCCATGGCAAGCAAGTTAACATAAAAAAATTATATGATAAGTATGAAAATAAATGAAGCAGGATAAACACCAAATAACAAGAACATTTTCACCATAAAATCCATCAAATTAACATCCACCCCCCAAAAAATCAATGGCAGACTAAAAAATTAGGACAAGGACACAGCTGGATACTGGGATTTATTTTCCTTTTGACATATATATGAATAAAAAACATGTATGAAGCATTCAAATTGAATGGGATATCATATTTCACAGACAAATTTAAGAGTACATTAATTTCGAACTGTGGTCGACATGGCTACACCTGTTTTGGTGTGTCTGTGTATCCTAAAATACATGCAAGAGGAAATTCTCAGATTTCAAAGACAAACGTAGAGTTCACAGCATCCTATCGATATGCAGAATGACGCGGATAATAGGATTCACATTGTGTATCTCTGACTTTTCTCAAACAAATACTATGTTCCCATACCACACATGGCCATTAGAAATTTTTTTTCCAACAAACTCAAGGATCTAAAAACTGATGAATAAACTGAATATTCATTAAATATAAATTTCCCAAATCAACTCACACCGAAAGCAGATGAGCTTTCAAGAGCATGAGGATTTTTGAATGTCACATAGGCTGTGCTTGCAAATTCACCGGCCCTATAAATTTTGATCAACCAAAAGAAGCATATTCATTAACGTAGCAACATCTAGTAATAAGACAATGGTGTTCGAAAAAAAAAACAATGAAAACTTGGCAAAAGTTTTAGCAATCAATTCAAACATATTCAAGAGAGAGAGAGAGAGAGAGAGAGAGAGAGAGAGAAAGAATAGAGAAAACTTCAGCGATTACAAATCTCAAAATCTCCCCTGGCCAAGTTTTATAAAAATTTACTAACAATTAGGTCAAAAGAGAAATGAAACTAATTGATAGTCCTGCATCTAGTAATAAGACAATGGTGTTCGAAAAAAAAACAATGAAAACTTGGAAAAGTTTTAGCAATCAGTTCAAACATATTCATGAGAGAGAGAGAGAGAGAATAGAGAAAACTTCAGCGATTACAAATCTCAAAATCTCCACTGGCCAAGTTTTATAAAAATTTACTAAAAATTAGGTCAAAAGAGAAATGAAACTAATTGATAGTCCTGCATTCTAATTATTTATACTGTTCCGCTTTAGCTTATAGTATTCTATTACATTCCTGCAATGTATACAGTAATGGATGCACACACTCTATCGAGTCTCGATCAAAGAGGTGGCTGCGTATGTGAGTTTAATATGGTGGGAGTAACTCCAGTGACATGTGAAAAGGAACATAACCCGGTTTTATTAAAGGCAAAAGGCAATTATAAGCTTGAAAGTAGATGTTCCAAAAAGGAACTGACGAATATTTTTTTGGTTCGAATACACAACATGAACACATAGCTAGCTTGTATGCAGAGTACCTGACAATTTCAACATGCTCAATTGCACCACAGAAAGCGAAAAAATCATGGACAACCTTCTCAGTCGTATTTGGGGACAAACTTGTAACTTCTGCAGTATAACCATTCGGACTCATTCCTGTTCAAAGAAATTTAGTATCATGGAACGACGAGCTATTCGTAAAAAGTCTGATTACAACATTGTTAGAAACAATATCCCTCTGGGTATCAAATAGACAACAATGAACAATCTCACTATCAGACCCAAAGAACAGTACTCATATGCATTTCATGTTGTTCTGAAGTTCTATTAAGATAGCTTGCTCATTTACAGTACTACAAGATGGAGACTGGGAGCAAGATGGAGAGTTTGTAGTAAGCACACCAACTTCCATGCAAATTACATGCGAGCAAGCATTTTACCCAACTATGATGGCTGAAAGCATTTCAGAGTTCACACCATAATGAGAATGACAAGAAAGGAAACATCATATAACAACTTCCAACAAGGATAGAGGAACCTCTCTTACTACTTCAATAAAGATGTAAAATCCAGAAAATATTGAGTCCAACGTCTTCGTACATCATCAATATCATCCTTCGAATAAGGCTCTTCCATATCAAATGTCTGCAAATTAACAAGAGACCACCATTTGATCAAATATCCATAAATATTTTCAATGTCTTTGATTTTGAACAACTGATATTTTGCCATTGTTCATTCTTTTATTGTCAACAACTATTGGGTTGTACAGAAAAGAAGCAGGGTGGGGGGTGGGGGGTTCTGTTTTAATACACCAAAATAAAAACAGTGGGTTGTACACAATAAGGTACCTTTTCGAATGAGTCGACGATGTCTAATGTGATGATCTCCAGCATATACCTCATAACAAAGTACCCACATGCCGAACCTCCAATTTGCTTGTGACACTTGAAAAAAAAAAGTAAAATGAACAATTATGATTATAAACATTTAATGTCTTAACTTAAATAAGTATAGAAAGTAAACATGTTTGAAAATTTACCTTTGGAAAAACCCATGTGGGCTTCTTTAATTTGTAAGTGTGCTTGCCCTTAATAACTTGATATGCATCAAACGCTCTATGACATAATAAATAAAAAATTTATTTCAAAATAGGCACACAAGACTATAAAAAGATTTTTTATTCAACGCATACGTCTCAATCTTGTTGATCAAGTCCTTCCTGGGCTTTCTCCCTAGGGAGCAGAACCAGGCGACGACATTCTGTTTCGGGTAAAGAACAATCAATTGCCAATGATCCCTGCAATAAATCCACATAATTATTCAAACAGCCAGAAGTACTGTTGGATGATATTATCGAAAATAACTATAATTGTCTAGTTGTTTGTTTCCTGATATGTGATAAGTTCCTAAATCTGATACAAATACAACGAACTTGACCAATATTTCAAGTACTTTGCGAGTCATGGAAATAAAAATAAAAAGTAGAGTTTAGCAAGGGAGAAAGTAAAGCAGGAAACAAAATAAACATAATGAATCCTTTGAGAAGCACTAGAAAAACTGAAGTTTTTCTATTTCACTTAAACTAGTGTTACTTACTCGGCAAAGTACGGTGCAAGGAAACAATCAAAATCTCCTGCTGTAATTCTTGTCCTAATGTATGCTGCTATGTCTTGCTTATTATTGCCAGTGCTTTGAATGGTGAGTGGGCACATCAATCCATATTTCTCGTCTCTACCCAACAATTTCAACATGTTGTGGAGATACCTACAATAATATTGAATTTTTTGTCAATTTAAAAAATTTGCTACAGGACAAACATTTGAAGAAGTAAATATATACATTATTACATTTAAGAGTGCGTTATATGTTGAAAGATAAATAACATACTTATTGTAGAATTACAAGATAGACACGCAAAGCTTTTGATTTTGCAACAACTCCATGATATCCTGTTGACAAATAAACAACTCCCTTTTCTCACCAATTATCTCGGCCTCAATATCTACATGAATGGGTTCTTTAATATCAACCGCGGCAAACCACATTAGTTTCAGCACATCAGTATCTGGTTGGGATAAGGGTTTTGGATCCACTTGTTTTGCCAAAGAAATACCCTACATATATAAAGGAAGCAAGAAATAGAAAACTGAAATCAAGTAAAGTTTGATATACGCCTGCATTTAACTTCTGGGAACACTATTATCCACCATGAATATGTTATAACAATTTAAGTGAAGGATCGACCCTTCTTTTTCTTTCTTTTCGCTAAGTGAATGATTTGTTTTCTATGAATTTGGCTCTACAAAACAACCTTAAACTTCAAAATGACCCCAAACTTCAAAACAGCCAATTTTGTATATATTATAAAAAATTTCAATTTCTAGAAATTTTGTATATATTACAAAACATTTGAGACTTCAAAACAGCCCCATATTTTTTATATATTACCAAATTTTAGAAATTTTGTATATATTACAAAACAGCCCCAATTACTTGATTATGGGTACAATTTTATGCATACCAAAATCTTTATTGATAATAGCAGTACTATATGCATCTTTATGTGTTTTTGTGGTTTTTGGACAAACATTTTGCAGGAAAAGCAAATAAAAGTGTTAGATTGGAATGGAATGGAATTGGAATTAACACTGGTGCCTCAGAGTTACTGCTGCTAGGCATAAGTTACTGCTGCTCGGCATAACTTAATGCTGCTAAGGTTACAAGTGCTTGTTTATTTGAGGGACTGTTTGATAAATATAACAGTTAGCTTTTTTGAGGAAGCAAACAATGCACATTATAACTCGGTAGTTGTAATTGATGCTGATGGGACTGAGCTTGGACTTTATAGGAAATCCCACATTCCAGATGGCCCAGGTTTGTCAACTTTGATTATATCCATATGATATTTTATTTTCGACATTAATGTTGTTTAAAGCTGATTATATTTTTCTCAGGTTACGAGGAGAAATTTTATTTCAATCCAGGCGACACTGGCTTTAAGGTTAGGAGGGAAATGAAAAACCAGACCTATGCTCATATTCTTTGAATTTAATACTTTGTTGCATTTTCTTTTCTGATTGTGTCAAATAACATGATTGTTAACAGGTGTTCCAAACTAAATATGCCAAGATTGGAGTAGGTAAGATGTTTTGCTTTTACCAATACATCTCTCATTTTGATTTTCTGGTTTCACATTGGATGCTTGAAGGTTTTAAATGATTGATGTGTAGCACTAGAGTCCAAAAGCACATAAGTAGGTATATTAAACACTAATAACGTACATGTGTGCGTGTGTGTGTGTTACCTTATTTGTAACATTTTGTATCAATCTCCTTGGCCAAGCAATAAACTGGTTCGGCGCTTCCGCCACAACACTGACCTCATCCGTCGGGCATGGCACTCGTGCATCTCCCACTACAACACGTACCACCACCACCCTAGCCTCATCCCCATTCATTTGTCGGTGGTGTATGGTTGGCCCCAAGTTGTGGATGCGAGCATATGCAACTAGTCGCCTTCGAGGATCCTCCGCATATAACTCATACTCGTCGTTATCTTCGTTGTGAGTACCTTCTGATATCGGACCTGGAGCACAACTCCCTTTTGTGCTCTGGACTGCTGGAGAGCTTAGTATACCTTCCTCATGTGAGCCTATCATCATCATTACCTCTGCTTTCATTTGTTCCTTCATCTTTTCCCAATCTTTCTGCAATTCTTGTTGTGTTTGTTGCTTCACTTGCTCAATGATGACATCCAACTCCTCTCGTGACACCATTCCTGAACCTCTAGATTGGTGTAGCCGACCGAACTAGTCCTTAATGCCAACTCCCTTCCCAACACCTCTTACACGACCAGGGTGTTCCGGATTTCCTATTGCAACTGCAAGTATGTCGTTCCTCCCACTAGGTGTGAAGCTACCCTCGGAGCACTGCTCTTCTAAAGAGTCCTATGCAGAAAACATTAAAACAATCATTGTACGTGATGGATTATGATAAGTGTCAGTTTTGTACACTTATCCATAGTTTGTATCGATAAAATTCACCCATAATTGAGCAAGTTTACTCGTTTTTTGCTTTTAATTTATTAGTTTTAATAATTTTATTATTATCGGATGATGATCGGATTAAATAACTGAATTACTCAAGAAACAACATCTTTAATAAATATTCTATTTATTGAATTTTGATATATTCATGTTGTAGGGCTTTCCGAGAAGAATTCGGCAATCTTTCTGGATTCAAAATCAGAGTTATATATCAAAAGTTATCATCCGAAGAAGATCTGGGGCAAAAACGCAAAGTCTGAGGAATTCTGGGCTAAAAACGTAACTATCAAAGCTTCAAATGAGCAAATTTACGAAGCACGTTACGGCCGTAACATTCGGGGTTACGGCCGTAATTCACCTAGTTACGGCCGTAACTCCCGAATGTTACGGCCGTAACTCTTGCATTACTATGATTTGTCTAATTTTTTATACTTTTTGTGTATTATTGAGGGATGGTGGCATTGATCCGATCTAATGTAATAATGCTGTAGTTTTGGAGCTATTAGATGACTTTAGGTGTATAAATAGACCCCTTAGATCCTTCATCATTTAACCATTCATCTTATAATTTTCCATTTTCTTGTAAACTTTTCTTTTTGTGTGAAGAACACACTTGTGTTCTTGAGTGATCTTTGTAAGTGTGGTATAGTATATGTTGTTCAGAGAGTTTGTTGCTTCTATCTCCTTTATCTACTAAGGGAGTTAGGATCAATTCTTTCTCTTGATTCAACTAAGAATGACCACCAAAGCTTGTAATATGTGTAATAAACCCTTTATGGGCTAAGTTTCTTAAGTTGGGATTATAAACAAGGTTAGTCATGTTATTTATGTTTGTATAAAGATATATTATGAATTACTTATTATTGTGTGTGATTTTCATTGTTTTAACAATCTTTATTTATTTGGCCAATTAATGAAGATATTTATGGTCTTCATATGTTTCGAAAGAAAATATGTTTGATTAGATCAAATGATCTTCACTCTAAGTTGTTCTAGGGGATAGAAATATACCCCTAGTCCTTAGATGATTCATTCAGTTATTTTCACAAATCATAATGCTATGTATTGAAGCCAATCAACATAGAAATATAGTGGATTGATTCAATATGTAAGGGGCGTTTTATAGTTCGAAAGAGAAACCGTCTTTTTAAGGAAAATCGAATCTACACAACATAATAAGTAAATTCATCTTATGATCTCCAATACATCTTTTATAACTAATGACGAACTAAGTTTGTAATCCCAACTATTTCATTTTTGTAATATCCGCAATTTTCGATTTTCGGTAAATTTCTTTTTTTTTTCGGCGGAAGTCCGTTTTGACGACTCGCTCATGACCGTTTCGTCATTCCGAGAATTATTAATTCTGCACTTTTTGTCATCCGAGCTCGTTTCGGTGTCGTTTTGTTGAGTTCCGTGCTTTTTAGCGGTTTTTCCGCACTTGAGTTCGATTCTTGCGAATCTCGTCCGAAACTGTTGTTTCGACTTTCTCGTAAGTTCATTTAATGTTATTATTCATGTTTCAAGCTTCGGTTTGGTTATTCGATCACGTATCGTGATTTTGGGGCGTTTTGGGCCATTTTCGTAATTTCCCAAAGTTTGGGGTAATTACTTTCCGTTGTCGAATTTCGAGCCTTCGGGTAGTCGGAATCGTGTGTTCTATTAGTGCTCGGATTCGTCTTTTCGAGTACTTCGTAACCGTATCTTCGATTCGTACTCGTGTTCGGGTTTCGGGGTCGCTCGGGCCGTCGGAGTTGGTCCCGGCGAGTCATGGCCGGCATGATCGGGCCAGCCACTCGCCGAGTAACGTCGGTAATGATCGGCCATTACGCACGTAAGGCCGATTACGCACGTCGTAAGGCCCAGGCCGGTAACGAACGTAACGCCCGGCATTTTCCAGCAGAGTTCGCCATGGCGATTACGTAAAGCCATGGCCGATTACGCACGTAACCCCGGCGATCGGCTATAAAAGGCCTGGCAGCGTTTTTCTTCAGCATTTTCTCACTTCTCTTCTTCTCTTCCGAGGCTTATGTTGTGCTAATCATGTAGAGATGTTGTTGGACAATAAATCCATGAAGTTTTGAGGTTCATATGATCAATCATCCGTCCTATAACATCCTTTGATCGAGCGAATCAGGTCAGATTTCCTAGAAATCTAGTTTTGGGGAATTTGGGTATTTTGGTTGTTTTCGTCCGATTAATCCGATTTAACTTAGGATTATGATGGATTGATGATTATTTAGATGTATTATATAATTTCCCTTGTTATTACATGGTTGGATCGTATCGATTCGTTATTTGGGTCGAGTTCTTGACCGACGCCTTGAAGGTGTCCGGTAAAATGTCTTAGAGGGGTTTTCGGGCGTTCTACGTTTATTCTTCCTCGTATGATCGATTATTTATTGATTATGTATTGTTAGGGTCGAGTTTCTTGCGAAGAAACCGAGTTGAACCCTTCCGTTCGTTGTCGTCTTTCTTTTCGATTGCATCGGGCGTTTCGAAGCTTCCCGGTTGAGCCGTATCCGTTCGTGGTTCCGTGCTCGTGGTATCGAGGCAAGTATCTTGCCCATACATTTCATATTTCTTAGGCATAATTATTGATAAATGATTTTATGCGAAATCCAATGTTTAATGAACGTAAAAAGGGATCGGTATGTTCTCGATAAATATTGTCTTTCAACGATAATTCGTATACTTCGTGAATGGATATGTTCTCGGAATATGTGTGTTAGTTTCGTACGTTGAGAGACGTTATGATCGCATTGACCATAATTGTTTGCCGAGCATTGTGCATTGAATTGTATATGTGTTCGGTGGGTATTAGACATGATGTGATGTTAGTCGTTACTCCTTTGAAAGGAGGTTGTGATGCTTAGTGTTGCTTGTCTTGATAATCGGTTATTGTTGTGTGCTTATTGTATGTGATGTGCCTCCGGGTAGGATTGTTGAATCTCCGGGATCCATACTTGCTAGTATGGGTCGGGCGAAACCGTAGGGTTATCCAATACGGGTATGTCTTGCGGGGACTCCGAGGTTCGGGGCTTGCTAGCCCGATGCCGAGATAACTTGTGTGGTTATCATCGGGTATGTCTTGCGGGGACTCCGAGGTTCGTGGCTTGTTAGCACGATGCCGGGATAACTTATGGTTGTGGTTTGATTATGTAAGTATATGTGCTTTTAGTCACGTGACTGCGGTTACGGTGACATGTGATTTGATATAGTTTCCCTGTGGGTTATTCACTCGGGTTTGTTCTACGGGAGCATCTGAGGTCCGTGGCTTGCTAGCACGGGACGCGAATAATCTGTGGAAACAGGTTGTTATGGTATGATCGGGTCGTGGACCCCACTTGTTGTTATCGAACTTATGTTTTGGGAAAATGACTTTTGGGCTGTGTCCCTAAATGTTTTCGAAAGGCCTGAGGATTTTTAAATCCCAATGTATTCAAAACCCCCGAGGTCGTAAAATATTTTTCACAAGATGTTTATCGGGTTTACCCCATCTTTCGATTTAATCGTTTAATTAAGTGAATCACCTCGGGAAGTATGTTTATGATTAACATGTTTCGTGGAGTATGATATGTATGGCTCGTTTTCGTATTTTATACTTGCACTAGCAAAACAGTGGAGTTTGCTAACCCCAGTATTCGGGGTGGATGTCTATTTTGCATTCGTGTTTTGGAGCATAACACGGGGTCGGCACGAAGGATGATGAAAGATGAACGATACTAATCACACGAGGATCCGTTGATGTCGTATTGGTCTAGTTGTATTTTCTTTTCCTGCAAGATCTTTTCCCGTTGTACGGGAGTTTATTGTATTTTGACCCTGCGTGGGTATGTGTTTGTAATCGAGTTGTATATTTTATTGAAAGACCAAATCGGCTCATCGAGTCATTTTAGCCTTGAAGGCATTGTCGAGATGTTAAATGTTGTTACCAGCCTGGTAGATCCTCTAGGAGAGGGTCTACGGCGTGTAATATCCCTGAGTGGATTGGGGGTGTTACATAAATGGTATCGGAGCTTAGGTTGTGGAAACCTAGGCTGTCGGGTCAAGTCGTGTTGTTTGAGTCTTGTTTCGTCGGATTTTATCTTACTGAGTTGTGTCGCGACGCGTCGTTTGAGTTTGTTGGTCGTGATTAGTATCGTGGGCGATCATCATCTTCGTGCGACCTGTGGATGTAAGTCTCCCTTATTTGTGTTGAGCCTCGTGTGACACGAGCTATTTTTATGATTATTTGTTAAGTGACGGGATCCTCTTATGGATTTTGATTTCTTGATACGTGACTATTTGACTCTCATATTTCGTTCGTATGATGAGTATTGTTCTTTGGGTGTGCATGTCGAATCGTATTTCTTTTATCCATTGCGTGAGTTCTTTTGTAATGGATTTCGGTATTTTACCGATCGAGTTTTATTTCAAAACCGATTCCTTAACCGAGTTTTTGGCATTACGGCCTTGATCATTTGGCGAAATTCTTATGACGGTATTTATTATTTTCTAAATGGCTTCGTGAGTTTTGAAATATTACCGTCATCGGCCTTTTTGGCGTTTTTGTAAATGGTTTTTAGCTGCTGGGTTCCGGCGCGGGACACACGGCGCTATAATGTTCCGTGTAAGTACCTAAACGTTTTGGGCATTCTAGACCATTGAATTATTTTTGAAAACCTTGAGTATCTTAGAAAATTAACATTCGAGTCGTACTTTTAAATTGAATTATTTTCGTGGTACGTCAAGGTGCCACAATATATTTCAAAATTCTTCTAACTCGAGGACCAAAATATTTTGAGATATTTTCAAATGTTTTATAAACACTTTTACTTAGACCCGAGGGTCGGATATTCTGAAAGTCTTTCACTAAGAGAAGGTGTCCTCATTTTTGTTCAAACGCAAGACGATTTTCAAAGTCTCGATAACAATGTTTGCACTACTTTTTGTAAAGTGATACTCAAGATCAACTGGTGTTTCCAAACTATTTTCAAAAGGTGGTTTTCGTTTTTAAAACCTATCATTCCTGTTTGCGGACCGGAAATGCGTGTATGGTTTTCGAACTTTCGTTACGGTGTTAACCCCGAATTATGATTGAATTGGTGGCGTGAGCGTCGAGTCGTTCGCCACGCATATATTTTGTTAGCCCTTGTGGGAGGTGTGATGACGATCCTTAATGTTGTCATTTCGTGGTGGCTTGCGTGTTAACGCACCTGTGTGAGCTGTTAAAGCTTGGGTTTGTACGTTTGTGTACATATGTGATTGTTTCATAATGTTTGTAATTATGTGCTGGTTATTGTTCGGGCCGTTGAGGTCGCCGAACGATACCGTCGTTTCTGTAGTGTTTGTGTGTATTATTTTACGATGATAATCGTTGTATATGATATGTATTATGATTCCTTGTTGTGCTGAGTTGGCATCTCCGCTATGTTGTTTTGCGACGTTATGCCCCATTGTATCTAGCATTTGTATTTTCGGTATGCCGAGCCGAGGCGTTTCAACCGTGATGTGGGGCATGCACGTGTAAATTTGTCCTTCTCGGTAACACATTTCAAGTGTGGACTCGAGGACACCGAATTCAGTTTGCGGGTGGCTACCGAGACTTTCGAGTTCGCGCTTCAAAGACAAGTATCGAATCGGCTTTGAGAGGCCTTCAAGGATGTTTCGTCGGTTGCTTGTTGTGTCGTCACCTTGACTTATTGTTGTGAGTTGCGGGGCGACCTTCTTTTATAAGAGGTCGAATGTAGTACCCGTGTTGTTTTTAGACTCTGCATTTTCTCTTCTCGATTCTATCGACTCGCTCGTGTTCATTGATACTTACCGAACTTGTTACGTATTTCGGTTTCATTGATCGGACGAGGTGTGATCTTGTTTTGGGTCAATCGGTTATCGCTGTAACTTTCCGAGTTCGGTTCGATTCTTGTGAACCTTGTTCGGAA
The DNA here is from genome assembly GCA_033398695.1 of Orobanche coerulescens. NCBI lineage: Eukaryota > Viridiplantae > Streptophyta > Magnoliopsida > Lamiales > Orobanchaceae > Orobanche > Orobanche coerulescens. Next base: position 39,236,499 of record CM065810.1, read on the forward strand.
GTAACATCTTTTGGTTCTACTAGTTCTTTTATTCGAAGTGGACTGGATCTTGAACTTTTGTATTTTCGACTCTGTCGACTCGTTTATGTTCGTTGACATATCTGAGTCTGTCCTGCCCCTTGCTTTTGTTTATCGAACGAGTGTGGTATTATTTCGGAATAACTCGTTTGTCGTTGTGACTTTTCTATTGCCATTCCCTTTCCTGTGGATCTTATATGAATGCACATCCTGTTGTTTTCACCGGATCATATATTGTCTCGAGTCGAGATGTGAACCTTGGGGTTGTTGTTTGAATTTTATTATCCTTCGTATTTCGGACATGATTGTTCGATTTTTGTTGTCTCGATCATTTGTTTGTTCGGTTTTGTTCTCGTTTCGTGATTGTTGAGTGTTCAGGCTCCTTCCTAATTCCCTTAAGTTCGGGAAATTAGTCTCGTTTTCGATCTTCCAACCCTTGAGCGGTGGAATTCCGTATTTGTTCAGCGATTGGCTCGCGTTTTGATTGATGTACCGATGGGTTGGTCAATCGTATTGATTTTCGTTCGTTGTGTTTTGTGATTGTTCGGATAATTGACTTGATTGTATTATCCATTTGATGACGCTTGTCACTTGTTGGTTCTATTATATCCCTAACGGCGACGTTGTGTTGGTCGTCGTGGAGCGTGTTTTCACACCGTATATTCCGTTGCGTTGTATGTAACGTTTCGCCGTTTGGCATTAGTTACGCGTTTCTTGCGTATCTCATTGAGTTTCCTGGCGGGATATTGCTTCTCCCTACTTGTTTTAAGTTTCGGGACGAAACTTCTTTTAAGGAGGGTAGAATGTAATATCCGCAATTTTCGATTTTCGGTAAATTTCTTTTTTTTTCGGCGGAAGTCCGTTTTGACGACTCGCTCATGACCGTTTCGTCATTCCGAGAATTATTAATTCTGCACTTTTTGTCATCCGAGCTCGTTTCGGTGTCGTTTTGTTGAGTTCCGTGCTTTTAGCGGTTTTCCGCACTTGAGTTCGATTCTTGCGAATCTCGTCCAAAGCTGTTGTTTCGACTTTCTCGTAAGTTCATTTAATGTTATTATTCATGTTTCAAGCTTCGGTTTGGTTATTCGATCACGTATCGTGATTTTGGGGCGTTTTGGGCCATTTTCGTAATTTCCCAAAGTTTGGGGTAATTACTTTCCGTTGTCGAATTTCGAGCCTTCGGGTAGTCGGAATCGTGTGTTCTATTAGTGCTCGGATTCGTCTTTTGAGTACTTCGTAACCGTATCTTCGATTCGTACTCGAGTTCGGGTTTCGGGGTCGTTCGGGCCGTCGGAGTTGGTCCCGGCAGTCATGGCCGGGCATGATCGGGCGAGGCCACCGCCGAGTAACGCGCGGTAATGATCGGCCATTACGTCGTAAGGCCGATTCGTCGTAAGGCCCTGGCGTAACGTGCGTAACGTTCGGCATTTTCGAGCAGAGTTCGCCATGGCGATTCGTCGTAAGCCATGGCGATTCGTCGTAACCCGGCGATCGGCTATAAAAGGCACAGCGGCGTTTTCTTGACATTTTCTCACTTCTCTTCTTCTCTTCCGAGGCTTATGTTGTGCTAATCATGTAGAGATGTTGTTGGACAATAAATCCATGAAGTTTTGAGGTTCATATCATCAATCATCCGTCTATAACATCCTTTGATCGAGCGAATCGAATTGATTTCCTAGAAATCTAGTTTTGGGAATTTGGGTATTTTGGTTGTTTTCGTCCGATTAATCCGATTTAACTTAGGATTATTATGGATTGATGATTATTTAGATGTATTATATAATTTCCCTTGTTATTACATGGTTGGATCGTATCTATTCGTTATTAGGGTCGAGTTCTTGACCGACGCCTTGAAGGTGTCCAGAAATGTCTTAGAGGGGTTTTTGGGCGTTCTACGTTTATTCTTCCTCGTATGATCGATTATTTATTGATTATGTATTGTTAGGGTCGAGTTTCTTGCGAAGAAACCGAGTTGAACCCTTCCGTTCGTTGTCGTCTTTCTTTTCGATTGCATCGGGCGTTTCGAAGCTTCCCGGTTGAGCCGTATCCGTTCGTGGTTCCGTGCTCGTGGTATCGAGGCAAGTATCTTGCCCATACATTTCATATTTCTTAGGCATAATTATTGATAAATGATTTTATGCGAAATCCAATGTTTAATGAACGTAAAAAGGGATCGGTATGTTCTCGATAAATATTGTCTTTCAACGATAATTCGTATACTTCGTGAATGGATATGTTCTCGGAATATGTGTGTTAGTTTCGTACGTTGAGAGACGTTATGATCGCATTGACCATAATTGTTTGCCGAGGATTGTGCATTGAATTGTATATGTGTTCGGTGGGTATTAGACATGATGTGATGTTAGTCGTTACTCCTTTGAAAGGAGGTTGTGATGCTTAGTGTTGCTTGTCTTGATAATCGGTTATTGTTGTGTGCTTATTGTATGTGATGTGCCTCCGGGTAGGATTGTTGAATCTCCGGGATCCATACTTGCTAGTATGGGTCGGGCGAAACCGTAGGGTTATCCAATACGGGTATGTCTTGCGGGGACTCCGAGGTTCGGGGCTTGCTAGCCCGATGCCGAGATAACTTGTGTGGTTATCATCGGGTATGTCTTGCGGGGACTCCGAGGTTCGTGGCTTGTTAGCACGATGCCGGGATAACTTATGGTTGTGGTTTGATTATGTAAGTATATGTGCTTTTAGTCACGTGATCAAGATTACGGTGACATGTGATTTGATATAGTTTCCTGTGGGTTATTCACTCGGGTTTGTTCTACGGGAGCATCGAGGTCCGTGGCTTGCTAGCACGGACGCGAATAATCTGTGGAAACAGTTGTTATGGTATGATCGGGTCGTGGACCCCACTTGTTGTTATCGAACTTATGTTTTGGGAAAATGACTTTTGGGTTGTGTCCCTAAATGTTTTGAAAGGCACGAGGATTTTTAAATCCCAATGTATTCAAAACTCCCGAGGTCGTAAAATATTTTTCACAAGATGTTTATCGGGTTTACCCCATCTTTCGATTTAATCGTTTAATTAAGTGAATCACCTCGGGAAGTATGTTTATGATTAACATGTTTCGTGGAGTATGATATGTATGGCTCGTTTTCGTATTTTATACTTGCACTAGCAAAACAATGGAGTTTTGCTAACCCCCGAGTATTCGGGGGGTGGATGTCTATTTTTGCATTCAGGTTTTGGAGCATAACACAGGGTCGGCACGAAGGATGATGAAAGATGAACGATACTAATCACACGAGGATCCGTTGATGTCGTATTGGTCTAGTTGTATTTTCTTTTCGGCAAGATCTTTTCCCGTTGTGCAGGGAGTTTATTGTATTTTGACCCCTGCGTGGGTATGTGTTTGTAATCGAGTTGTATATTTTATTGAAAGACCAAATCGGTCTACTGAGTCATTTTAGCCTTGAAGGCATTGTCGAGATGTTAAATGTTGTTACCAGCCTGGTAGATCCTCGAGGAGAGGGTCTACGGCGTGTAATATCCCTGAGTGGATTGGGGGTGTTACAATTTTATCATTAATCAATCTATTAATATTGCAATCTTTTTATTTTCTTATAATATTAGAACTATTATTGCAATTTCTTTGCAATTATTAAACCAAACTTTTTAATTGTGTGTTTCACTCATCTTAAGTATCTATAAAAATAGACTAATAGTGTATAATTCAAATTATAACAAAACTTCCTTGTGGGATCGATAAACCGGACTCAAAAAGTCCACTTTACTACTTGATACGATATCGTGCACTTGCGATAGTTACACAAAAAGCGTGTCAAGTTTTTGGCGCCGTTGCCGGGGAAGTATAAGTTATATTTGAAATCTTACATTATAAACTATTTTTGTAGGTACAAATTTCTCGACGTTGTAACTTAGTACTAAATTGTGTTTGTCCGGTCAAGTGGCGGATAACGGTACTCCGTGACTATTAAAGTCGGATTTTTCAGTTTCCCACAACAACTGATATTTGTATATATTTTTTATTTTTTTTAATTATTTTCATTGTCTTTTTATTTTTGTTTTTTTTTATCATGGATGAAACATTGTTTAAAATTGAAAAAAGATTTCCCTTTCTAAGCAAAAATGCAATTTTAAAAATTTACAAGACAAGGCTTGAAAGGATGACGTTGCTTACTAATAAAAGCATACCTTTTGACATAAGATTCATTATCGAAGCCAAAGTAAGAATAGAAGGTGAATTCACAGAAAAAACCAACTAGATTTTTACCAGGGCTTGGAAAAAGTTCATATGCCAAGAAACGACGAGCAAAGATTCTAGCCGTTTGCTATAAATGTGCTAGATGGAACTGTAATGCAAAATGTCGATCTTTAGGAATTCCATCTACAAACAGAGAAGATAAAATTCAGTTCATTAATGATGGTCTGAATAAGGAGAATTTAGATAATATCGAAATTTCTCTTGACACGCATCCTAGTGGACTTGTGTATTACGGAATTCAATGTTTGTGGAATAAATTCAAACCAGAATATGAACAACGTCTTGGGAATCTGACGTTAAAAGACCCTGTTTGCCAATTTGTAAGAAAATTGGATGGGAAGCTTCTCCCCGACTCATAGAAGGCGTTTAGGCCGTTTCTGAACGTAAAATCAGAGGAAGATGTGAGCCACAATCACAACTACTGTACATACGCGTAAGTATCTTTTATTTTTGTCGTGTGGTGAGATTTTCTGAATAAAAAAATTGTGATACGCGATAAAAGCTTTCATTATTCTATTGAGTAGTTGAAGCACAATCAAACGCAATCACAAACTTGTTAAACAATTTTTATCTTCTTTTTCTTCTATAAATAAACTTTCTCTTGGTTTCTTTCATTCATCCCTCAAACTTGCACTTTTCTCTGTTTCTCTCTTAAATTTTTTTCTTTTCAAAAATGGAGTCATCATCTTCAACAAAAATTTTTACACACTGCATTTTTGGTGGATCTAGTTCGGAAAAGAGGCATGCTTCATCAAGCAGCCCACAACTTGGGTCGTACCTTAGGAGAAAAATGCATTCATGTAGTTTACGGAGGAGGAAGTCTAGGATTAATGGGACGAGTGCTGCCGCCTATATGGAAGGAGTAAGAGTGTTGGGAGTAATCCCAAAACCTCCGCCGAAAGTAAAATCACCGGGTCAACTATTGGAGATGAGTTTAGATCTCGTGAATATGCAAGATCGCATAACTCACATGATAAATAATTCTGGCGCCTTTATCGCCCTTCCCGGTGGTTTTGGCACCCTTGAGGAACTTTTTCATGTGGTTACCAGAGCCCAGCTAAATGTTCATCAAAAACCAATAGGAGTGCTTAATGTCAATGGTTTCTTTGATGGTTTACTGTCTTTCATCGACTACTCTGCCGAAAAGGGCTTTATTTCCGAGCGTGCAAAACGAATCATAGTCGTTGCAACAACACCAGAAGAACTAATCGAAAAACTCAATGAATTTGTTCCTCAACCGATCCACTCTAGCTAAAATTATGCAGGTAGAAGATTTTACCGTGAGAAAACGAAAAGTAGATTCATTCCTCTCCCTTTGATAACCCATGTCGGACCCCTTGTATTTTTACTTTTTGTCGTGTATAATAATCGTGCTAAATGATGGCAGCTTAAGGAGTTTCTTCTTGATCTCTTGGCGCGTATCTATTCACGATTTATGTATTTTTATTTCATTACTGTAATGTTTATTTCGTGTTTTGCTTTTATAAAAACTTTGATGGCAGCGTAAGGCGACTCTTCGGACTTTCTTGATGCGCATCTAAAAAATTATGTTATACTTACGAGTATATTTTATTTTCTTTTGTGTGTGCCTCGTATATTTATTCTCTTGCAGATTCTAAAAGGCGTTAGGCTCAGACATCAACTTTCTTAACAGGAGTATTCGCTTTTCGCATTGATTTTTATTTTATTTTTAAACTGAGGACAGTTTTATTTTCAAGTTTGGGGGTGGTTTGTTTTAGTATTTTGGTGTGTTGTAATTTTGGTGTGGTTTGTTTAATAATTTTGGTGTGTTTTGGTTGATTTGGTTATTTGCCTTAATTTTTTTTTTTATATATATATATATTTATATATATATTTATAGTATTTTGATTTTTGAGATTTTTAGATCTGGCCATAACACCAATAAATTAGCTATATACAAACTTCTAAAATCGTTTTAACCGGTAAAAAAAAATTGTATATTCCAAAATTTTTTGAGCCTTAATCTCTCTTTCCAAGCCTTGTAATTATCATATAAAATCGAGTCATTCGTTACCTTGAGAAAAGAAGAATCAATTGGTTGATGAAAAATAAAACTGAAATTTACTTAATTTGTGGAGTTTTTGATTTTTCATGCTTAACTAAAAAATGATTTTCTGCAAAAATTCTATTCCCTAAAAAAAGGAGTCATTGGTGAAAAGAGCTACACGTTAGCAAATAACGGTGTGAAAGCTATCACCTAAAAAAATAAATGACGAAAAGGAGAAGTGTTGAGCGACAATTTGCTAATTTTGGAAGTCTTAAATTTTGCGAAAAATAAAGGACTAACCATTGTTGGTGCGTAGCTGCCGTCTCGTAAAAATTGGTGAAAAGAGCTACACGTTAGCAAATAACGGTGTGAAAGCTATCACCTTTTTAGAAAAAAATGAGATAGAAATTGTGTTAGTGAAAAGAGCTACACGTTAGCAAATAACGGTGTGAAAGCTATCACTAAAAGGGATGTAGTTTATGAGCAGATTTGAATTAATTAGCAGCTGAATTTCAATACACTCAATTTTGTAAAAATCACAATATTTGATGACGCCAATGAAATTCTTCTTCATATTGAGTCGAAAAATAAACGAGGGATCGAGAGCAACCATTAAAGGGAGTCGTGTGTATCACGAGTGGGAAAGAAATAATCAACCTTTTGGGGGGGAAAACCTTACATTTTGGAATTACAAAATAAAAACCGTGTTTTAACTTCAAAAACATTAGTAGATTTATTTTGAATCTTGATTCATTTCTATCTACTGTATAAAGCTGGTTGTTGTTTATTAATGGCATTTTGATCTCCTTTTCTCTTTTTATATTTTAATTTATGTGTGTATTAATTTTCTTATTTTTATTTATTTTTATTGGAGTGTGAATAAAAAAGAGTCTTGCTCGGGACTAGCAAGAATTCAAGTTTGGGGGTGTGATAAGTGTCAGTTTTGTACACTTATCCACAGTTTGTATCGATAAAATTCACCCATAATTGAGCTAGTTTACTCGTTTTTTGCTTTTAATTTATTAGTTTTAATAATTTTATTTTTATCGGATGATGATCGGATTAAATAACTGAATTACTCAAGAAACAACATGTTTAATAAATATTCTATTTATTGAATTTTGATATATTCATGTTGTAGGGCTTTCCGAGACGAATTCGGCAATCTTTCCGGATTCAAAATCAGAGTTATATATCAAAAGTTATCATCCGAAGAAGATCTGGGGCAAAAACGCAAAGTCGGAGGAATTCTGGGCTGAAAACGTAACTATCAAAGCTTCAAATGAGCAAATTTACGAAGCCACGTTACGGCCGTAACATTCAGGGGTTACGGCCGTAAGTCACCCTAGTTACGGCCGTAACTCCTGAATGTTACGGCCGTAACTCTTGGCAGATTACTATGATTTGTCTAATTTTTTATACTTTTTGTGTATTATTGAGGGGATGGCTGGCATTGATCCGATCTAATGTAATAATGTTGTAGTTTTGGAGCTATTAGATGACTTTAGGTGTATAAATAGACCCCTTAGATCCTTCATCATTTAACCATTCATCTTATAATTTTCCATTTTCTTGTAAACTTTTCTTTTTGTGTGAAGAACACACTTGTGTTCTTGAGTGATCTTTGTAAGTGTGGTATAGTATATGTTGTTCAGAGAGTTTATTGCTTCTATCTCCTTTATCTACTAAGGGAGTTAGGATCAATTCTTTCTCTTGATTCAACTAAGAATGACCACCAAAGCTTGTAATATGTGTAATAAACCCTTTATGGGCTAAGTTTCTTAAGTTGGGATTATAAACAAGGTTAGTCATGTTATTTATGTTTGTATAAAGATATATTATGAATTACTTATTATTGTGTGTGATTTTCATTGTTTTAACAATCTTTATTTATTTGGCCAATTAATGAAGATATTTATGGTCTTTATATGTTTCGAAAGAAAATATGTTTGATTAGATCAAATGATCTTCACTCTAAGTTGTTCTAGGGGATAGAAATATACCCCTAGTCCTTAGATGATTCATTCAGTTATTTTTACAAATCCTAATGCTATGTATTGAAGCCAATCAACATAGAAATATAGTGGATTGATTCAATATGTAAGGGGCGTTTTATAGTTCGAAAGAGAAACCGTCTTTTTAAGGAAAATCGAATCTACACAACATAATAAGTAAATTCATCTTATGATCTCCAATACATCTTTTATAACTAATGACGAACTAAGTTTGTAATCCCAACTATTTCATTTTATCATTAATCAATCTATTAATATTGCAATCTTTTTATTTTCTTATAATATTAGAACTATTATTGCAATTTCTTTGCAATTATTAAACCAAACTTTTTAATTGTGTGTTTCACTCATCTTAAGTATCTATAAAAATAGACTAATAGTGTATAATTCAAATTATAACAAAACTTCCTTGTGGGATCGATAAACCGGACTAAAAAAGTCCACTTTACTACTTGATACGATATCGTGCACTTGCGATAGTTACACAAAAAGCGTGTCAGATTACAAGAAAGTTCAGGTATTTTATTGAAAAGTATTTAAATAATATTTCGTAGGAGGGTTAATGTTTAATATAGCATTTTTTAGTCGTGTGCTCAAAATTTAAGGTATTTTTTAATATTTATGTTAGTTAAATATAGTAAAATCAATACTTACAATCTTATCACAAACAACACGAGCATCCTCATTTACGAACTTTCCTTCAGGGTTAATGCGTGCTCTCTTCCAAGTCTCATGACGAGAGGGAGGAGATGGAGGGGAGAGAACAATAGATAGATCCGACGAAGCCTCTTTCCTCGCCCTAAATTTCTCATCAATTTTTTTTTCTTTAAATTCTTGTAGCCTCCACGAGATAATCTGTGTGGACACTTATTATTTGCTTGGATATCTTGAGCTTTCTTTCGTTTTGCCTATAAATATAAAAATAAAATATAGTGAAATAAGTGTATATCATTTATATTTTTGGAAGAGAAACATAAAAAAAAACACCAATCATCGACAACTCAACAAATTAAGTTACCAAAAACTCTGGAGTCTGACGCGATCTAACAAAAGCCTCCCAAGTTTCCGGATCAAGGAACTTATAATCCTCCACGTCTGAGAAGAATGCCTGGAGACCTCCAAAATATATACGCCTGTGCTAGTCTTGAAGGCCCTCCAACGCGTCCCAGCATATTTTATCCACTTATCCTTCAATTTATCCTGATCAAGCACGTCAAATGTCTCCTACAATAATTATGGATAAAAACAAGTTGGTGTTCAATAAGAAAGGTACTACGTGACTACAATAAGCAAAAAAAAGGAAGAGGGGCCATATTATGGCAACATATTGGGGAAAAATATGTTACCAGCAACGCTTGCCAAATCTGTTCCTTATTCGTATCGGGCACACTATCCCAGTCGTTAATCAATATGTTGATTTTGCCTCGTGCTAAGTGTAACACCCCCAATCCGCTCAGAGATATTACACGCCGTAAACCCTCTCCTCGAGGATCTACCAGGCTGATAACTAAAATCAAACATCTAAACATCGCCTTTGAGGCTAAAATGACCCAGTAGACCGACTTGGTCTTTCAATAATAACATTCAACTCAATTCCAAACACATACCCACGCAGGGGTCAAAATACAATAAACTCCCGTACAACGGGGAAAAGATACTGCAGCGGAAAAGAAAATACAACAAGACCAATACGACATCAACGGATCCTCGTGTGATTAGTATCGTTCATCTTTCATCATCCTTCGTGCCGACCCTGTGCTATGCTCCAAAACCTGAATGCAAAAATAGACATCCACCCCCCGAATACTGGGGGTTAGCAAACTCCACCGTTTTGCTAGTGCAAGAACAAAGTGCAAAATACGAGCCATACAATTCACATTTCACGAATAACAATAACCGGGAATCCTCAAAAACCCAAACGTAACGAATAGTACTTCCCGATGCATGAGTTTGGTAAACATTTCTCAAAAACCGAAAGATCACAAATAAAAGGGAAACCATTTATAAAACAGTTTTAAAGATGCCATCGAGAGTTTTAATAGAAAACAATTTGCAAGAAAGCCACTCAATCAACACAAACGAGTCTTCACGAATATTTCCACGGGATTCTCGATGCAAAACCAAATAATATCGACACGAGATCAAACATCTCAACATCACACGGGGTTCTCGACCCAAATCCAGATAATATCAACACGAGATCAATCATCTCAACATTCCATAGGGTCCTTGACCCAATACACAGAATTGCACCACAATACAATCAAAGGTACAATCTTTCATTCGACATATCCTGCTCAAGACCCCCGATTAATTAACCCTCGGAGGTTTCGTCAAACCTCCTTGGTTAATTAACCCTGATACTAACGCTTTAAAAACAAGTTGAAGCAAGCTTTCAAAAAACACGAATCGCGGTCTATATCAAGACAAACATTTAAAAGTGAGTTGGAAGAATTTGAGAAACGAACAACGTTCGGTAACGGGGTCTTAGCTATCACACAAATACCCGTAACCAATAAGCCTGCCAGGCGCCTCCCTTGTGCACCTGTGTACCGGCGTTCACTTCCATCATGTTGGCCGCTCATTGAACATGTCACCGCACCGGCGTCACTCCCGCAAGAGCCGCCCCTTGCGCGTGCATTAGGTAACACCGGCGTTCACCACCCATATGGAGCCGCACATTGCAGCATACACCAGGTCGGAGTGCACGCCCCGCCCTCAGAGGTTCCCGGATACGACGTTTCTCACAACAAGTATCCACATTATCACAAACCTCAAGCACACATTCAATCGTTGTAACAATTATCAAATCAATACACCAATTCACATAATTTATCCGCCAGTCCACGAACGAATAAATAACAACACGCACGTCAACCATATCACGACAGAAAGAAACAATATACGTACCCACGCATTATCAAGCGCAACATCAACACTAAACATATCCAAGGGGTTCATGTAGTCACTTACAACCCACACAATTTACAAAACACACGCGTTTTGAAAGTAAGCCTTTAACGAGGCTAGCCGAGTCTTTTGAAAACTCATTTCAAACAAATAAACAAACACACCAAGATGATCACCAATTATCATATCCATAAAATAAGAAAAGTATGGGCAAGGTACTTGCCTCGATAATCGATACCGGACACTCCCACAATCACGGATCAGTCGGGACACCTCGAACACCTACGATTCTACGTAGAAGACAACGAATACACCCACGATCGAAAAGCTTGAAGAAAACGACGAACGGAAGGGTTCCGACTCGAATTCTTTGCGAGAAATCTGACCCTAACATCATACCATCAATAAATTAACGAACGAACGAGGAAGAATAATCGTAGAACGCTCGAATCCTCTTTGCGACATTTTATCGAACACCTTCAAGGCGTCGATAAGACACTCAATAAAACGACGAATCCTCGGCGATTCAACCGAGGAACAGCAAGGAATTCGACATAATATTGTTTAATAATCATAAATACATCACTATTCTGAGTTAAAACGAATTAAACGGACAAATCGAACAAAATCCCCAAAACTAGATTTTAAGAAAACTTGCCTTGATTCGCTGGATTGAAGGATGTTACGAGATGATCAATTGATGTTATGAACTCCAAAACTTCGTGGATTCATAGTGTAACAACATGTCTTCGACTTCGCAAAGACTCCAGCCGCGGACAGGAAGGATAGGGAATGAAATGAGTGAAGAAAAAACGACTGCTCGGCCATATTTATAGGCCTGCCGGACACGGCGCAGCAAACGGCCCAGACAGCGCCGTGTGTCTCGGCCGTGTCTCGGCAGGCTGCCAGTCCTGGCCGACCCGGCGCAGGACACGGCGCTCAGCAGCGCCGTTTTTAGGGCCGTGTTGCAGTGCAGGCAGGCCCCTCCCGAGGCCAAAAAATTACGTCCGAACGACCCCGAACCTGAATACGAATCGAAGTTACGGTTACGAAGTACTCGCAAAGACGAATCTAAGAGCTAATAGAACACACGATTCCGACCACCCGAAGGCTCGGAATTCGACAACGGAAGTAATTACCCAAAACTTTGGGAAATTATGAAAATGGCCCAAAACGTCCGAAAATCACGATACGCAATCGAAACACCAACCCAAAGCTCGCAACATGAATAATAACATTAAATGAACTTACGAGAAACTCGAAACGACAGTTTCGGACGAGATTCGCAAGAATCGCACTCAAGTGCGGAAAAGTCGCTAAAAAGCTCGGAACTTAACAAAACGATACCGAAACGAACTCGGATGACAAAAAGTGCAGAATTAATCATTCTCGAAATGACGAAACGGTCATGAGAGAGTCGTCAAAACGGACTTCGTCCGAAAAAAGAAATTTACCGAAAATCGAAAATTGCGGATATTACATTCTACCCTCCTTAAAAGAAGTTTCGTCCCGAAACTTAAAACAAGTATGGAGAAGCAATATCCCGCCAGGAAAACTCAACGAGATACGCAAGAAACGTGTAACTAACGCCCAACGGCGAAACGTTACAAACAACGCAACGGAATATACGGTGTGAAAACACGCTCCACGGCGACCAACACAACGTCGCCGTTAGGGATATAATAAAACCAACAAATGACAAGCGTCATCAAATGGATAATACAATCAAGTCAATTATCCGAACAATCGCAAAACACAACGAACGAAAATCAATACGATTGACCAACCTAACGGTACATTGATCAAAACGCGAGCCAATCGCTGAACAAATACGGAATCCCACCGCCCAAGGGTTGGAAGATCGGAAAAGAGACTAATTTCCCGAACTTAAGGGAATTACGAAGGAGCCTGAACGCTCAACAATTACGAAACGAAAACAAAAACCGAACAAACAAACGATCGAGACAACAAAAATCGAACAATCATGTCCAAACACGAAGGATAATAAAATTCAAACAACAACTCCCGTGATGATCCGTGAGAACAACAAGACATGCATTCCCATAAGATCCACAGAAAGGGAGTAGCGATTGAAAAGTCACAACGACAAACGAGTTATTCAAACAATACCACATTCGTTCGATAAACAAAAACAAGGGGCAGGACAAGCTCGAAATGTCAACGAACATAAATGAGTCGACAAAGTAGAATATACTGAGTTCAAAATCGATCCACTTCAATAAAAGAACTAGTAGAACCAAATGATGTCACTCCCGAACAAGGTTCACAAGAATCGAATCGAACTCGAAAAAGTCACATCGATAACTGACCGACCCACAACAAGATCACAGCTCGTTCGGACGATGAAACCGAAATACAGAACAAGTTCATAAAGTACCAACGAATATGAGCGAATCGATGGACTGGAGAAAGAGAAAATACATAAGTCAAAATAATACGGGCATTACCTCCGACCTCGTCCACGAAATTCACAAAAACAGGAGCAAGGTAACAAGACATTAAACAACCGACACATAACGGAACGATCACCGATGCACACGGTCATACCAAACCAAGCTCTAACAGCTCGCACATGCGCGATAACGCAGAAATTACCACGAGATGGCAACATTCAATACCAACATCCCACCTCTCACAGAGGGCTAACACAACAAATGTGTGGAAAACAACTCAACGCTCACGCCGTCAACTCGATCATACTCGGGGGCAAACATCAAAATGACAATGCGAACATCATACATACATACCCAACCTCAAACGGGAATGGATAGGTTTTAAAAACGAAAACCTCATTTTGGAAATAATTTAGAAGAACACTGATTGATCTTGAGTATCACCTTTCAAAAAGTACAAACGTGAAACATCGTTATCGAGACTTTGGAGAACCATTTCGCATTTGATAAAAATGAGGACACTTTCTCTTAGTGAAAACTTTCAGAATATTCGACCCTGTCTAAATAAAAGTGTTTCTAAAACATTGAAAATATCTCAAAGCATTTTGGTCCTCAAGTAGAAAATTTTTGAAATATATTGTGGCACCTGTGATGTACCACAAGGAAATAACTCATTTGAAAAGTATGTCTCAAATTTATTTTTCCAAGATACTCAAGGTTTTCAAAATCCAATAGGCGTAACGCCCAAAACTCACACGTATCGACATTCACTAAAATAACTCCTAGTACACGCATCAAAATATTTAAAATAAAGACAACACATGTCTTTAAACGGAAATAAACGATAAAATACCGGAGTCGAAGACCGCCTAGGATTCAGAACAAAACCACCGACCCCATTCGAAGTCTCTAAGGACCCTCCCGCACCGACTAGTGAACAAGTCGTACGTGTATAAGCACAAAGCTTCCACAAGAGAACTTGTAAAACGTGCAAATCGATTCAAAATCATCAACAACGGATAAAAACAACAATAAAAATACATCACAAGCGATGACACTCCTCGTATAAATCAAATACGAGAGTCGACTAAATACATATCGTGAAATCAAAATCCACATAAGGATTCAACCACTTAACAAATAATCATAAAAATAGCCCGTGTCACACGAGGCACAACACAAACAAGGGAGACTTACTTCCACAGTCGCACGAAGATGATGATCGCCCCACGATACTAATCACGACCAACAAACTCGGGCGACGCGTCGCGACACGACTCCGCCGACAAAATCCGACGAGACACAACTCAACAGACATCGACCCGACACCTAGGTTTCCACAACCTAAGCTCCGATACCATAAATGTAACACCCCAATCCGCTCAGGATATTACACGCCGTAAACCCTCTCCTCGAGGATCTACCAGCCGATAACTAAAATCAAACATCTAAACATCGCCTTTGAGGCTAAATGACCCAAAGAGACCGACTTGGTCTTTCAATAATAACATTCAACTCAATTCCAAACACATACCCACGCAGGGTCAAAATACAATAAACTCCCGTACAATGGGGAAAAGATATCGCAATGAAAAGAAACTACAACAAGACCAATACGACAACAACGGATCCTCGTGTGATTAGTATCGCTCATCTTTCATCATCCTTCGTGCCGACCCTGTGCTATGCTCCAAAACCTGAATGCAAAAATAGACATCCACCCCCCGAATACTCGGGGGTTAGCAAAACTCCACTGTTTTGCTAGTGCAAGAACAAAGTGCAAAATACGAGCCATACAATTCACATTTCACGAATAACAATAACCGGGAATCCTCAAAAACCCAAACGTAACGAATAGTACTTCCCGAGGCATGAGTTTGGTAAACATTTCTCAAAAACCGAAAGATCACAAATAAAAGGGAAACCATTTATAAAATAGTTTTAAAGATGCCATCGAGAGTTTTAATAGAAAACAATTTGCAAGAAAGCCACTCAATCAACACAAACGAGTCTTCACGAATATTTCCACGGGATTCTCGATGCAAAACCAAATAATATCGACACGAGATCAAACATCTCAACATCACACGGGGTTCTCGACCCAAATCCAGATAATATCAACACGAGATCAATCATCTCAACATTCCACAGGGTCCTTGACCCAATACAATGCACTGCACCACAATACAATCAAAGGTACAATCTCTCATTCGACATATCCCGCTCAAGACCCCGATTAATTAACCCTGAGGTTTCACAAACCTCCTTGGTTAATTAACCCTGATACCAATGCTTTAAAAACAAGTTGAAGCAAGCTTTCAAAAAACACGAATCGCGGTCTATATCAAGACAAACATTTAAAAGTGAGTTGGAAGAATTTGAGAAACGAACAACGTTCGGTAACGGGGTCTTAGCTATCACACAAATACCCGTAACCAATAAGCCTGCCAGGCGCCTCCCTTGCGCACCTGTGTATCGGCGTTCACTTCCATCATGTTGGCCGCTCATTGAACATGTCACCGCACCGGCGTCACTCCCGCAAGAGCCGCCCCTTGCGCGTGTATTAGGTAACACCGGCGTTCACCACCCATATGGAGCCGCACATTGCAGCATACACCAGGCCGGAGTGCACGCCCGCCTCGAGGTTCCCTTGATACGACGTTTCTCACAACAAGTATCCACATTATCACAAACCTCAAGCACACATTCAATCGTTGTAACAATTATCAAATCAATACACCAATTCACATAATTTATCCGCCAGTCCACAACCACACGAATAAATAACAACACGCACGTCAACCATATCACGACAGAAAGAAACAATATACGTACCCACGCATTATCAAGCGCAACATCAACACTAAACATATCCAAGGGGTTCATGTAGTCACTTACAACCCACACAATTTACAAAACACACGCGTTTTGAAAGTAAGCCTTTAACGAGGCTAGCCGAGTCTTTTGAAAACTCATTTCAAACAAATAAACAAACACACCAAGATGATCACCAATTATCATATCCATAAAATAAGAAAAGTATGGGCAAGGTACTTGCCTCGATAATCGATACCGGACACTCCCACAATCACGGATCAGTCGGGACACCTCGAACACCTACGATTCTCCGGCGAAGACAACGAATACACCCACGATCGAAAAGCTTGAAGAAAACGACGAACGGAAGGGTTCCGACTCGAATTCTTTGCGAGAAATCTGACCCTAACATCATACCATCAATAAATTAACGAACGAACGAGGAAGAATAATCGTAGAACGCTCGAATCCTCTTTGCGACATTTTATCGAACACCTTCAAGGCGTCGATAAGACACTCAATAAAACGACGAATCCTCGGCGATTCAACCGAGGAACAGCAAGGAATTCGACATAATATTGTTTAATAATCATAAATACATCACTATTCTGAGTTAAAACGAATTAAACGGACAAATCGAACAAAATCCCCAAAACTAGATTTTAAGAAAACTTGCCTTGATTCGCTGGATTGAAGGATGTTACGTGATGATCAATTGATGTTATGAACTCCAAAACTTCGTGGATTCATAGTATAACAACATGTCTTCGACTTCCCAAAGACTCCACCATGACAGAAGGATAGGGAATGAAATGAGTGAAGAAAAACGATCGCTTCGGCCATATTTATAGCTCACGGACACGGCGCAAAGAAACGGCCTGCAGACGGCCGTGTGTCTCGGCCGTGTCTCGGCAGTCGCTACCCCGGCCGACCAGCGCAGACACGGCGCCAGCAGCGCCGCTTTTAGGGCCGTGTTGCAGTGTCCGGGCAGCCCTCCCGACAGATCAAAATTACGTCCGAACGACTTCGAACTCCGAATACGAATCGGTTACGGTTACGAAGTACTCGCAAAGACGAATCTAAGAGCTAATAGAACACACGATTCCGACCACCCGAAGGCTCGGAATTCGACAACGGAAGTAATTACCCAAAACTTTGGGAAATTACGAAAATGGCCCAAAACGTCCGAAAATCACGATACGCAATCGAAACACCAAACCAAAGCTCGCAACATGAATAATAACATTAAATGAACTTACGAGAAACTCGAAACGACAGTTTCGGACGAGATTCGCAAGAATCGCACTCAAGTGCGGAAAAGTCGCTAAAAAGCTCGGAACTTAACAAAACGATACCGAAACGAACTCGGATGACAAAAAGTGCAGAATTAATCATTCTCGAAATGACGAAACGGTCATGAGAGAGTCGTCAAAACGGACTTCGTCCGAAAAAAGAAATTTACCGAAAATCGAAAATTGCGGATATTACATTCTACCCTCCTTAAAAGAAGTTTCGTCCCGAAACTTAAAACAAGTAGGGAGAAGCAATATCCCGCCAGGAAAACTCAACGAGATACGCAAGAAACGTGTAACTAATGCCCAACGGCGAAACGTTACAAACAACGCAACAGAATATACGGTGTGAAAACACGCTCCACGGCGACCAACACAACGTCGCCGTTAGGGATATAATAAAACCAACAAATGACAAGCGTCATCAAATGGATAATACAATCAAGTCAATTATCCGAACAATCGCAAAACACAACGAACGAAAATCAATACGATTGACCAACCTAACGGTACATTGATCAAAACGCGAGCCAATCGCTGAACAAATACGGAATCCCACCGCCCAAGGGTTGGAAGATCGAAAAAGAGACTAATTTCCCGAACTTAAGGGAATTACGAAGGAGCCTGAACGCTCAACAATTACGAAACGAAAACAAAAACCGAACAAACAAACGATCGAGACAACAAAAATCGAACAATCATGTCTGAAACACGAAGGATAATAAAATTCAAACAACAACTCCCAGGATGATCTGGTGAGAACAACAAGACATGCATTCCCATAAGATCCACAGGAAAGGGAGTAGCGATTGAAAAGTCACAACGACAAACGAGTTATTCCGAAACAATACCACATTCGTTCGATAAACAAAAACAAGGGGCAGGACAAGCTCAGAAATGTCAACGAACATAAATGAGTCGACAAAGTAGAATATACAGAAGTTCAAAATCTGATCCACTTCGAATAAAAGAACTAGTAGAACCAAATGATGTCACTCCCGAACAAGGTTCACAAGAATCGAACTGAACCCGAAAAAGTCACATCGATAACCAGACCGACCCACAACAAGATCACAGCTCGTTCGGACGATGAAACCGAAATACAGAACAAGTTCATAAAGTACCAACGAATATGAGCGAATCGATGGACTGGAGAAAGAGAAAATACATAAGTCAAAATAATACGGGCATTACCTCCGACCTCGTCCACGAAATTCACAAAAACAGGAGCAAGGTAACAAGACATTAAACAACCGACACATAACGGAACGATCACCGATGCACACGGTCATACCAAACCAAGCTCTAACAGCTCGCACATGCGCGATAACGCAGAAATTACCACGAGATGGCAACATTCAATACCAACATCCCACCTCTCACAGAGGGCTAACACAACAAATGTGTGGAAAACAACTCAACGCTCACGCCGCCAACTCGATCATACTCGGGGGCAAACATCAAAATGACAATGCGAACATCATACATACATACCCAGCCCTCAAACGGGAATGGATAGGTTTTAAAAACGAAAACCTCATTTTGGAAATAATTTAGAAGAACACCGATTGATCTTGAGTATCACCTTTCAAAAAGTACAAACGTGAAACATCGTTATCGAGACTTTGGAGAACCATTTTGCATTTGATAAAAATGAGGAAACTTTCTCTTAGTGAAAACTTTCAGAATATTCGACCCTCGGGTCTAAATAAAAGTGTTTCTAAAACATTGAAAATATCTCAAAGCATTTTGGTCCTCGAAGTAGAAAATTTTTGAAATATATTGTGGCACCCAGGATGTACCACAAGGAAATAACTCATTTGAAAAGTATGTCTCGAAATTTATTTTTCCAAGATACTCAAGGTTTTCAAAAATCCAATAGGCCAGAACGCCCAAAACTCACACGTATCGACATTCACTAAAATAACTCCTAGTACACGCATCAAAATATTTAAAATAAAGACAACACATGTCTTTAAACGGAAATAAACGATAAAATACCGGAGTCGAAGACCGCCTAGGATTCAGAACAAAACCACTGACCCCATTCGAAGTCTCTAAGGACCCTCCCGCACCGACTAGTGAACAAGTCGTACGTGTATAAGCACAAAGCTTCCACAAGAGAACTTGTAAAACGTGCAAATCGATTCGAAAATCATCAACAACGGACAAAAACAACAATAAAAATACATCACAAGCGATGACACTCCTCGTATAAATCAAATACGAGAGTCGACTAAATACATATCGTGAAATCAAAATCCACATAAGGATTCAACCACTTAACAAATAATCATAAAAATAGCCCGTGTCACACGAGGCACAACACAAACAAGGGAGACTTACTTCCACAGGTCGCACGAAGATGATGATCGCCCCACGATACTAATCACGACCAACAAACTCAGACGACGCGTCGCGACACGACTCCGTCAGACAAAATCCGACGAGACACAACTCAACAGACATCACTGACCCGACAGCCTAGGTTTCCACAACCTAAGCTCCGATACCATAAATGTAACACCCCCAATCCGCTCAGGGATATTACACGCCGTAAACCCTCTCCTCGAGGATCTACCAGGCTGATAACTAAAATCAAACATCTAAACATCGCCTTTGAGGCTAAAATGACCCAGTAGACCGACTTGGTCTTTCAATAATAACATTCAACTCAATTCCAAACACATACCCACGCAGGGGTCAAAATATAATAAACTCCCGTACAATGGGGAAAAGATACTGCAGCGGAAAAGAAAATACAACAAGACCAATACGACATCAACGGATCCTCGTGTGATTAGTATCGTTCATCTTTCATCATCCTTCGTGCCGACCCTGTGCTATGCTCCAAAACCTGAATGCAAAAATAGACATCCACCCCCCGAATACTCGGGGGTTAGCAAAACTCCACTGTTTTGCTAGTGCAAGAACAAAGTGCAAAATACGAGCCATACAATTCACATTTCACGAATAACAATAACCGGGAATCCTCAAAAACCCAAACGTAACGAATAGTACTTCCCGAGGCATGAGTTTGGTAAACATTTCTCAAAAACCGAAAGATCACAAATAAAAGGGAAACCATTTATAAAATAGTTTTAAAGATGCCATCGAGAGTTTTAATAGAAAACAATTTGCAAGAAAGCCACTCAATCAACACAAACGAGTCTTCACGAATATTTCCACGGGATTCTCGATGCAAAACCAAATAATATCGACACGAGATCAAACATCTCAACATCACACGGGGTTCTCGACCCAAATCCAGATAATATCAACACGAGATCAATCATCTCAACATTCCACAGGGTCCTTGACCCAATACACAGAATTGCACCACAATACAATCAAAGGTACAATCTCTCATTCGACATATCCTGCTCAAGACCCCCGATTAATTAACCCTCGAAGGTTTCGTCAAACCTCCTTGGTTAATTAACCCTGATACCAACGCTTTAAAAACAAGTTGAAGCAAGCTTTCAAAAAACACGAATCGCGGTCTATATCAAGACAAACATTTAAAAGTGAGTTGGAAGAATTTGAGAAACGAACAACATTCGGTAACGGGGTCTTAGCTATCACACAAATACCCGTAACCAATAAGCCTGCCAGGCGCCTCCCTTGTGCACCTGTGTATCGGCGTTCACTTCCATCATGTTGGCCGCTCATTGAACATGTCACCGCACCGGCGTCACTCCCGCAAGAGCCGCCCCTTGCGCGTGTATTAGGTAACACCGGCGTTCACCACCCATATGGAGCCGCACATTGCAGCATACACCAGGCCGGAGTGCACGCCCCGCCCTCAGAGGTTCCCGGATACGACGTTTCTCACAACAAGTATCCACATTATCACAAACCTCAAGCACACATTCAATCGTTGTAACAATTATCAAATCAATACACCAATTCACATAATTTATCCGCCAGTCCACAACCACACGAATAAATAACAACACGCACGTCAACCATATCACGACAGAAAGAAACAATATACGTACCCACGCATTATCAAGCGCAACATCAACACTAAACATATCCAAGGGGTTCATGTAGTCACTTACAACCCACACAATTTACAAAACACACGCGTTTTGAAAGTAAGCCTTTAACGAGGCTAGCCGAGTCTTTTGAAAACTCATTTCAAACAAATAAACAAACACACCAAGATGATCACCAATTATCATATCCATAAAATAAGAAAAGTATGGGCAAGGTACTTGCCTCGATAATCGATACCGGACACTCCCACAATCACGGATCAGTCGGGACACCTCGAACACCTACGATTCTCCGGCGAAGACAACGAATACACCCACGATCGAAAAGCTTGAAGAAAACGACGAACGGAAGGGTTCCGACTCGAATTCTTTGCGAGAAATCTGACCCTAACATCATACCATCAATAAATTAACGAACGAACGAGGAAGAATAATCGTAGAACGCTCGAATCCTCTTTGCGACATTTTATCGAACACCTTCAAGGCGTCGATAAGACACTCAATAAAACGACGAATCCTCGCGATTCAACCGAGGAACAGCAAGGAATTCGACATAATATTGTTTAATAATCATAAATACATCACTATTCCGAGTTAAAACGAATTAAACGGACAAATCGAACAAAATCCCCAAAACTAGATTTTAAGAAAACTTGCCTTGATTCATTGATCAAGGATGTTACGAGATGATCAATTGATGTTATGAACTCCAAAACTTCGTGGATTCATAGTGTAACAACATGTCTTCGACTTCGCAAAGACTCCAAACCATGACAGAA
Organism: Orobanche coerulescens; assembly: GCA_033398695.1. Taxonomy (NCBI): domain Eukaryota; kingdom Viridiplantae; phylum Streptophyta; class Magnoliopsida; order Lamiales; family Orobanchaceae; genus Orobanche; species Orobanche coerulescens. The sequence goes on from CM065810.1 coordinate 39,258,994, forward strand.
GGATAGGGAATGAAATGAGTGAAGAAAAACGATCGCCGCCATATTTATAGGCTGCACGGACACGGCGCAGAAACGCCAGCATAGCGCCACAGGTGTCTCGGCCGTGTCTCGGCAGTCGCTACCCCGGCCGACCAGCGCGCAGACACGGCGCCAGCGCCGCTTTTAGGGCCGTGTTGCAGTGTCCAGGCAGCCCCTCCCGACAGATCAAAATTACGTCCGAACGACCCGAAACCCAAACTCGAATACGAATCGGTTACGGTTACGAAGTACTCGCAAAGACGAATCTAAGAGCTAATAGAACACACGATTCCGACCACCCGAAGGCTCGGAATTCGACAACGGAAGTAATTACCCAAAACTTTGGGAAATTACGAAAATGGCCCAAAACGTCCGAAAATCACGATACGCAATCGAAACACCAAACCAAAGCTCTCAACATGAATAATAACATTAAATGAACTTACGAGAAACTCGAAACGACAGTTTCGGACGAGATTCGCAAGAATCGCACTCAAGTGCGGAAAAGTCGCTAAAAAGCTCGGAACTCAACAAAACGATACCGAGACGAACTCGGATGACAAAAAGTACAGAATTAATCATTCTCAAAATGACGAAACGGTCATGAGCGAGTCGTCAAAACGGACTTCGGCCGAAAAAAGAAATTTACCGAAAATCGAAAATTGCGGATATTACACTAAGAAAGAGATATAACTGATAAAGTTGTCGACGCTTTCTTTGTCGGGTCTGATTGGCTCCAAATGATTATCAAAAACCATCTTTACCTTCTGACTGGTACCCCTTTTAAGGGTAAGCTTCTTCATTCGTGTTCCCTTCCGCTTGATTCTTTTCGTGGTGTTTTCATCATCACCTCTAGATTCCTCCATTCACCTGTAAAAAAAATACACCAATGAAAATTTTCACAAAAAACGAATCACGTTGTGTAAACTTGATCTAGAAATTACAAAACAGCCCGATTTTATATATATTACAAAACTGCCCCAATTTCTAGAAATTTTGTATATATTACATAAAATATATGTACCTAAAATACATTATTTGGGATACAGGGAACTTATTGTCTTGACTTTTAACTTCCATCGTCGTTATTAGTTTGGCTTGTATGTAAAGGTTAACCTTGAATCAAGTGGATGTAGATATTCATGGTAGAGAGGTGTTCGAGATTTTACCTCTATATGCTTGTTGTAATATAAGTTTTGCAGGAATTCTTCGCCTTGTTGGAAGAAGCAAAGAAATATGATCACAGAGTGCTGGGAAAGAAGCAAGAACTATTCTTTTTTCAAACTGAAGCAAACATAGGAGAGTAAGTCCCTGAATCTATGACCATGTCTGATGCTAGAGTAGAACTAGATATATGACCAAATATATCAAAGAACTCCATGTTATCTGGAATAGAGAAAATAACTGAACCATAAGGAAAAGAAGCAACCTCAGAGCAACATCGCGCTGTAAGGGTCGTGTCTATCGGCGGAATAAGAGCCGTCTGGACCTCAATAACCCTAACCTCACTACTAAAATCGACATCTGGCCGCTCATGGATCACTATCTGGTCCTGAACTTACTGCATCTACCTCAATATCTGCCTGGTAACCAATGGGATAGGGTGTAGGTGGTCAAACTTTAGGTTTGAAAGACTGGAAAGAATCTACTAATATAAGTCTAACTTATCACGATTTCATCAAACTTTTAAAAGTTATAATCAGTAAAGGTAAAGCTATTAAAGAAGCTTACATCTTACTACTTTCGATGTACTATGCGCAACCCCAAAGCGAACTCAATGCGAGTCATAAAACTAAGTTATATTCTAGCTCTCGATTCAATGAATATCATTACAACTCTGATACCAAACCTGCCATGCCCCCAAACCCAGGGTCCAGCTGATTCAGGACGTCATGCACCACAATACAAAACTAATATAATAACCTGCATTATCATCACTTATACAGGTATAAATTAGCCACATGAAGTGAAATGCAGTGAAAGAAAAAGTGAAATATTACAAAAATACTGAAAAGAACCATATCATGGTGACTCAGCTGCAGTAAAGCGTCCCAGAGTAACATAATGTTAGTATTCCTCCGATTAGGAGTTCAACTAACCAACTACCATACATATAATATCAAATATTATAAAGTCTTACACTTTATATAATATAAATCTGTAATAAAATAACCCAACTTCAGACTTCCAACTCAATCTTCACCAACTTTCTATTTTCCCTTATTCCATTCGTAGCAGATTCACCGGGCTCAGTCTTCACTGTGTGGAAGAAATAAGAAGAAAGGTGAGCGAAAAAATGCTTAGCAAATACTACTGTTAGATTCAACAATAATTTATATAAATCTTCAACATCACATATAAAGTGTATAAGTGGTAATTTAACCACAAATAACAAAATTTATAATCAAAACTATGCCTCAAGTGTGGAAATGATCAATATTGGCTAAAAAAACACATCAAACAACTTGCAATCAAGACATACTTCAGTTTCTTGATTTCCAGAAATCTTAAACCAAACGAACAAACTTCGAAAAGTAAATTACCAATCCCAAAAAAAAAACTGACACCCAAAAAAAAACTGAATAACAAACTAATAAATTGGTGTGTTCTCCCATATCCCTTCCCGATGATCGTTTCTTGCGGCATGAACACAATTAAATTCATCTTCTTCATTTACGTCAGGTAGCCTTGATGAAAATGAAGGGATCTCAGAGATATCTTCTTCATCCGTATCATCACCATATATTTTCCTTTTACTTTGAAGGACAACTGACCAATTCTTGTTACTCGGGTCGGTGACAAAAAATACTTGCTTTGCTTGGCATTGTAATACCCGAGATTTCTGATATGTTTTTGGAACTTGTGATATTGTAATTATTGTACTTTTGTCTGAGTATTATTCTCCGTATTTCATAATCTGATGTTGTCGAGCGTATGATTTCATGATTGTGATTTAAAAATTGTAATTCTGCGCATATAGCGCACGCTATCAGCTATGTGTAGCGTACGCTAACATGGATCCATAGCGCACGCTACAGAGGAACATTAGTGCATGCTAGGCGTGGTCAATTTGATTGAGACGTATGGTAGGTGAGATCAGGCCGGGGATCTTGGTCGGATTGTGTCGGGATGAACCTGGACGGCTTTCGGGAAAAGCCAAGTCAACGCCTTAGCGCACGCTACAGGCATGTGCATAGCGCGCGCTAAGTGCTGAGTACAGTGAAGTCAGTAGCCGTTAGCGCACGCTACGAAAGGTGGACTAGCGCGCTAATAACCATTTCCTATAAATAGGACAACATCTTTTCGTATTTTCACCCTTTCTTTTCCCACATCCGAATTCTTATACTTAGAGTATAACTTCCTACATCCTAAACACCTCATATCAACATCCTAGCTCGTGATTGAAGATTGTAGATCATTGAGGATTGGTGTTCGAGCCTTCGACGTTGGATTGCTTCGATTTTCTCCTTGTTCTTCACTACTTTGAGGTAGGTGATTCTTCACCAATATTAGTAGTGTTCTAAAGGACGATTTGATCATGTTTTTATAGTCAGTTATTTCGTTCTAAATCGATCATCATGTGTTAGAAGGATATTTTCGACGTTTCGGCACTTATTCATCGTATGAACCCTTGAACCTTTTTAGTTTATGGACTCTTAAGCAGCTTCAAACCAAATTGTGATCAGTAGATGGATATTACCTAGTTGTTACGTTTTACACATTGGAATCATGCGTTTTGGAACGTAGGACGAACGGAACTTAGAATATTTCCTTGAAGATCAAGATGAATGATAGTGTAGTAATGATTATACGTATCTTTGAATCTCATAGTCATTTAGTACGTATAGAAACTTTCACAAACCTTATTAGCATGATATGCTCGGGGATGACTTGTATTATCACCATAGAATTCATGAGTTCATCAACATTAGATCCAGTTTTCTACCAGTAGTAATCTGCCATGCAAGGTTAGCGCACGCTAACATACGTAAGTTAACGTGCGCTATCGGGGATAAGTTAACGCACGCTACATGTGGTACGTAACGTACGTTATGATATCACCGAGCCGGGCTGATCGAGAGAATCGATCCGTGGCTAGCGACGCTAGGCTTATACGATAGCGTACGCTAACAGTGTGCTTAGCGCACGCTACATAGAGTACGTAGCGTACGCTAAGTGGTTCAGGCAGATTGCATATTTTGAGCGTTTGGGCCGTAGATCGAATTGTTAGGCAATCGTTCGACTTGAGATGATTTGTATATCATTTCTTTTGTTAAGGTTCGAGCTTGCTACGTTGATCGAAAGAGGCGGCCTTCGAGTGTGTTGAGATCATTGAAGTATTTTGTTCTTGCCATCTTCGAGGCAAGTATCGTAATGTGTTAAAATTGATATTTTGAGCATGTTTGTGGCTTATTCATGTTGTTGAACATGGAAATTAATTTGTTGAATTGTCATGATATTCGTTATCTAGTATTTGCATGTTCATGTTGATGAACATAATGATTTGGCATATGTGTATGCATGAGTTGTATTTGTGTACGTTGTACGATCTATGCTGAGGGCGCTGGATCGGATGTCCACCTCGTGTTGGTCCGATGGGATCATCTTGGGATCTAGGCTGAGGGCGCTGGATCATTGGACGGGTTATTTCCACCTCGTGTTAGTCCGACGGGATCATCTTGGGATCTATGCTGAGGGCGCTGGATCATTGGAATACCCTTGCTGTGTTAATGGAATCTTGTGGATTCGTATTGCCTGATTCCTAGAGCGTAAGTCCGTGTGGTGTATCTTGTTATGTATTGTTGATGCATATTCGAATTGTTTAATATGATACTTGTACTAGCATCGTTTTGCTAATTCCCTTCGGGGTGGACATTTGTTTTGATGTTCAGTAGCCGAGGAGCACGGAAATGTACAAGCATCGACGTGACGGCGAAGGGGTTCGGTGATGTTTGTTTGTTGTTGGTGATTTGTTTTCTTGGTTTGATTTCGATTTCGAGTACGCGTGTCGTATTAATATCATTTCGATATGGTTGTATTAATTACTCGTTGAACCAGTTGAATGGTTTTGTAAACTTGAATTTCCGCAGTATTGATGTCTTATATTTACATTTCTTTTAAATTAGCCTTGTAAATCCTTACTTAAAGGGTTTACGGCGCTGTAATTATTCCGAATATCTCGGGATGTTACAGAATATGGTATCGGAGCTAAGATTCATGGATATCTTGGCAGTCGGTTTTTAAGTTGGTCTGTTTACGTTATTGATTTACGAGTTGTTCGTAACATCACTGTTCAGCCAAAAGTCGTCATGTGGACCGTGGTTGTAAGTCTCCTAATCTCTTATACTACCATTTTACTTAATTACTGTTTTGTGAGTATTGACGGGCTTTATTTCGTAAACTTTGTCCTGGATATTGAGGAATTGTGTTTACAGTATGTTGAGAGGAGGACGTGGACGCGGACGCGGTCGTGGACGCGGATGGGGTAACATGAGACAGGAGGATTCCGCAACTACCTCGAAATTATCAGCTAGTCGAACCGATTCCCATTCTGGAGGGCAGCAAGGATCAGCGAATGACGACGCAAATCCTAACATGCCGGGAGTGCTTCAATAGGTGGTGGAGCAGATAAACCAGTTCGCCCAAGTAGTCGACCGCATGCAGACGGCGATGGGACAGCAGCACCACGAGGATAACCGGGGAGACAGATGGCTTGCTGAGGTGGTCAAATTGCACCCGCCAAAATTTGACGGATCTGCTGAGGCACTTACTTGGGATCACTGGCTTAAGGAGTTAGAGAAGATATTCGCGGGTCTTAACTGTCCCAAGACCTAAGGTTCCCATTGCCCAAGATTTTCTCGACCGGGAGGCCTTTGATTGGTGGGAAGCTATCCGACCCGAGAATCATAATGCGGATTGGACGGAATTCAAACTAATGATGGAAGCACAGTATTGTCCTCGTCCAGTTAGAGAGGCAAAGATCCGAGAGTTTTTCTCACCATAGAGTTCGGAAGCATCTGTGACAGATGTAATCAAAACTTTTAATCATCAACTGACTTGTGTGCAACACTTGGTCAGAACGGAGGCAGAAAAGATTTTTCATTTCGATATGCGGATGAAGCCGGAGATTCAGCAGTACATGTCCGGGTTCGAGTGTACTACGTTGCGACAGTATCAAGACAAAGCGCTGGCCTACGACATGAAAGAGGCGGCAAAGAAGCAGAAGGTGACCGGCAACTTCTCAGAAAACAAGAGCGGTGGGCCCCGCAAGGGCCAGTCTTCCTTTTATTCGGCTAGGAAACCTCCACATCCTTCCAGAGGTGGAAAGAAGTTCCGGACTACATCAACAGTTCCGGACGCATCAAAGAAATGCTACAATTGTGGTCGAGCAGGGCATATTCGACGTGACTGCCCCGCATCTTCTGTGACTTGCTACGATTGTGGACAAGAAGGACACCGTGCGGCTTTCTGTGGAGTTGCTACTAGGTCTTTTGGTACTCGCACTCCAGCCGCTGGGCCGAAGGAGATAAGTGTGAACCAGACACAACAGAGTGGATTTCCGCAGCAGAACGTTGGGAAGAGAGAGACATCGAGTGCTGGGTCCGTTCCTCCGCGCCTGTACGAGATGAGGAAATCTGACGATCAGAACACTTCTTTTGCATCAGGTACGATTCAGATCGTTTTGCAACCAGTTAGTGTTTTATTCGATTCCGGAGCTACACATTCTTTTGTATCCTTGAACTGTGTAAATCTTTTAAAAATCTCGTGCTTATTTGATTGTGAACCATATGTTGTGGGTTTGCCGAGTGGAGAGAGAATTGTGGGAACCCTAGAGGCTAGAGATTTTCCAGTGTCTATAGGAGGGAGAGATTGGCCATCGAATCTTATTGTAGTTGACATCTACGGTGATGATTTAATTCTCGGAGATGATTGGCTCAACCGTTATGGAGCTATTCTGAATTACCGAGAGAGAGTCATTTCTATCATTGCTGATGACGGATCTGAACACTTATTTCGAGGGTGGAGACCGGGAAGCTCGGGAAAATTGATCAAAGCAATGAAAGCCGTGAAATTACTGAAGCAGGGATGTCACGGACTTTGGTGCTATGCCATGAGGAAAGAGGAAGGAGTAGAGCTCTCGTCTATTTCAGTTGTGAATGAGTTCTCAGATGTATTTCCTGACGAACTACCTGGGTTACCTCCGCAGAGAGAAGTGGAATTCACTATCGAATTAGAGCCTGGAGCAGCTCCTATTTCCAGAGCACCATACCGCATGGCGCCAACCGAGATGTATGAACTCAAGAAGCAACTGGAGGAATTGTTACAGAAGGGCTATATTCAACCTAGCGTTTCTCCTTGGGGAGCGCCCGTTCTCTTTGTCCTAAGAAAGACGGATCCCTCCGACCGTATTGATTATAGGGAGCTCAATAAGATGACGATCAAGAATAAGTATCCTATACCTCGGATCGACGACTTGTTTGATCAACTGCAAGGGGCAAGGGTATTCTCGAAGATTGACTTGCGATCAGGATACCATCAGTTGAGGATTAAGGAATCGGATATACCAAAGTCTCGCTGTGTCCCTAGATGGGCATTATGAATTCGTAGTGATGCCGTTTGGACTTACCAATGCTCCTGCGGTATTCATGCAATTGATGAATCGGGTATTCTTGGAATACTTGGATAAATTTGTGGTCGTCTTCATTGATGACATCTTGATATATTCGAAGGATGCAGAGGAGCATGCCGCACATTTGCGTGTGGTTTTGAGCACCTTGAGGAAGGAACATTTGTATGCAAAGCTTTCAAAATGCGAGTTCTGGCTCAGGGAGGTAACTTTCCTCGGGCATGTGATATCACCGATTTGAGTTCAGGTGGACCCAAAGAAAGTCGAAGCAATCTTGGAATGGGAAGCCCCTAATAACGTGAAAGAAGTCCGGAGTTTCTTAGGACTTGCTGCATATTATCGCCGCTTTGTAGAGGGATTTTCCAAAATTGCTCGTCCGCTCACTCAGATGTTACAGAAAACTCAAAAGTTCAAGTGGGATGAGAAATGCGAGGCTGGTTTTGATGAACTTAAGAAGAGACTGACGACAGTACCTATATTAGCATTACCAGATGGAACTGATGGATTCATGGTGTACAGCGACGCTTCAAATCAGGGTCTGGGATGTGTGTTGATGCAAAGAGATAAGGTGATTGCCTATGCTTCTCGGCAGTTGAAACCATACGAGGTTAATTACCCGACTCATGATCTGGAGCTAGCAGCTGTAGTCTTTGCTTTGAAAATTTGGAGACATTATTTGTACGGCACTCATTGTCAGATCTTTACCGATCATAAGAGCCTCAAGTACATTTTCAGTCAGAAAGAATTAAACATGAGGCAGAGAAGGTGGCTGGAATTGATCAAGGATTACGACTTGGAGATTCTCTATCATCCGAGGAAAGCAAACGTAGTAGCCGATGCATTGAGCCGTAAACCTGTTTCTCTTCGAGTGTTGGAAGCACTTACATCCCAAACTAGTATTCAACGGGAACTGATCCGCGAAGGGATTGAAGTATGGGCACCAGGAATTCAAGGGCAACTATATGTGATGGAACTGACTTCATCACTAGTCGAGGAGATCAAGTCTAAGCAGTTGGGCGATTCTCTGATCCTTCGATTATGTGATGAAGTAAAGAAAAGAAAAGCCCCAGGATTCGTGATACAAGACGATGGAGTTCTGAGATTTCAGAGTCGACTTTGCGTTCCCGATGATGACGACTTGAGACGGACTATTCTGAAGGAAGCTCACAGCGCGCCCTATTCCATTCACCCCTAGCAGAAGATGTATAAGGATTTAAAACAAAACTTCTGGTGGGGGAATATGAAGAAGGACGTAGCAAAGTATGTTTCGAGGTGCTTGACTTGTCAGCAAGTTAAGATTGAACATCAGCGACCCGCCGGAATGTTAAAGCCATTTCCGATCCCTGAATGGAAGTGGGAGGACATCTCGATGGATTTCATCACCAGTATGCCAAGGACTAGAACGGGAATGAACATGATTTGGGTTGTAGTTGATCGACTAACCAAGTCGGCTCATTTCCTAGGGATTAAAGATACATGGGGACCCGAGAGATTGGCGCGAGTATTTATTGCGGAGATAGTCAGATTGCATGGGACGCCGAAGACCATTATTTCGGATCGAGATGGTCGTTTCGTGTCGCACTTCTGGAAAGCAGTTCACAGGGCTCTGGGGACTGAGCTCAACTTTAGCACGGCTTATCATCCCCAAACGGACAGTCAGTCCGAAAGGACTATACAAACAGTATAGGACATGCTTAGAGCATGTGCTTTCGATTGGTCAACTGATTGGGAAGTTCATTTTCCATTGATTGAATTCACTTACAATAATAGTTGGCATGCTTCTATTAAGATGGCACCATTTGAAGCTTTGTACGGGAGAAGATGCCTATCACCCCTGTGTTGGGATGATTCTTCGGATTTGATCGGGACGGAACCGGAATTGATAATTCAGACTCAAGAGAAGATAACTTTGATTCGAGAAAGACTGTTGACCGCCCAAAGTCGACATAAGTCTTATGTAGACGTACGTCGTCGCCCTCTAGAGTTCGACGCTGGAGACCATGTACTATTGAAGGTGTCTCCTACACGAGGGATTTTCCGTTTTGGGAGGAGAGGCAAGCTTAGTCCTAGATATGTAATACCCGTACTTTTTTTGACTGTTTGACCTTGCCGTTTCTCTTGTGTTAACACTCCGTAAATGCTTGGAGATGTTGTTGATATTGTTTTTGAGTTTCGTATCTCGTTTAGTTGTTGATCATGTCGTTTAGGACCTTGCGGAAATGTTCTGGACCGGAGATATAACGCACGCTAGGCCTAGGCTAACGCACGCTAATTCGGCCTGATTAGCGCACGCTAGCTTTGAGCCGTAGCGTGCGCTAAGAAGATCAGCCAGGTCAGAACCCACATTTCAAACTACTCTCTGGACTGGCGGATTAACGCACGCTAGAGTTATGGAATAGCGCACGCTAAGTCTTAGCGCTAGCGCACGCTAAGTGCTGAGCAGGGCAGAGACAGTAAGTTCCACATTTTGAACTAGCGCACGCTAGTGTCAGACGATTAGCGCACGCTAACGGAACCGGCAGAAACCACTGGACTATCCGGTGACTTCGCTAGCGCACGCTAATGAAGGAGGCGTAGCGTGCGCTAGACTGGACAGTTATAAATATGGCAGTTGACTTCCATTTCGTCATTTCTCACCTACTTCACTCCTTTTCGACGGAAATCGCTCGGGAGAGACGATCTTGGGCGATTGGAAGCGATCTTCCTTCTAACAACAATATATTTGGTTGGAGAACAAGGATTTCTCAACATCCAATTCCTCCTAACGTCCGAATCAAGGTAAAAATCCTTAGAACCCTACCTTTGGGAATTTTGGGGTTTTTCGTAGATTCGTCAGTTTTAACCGCTTTGAAGCTTGAGAACCTTGAGATTATGATGTATCTATACCGTATGTATACCTTTCCTACGATTTTATGGTTTAGATTGTGCCGTTTTCGGACTTGTGAGATTTAGAACGATTTTCCAACCTTTAGTTGATTATCCGTATATCTTTATGAATCGTAGACGGGTTGGGGAGTTCCTTCGTGTAGTTTGAAGATTGATGAGTAATTATCATAGTCCTTTCTAATCGTTTATGTGCCTGTAGCGCGTTCTTGTACCTACCGAACTGAGTCCGTTCCTCCGTTCGATTTCTCGTTGTCTCTATGGCATGTATAAATTTATGATTGTGCGTTCTCTACTTTGAAAGTATGAAATATTAATGGCATGCTTATTTATATCCACTCAGGACGGACCGACGGTCCTCCGAGGGTTTCGTAGCCTCCGTGCGATTCCATGGATAATATGAATTAACCACTCGGGACGGACCGACGGGTCCTCCGAGCGCCCGTAGCCTCCGTGCGGTTCCACGGTATTCATATATGTATTGTTGCGATGCTATGAGATTTAGTTATTCCTAATACTAGTCTTGAATTGATGAGTTGACGGTTACCTTTACTTTATTGTTGAGAAGTATTCGTTTCATACTTGATATACTTGCACTAGCTATTCGACGGCTAACCCTTTATGGAAATACTTTTATGTATTTCAGTTCCAGGAGAGCGGACAGTGCAGTATCGGTCGGCATGAAGATGGTGGGCAAGTGTGATACCGTGTCCTTCTTCCAGATTATTTCTTTGGAGTTTCAAAGGTCGCCAGATCGATTGTCTTTTGAATACTCGAGTATTGTTTTCCTTTTCCTTGATATTCCGGCTGTGTTTTGCCAAGTATTGATTCGAGTTGTGATGTTTGTGAATACATTGGCTATGTTTCAATACCTTGGTATTGTTTTTCATTCCATTGTGTGTAGACCTTATCGGTCAAATTTTATGGTTCCGCGTATGTTTAGCCTTGTGGGTCCCACGGCGGGCTTACTGCGCTGTAATATCCCCGAATAACTTGGGGTGTTACGAATATGGTATCGAGCTTAGGTCTATGGATACCTAGGGTCGGTCTTTCGGGTCGAACGAGTCGTCAACTTCCCACAAGATCACTACTCGCCATCATCACAAAGCACCGGTACTTGTAAGACCTTTTACTCTTCCGATGTTTCCTTATTCATTATGCTTCATCTATGGATGTTCTTGAGAATCGATCACCTTAATGACGTGTGTTTGAATTGTGCTTACGTACCTTGTGTGTTCTTCAAGATGTCACCGGTAGGGGCCGTGGCCGTGGTCGTGGCCGTGGACGAGGAAGAGAACGTGGCGCGGCCGTTTCCATCGGGCTTGCGGGATCGACCAACCACGCTTGTCGAACTCGGTGCATCCCGACACCGAGAGTCGGCCACGACCAATCGACGGTCGTGGGAACAACGCGGACGTTGGAGTGGCGAATGCACTTCAACAATTGGCTACTCGATGACTATTTTGGCCCAAACTGCTCACCGAATAACCCGAACTCAAACACGGATGCCTTGCTTGAATGTAATCCGTATGCACCCTCCACGCTTATGGCGGTGCCACTGACCCGTTAGGTCAAAGACCGCTAGCGGAATTAGAGAAGATTTTCGAGGCGGTTGATTGCCCCGAGGTGAGGAAAGTACCAATTGCTCAAGATTTCCTTACTAAGGAGGCCGCTACTTGGTGGAAGGTCATCAAGCCACAGGATCGTATTGCCTCGTGGGATGAATTTAAGGAGCTCGAGGCCGAGTTTTGCCCTTGGCCGCACGAGAGAGCGAATCCGAGCCTTCTTCGAGGCTAAACCACGATATTCCCGTTTCACAAAGCGATCGTGGAGTACAATCAACAATTGATCCATGTGAAGGATCAAGTACGTAACGAGCGTGATAAGATCCGTTATTTTGATATGCGGATGAATTTGGACTTACGGCGTACATGGCCGGATTTGCTTGTACCACGCCGAAAGAGTATCGTGACGAGCTTTAGCCCATGATATGTTGAGCCCCGACAACGATACCGTGGAAGAATCAAGAAGCGTAAAGTAGCGGGAATTTTTCTAACTCTAAGAGTGGCAACTTTCGGAAGTCACGCACAACTAACTGCTCACGGACAGCCGTCACGTTCTAATAAAGGAAAGAGGGGTTCCCGTCCTACATCGGGTACCACCAATCGCGCGGTGACTTGCTATAATTGTGGCCGTTCGTGCCACATTAATTTGGAATGCCACTTTCCACCATTGAAGTGTCACACGTGCGGACAGATGGGACATAGAGCGGCTTATTGTTCCGAGCCGAATCGGACTTTGGACACTGGCTTCTCGCCTCACCGGGTCAACCTCACAGACTTCGGCAGGGCCGGGACGGCCGAATGCCGGGAGGGGGAAACTCTAGCGTCGGTTCGGTACAACCACGAGTTTATGAGATGCGTCGAAAGGCATTTAACCCGACGCGGCGGTGGCTTCGTGTACCATTCATATCCTATCTCATCCAAATTGTGTACTTTTTGATTCGGGTGCTACACATTCTTTTATTTCTTTGGAGTGTGTACGCCGTTTGAATATAACTTGTCTGATCGCTTGCGATCCCTTCATCGTGAGATCGCTAGCGGGGATAGAATTGTGGGAAACCGGGAGATTAGAGATTTTCCGGTGATTATATCCGATATGGATTGGTTATCGAATTTGATTGTAGTTGATATGGAAGGCGAGGAAGTAATCCTCGGCGAGGATTGGCTTGATAGGCATCAAGCGATTATGAACTACCGTACCAAGGTTATCACCATGATGACTAAAGACGGATCGGAGTACTCATTTTTGGGGTGTAAGTCGGGACTACCCAAGTTAACTATCAGTGCCATGAAAGCCGTAAAACTTTTGAATAAAGGTTGTACGGGCTATTGGTGTTATGCCTTGAAAACGGAAGGAAATGAAATCGATTTCTCTTCGATTCCGGTTGTTAGTGAGTACCTCGATGTTTTTCCGGATGACCTCCCGGGATTACCGCCAGATCGAGAGATAGAATTTACCGTGGACTTGGAGCCAGATGCGGCTCCGATTTCTAAAGCACCTTACCGGATGGCACCTTCCGAGTTGAAAGAATTGAAGAATCAATTGGGAGAACTTCTGGAAAAAGGGTACATCAGACCGAGCGCTTCGCCTTGGGGTGCGCCTGTTCTTTTCGTGAGGAAGAAGGATGGTTCATTACGTTTATGGATCGACTACCGCGAGCTGAACAAAGTAACCATCAAGAACAAGTACCCTCTACCTCGTATAGACGATTTATTTGATCAACTGCAAGGAGCTGCGGTTTTCTCGAAGATTGATTTAAGATCCGGGTATTATCAACTCAGAGTGAGGGAGTCCGACGTTCCGAAGACGGCGTTTCGGACGAGATATGGACATTATGAATTTGTAGTCATGCCTTTTGGGTTGACTAATGCACCGGCAGTTTTCATGCAGTTAATGAATAAAATATTCATCGAGTACCTCGACAGGTGTGTGGTCGTCTTTATTGACGACATCTTGATCTATTCTCGGGATAAGGAGGAACATGCCCGACACTTGCGTTTGATATTAGACATTTTGAGAGCCGAGCACCTTTATGCAAAATTCTCGAAATGTGAATTTTGGTTGGAAGAAGTTATGTTTCTTGGCCATGTGATTTCGGCCGAAGGAGTTCGCGTAGACCCGCAGAAGATAGAGGCAGTGCTCGACTGGGCACCGCCTAAAAATGTTAAGGAGGTTCGTAGCTTTTGGGCCTTGGCTGGTATTACCGTCGGTTTGTCGAAGGGTTCTCAAACTCGCTCGACCGCTACGAAATTACTCCGTAAGACCGAAAAGTTTGTTCGACGGATGAGAGACAGCAGAGCTTCGATGAACTAAAGAGACGATTGACTTGAGGCCGATTCTAACTTTACCACATGGTAGCGAAGGCTTTGCAGCTTACTGATGACGCTCGTCAAGGCCTGGCCGTGTTCTTATGCGGATGATAAGACAATAGCTTTTGCGTCACGACAATTAAAACCTTATGAGATGAATTATCCTACTCACGATTTAGAGTTGGCCACAATTGTCTTTGCACTCAAGATTTGGCGGCATTATTTATACGGTTCACCGTGTCGGATTTATACCGATCACAAGAGCCACGAAATATATTTTCATCGAAGGAGCTAAATATGAGGCGAGACGTTGGTTAGAATTGATAAAGGATTATGATTTGGAGATTCTTTACCACCCCGGAAAAGCCAATGTCGTTGCGGATGCTTTGAGCCGCAAATCGGCGTCTCTTCAAATGCTCGAGGTTCTTACGGCTGCACGAAGATTCGCCAGATTTAATTGAACAAGGGATCGAAGTTTGGCTTCAGCGAGTACAGGGACAGTTGTGTACTCTCGAAATTACTTCGTCCTTGGTTGATGATATCAAAGGGAAACAGTGGAGTGACCCGATGATTTCTCAACTGAAGGAAGATGTAATTAAAGGAAAGGCTCCAGGCTTTATGGTACACGAAGATAGTATTTTGAGATTTCAGGGCAGGCTTTGTGTTCCGAACGATTTAGAGTTGAGACAGAGAATTCTCCGAGAAGCGCACGCTACGCCTTACTCAATCCACCCCGGGACGAGTAAGATGTACAAAGATTTGAAGCGTAATTTTTGGTGGAATAACATGAAGAAGGATGTTACGGAGTTTGTACTACGGTGCTTGACGTGTCAACAAGTCAAGATCGAACACCAACGACCAGCGGGATTGTTGAAACCACTCCCCATTCCCGAGTGGAAGTGGGAAGACATCTCGATGGATTTAATCACCGGCATGCCGAGAACGCGGACTGGAATGAATATGATTTGGGTAATTGTCGATCGGTTGACCAAGTCTGCACACTTCTTGGGTATTAAGGATACTTGGGGACCGGATAGACTGGCTCGAACCTTTATTGCTGAGATCGTGAAGTTACACGGTACCCCCAAGACCATTGTTTCTGATCGAGACGGCCGTTTCGTGTCGCACTTTGGCAGCCGTTCATCGCTTTGGGTACCGAGTTGAGATTGAGCACTTCTTTTCATCCTCGCCGGATGGTCGACAGAGAGGACGATTCAAACGTTGGAAGATATGTTGCGGGCTTGTGCCTTAGATCGAGTAATGATGGGGAGCTTCACGTGCCGTTGCTCGAGTTTGCTTACAATAAGAGTTGGCATGCGTCGATCCAAATGGCACCCTTCGAGGCACTTTATGGTAGGCGATGTAGGTCGCCATTGTGTTGGGACGAGGCTTCTGAGCTAGTTGGGACGGAGGATATGTTGATGGAGACTAAGGAAAAGATTACTATTATCCGGACCGATTATTGGCCGCCCAGAGTCGCCGTAAATCTTATGTCGATACTCGTCGCCGACCCTTGGAGTTCAAGTGGGGATCATGTCTTGCTCAAGGTGTCGCCGACCGTGGAGTTTTCCGCTTCGGGAAAAAGGGAAACTTAGTCCGAGGTATATCGGACCTTTCGAGATTTTGGACAGAGTTGGAGATTTAGCTTATCGCTTGGCGTTACCTCCAGCTTTGAGTCACGTCCATAGTGTTTTTCATGTGTCTCAATTGAGAAAGTACATACCGGATCCGAGCCACATCATCGACTACAGTGAGATTGACGTAGCCGAGGATATTACCTTCACGGAGAGACCCGTAAAGATCCTTGAGCGTCGCCAGAAACAACATCGCCATAATACCATACCACCGGTTAAGGTGCAATGGTCGAGGGATGGAGTCGAGGAGGCATATTGGGTGTAGGATGAGTAGATGCGGGTGGAATACCCCGAACTGTTTATTTCTTAAGTTTCGGGACGAAACTTCTTTTTAGAGGGGGAGAATGTAATACCCGTACTTTTTTTGACTGTTTGACCTTGCCGTTTCTCTTGTGTTAACACTCCGTAAATGCTTGGAGATGTTGTTGATATTGTTTTTGAGTTTCGTATCTCGTTTAGTTGTTGATCATGTCGTTTAGGACCTTGCGGAAATGTTCTGGACCGGAGATATAACGCACGCTAGGCCTAGGCTAACGCACGCTAATTCTGCCTGATTAGCGCACGCTAGCTTTGAGCCGTAGCGTGCGCTAAGAAGATCAGCCAGGTCAGAACCCACATTTCAAACTACTCTCTGGACTGGCGGATTAACGCACGCTAGAGTTATGGAATAGCGCACGCTAAGTCTTAGCGCTAGCGCACGCTAAGTGCTGAGCAGGGCAGAGACAGTAAGTTCCACATTTTGAACTAGCGCACGCTAGTGTCAGACGATTAGCGCACGCTAACGGAACCGGCGTAAACCACCGACTATCCGGTGACTTCGCTAGCGCACGCTAATGAAGGAGGCGTAGCGTGCGCTAGATCGACAGCTATAAATATGGCGATTGACTTCCATTTCGTCATTTCTCACCTACTTCACTCCTTTTCGACGGAAATCGCTCGGGAGAGACGATCTTGGGCGATTGGAAGCGATCTTCCTTCTAACAACAATATATTTGGTTGGAGAACAAGGATTTCTCAACATCCAATTCCTCCTAACGTCCGAATCAAGGTAAAAATCCTTAGAACCCTACCTTTTGGGAATTTTGGGGTTTTTCGTAGATTCGTCTGTTTTAACCGCTGAAGCTTGAGAACCTTGAGATTATGATGTATCTATACCGTATGTATACCTTTCCTACGATTTTATGGTTTAGATTGTGCCGTTTTCGGACTTGTGAGATTTAGAACGATTTTCCAACCTTTAGTTGATTATCCGTATATCTTTATGAATCGTAGACGGGTTTGGGGAGTTCCTTCGTGTAGTTTGAATATGGATGAGTAATTATCATACTCCTTGCGAATCGTTTAGGTGCCTAAGCGCGTTCTTGGACCTACCGAACTCATACCCTTCCTCCGTTCGATTTCTCGATGTCTCAAAGGCAAGTATATATTTATGAATGTGCGTTCGACTTTGAAAGTATGAAATATTAATGGCATGCTTATTTATATCCACTCCGGACGGACCGACGGTCCTCCGAGGGTTTCGTAGCCTCTCAGTGCGATTCCATGGATAATATGAATTAACCACTCCGGGACGGACCGACGGGTCCTCTGAGGGTTCCGTAGCCTCTGGTGTGGTTCCACGGTATTCATATATGTATTGTTGCGATGCTATGAGATTTAGTTATTCCGGAATACTAGTCTTGAATTGATGAGTTGACGGTTACCTTTACTTTATTGTTGAGAAGTATTCTGTTTCATACTTGATATACTTGCACTAGCTATTCGACGGCTAACCCCTTTATGGGGGAAATACTTTTTATGTATTTCAGGTTCCAGGAGAGCGGACAGGCAGGTATCGGGTCGGCATGAAGATGGTGGGCAAGTGTGATACTGTGTCCTTCTTCCAGTTATTTCTTTGGAGTTTCCCGTTCAGTGTCGTTGTACTGGATTGTCTTTTGAATACTCGAGTATTGTTTTCCCTTTTCCTTGATATTCCGGCCTTTGTTTTGCCGAAGTATTGATTCGAGTTGTGATGTTTGTGAATACATTGGCTATGTTTCGAATACCTTGGTATTGTTTTTCATTCCATTGTGTGTAGACCTTATCGGTCAAATTTTATGGTTCCGCGTATGTTTAGCCTTGTGGGTCCCACGGCGGGGCTTACGGCGCTGTAATATCCCTGAATAACTTGGGGGTGTTACAATATCGGACCACTCGAGATCCTCAAGAGGGTTGGAGATTTAGCATACAGGTTGGCCTTACCGCCATAGCTGAGTCACGTTCACAATGTGTTTCACGTATCCCAATTGCGGAAGTATGTACCAGACCCCAATCACGTCATTGAATTCGACGAGATCGAGATAGCTAATGATAGCACCTTCGAAGAGAGACCAATCAAGATACTTGAGAGTCGGATCAAACAATTGAGGAATAAACCAATACACTTGGTTAAAGTACAATGGTCGCGACACGGAGTTGAAGAGGCCACTTGGGAAATGGAGTATAGTATGAAGACTAGATATCCGGAGTTGTTTTCATCTTAAGTTTCGGGACGAAACTTCTTTTTAGGGAGGAAGGATGTAATACCCGAGATTTTTGATATGTTTTTGGAACTTGTGATATTGTAATTATTGTACTTTTGTCTGAGTATTATTCTCCGTATTTCATAATCCGATGTTTTCGAGCGTATGATTTCATGATTGTGATTTAAAAATTGTAATTCTGCGCATATAGCGCACGCTATCAGCTATGTGTAGCATACGCTAACATGGATCCATAGCGCACGCTACAGAGGAACATTAGCGCACGCTAGGCGTGGTCAATTTGATTGAGACGTGTGGTAGGTGAGATCAGGCCGGGGATCTTGGTCGGATTGTGTCGGGATGAACCTGGACGGCTTTCGGGAAAAGCCAAGTCAACGCCTTAGCGCACGCTACAGGCATGTGCATAGCGCGCGCTAAGTGCTGAGTACAGTGAAGTCAGTAGCCGTTAGCGCACGCTACGAGCAGGGACTAGCGCGCGCTAATAACCATTTCCTATAAATAGGACAGCATCCTTTTCGTATTTTCAGTCCTTTCTTTTCCCACATCCGAATTCTTATACTTAGAGTATAACTTCCTACATCCTAAACACCTCATATCAGCATCCTAGCTCGTGATTGTAGATCATTGAGGATTGATGTTCGAGCCTTCGACGTTGGATTGCTTCGATTTTCTCCTTGTTCTTCACTACTTTGAGGTAGGTGATTCTTCACCAATATTAGTAGTGTTCTAAAGGACGATTTGATCATGTTTTTATAGTCAGTTATTTCGTTCTAAATCGATCATCATGTGTTAGAAGGATATTTTCGACGTTTCGGCACTTATTCATCGTATGAACCCTTGAACCTTTTTAGTTTATGGACTCTTAAGCAGCTTCAAACCAAATTGTGATCAGTAGACGGATATTACCTAGTTGTTACGTTTTACACATTGGAATCATGTGTTTTGGAACGTATGACGAACGGAACTTAGAATATTTCCTTGAAGATCAAGATGAATGATAGTGTAGTAATGATTATACGTATCTTTGAATCTCATAGTCATTTAGTACGTATAAAAACTTTCACAAACCTTATTAGCATGATATGCTCGGGGATGACTTGTATTATCACCATAGAATTCATGAGTTCATCAACATTAGATCCAGTTTTCTACCAGTAGTAATCTGCCATGCAAGGTTAGCGCACGCTAACATACGTAAGTTAACGTGCGCTATCGGGGATAAGTTAACGCACGCTACATGTGGTACGTAACGTACGTTATGATATCAGTCGAGTCAGTCGGCTGATCAGAGAGAACTGTCAGTCCGTGGCTAGCGTACGCTAGGCTTATACGATAGCGTACGCTAACATGCAGGCTTAGCGCACGCTACATAGAGTACGTAGCGTACGCTAAGTGGTTCAGGCAGATTGCATATTTTGAGCTTTTGGGCCGTAGATCGAATTGTTAGGCAATCGTTCGACTTGAGATGATTTGTATATCATTTCTTTTGTTAAGGTTCGAGCTTGCTACGTTGATCGAAGGAGGCGGCCTTCGAGTGTGTTGAGATCATTGAAGTATTTTGTTCTTGCCATCTTCGAGGCAAGTATCGTAATGTGTTAAAATTGATATTTTGAGCATGTTTATGGCTTATTCATGTTGTTGAACATGGAAATTAATTTGTTGAATTGTCATGATATTCGTTATCTAGTATTTGCATGTTCATGTTGATGAACATAATGATTTGGCATATGTGTATGCATGAGTTGTATTTGTGTACGTTGTACGATCTATGCTGAGGGCGCTGGATCGGATGTCCACCTCGTGTTGGTCCGACGGGATCATCTTGGGATCTAGGCTGAGGGCGCTGGATCATTGGACGGGTTATTTCCACCTCGTGTTGGTCCGACGGGATCATCTTGTGATCTATGCTGAGGGCGCTGGATCATTGGAATACCCTTGCTGTGTTAATGGAATCTTGTGGATTCGCATTGTCGGATTCCGGTAGCGGAAGTCCGTGTGGTGTATCTTGTTATGTATTGTTGATGCATATTCGAATTGTTTAATATGATACTTGTACTAGCATCGTTTTGCTAACCCCTTAGGGGGTGGACATTTTTTTTGATGTTCAGGTAGCCGAGAGCGGAAACAAGACCGACGTGACGACGAAGGGGTTCAGTGATGTTTGTTTGTTGTTGGTGATTTGTTTTCTTGGTTTGATTTCAGTACTCGAGTACGCGTGTCGTATTAATATCATTTCGATATGGTTGTATTAATTACTCGTTGAACCAGTTGAATGGTTTTGTAAACTTGAATTTCCGCAGTATTGATGTCTTATATTTACATTTCTTTTAAATTAGCCTTGTAAATCCTTACTTAGGGTTTACGGCGCTGTAATTATTCCGAATATCTCGGGGTGTTACAGGCATGCCATGACAAATGGCTCATTTTTGTAGCCCACTTTACTAAAATCAATCAATGTAAATCCTAACTCATCTACCTTCACACCGCTATTACCATCAACCCATTTACATTTGAAAGGTAAATTTAATATAGTCAACCTCCCATATATCTTCAATAATTCCAAAATAAGAGCTATTTGCACACAACGGGTTTCTATCTTTTGCGCTAGAGAAATGCATTGATTCAGCCACTATTGTAACCCCACTATTCTGCATAGTACTCTTCTTATCTTTGTCTTTTGTGTAGAAGGAATACCCGTTTATGTCGTATCCGCGCCAACATATGACATCAAAGTTCGGTCCACCAGCTAACCATGTAACTATATCCGGAACTGAGTGATCATTTGCAACATGATCCTTGAACCAAGATAAGAATGTCTTGTTATGCTCATTCACCAACCACATTTCAGATTTTCGAGGATTTTGTTCTTTTATGAGTGCCTTATGTGCGTCTAAGTAAGGTTGAACTTCAGGAGTGTTTGTTAGGATGTATAGATGTGCTCGTAGCATCTCTTCACGATCAACACTCTTCATTTTCCTTCCATGTGTTCCCTTTCCAAGACCTCTACCATCGTGGCGAGACTTAGGAATCCCAACAGATTTCGTTTCAGATAAATATTCGTTACAAAATTCAACAGCCTCTTCTGCAACATATCTTTCAACAATAGAGGCTTCCGGCCTACGATGATTTTTCACATACCCTTAAGTATTTTCATGTATCGCTCAAATGGATACATCCATCGTAAATGCACAGGTCCACATAATCGTATCTCCCTCACTAGATGAATGATTAAATGTACCATAATATCAAAAAAAGAAGGTGGGAAATACATTTCAAGCTGACATAAAATAATTGCAGCTTCATTCTCAAGATCATCCAATACCCGAGGGTCAATCACCTTCATACAAATAACATTGAAGAAGAAACACAATCTACTTATGGTACGTCTTAATTTCTTTGGGAGTATACCTCGAATAGCCACAGGTAAAAGTTGTTGCATCAACACATGATGGTCATGAGACTTTAAGCCTACTAATTTCAGGTCCTTCATTGACACCAACCTCTTAACATTCGAAGAATAACCTTGAGGAAATTTTATGCAACGTAAGCACTCACAAAAACTTCTTTTCTCATTTTTAGATAATGTATGACAAGCTGGTGGTAGATAAGTTCTCTTACCGCGCGGTACTGGAGCTAACTCCTTTCGTATTCGCATATCAACCATATCCTTTCGCGCATTCATGTTATCCTTAGTCTTCCCTTGTATGTTGAGAAGTGTTCCTGTAAGACTATCACAAACGTTTTTCTCCACATGCATCACATCAATACAGTGTTTCACTTCAAGCTCTTTCAAGATTTTAAGCTCAAAAAGATAGATCTCTTTTTCCATGAGCTTCTCTCAACAGGTTTTTGCATCTTACCAAGTGTCACATTAATATCTTTCACTCGCTCATACACTTCCTGTGAACTTAATGCTTGTGGAGCAGCTTTAAACTCTTGTTCATCGTTGAAAGCTTTCTTCAATCTACGATAAGGATGGTCCGACTTGAGAAATCTTCGACTACCAAGGTATACGGTCTTCCTTCCGTGCTCAAGCTGATGGTAGCATGTGCCTTCTTCACATATAGGGCATGCTTTATGCCCCTAAACACTATAACCAGACAAGTTTCCATATGCTGGGAAGTCATTAATTGTGCAGAACACCATTGCACGCATCTTAAAAGTTTAATTTTTATACGCATCAAATACATCAACACCTTCCTCCCACAACATTTTCAAGTCTTCAATCAACGGCTGCAAGTAGACATCTATATCATTTCCTGGTTGCTTTGGACCAGAAATCATCATAGACAACATAATGTACTTGCGTTTCATACACAATAAAGGAGAAAGATTGTAAATGGCCAATAGAACCGTCCATGCACTGTGCTTGCTGCTAAGATTGCCGAATGGGTTCATACCATCGCATAAAGTCCCGCCTCGTGTTTCTTGGCTCATTGCCAAATGAAGGAAACAACTAGTTAATTTTCTTCCATTGAGGCGAATCACCCGGGTGTCGGAGCTTCCCATCAGCTACCCTCTCGTCTTCATGCCATCTCAAGTTTTTTGCCTCCTTTGCACTAGCAAACAAGCGTTTGAATCTTGGTATTATTGGGAGATACCATAACACCTTTGCAGGTGGTTTTTTATTACCAACATCGAACTAGCATCGCCTTCACCGCTGCTTTTGAAACGTGAAGTCCCGTATACGATGTGCATGAAAACTTTTGTACTCATTTCGGTACAAAATACAATCATTAGGACATGCGTCAATCTTCTTATACCCCATGCCCAATGGGACAAGATTTTCCTCGCCTTATAGTTAGAATCTGGTAATTCATTATCCTCCGGAAGCATATGTTTTAACAAATAAAGTAACTCTGTGAAACTTTTGTCACTCCACCCATGAGATGCCTTCAACGTGAACAATTTCAATACGGCAGACAACCGTGAAAACTTTGTACAATTGTTGTACAAAGGCTTATCTGCATCAGCGGACAAGGTCTCACATGTCTTGTATTAATGTGCTTGCTCAAAGGCCTCCGCGCCAACATCATTGATCATGTCTTCTAGTCGATCATACATATTCTCATCAACTTCTTCATTTCTGGATACACTTGGCATTTCAAATTCACCATGCCATATCCATCGTGTGTAACTCCTGTTGAAACCATCACAGAGGACGTGTTCTCTGATTTCTTCAACACATAATCGTCTATCATTCAAACAATGACACACTGACGGAAAATCTCCCATTATTGTTTGGAACATGTCTCCTAGCAAACTCCAAAAATTCTTCCACACCATTCTCATATTCATTACTTGTTCGTGCAACATTTATCCAACTACGATCCATAATTACCTAATTGAGAATAGAGTTCACACGACATTAGTTTATGAGAGGGTTCAAGGTAAGAAATATCCAACAATCTCACTGATAAAACTTTACAATATCCAACAAGATATTTAGCGGTCTGAATTTTTGATGAGGCTTTCAAGTGTATGGACTTTATATTTAAGCTAATCTTAATAATATTAAAAATTACTTTCTCTTGTACACATTAATATCAATGGGTTATTTTCTCGCATTCTTTGTTGGTTATTTTCCCTCATAAGTTGTAAGTAAACGGATAATTCATTTAACATCCGTCCCATACAATCCGTTAATATATTCATTTAACATCCGTCCCATACAAACGGGATAATAATATTTTATAAAAATAATAAGAATGTTTTATATATATATGTACATATATTTGATGTAAAAATTTGATAAAATTAACTTATATATACGTTATATAATTCGCGTAACTATAGTTAATTTTTAATGATATATATATAACGATACATTTATTCATTTCTTTTGAACTTTTATCGTAACATATCGTCTACACACTTTGACTTATTCATGATGATTTTCCATCACACATCGATCATTGATCATTGTACCCACAAGTTATATGTATATATAACTTTATTAGCTGCTATTGATTTTCTTAACAGACAATGACACACCTTTTCATCAACATGTGTGACTCTTCCTGCCAACCATTTTTAACAGAATATAACTAACTTTTGGTTGGGTTATATACACCAGAACTGATCTCTTCCAGAACACAACTTTTTGTGTATTACTTTGATTTCTCGTGCCTTAGAAACAAATTGTAGTTCTCTGTATTATCCAATTGAGGATTTCGTGATACCCGATGCATATAGGGATGAAATACTTCAATCTGAAAGTGATCTCAACACAACTTAGAGAATATATCAGGATTATTAGCACTCACACACACCCAAATTCTAACAAAAATGTCGAGGAGGGAGGCTAGGAGAAAGATGATACATAAGTGGAAGACTATGAGTAGAGAGTTCTGAGTGGGGTAAAAGCAAAGTGATGAATCATGCAATGAACTTAGACATAAGACTCCCTACAATTAATAAACCAACTTGAATTTGCAGTCATTTAATAAGCTGAACCAATTTTACTATGCCTAAAGTTCATATTTTAGTAATTTTGTGTCATTTAATAGTGGGAAATCTTCTTTGTTCTTACATTTGCTATATGGTTTTACATTTGTAATTTTGGTTTAAGGTTTAAAACATGTCTCTTTCGGTAAAAGGTTTCCCCGGTAAAATTATTACTCCAAAAAACAATTATGTATAACGAATGTGAGTGAATCTCACATCTCAACCCAAAACTAGGCGAAAACAAATACACCAACTGTGCTCAAACCTAAACTTTCATAAGAATGACGTGCCACACTTATAATACCTACTAGAAATGCTATCTAAGTTGACCATGAAGACTAATGTCAAAGGCATTAGCAAACATCATTTGAGCAACAATCAAACCATGATCATCAAAATCATCATCATCATCGTACAGGTGTTCACCATGATAATGAGCTATAAAGCAACGATATTCCTAAAAGGTGGAAGTATGATATGAAAAACGGAGAAAACAAAATCTCAAACCTAATATTATGACAAGAAAAATGGAGAAACCAAAATCCATATTGATATGAAACATACCGATATTCAAGCAGCTTTACCGGACGAGGGCTAGGCACTTTCTAAGCAAGCTAGTATCGAATCGCAGCTCGTCCCTATTTGACTGGAAGGAAGCTAACCAGCGCAATATTTTTTTCAGGAGATGAATCGCAAGGTAGAATCGAATCGCAGCTCGCTCTAGTCGTGCCGGTTGAACCGTGAAGGAGAAATGGAGTATCCGGGGGAGAAGGTTAATGAACGGGAGGAGATAAATCACGGGGAGATGTGAAGGAGAAGGGAATAAACGGGGGAGACGCAGTGAAGGGAGAAAGGAATAAACGGGGGAGAAGGTTAATGTCCTTAAGATGGCCCGTTTAATGTGTTGTTATATGACATCGGTTCTTTATTAACCGATGTCAAATATGTATATACTATATCGGTTTCTGAGTAACCGATATGAAAGACTGATGTTTTAAATCGGGTCCAATATAACCGATTTTAAAAAGTGATATACTAAATCGGTTCCTTAATAACCGATGTAAAATGAAACCCAATCACTTTTTAAATCGGTTAACCGATCTAGAAAGTGCGATATAAAATGGTATTTTTCTACTAGTGAAAGTGAACTTTTTATGAAAGCTAATATTGTGTATTTTCCTATAAAATGTCTATGAATCAAAATCTCGTCCAAATCTACAGCTAGATACAGAAAAATATGAAGGCGAAGCGCGACATGAGGAAACAAGGAGAGAAGGTGATGGCTGTGGTGAATCCAACACGAAATGCCGGGGGTTGCCGCCAAGCATCAAGCTTACAAGAAAAGGAAGATGATGGCCATGAAATTGGGTAGATGACATACTATTATATATCTCATTTGGTTTTATAATTCTTGAGTAGATTATATATTAAGTATATAGGTGAATTGTTCATTTTGTAGTATTCCATATTCATATGTAGGGGGTTTGGTTATTATAAAATCCTCTCTTAACCTATAAAATATGAACTAACAAAATTTTTACATTTTTGAAAGTAACGATCTAAAATATGCAATCAAGAACAAAGAAACATGTATATGAATCTAACTATGTGTCCCTACTTGGAAGATAATTAGGCCATTTAAGCATGTATTATACTCATCCATTAATAAGAACTAACTATAGATATACATCGTTAATGTTGTCTAATCTAGGAACTATAGCTACATTTGTCTCCTACTCCTCTCTCTCTCTCTCTCTCTCTCTCTCTCTCTCTCTCTCTCTCTCTCTAGGAACTATAGCTACATTTGTCTCCTACTCCCCCCCCTTTCTCTCTCTCTCTCTCTCGTGAAGTGGGAAGCTGAAATGTTATTATTAAATCCTAGAAAATCACACTTCATGAATTTCCAATGATATAGTCGAACTAATTCATAATTTAAAGGGTAACGAATCTCGTATTCCCAAATATTTAGGTGGCACGTGAATTCATTCCACGACAAAAATTCCTTGATTATTTTGGTCCGCAGCAAATATATTTGATTGGCAAAAATATAATTGTCATTTTTTCAGTTTTATTTGCTGCAAATAACAGAAATTTGGGCGTTGGCGACCTTCACAGTGGCCATTAAACGTATGCAATTTTTTTCACTCCACTATTGGTTGTCGTCATTACTTAATAAATTTGAGGGATTATTAAAATAGCCATTTTAAGATTGTAAAAATAAAAATTGGCCCGTAAATATAAAGAGATAAAAAAAAATAGCCCACATTTCACGAATTAGCCATCATTTATCGCGAAATGGTGTGTTGGGTTCAACTCGTGAAATGCAGTGTAAAAAACACCATTTCATGCATGTCCATGCATTGTGACTTCGTGAAGTGAAAGCTATTTTTTTTATCTTGTTATGTTAATTTTCTTTACTAATATGATATTTTAATACATTTCCTCAAAATATTATATATAAATTATAGGAAAGAGGTTCGAGGAGTTTCTGGAGATAGAAATTATTTACGTCTAGCATCCACTCATAATTAAATGCATATATACATACAACACCATCATGCCTATTCTTAAAAAATACCCAAAATATATATAGAAAATAAAAACGTGTCACTACTACAAAACTAGCCTTTAACAGCGCCCTTTTAACAGCGGTTGTTCGAAAACCGCTGTTAAAATGACGCGGTGGCATACATGTAAATAGTGTGCAATAAATTAACAGCGGTTATTAATATAACCGATGTTAAAATAGGCACTTAACAGCGGTTTTATAATAACCGATGTTAAATTTATCCCGAAAAATTAAAAAAAAATAAACTTGCAATTTAACATTGGTTGTTAAGGAAAACCGATGTTAAATTTGACAATTAACAGCGGTTTATACAATAATCGCTGTGAATTTTTTTAAAAAAAAAAAAAATATATACTTAACAGCGGTTTTGTTGAGAACCGATGTTAAACATACAATACATTTAACAGTGGTTGTTAAAACAACCGCTGTTGTTTTATCATTAAGAATAGTTCGGAGTTTTATTTTTCTTTCTTCCTCCGCCTCTGTACCCAAAACCTTTCTTCCTCCGCCTCTGTACCCAAAACGAAACCGCCCTTCCCGTCGCTGTTGTTCGGCATCTCGATTTTTTGGGACGACAAACGAACCCTGAGGTCTTAAGCCCTATTCTACCACACCCGAATCGCCGTTGTTGAACCAAACGAACTGATCTTCCAGAAAGGCACGACAAACGACATAGTCTTAAGCCCTATTCTACCACACCCGAATCGCCGCTGCGACCTCTCTCTCTCTCCGGCCGCTGTCAGCCATCTCTGTCTCTCCTACAGGTATTTATTTTTATTTATTTTATTAGAACTCATTATTCCCTTATTTTTTAAGCTCCTTTTCTCCTTCGGTTCTTAATTCACCATCCCCATCGGCGGCCGCGGCTACCTTCTGCCGCCCACCCTGCCCATTTTTTTGCTTTCTTTCCTTGTATGTTGATTTTTTTAGTTTCTGTTCAATTGTTTTGACAAACAAGAGCATTGGATTGGTAATTAGAAGTATGGTCGTATTCCTTGACACTTTGAGGTGCTCCTAAAAAAAATATACACCCACCTCAATTCATAATACGTAATATTCACTTTGAGGGTTCTGAGTTAGGTGTACACTTTGAGGTGCTCGTATTCCTTGACACCTCTGTAATATCCGCAATTTTCGATTTTCAGTCAATTTATTTTTTTCGGCCGGAGTCCATTTTGACGACTCGCTTATGACCGTTTCGTCATTCTGAGAATGATTAATTCTACACTTTTTGACATCCGAGTTCGTTTCGGTGTCGTTTTGTTGAGTTCCGTGCTTTTTAGCGACTTTTCCGCACTTGAGTTCGATTCTTGCGAATCTCGTTCGAAACTGCTGTTTTGAGTTTCCCGTAAGTCCGTTTAACTTTGTTAGACGTGTTGTGAACTTCGGTTTGGTTATTCGATCACGTATCGTGATTTTCGGGCGTTTTGGGCAATTTTCGTAATTTCCCAAAATTTGGGATAATTACTTCCGTTGTCGAATTTCGAGCCTTCGGGTGGTCGGAATCGCGTGTTCTCTTAGTTCTTAGATTCGTCTTTGCGAGTACGTCGTAACCTTACCTTCGATTTATACTCAGGTTCGGGTTTCGGGGTCGTCCGGGCCGTCGGAGTGGCCACGGCCGAGTCACGGCCGGAGCAGGGCCTGGCCTGGCCGAGTTACAGCCGTAAGGGCCGAGAGTTATGGCTGTATGGCGCCTGGAAGCTTCCGGACGAATGCCAGTTACGGTCGTAATGTAATACCCGGATTTTCAGTATAAATTTTTCGCATTATTTTATCTGAGAGATACTGTATAGTTTGGTATCTATACAGTATGGATAAAATAAATTAAGGACCGAGACAGTTATACTGGTGTGATTATCATTTTTGATTGACAGATATATTCAGGATATGTTGTATCAGGTTGAACTGATTTGGATATCAGGTATATCGTATGAGAATATTTTTGGATTCAGTATGCCGTATGTTCGTATTTGTTATGTCGAGACATTGGACAGGAATTGCTGTAAATGGCTAAGTATGGAAGCCATTACGTACGTTATGTGTTGAAGCTTACGTACTTTAAATTGGTAGAGTTACGTACGTTATGGCCGAGACATTACGTACGTAACATGGGAATCAGACGATCGAGTCGTGGTCGGCAGGTGGGACCCTGTGTCGGCTGCTTTCGGCGGAGGATGTGGACAGCGAGTCAACCTCGGCCATTACGTACGTTATGTATGGCATATTACGTACGTAATGTGGGTGGTACTGTAGCAAGTCAACGTATGTATTACGTACGTTATGGTACAAGATTTACGTACGTAAGGAAGTGCCCAAAATGAGTCAGTTAACTCTGGACTTTCGTTACGTACGCTACCAAGGTCAGATAGCGTACGTAATGGTGTGTTACGTACGTTAACTATGGAAGGTTACGTACGTAACGAACATATTGTTTTATAAATGGACGCACGTCTTTCATTTCACTTCAGCATTTCTCTTCGTTTTTCATCTCCAAACATTGAGAGAGGGATATTTTGGCTCTCCTAATTCGATTTTGAGCTTGAGGGCTTGGATTTGGAGTTTGGATATGGAGTTATTGATGATTCTTGAAGTGATTTCTTGTGTATTCCATCTTCTAAGAGGTATGTTGGATAATCCTCCTTTTCATTTCGGATTTTTTTCTGATGTTGTTATTGATAAATGATTTGTATGAAGATGATTAATATGTTGTTGTTTCGATTCTTGAGGTTATATGAGGTGTATGTTGAAGGAAGATGATGATATGTTGGATTATGTCTTGATTATGTTGCTATGATTATGGAATCCTAGAGTTCTTGATGTCCTTGGTAGTATTGTTGCAATTTTTGATGTTAGGAAAATCATATGTTGAAGAACATGATGATATATATACCTTGAACTATGATTAAAGATTGGTTAGATGTTAGAAAACATCGGATTATGTTGTTTTATGGATTATGAACGCGAATTCGGATGATTCGTGTTCTTGAAGAACTCGTGAGTTATACATGATTATTGGGAAGATTTCGGAGAATGGAAATATTTGAAACCTTTGGAATATGGTTATTTATGATGTTGAATTAATCGGATCGTCCGGATTGATAATGATAACCGGTAATTGGTTTATATTATGAATTTACAAGGAGGAAACTTGTATCCGTATTTAAGATTGAGTTTGGAATCGGTAATGTTAGACCCTTGTTGGTTTAAATTGATTATTGATATGATCTTCGGATTGTGGAATCGTATTTTGGTGTTGAGTTCGTGTTTGATTGGTTTGGGTTGTTTGGATTTGTGTTTAATCGGGATATTGTAGAACCGTTGTTGATCGGTTATTGATTGTTATTTGTGATCATCGAGTTACGGCTTGTATCGTGGATATGGGTTCGTATTTGTTGAGTTGGATTATTTGGTATTATGTATATGATCGAGGTTTCGTTGAACCGTTGAGTTTGTTGGTTGAGTATGTCGGTTATTGATTGTTATCGGATTGTTGTTAATCGGTTATTGCAATAGGTTGATATGTTTTGATCGTGGATTATGACCGTTGAGTTGCGGTTGAGGCTAAAGAGTTCGTAGATTGCTTTTGGTCGGGGCTAAGGAGCTCGTAGACAAAGGCAATGGATTTTGGTAACGGCTTCGTGGTATCGGTATCGAGGCAAGTTTATACTTGTTCAGTTTATAATATTTGATGAATGGTTTCGTTTTCATTTCATTTATAATTCGTATAGCAATGTTGTTAGAAATGTAAGTTGTCGGGATAATGGTTTGTATATCGTGCTCTGGTTGTATTAAATCATAAGGTATATGATTTAATTGTGTTCAGGGAAGACGTGAGTTATCTTTGATCAAGGATATAGAATATCGGATGTCGAGGATAGTTATCGTGATGACATAAATATCGGGATAAAGGTTTATTGGTATTGAATGGATGGTACCTTATTTGAGATTATTTGTATAACTGTGTATTCGTTCAGGGATGTTGTTCGTGGAAAGGATGTGGTCCTCGGCTTTGAGGTAATCTAAGTAATTGTTCAGTTATGTGGATAATTAGCATGTTGAGTTGTTGTGTACGTTGAGGTTTCGTGTAATGAGTTTCATATCGGTTATTCGTTGAGGGATGTTGATCCCAGGACTGTTGTATTGAGATCGTAGATCATGTTGGTCATTCATTTGGGGATGATGATCCCAGGATTGATGTTTTGGATATTGACTAGTCATGTCGACTTTTCATTGTCGGTCTGTTGTTGTTCACTTCGGTGAGTCTTTTGATCCTTATTGGATATGTAATTCTTGAGTTTCGTTGTCATGTTGCATCGTGACATATCTGGAGTCATATCTGCGTGCCGATTGGTTATTGTGTAGGATTTTTAGCCGGGCACATGATGGTTATGTGTTGATATTTCCACATTGAACCGTGCACATGAGACGTAGTTCGTGAGGCTAATTAGGTACAAGACCACACGTGTATGTGATCAATACCCGGGGTGGCTTGTGCACGGACACATTTCCGGATCGGGCGTACTATGATTTCCATCTTTGAGCCATATTGTTTGGTCGTTCATCCTCCATTATGGTTGGGTATGTTCGACGGTTTGTGACTGGTTGTTCATACGCCCGAGGGGTATGTTCGACAGTCAGAGTTATTTCTTTGAGATCCATTATTGTTGATCATTTGGAGTTTACCTTGTTGATGGTATTCTCAGTTATTATTGGTCTTTTATTGATCATTTGGAGTTTACCTTGTTGATGGTATTCTCGATTATTGTTGATTCTTTGTTGATCGTGACGGAGTTATCATGTTGATGGTATTCTCAGTCATCGTTGATCCTTCGTTGGTCATATTGGAGTTATCATGTCGATGATATTCTCAGTGATGTATTGGTTGATCATTGTTATTGATCGTATAAGCATTCAGACTGTACGTCGATGTTCGGGATTTGTTATCATTATCATGTGGTAGTTGATCTACAGATATGCTGTGTATTATTGGTTTATACAGGTTGAGTTTTGATTGTGTAATCCGATGGACAGGATTTGACACGGATGAATTATTTCATGATTATGAGTTATGATGATGTTTTGAGGATTGTTGGTATTTTTGAAATTCAATACAGATAATTGTTGTTAAGTTCATTTCGTCATTCGAGGATGCGAAATGTGGATTATGGTAAGGATTGGATTATTATGGATTGGTAAGGTTATAACGGTAAGATTACTTTGGTAGTATTCTTACTACATTATTACATTGTATGTAATTATTTATGATGATGTGATCGGTATCATTATTGAGTATTGTGGCTGACCCCGTCGTGGGCTTTATTTTTAGGTACTCGGAGATCGAGCTAGTAGCGGTCGTGAAGGGATGAGCTTCCCGATGTGATACTGGCTGTGGCTTGTTTTCGGAGAATTGAGTATTCTTTTCCGGTTATTTATTTCTGCTGCAAATATGTATTTTGAACTGTATTTATCCGCTGCGTGTGTATATTTCAAAATGGCTTTTCGGTATCTTTATCCGCTGCGTGTGTGTATTTTAAATGGCCCTTTTGGCACTTTGCGAACTTGGGTTATTTTCGTCAAATGCTTTTTCCCAATTATTTTTCGGTACGTTTAAGTGGCGGCTTAACATACATTTTGAACTATCGAGATTTGGCACTTCGCCTTGTATTTTCAAATGGTATTTTATGACGGTATTTCAAAATTATGTTTTTGAAAATATTTGAGAGTATTTAAAATATTACCGCCATTGGCCTTTTGGCGTTTTTAAACGTTTTTGAAATGGTTTTGTAAATGGTTATTAGCCTGGTGGGTTCCGGCGCGGGACCTACGGCGCTGTAATATCCCGGATGGTTTTGGGGGTGTTACAGAAGATGGTATCGGAGCTTGGGTTTTGTGAAACCCAGACGTGTGTGTTATGTGGCTTTACCGGTACGGTAGTAGCGTGATTTTTGAAAATGAGTTTTCTGACTTTTGAGTCAAATCGATTTTTGGAGTTTCCAAAATTTTTGAGATCTTTTCAAACTGCTATTTGTGATATTCGTGTGTTTTGAT
The DNA here is from genome assembly GCA_033398695.1 of Orobanche coerulescens. Taxonomy (NCBI): domain Eukaryota; kingdom Viridiplantae; phylum Streptophyta; class Magnoliopsida; order Lamiales; family Orobanchaceae; genus Orobanche; species Orobanche coerulescens. Next base: position 39,292,614 of record CM065810.1, read on the forward strand.
TGTGTTGAGACTTCGTGTGGGAGTCGTGTGCTAGTATCACGGGAGATCATCGGCTTCACGCACCTGTAAGTATATTGGTTTGGTTATTTCGCTTGTGGCGACGGTTGATTGTTTTTGTGATGAGTTGGAAGTTTTGGATTTATCTGTTGTTGGTGACAGGTCGCAAGTTTCGAGGACGAAACTTATTTTAAGGGGGGTAGTATGTAATACCCGGATTTTTAGTATAAATTTTTCGCGTTATTTTATCTGAGAGATACTATATAGTTTGGTATCTATACAGTATGGATAAAATAAATTAAGGACCGAGACAGTTATACTGGTGTGATTATCGTTTTTGATTGACAGATATATTCAGGATATGTTGTATCAGGTTGAACTGATTTGGATATCAGGTATATCGTATGAGAATATTTTTGGATTCAGTATGTGTATTCAGTATGCCGTATGTTCGTATTTGTTATGTCGAGACGTTGGACAGGAATTGCTGTAAATGGCTAAGTATGGAAGCCATTACGTACGTTATGTGTTGAAGCTTACGTACGTTAAATTGGTAGAGTTAAATGCGTTATGGCGAGACATTACGTCGTAACATGGGAATCGACGATCGAGTCGTGGTCGGCGAGTGGGACCACCTGTGTGGTGCTTTCGGCGGAGGATGTGGACAAATAGTCAACCTCGGCCATTACGTGCGTTATGTATGGCATATTACGTGCGTAATGTGGGTAATCTTGTAGCAAGTCAACGTATGTATTACGTACGTTATGGTACAAGATTTACGTACGTAAGGAAGTGCCCAAAATGAGTCAGTTAACTCTGGACTTTCGTTACGTACGCTACCAAGGTCAGATAGCGTACGTAATGGTGTGTTACATACGTTAACTATGGAAGGTTACGTACGTAACGAACATATTGTTTTATAAATGGACGCACGTCTTTCATTTCACTTCAGCATTTCATCTCCAAACATTGAGAGAGGGATATTTTGGCTCTCCTAATTCGATTTTGAGCTTGAGGGCTTGGATTTGGAGTTTGGATATGGAGTTATTGATGATTCTTGAAGTGATTTCTTGTGTATTCCATCTTCTAAGAGGTATGTTGGATAATCCTCCTTTTCATTTCGGATTTTTTTTCTGATGTTGTTATTGATAAATGATTTGTATGAAGATGATTAAGATGTTGTTGTTTCGATTCTTGAGGTTATATGAGGTGTATGTTGAAGGAAGATGATGATATGTTGGATTATGTCTTGATTATGTTGCTATGATTATGGAATCCTAGAGTTCTTGATGTCCTTGGTAGTATTGTTGCAATTTTTGATGTTAGGAAAATCATATGTTGAAGAACATGATGATATATATACCTTGAACTATGATTAAAGATTGGTTAGATGTTAGAAAACATCGGATTATGTTGTTTTATGGATTATGAACGCGAATTCGGATGATTTATGTTCTTCAAGAACTCGTGAGTTATACATGATTATTGGGAAGATTTCGGAGAATGGAAATATTTGAAACCTTTGGAATATGGTTATTTATGATGTTGAATTAATCGGATCGTCCGGATTGATAATGATAACCGGTAATTGGTTTATATTATGAATTTACAAGGAGGAAACTTGTATCCGTATTTAAGATTGAGTTTGGAATCGGTAATGTTAGACCCTTGTTGGTTTAAATTGATTATTGATATGATCTTCGGATTGTGGAATCGTATTTTGGTGTTGAGTTCGTGTTTGATTGGTTTGGGTTGTTTGGATTTGTGTTTAATCGGGATATTGTAGAACCGTTGTTGATCGGTTATTGATTGTTATTTGTGATCATCGAGTTACGGCTTGTATCGTGGATATGGGTTCGTATTTGTTGAGTTGGATTATTTGGTATTATGTATATGATCGAGGTTTCGTTGAACCGTTGAGTTTGTTGGTTGAGTATGTCGATTATTGATTGTTATCGGATTGTTGTTAATCGGTTATTGCAATAGGTTGATATGTTTTGATCGTGGATTATGACCGTTGAGTTGCGGTTGAGGCTAAAGAGTTCGTAGATTGCTTTTGGTCGGGGCTAAGGAGCTCGTAGACAAAGGCAATGGATTTTGGTAACGGCTTCGTGGTATCGGTATCGAGGCAAGTTTATACTTGTTCAGTTTATAATATTTGATGAATGGTTTCGTTTTCATTTCATTTATAATTCGTATAGCAATGTTGTTAGAAATGTAAGTTGTCGGGATAATGGTTTGTATATCGTGCTCTGGTTGTATTAAATCATAAGGTATATGATTTAATTGTGTTCAGGGAAGACGTGAGTTATCTTTGGTCAAGGATATAGAATATCGGATGTCGAGGATAGTTATCGTGATGACATAAATATCGGGATAAAGGTTTATTGGTATTGAATGGATGGTACCTTATTTGAGATTATTTGTATAACTGTGTATTCGTTCAGGGATGTTGTTCGTGGAAAGGATGTGGTCCTCGGCTTTGAGGTAATCTAAGTAATTGTTCAGTTATGTGGATAATTAGCATGTTGAGTTGTTGTGTACGTTGAGGTTTCGTGTAATGAGTTTCATATCGGTTATTCGTTGAGGGATGTTGATCCCAGGACTGTTGTATTGAGATCGTAGATCATGTTGGTCATTCATTTGGGGATGATGATCCCAGGATTGATGTTTTGGATATTGACTAGTCATGTCGACTTTTCATTGTCGGTCTGTTGTTGTTCACTTCGGTGAGTCTTTTGATCTTTATTGGATATGTAATTCTTGAGTTTCGTTGTCATGTTGCATCGTGACATATCTGGAGTCATATCTGCGTGCCGATTGGTTATTGTGTAGGATTTTTAGCCGGGCACATGATGGTTATGTGTTGATATTTCCACATTGAACCGTGCACACGAGACGTAGTTCGTGAGGCTAATTAGGTACAAGACCACACGTGTATGTGATCAATACCCGGGGTGGCTTGTGCACGGACACATTTCCGGATCGGGCGTACTATGATTTCCATCTTTGAGCCATATTGTTTGGTCGTTCATCCTCCATTATGGTTGGGTATGTTCGACGGTTTGTGACTGGTTGTTGATACGCCCGAGGGGTATGTTCGACAGTCAGAGTTATTTCTTTGAGATCCATTATTGTTGATCATTTGGAGTTTACCTTGTTGATGGTATTCTCAGTTATTATTGGTCTTTTATTGATCATTTGGAGTTTACCTTGTTGATGGTATTCTCGATTATTGTTGATTCTTTGTTGATCGTGATGGAGTTATCATGTTGATGGTATTCTCAGTCATCGTTGATCCTTCGTTGGTCATATTGGAGTTATCATGTCGATGATATTCTCAGTGATGTATTGGTTGATCATTGTTATTGATCGTATAAGCATTCAGACTGTACGTCGATGTTCGGGATTTGTTATCATTATCATGTGGTAGTTGATCTATAGATATGCTGTGTATTATTGGTTTATACAGGTTGAGTTTTGATTGTGTAATCCGATGGACAGGATTTGGCACGGATGAATTATTTCATGATTATGAGTTATGATGATGTTTTGAGGATTGTTGGTATTTTTGAAATTCAATACAGATAATTGTTGTTAAGTTCATTTCGTCATTCGAGGATGCGAAATGTGGATTATGGTAAGGATTGGATTATTATGGATTGGTAAGGTTATAACGGTAAGATTACTTTGGTAGTATTCTTACTACATTATTACATTGGTATGTAATTATTTATGATGATGTGATCGGTATCATTATTGAGTATTGTGGCTGACCCCGTCGTGGGCTTTATTTTTAGGTACTCGGAGATCGAGCTAGTAGCGGTCGTGAAGGGATGAGCTTCCCGATGTGATACTGGCTGTGGCTTGTTTTCGGAGAATTGAGTATTCTTTTCCGGTTATTTATTTCCGCTGCAAATGTGTATTTTGAACTGTATTTATCCGCTGCGTGTGTATATTTCAAAATGGCTTTTCGGTATCTTTATCCGCTGCGTGTGTGTATTTTAAATGGCCCTTTTGGCACTTTGCGAACTTGGGTTATTTTCGTCAAATGCTTTTTCCCAATTATTTTTCGGTACGTTTAAGTGGCGGCTTAACGTACATTTTGAACTATCGAGATTTGGCACTTCGCCTTGTATTTTCAAATGGTATTTTATGACGGTATTTCAAAATTATGTTTTTGAAAATATTTGAGAGTATTTAAAATATTACCGCCATTGGCCTTTTGGCGTTTTTAAACGTTTTTGAAATGGTTTTGTAAATGGTTATTAGCCTGGTGGGTTCCGGCGCGGGACCTACGGCGCTGTAATATCCCGGATGGTTTTGGGGGTGTTACACGTAAGGCATGATCGGGTACGGCCGTACGAGCGCTGGGCATCTTCCTGACGAAGGCCGGTTACGGCCGTAATGTGTGCCAGTTACGGCCGTAAGTGTCCGACAGGTGCTGGGCAGATTTTTTGACGAATGCCGGTTACGGCCGTAAGGCTTGCCGAGTACGGCCGTATGGGCCGAGTTACGGCCGTAAGGCACTGCCGGTTACGGCCGTAAGTGTCCGGCAGTGACCGGCTATATAAGGCCTGGGCAGCCCGTTTTTACTCACTTCTTCACTTTTCTTGCGGCTATCGGACGGGTGCGACGGGAAATAGGGTTCTTGGTCGATTCTACTCAATTCCAAGACGTTTTGGAAGATTCTTGTTGATTATATCATCATCCAATCCGTGTTTTTCGTCGAATCAAGGTATATTTCTTGATTTTTCCTTCAAGTTGACTTTTTGGAGAATTGTCTTTGATTTTGATTCTAGTCCGATTTTGATACATCGGTTGGTGTAGTATGATGTTATTAATCGTGTTCTATGGGTTGTATATCCATACTTCAAGTTTGTTCAACTCGATTAGTGATTCGAGTGTTCTTGGGAATTATCGAACATTGAGTGTTCGATTAAATGTCCCAATGAGTTTCCCTTCGATAATTGTTGGGATTTCCGTTGTTTTTGGCTTTGATTCTCGTTGTAATAATGTTTTATTGTTCCTTCCGTAGGATTATAGGTGCTCGAGGATTCCGAGTTGAATCTCGTTGGTGTTTGATGATTCGTGTGGTGTTATTCCGTTGTAAATTTCGGTGCTATCGCGTTCTAGATAGTGTTCGGGAATTTGAGGGCTACCCGGCCGTATCCGTTCATTTTTCCATTTGCTCGTTGTATCGAGGCAAGTACCTTGTTCATACGCTTCTCGTTTTGTGGATATGATTGATCGGAGGTCGTCTTGGTGTGTTTGTTTGGTTATTTTAAAATGAATTTCCAAAAGATTTCGGTTTGGCCTCGTTAAAGACTCTCTTTCAAAACGCGTGTGTGTTTTGTGAACGTTGTGTTTTGGGAATTGATCATTTTAAACGTTGAAGGCTTTGATGATATCCCTATTGTTTAAAGTTATGGAATCGTGTATCCCGTGTTTAATCTTGTTATTGTGTTTTGAGGAGTTTGATAATGTTGTCGGATAAATGGCCATCTCTAGTAAGTATTCTTGATGAACTTACATTCTTAGCATATTAGTATTGCATGGGTAACGTGTGTGTGTGTATGCTCACTACGGGTTAGATCCGACGGGGTCTCGGTAGGGGTCCACAAGAGACGTGGATCGACGAGCTTGCTTTTAACCACTACGGGTTAGATCCGACGGGGTCTCGGTAGGGGTCCACAGAGACGTGGATCGACGGTTAATTGTGGTGCATTTTGCAAATGTGATTTGATTATGGCATTTCCGGAAATGAGTGCTTTGGAACTATGTTTTCATGATTGCATGCATCGACTAAATGTGTAAGAGGTAAGTGTTCGTTTGGCTTACTTGGCTAGGATGGCACTAGAGTATTTTTTTGTTTGTGTTAAATCCTTTAATTGTGGATTTTGATGTTGGAAGACGAACCTTGTTGTCGTTCTCGTGTACTGTGAGTTGATGAGATTTGGGGCTAAAATCCCAACGGTTTGGTAAAGGTTATTTTACGGAAAGTAAACTTTTGGGGCGGTGACCCCTTTCATCTTTTGGGTTTTGAAAAGTAGGATTTGATAATCCTAAATTGTTTTCTATTAAGACTCCCGATGGTATTTCAAATCATTTTATAAATTGTTTCCCTTGACATTTTGATCTTGAAATTTTGGGAAGTCTTTACTCAAACTCTTGCCTCGGGAAGTGTTCATCCTGTTGTATTTGAATCTTTGAGGATTCCGGATTATTATCGTTCATGGAATGTGAATTGTATGACTCGTATTTTTGCACTTGTGCTTGCACTAGCAAAACAATGGAGTTTTGCTAACCCCCGAGTATTCGGGGGGTGGATGTCTATTTTTGCATTCAGGTTTTGGAGCATAACACAAGGTCGGCACGAAGGATGATGAAAGATGATCGATACTAATCACATGAGGAAGCGTACATTGTTTATTGGTTCAGTTGTACTTTATTTTCCGCTGCTATATTTTTCCCGTTGTATGGGTGTGGTTGTGTTTTGACCCCTGTGTGGGCATGAGTTGTATTCGAGTTGTATGTATTTATTGAAAGACCAAATCGGTCTACTGAGTCATTTTAGCCTTAAAGGCATGGTTGAGTTGTTAGATTTTGTTACCAGCCTGGTAGATCCTTGAGGAAAGGTTCTACGGCGTGTAATATCCCTGAGCGGATTGGGGGTGTTACATAAATGGTATCAGAGCTTAGGTTGTGGAAACCTAGGCTGTCGGGTCAAGTCGTGCTGTTTGAGTCTTGTTTCGTCAGATTTTATCTGACTGAGTCGTGTCGCGACGCGTCGTTTGAGTTTGTTGGTCGTGATTAGTATCGTGGGGCGATCATCATCTTCGTGCGACCTGTGGAAGTAAGTCTCCCTTCTTTGTGTTGTGCCTCATGTGGCACGAGCTATTTTTATGATCATTTGTTAAGTGATGGAATCCTTATGTGGATTTTGATTTCACGATATGTATTTAGTCGACTCTCGTATTTGATTTATACGAGGAGTGTCGTCGCTTGTGATGTTTTTTATTGTTGTTTTTGTCCGTTGCTGATGATTTTCGAATCGATTTTCACATTTTATAAGTTCTCTTGTGGAAGCTTTGTGCTTATACGCGTTCGACTTGTTCACTAGCCAGTGCGGGAGGGTCCTTAGAGGCCGCGAATGGGGTCAGTGGTTTTGTTCTGAATGTGGGAATTTATCGTTTATTTCCATTTAAAGACATGTATTGTCTTGATTTTAAACGTTTTGATGCGTGTACTGGGAGTTGTTTTAGTGAACGTCGATATGTGTGAGTTTTGGGCATTCTGGCCTATTGGATTTTGAAAACCTTGAGTATCTTAGAAAAATAAATTTCGAGACATACTTTTCAAATGAGTTATTTTCTTGTGGTACATCCAAGGTGCCACAATATATTTCAAAAAATTTCTACCTCGAGGACCAAAATGCTTTGAGATATTTTCAATGTTTTTAGAAACACTTTTATTTAGACCCGAGGGTCGAATATTCTGAATGTTTTCACTAAGAGAAAGTGTCCTCATTTTTATTAAATGCGAAATGGTTCTCCAAAGTCTCGATAACGATGTTTCACGTTTGTACTTTTTGAGAGGTGATACTCAAGATCAACCGGTATTCTTCTAAATTATTTTCAAAATGAGGTTTTCGTTTTTAAAACCTATCCATTCCCATTTGAGGGATGGGTATGTATGTATGATTTTCGCATTGTCATTTTGATGTTTGCTCCCGAGTATGATCGAATTGGCGGTGTGAGCGTTGAGTCGATTTCCACACATTTGTTGTGTTAGCCCTCTGTGAGAGGTGGGATGTTGGTGTTGAATGTTGCCACCTCGTAGTGATTTCTGCGTTGTCGCGCATGTGCGAGCTGTTAGAGCTTGGTTTGGTATGACCGTGTGCATCGGTGATTGTTCCGTTATGTGTCGGTTGTTTAATGACTTATTACCTTGCTCCCGTTTTTGTGAATTTCGTGGACGAGGTTGAAGGTAATACCCATACTATTTTGACTTCTATAATTTCTCTTTCTCCAGTCTATCGATTCGCTCATATTCGTTGAGACTTTATGAACTCGTTCTGTATTCCGGTTTCATCGTTCGAACGAGTTGTGATCTTGTTTTGGGTCGGCCTGGTATCGCTGTGACTTTTCCGAGTTCGGTTCGATTCTTGTGAACCTTGTTCGGAAGTAACATCTTTTGGTTCTACTAGTTATTTTATTCGAAGTGGATCGGATTTGGAACTTCTGTATTTTCGACTCTGTCGACTCGTTTATGTTCGTTGACATTTTCCGAGCTTGTCCTGCCCCTTGCTTTTGTTGATCGAACGAGGGTGGTATTGTTTCGGAATTACTCGTTTGTCGTTGTGACTTTTCGATTGCTATTCCCTTTCCTGTGGATCTTATGTGAATGCACATCTTATTGTTTTCACCGGATCATATGTTGTCTCGAGTCGAGATGTGAACCTTGGAGTTGTTGTTTGAATTTTATTGTTCTTCGTGATTCGAACATGATTGTTCGATTTTTGTTGTCTCGATCGTTGTGGTTCGATCGTTTGATTGTTCGGTTTTTGTTGATCTCGTCTCGTGATTGTTGAACGTTCAGACTCCTTCGGGAAATTAGTCTCGTTTCAATCTTCCAGCCCTTGGGTGGTGGAATTCCGTATTTGTTCAGGGTTTGGCTCGCGTTGTGATTTATGAACTATTGGGTTGGTCAATCGTATTGATTTTCGTTCGTTGTGTTTTGTGATTGTTCGGATAATTGACTTGATTGTATTGTCTGTTTGATGACGCTTGTCACTTGTTGATTTTATTTTATCCCTAACGGCGACGTTGTGTTGGTCGTCGTGGAGCGTGTTTTCACATCGTATATTCCGTTGCGTTGTTTGTAACGTTTCTCCGTTGGGCGTTAGTTACGCGTTTCTTGCATATCTCGTTGAGTTTTCCTGGCGGGATATTGCTTCTCCCTACTTGTTTTAAGTTTCGGGACGAAACTTCTTTTAAGGAGGGTAGAATGTAATATCCGCAATTTTTGATTTTCGGTCAATTTCTTTTTTTCGTCCGGAGTCCGTTTTGACGACTCGCTCATGACCGTTTCGTCATTCTGAGAATGATTAATTCTACACTTTTTGACATCCGAGTTCGTTTCGGTGTCGTTTTGTTGAGTTCCGTGCTTTTTAGCGACTTTTCCGCACTTGAGTTCGATTCTTGCGAATCTCGTTCGAAACTACTGTTTCGAGTTTCCCGTAAGTCCGTTTAACTTTGTTAGACGTGTTGTGAACTTCGGTTTGGTTATTCGATCACGTATCGTGATTTTCGGGCGTTTTGGGCCATTTTCGTAATTTTCCAAAATTTGGGGTAATTACTTCCGTTGTCGAATTTCGAGCCTTCGGGTGGTCGGAATCGCGTGTTCTCTTAGTTATTAGATTCGTCTTTGCGAGTACGTCGTAACCGTACCTTCGATTTATACTCAGGTTCGGGTTTCGGGGTCGTCCGGGCCGTCGGAGTGGCCACGGCCGAGTCACGACCGGGCGAGGCACTTTGGCCGAGTTCACTGTAAGGGCCGAGAGTTACGGCCGTATGGCGCTGTCGGCTTCGGACGAATGCGATTATGGCCGTAAGGCATGATCGGTACGGCCGTCTGGCTGGGCATCTTCTGGCGAAGGCGATTACGGCCGTAATGTGTGCCGATTACGGTCGTAAGTGTCAAACAGTCTTTGGCGATTTTTTGACGAATGCGATTACGGCCGTAAGGCTTGTCGAGTACGGCCGTATGGGCGAGTTACGGCCGTAAGGCCTTGCCGATTCTGGCCGTAAGTGTCGGGCGATGGCCGCTATATAAGGCACAGGCGATCGTTTTACTCACTTCTTCACTTTTCTTGCGGCTATCGGACGGGTGCGACGGGAAATAGGGTTCTTGGTCGATTCTACTCAATTCCAAGACATTTTGGAAGATTCTTGTTGATTATATCATCATCCAATCCGTATTTTTTGTCGAATCAAGGTATATTTCTTGATTTTTCCTTCAAGTTGACTTTTTGGAGAATTGTCTTTGATTTTGATTCTAGTCCGATTTTGATACATCGGTTGGTGTAGTATGATGTTATTAATCGTGTTTTATGGGTTGTATATCCATACTTCAAGTTTGTTCAACTTGATTAGTGATTCGAGTGTTCTTGGGAATTATCGAACATTGAGTGTTCGATTAAATGTCCCAATGAGTTTCCCTTCGATAATTGTTGGGATTTCCGTTGTTTTTGGCTTTGATTCTCGTTGTAATCATGTTTTATTGTTCCTTCCGGAGGATTATAGGTGCTCGAGGATTCCGAGTTGAATCTCGTTGGTGTTTGATGATTCGTGTGGTGTTATTCCGTCGTAAATTTCGGTGCTATCGCGTTCTAGATAGTGTTCGGGAATTTGAGGGCTACCCGGCCGTATCTGTTCATTTTTCCATTTGCTCGTGGTATCGAGGCAAGTACCTTGTTCATACGCTTCTCGTTTTGTGGATATGATTGGTCGGAGGTCGTCTTGGTGTATTTGTTTGGTTATTTTAAAATGAATATCCAAAAGATTTCGGTTTGGCCTCGTTAAAGGCTCTATTTCAAAACGCGTGTGTGTTTTGTGAACGTTGTGTTTTGGGAATTGATCATTTTAAACGTTGAAGGCTTTGATGATATCCCTATTGTTTAAAGTTATGGAATCGTGTATCCCGTGTTTAATCTTGTTATTGTGTTTTGAAGAGTTTGATAATGTTGTCGGATAAATGGCCATCTCTAGTAAGTATTCTTGATGAACTTACATTCTTAGCATATTAGTATTGCATGGGTAACGTGTGTGTGTGTATGCTCACTACGGGTTAGATCCGACGGGGTCTCGGTAGGGGTCCACAAGAGACGTGGATCGACGAGCTTGCTTTTAACCACTACGGGTTAGATCCGACGGGGTCTCGGTAGGGGTCCACAGAGACGTGGATCGACGATTAATTGTGGTGCATTTTGCAAATGTGATTTGATTATGGCATTTCCGGAAATGAGTGCTTTGGAACTATGTTTTCATGATTGCATGCATCGACTAAATGTGTAAGAGGTAAGTGTTCGTTTGGCTTACTTGGCTAGGATGGCACTAGAGTATTTTGTTGTTTGTGTTAAATCCTTTAATTGTGGATTTTGATGTTGGAAGACGAACCTTGTTGTCGTTCTTGTAATACCCGAGATCCTTGTTCCAGATTCGTTGAGTTTTTGGGGTTTTATCGGATTGTTATTGTCCTCATCGTTGGAATTTGGTGTCATGTTTATGTGTGCCTTGTTGGGACGTGTGTTTGGAGGCGTTTCAGATCACAATGTGAGTTTCTGGGTTTTTGTGGTGTAGCGCACGCTAATGCTTGTGGCATAGCGCACGCTACGGCGTTGGCGTTAGCGCACGCTACCAGATGTGTAGCGCACGCTAACTGGCAGTCCAGGAACTACTGGACTGGGACTGTGGCTTTGTTAGCGCACGCTAAGGTCGATAACTAGCGCACGCTATCGACTGCTTAGCGCACGCTCTTCCTTCTTTCTAGCGCGCGCTGCTCGGTAAGTACAGATCATCCGAGGGCCACCGGATCGACCCGTGACTCGTTAGCGCACGCTACACTCATGGGGCTAGCGCACGCTAACGATGTTATATGCGGAATGTTCGGCGTTGACCTCGTTAGCGCGCGCTAATGCGGTCTAGTTAGCGCACGCTAATAAGCATCGATATAAATCTTGGGCCGACGAGCTTCACTTCGTCATTTCTCTCCCTTCTTCATCCTTTCCGACGGGAGTGAGCTCCAGAGGTGATTTTCAGCGATCTTCTTCGTCAAGCTTCATTTTGGAACGGATTTGTAGGTGTTTAACAACACCAAATCATCTTCTTGATCCAAATCAAGGTAATCTCTCTTAGAACCCTAGTTCTTGAATTTTGGGGGGGTTTCTCCTTAGTTCTTCGATTTAATCCGAGGATGATGAATCGATGGTGAAATTATTGTTGTCTTGGCCATGATCTTCGGATTTTTGAACTCATTCATGATTTTATATCACGCGGAACATAGTTCTTGATTTCTTGGAGACACACTTAGATCCTTGTTGTTTTTAGGATCGATTCGGATTCCGTTTAGTGTTATTGACTCGTGTTAGTGTTATTTTCGTAGTTCTCGTGGAGTTGTCGAGTTCTTGGTCGGTTTTGGAAGTTCGAGGGCTGCCCAACCTCATCCGTTCGTTGTCCGGTGTTTCGTGGTATCGAGGCCTTGTGATTCGTCGTATTTGTTCGCTCGCGGATTTGAGGCAAGTATCTTGCCTATACACTTCATATTTCGTAGTGGTTATAGTCGGTAATTGACTAGGTGTGCAATTGAATTATTTTTTTATGAACTTATAAAAGAATCGGTATATTCTCGATAAAGGTTTTCTATAAAATCTACTTATGTGTTTGTGAACGATTGTGTGGTCCGAGGATATGTACTAGTGGTGTGCTTTGGAATATCTTCTTTACGTTTGGTATCGTTGTGCGTGATTATGTTGATAGTGGACTTAAGGTTATGTCTTTCTGACAAGAAGTGTGTATATATGTGTGGACGTGTGTACTATTGATGAGTTTGTGATGATGTGTGATGTGAGTATGTGTCGGGTGTCGTGGCCATTCTTAGCAAGTACCTTGATTTACTGATTGAAGTACTTCGGGAATATGTTTTTGAATCGTGATTTTGTGAAAGTGGTAATTTGAAAATGTGGTTTGTGCCATGTGGTTCGAGAGTGTGTGAACCGAGTAAAACCGGTGAGGGTCCCCAGGGTCCGGTAGAGGCTGCGTATCCTACGGATCACTCGGTGGGCTATACACCGGGGAGGGCTGACGAGGTGTCTCAGGGTGTGTATCTTCTTTGAGAGGTACGGGGCGGTATAGCTCGGGAGGTTGTTTTGTGATATGGCACGATGTTGTTTTCGATAATTGTGATATGTCCGGAGTATCACATATGCAAATTCCCAAAGTGAGATACATCATATGTAAGGTCTTGGTACTTGGCTAAAATGGCACCGGTATAAGCGTCGTACATTATTTGCTTCATGGTTGCGATATTTTTGGCATAAGGATACGGGCCCGTGATTGTTTCCGTACATTGTGGTTTGGTTATGTATCGAGTGTGACCGTTGTGTTATTCACTCGAGTATGGGATATGGATGTTTTGGGTCGTGGACCCTGTGTTTGTGACCAGATTGGTATCTTTGAGTAAAAACAATTCTTTGGCCCGTGTCCCTATGTGGTTTGTCGAGTTAAAGATTTATTAGCCCAGAAATGTCTTTCTAAAACTCCCGAGACTTTTAAATGCTTTTCAAAGAGCCTGCGTGTCTCATTCCAATTTTTCATGGTTTGAACTATTTTATTCAATGAAATATCTCGGGAAATTTTCATTGGGTTGAATTGTGGAATTAATCAAGTTTTTTATATTCTTGGAATATGTTGTGTATAGCTCGTATTTGCACTTTATACTTGTACTAGCAAAACAGTGGAGTTTTGCTAACCCCCGAGTATTCGGGGGGTGGATGTCTGTATTGCGTCCAGGTACTTGCAGGTTGCTGGGGAGCGAACCACAGGATCGGTACGAAGGATGATGGAAGACAGCGATGCTAATCACATGAAGGTCGTGTTGGGTATTTGGTGAAGTCTTATTGTTTTGTCTTTTTGTTGGGGTATTTTCTAATTTTCGGAAGTATTAATGTATCCTAACCCCTGCGTGGGTACGAGTTAGAAAAAGGAGTTTTGTATGTTCGATGTAAGAATTTTTGGTATAAGACCAAATCGGTCTAATGGTTCATTATTTAGCCATATCGGCTATCAATGTGATGTATTGTTTTCGTATTTGCTTTGGTAGATCCTCATGGAGAGTGCATGCGGCTGTAATATTCCCAAGTGGTTTGGGGTGTTACGAATATGGTATCGAGCTTAGGTTGCGGAAACCTAGGCTATCGGGTCCGATCGGGTATTGTCGTGTCTTGTTACGCCGGATTGTGTCTGCTAAGTCGTGTCGCGACGCGTCGTGGAGGTCGGTAGTGATTAGTATCAAGGTGCAACCATCATCTTCGTGCGATCTGTGGATGTAAGTCTCCCCACTATAATATTGTGTCTCGTATTATACGGGCTGGTGTGATATTTGTGTTAGGTTGAGGAGTTAAATGTGAATCATGAATATGTCCTTCATGTTTGTTTGATTTTTGTAATGTGCCAGTATATGTGTATATATATCCTTGTATAAATTGTTTTACAAGAAGTAATGTTTTGGTGTGGTTACACTAGCTAAGTTCATCAATGTGATATTTTAAATGTTCTAAATGTTCTTGGGTAGTCACGTAAAATTTATTTTAAAACATCTTTCAAGAAAGGAAAAGCTTGATTTTCGTGTTATGACCTCGAGGCCAAACATTTTGAGAATTCGGACTACTTATATTTTTCCATTTTTATATTGCAAGTTTCAAAATTTAATTTTAAACTCATTTGAGGTCTACTAAAAACTTACTTGAAACGTGACTCTCGCTTTTAAACTTTTTGGTTCCATGTATTTCGTTAAAAGGTACGTGATGAAGATGTTGTTGTTATTCAAATTGTAATGCTCCGAGTTGTGATTAGAGTGGTGGTGTGAGCGGCGAGTCGTTCAGTATGCACTCATCGAGATAGATCTCTTGACCGAGAGGTGAAGACTCGGTTTGGCACGTTGTTTAACCACGGCGGTTAAGTGTGTGATGTTATAATTATGGGAACCGTTGGCATTTGGATTTGTGCGATGTTGTTTGTTTGTAACCTCCAGTCTAGCACCGTTGGTAGGTGAGTATGGTTGTGTTGCCAACTTGCGAGTCGACACACACCATATTTTGTTGTGGAACGTGCTTTGGCCGGGCAAAGTTTTAGACTGTTTTTTCGTTATGTCTAACCCTTGCAATCGATCACTTGTGAGTGTTTTCCGTGTGTGCATTGATATTGTTGTGTGATTATGTAACTTTTGTTGCGTTAAATTTTCTTGATTACTATGCCGAGAGGCGAGACCTTGGTCGCAACCGTGGTACGAATGACCATGGGGATCGGGCGCGGGATCGAGAGAATATTGTTGGGAAGCGATATTGATGTGGATGTTGCTCTTTGTATTGCAACAAGTAGCGGCCTGAGATGACTCGATTGACCAAGGCGATTGAGCGCAATGCGATATGATTCGAAGGTCTGGACAAATCTATGGTTACGAGAGGAAATTCGTATGAGTCCCCCTCGATTCGTTGGTGCGACAGATGCACTGGGCCGGGATGGTTGGCTTCTTGATTGCAAAAGATATCCGAGGCCATTGATTGCCCTGAAGATCGGAAGGTCCCTATTGCTCAAGATCTTCTTAGCGATGATGTTGTTCATTTGTGGGAAGCCGTTAAACCTCGGGATCATGTTGTCATGTGGGCGGAGTTCCAAGAACTTACGGAAGGTGGGTTTTATACGGATCCAGTGGGAAGCATAGGAAGTTGGATGATATTGTGATTAGTAGTGAAGTTGGTGTTTCGGATTGCAACGTAGTAGTCTTTCCATTTGTGAAACTCCATCGCCCGATGCTTGGGACCGAGAATTTCAAATTGTCAGTATTGCCTCTTGGTAAGCCCAAGAGGTGTTTCACTGCTATGTGTCGTGGCATGTTCGTGCGCATTGTCCTTCTCCTGTGACGTGTTACAAGTACGGACTCGTGGGACACCGGTTCGATTCTGCGAATTAGTCACCGAGTCTTCCGAGGCCCAAACTTGAGCATTGATATCGTGGGTGACTGAGGAGTCCACGAGGCGTAGTCTAGATTGTATGTTGTGTTATCTCCTTGCCTCGTTGTTTCCAATTTTGGGGATAGACTTCTTTTGCTAGAAGTGGATCGGATTTTCGAACTTTTGTGTTTTCAACTCTATCGACTCATTTGTGTTCGTTGATATTTTACGAACTTGCCCTACCCTTTGTTTTGTTGATCAAAGCGAGTTACGTAATTTTGAAATAATCCACTTGTCGTTGTGACTTTTTGTTCGATTACGATTCCATCCTGTGGATTTTTGTGGATGCATATCTTGTCGCTTTACCACATTACCTATTATCTCGAGCCGAGGTGTGAACTTCGGAGTTGTTATTTGATTCTTGTTGGTCGTCGTGATCCGAACTTGGTGTTCTTTGTTATTGTCTCAATCGTTGTGGTTCGATCATTTGTTGTCGATTTTGTTACTTACGTATCGTGATTTTGAGCATTCGGATCACGTCGTATTTTCCTTCACTTCGGGAAATTAGCTTCATTGATCTTCCGACCCTCGAATGGTGGAATTTTGTATTTGTGTAGCGTTGAGCTTGCGTCTTGATTGTTATCTTTGTTGGTGGCCAACCATATTGATCTTGTTCGTTGCGTTTCGTTATCATTACGGCATAATGATATGGATGTTATCGACCACGTGCGCAGCGGTCGTTGCAGTCATCGCCTTGATTGCACGTGTTTTGCGTTTTGTTATCGTTCGATTTCTATTGTCGGAGATTGTTTTGCGCCGATCATTTTGTGTTTTAAGTTTCGGGACGAAACTTCTTTTAAGAGGGGTAGAATGTAATACCGAGATCCTTGTTCAGTTCGTTGAGTTTTGGGGTTTTATCGGATTGTTATTGTCCTCATCGTTGGAATTTGGTGTCATGTTTATGTGTGCCTTGTTGGGACGTGTGTTTGGAGGCGTTTGAGATCACTATGTGAGTTTAGGTTTTTGTGGTGTAGCGCACGCTAATGCTTGTGGCATAGCGCACGCTACGGCGTTAGGGAGCGCACGCTACGGATGTGTAGCGCACGCTAGCTGGCGATCCAGAACTACTGGATCGGGCTGTGTCTTTGTTAGCGCACGCTAAGGTCGATAACTAGCGCCTTCTCATTGCTTAGCGCACGCTCTTCCTTCTTTCTAGCGCGCTGCTCGGTAAATCTGAGAATCTCCGGGGCCACCGGATGGACCCGTGACTCGTTAGCGCACGCTACACTCATGGGGCTAGCGCACGCTAACGTGTTATATGCGGAATGTTACGGCGTTGACCTCGTTAGCGCGCGCTAATGCGGTCTAGTTAGCGCACGCTAATAAGCATCGATATAAATCTTGGGCGAGGCTTCACTTCGTCATTTCTCTCCCTTCTTCATCCTTTCCGACGGGAGTGAGCTCCAGAGGTGATTTTCAGCGCTCTTCTTCGTCAAGCTTCATTTTGGAACGGATTTGTAGGTGTTTAACAACACCAAATCATCTTCTTGATCCAAATCAAGGTAATCTCTTCTTAGAACCCTAGTTCTTGAATTTTGGGGGGTTTCTCCTTAGTTCTTCGATTTAATCCGAGGATGATGAATCGATGGTGAAATTATTGTTGTCTTGGCCATGATCTTCGGATTTTGAACTCATTCATGATTTTATATCACGCGGAACATAGTTCTTGATTTCTTGGAGACACACTTAGATCCTTGTTGTTTTTAGGATCGATTCGGATTCCGTTTAGTGTTATTGACTCGTGTTAGTGTTATTTTCGTAGTTCTCGTGGAGTTGTCGAGTTCTTGGTCGGTTTTGGAAGTTCGAGGGCTGCCCAACCTCATCCGTTCGTTGTCCGGTGTTTCGTGGTATCGAGGCCTTGTGATTCGTCGTATTTGTTCGCTCGCGGATTTGAGGCAAGTATATTGCCTATACACTTCATATTTCGTAGTGGTTATAGTCGGTAATTGACTAGGTGTGCAATTGAATTATTTTTTTATGAACTTATAAAAGAATCGGTATATTCTCGATAAAGGTTTTCTATAAAATCTACTTATGTGTTTGTGAACGATTGTGTGGTCGAGGATATGTACTAGTGGTGTGCTTTGGAATATCTTCTTTACGTTTGGTATCGTTGTGCGTGATTATGTTGATAGTGGACTTAAGGTTATGTCTTTCTGACAAGAAGTGTGTATATATGTGTGGACGTGTGTACTATTGATGAGTTTGTGATGATGTGTGATGTGAGTATGTGTCGGGTGTCGTGGCCATTCTTAGCAAGTACCTTGATTTACAGTTGAAGTACTTCGGGGGAATATGTTTTTGAATCGTGATTTTGTGAAAGTGGTAATTTCAGAAAATGTGGTTTGTGCCATGTGGTTACTGAGAGTGTGTGAACCGAGTAAAACCAGTGAGGGTCCCCTGGTCCTAGAGGTGCGTATCCCTACGGATCACTCGGTGGGCTATACACTGGGAGGGCTGACGAGGTGTCTCGGGGTGTGTATCTTGCTGAGAGGTACAGGGCCAGTATAGCTCGGGAGGTTGTTTTGTGATATGGCATGATGTTGTTTTCGATAATTGTGATATGTCTGTAGTATCACATATGCAAATTCCCAAAGTGAGATACATCATATGTAAGGTCTTGGAACATACCTAAAATGGCACATGTATAAGCTTCGTAAATTATTTGCATCATGGTTGCGATAAGTAACGCATAAGGATACGGGCCCCGTGATTGTTTCCGTACATTGTGGTTTGGTTATGTATCGAGTGTGACAGTTGTTTTATTCACTCGATTATGTGATATGGATGTTTTGGGTCGTGGTACCTGTTTTTGTGACCTGATTGGTATCTTTGAGTAAATACATTTATTTGGCCCGTGTCCATATGTGGTTTGTCGAGTTATAGATTTTTTAGCCCATTTATGTCTTTCTAAACCTCCCTAGTCTTTTAAATGCTTTTCAAAGAGCCTGCGTGTCTCATTCCAATTTTTCATGGTTGGAACTATTGTATTCAATGAAATATCTCGGGAAATTTTCCTTGGGTTGAATTGTGGAATTAATCAAGTTTGTTATATTCTTGGAATTGGTTGGGTATAGCTCGGATTTGCACTTTATACTTGTACTAGCAAAACAGTGGAGTTTTGCTAACCCCGAGTATTCGGGGTGGATGTCCAGACAAGGCCCGTGTACTTGCAGTTCTTTGGGAGCGAACCACAGGATCGGTACGAAGGATGATGGAAGACGACGATGCTAATCACATGAAGGTCGTGTTGGGTATTTGGTGAAGTCTTATTGTTTTGTCTTTTTGTTGGGGCATTTTCTAATTTTCGGGAAGTATTAATGTATCCTAACCCCTGCGTGGGTACGAGTTAGAAAAAGGAGTTTTGTATGTTCGATGTAAGAATTTTTGGTATAAGACCAAATCGGTCTAATGGTTCATTATTTAGCCATATCGGCTATCAATGTGATGTATTGTTTTCGTATTTAGCCTGGTAGATCCTCATGGAGAGGGTCTGCGGCGCTGTAATATTCCCAAGTGGTTTGGGGGTGTTATAGTTCTCGTGTACTGTGAGTTGATGAGATTTGGGGCCAAAATCCCAACGGTTTGGTAAAGGTTATTTTACGGAAAGTAAACTTTTGGGGCGGTGACCCCTTTCATCTTTTGGGTTTTGAAAAGTAGGATTTGATAATCCTAAGTTGTTTTCTATTAAGACTCCCGATGGTATTTCAAATCATTTTATAAATTGTTTCCCTTGACATTTTGATCTTGAAATTTTGGGAAGTCTTTACTCAAACTCTTGCCTCGGGAAGTGTTCATCCTGTTGTATTTGAATCTTTGAGGATTCCGGATTATTATCGTTCGTGGAATGTGAATTGTATGACTCGTATTTTTGCACTTGTGCTTGCACTAGCAAAACAGTGGAGTTTTGCTAACCCCCGAGTATTCGGGGGGTGGATGTCTATTTTTGCATTCAGGTTTTGGAGCATAACACAAGGTCGGCACGAAGGATGATGAAAGATGATCGATACTAATCACATGAGGAAGCGTACATTGTTTATTGGTTCAGTTGTACTTTATTTTCCGCTGCTATATTTTTCCCATTGTACGGGTGTGGTTGTGTTTTGACCCCTGTGTGGGCATGAGTTGTATTCGAGTTGTATGTATTTATTGAAAGACCAAATCGGTCTACTGAGTCATTTTAGCCTTAAAGGCATGGTTGAGTTGTTCTATGTTGTTACCAGCCTGATAGATCCTTGAGGAAAGGTTCTACGGCGTGTAATATCCCTGAGCGGATTGGGGGTGTTACAACCTCAAAGTGTATATTCATGAAACTATGAAAGAAATCTGTTTTGTAGGAGATTATAGCATAATGAAACTATCTCAAAGTGGCAAAGTTTTACTTTCGATGCCTTTCGCTACCTTCGTAAGAAGGAGATTATAGCATAATGATATCTTAAGAATTTTTTTTAAATGGATGCCATAACTGAGTGAGGAAGAGAGGATACAAGACCTTTTAATTTACTATATGGTATATCTCGTGCTGCAATTAAAGGTATGTTCTGACATAAAGGTATATCTACTATATGGTCGAGAAGGATAGCATGATTACTCTTATGTGTCTTTCAGTTTTTGTCTGTTACCTTTTAAAGCATGAATTACGTTGGGATAGATGTGGTTAACTTCTTAAGGATCTTCTCCCTTTGGGATAGATGTTAACTTTCATCTTAAGGATCTTCTCCCAATAGTTAATGCAGGAAAAGGTGACGGTGTTTATAAAATAGTGAGATGACATAGTATATTAATAGCAATAACAGTTGTATGTTTTTGGTAGAAGATTAAAATAACACTAAATGTGGTTGGTTCTAACTAAAGGAATTGCAAATTGAATTTCACTATGTTTACAACAGAAAAGAAGAAAAATGGATCGAAGTTGGATGAATGCAAGTCGTAACAGTGATGAGTATGATAATGGAATCGAACAATTTCTTGAGTTCGCCCGACAAAATCGCCCGGAACCCGATGAAAGATATTTTTGCCCTTGTGTCAAGTGTATGAACGGGAGACGACATGAAGCTGACATAATTCGTGAACATCTTATTTGTGAGGGAATAAATACGAACTATATGATTTGGATATGGCATGGCGAACTAGTAGACATTACAACTGAAGACACGCACGTAGATATAGATGGTGATCAATTTGAAGACATGATTCGTGATGTTGGAGAAGAATCATTCCGACGAGCGCATGTTTATGATGCATTGAAAAGTGATTCAGAGACTTCTTTATATCCAGGTTGTAAAAATTTTACACGCATGTCTGCCGTGTTGAAGTTGGTTAATGTGAAAGCAAAAAATGGGTAGAGTGATAAAAGTTTCACCGAATTACTCGAGTTGATACAGGAGATACTTCCAGAAGGTAATAAATTCCCTTACCGTACTTATGAGGCGAAGAAGGTTTTGTGTCCGATGGGTTTAGCGTATAAGAAAATACATGCCTGACCTAATGATTGCATATTGTACCGAAAAGAGTTTAAATTATTTCATAAGTGTCCTAGGTGCGGGGCATCACGCTACAAAGTGAAGCATGATGATTCTAGTGATGGAGAGAGCACACAACGAGGGCCTCCAGCGAAGGTGTTGTGGTATCTTCCAATTATTCCAAGGTTCAAGCGACTGTTTGCTAATAAGGATGACGCAAAGAATCTCATATGGCACGCAAAAGGGAGAAAATGCGACGGACTAATTCGTCATCCTGCTGATTCTGTACAGTGGAAGAAAATAGATCATTTATTTCCGAATTTTGGGGGTGAGGCAAGAAACCTTAGGCTTGGACTTGCCACAGATGGGATGAATCTGTTTGGTAATTTAAGCACTAAGCATAGCTCATGGCCCGTCCTACTTGTGATCTATAATTTACCTCATTGGTTATGTATGAAGCGGAGATATGTTATGTTGTCAATGATGATTTCAGGCCCAAAGCAGCCACGAAATGACATAGATGTTTATCTAAGTCCGTTGATTGATGATTTGAAAATGATGTGGAATGAAGGGGTTGACGTGTTTGATGGGTACCACCAACAAAGTTTCAAGCTACGTGCAATGTTATTTTGTACCATTAATGACTTTCCGGCATATGGAAACTTGAGCGGGTATAGTGTGAAGGGGCATCATGCATGTCCTATATGTGAAGAAAATACAAGCTACGTTCAGTTGAAACACGAAAAAAAAAACAGTTTACACTCAACATCGGAGGTTTCTCAAGCGCCATCACCCATATCGTAGATTGAGAAAAGCTTTTAATGGATACCAGGAAGAGGGATTTGCACCGATACCATTAACAGGTGAGCAAGTTTACGATCGCGTTAAGAATATCAATACTATGTTTAGGAAAGCTACAAAAAAGTCCGTTGCGACAAACATATGGAAGAAGAGGTCCATATTCTTTGATCTTCCATATTGGAGCAAACTAGATGTTAGACATTGCATAGATGTTATGCATGTCGAAAAAAATGTGTGCGATAGTGTGATCGGCACACTTCTCAATATTAAAGACAAAACAAAAGATGGTGTCCAAGCTCGTCTAGACCTAGAGGATATGGGTATTCATCCTCAGTTGCATCCACAATCAGTTGGTAAACGAACTTATCTCCCCCCAGCATGTTATACTTTATCAAAAAAGAAGAAAATCAGCTTTTGTAAATGTTTACAAGGCATTAAAGTGCCACAAAGTTACTCTTCAAATATTAAGAGTCTTGTGTCGTTGCAAACTCTTAAATTGGTTGGCTTAAAGTCCCATGACTGTCATGTCTTGATGCAACAACTTCTAGCAGTGGCTATACGTGATGTTTTGCCTAAAAAAGTCAGGCATGTCATAACTCGCTTGTGCTTTTTTTTCAATGCTATATGTAGCAAAATGATAGATCCTCTAGTTTTGGATGAGTGGAAAAATGAGGTTGTTGTTATCTTATACCAATTGGAGACGTATTTTCCTCCTTCTTTTTTCGATATCATGGTTCACTTACTTGTCCATCTAGTTAGAGAGATTGAAGAGTGTGGCCCTGTTTATTTGAGATGGATGTACCCCATTGAGCGATACATGAAGATTTTCAAAGGGTATACCAAAAACCCATTTCGTCCGGAAGCATCTATTGTGGAGAGGTACATTGCAGAAGAAGCTATCGAGTTTTGCACAGATTACATGTCTCAAGTGGAATCTGTAGGGCTTCCTAAGTCTCGACATGAGGATAGAATTAGAGGAAAGGGTACACGAGGTGTTAAAGTTGTAACCAAGAGTCGATATGAGGTGCTTCAAGCACATTTGTACATTTTGAATAACACTGATGATGTTCTTCCCAACTTGTCAGCTCACAAGAATCATTTGAAGATAAAGAATCCCCGAATGAGTGAAAAATGGTTGTTGATCGAACATAATAAGACTTTCTTGAGATGGTTTAAGAAACAAATTTCTAGCAGTGCATCTGAAACATTACAATGGCTAGCTTACGGACCCAAATCTGATGTCGTAACTTGGAGTGGATACGATATTAATAAGTACTCATTCTATACAAAGTCACAAGATGACAAGAGTGCGGTTCAAAATAGTGGAGTTACTCTTCAAGCCGAGTCTATGCACTTTTCAAGCTCAAAAGATAAAAACCCAGTTTTGGCATCGACGAGTTACTATGGAGTTATAGAAGAGATCTGGGAACTTGATTATGTTAAGTTTAGAGTGCCTGTGTTTAAGTGCAAGTGGGATGATAATAATACGGGTGTGGAAACCGATGAGTTAGGATTTACTTTGGTAGATCTTCACAAGGTAGCTTACAAAGACGAGCCTTTTACCATGGCACACCAAGCAAAACAGGTGTTCTATGTCAACGATCCATGTAATGAAAGATTGTCCGTGGTTATTCCTGGTAGAAGTGTGGATATGAATGAAACTGAAGAATCAACGTTTGACAATTGTGAATTTATTTCTTTGTCAACTCGGTTACCCACTATCGTTGAAGAAAATGAAGCTGACGACATACATGCCATTCGAAATGACCATGATGAAGGTTTATGGGAGAACTATGTTATCTCAAAAGATAAATAAAAATCAGGTACATGAATGACTACATCTAAGTTTTGCATAGATACATATGTCATTTTTGTTCTCATTCTAAGTCTAACCGAATTAATTTATTCTCCTCTTATAAAGTGAGTAGGTGTTCACTTAGAAATTGGTACTTATAAAGCTTCGTTCAACTTGTGTTCCAGTAATATAACACAGTAATATACCAAATTTTATGTGAATTGATTTTGGACATTTCTGATTTGGATTTTAAATTAAAATGGTTTAGGTATTGTGTAGGTTGTTCTTAAAAGTTTAATTGTAGAGAATCTTAGCTATAAAATACTATGATTTATATTTTTATAACTAAAATGTAGTTAATAGTTTTATTAGTAGCAACAAAACAATCTCTGTTTTCCTATTTCTATAGATAGTATAGTTTCTGAGATGGAATCAATTGATCAGTATGAAGAACTGGAGAAGGGGCTTGAACAAGAATGCCAATCTGTTGAACCTTCCAAGAAAAAGGCTAAAATATATAAATCTGAGGTATGGAAACATTTCACTCCGAGAGGGTTAGGTGATGATGGAATTGAAAGGGCAGAGTGCAATCACTGTATAAAAGTGTATAAGGCTGGTGGGAAACAATATGGGACTTCACATTTAAAATGTCACCTAGAAAAAACCTTGTGAGAAATTTAAAAGTGGGATGTGGGTCAATTGATGTTAGATATGCAAGGAAAATCAAAGATTTTGATAATGGATCAAGCGATATCCTGTGAAAAGTGTGCTAAATTACTCCTTAGGCGTGATTTCCCCTTCTAATTTTTAGTTTATGTTGTGTTTGATAATATTTTCATTTGTTTATACAGGCACATGACTTCCCCTCGGCATCCTTCTCGTTCTCCTTCTCATTCTCCTCATAATCCTCACCATTCTCCTCCTCATTCCGCTGCTTCTCCTCATACGCAGACTATTACATCGAGAAATCCTACAAGATGTAGAAATATGGCCAAACGGCGTGTAGATGGGAAAAAGCTACCTCTTGATATCGATCCAGTTAGGGGAAAACTTAAGTACGAGCACAAAGTCAAGTTGAGTACATATTTGGGTAAACTTGCGAAAGATCATGTTTTTATATTGTACACCGTAAGCCCGACAATCGCATTAAGGCCGTAGTCCAAAAGTAAGTTTTAACTTGTAGCATTTACTTGAAAAATATATATTATATTAACTTGTAGCATCTACATGTCGCCTTCAGAAACGCTTCAAGATTATTACTCTCTCGCTAACAGTATGTGAAATTTAAGTACAGTTTGATTCGTGTAGATCGAGAGCTGTTTAGTCATTAGTGTTTCTAGTTTTTGATTTATTTGTAAAATACGTCTTATGCTAATTTTTAGGTCCCGATGGGATTATCATTTTATTAAACTATTAAATGGCCTTTGTTTCATTTTTTATTTCTGATCTCTATAATATTCGATCACGTCAGGTAAACTGATGGTTCGGCCAAAATGTAAGACAAAACCAAACCTCAAAGGTGTTTTTTGTGATTTTCAAAGTTAGATGGGCTCTTTTGTAAAGACCCCAAAATTCAGGGGTTCTTTTTGTAACTATCCAATCCCTTTGTAAATATTTCAAATGATGGGGCATTTCTAATTTTGTAAGATAGCAGAGGTTTCTCACAATAATTAGACAGAACTCAATGGTATACTCTGTAATTAAGCCATTTAACTTTCATACCTGAGTTAAGGTAATGAATACATGAATATGTAATGATGCATCCGTCCCAATGGCTCTCAATCGAAATTGGGGGTTTTGATGCCAAGTTTCATAGTCTTGGCAGCCTCCAGCAATGCACCCACGCCACTGACTGTGAACAGAATTGGGGGTTTGTGTTGAAATGATTTGCCTTCAGGAACAGTTTCACCCACGCCACTGCACCCACGCCACTGCACCCTCAATCGAAATTGGGGGTTTGTGTTGAAATGCTAAATATTAAGTAAAGCGCATTGAGGTGTATTATATGTCATCTACATGTTGGTTGTAGAGTGTAAAAATTTCTGTGGAGAATTTTCTGAGAATTTTCTGAGAATTTTTTTTATTAAATTAAACTAAGATGGATTTTAGCTTGAATGAAGTATGTATTGCGATTCTGTGAATATAAGGTGTCGTGACCGCGTGAAAGGTGATGGGAGGTATGCATACAAGTAGATCCAAACAGACGATTACGTGGATATATCCCAAAGTAAGTAACACATTCAATATATATATATATATATATATATTAGCTATATAAGTATATATTATTAAATATTATATATTATATAATTGAGCAACATATTCTTTTTAGTGTAATAAACAAAACGGAGGTTGGGAGTGTGGGTATTACGTCATGCACTGGATGTCGACTATTGTCCGAGCTCGTATTATTGATGGATGGATGGAGGTGATAAACTTTTATTTCAGTTTATTAAATTATTTATATTAATTTCAGTTTTTAAATTATTTCAGTTTAAAATTGATTCGTTTAAGTTGATGAGTTTGTTAAATTTATATATATATTTATATGTACAGATGTTTGATGATGTTGCGGCA
This sequence comes from Orobanche coerulescens, assembly GCA_033398695.1. Taxonomy (NCBI): domain Eukaryota; kingdom Viridiplantae; phylum Streptophyta; class Magnoliopsida; order Lamiales; family Orobanchaceae; genus Orobanche; species Orobanche coerulescens. Next base: position 39,319,036 of record CM065810.1, read on the forward strand.
CTTACTATAGAGAGTATTCGTGCAATTCGAATCGAATGGGTAAAACAATTTTTGGAGGTTAGGGACCGTTTATGTGCGTAGACCTTTGACATTTAATTTTGTAAGAATACCATTGTTGTACCTGTAACACCCCCAAAACCGTATGGGAATATTACACGCCGTAAACCCTTTCCGCAAGGATCTACCAGGCTAAACGTCCATAAACAACCAAATGCTTGCCCGACCAGGGTCAAACAATATAATAATACTGCACTGCTAAGGTCACTTACACATAAACACACAGACCGATGAGGTCACACAACTCTATCAACAGATCGACTAACAACATTACCCACACAGGTTCGAAATACAATACAACTAAGACCGAATCAACTCTAACAATACAAATAAACTCTACCAACTCTCAACTCTTGATTAGTATCGCACTCGTCATCCCCTTGTGCCAATCCCGTGATCGCTCCCCGAACTCCGCATGTACCTGACGCAAACAGACATCCACCCCCGAATACTGGGGTTAGTAAAACTCCACGTTTTACTAGTGCAAGTATCAAACCATACGAAATGTAACAAGCAAATAGCAACTACGAATTTAATACGGAAATCAATTATCAAAATGTTCCCGAGAAGTTTTAGAATTTCGAACTCAAGTAAGAGATATTTGAAAAGGAACACATCATCTCGGGATTTTTAAAGCGTAAATTCTTTTCGATCTCGAGTCCCAATTTACAAAACCCTTTTCGTAAACAATAGGGCCTTAGCCCGATTCTCGCTTCAAAGCACACTAAATAATATATCATTATGAGTCCGAGATCCATATTTAAAATGTTACCCGAACAATCATCGCTACACGATCATTGTTCGTACACATCATGTACCGAACTCGAGGCCTCGACGGACCTTACCCGACCACACACATTGTTCGTACACATCATGTACCGAACTCCGAGGCCTCAACGGACCCTACCCGGCCACACACTGCTCGTACACATCATGTACCGAACTCCGAGGCCTCAACGGACCCTACCCGGCCACAACATCGCTCGTACACATCATGTACCGAACTCCGAGGCCTCGGACCCTACCTGGATCACACACCTTGTCCGTACACGCCATGTACCGGACTCCGCAGGCCTCGTCGACCCTACCGGATCACACACTTTGTTCGTACACATCATGTACCGAACTCCGCAGGCCTCGCTGACCCTACCGAACACACCCACATCGACACGACACAATTCATAATCATTAAATGTTAAGCCATTCCACATTACACTGAAATGTTCAATCACGTATGTAAACCGAAACAACACAAATATCATGATCATCACAACGACTCTTAACCAACATAACACACATTCGGTACATTATACATTGAACAAACACGTGTACAACCATCTCATATGTACATCGCAATCCTGCACAAATGGCACGACGCCTAACACGGATACCAATATATCACTATTATCACAAAGCCTTCCAATTTCGGAAAACACAACCAACTCAAACGGGACATATTTACGGAGGCAAGCAAAATCGTCATACATATCATACGTAATTACTAGTCACAAGATACAAGTCGTATAATAAGATACTTGCCTTAATAACCGCTACCAAGCGCTCCGAAGAACACGGTTCAACCGGGAAGCTCGGACCCCGAAGAAGACAACGAACGGAAGGGTTCCGACTCGAGTTCTTCACAAGAATTCGATCCTAACAACATATAATCAATAAATCATCGATCATACGAGGAAGAATAATCGTAGAACGCCCGAAAACCCCTCTATGACATTTAATCGGACACCTTCAAGGCGTCGATCAAGAACTCGACCAAAACAACAAGTCGATACGATCCAACCATAGAATAACAAGGGAAATGATATAATACATCTAAATAATCATCAATCCATCATAATCCTAAGTTAAATCGGATTAAACGGGCGAAATCGAACAAAATACCCAAAATCCCCAATTATCCAAAAGGGAGGGTTTCAAGAAATAATACCTTTGGAGATTCAAGTACTAAGATCCGTAGAACACGCGTTGGATTGATCGTCCGGCTTCACTACCCGAGAAAAATGGTGAAAATCAACCCTCAATGGATAAAGATGGAGAACTCTTCCCCTCTCTCTCACTCTCTCGCGATGCGTGTGAAATGAAGGAGAAGACGACCGATCTCGTCTAAAAAGGACGAGATTGTACAATTACCGCTTTGTGTGCCGCGGCACACTGGCGTGCCGCGGCACACCAAGTGTGCCGCGCATGTGCCAAAAATTACTCCTGTGTTTCGCATTATGCCGCAAGATACTCGCGTAGCCGCGGCACCCGCATACTGGGTTTAGGTCGCAGACGACACACGAGTGTGTCGCGGCACCGGACAGGTGTGCCGCGGCACTGGCCTGGCACTATGCCGCGGCACCGGTTGGGTGTGCCGCGGCACACAGTACAGTTTGTTCGACCAACAACTGAATGAATTTGTGTGCCGCGGCACGCACATCTTGTGCCGCGGCCCACACCCCCTATTGGGTTCCAAAATGATAAAAATGATCCGGAAAGAGAATAAAACGATAGGAATCAATATTTGGGAACCAATAACACGAAATGGATCCACGAACCAAACGGCGGTTCCGCACCACAATAACGAGAATACAGTTCAACAGTTGACAGGAAGGACACACTGAAAGGTACACGAGGGTCACTATGACGGAGAAATATACCAAAAATAAAAATACAAGGGAAAGAAAAGTACCATATTACAGAGACAACAATTACAGATACGGATACCCGTAACTTTGGGCAAATTACAAAATGGCCCAAAACGCCCGGAAATCACGATACGTGATCGAATAACCAAACCGAAGATTACAACACGTCCAACAAAGTTAAACGGACTTGCGGGAAACTCAAACAATTTAGCGACGAGATTCGCAAGAATCGAACTCAAGTGCGGAAAGGTCGCTAAAAAGCACGGAACTCAACAAAACAACACCGAAACGAACTCGGGTGACAAAAAGTGTAGAATTAATCATTCTCGAAATGACGAAACGGTCATGAGCGAGTCGTCAAAACGGACTTCGGCCGAAAAAAGAAATTTACCAAAAATCGAAAATTGCGGATATTACAGTACCTGAAGATTCAGTTTCTTTTCTGGTTCATGGTTGTAGGGATATCCTTTTTCTGATTCATGTTATGTTCATGGTTGCAGTGTATTCGTTGTTGTGTTCTTCTTCCTTTTCTCCTTTTACTTGTGCTTGATTTTGCTTGTTGTTGTTGTTGTTTGTTGCCGCTGTACTTGAATTGTGTTGTATTTTTTTTATTGGATAGAATGTTATTGTATTTGATGGTTGGATAAAAGTTGTTTGGTGAATGGATGAAATAAAGTTGTGTTGTTGAGGTTTTATTTGATGTTTTGGATGCTGTTTTTGGTGTTTAGGATGCTGTTTTATGTGTATGTTTAGCAGGTTGGAAATAAAAAAAACCTGGTATTTAAAAAAATTAATAATAACAGCGGTTCTAAGCAGAAACCGCTGTTAATTTTACAGTGTATATTTAACAGCGGTTTTTAAGGGAAGCGCTGTTAAACTGGACATTTAACAGCGGTTCCCTTAAAATCACATTTATTAATAATGGTTTCTACGGAACCGCCGTTAAACGTCCATTTTAACAATGTTTCAATCGAATCAGTTAAATTAACAATGTTTTTAAGGGAACCGTTAAATGCCAGCTTAACAATGGTTCCCTTAAAAACCGTTAAATTTACATCAGAAATTAATGGGTTTCGCCACGAATCATTAAATTAATAAGACCACCTTTAACAGCGGTTCGGGAACCGCTGTTAATGTGGCTCCAGAACCGCTGTTAAAGGCCCAATTTTTTAGTAGTGTGTACATGATAGAATTATGGAAAGGATACGCGAGGACAATATTAATTTTCTAGATGATGCTAATTAAACACAAAGTCCAATGGTAATAATTGAGTTTTAACTAACCTGGAAGATGACTGACTAAGGCTCTGTTCTTTTGGAATGAATGAATCTGAACTGAACTAAACTGAACTAAATAGACCTGATCTGGACTGAAATATATATTAAGGGTAAATAATAATAATAATAGAAATAATAAATATAAGAAAATAATGTTAAAAATAATAATATAATAAAATATAAATAATAAGTTGAGATCTATTTGATAAGAGTAAATTATAATAATATTAATGATATTAATAACAATAACGATAATAACTATAATAATAATAATAATAATAATAATAACACTGATAATAATGGTAAATAATAATAATAGTAATCAACAACGATAATAATAAATATTATTAATAATAATAGTAAATATTATTAGTAATAATAATAATAATAATAATTAAGATTAATAATAATAATAATAACAACACTGATAATAATGGTAAATAATAATAGTAGTAATCAACAACAACAAGGATAATAGTAAATATTATTAGTAATAATAACAATTATAATTAAGATTATAATAATAATAATAATAATAATAATAATAATAATAATAATAATCGAATCGAATCGAATCAATCAATTGAATGGACTCGAATCAATTGTATCAATTGAATCGAATGGACATGAACTAAATCGAATCGAATCGAATGGACTCGAATCAATCAATCAAAATCAAAATAAGTTCAAAAGAACAGGGCCTAATTTGTAACACCCCCAATCCGCTCAGGGATATTACATGCCGTAGAACCTTTCCTCAAGGATCTACCAGGCTGGTAACGACACATAACAACTCAACCATGCCTTTCAGGCTAAAATGACTCAGTAGACCGATTTGGTCTTTCCACAATTACATACAACTCAATTACAACTCATGCCCATGCAGGGGACAAAATACAATCACACCCGTACAACGGGAACAATATAGCAGCGGAAAATAAAGTACAACTGAACCAACACACGATGTACGGTTCCTCATTTGATTAGTATCGATCATCTTTCATCATCCTTCGTGCCGACCCTGTGTTATGCTCCAAAACCTGAATGCAAAAACAGACATCCACCCCCCGAATACTCGGGGGTTAGCAAAACTCCACTGTTTTGCTAGTGCAAGAACAAAGTGCAAATACGAGCCATACAATTCACATTCCACGAATAACAATAACCGAGGATCCTCAAAGATCCAAACGAAACGAAAAGTACTTCCCGAGGCAAGGGTTTGAGAAAAGATTTCAAAATCGAAATATCATAAATCAATGGAAGTAATTTATAAAACGGTTTAGAATGCCATCGAGAGTTTTAATAGAAAAGAGTTTAGGATTATCAAATCCTACTTTTCAAAATCCAAAAGACAAAAGGGGTCACCGCCCCAAAGGTTTACTTTCCGAAAAATGACATTTACCAACCCGTTGGGATTTTAGCCCCAAACCGGTAAAATAAGTTTTACAAAACCATTGGGATTTTAGCCCCAAATCTCATCAACTCACAATACACAAGAACGACCACAAGGTTCGTTTCCCAATATCAAAATCCACAAATAAAGGATTTAAAACAAACAACAAAATACTCCAGTGCCATCCTAGCCAAGTAAGCCAAACGAACACTTACCTCTTACACACTTAGTCAATGCATGCAATCATGAAAACCGCTCAAAGCACTCATTTCCTAAATGCCAATAATCCAAATCACATTGTAAAATGCACCACAATTAACCGCGGACCCACAGCTTCGTGGATCCCTGCCGAGACCCCGTCGGATCTAACCCACAGTGGTTAAAAGCAAGCTCGCGGTCCCACAGCTTCGTGGAACCCGACCGAGACCCCGTCGGATCTAACCCGCAGTGAGCATACACACACACACGTTACTCATGCAATACTAACATGCTAAGAATGTAAGTTCATTAAGAATACTCACTAGAGATGGCCATTAACTCGACACCATTATCAAACTTTTCAAAAATACAATAACAAGATTAAATACGGAATACACGATTCCATAACATAAACAATAGGAGTATCATCATAAAATCCTTCAACGTTCAAAATAACCAAATCATAATCAATTCTCAAAACACCGTTCACAAATCACACTCGTTTTGAAAGAAAGCCTTTAACGAGGCCAAATCGAATTCCTTTGAAACTTCATTTCAAATAACCAAACAAACACATCAAGACGACCACCGATCATCATATCCATAAACGAGAAAAGTATGGGCAAGGTACTTGCCTCGAATAAGAACAACGCGGAGAATCGACCGAAGTAGGTTGGCCCGAACCGACTACGAACCCGCCGACTCCACCGAACGCCAACTCACGTTCATAAACTACGAAGGACAAATAATAACAATGAAATGAATTCCATAACACGACTCAAAGCCGTTGAATTCAAAGAACGAATGACGAAAGTTCACGGATTTACCCCAAAACGCCAAGAACACGATTCGCTCCACAAATCACGAAAACGGAATTCCAAGTTGAAATATGGATATACAATCCATAGAATGTGTTTAACAACATCATTTAACCACAATCGATCCATCAAAAACGGATGAAAAACGAGATCGAGAACAAATCCCCAAAAAGTCAACTCGAAGGAAATCAAGAATTATACTTCGATTCGACGAATAACAATGGATTAAATGATGTTAAACACAAGAATACTATCAAGATTAATCATACCCATCATGAATTAATCAACAACACGGAACGAATCGGACGAAAATGCAAAAATCCCCAAATTCACGAAATTAGGGTTCTAAGGAAGATTACCTTGATTCGCTGGATCAAAGGTTGATAACGGACGATTGATTGATGTTATGAACTCAAGGACTTCATGGATTTGTTGTTAAACAACATGGCTTCGTCGACCATGAATCGCCATTCGCGGACGGAGAAGGAAGGAAATGAAAAACGAAGTGAAATGTGACTGCTCAGCCATATTTATACTGGGCCAGACTAGCGTGCGCTAGCCTTCCCGGACTAGCGTGCGCTATCGGCCAGACGCCGAGTACCTCGGCCATGGCCCACACGACCCGGCATCACCGACCAACCCCGCCGACCAAACCTCGCCGACCCGACTCCCGCTAGCGTGCGCTACGGCCAAGCTCGCGCGCTAGCCGACTGGCCCAAAGAGCCACCGGATCGAATCGCCTGCCAGTAACGACGCTAGCCGGCCGACAGCCAGGCGCTACGCCGCCGACTAGCGCGCGCTACGCCGGCGTAGCGTGCGCTACTCGCCGATCTCCGACCGAGTCCGTAACCTCGAAACCCCATCGCTGTGCCCGAGAAGCGACGCTAGCCACTCCGGCGGCGTGCGCTATACTCCGGTTAGCGCAGCCTTTTCCGGCCAGAAGGCGTGCGCTACGCGGTTCTCGCGCACCCGTCCGGCCGGTGCCCGCAATCGTTCGGCCTGTCCCGCCACGGACCGCCCCGCCCCGCCACCGCCTGGGCTCGACGACCCGATTTCCTAAAACGTACGGAACTAACACGACGAAAAGTTCGTGGACAACATAAACGACTCGAAATGAAAGCGTAATACCATAATTAGTCATACGCGACCAAGAAACGGGTCGAGACAACAATTACAGATACGGATACCCGTAACTTTCAAGAAATTACAAAATGGCCCAAAACGCCCTAAATCACGATACGTGATCGAATAACCAAACCGGTTCACAACACGTCTAACAAAGTTAAACGGACTTACAGAAACTCGAAATGCAGCTTTGACGAGATTCGCAAGAATCGAACTCAAGCGCGGAAAAGTCGCTAAAAAGCACAGAACTCAACGAAACGACACCGAAACGAACTCGGATGTCAAAAAGTGTAGAATTAATCATTCTCAGAATGACGAAACGGTCATGAGCGAGTCGTCAAAACGGACTCTGACCGAAAAAAGAAATTTACCGAAAATCGAAAATTGCGGATATTACATAATTGTAATTAAGGCCCCTAGAAAAGTGATTTGCAAACCAATTCCCTTCAGCCAACTAACCAACCGACAAATATGATTAGTGCTAAATTTTTTGGGTGGGAATTTTTAATTGGTTCAAATATGAAGTGGTGTTCACCTTAGTATCAAAGTAAGTGTCCCAATAGCATTACTCATCTTCGAGATATTAAAATCAAATTCTATTGTGGTTGACTTTAATTGGGTCTTAATTAATCTATATTCTTAACAACGTTGCTGCACCTATTTATCCTATATATATCCGTCGTTATATATCACCTTCATTTAAAAGGATATATTATTAAAATTTATGTTTACAAACCCATGCCATAATTTTTGATTGATTGCAGGGGTTGTTACAGTAAGAACATCATTTTATCACTAATTAAATTATACAAATGAACATGATTAATCTTCAAAAAATATTGGTAGTAATTTGTAATTTGTAGAAAAAAAAAAGGTAATTTGTGATACTTTATCTATGGATAAGGTAGTCATTTGCATGCACATATATACATTATACTTTTATAAGTTAAAGTATGTGAGATTCTCGCCCGAGTGATTTGAAATTTGCGTTACTTTACATTCGCATAAGATAGTCATATATATGTATAGATATGCAATGTGCATAAGCTAAGCAGTTATATAAATAAGATATTTATGGGGTAAAATCGATTCTCGAATGAATAATTTGAAATTTTGCTAAAAAACAGAATTCAATTATTGTTAAAATACTTATTAGAAATGGATCAATAATTATCGTCTTTTTTAGGAGAAATGTAAGCTTTTATTCAATCAAATCATTCCTAACAATATTCTTCAATCATGAAGGGAAATCAAATCATCATCGACCCAAAACGAATCCTGAGAGCTTTGCACGAGTCAGTAATTATTGTTAGTTCTTTACTTAATTTCTCACACATATATCTCAATCGCTAATATCATGGAAAACTCCTCAAATATTAATTACTTTTACACTTTTATCATATATCTTATATATTAAAAGATTAAGTCCAGATATTTAATGTTAAGTCTTAAATAAAGGTTTAACGTTTAAGTGCTCTATAAAAATTGGTTAGCAATTGATTAGGCATGCGAATGGTTACACTACCAAAAATAACACTTTAGCCGACGACTCGCCGGAGAACGGCCGACGGCCGGCGGAAGTCGTCGGCTAAAGTCAGCAAGTTTAGCCGACGGCTAACTTGTTGTCGGCTAAACTACTTTAGCCGACGACTTTACTATTGGTCGGCTAAAGTCCGCTTAGTCGTCGCTAAAGTTTTCTAGTTTAGCCGACGACTTGTATACTTTAGCCGACGACATGCCGTCGGCTAAAGCACAGTTTAGCCGACGGCTAGTATACTTTAGCCGACAGCATGTCGTCGGCTAAAGTATTTCATATTTTTTTGTGCAAAATATATCACCATCTAACACTTGAAGAGACCATTTACAACACATTCAGAAATTACATAACAAGAAAACGAAGAACAGTAATTTTCTCTGGTTTGATCATTCAAGAAATCATATTGAAGGTATGTACTTTATTGAATTTTAATATCAGTTATAATTATATTACGCATATAATATATCTATTTGGATGATTATGAAAATGTTTTAGAATTATTAGTTCGTTTTCTCGAATATTTCTTGGTGTGTGTGTGTATATATATATATATATATGGATTTGACATCTTGAATTACTGGAGTAAGTTGCTACCTAGATGTGATGCACATAGAAAAAAAGGTTTGTGAAAGTGTTGTCGGTACAGTGTTATGTTGGGAAGGGAAAACTAAAGACGGCCCTAAGGCACGCATTGGTTTAAAAGAAATGAACATTAGAAAACATTTGTGGTTGAAGGAAGGGAAGGGGAAACACAAAATGCCGAAAGCTGCTTACACCGTCACCCCTGAGCAAAAGGCTGAGATTTTTTCGTGGATGAAGGCTGCAAGGTATCCCACAGGATATGCTGGAAATATAGGGAGGTGTGTTAACTTCAAGGAGAACAAGTTAACTGGACTGAAGAGCCATGATTGTCATATCCTCTTACAACATTTGTTTCCTGTGTTTATTCGACCATACTTGTCCAAACAGGTGGTCGAGCCTTGTGTATCGTTATCCAGGTTCTTTCAAAAGTTATGCACTAGGGAAGTAAGGAAGTCAGATCTCCGGCTCATGCAAAAGGAGATCATTTATATCTTATGCAAATTTGAGAGGATCTTCCCACCGAATTTTTTTGATCTCATGCCTCACCTCATGATCCATCTTCCTCGCCAACTTTTACTAACAAGCCCGGTCCACTACACGTGGATGTTTCCAATAGAAAGGCAACTTGGTGAGTACAAGGACTCTATGACTAATAAGTCTGCACCAGAAGGATGTATCGCCGAAGCATATCTTGCATGGGAGTGTGTAACATATACCAAGTTCTATTTAGGCGCGGTGGATCCCACACCCGAGCCTATGTCAATAATTCCAGTGCAATTTAATCTCTCCATCATCACCAGCGAAGTTGAAGTTCAAGGAAGATTACCTGACAGTCATTTACAACCTTACGAGCTACATATTGCACATTGGTGGATATTACTTAACTGTCCAGAAGTTCAATATTGGAAAGACATTCACCTTTCATGTGATGCTGTGAATGGAGACATTAGATTCCACAATGAAACATTTGCTGACTATTTCGGACAATGGGTAGGTGTTTAATTACTGTTTACTTATTTTGCTTACATAATTTACTTAATCACGACATTCACCTTAATTAATATCCAGATGACGCACATACAAAGTGATGGCCACTCGATGTGGTCACGTGAGTTGATGCTTCTTTCGATGAAGCCTGTTACATCTAGAGTTTATTCAATAGCGAAGGTAAATGGTGTGACATTTGTATGTATCGACAGAGATCAAAGACGGAGGTGTCAAAATTCTGGGGTTATGATTGACGGTGGATATTACGGTGTTCTTCTCGAAGTAGTGGAACTAATTTATGGAGAAGGCTTGACAGTTTACTTGTTCAAGTGTAGGTGGTTTGATACAAATCCACAAATCGAAAGGGAGGATAATTATGGACTATTATCTGTTGATACTTCTACAAGTTGGTATGAAAGTGATCCTTTTGTTTTTGCAACATCTCTAAACCAGCTTACTACCTCGATGACTTGGTAAAAAAGGAGCATGGAAGATCGTAAATCATGTGGCTACGAGAAATATATATAGTGCGGCTACACTTGGACAAGCGCGATAAGGATTACAACGAGGCATATCAAGAGCCGACATACAACTAATATTCCACGATCCTCCACAATACTACTGAATAATGTTGTAGAAGGTCGAGTTGTTCGGCTACATGGCGAAGAACGTGGGTTCATAGATGTAGGTACAAATGAATTACGTGCAGACTCTGATGAAGATGATGAGGACGAGTTCAGACATATGCTGCCAGTTATGAACTCCGACACAGAGACAGATTCAAGTGGTGATTCTGACTACGAACCTTAGAAGGACATATCATATTATTTGTAAAAGTTCCTTAAATATTGATTGTTGTTTGCCGCTCGAACGAATCAAAAGTGATATTAAGATCGATTTTGTTATTTTTTATATATATAATTATTTATAATAAAACAAGTATAAATATATAAACTATTAATATTATATAAAAAACAAATATAAATATATATAAAATATAATTATATAAAAACTATATAAATTAATATACAGATATATATATAATGATGTTATATATATATATATATATTTATAATTAAATTCAAATTTATATATATAAAATTTAATTTATAAATACATAAATACTTTAGCCGACGACAGCTGTCGGCTAAAGTATATAAATAATATAAAATTTATTTTAAATTCCAATTTAGTTTATATAATTTATTTTAATTATATAAATTTCAAATAATATATATAAATATATATAATTATATAAAAAATGATAAATTGGGCTTTAAAGTGTAGATATTTTTAATTTTTAATATATATATTTATAGTTAAATATATATATAATTTAATTATATAAAAAATGATAAAGTGAGCTTTAGCCGACGACAGCCGTCGGCTAAAGTTGAGATATTTTTAATTTTTATTATATATATATATATATATATTTTTAATTTTTATTATATATATATATAATTTAATTATATAAGGTTTTAGCCGACGGCTGTTGTCGGCTAAAGTGACACGGCCCGTGTCAATTGACACGGCCCGTGTCCTAGTGGTCTATATTTCCAAAAATGGTCTGGACATGCAACCCGTTCGAGCCGTTCGACACGGCCCGTGTCATGGTGGTTCGTTTTTTTATTTTAGCCGACTGTTACCGTCGGCTAAAGCGTTCAAGTTTAGCCGACGACATCCACCGCCGCCGCCAAAATACTCTATACATAAAAAAACGTAATGTGCTCTTTTCCCTTCCTTCGTCTTTTCCTTTTCCTTTTCTCACTGGAACCGTTTTCCCCTTCGTCTTTTTTCCTTCGTCCCGCTGCCCCGCCGCTCCGACATCCGCTCCGCCTGGAACCGCTTTCCCCTTCGTCTTTTTCCTTTCGCCCCGCTGCCCCGCGCTCCGACATCTCGGCCAGCCACTGAACCCTCGTAATTTTGGCGGAGCGCCACTGGGTTCCGATTTCGGTGCCATTCGCCGTAGGCGTCAAGCGGAAGAAGAAATTGTTTCAAGATTCCCAGAGCTACAATACTACCAAAATCCTTGCACTCGGGTAATGAGCCGTTGCAATTTTTGTTAGATTCAATTTTTGAATGCTTATACAAACAAGATGATGATCTTTTGAATTCTTTGTTCTCGTTGTTCTCTCACGCAAGTTTGATGTTTGAGTTTTAGGAGGTTCTATACTTTGATGCGTATGCAAGGTCTCCGAATGAACGAAATACCAAAATTAGGGAACGGGTGTGTGGTAAAACCAAGCATGTACCGGATAATTGAACGTATAATTTACAACTACATTTTGGGTGTTAAAATTTTTTTGTGGCAAGTTAAATGTGAACCTTCATACTTGGGGATGAAGTTAATGTTATGCGATATGTATCCGCAATTTTTGAATATATTCAAATTCTTAGCGTCTTGATATTTAACATTATTTTTTTCATCAAATGCTTGCAATTTGCAACTGCAGCACTGCTTGTTATTTTTGCTTGGGTGTAGCTTATTAAGTTTGGTTTGGTCTTGGTGAACAAAGGCAGCCAACTATTTTTTTGTTTTATTGTGCTTGGTTGCACTCACTTTTGGAACCATTTTTTCCAATGGAATTACTCATTCTTAGTGCAACTCTTAATCATCAAAATGCATCTGGTTCCTTTGATGCGAAGGATATTTGCGAACTTGTTGCGAAGTTTTATACGGAAGACTTTAAAAGTGATGAAAGATTACAATTGGAGAGGCAGCTAACACATTGTTAGTATATTGCGGTTAAAGGCTTCGGGTATAATACTCTTTCATCCTTTTTCGACCTATGTCAATGGTTGATAAGGATCGGGAAGTCTATCCTTTACAACCTCATTTTTTTTAATGTTATTGAACTTGTGCGTATACTTTTGGTATCTACCACTAGTTCCAAATGATTTCAGCTAAAAAGTTCAAGGTTTTGATTGATTGGCAAAGAGTGAAAGTAAAATTAACCACCACAAAAAAAAAACTATATCCAAATCTTGTAAACATAGTGAGTATCTCGCTTTACATAACACTGCCTTCCTTCACCTTGCTGCAATCGGATGAAATTGGGATCGAGAAGTTTAACATGTGATTGAATTTGTACAGGTTAAATGGACAAAATTAAGAGACTAGCATGTGGTAAGAAAATCGAAGACTGAGTCGGGGATAGTTCCGCAGCCTTCCAATCGTCTTTGATCCTGTCGGTAAATATTTGGATGAAAGTAACAGTCGCATACGTGGGCTAATAGAGAATAGTGGACTGAAGTTTAAGGATGGGAACTTGTATCCGACGGATGACGCACATACTATTGCGAGGCGCTTATCGTATCAGACTCCGACATCGCGGACGACTCCCACTACTGTCGAGACGACTCGGCCTCGTATGCCTCCTATACACCGCATTCCCTCTCCTCCTACTACATCCGGGAGCGGCCGATCTACACCGAGCACGTCATCTGATGTGCCTTTCGGTCCTCCGCCGACTCTATTTATGCCCTCTATGGTACCGTCGTTTCCTGGGGTCGATGAGAAAGGAGTCCGCCGGCCATATAGCTTGGTTAACCCGACGGAGGCGTATGTGTTCCGTGCGTGGCACGAGAAAATGATTTGGCGAACATGTCGGATATCTAAGACGGTTGTACGCATCGCTTGCGGAGCTTGATAATGAGGGGGTCGATCAAGACGAACCGAAAAGAAGAAGAAGACTCGTGGCCCATCGAAGGGTCTAGCACTTGACGCATATGTTTCAAAAATGGCCGTCACAAGATAGCGAGAGATGAAAAGTATCGACGACCCATTTGGCTTCGGATGCTTGTACGGCATATTGCCGTAATGTTGGGTTTGTCATACGCGATAGAATTCCGGTACTGTGGGTTGAGTGGAAGGATGTGCCACAAAGTGTGAAGGATGCATTGAACAATGCTATGTCGGTAAGTTTTTCTCAATTCCGAAAGCTACTTTGTGTATTTAAATTCGAAAAAAATTTAGTAATATATATTATATGCTAATTGTAGGTTTGGTTTGAGATTCCTTCTTTCCTACTACATACTTGGTGTGATGAGGTGCAAACAACCAAGTAAGTAATTTTCACAATACGTAGTTGAGTAATTACTCGAGTAATTTTTGCATCATTTTAGTTATTGTTAAAAATACTTGATTTGGAGACACCTCAGTATTTCTGAAGTCTAATTTGGTGGTAGTTACACAAGGAATGATCTAATTCGTTTTTACTTGCATCATAAACATGCTAATCTGTTGACCCATTTTTATTGAGTTTGTTCCTTCAACCTTTTTGACTTGCTTTTAATGGTGAAGTTCATTATTTTGAGAGTTTTCACTATGATTGGTAGGTTTTACTACAAACTGGATAAGCACAGTAGAATCCGCTTTGGTCACAATTATGGGTTCTGTTATGTTTATTTATTATTTTTCAGAACAAATTTCAATTGTTTCTTGCATCCAATTAAACCCTGTATTCCATCAAACAGAAAAACCCAAGTACTTCATGTAGTTTATTTTTATTTTTCCAAACTGAAAATAATGCGACTATCTACTCTTTGTCTTTGTTTTTCCTGTCATGATTCTTGGGGATAAACATTGTCGATGTCTGTTTGTCTATATTACCAAGAGTGGTGATCTGGTGCATGAGACACTCTTTTTTCAGTTACAAGATGTCGCATGAAATTCTTTGACAATGTTTGATTATTATTTATAAATATTTGTTATAGGTACAAATCTTGGAAAAATGAGCTACACATGTTTTGGTCAGCTTGGGGTAATTCCCGTGAGGCTACTCCAGAGGAGTTCAAGTATCGGGAGTACGAGTGGAGATGGCTATGCGCACATTTTAGCGACCCGGACTATATTGTATGTAATCGAGCTCTAAATATTTTCGTAATGCTATTGTTGTTTAAAGATATGTAACATATATGTAACTTACTTGTGGTAGTTTTTCGCCTTGTTAAATGAAAATTACATGTTTTTATGTGTAGGCGGCGGTTCAACCAACACTGTTAACCGTAAGGGTTTGACGGAGCACCACAGTTTAGGTTCGCGGTCGTTAGCGAGAGTTTCGCATGAGGCCACTTCTGATGAAAATGTGGCGAATGCCTTTGTCTACGTGACTCAGAAGGCATATCCTAACTATCCGGATAGACTTGTAAGTTGTAAATATATCCTAACCATTTTAATACTGCTATCAGTCTTTACCTCTGAACTTTATTAATATTCGGTTACTTTTTTTGTTCCCACTTAATTAGGAGAGAGTGACTGAGGAGTCTGAGAGGATGTTGATAGAGATGGCGAGGGAGGAGCATCCGGATTTGGACGAGACTGGTCTCGAGTTAGCACGTCGAGAGATCGATCAGGCCGATCCCTACATTAGGGCAAGGGTGTGGGCTACCATTTACCCTCCTAAAGGGAGTCATCACCGGACGCCGATGATGGGAGCTGAAGGCACCGGATTATTGAAGAATACTACAGGGTTTCAGCGCAATCAAAGGGGCGACACTCAAAAGGCCTATTTGGAGGAGCAATTGAGTGTAACACCCCAATTCACAAATGGGACATTACACGCCGTAGAACCCTCTTGAGGTCTACCAGGCTAACACATGATGCATAACCACAATGAAAACCCCAAAAGATGCACTCAAAAGTAAATAGGGCCGTGGCCTCGGCCAAAACATTTCAACGGAGTACATAAAACATAATGTAAATTTCAATTCGTTGCCCACGCAGGGGACTTAAACCAAGTTCAAGAATAAACAGTTTAACTCCAATACTCGACATATGCAATGACAAAACATAAAAATAAACAATACAGACTCGAGCCACTATCATCAAGCCATCCCATCCTTCGCGTGCGTGCCCCGTGCCTGCTCCTCAGCTCTTCCGGTACCTGAAATGCATAAGACGCATTTCCCCCATTTAAGGGGTTGGCATTCGAATAGCTAGTGCAAGTACACAATTACACAGCATTATATACAAAAATACGGTTTTACACAATCATCTCAAACATAAGTCATTTGCCACATATATATTCCGGAATACTAAATTGGCAATCAAATAAATTTAATATCTTAACTATATCAAAAAATCACGACTGGTATCCCGTGGCCGTACCCCTTAGTATCGACCCCGGACATCCCGTCGAACACTCCGGTGGAATACCACTTCCTCGGCCGTACCCCTTAATATCGACCCCGGACATCCCGTCGGACACTCCGGGTGGAAGTTCAATCACACACGCACCCAAGTCCACTTCCGCGGCCGTACCCCTTAGTATCGACCCCCAGATATCCCGTCGGACACTCCGGGTGGAAGGAACACAACTCACGCACCCAAAAATCACCATTCATCATTCATTTCGAAAATCACAATATACATAACGAAATGTAATACATGTACTTGCCTTGAATGAAACGAAATGAAGGAAACGACGACGGAATAGGTTTCGGTCCGAACAATCCTCCCAAATCCAATCCTAACACAATAACGGTATACAAAATTCTAAATAATGCGTAAAGGTAAGAATTAATACTAATTATACAATTTGGTACAATTAATAGGAAACAAATAGTGCATAAGGAAATGAAATCTGTCAATGGTATAACAACGGGATTTAATCCCAATCAAAAACAAGAAAACCAAGGGTCACGAGTATACTATCAAATCTAACAACACCATCGGTTAATTCGGATTAAAACACAAGATCACCACCAAACCCTCCCCAAAATCGTACTCGGGTCAAAGGAGTGCTTACCTCTTGAAGAATCAAGCACTCAACCAAAACCACGTGTTAGATCCGCAATCCGAGCCACCCGATCGAAAAGAGATGAAGAAATCTACACAATTAAGTGGTGTATGGAGGAACTCTCCCTCTCAAGACTCTCTCTCTCGCACGGTTGAAGAAGGGGAAGGAAATGAGTGATTTCATTGAACAAAACGCTGATATAGCGCTAATCGTCGTGTGCCGCGGCTCGGATAAAGCGTGCCGCATGCAGAGCCAAAAATTGTGCCAGTGGTGGTGACCGCTCGTTGTGCCGCGGCTCATCCGAAGTGTGCCGCGCTCGACTCGGCATGTGCCGCAGACTGCCGACCGTGCCGCGGCACGCGCACGCCGATTTTGGCCGGCAAGTGTCACACGGGTGTGCCGCGGCACGGACAAGTGTGCCGCGACCGACTGGCAGTGTGCCGCGGCGCACAATCCTTGTGCCGCGGCACACGGTACGCTTTGTTTAGGCAACAATCGGGTGATGTGTGCCGCGGCGCACAATCCTTATGCCGCGGCCCACACCCCCCCTCGGGTCCCAAAATGATGAAAAATGATCCGGAAGGAGAATAAAAGCAACAGGGATCGATATTTGGGCAACAATAACACGTAGTGGAAGTACGGAACCCAAAAACGATCTGAGGTACACAACCAAAGTCGAACAAGGGACAAATTCCCTAAACTTCTAGGAAATTACAAAAACGGCCCAAACATCCGAAAAATCACGACACAACGTCGGATTAACAATCCGAAACTCGCAACATGCTCTACACAAGCATACGAACTCATGGAAGTAAGAAAAAGACGAAATCGAACGAGTTTAACGAGAATCGAATACACATGAGACAGAATATAACACGAGATGAAATTACGTAAAAACATTATCAAGACCCGTCTAAACGGAAAAACTCCAAGAACAAAATAGGTTCAGAATTACAAAACAAAGCAAAGTAGTTGTCCGAAACGAATATGCACCAAAAATAGAAATTACCAAGGATAGAAAACGCGGATATTACATTATCTCCCCCTAAAAATAAGTTTCGTCCCGAAACTTACAACACGAATAACTCGGGGTATCTCGACCTCATACTCTCCTCTGTTTCCCACGTGGCCTCCTCGGATCCATGCCTCGACCACTGCACTTTGACCAAAGGGATGGTTTTGTGCCTGAGTTGCTTAACCCGACGCTCTAAGATCTGCATCGGCCTCTCCTCGAAGGTAATGTCGGGCCCCAACTCGATCTCTCCAAAATCAATAATATGGCTAGGATCCGATACGTACTTCCTAAGCTGGGAAACATGAAATACGTTATGCACGTGGCTCAGGGACGGCGGCAAGCCTAACCGATACGCGAGTTCTCCAACTCTATCTAAAATCTCAAACGGCCCGATGAATCTCGGACTAAGTTTACCCTTCCGACCGAAGCGGTAAACTCCCCGTGTCGGCGACACCTTAAGCAAGACGTGATCTCCCACCTCAAACTCCAACGGTCGGCGACGCGTATCGGCATAAGACTTCTGCCGACTCTGGGCCGTCAGCAATCTACCACGAATCAGGGTAATCTTCTCCCTCGTCTCAACTATCAGATCGGGCTCGGTACCGATTAGCTCGGACGTATCATCCCAACACAACGGTGATCTGCACCTCCTTCCATACAACGCTTCGAATGGTGCCATTTTGATCAAGGCATGCCAACTATTGTTATACGTGAACTCGATCAACGGCAAGTGTGTCTCCCAATCATCCTTCCAATCTAAGGCACAGGCTCTCAACATATCTTCTAGCGTCTGTATTGTCCGCTCAGAATGTCCGTCTGTCTGAGGGTGGTAGGATGTACTAAGTCTCAACTCGGTTCCCAAAGCTCCATGAACGGCCTGCCAAAAATGTGATATGAACCGGCCATCACGATCCGAAACAATGCTCTTAGGGGTCCCATGCAATCTAACTATCTCCGCAACAAACACTCGTGCAAGCCTCTCCGGCCCCCAAGTGTCCTTTATACTTAGAAAATGAGCTGATTTGGTTAGTCGATCAACAACGACCCAAATCATGTTCATTCCCATCCGAGTCTTGGGCATATTGGTAATGAAATCCATAGAAATATCCTCCCATTTCCACTCCGGGATAGGAAGTGGTCGTAACAGCCCCGCGGGTCGCTGATGCTCAATCTTAACCTGTTGACAGGTCAAACACTTCGCCACAAACTCGCTAACATCCATCTTCAAATTACTCCACCAGTAGTTACTCCTCACGTCCTTGTACATTTTACTCGTACCAGGATGTATGGACTAGGGCGTGGTATGAGCTTCGCTCAAGATCTTCTGTCTCAGCTCAATATCACATGGTACACAAAGTCTGCCGCGAAACCTCAAAACTCCATCATCGTGAACCACAAATCCAGGGCTTTCCTTTCCTCACATCCTCCTCACCGGGCCAAAAACGGATCGTCATATTGCTTCGCCTTGATATCATCGATCAAGGACGAAGTGATCTCTAATGCACATAATCGCCCTGAACTCTCTGAACCCAAACCTCAATATTCTGACGGATGAAATCTCGCTGGATCTTACTCTGCGGTGTAAGTACCTCTAACATCTGCAAAGCCATCGGTTTTCTGCTCAACGCATCAGCCACTACGTTGGCCTTACCCGGATGGTAAAGTATCTCGAGGTCGTAATCTTTAATTAGTTCTAACCACCTACGCTGTCTCATGTTCAACTCTTTCTGGCTGAAGATGTACTTCAAACTCTTGTGATCCGTAAAAATCTTACATGATGACCCATAGAGGTAGTGCCTCCAGATTTTTAAGGCGAAAATGACCGCAGCTAACTCCAAATCGTGCGTGGGATAGTTTACTTCATAAGGTTTCAATTGGCGGGACGCATAAGCAATCACTTTGTCTCTCTGCATCAAAACACATCCTAGACCAAGGCCCGAAGCATCACTATACACTAC
Organism: Orobanche coerulescens; assembly: GCA_033398695.1. Taxonomy (NCBI): domain Eukaryota; kingdom Viridiplantae; phylum Streptophyta; class Magnoliopsida; order Lamiales; family Orobanchaceae; genus Orobanche; species Orobanche coerulescens. The sequence continues at coordinate 39,339,371 of CM065810.1, forward strand.
GAAGTCCTTGTTCCCCTTAGGCAATGCTAAAACGGGCGCGGTAGTCAGACGTCTCTTTAACTCGTCAAAGCCGCCCCGCCCGTCTCACCCACTCGAACTTCCGAGTTTTTGGAGCAACCGAGTGAGTGGTCTAGCGATCTTAGAAAATCCTCAACGAATCTGCGGTAATAGCCGCGAGACCAGAAAACTCCTCACCTCCTTCACATTCTTAGGCGGCTCCCAAGCCATCACCGCTCTATCTTCTCGCGGATCTACCCGAACTCCTCTGCTGAAATCACATGCCCGAGGAACGCTACTCGAGCCAAAACTCACACTTAGAGAACTTCGCGTACAACTGCTCAGTCCTCAAAGTGTCTAATACAATTCGGAGATGTAAGGCGTGATCCTCCCGACTCCGTGAGTAGATAAGAATATCGTCGATAAAAACGACTACGAATTTGTCCAGATACTCAATAAAAACCTTGTTCATCAACTGCATGAACACTGCTGGGGCATTGGTTAGCCCGAAAGGCATAACCACAAACTCGTAATGGCCATATCTCGTCCGAAAGGCAGCTTTCGGAATATCGACGTCCCGAATTCTCAACTGGTAGTAGTCCGATCGCAAATCAATCTTCGAAAAGATTGTCGCCCCCTGAAGCTGATCAAACAAATCGTAAATCCTGGGCAAAGGGTATTTATTTTTGATGGTCAGCTTGTTTAATTCTCGATAATCGATGCATAAACGAAGCGACCCATCTTTCTTCTTAATGAAAAGTACGGGCGCACCCCAAGGCAATGCGCTCGGTCGAATATACCCTTTATCTAACAATTCTCCCAACTGGTTCTTCAACTCTAACATCTCCGACGGTGCCATACGGTACGGTGCTCGAGAAATAGGGGCTGCATTCGGCTCTAGATCGATAGGAAACTCCACCTCTCGCTGTGGTGGTAACCCCGGCAAGTCGTCTGGGAAGACATCGGGATACTCACTAACAACTGGAATTGACGACATGTCAACTCCACCATCTTCCGCCTTCAGAGCATAGCACCAGTAGCCGACACAGCCCTGGTTCAGAAGTTTCATCGCCTTCAAGGCGCTAATCACGCTCCCCGATCTACCCGGCTTACAGCCGACGAGAGTATGCTCGGTGCCATCCTCGGCCACGATCGAGATAGTACGAGTCCGATAGTTCATGATAGCACCGTGACGCTCTAACCAATCGTCCCCGAGGATTAAATCCTCACCCTTGAGGTCGATAACAATGAGGTTCGAGGGCCAATCTCGGCTCCCGATCCTCACGGGGCAATCCCTAACTTCCCGGTCCCCAACCATACGATCTCGCTAGCGTACCCACCACAAATGGTTCACACTCAAACAAGCGCTAAAGCCAATACGATTCACACAATCCGACGCAATAAAGGAATGGGTAGCACCCAATCAAAAAGCACTAAACCGGATAAGTAAGGATCCGAGTGGTACCTGACGCCACCGGAATGTCTGCCTCCTCTGTGCGCCTCATCCGATACAGTCGGGGTGGATCAACCCGAGCTCGAGGCTATGCGGCGATCCGGCCGTCCCGACCTCTACCGCGACCCGAACCCTGCGGAACCTGAGTAGCTGGAGTATTATGATCCCTCTGATCGGTAGTGGTAGTCGGAACTCTAGCAGCCCCGGTGGCTCTCTCACAATGAGTCGCCCGATGCCCGGTCTGCCCGCAAGTGAAGCAAGCAACGGGGGGAAAAGGACAATCCTTCATCAAATGCTCATATTGGTTGCAGTTAAAACAAACCCTGCCACCCGAAGCGACGGACTGAACTGAACGGTTACCCTGAGATCCACCGGCCTGATGGAACGGCCTCTTCCCCGGTATGGGAGTAGAACGAGACCTCGAAATCGACCACCCTTCCCGGTCGAGAATCCACCGGTAGTCTTCTGCTTCTTAGCTTCCGAAACCGACTCTGATTCCGGAACCGCCATCTCGATCGCTAGGGCGCGATCCTGGTATTCTTTCAAAGTGGCACACATGAGCGGTGCCATACTCTGCCTAATATGCGGCTTCATGCGCATATTGAAGTAACGGATTTTATCAGCCTCCGTCCTCACCTGATCTCTCACGAAACTCAACTGCTGATTGTAAGTAATGATGGCCTGAGAAATAGGCACGTCCTGAGGTGTAGCGGTGAAGAACTCCACAATTGTAACACCCCCAAATCCCATTGGGTTATTACAGTGCCGTGGACCCCCACACCAGGTGATCCACCAGGCGAACACGACTAAAATACAACAAACTGACCAAAATAAAAAAATCAGAGACCCTACTATGATGTCTGACATACTATTCCGATATGGAATTTCAACGACAAGGATGGGCCTACATGGCCAAAATAAAATACAACAACATACACGAGCCTTACTCGGATAATACAAAACGACAACGACTGAACAAAAATGGAGTACTCCAACTGTCTGACCAACATGAACACCAAAATATCTCGGACTAGTATCGCTCGAATGCCTCGTCGCCATCGTCATGCCCCTGTGTCTCAACTCTCTCCTCGCAAGTACCTAAAACATGAAAACATGTTCCGCCCCCACGGGGTCAGCCATCCAGTATAATGAATATCAAGTACATGCACAACATGATATGCATCCAAAGGCAGAATAAACGGTACAACAATGGTAGTACGAGATGCTCACAAACCAAAGTAAGAATCGAGCATTCGTGGAATACTATGCCCACGGCATACGATCAATACCTGCTCAATAGGTTAGAACATAAGTGCCCAACGGCGAATCATCAATATAGAACACAACAATACATTACCCGAAGGTAAATCAATCCAACGCTGAAATAAATAAGGATCACAATGCCCGAAGGCTCAAACGGAAATACCGTTACATCACAATGGCTCAAAGCCCTCACCAAGCCGCCAAAATATCACGATGGCCTGAAAGCCCTCACCAAGCCGCCAAAATATCACGATGGCACGAAAGCCGAATGTCAAGGTAAATCATCACAATACAGATCTCAAAGAAACAAACTGACCGTCGAACATACCCTCGGGCGTATGAACGCTCAATCACAAAACGCCGAACACATCCAATCAAACATGGTCTATGAACGATCAAAAATTGTACGGCTCAAAGATGGACATCACAAGACGCCCGATCCGGAAATGTGTCCGTGCACATGTCCACCCCGTATACGGAATCCGAAATATACGTGGGACAATGTACCTAATTAGCCTCACGAACTAACGTCTCGTGTGCACGGTCCAATGCGGAAACATCCACGCATGACCATCGTGTGCCTGGCTAAAAATCCTACACAATAACCAATCGGCACGCAGATATGATTCCGGATATGTCACGATACAACATGACAACGAAACTCAAAGGATAACACATCCAATACAGATCATACGACTCACCAAGTGAACGATGACACACGAATAATGAAAGATCGACACGACCAACAATATTCAAAACAACCATCCTGGGATCAAAATCCCTAAGGACCGATTAACACGAACAACGATCACAACACAACAGTTCGGGAAATCCTCAACCTTCAAAGATCACAAAATTACCAAGTTCACAAGAATAATAGTGTGCTGCCTTGAATCGGTCAACACGACAATAATAATGCAACGGATGGGAATTATCGTTGATAATCCCAATTCAATACTTCGATTACCGTAGAATGGCCAATCGATAACAATTATACAATGGATGGGAATTATCTTTTTGACAACGGGTGGAAATTATATTTGATAATCCCAATTCAATATATCGATTACCGTTAGAGCGGACAATCGATAATAATTATACAACGGATGGGAATTATCTTTGATAATCCCAATTCAATATATCGATTACCTTCAGAACGGTTAACCGATAACAATTGTACAACGGATGTCTCGCACCTTTAATCGCCATCGATAACGAAGATGATAATCGAATACGCCAATGCCTTCAATCGCCAAAACGATATCAATAGAAAAAACACCGATATCAATAACGCATTTATCTACAAAAAAATATCTTGATGGAGCATCAATCAATAATAACAATCGATACGTCGATGCCGCGAACCGGCTATCGACAACAATATCTCGAAGAAACATCAATCAACAATAACAATCGATATGTCGATACCGCGAACCGGCTATCGACAACAATATTACCAACAAGTATCGCAATGCCTTAAATCGGCAATTTACGAACAACAATAATATTTGGCATAATTTGCCGAAGGGTATCGTATCAAACAATCCCCTGATATCAACAAAATCATAAAGAGACCAAGTCTCGGAATGATACACACATTCATACACATACATGATAACATTAATCTCATTGACTAGTACAAGTATAAAACTTGCCTCAAACCGAAGGCGAGAAAGTCCTTCCACGATCAACGTCCTACCACGAATCAATCAACGCGTCCTCCGTCAATCACAAGCACTCGAACAACCTTGAATGAAATACAATTCATTCGATAACACGATATCGACCGAAAACAACACAATAGATAATTCCGATTTCCAACACGAACACATACTATACTCGTATTTATCCGTATACACACACATATATATAATATACATACATCACATATATATATATAGATATACAACTCATAATATCTATATATATATATATACTCACATGAGACACACACACACTGTGCACATCACAACACACACACACATCACTCGTTACATATATATATAATATACATAACACATCTTAACACATATATATATATATAACAGATTTATATATACATTATATATATATATATATATATATAAAAACAAAACACACACCAAACACATACAAAAGAAAAACTTACCAGAGCCATGTCGCCCTAAAGAAGAAAGAGAAAAACTCCCATGCCTAAATCGGCCGGAAAATGACCCGCCGACCTCGTCCAACTCCGGCCCATCTCCATCTATGGCCGGTTTTCACCATCTCCGTCTGCAACTCCTCGCCGGAAGTATGTCAAACCTCCGTCCGCCGTCCGTCTGACAAAACCACCTCCGGCCGCCGAATCAATGGAGCTCCGCCCATGGCCGGAAACTGTGAAGAACGCCGACGCCCGAGCTCCGCCTCGCCGGAAGAAAAATGCCGAACAGTCGACCGGATTTGCACCTTCCGGTTCGGAAATTCCGACCAAAGCCGCCGCGAGCTCCGGCCGCGAACCGCCCGCCGCGAGCTCTACCTCGCCGGAAAAATGGAGAAGCCGGCCGCCCGTCCTCAAGCTCCATCTCGCCGGAAAAAATGACGGAGAGAGAAGAAGAGAGGGAGGACGAGATGGCAGCAAGAAGAAGGAAGAAAGAAAGAAAAAAGAAAAGAGAGAGGGAAGGTGGCGACTGGCGAGGGAGGGAGAGAGAGATGATGAGGTGAGGGAAGGTATAATAATATATATATATACATCCATGATGTATAACGTGGGGGGAGGGAATCAAAAGTGAAAAGGTGAGGGAGAGAGGTAGGTGTTATGAGAGTTAATATATTTATATATATATATATATAATATATATATATATATATACACATATATAAATGATACCCTCGCCCCGAAAGTTGACCACGGGGAAGATTCCCACCACCTACCACGCATTACGTACGTAACCTCAGGGCGTAACGTACGTAATCGCAACAAATTAGCGTACGTAATGCTACACAGATAGCGTACGCTATGGCTATAAACTTAGCCAAAATTCCAAACTCGCCAAACAACAACCAAACGACGAACCAAACCGTCGACTAGTATAAATATTTCGATCCCGAAATATTCTAATACAATATATATATATATTATATCGGTCCAAACAACAACACTTGTACAATTCCAAATGAATACGTACAACTCAACAGTAACACGAAAAAAAAAAAAAAAAAAATTACCCCCGAATATTACATACTCCCCCCCTTAAAAATAGTTTCGTCCTCGAAACTCAGGGTGCACAAGTCGGGGCACGGACTATCCATCAGGATAAGAAAACAACATCTCCAGGAATACTCCTCAATACGAGCAATTCCGCCTAAGCATCTGGGCCGACCCCACGTGTCCCCACGTCTCCGTCTCGAACAAGGCGAAAAATCAAGTGATAAAGACACTCAATCAAATGTGAGATTAGCCGAATCATGACTCTCCGCTAGAGACCAGCCAGAAGTCGCACCACAAAAGAAAAATAACAACACGTACATAGTCCCTGGACTATATCGAACGCACGCCCAGGTCCTCACGACTTGACGTCTCGAATCACAATGAACGATTACCCAGATCATCACAAAAAATCTCGGGTACAGGACCAAAAGGAAAGAAAATCACATCAAATGACTCAAGTGTCAAGATTCTCAGATACAAGATAGATCAATAATAAATGGTTCACAACCGCAATAATAAAATACAGACCGAGTCAAACATCAATCCGAGAGACAAAGAAAATACAGATCAAGGTTATATCTCAAATGTACCCGAAATCCACATCCTCCAGATCATCGAGCTCCTCGATCTCATCGACTCGAGGAAGACCCTAGTCTGAACTCGCTACTTCCCCTAGGGTGTCCATACCTCTGGCTCCCGAAGCCCAATATGACCCCTTGGATGAAGTACGGACTGCAGTAACAAAATCTCTCGAGGCCCATGAGCTCTCTCGAGACCTACTGGCACTAGAACTCCTGCAGTATTCTGAAGGTGTCCCCACCTACGACACAGAAAATAAATAATAGCTGGCACCGTACATCGAGTACTCACATGCCCCGCTGAATCACAGTTAAAACAAACAACAGTCGAACTCGTCGCCTGGGAAGAAAATGCTTTCCCAGTACGAAGCCGACTAGGAAATGACCTCTTGGACGTCGGAGCTCGATGTCCCTCTGAACGAATCGGCATCCTAGTCCTCTCACCAGAAGAAACTGAAGGATCCTTCTGAGTAAGCTCCTCGATCGAAAGCTCTGCTCCAAGAGCCTTCTCGATGAATTCGCCAAGTGCACTACAATTGTGATTGAACAACTGTATTCTCAACCGCGGTTTCAACCTCTTGTTAAAATACTTGATCTTATCCGCCTCGGTACGGATAACAGATGAAGTAAACCGAAGAAGTCCTTGAAACTTTTCAGGTAACACCCCCGTTCTCGACGGATTCGGGGTTCAAAACCTCCGACAACTTGGCTTCACGAAGTGGAGCCAGATAATACATCTCTAACATGAGAGTCTTGAACTCGATCCAAACACAATCACGATTGGTGGGTTCTCGAGCACAACTCCGAAAATGATTCGTCAGCCACCAAATTATTGGTACGAGGTTTCGGGTATCGGCCCACGCTGCAGCCTCTACCCCCTCTGTCACGTCCTCTTTCCAGACTGGAAGAATAACGTTCAATCATGACCATAGCTCAAATACGCCTCAACGGCCAGAATGCTAGGTCAACGCAAAACACGAGTATACATACTCAACAGATAAAGGATCACATCGATCGCGCTAATCATAGCCGATACAGAGCCCACACGCTCCAAAGCAAATAATCATAATTCAATCGCACTCGATCGTCACATACAAGTGTCAACAAAACATGTTTAATCAATGACATAATGAATGTATGCACATAAAAGAGAATAGAGTCCTTACACAGGTCATACGAAGCTTCGAGGTCTTGCGATACTAGTCTTCACCGATTTACGACTCGATGAAAGAATGACTCATACAGTCGTCCAACTATCACGACTCTCAAAACCCGACTGTCCAGATTGTCATAACCTGACAGCCCCGCTACTACCGCCTTGGTAGAGCCACATAACACACAAGCCAGGGTATCTCACAACCCAAAGCTCTGATACCATCTTCTGTAACACACCCAAATCCCATTGGGTTATTACAGTGCCGTGGACCCCCACACCAGGTGATCCACCAGGCGAACACGACTAAAATACAACAAACTGACCAAAATAAAAAATCACAGACCCTACTATGATGTCTGACATACTATTCCGATACGGAATTTCAACGACAAGGATGGGCCTACATGGCCAAAATAAAATACAACAACATACACGAGCCTTACTCGGATAATACAAAACGACAACGACTGAACAAAAATGGAGTACTCCAACTGTCTGACCAACATGAACACCAAAATATCTCGGACTAGTATCGCTCGAATGCCTCGTCGCCATCGTCATGCCCCTGTGTCTCAACTCTCTCCTCGCAAGTACCTAAAACATGAAAACATGTTCCGCCCTCACGGGGTCAGCCATCCAGTATAATGAATATCAAGTACATGCACAACATGATATGCATCCAAAGGCAGAATAAACAGTACAACAATGGTAGTACGAGATGCTCACAAACCAAAGTAAGAATCGAGCATTCGTGGAATACTATGCCCACGGCATACGATCAATACCTGCTCAATAGGTTAGAACATAAGTGCCCAACGGCGAATCATCAATATAGAACACAACAATACATTACCCGAAGGTAAATCAATCCAACGCTGAAATAAATAAGGATCACAATGCCCGAAGGCTCAAACGGAAATACCGTTACATCACAATGGCCTGAAAGCCCTCAGCCGAAGCTGCCAAAATATCACGATGGCAACAAAGCCCTCACCAAGCCGCCAAAATATCACGATGGCTCGAAAGCCAACACTAAGCTGTAAATCATCACAATACAGATCTCAAAGAAACAAACCTGACTGTCGAACATACCCCTCGGGCGTATGAACGCTCAATCACAAAACGTCGAACACATCCAATCAAACATGGTCTATGAACGATCAAAAATTGTACGGCTCAAAGATGGACATCACAGTACGCCCGATCCGGAAATGTGTCCGTGCACATGTCCACCCCGTATACGGAATCCAGAAATATACGTGGGACAATGTACCTAATTAGCCTCACGAACTAACGTCTCGTGTGCACGGTCCAATGCGGAAACATCCACGCATGACCATCGTGTGCCTGGCTAAAAATCCTACACAATAACCAATCGGCACGCAGATATGATTCCGGATATGTCACGATACAACATGACAACGAAACTCAAAGGATAACACATCCAATACAGATCATACGACTCACCAAGTGAACGATGACACACGAATAATGAAAGATCGACACGACCAACAATATTCAAAACAACCATCCTGGGATCAAAATCCCTAAGGACCGATTAACACGAACAACGATCACAACACAACAGTTCGGGAAATCCTCAACCTTCAAAGATCACAAAATTACCAAGTTCACAAGAATAATAGTGTGCTGCCTTGAATCGGTCAACACGACAATAATAATGCAACGGATGGGAATTATCGTTGATAATCCCAATTCAATACTTCGATTACCGTAGAATGGCCAATTGATAACAATTATACAATGGATGGGAATTATCTTTTTGACAACGGGTGTAAATTATATTTGATAATCCCAATTCAATATATCGATTACCGTTAGAGCGGACAATCGATAATAATTATACAACGGATGGGAATTATCTTTGATAATCCCAATTCAATATATCGATTACCTTCAGAACGGTTAACCGATAACAATTGTACAACGGATGTCTCGGCACCTTTAATCGGTTACCGATAACGAAGATGATAATCGAATACGTCAATGCCTTCAATCGGCCAAAACGATATCAATAGAAAAAACACTGACATCAATAACGACGATTCACAAAAAAAAAATATCTTGATGGAGCATCAATCAATAATAACAATCGATACGTCGATGCCGCGAACCGGCTATCGACAACAATATCTCGAAGAAACATCAATCAACAATAACAATCGATATGTCGATACCGCGAACCGGCTATCGACAACAATATTACCAACAAGTATCGCAATGCCTTAAATCGGCCATTTACGAACAACAATAATATTTGGCATAATTTGCCGAAGGGTATCGTATCAAACAATCCCCTGATATCAACAAAATCATAAAGAGACCAAGTCTCGGAATGATACACACATTCATACACATACATGATAACATTAATCTCATTGACCAGTACAAGTATAAAACTTGCCTCAAACCGAAGGCGAGAAAGTCCTTCCACGATCAACGTCCTACCACGAATCAATCAGCGCATCCTCCGTCAATCACAAGCACTCGAACAACCTTGAATGAAATACAATTCATTCGATAACACGATATCGACCGAAAACAACACAATAGATAATTCCGATTTCCAACACGAACACATACTATACTCGTATTTATCCGTATACACACACATATATATAATATACATACATCACATATATATATATATATACAACTCATAATATCTATATATATATATAAATATATATATATACTCACATGAGACACACACACACTGTGCACATCACAACACACACACACACATCACTCGTTACATATATATATAATATACATAACACATCTTAACATATATATATATATAACAGATTTATATATACATTATATATATATATAAAAATAAAACACACACCAAACACATACAAAAGAAAAACTTACCAGGAGCCGGTCGGCCAGGCCCGGAAAGAAGAAAGAGAAAAAAAACTCCCATGCCGGAAATCGGCCGCCGGAAAAATGACCCGCCGGACCTCGTCCAACTCCGGCCCATCTCCATCTATGGCCGGTTTTCACCATCTCCGTCTGCAACTCCTCGCCGGAAGTATGTCAAACCTCCGTTCCGCCGTCCGTTCCGGACAAAAACCACCTCCGATCGCCGGAATCAATGGAGCTCCGTCCATGGCCGGAAACCAGGAAGAACGCCGGACGCCCGAGCTCCGCCTCGCCGGAAGAAAAAATGCCGGAACAGGTCGACCGGATTTGCAGCCTTCCGGTTCGGAAATTCCGACCAGGCCGCCGCCGAGCTCCGGTCGCGAACCGCCTGCCGTCGCCGAGCTCTACCTCGCCGGAAAAATGGAGAAGCCGGCCGCCCGTCCTCAAGCTCCATCTCGTCGGAAAAAATGACGGAGAGAGAAGAAGAGAGGGAGGACGAGATGGCAGCAAGAAGAAGGAAGAAAGAAAAAAAAAAGAAAAGAGAGAGGGAAGGTGGCGACTGGCGAGGGAGGGAGAGAGAGAGATGATGAGGTGAGGGAAGGTATAATAATATATATATATATACATCCATGATGTATAACGTGGGGGGAGGGAATCAAAAGTGAAAAGGTGAGGGAGAGAGGTAGGTGTTATGAGAGTTAATATATTTATATATATATATATAATGTATATATATATATATATATACACATATATAAATGATACCCTCGCCCCGAAAGTTGACCACGGGGAAGATTCCCGCCACCTACCACGCATTACGTACGTAACCTCAGGGCGTAACGTACGTAATCGCAACAAATTAGCGTACGTAATGCTACACAGATAGCGTACGCTATGGCTATAAACTTAGCCAAAATTCCAAACTCGCCAAACAACAACCAAACTACGAACCAAACCGTCGACCAGTATAAATATTTCGATCCCGAAATATTCTAATACAATATATATTGTATCGGTCCAAACAACAACACTTGTACAATTCCAAATGAATACGTACAACTCAACAGTAACACGAAAAAAAAAAAGAAAATTACCCCCGAATATTACAACAATTCTGCGCTCCTTAACTGGCGGTGGGCAATATTCTGCTTCCATAGCAGCCTTGAATTCCTCCCAAGTAGCTCGACGGTCTCTGGGCACAACGGCCTCCCACCATTCCGCAGCTTCCTTATCCAGGAGGTACTGGGCAATATGTACCCTCCTGTCTTCAGGACAAGCTACGACATCGAAGGTCTGGACAATCGAAAGAGCCAATTCTCCCAACCGAGGGAGTCGAGGATCCGAGAAACGAGGAGGGTGCATCCTAGTCACCGTCTCAAGCCACTTACTAGCCTCTGCCTTGTCGGGGCGGATTCTCGCGTCCACCCCGAGCTATCTCGAGTAAGTTGGGCTACCAAGTACGGCAAGAGCTCCAGGCGTCGGCATTATTACCCGACGGCACCGAGTGAGAGGTTGAGTCCGCAGAGGACAGAGAAAGAGAGCCCTCCTCATTATCAGCACCCCGACCACGGCCTCGGCCGCGTCCCTAGCCGGTCTACCACGACCTCTCAACATACCGAAGGAAGTAAGAAAAGGACAAGATCGAAAGATTCACAATTCACAAAGTTGGTAACACAAGTCACGATTCCGAGCAGCGTAAGAAAACGAATTACAGAGATATAAGAGTTCAAGGAGACTTACACCACGGGTCGCACGAAAAGACGGTAGCATGATGATATTAGGCTCAACGACCGACTCTAATGACGCAATTGATGCACTCCAAAATTCACCGACAGCCTAGGTATTCAAAACCTAAAGCTCCGATACCATAAATGTAACACCCCAATTCACAAATGGGACATTACACGCCGTAGAACCCTCTTGAGGTCTACCAGGCTAACACATGACGCATAACCACAATGAAAACCCCAAAAGATGCACTCAAAAGTAAATAGGGCCGTGGCCTCGGCCAAAACATTTCAACGGAGTACATAAAACATAATGTAAATTTCAATTCGTTTGCGCAGGGACTTAAACCAAGTTCAAGAATAAACAGCTTAACTCCAATACTCGACATATGCAATGACAAAACATAAAAATAAACAATACGGACTCGAGACACTATCATCAAGCCATCCCATCCTTCGCGTGCGTGCCCGTGCCTCGCTCCTCGCCTCTCCCAGACTAAATGCATAAGACGCATTTCCCCCATTTAAGGGGTTAGCATTCGAATAGCTAGTGCAAGTACACAATTACACAACATTATATACAAAAATACGGTTTTACACAATCATCTCAAACATAAGTCATTTGCCACATATATATTCCGGAATACTACATTGGCAATCACATCAATTTCCAATCATCACGATATCACAAAATCACGACTGGTATCCCGTGGCCGTACCCCTTAGTATCGACCCCCAGACATCCTGTCGAACACTCCGGGTGGAATACCACTTCCTCGGCCGTACCCCTTAGTATCGACTCCCAGACATCCCGTCGGACACTCCGGGTGGAAGTTCAATCACACACGCACCCAAGTCCACTTCCGCGGCCGTACCCCTTAGTATCGACCCCCAGACATCCTGTCGGACACTCCGGGTGGAAGGAACACAACTCACGCACCCAAAAATCACCATTCATCATTCATTTCGAAAATCACAATATACATAACGAAATGTAATACATGTACTTGCCTTGAATGAAACGAAACGAAGGAAACGACGACGGAATAGGTTTCGGTCCGAACAATCCTCCCAAATCCAATCCTAACACAATAACGGTATACACAAGTCTCAATAATGCGGAAAGGTAAGAATTAATCCTAATTCTACCCGTTGGGACAATTCATCGGACACCAAGAGTGCATAAGGAAATGAAATCGGTCAATGGTATAACAACGGGATTTCATCCCAATCAAAAACAAGAAAACCAAGGGTCACGAGTATACTATCAAATCTAACAACAACATCGGTTAATTCGGATTAAAACACAAGATCACCACCAAACCCTCCCCAAAATCGTACTAGGGTCAAAGGAGTGCTTACCTCTTGAAGAATCAAGCACTCAAATCCGAAAACCACGTGTTAGATCCGCAATCCGAGCCACCCGATCGAAAAGAGATGAAGAAATCTACACAATTAAGTGGTGTATGGAGGAACTCTCCCTCTCAAGACTCTCTCTCTCTCTCGCACGGTTGAAGAAGGGGGAAGGAAATGAGTGATTTCGCTGAACAAAACGCTGATATAGCGCTGACCGCTGTGTGCCGCGGCTCGGATAAAGCGTGCCGCGGCACGAGCCAAAAATTGTGCCCGGTGGTGGCCGACCGTTGTGCCGCGGCTCATCCGAAGTGTGCCGCGGCTCGACTGCATGTGCCGCTGATCGCCGGATCGCCGCGGCACGCTGCACGCCGATTTTGGCCGGCAAGTGTCACACGGGTGTGCCGCGGCACGGACAAGTGTGCCGCGGCACCGACTCGGCCGTGTGCCGCGGCACACGGTACGATTTGTTTAGGCAACAATCGGGTGATGTGTGTGCCGCGGCGCACAGGCCTTGTGCCGCGGCCCACACCCCCCCTCGGGTCCCAAAATGACGAAAAATGATCCGGAAGGAGAATAAAAGCAACAGGGATCGATATTTGGGCAACAATAACACGTAGTGGAAGTATGGAAACCAAAAACGATCTGAGGTACACAACCAAAGTCGAACAAGGGACAAATTCCCTAAACTTCTAGGAAATTACAAAAACGGCCCAAACATCCGAAAAATCACGACACAACGTCGGATTAACAATCCGAAACTCGCAACATGCTCTACACAAGCATACGAAATCATGGAAGTAAGAAAACGACGAAATCGAACGAGTTTAACGAGAATCGAATACACATGAGACACAATATAACACGAGATGAAATTACGTAAAAACATTATCAAGACCCGTCTAAACGGAAAAACTCCAAGAACAAAATAGGTTCAGAATTACAAAACAGTGCCAGGCGAGTTGTCCGAAACGAATATGCACCAAAAATAGAAATTACCAAGGATAGAAAACGCGGATATTACATTGAGGATCGAGAGGGAGCTCCAAGCTGGGGAGCAAAGGAAGTCTCAAGACCAGTTCCAGAAATTCCAAGAGGAACAAAGGAAGGTTCAACAAGAGATGTTAGCTCAAAGGTGCCATGATGCGAGATATGATGTCATTGAGTCGACTGCAGTGTCAATCGGGAATTTCGGTACCACCACCACCTCAATTCTTCAATTCACAAACACCCCCCTCTTCTTCACAGCCTCGGGACGAAGACATGCAAGACGGTAGTAATCCTTCTTCTATCTTTAAGAATTTGACGGATCTTTGAGGATTTTAGTTGTCATTGTAGTAGTTATTTTGCTAAATATTTTTTGTTTAGACTCATGTTCGTTAATGTTGCTGTTTATTTATTTTGTTGATGTTGTTACATGTATGTTGATATGGTTTGTATTTAAATTATGCTTTTCGTAATTGATTTATGTTGATTGTGATGTATGGTGGTGTATTGTACATTTGGAATAACAGTTATCCGAACGTGTTTGGTGATTTTGAAATCAAATTTTTTTTTTTCATCGACTTTAGCCGACGGCATTTACAGCATCGTCGGCTAAAGTATTTAATTAAAAAAATAAAATAAAACTTTAGCCGACGACTACGTCGTCGGCTAAAATGTCGAGTTTTAGCCAACGGCAACGTTGCCGTCGTCTAAAGTGTATAGGTTTTAGCCGACGACAGCATTTACCGTCGTCTAAAACTCGACATTTTAGCCGACGCCTATGTATCCGTCGCCTAAAACGGGTATTATTTTAGCCGACGCTTACACGGTCGTCGGCTAAAGTTCGATTTTAGCCGAAGACCTTCCCTATTAGCCGTCGGCTAAACTTTAGCCGACCGACCTCGGCCGACCGACTTTTAGCCGACAGCTGACCACTTTAGCCGACGACTTTAGACTTTAGCCGACGACTTTTTGCTGTCGGCTAAAGTATAAACATTGGTAGTGTTAGGAATTGATTAGGTATGCGAATATGAAGTGTTCCTTCAGTTTGGAGTATACAAATCATCCTGCAATTATATCCAAAAAGAATATAACGTTCCTGCAGTTGAGTCTCAACAATTAAATATTGAGTCTTAATGATTAATGTCAGTAAGATTGAGTCCTAATAATTAAATGTTGAGTCTTAATGATTAATGTCATTACTACATTTTTGCACATAAATTCGATTATTTTTAATGTCTTGAATTTTTAGTACCATGTTAAAATACTTATCAATAATGCCAGAATATCAATGTCAACATATGTTTTAAAAAGGTTAAATTTTTTTTTTTCTAAGTTGTCAAATATAATACAACTTTTAATTGTTTAGGGTTAGATTGAGGTAATTAAAAGATTAATCAAAAGTTTTAGGACCACAACTAGCTCGATTTTTATTTATTTTTTAGATTCGTAGATATTAAGAATCATATGGGGTAGGATATGGGAAGACATTTTATATGGGTAAAACGTTTTAAAAAGTGAAGGTGTTGCTATTAAATCAGATAAAAACTTAGCAGGCGACGTACGTATTATTAAAAAGAAAATTGTACCACAACCTATTAGTAAACACTGATTTGGTGCGACTCGACACGATCCAATCCAATCAATTAAGAATTTATAACTAACAGTTTGAACAATCATTTTACTAATACTGTTACCCTTTTACGCTAAAAATCAAATTTTGAAAAAATTTATACGATACGTGTGCAACGCACTGGTCTGAATAACTAGTCAATCAAAAGATCACGTATTCAGTTGTATTAATAAATATCACTTTACTATGTATTTATTAATAACGAGGCATTCTAACCCGTGCGATGCACTGGTTTTGTTTTTCGATAAACTATTGAACTTTTACTTATGTCTAAAACTCAACCTTTTTAATTTTAGCAAACTCATTTAATTTATCTGTTCAAATCGGATGTACTACCACTCACCGCTACAAAAGAGCGTCATTTTACTTTATCGTTGACATTGTTCCTACATTACGTATAGCATATCAACGTTGTTTTTTTGACCAACAAAATACATTCTTCAATACTTTAAGAATGGATGTAAATATTTGTTTGTCATAATTTTTCATAATGTGAGTAAAGATTAGAAGTGACTATTTATAGTTTGTAAGAAATCATGAGTTGTAAGTTTTTTACTTTTTTTATTTATCTTCAGTTAATAATAATGCACTTTGATCCAATTAATAGAAATTTCATCAATTCATAAAAATATCATCTTTCGTGGTATCTCGATGAGCTCTTCTATATGGCAATTTACTAAGCTACATTAGATGTGGCTAACTTATTAAACCAAATTACTCTCTACGTATGAAAATGAAGTCGCGTTGAGGTTGACCAATTAACACTTCAAATATGTATATTTTTATGGTTATAAACAGCTAATTATACCGTCAATCATAAGATATGATTTACAAATAGCATATTTTGATAAGTAATAAGCGTATAATAGAGTTTAAATACATCGGTTTAATATCACTTTAATCCTTTATCTTGCACTCTTGCACTATATCACTCTCAAGTAGTGCTTCGCTCTTCATATGTACCAACTAAATATTCATTCACTTTCAATGTACCAAATCTTTCGTGTTGCATTCTACTCTCGTTTATAGCCATTGTCAAAATAAAAACACAATAAACTAAAGATGAATCAAGCATAAATATTCACTACTCAATAATGTTTGTGACCCTACTGGCTTAGAATGATTTATGATATACAACATGTTTGCTAAGCTTTTGATCGACATTGGAAAAATAAATGTGAACTTACTTAGAATTATGTAAGAGTTTCATGCATATGTTGCTAAGCCTTCGATCAACATCGACGAATAACCTGCCAATATTACAGATGAAAACGCGGAAAGAAAATAGATCAGAACTATTTTATCTCATCTTTTCGTCAACTTATGAAACACTTGGTGGCCAGATATGATAGAATTATTATATAAAGATAGCTAAAACTAATTTTATGACCAACTGACCATGCATAAACTATATATTTATATTATATACTCCATAGAAGTTGGGCAGACTTTCTAAACTGTGACATGAATATGAATTTTATGATTACTAAACGGAAATAAGAAAATTCAATGCATGAGTACTTGATTGGACACGAAACTATATTGAACTCAAAATTTGGTTATAGCATTTAATCTCTAATTTTTGTCATAAAACTCAAAATTATAAAACTTTAATACTTAATAACATTTAATTAATGACATGAATCATTAAGACAAAATATTTAATATTAAATCTCAATCTTTTAGTATATAAGATAAGATGTTTGATATAATTAGATAATTTAGATTGAACCTAATTCACCATACAATTTTTTTGCATTCCATTTTATATGTATATACTAACTAATATACAGCATAATTATATCACTTGGTTTTTGACTAAGGGTTAGGGCCTAGGCCTCCAAGGTACACTGGTGGAACAATTAAATATTGAGGGCTTCAAGCGACAGTGTGGGAGGCCAGATCTCGGTGGGAACCTGCGGTTGGATTGGGGGGGTCTAATATGGAGCAATCACTTGGGGGACGACTCCTTGTGCGCGGTAGTTGAGGATATTTAAGAACCCTGAGCCGATACACACATCTCGCGATTTAACTCAGTAGCGATCTTGTGGGCACGTTATCCCTGCGACTAATCAGGTGCAGTTCAAACCCTGATCAAAAAAACATATATAATGCTAGCCCTCGTTTCAACACCAAAGATTGCACGTGTTCACGAAAAGAAAATATTATTTTTTCTGAAAAAGAAAATAGACATTATTGTAATGACTCCATCCATGTTTCCTCTTCCCCCAACTAGACTAGAGTAGTAGTAGTGCCGCGTTATTTATACTTCTATTAAAAGAGAATCGTGATATATGTCACTTTGTAAGTTTTTTAATTTTTTATTTTAAAATAATTTTTTTATATAGAGATGTATTCTTAAATTTTTAAAAAAAAATAGATATATATTGTGGGATTTTATTCCACAACTTACACTCATCTACCAATAAAAAAATATTCCTTTATTTTTTTAGCTTAAAATTTTAAATATTTCCCATTTTTAAATCAAGTTTATTTTTAATGAAAAATATATCAAATTAATTTTTATTTCACAATTTTCAACTAGACATCCATATGAATATAATAAATTTGATGGATTTACAATAATGATCGATTGCACAAAAAAAATTATATTAGAAAAAATATGATTATTTATTTTCAGTAAAATTAATTGATGCAAAATAAAATTATATTAACTCATTTATTGCTTACAGAAAAAATAAATTATGATATTTATTTAATTATAATAACTAAAAATAATAAAACGTACACTACACACACACACACACATTGAGAATTAATCGCATATTACTTTCGTCCCTAAAATTTGTTCCTACTTGTTTTTCGGTATGTCAGGAAATTTGTTCATGTAATGGACACTAATTGACTTAACACTCCGCTAATGTGGTAGTCTTTCTTGAATTATATTACACCTCATAATACACTCAATAAGTTTTTTATTAATATTACGTTAATATGATACTCATGTCGAAAATCATCAAAAATAAATTTAGAGATCGAGAAATTATTTCTTAATAAAAGAATATCTTATGCGGTGCATTGCACCGGATAACATCTAGTTTATACATAGAAAAAAAAGAAAAGGACAGAAGAAACCCTCGATGCTACCTGTTCGTCTTCGGCTTTCTACCGGTAGGCCATTGATAAATGTAAGTAATAAACTTTGAATTAATTTTTTCTCTCTTTTTCTATTTTTTTTAGGGAGAGACGAGAAACCCCCACCTGTATCAGAGGTCCCTTGATCAGGCGGGTGTTAAATCGAGGGATGTGCACTAATGAGAGTCCTGCAAGGGAGAGGACCAACGAGACACGAACCCAACAACAAACCTTGCAATATTTCAGCAAGTATTGTCACTACACGGATTCGAACCCGCGATGTCGAAGTGTTTCCACCCCAATCACCTTGCAACTTATGTTCAATAGAATACTAGTGATTAATTACTTCCATCTTCTTGAATGCAATGTTGTATAAAGTTTCTTGATTTTTTTTAACATACAAGAAATTTTAAAAGCCGCGTCACAAAGGATTCGAACCCGTTATCTTTGGTCTCGGACATTAACCCCTTACCACTAGGCCAACACACGCACACATAAATTCCTTGATTGTTTATATATACTAGATGTCCCTCGTGCGATGCACGACGTAAAATATTAAATATTTTATTATATTAATAATATGTGATCGTATTTCAATAATATTATAAAATTATTATAAAATATACATGAATCACTATACACATATATACATATACTACTATTTGATTTAATTCCATTTATAAACTCTTATCATGTGATCTAAGGGCATATGATAGGAAAACCGTAAATTAATTAAGCACCGACGTTTATTTTTTCATATAAGACAATATGAGTCTTATATCTAATTTTATAAATAAGAAATTAAATTATGTTTATTATTATCAACTTTCATTATAGCCGACCCCAAAGCATTTTGGGACTTAGGCTCTGATGTTGTTGTTGTTGTATTATCAATTTTCATTAAAAGCATACAATCGATATTTTTACTAATATAATTTTTGTATATGATTTGACATTAATGTAATATATTTTACTATTTTATAATCAGAACAAAATAATTCCTAAAAATCAAATAATTGTGAAAAAGCTATGAAAATAAACTAAAAATATATTTTTCTTCAATATTCTTATATTTTTATATTGAAATATTTTAATCATCTATATCTATTATAATTATATTTATATTAATTTATATATACTATATGGATGTCAAATTAAAGAGCATGAAGTAAGAATTAATTTGATATATCTTTTCAAAAATAAAATTGATACATAAAAGTTATAATTGTTTAAACTATTAGCTTAAAAATAAAAGAAATAAAATGAGAAACTTTTTAACTGGTAGATAGTATATAATGGAATAACCATCTAAGCCCCTCCCAAATTAAACGTCAATTTTTTTAAGACTTTTAAAAATAGGATTAACGTGGAGGTGACACATGTTTCCTTAGATTTTTTTGCGACTCTATTTTAATATTAGGTATAGATGTGTAAAAGTTCGATATAAAATATATAAACATGACAGTAATCTATATGATCATTGTATATTTATAATATTTATATTAATGTACTAATATAATTACTTATCACTATACAGGCGAAAAAACGTCATATATTTTTGATAAATATTTAGATCAAAGTCACACATTTTATAATTAATAATATACCATGAGATCCACAATGATATTAATTCATTAGGCATAGGGTGATAAAGTATATTACTGTGACGTATTTAAATAAAAATATAATCAACTTATTATATTTATTTATATAATTTTTCTTTTCACAAAAAGAAGAATCAATTAAAAAATTATTTTAACTAATAATATATCTTTCTACTGGGAATTGTAAGTCTAACATGTCTATAATTTTTTTCCCAAGTATTTTTAAAATAAAATAACTGAATAATCTAAAATTATTATAAGAAGGTGAAAACTGAAGTAAAAATATTGATCTTGTAAAAAGATAGATTTACTTCAAAGAAATTATTTGAAAATTATCTGATTTTTGTATTTTATATACAAATAATTTAAAATTAAGATATAATGTAATAATTATTCAAAAACAACTTCAATTCAAAAAGGAATATTTTAATTATATATATGCCTAATGAATGTTAAATCAAATATCGTAAAAAGAAGATTAATTTAAAATATTAATAATAAAAAATAGAGTTGAGACAATAAAACTATTAACTTTTAAACATCGAGAGAAAAATAAAAAGAAAAAAGAAAAAAAATTGGTTCACATTAACTCTCATTCAAATGTATAGGAGTTAGTGTATTTTTTAAAAAAAAATAATTAATTAAGAAAATCAATATAAAAATATATGTTTTGTACAACTCTCTTCTAATAGTAAAGTAGATCGGTACTAGTCTAGGAAGCACGGGGATAGGAACGAGATACGAATACAATACGTTGAAGGTCTTGAGCAATCTAAGCACATTGGATCCGAGTGGAAATAAGTTTAACGGGTCCATCCCGACAAGCATCGGGAATTTGAAGCAGCTTACAGTCTTGAATCTTAGCGACAATGTATTATCCGGTACCATCCCCGCAACTATCGGGAGCTTATTTAAGTTGAGGTTTCTTGATTTGACTAAACAGAATTTATCAGGTTCACTACCTTCTACTCTCATCGGCCTGCCGAATCTGCAAGTGATTGCATTGCAGGAAAACATGTTTTCGGGGGAAGTTCCCGAAGGTTTAAGTAGTTTATCGGGGTTGCGGTATTTGAATCTATCTTTCAGTTCGTTCTCCGGTCACATTTCTCCAACATTTGGATTCTTGAGAGTCCTGTGCTATAAATGTTAAGTCTTAATGACTTTAATTTTTATTTAATGACACTATATTAATTAAGTTTTTAATTAGGTGAGTAAATGACTCTAAATTTGGTTATAAATCATCGATCTATAATTAATAATAATATTCATGTAGGTTATTACTATAGAATTACAAAGGTCATGTTATTATTACTATGAAATCACACGTTTCAGAATATTCATGTAGGTTATTACTATGGAATTACAAAGGTCATATTATTATTACTATGAAATCACACGTTTCAAAATATTCATGTAGATTATTGCTATGGAATTACAAAGGTCATGTTATTATTACTAGAAAATCACACGTTTCAAAATATTCATGTAGGTTATTACTATGTATTTTGCGCATCTTATGATTGCTTCTGCTAAGTAGTTGCTTTTGAATGCTCTTTGAGAAATATTAGATTGAATTTATCATGTGCAATGAATTATTATTGAAAAGAAAGAAGGTCCGCGCTGTAACACCCCCAATCCGCTCAGGGATATTACACGCCGTAGAACCTTTCCTCAAGGATATACCAGGCTGGTAACGACATTTAACATCTCGACAATGCCTTCGAGGCTACAATGACTCAGTAGACCGATTTGGTCTTTCCACAAATACATACAACTCATGCCCACGCAGGGGACAAAATACAACTACACCTGCATAACGGAACAATACAAAGAAATGAAAATAAAGTACAATCGAACCAACACACGATGTACGGTTCCTCATGTGATTAGTATCGATCATCTTTCATCATCCTTCGTGCCGACCCTGTGTTATGCTCCAAAACCTGAATGCAAAAACAGACATCCACCCCCCGAATACTCGGGGGTTAGCAAAACTCCACTGTTTTGCTAGTGCAAATACAAAGTGCAAATACGAGCCATACAATTCACATTCCACGAATAACAATAACCGAGGATCCTCAAAGATCCAAACGAAACGAAAAGTACTTCCCGAGGCAAGGGTTTGAGAAAACATTTCAAAAACGAAATATCATAAATCAATGGGAATAATTTATAAAACGGTTTAGAATGCCATCGAGAGTTTTAATAGGAAACAATTTAGGATTATCAAATCCTACTTTTCAAAACCAAAGACAAAAGGGGTCACCGCCCCAAAGGTTTACTTTCTGGAAAATGACATTAACCAAATCGTTGGGATTTTAGCCCCAAATCCGTAAAACGACTTTTACAAAACCATTGGGATTTTAGCCCCAAATCTCATCAACTCACAGTACACAAGAACGACTAGGAGGTTCGTATCCCAACATCAAAATCCACAAATAAAGGATTTAAAACAAACAACAAAATACTCCAGTGCCATCCTAGCCAAGTAAGCCAAACGAACACTTACCTCTTACACACTTAGTCAATGCATGCAATCATGAAAACCGTTCGAAAGCACTCATTTCCGGAAATGCCAATATCAAATCACATTTGTAAAATGCACCACAATTAACCGTCGATCCACACCTCCGTGGACCCCTACCGAGACCCCGTCGGATCTAACCCGTAGTGGTTAAAAGCAAAGCTCGTCGATCCACACCTCCGTGGACCCCTACCGAGACCCCGTCGGATCTAACCCGTAGTGAGCATACACACACACACGTTACTCATGCAACACTAATATGCTAAGAATGTAAGTTCATTAAGAATACTCACTAGAGATGGCCATTAACTCGACACCATTATCAAACTCTTCAAAATTACGATAACAAGATTAAATAAGGAAATACACGATTCCATAACTTAAACAATAGGAGTATCATCATAAAATCCTTCAACGTTCAAAATAACCAAATCATAATCAATTCTCAAAACACCGTTCACAAATCACACTCGTTTTGAAAGAAAGCCTTTAACGAGGCCAAATCGAATTCCTTTGAAACTTCATTTCAAATAACCAAACAAACACATCAAGACGACCACCGATCATCATATCCATAAAACGAGAAAAGTATGGGCAAGGTACTTGCCTCGAATAAGAACAACGCGGAGAATCGACCGAAGTAGGTTGGCCCGAACCGACTACGAACCCGCCGACTCCACCGAACGCCAACTCACGTTCATAAACTACGAAGGACAAATAATAACAATGAAATGAATTCCATAACACGACTCAAAGCCGTTGAATTCAAAGAACGAATGACGAAAGTTCACGGATTTCCCCCAAAACGGCCAAGAACACGATTCGTTCCGTCAAAACCCGAAAACGGAATTCCAAGTTGAAATATGGATATACAATCCATAGAATGTGTTTAACAACATCATTTAACCACAATCGATCCATCAAAAACGGATGAAAAACGAGATCGAGAACAAATCCCCAAAAAGTCAACTCCAAGGAAATCAAGAATTATACTTCGATTCGACGAAGAACAATGGATTAAATGATGTTAAACACAAGAATACTATCAAGATTAATCATACCCATCATGAATTAATCAACAACACGGAACGAATCGGACGAAAATGCAAAAATCCCCAAATTCACGAAATTAGGGTTCTAAGGAAGATTACCTTGATTCGCTGGATCAAAGGTTGATAAAGGACGATCGATTGATGTTATGAACCCAAGGACTTCATGGATTTGTTGTTAAACAACATGGCTTCGCCGCCATGAATCGCCACTCGCGGATGGAGAAGGAAGGAAATGAAAAACGAAGTGAAATGTGATTGCTCGGCCATATTTATACTGGCCCTAGCGTGCGCTAGCCTTCCGGACTAGCGTGCGCTTATCGGCCAGATCGGCCGAGTACTCGGCCGGGGCCCACAACACCCGGCATCACCGACCAACCTGCCGACCAACCTGCCGACCCAACTCCCGCTAGCGTGCGCTACGGCCGATGCTCGCGCGCTAGCCGACTGGCCCGGAGCCACCGGATCGAATCGCCGGCCAGTAACGACGCTAGCCGGCCGACAGCGGCGCGCTACGCCGACTAGCGCGCTACGCCGGCGTAGCGTGCGCTACTCGCCGATCCCGACCGAGTCCGTAACCTCGAAACCCCATCGCTGTGCCCGAGAAGCGCACGCTAGGCCACCCGGCGTCAGGCGCTACACTGCGCAAGCTGCGCAGCCTTCCGGCCGTAGCGTGCGCTTACGCGGTTCTCGCGCACCGTCCGGCCGATGCCCGCAATCGTCCGCGCCCCTGCCACCGTCCGGCGCCCCGCCATGCCGTCGGGCCCCGCCACCGCCAGGGCTCGACGACCCGATTTCCAAACGTACGGAACGAACACGACGAAAAGTTCGCGGACAACATAAACGACTCGAAATGAAAGCGTAATACCATAATTAGTCATACGCGACCAAGAAACGGGTCGAGACAACAATTACAGATACGGATACCCGTAACTTTCAAGAAATTACAAAATGGCCCAAAACGCCTGGAAATCACGATACGTGATCGAATAACCAAACCGAAGTTCACAACACGTCCAACAAAGTTAAACGGACTTGCGGGAAACTCGAAACAACAGTTTCGGACGAGATTCGCAAGAATCGAACTCAAGTGCGGAAAAGTCGCTAAAAAGCACAGAACTCAACGAAACGACACCGAAACGAACTCGGATGTCAAAAACTGTAGAATTAATCATTCTCAGAATGACGAAACGGTCATGAGCGAGTCGTCAAAACGGACTCCGACCGAAAAAAAGAAATTTACCGAAAATCGAAAATTGCGGATATTACATTCTACCCTCCTTAAAAGAAGTTTCGTCCCGAAACTTAAAACAAGTAGGGAGAAGAAATATTCCGCCAGGAAAATCTCAACGAGACACACAAGAATACGTAACTAACGCCCAACGGCGAAATGTTACAAACAACGCAAAGGAACATACGGCGTGAAAACACGCTCCACGGCGACTAACACAACGTCGCTGTTAGGGGTATAATAAAACCGACAAATGACAAGCGTCATCAAACGGATAATATAGCCAAGTCAATTATCCGACAATCGCAAAACACAACGAACGAAAATCAATATGATTGACCAACCCAACGGTACATCAATCAAAACGCGAGCCAACCGCTGAACAAACACGGAATCCCATCGCCTAAGGGATGGAAGATTGAAAACGAAACTAATTTCCCGAACTAAAGGGAATTACGAAGGAGCCTGAACGTTCAACAATCACGAAACGAGAACAAAAACCGAACAAACAAACGATCGAGACAACAAAAATCGAACAATCATGTTCGAATCACAAAGAACAATAAAGTTCAAACAACAACTCCGAGGATGATCTGGTGAGAACTACAAGACATGCACTGCCGAAGATCCACAGGAAAGGGAATAGCGATTGAAAGGTCACCACGACGAACGAGTTATTCCGAAACGATACCACACTCGTTCGATAAACAAAAACAAGGGGCGGACAATCTCAGAAATGTCAACAAACATAAATGAGTCGACAGAGTCGAAAACATAAGAGTTCCAAATCCGATCCACTTCGAATAAAAGAACTAGTAGAACCAGATGATGTCACTCCCAAACAAGGTTCACAAGAATCGAATCAACCCAAAAAGTAACATCGATAACCGATCAACTCAAAACAAGATCACAGATGCTCGGACGATGAAATCAAATACCGAACAAGTTCATAAAGTACCAACGAACATGAGCGAATCGATAGACTGGGAAGAGAAAATACGAAGTCAAAATAGTACGGGCATTACCTCCGACCTCGTCCACGAAATTCACAAATACGGAGCAAGGTAACAAGACATTAAACAATGGACACATAACGGAACCATCACCGAGGCACACGGTCATACCAAACCAAGCTCTAACAGCTCGCACATGCGCGACAACGCAGGAATCACTACGAGGCGATAATATTCAACACCAACATCCCGCCTCTCACAGGGGGCTAACGCAACAAATGTGTGGAAAGCGACTCAACGCTCACACCGCCAATTCGGTCATACTCGGGAGAAAGTATCAAAAAGACAACGCGAACATCACACATACATACCCAGCCCTCAAACGGGAATGGATAGGTTTTAAAAACGAAAACCTCATTTTGAAAATAATTTAGAAGAACACCGATTGATCTTGAGTATCATCTTTCAAAAAAAAGTACAAACGTGAAACATCGTTATCGAGACATTGGAGAACTATTTCGCATTTGATAAAAAAAATGAGGACACTTTCTCTTAGTGAAAACTTTCAAAATATTCGACCCTCGGGTCTAAATAAAAGTGTTGAAAATATCTCAAAACATTTTGGTCCTCGAGGTAGAAAAATTTTGAAATATATTGTGGCATCTAGGATGTACCACAAGAAAATAAGTCATTTGAAAAGTATGTCTCGAAGTTTATTTTTCTTAAGATACTCAAGGTTTTCAAAATTCCAATAGGCCAGAATGCCCAAAACTCACACATACCGACGTTCACTAAAACAACTCCTAGCACACGCATCAAAACGTTTAAAATCAAGACAATACATGTCTTTAAACGAAAATAAACGATAAAATACCACATTCAGAACAAAACCACTGATAAAATACCCTCCCGCATCAAGCTAGTGAACAAGTCGAACGCGTATAAGCACAAAGCTTCCACAAGAGACTTGTAAACGTGCAAATCGATTCGAAAATCATCAACAACGGACAAAAACAACAATAAAAAGACATCACAAACGATTTACACCTCGTATAAATCAAATACTAGACTCGACTAAAAACAAATCGTGAAATCAAAATTCAAAAAAATATTCCACAACTTAAAAAATAATAATAAAAATAGATAATGTCACACGACTCACAAAACAAAGAATGGAGACTTACTTCCACAGTCGCACGAAGATGATGATCGCCCCACGATACTAATCACGACCAACAAACTCAAACGACGCGTCGCGACACGACTCGGATAAAAATCCAACGAAACAAGACTCAAACAACACGACTTGACCCGATGACCTAGGTTTCCTCAACCTAAGCTCCGATACCATTTATGTAACACCCCCAATCCGCTCAGGGATATTACACGCCGTAGAACCTTTCCTCAAGGGTCTACCAGGCTGGTAACGACATTTAACATCTCGACAATGCCTTCGAGGCTACAATGACTCAGTAGACCGATTTGGTCTTTCCACAAATACATACAACTCATGCCCACGCAGGGGACAAAATACAACTACACCCGTACAACGGAACAATACAAAGAATGAAAATAAAGTACAACTGAACCAACACACGATGTACGGTTCCTCATGTGATTAGTATCGATCATCTTTCATCATCCTTCATGCCGACCCTGTGTTATGCTCCAAAACCTGAATGCAAAAACAGACATCCACCCCCCGAATACTCGGGGGTTAGCAAAACTCCACTGTTTTGCTAGTGCAAATACAAAGTGCAAATACGAGCCATACAATTCACATTCCACGAATAACAATAACCGAGGATCCTCAAAGATCCAAACGAAACGAAAAGTACTTCCCGAGGCAAGGGTTTGAGAAAACATTTCAAAAACGAAATATCATAAATCAATGGGAATAATTTATAAAACGGTTTAGAATGCCATCGAGAGTTTTAATAGGAAACAATTTAGGATTATCAAATCCTACTTTTCGAAAACCAAAAGACAAAAGGGGTCACCGCCCCAAAGGTTTACTTTCTGGAAAATGACATTAACCAAATCGTTGGGATTTTAGCCCCAAATCCGTAAAACGACTTTTACAAAACCATTGGGATTTTAGCCCCAAATCTCATCAACTCACAGTACACAAGAACGACTAGGAGGTTCGTATCCCAACATCAAAATCCACAAATAAAGGATTTAAAACAAACAACAAAATACTCCAGTGCCATCCTAGCCAAGTAAGCCAAACGAACACTTACCTCTTACACACTTAGTCAATGCATGCAATCATGAAAACCGTTCAAAGCACTCATTTCCGAAATGCCAATATCAAATCACATTTGTAAAATGCACCACAATTAACCGTCGATCCACACCTCCGTGGACCCCTACCGAGACCCCGTCGGATCTAACCCGTAGTGGTTAAAAGCAAAGCTCGTCGATCCACACCTCCGTGGACCCCTACCGAGACCCCGTCGGATCTAACCCGTAGTGAGCATACACACACACACGTTACTCATGCAACACTAATATGCTAAGAATGTAAGTTCATTAAGAATACTCACTAGAGATGGCCATTAACTCGACACCATTATCAAACTCTTCAAAATTACGATAACAAGATTAAATAAGGAAATACACGATTCCATAACTTAAACAATAGGAGTATCATCATAAAATCCTTCAACGTTCAAAATAACCAAATCATAATCAATTCTCAAAACACCGTTCACAAATCACACTCGTTTTGAAAGAAAGCCTTTAACGAGGCCAAACCGAAATCCTTTGAAACTTCATTTCAAATAACCAAACAAACACATCAAGACGACCACCGATCATCATATCCATAAAACGAGAAAAGTATGGTCAAGGTACTTGCCTCGAATAAGAACAACGCGAAGAATCGACTGAAGTAGGTTGGCCCGAACCGACTACGAACCCGCCGACTCCACCGAACGCCAACTCACGTTCATAAACTACGAAGGACAAATAATAACAATGAAATGAATTCCATAACACGACTCAAAGCCGTTGAATTCAAAGAACGAATGACGAAAGTTCACGGATTTCCCCCAAAACGGCCAAGAACACGATTCGTTCCGTCAAAACCCGAAAACGGAATTCCAAGTTGAAATATGGATATACAATCCATAGAATGTGTTTAACAACATCATTTAACCACAATCGATCCATCAAAAACGGATGAAAAACGAGATCGAGAACAAATCCCCAAAAAGTCAACTCGAAGGAAATCAAGAATTATACTTCGATTCGACGAAGAACAATGGATTAAATGATGTTAAACACAAGAATACTATCAAGATTAATCATACCCATCATGAATTAATCAACAACACGGAACGAATCGGACGAAAATGCAAAAATCCCCAAATTCACGAAATTAGGGTTCTAAGGAAGATTACCTTGATTCGCTGGATCAAAGGTTGATAAAGGACGATCGATTGATGTTATGAACCCAAGGACTTCATGGATTTGTTGTTAAACAACATGGCTTCGTCGCCCATGAATCGCCACTCGCGGATGGAGAAGGAAGGAAATGAAAAACGAAGTGAAATGTGATCGCCAACCATATTTATATCGCCCTTAGCGCGGCGCTAGCCTTCCGGACTAGCGTGCGCTTATCGGCGAGATCGGCCGAGTACCGGCCGGGGCCCACAACACCCGGCATCACCGACCAACCCCGCCGACCAACCTGCCGACCTAACTCCCGCTAGCGTGCGCTACGGCCGGATGCTGCGCGCTAGCCGACTGGCCCGAGCCACCGGATCGAATCCGCCCGGCCAGTAACGACGCTAGCCGGCCGACGGCGGCGCTTACGCCGCCGACTAGCGCGCGCTACGCCGGTGTAGCGTGCGCTACTCGCCGATCCCGACCGAGTCCGTAACCTCGAAACCCCATCGCTGCCCGAGCACAGACGTCGCTAGCCACCCGGCACAGGCGCTACACTGCCGCGCGCTGCAGCCTTTCCGGCCGTAGCGTGCGCTTACGCCGTTCTCGCGCACTCGTCCGGCCGGTGCCCGCAATCGTCCGGCCAGTCCCGCCACCGTCCGGCCAGTCCCGCCACCGCCAGGGCTCGACGACCCGATTTCCGAAAACGTACGGAACGAACACGACGAAAAGTTCGCGGACAACATAAACGACTCGAAATGAAAGCGTAATACCATAATTAGTCATACGCGACCAAGAAACGGGTCGAGACAACAATTACAGATACGGATACCCGTAACTTTCAAGAAATTACAAAATGGCCCAAAACGCCCGGAAATCACGATACGTGATCGAATAACCAAACCGAAGTTCACAACACGTCCAACAAAGTTAAACGGACTTGCGGAAACTCAAACAACAGCTGACGAGATTCGCAAGAATCGAACTCAAGTGCGGAAAAGTCGCTAAAAAGCTGTAACTCAACGAAACGACACCGAAACGAACTCGGATGTCAAAAAGTGTAGAATTAATCATTCTCAGAATGACGAAACGGTCATGAGCGAGTCGTCAAAACGGACTCCGACCGAAAAAAAGAAATTTACCGAAAATCGAAAATTGCGGATATTACACGCGCATCACAAAGTATTTTCTTTTTCTATATGTGGAATAATTAGTGAGAAACTAATATTTACACCCTTTTGCGGTGAGTGTTAGTACATCCGATTTGAACAGATAAATTAAATGAGTTTGCTATAATAACAAAATACAACATATTAAAAATATCACCTTGAGTAATAAATAGAAAGGAAAAAATACATAATTTTGACTTGAAGCCGTTCGTAAATCATAATATCAAATAAAATGTTGAGTTTTAAACATAAGCCACTACCAAAAAAGTACTTTAGCCGACGACCCGAAAAAAAACGGCCGACGACTATAAAGTGTCGTCGGCTAAACTTCGCACTTTAGCCGACGACTCAAAATACCGTCGGCTAAAGGGGTTTAGCCGACGACTTGGTGGAGGTCGTCGGCTAAAGCTCGAAATAGTCGTCGGCTATATTAAAGAGATTTAGCCGACGACCGTCATAACGTTTAGCCGACCGAAAAGAAAAAAAAATAATATACTTTAGCTCACGACCTAGATCTAGGTCGTCGGCTAAACTCCTTCCGAAAAAAAAAATAATAATGTAATGGTTTAGCCGACGACCTAGATCTAGGTCGTCGGCTCAACCCTTTTAAAAAAAATAATTTACTTTAGCCGACGACTTAGATCTAGGTCGTCGGCTAAACTCCTTCCGAAAAAATAATATTGTAAGGGTTTAACCGACGATCTAGATCTCTATCGTCGACTAAAAACTTTTTTTAAAAACAAAAATAATATACTTTAGCCGACGACCTATATCGAGGTCGTCGGCTAAACTCTTTCCGAAAAAAAAAATAATAATGTAATGGTTTAGTGGACGACCTAGATCTAGGTCGTCAGCTAAACCCTTTTTTTTAAAAAAAAAATAATATACTTTAGCCGACGACCTAGATCTAGGTCGTCGGCTAAACCTCCAAGTGAAAATTATTTATAGTTCAGGGAACACCAACCCAATCTTGCATCTCTCCCCGCTAAAGAGCACATTTCTATTCCCGATTCTTTCAATTATTCCCGAAAAAAGCTTGTGAGTTGCTACTTTGAGTTGTGCTGGAGTGCCGAAGGTTTCTATCGGTTGTTATAATCACCATTTCGATTAAGGTATGTATTTTATTGTATTTTTTATTGTGATTTCGAAACTTTGTATTAATCATGTTACATTCGATAGCTTTTATGTAAAACGATTCAGTTTTATGATGATAATCATTATGATTAATTGTTTGTTGTGATTTTATTTATAATTTGAACAATATTAGTTAGTTGGATTAATATTGGAAAATGTATACATTTTCAGGATGGATAAGAGTTGGATTGGGTTACGAAAATGGGATCCAAGTGTAATGGATGGGATGAAGCAGTTTATGAGATTTGTAAAAGAGCACGACAGTGGTAATACGTTGCACTACTGTCCATGTAATAAATATAGATGTCGCAGTGATATGTTTCGTTTTCCATTTGATGAGGTCTGGGAACACCTAAAGAAGAATGGTTTTTGGAGTAAATATACATGTTGGATATACCACGGTGAAGCACCGAATTCTGTTATTCCGTATGATCACGGACAATTTAGTGGTAACAGCGGGTTCACCGATCCGAAGAGGAGGTTGATTGATGATGTGTTTGGTTTTTCCGAGACGTTTGTACCAACTGAGCAAATCCCACGACCCCGTAGACCGTTGCCTTGCAATACTGCTGGGCTTGACAGGTACAATAAGCTAATTCAACTCCAACAGACCCCTCTATACCCAGAGTGTAACATGACTGTTCTTGATTGTGTCATGGAAACGATGAGATTAAAGGTGGAAAACAAATCATCCATCAAGTGTAACACCCCCAAAACCATCCGGGATATTACAGCACCGTGGGTCCCGCGCTGGAACCCACCAGGCTAAAAACCATTTATAAAACCAATTCAAAAACGCCAAAAGGCCGATGACGGTAATATTTTAAATACTCAAATATTTTCAAAAGCATAATTTTGAAATACCGTCATAAAATACCATTTGAAAATACAAGGCGAAGTGCCAAATCTCAACAGTTTAAAATATACGTTAAGCCACAACTTAAACGTACCGATAAGATAATTTGGGAAAAAGAGTTTGACGAAAATAACCCAAGTTCGTAAAATGCCCAAAAGGCCATTTTGAAAATATACACACGCAGCGGATAAAAACAGTTCAAAATACACATTTGCAGCGGAAATGAATAACCAGAAAAGAAATACTCAATACTCCAAAACATGCCACCGCCAGTATCACATCGGGAAGCTCATCCCTTCACGACCGCTACTAGCTCGATCTCCGAGTACCTAAAAATAAAGCCCACGACGGGGTCAGCCACAATACTCGATAATGATAACGATCACATCATCATAAATAATTACATATCAATGTAATAATACTGTACGAATACTACCAACGTAATCTTGCCAATATAACCTTACCAATTCATGGCAATCCAAACCAAATCGATCCTTACCATAATTCACAATTCGCATTTTCGAATGACGAAAAGAAATAAACAATTATCTGTACTGTATTCCAAAATACCAACAATCCTCCAAACCTCATTATAACTTATAAGTGTGGAAATAATCCAACCTGTGCCAAACCCTGTCCGTCGGATCGCACAATCAAATCTCAATTTGGGTAAAACCAAATATACGCGATACATCTGTAAGTCAAATTTCCACAGAACAATGATAATGAGTACTGCAACATCGACGTACAGTCCAAATACTCATACGATCATCACAATGATCAAAACAATAGGTCAACCGAGAATATTATCGACATGGTGACTCCAATACGATCAATAAATGATCAACGATAACTGAGAATACCCTCAACATGGTAGACTCCAAATGATCAACAAAGGACCAACAATAACCGAGAATACCCTCAACAAGGTAGACTCCAAATGATCAACAATAATGGATCTCAAAGAAATAACTTTGACTGTCGAACATACCCCTCGGGCGTATGAACAACCAGTCGCAAACCGTCGAACACATCCAATACTATGGACTATGAAACGACAAAAGTATACGGCTCAAAGTTGGACATCACAGTACGCCCGATCCGGAAATGTGTCGGTGCACAAGCCACCCCGGGTATCAATCAAATATACGTGTGGTCTTGTACCTAATAAGCCTCACGAAACTACATCTCGTGTGCACGGTTCAATGCGGAATAATATCAATACATAACCATAGTGTGTCCAGCTAAAAATCCTACACAATAACCAATCGGAATGCAGATATGATTCCAGATATGTCACGATGCAACATGACAACGAATTCAATAAATCACATATCCAATAAGGATCAAAAGACTCACCGAAGTGAACAACAACAGACTGGCAATGAAATGTCGACATGACTAATCAATACCCAAAACAACAATCTTGTGATCATCATCCCCGACAAATGATCAACACGATCAACGATCTCAATACAATCAGCCCTGGGATCATCATCCCTCAACGAAATAATCAATCGGAATCAACATACAGCATATACAATAATTCCTCAAAACAATTATCCTCGTAACTGAACAATACTGGAATTACCTCAAGCCGAAGACAATATCCTTTCCACGAACCAACATCCCTGAACGAATACACAGTTATACGAATAATCTCAAATAAGGTACCATCCATTCAATACCAATAAATCTTTATCCCGATACCTATGTCATCGCGATAATTATCCTCGATATCCGATATACTATACCCTTGACCAAAGATAACTCACGTATTCCTTGAACACAATTAAATCATATACCTTATGATTTAATACAAACCAGAGCACGACATACAACTCATTAACCGACAACTTACCTTTCTAACAACATTGCTATACGAATTATAAATGAAATGAAAACAAAACCATTCATCAAATATTATAAACTGAACAAGTATAAACTTGCCTCGATACCGATACCATGAAGCTGTTACCAGAATCCATTGCCTTCGTCCCCGAGCTCCTCAGCCCCAACCAAAAGCAACCTACGAACTCTCCAACTTTGACCGCAACACAACGGCCATAATCAACGCTCAATTATCGCGACCTAATGCAATAATCAAATGACAACACATCCGATAATAATCAATAACCGGTATAACCAACCAATCAAACTCAACGGTTCAACAATACCTCGATCATTTACAAAACCGAACAATACAACTCAAACAATTACGAACTCATATCAACAATACAAGCCGAAATCCGATAAATCATAATTATCAATCAATAACCGATCAATAACCCAACAGTTCCACAATATCTCAATTAAACACAGTCTTAAACAATCCAGTTCAAACCATCACGAGTTCATAATCTCAACACGAAAATACTACACTGTCTGCCTACCTAGCGCACATTAAACTCATAACGTAGCGTGCGCTAAGTCGTTCCCGATAGCGTGCGCTAGCCAGTATGCTTAGCGTGCGCTAATGCTACACAGATGCATGCATTCCAGCATTGACTAACACTTTGCGGCTACGAATATGAATGTAATGAAAACCATACTCCAAGATCAAACACAACCTTCCAGATCCAAACTCATCATCATACTCGAAATCATATTCGTATTCTTATACGAATATTATATCAAATCACATAACTTGGCTCTAGATACGAATATCCCATATTCATATCCAAAACATCAACACCTTCTATACATAATCGTCATATCCTATAATTTGAGCTCTTCAAGAACATGAAATATCCGACATCACGTACAAAACAACATAATCCGAGGTATATATCATAATGTTTATCATTTTCTTCATCATGCAAATCACATAATCAAACCAACCCGATAACAAGGATCATCTCATACATAACTGAATACAACCTCATATCATGATTTAACTCATCTAAATCAACCATGAAATTATCATGATTCGAAATCCATGATTCAACCTCATCAAGTTAAACGAATCACCATTAACATGAAGAATCTTAAATAACATCCGAAAACTCTTATCATAATCCCATAAAATCTCATATAATATCGTCACATGATTATCCAACATGTTCCTCACATGTAATCATCCTTAAAAACGAACAACTAACAAGGGATACGAATATTACCTGGATTTAGATGAACCAAGAAGAAGAACACTTGAACTCCATTCCAAGAATCACGAGTAACTTGAAGAACAAGGCTTGAATCCATGCTCTCTATCTTAATCTTGTTAAAAATCACCACCTCACCGTGTATGGGAACCTCAAGATCCTCCCAAATCTCTCTCTATCGACTGAAGGAGAAAGAATGGACTAAATGCATCTCAAAACCCGTATGTCCCCTTTTTATAATAAACATTACTAGCGCGCGCTACTCTCATAAAATAGCGTGCGTTATTGCCCTAGCGTGCGCTAACTGACTTTGTTAGCGTGCGCTATCGCAGCCCAGAGGCCACTGTCTTGCCTCGAACATGAGCTTACGTACGTAATGCCCATGCATTAGCGTACGTCATTTATACTGTTTAGCGTACGCAAGTCCTTGCGTTTGGCGTGTGCTAACATCAGTTGACTTGCTACAGTCTACCTACCGCATGTGCCCCCACATGCCGATCTGATAATGATAAGATTCCCTTTGACCGATCTACAATTAACGTGCGCTAAGCCTCATGCTTTAGCGTGCGCTAATACTTCAGGACAACAACCGTTGACTAATCAGAACGTGCGCCGAAAGCAGCCGGGTCCACACGTAGATTCCTTCCGATCTGACTGCATTTAGCATGCGCTACATTCTGCCTCTAGCGTGCGCTAACTATGAACGATAGCGTGCGCTATACTTGAACATTAGCGCGCGCTAATCAGGCTATACTTAGCCATTTTCCAATTCTCCTCATTCGTCTCGACATACCAAAATACGAACATACTGCATACTGAATACATGTACTGAATCCAATAACATTATCATACGATATACCCAATATCAAAAGTACGATAACCTGATACACGATATCCTCAAAATAATTGTCGAACCTCTACGACAGTTATACGAGTACAAATACAACTGTCTCAGTTCTCAATTTATTTTATCCATACTGTATAGACACCAAGCCATCCAGTATATCTTAGATAAAATAACGCGAAAAATTCATACTGAAAATTCGGGTATTACATACTACCCCTCTTAAAATAAGTTTCGTCCTCGAAACTTGCAACCTGCCACCAACAACAGATAAATCCAAAACTTTCCAACTCATCACAAAAACAATCAAGCGTCGCCACAAGCGAAATAACCAAACCAATATACTTACAGGTGCGTGAAGCCGATGATTTCCCGTGATACTAGCACACGACTTCCATACGAAGTCTCAACACAACCAACACACACCAAAATCACAAATAACAGTTTGAAAAGAATCTCAAAAATTTTGGAAACTCCAAAAATCGATTCGACTCAAAAGTCAGATAAACTCATTTTCAAAAATCACGCTACACTGCACTCTGCAGAGAGCCACATAACACACACGCCTGGGTTCAAAAAACCCAAGCTCTGATACCATCTTCTGTAACACCCCCAAAACCATCCGGGATATTACAACGCCGTGGGTCCCGCGCTGGAACCCACCAGGCTAAAAACCATTTATAAAACCAATTCAAAAACGCCAAAAGGCCGATGACGGTAATATTTTAAATACTCAAATATTTTCAAAAGCATAATTTTGAAATACCGTCATAAAATACCATTTGAAAATACAAGGCGAAGTGCCAAATCTCAACAGTTTAAAATATACGTTAAGCCACAACTTAAACGTACCGATAAAATAATTTGGGAAAAAGAGTTTGACGAAAATAACCCAAGTTCGTAAAATGCCCAAAAGTCCATTTTGAAAATATACACACGCAGCGGATAAAAACAGTTCAAAATACACATTTGCAGCGGAAATGAATAACCAGAAAAGAAATACTCAATACTCCAAAACATGCCACCGCCAGTATCACATCGGGAAGCTCATCCCTTCACGACCGCTACTAGCTCGATCTCCGAGTACCTAAAAATAAAGCCCACGACGGGGTCAGCCACAATACTCGATAATGATAACGATCACATCATCATTAATAATTACATACCAATGTAATAATACTGTACGAATACTACCAACGTAATCTTGCCAATATAACCTTACCAATTCATGGCAATCCAAACCAAATCGATCCTTACCATAATTCACAATTCGCATTTTCGAATGACGAAAAGAAATCAACAATTATCTGTACTGTATTCCAAAATACCAACAATCCTCCAAACCTCATTATAACTTATAAGTGTGGAAATAATCCAACCTGTGCCAAACCCTGTCCGTCGGATCGCACAATCAAATCTCAATTTGGGTAAAACCAAATATACGCGATACATCTGTAAGTCAAATTTCCACAGAACAATGATAACAAGTACTGCAACATCGACGTACAGTCCAAATACTCATACGATCATCACAATGATCAAAATAATAGGTCAACCGAGAATATTATCGACATGGTGACTCCAATACGATCAATAAATGATCAACGATAACTGAGAATACCCTCAACATGGTAGACTCCAAATGATCAACAAAGGACCAACAATAACCGAGAATACCCTCAACAAGGTAGACTCCAAATGATCAACAATAATGGATCTCAAAGAAATAACTTTGACTGTCGAACATACCCCTCGGGCGTATGAACAACCAGTCGCAAACTGTCGAACACATCCAATACTATGGACTATAAAACGACAAAAATATACGGCTCAAAGATGGACATCACAGTACGCCCGATCCGGAAATGTGTCTGTGCACAAGCCACCCCGGGTATCGATCAAATACACGTGTGGTCTTGTACCTAATTAGCCTCACGAAACTACGTCTCGTGTGCACGGTTCAATGCGGAATAATATCAACACATAACCATAGTGTGCCCAGCTAAAAATCCTACACAATAACCAATCGGAACGCAGATATGATTCCAGATATGTCACGATGCAACATGACAACGAATTCAATAAATCACATATCCAATAAGGATCAAAAGACTCACCGAAGTGAACAACAACAGACTGGCAATGAAAAGTCGACATGACTAATCAATACCCAAAACAACAATCATGTGATCATCATCCCCGACAAATGATCAACACGATCAACGATCTCAATACAATCAGCCCTGGGATCATCATCCCTCAACGAAATAATCAATCGGAATCAACATACAGCATATACAATAATTCCTCAAAACAATTATCCTCGTAACTGAACAATACTGGAATTACCTCAAGCCGAAGACAATATCCTTTCCACAAACCAACATCCCTGAACGAATACACAGTTATACGAATAATCTCAAATAAGGTACCATCCATTCAATACCAATACATCTTTATCCCGATACTTATGTCATCGCGATAATTATCCTCGATATCCGATATACTATACCCTTGACCAAAGATAACTCACGTATTCCTTGAACACAATTAAATCATATACCTTATGACTTAATACAAATCAGAGCACGACATACAACTCATTAACTGACAACTTACCTTTCTAACAACATTGCTATACGAATTATAAATGAAATGAAAACAAAACCATTCATCAAATATTATAAACTGAACAAGTATAAACTTGCCTCGATACCGATACCACGAAGCTGTTACCAGAATCCATTGCCTTCGTCCCCGAGCTCCTCAGCCCCAACCAAAAGCAACCTACGAACTCTCCAACTTTGACCGCAACACAACGGCCATAATCAACGCTCAATTATCGCGACCTAATGCAATAATCAAATGACAACACATCCGATAATAATCAATAACCGGTATAACCAACCAATCAAACTCAACGGTTCAACAATACCTCGATCATTTACAAAACCGAACAATACAACTCAAACAATTACGAACTCATATCAACAATACAAGCCGAAATCCGATAAATCATAATTATCAATCAATAACCGATCAATAACCCAACAGTTCCACAATATCTCGATTAAACACAGTCTTAAACAATCCAGTTCAAACCATCACGAGTTCATAATCTCAACACGAAAATACTACACTGTCTGCCTACCTAGCGCACATTAAACTCATAACGTAGCGTGCGCTAAGTCGTTCCCGATAGCGTGCGCTATCCAGTATGCTTAGCGTGCGCTAATGCTACACAGATGCATGCATTCCAGCATTGACTAACACTTTGCGGCTACGAATATGAATGTAATGAAAACCATACTCCAAGATCAAACACAACCTTCCAGATCCAAACTCATCATCATACTCAAAATCATATTCGTATTCTTATACGAATATTATATCAAATCACATAACTTGGCTCTAGATACGAATATCCCATATTCATATCCAAAACATCAACACCTTCTATACATAATCGTCATATCCTATAATTTCAGAGCTCTTCAAGAACATGAAATATCCGACATCACGTTCAAAACAACATAATCCGAGGTATATATCATAATGTTTATCATTTTCTTCATCATGCAAATCACATAATCAAACCAACCCGATAACAAGGATCATCTCATACATAATCTGGAATACAACCTCATATCATGATTTAACTCATCTAAATCAACCACTGAAATTATCATGATTCAGAAATCCATGATTCAACCTCATCAAGTTAAACGAATCACCATTAACATGAAGAATCTTAAATAACATCCGAAAACTCTTATCATAATCCCATAAAATCTCATATAATATCGTCACATGATTATCCAACATGTTCCTCACATGTAATCATCCTTAAAAACGAACAACTAACAAGTGATACGAATATTACCTGGATTTAGATGAACCAAGAAGAAGAACACTTGAACTCCATTCCAAGAATCACGAGTAACTTGAAGAACAAGGCTTGAATCCATGCTCTCTATCTTAATCTTTTTAAAAATCACCACCTCACCGTGTATGGGAACCTCAAGATCCTCCCAAATCTCTCTCTATCGACTGAAGGAAAAGAATGGACTAAATGCATCTCAAAACCCGTATGTCCCCTTTTTATAATAAACATTACTAGCGCGCGCTACTCTCATAAAATAGCGTGCGTTATTGCCCTAGCGTGCGCTAACTGACTTTGTTAGCGTGCGCTATCGCAGCCCAGAGGCCACTGTCTTGCCTCGAACATGAGCTTACGTACGTAATGCCCATGCATTAGCGTACGTCATTTATACTGTTTAGCGTACGCAAGTCCTTGCGTTTGGCGTGCGCTAACATCAGTTGACTTGCTACAGTCTACCTACCGCATGTGCCCCCACATGTCGATCTGACAAGGATAAGATTCCCTTTGACCGATCTACAATTAACGTGCGCTAAGCCTCATGCTTTAGCGTGCGCTAATGTTGCGATTTTCCTTACACGCAAGTGCACGTCATCGTTTACAAGTAATAAAGTGATAAGTAGAGTATCGTTCCCACGAGGACTGAATCTCTAACTACCGATTTTTTCGTATTCCAATTTTATTTGAACAATCGAATTTGGGTTTGTGCAATTAATAACTAAAGGAATTACTAAAAGACTAGTAGAAAACGCTAGCTTGAATAAAAGAAATCAAATGATGAATAAGTCTAGGGTTCTGAATCCACCTCCGTTTATCCGAATTTACTCTCGATTATCCGTAATAATTAATTTTCCCAATTTATTGAAGGCGGAGATTGCTAATATATTCTACCGCCTCTCCCGAGGTCAATAGATTTATCTAAAGGCGAATAATGCACTCTACCCCTAGGTGAATTAATTCGTCAATAGGCAAAAAGCATGAAATCTCCCAAAGACCACGTAGTTCCTATGAGTATATTCCTATCTCACAGAATAAAACGGTCCTCACCAATAGTTCCTCACCAAATCTCCTCTCCCGATTCGAAGTGAATGATTAAATCAATACAACTATTAGCCAGATAATTGCAAGCATTAAACATAATTGGGAAAACTCAATAAAAAGGTAATTAATTGGATAATCTCAAGAAATTCGTCAAAACAAAGGTTTCATCAAAACCGTAGATTAGGGCTTTAGCCTGACATACTAATAATTGAAAATACAGAATAATTAAATGAAAGCATAAAATTCAAACGCAGATGAAGCTCGGATTCCTCCGTTCTTCAGCTTCCGCCCTCTGCCCTTGAAGTCTTCTGCTTCCCTCTTCTTCCGCCGTCTCCAAGCTTAAACTCCAAAAGATTCAAGATCCAAAGATGATTTAATTAGGGTCTTAAACCCTATTTATAGCTCAGCACAACTCCAAATCGCGTCCGTATCAGTCGGTCGAAAACTGGCTTCGAAACGGCCCAAAATCCGCGCGGACATACAAAAACCGCCAAGTGTGCCACGGCGCACTAAACCTGTGCCGCGGCACAGAGCCTTCAGCTGGAAGCCTGGGCGTCATCAATTTCTTCTGTGCCGCGGCTCACAGGCCGTGCGCGGCACTGAGTCTGATTTACTCGGCCTTGGTGGGTGTCTTCTGTGCCGCGGCTCGCCACGTGTGCCGCGGCTCGAGTCCAGATTTGCCGTTTTCCCGCTTTGCCTCGTTTTAGCTTAGGACTTCAATTTCTGTCAATCATACAAAATTAAGGCATTAAAAGCTCATTTAGACGATTTCACTCTCCAAAATACTACAAAATAATGATAAATAAGCGTATAAAAATACGCCTAACAAATACCCCCAAACTTAAGCCTTTGCTTGTCCTCAAGCAAAAAGAATTAAATTCAATAAAAGAATGTCGTGAATCATCGTGCAACTCATAGTGTTCAACCTAATCAATACTATCCTGTAATTCTCTCTAAATAATACGAGTGTCATAAAAGCGAGCTGCACTCAGAATAATGATTCTGCAAAGTAATCAAGTTCAGTCCTAATCACTCGTTCATGAAGAAAATCCAGCTCAAAGATTAACAAAACGTGAGTCAAATCGATCGTCAATATGAAAGGCTAAAATAAACAAGCTAGTTCGTCCCGTTCCCCAGTTTAGTGGCATAATTTTCACGAGTTTCATAACAAATAAACCTCGGACAGTATTCCCTTATATATATGCTCAAAAATTTGATTCGAGTTGACCACTAGGTTTCGGCTTTCGGGATATTTCATCGGGATGATCCTAGGGTGGATTTCCATTCGCATGTATCGGGGAACCGTTTGACGTAAAAGGCACTCATGGGGCACATGGATGCTTCTAGTTACTAAGTCCCCCTCTACAGCGGAGAAACAACTCGAATATATGATTTCCGCATGTCCGAATCAAGGTTTCCGTTTTACGCGAGAGTAAACAGCGGGTCACGCGAATACCCCCAGTTACTAGGCTCCCTATCATTGGCACATGTGAAATATCTAAATCACTAGTCTAATCAGGGTCGTCGTTTTACGCGAGAGTAAACAACGGGTCACGCGAATGCCCCCGGTTACTAGACTTCCCTTCATAGAACAATATTATCTCGACTTTTGGGAAAAACTGACCGACTCTAAACTCAATCTAAGTGCCAACACGACTAATGAAACTGGACGACTAACTAACCGAAAAATGTAACCAAACATATTGACGGTGATTTTAAAACAAGTATGTATCGTCTCTTATCTGCCAAGACCTCTACAATCACGAAAAATTTCGGACCTAAATGAATACTAAGCAGAACAGAAATAACTGACTACAACTCGACTAAAACTCGACCGTTTCTTCAGAGAGAAAAACAGTGTCGTAACATCGGTATCACACAAATAGAAGCACGAAAAATTCACGAATAAATAAAAACTAAGACAAGCAAGGCTATCTAAAAAAAATTTACGCAAAGTAATGAAAAGTGCAACGAAATAAAGTACAGCAATAAAATAAAGTACAACAATGAATGTAGCAACTGAAAGTAAATCCCCCCCCAAACTTAGGACGTACATTGACCTCAATGGACAAAAATTGATATGCAATAAAAGTAAAAGGTCAAGTACTCCCCTCCAGTCTGCTCAGGGGCTGGTGCCGGCATCGTCCGGTGAGGAGGGTGGTGTGGCTGGCCGGGCGGGCGCAATAAATGGCCCGTCGGGATGCATGATATGGGCCGTCCATGCGGCGAGGTGCTCCTGATGATAAGCATCCCTCGCAGCAAGACGCCTCGCCTCTCGTCGGCTGGCCCGGCGGGCCTGCTCACGCATCTCGGCTCTGACGGTAGCAATAACGCTCTCCCGCTCCGCCCGCTGCTCCTCCCGCATGGCAGCCATCAAGCTCTCTCTCTCTCTCCTCATCTCATCTCTCTCTCTCCTCAGCTCCTCTCTCTCTCTCCTCAGATCCTCTCTCTGTCTCCTCAAATCCTCCCTCAGCCCATCAAACAACTCCTGCAACCTCGCTCTGTCGGGTGGCGGGCCGGCATCTCCATGTGTCAACAAAAGCGGCTCGGGGGACCCCTCGTGGGCCTCCTCTAGCAGAAATCCTCTCCCCCGAGCGTGCGCCGGCGCTCCTCCCCACTGGTCAAAGTGCGATATGATGCGGTGGTCGATCGGGGCCTGGGGGGCAAGCATCGGCTCGTCGTCTGACCACGTCAGCCCCGACTGCCGGCATAAAGCGCAGATGAGAGAGGGGTGCTTCAACCCCGTCTTGGCCCCCCCTGGATACACTGGAAGATAGAACGGACCAGGA
This sequence comes from Orobanche coerulescens, assembly GCA_033398695.1. Classification (NCBI taxonomy): domain Eukaryota; kingdom Viridiplantae; phylum Streptophyta; class Magnoliopsida; order Lamiales; family Orobanchaceae; genus Orobanche; species Orobanche coerulescens. The sequence goes on from CM065810.1 coordinate 39,384,240, forward strand.
TGGGGGCCACATCGAAACGCAACCCGGAAGTGATAGCATAAAGTGTCCGGGCGCGGGAGAGAAAGACAGTACGGATCTGGGAGGTGGGGTCAATGCGTGCGCAGATGAAATAAAGCCAGGCACGCCCGAGCCGGCTGAGGCGCGAGCTCCTGAAGTGGAAAGTGGAAGAACCCTGTGCCCGCTGCTCCCAGTCGGTATCGGGCTGTGCAATGGTCTCGAGCAGGGCCTCCTTCGTGAGGCTGGTCATCACTCGGTCATAGGCCGACTCATCAACCACCGGAAGCCCAAACAGCCTCCGAATAGCCGCCGTGGAGAAATCAACTGTAACCCCTCGGACGTCGACCTGAGTCCGAGACTCTAAAGACGGCAACGTATGCCCTGCCCGAATGTGCTTCAGCAGTGCGCTGGCGTAGAACTCCTGCACAATCGAGATAACCGCTGGCTCGGGAGGTGCGGCAAATCTGGCCCACCCCATCTCATCAATCATAGTGAGCAATTCCCCGTCCTGAGGAGCTGGAGTAAAACCCCTCTCTGGAATAAGTGGTCGTGGCCGGATCTTTTCATTGAATATCCTGTGAATTTCAGGGTCCGAAAATTGGTGCCCCTCCGCCTCGGCCCGACCACGAGAGGTCTCCCCTCGAGTAGGGGATTACTGGGTCCTAGCTCGCTTGCTCAGCTTCTTTGTTCGTGCCATAATCAGTCCTGAAAAGTACAACACGAGGGTTTATTCACGCAAACAATAATAACAATGATCTACGCTCGGCTAAGGATGTCCAGCCAGAAATCCCGAATTTAACAAAATAGCGCATACGTGAGAGAAGGATGAAATTGGACTTAAACGTTTAACCTGGATGTAAGGGTTGGGCTTGCTGTAAATTCAAAACATATACGTTGCACGAAAATTCAAACGATTGCTTTTCCAAAGAAAATTTTTCATTTAGGCAATTTATCAAACACCTTGAGGGCACAAGTTTACTTGAAGAATAAACATAGTTATAGCTCGATTCAACCCCCAAAAACCGAAACATAATTCAATCATCATCAACTCAACACATTCAACTCATTCACATTCCAAACTAACCATGAAAAATTGATTAAAACTACCATGTTATCCTCTAAACAATCCTAAAATTTTTTGAAGGAAAAATAACATGCTCAATCCATCCAAAGAATAAACAACTTCAAATCTAAACCATAAACAAGTAGATTCAAGTAGAGATTAACGATTGGAACGTACCTTTTGAAGATTGCAAGAAGAAATCGCAGGAAAAAAATGGAAGAAAACTTCGCCTGGATCGCACGCTGGGGAGGGAAGGAGAAAGGAAGAAAAAATACCTGGGTGCTCGGCCGATTGTGAATTATAAGCTACAGGCCCTTTCAGATTCCGCATAGTGTGCCGCGGCACAGCTAAAGTGAGACGCGGCACAGGGTACAGTCCCTTTTACCTGTGTTCTCGTTTTGTCGTGTGCCGCGGCATAGATTTCGTGTGCCGCGGCTCAGTGCTCAAGTGTGCCGCGGCTCATTTTTGCCGTGCCGCGGCACAGGGTACAGTTGGTTTAGCCTCCCCTTACGATTGATGTGTGCCGCGGCTCACAATACCTGTGCCGCGGCTCAGACTTCAGTTTCTTCCCTGGGACTTTTCTGCACAGAATTTTGAGCAGAACTCGTTAAAAGCGAGAGGCAGAAGTAAATTGAAGCACAAAAATGAAGAAAAAATAGAAATCAAAGATGCAAGAAAAAAAATAAAGGAACGCAAAAATCTACAACTACGAACTCGGGTTGCCTCCCAAGAAGCGCTAAGTTTATAGTCTTCAGCCGAACCTATTGGGAAACATTAGTTCGCTTTTCGCAAACTCCATTTGGTTTCCGCCCCGTTCATCGAACCGTTCATATTTTTGTTAAAATTATGACCATTGGTCGTTAGCGATTCGACTTTCGGTTCGGTCATCAAATGTTGTTTGCGAAAAGGTTTCGACGTGAATAACTTCCCGAAACACCCGGTTTTTCCATGACTAATTTTCCGCTGGGCTTTCGGCTTACTCTCCTCCTTCACAAACGCACTCAAGACTGCAGCAGATTTGTCCTCATGCTCGAGGAACGCCACTCGTTCTACATCCTTCTTAAGACTTGGATCATTTAACACAAAATCTGAATTTTCCACACGACGATTTTTTCGGTGCTTTCCTCTTTCAACAACATCCATACTTTCAATTTGTGACCTTTTATCAACACTTCCAGGACATGGAAACGATTTGAATACTTGAAAAGTAACTTGCTCGTCTTGGACCCTCAGAGTTAACTCCCCTTTTTCCACGTCTATAAGGGTTCGGCCCGTCGCTAGAAATGGTCATCCCAAGATGATTGGAATATCTTCATCTTCCTCCATGTCGAGTACGATGAAATCGGCCGGAAAAATGAACTTATCAACCTTGACTAATACATCCTCGATCACTCCCCTCGGATACTTTATCGATCGATCTACCAATTGTAAGGAGACTGTTGTTGGCTTGGCTTCCCCAATATCCAGCTTTTTGAAAATCGACAGAGGCATGAGGTTGATACTAGCACCAAGATCGCATAGTGCCTTATTAAACGAAAGATTCCCCATGGTGCACGGTATGTTGAAGCTTCCCGGATCTTTCAATTTAGGTGGGAGCTTCTTTTGAAGAATTGCACTGCACTCCTCTGTCAAGGCGACCGTTTCAAACTCCTTAAGCTTTCTTTTCTTCGATAATATCTTTTTCTTGAACTTGACGTAACTCGGCATCTGTTCCAATGCGTCGGCGAACGGAATATTTATGTGAAGCTTTTTAAACACATCAAGGAACTTAGAAATTTGTTTGTCCACCCTTCTTTGCTGTAATCTCTGCGGAAACGGGACGGGGGGCACACATGTCTTCGAGTTGTCCGGCAACTTTATTGAAGGTTTCAAATCCTTCGACTCCTCTGGCTTTAAATCCTTCTCTTCCTCAATTTCATTCTTCTTTTCACACCGCTTGGGCTGATCCAGCACCTCTCTCCCACTTCTTAAGCTGATTGCGTTTAGACTCTCTCTAGGATTTGTCTCTGTTGTACTCGGCAATGCTCCCTCCGGACGAGCTGTCAACACATTAGCAATTTGGCCCAGCTGGACCTCCAAATTCCGAATGGAAGCGGAATGATTTTGCAATGTTGCTTCAGTACGAGTCATAAATTGACTCGTATTTGTCGCCAATTTTGCAAGTGCTTCCTCGAGAGACACTTTGGGAGCGGGAGGGGGCTGCTGTTGATTCTGGGCGAACGGGGGCTGGTGTGAGTTCTGTCCGTTTCTCCATGAAAAGTTGGGATGATTTCGCCACCCCGGATTATAAGTGTTGGAGTACGGGTTATTCGGCCGATTCCCATTTCCCACGAATTGAGCCTGCTCCATCTGATGTTGCTCGAACGGGTTTCCAACTTGACACTCCGCGCTCGGGTGTGATCCGTTACACCAATTGCATGTCTCAATGGTAACGGGGGAAGGTGCGTGCAAAAATGCCTGGAGCTGTTGGGTCAAAGCGGCGACTTGAGCTGACAAAGTGGAAATCGGGTCATTACTTGAAACTTCCATGACTCTCTTCGGTGTCAATCTTTCCGATGGCCATTGGTACGCATTAGCGGCCATATCTTCCAAAAGCACGTGTGCCTCGGCCATAGACTTTCCCATCAAGGCCCCACCAGCGGCCGCATCCACGAGAGTGCGTGTAGAAGCACTCAAACCATTATAGAACGTATGAAGCTGAAGCCAATCAGGAAGGCCGTGATGAGGGCATCTTCGTAGCAAATCTTTATATCGCTCCCACACCTCGTCGAGCGATTCCATATCGTACTGACCAAAGGTGGTTATTTCGTTTCTCAACCTCGCCGTCTTAGCAGGTGGGAAGAATTTGGCAAGGAAGGCTTGCGCTAACCCCCCCCATGTTGTAATAGATCCCGGCGGTAAGGAATTTAACCGGAACTTTGCTTTATCCCTCAAAGAGAAAGGGAAAAGCCTCAATCGGATGGCATCGTCGGTGACACCATTAGTTTTGAACGTGTCGCATATCTCAAGGAAAGAAGCAATATGGACATTCGGGTCGTCATTCGGCAGTCCGCAGAATTGGCTCGCCTGCACCATCTGAATAATAGCAGGCTTGATCTCAAAATTATTGGCTTGGATAGTGGGACGCTGTAATATCCGACTGTAACTTTTCATTTTTACCTGTCGTTGTATTATTCGGATAATCTGATTATCAGAAATCGTTGCATTTAGTATTATGTTGAGGTATTATAGACTTGAATATCATATCATTGTTATTTCATATGTGACGATTCGTTGTTATTAGGGTGTGCATTTTCGAAATTTTGTTAGTGTAGCGTACGCTACACATTAAGATTAGCGTACGCTAATTCTGTGCCTTAGCGTGCGTAAGGTTTTCCTCGGTTGCGTACGCTAAGAAGGGAATCTGACAGCAGTTGACTTCAACACGTGAGCCTTTTAACCGGTAGCATGCATGCGATCTATGTCTGAGCTGTCATGTCGGTGAGAATCTACTTTTACTAGCGTCGCTAACCCATTCTTCATTAGCGTGCGCTAACGGCTGCAATAATTCAAGGCGGTAGCCACCGTAAGCCGTTTACGTGCGTTATATCGACCGGATAGCGTACGTAAGGGCCTTAGCGTACGCTAAAGCATCACGATAGCGTGCGCTAGGTCTGCATGATCTATTTATAGGACCGACCTACTTTTCATTTCTCCACGAACCAAACCGAAATTCTCTCTTCACATATCATCCCTCTACACTCTAAAAACAATATAAACCTTCATCAACTTGTTTCTAAGCCTTGAATCTCGGAGTGGAGCTCATTTCTTGGAAACTTGGAGTTGTTTTTAAGTTCGGGATATATTCTCTCATATCATTGAAGTTATTCTTCATTTCTAGAGGTTGGTGTGTTTTCTTCCGCATTATTTTCTTATGTTGATTATTAATGTCGAAATATACTTCACCTAGAGTAGATTAAGCAAGTAAAACATGGTTATAATAAAACTCTTTAAGCACTTTTGATGAATATGTTAAATAAGGGTTTGTTGGAGGTGTTCTTGATGATATAGTGATTTTAATCATGTTTGTAGCTGTCATTACTCAACTTCTGGACGAATTTAGCTCAGTAGAACTTTGATGGATAGGTTAGCTTCTTCATAACTGGATTTAATCAAGAACTTAATATCATAAAATGATTAAACACCATTTTAAGTATTTATTTACCTTGAGAAGAACTTGATGATGTTAAATATGAGATTAGGTGATCTAGTCCAGAAACTTTAGAAGCCTTAACAAATCATGATTGTTCAGCTTCACTAGTCTTTGAAGATTGATAAAGGTTTTGATAATTACAACAATAACTTTTCATTAATCTAATGTATTGAGAACTTAGAACATTTTGATCATCATACTAGAATTGGTGAATTCCCCATCATGTTAATGAACCCTCCAGCCTTGTATCAAAGACTTTGATAACCTTCAATAGTGTGGTGTAATCTCAGAACTTATGAACTTGTTGTTAGCTTAAAGTCATTTTAATGAGAGGAGAATAATCATAATGTGCAGATTTTACCTTTCAACCTTTTAGTGTTTTTGGAAAGTTTAATCATCATAAGATGATCTTAACATCATGATTAGTTATTCAACATACCCTCGATAGAACTCTTGTTTATGATGAACCATGCGAACATTCGGTAAATTTTGTAAACCGATTCTTATAGTTGTGTTGATGTTAGAAGGATTCCTGGCATAAGGTTTCAATAATCTGTAGTATCAAACTATTCTAAAGGATTGTAGGTTGACGTCTTACTAATCCTATATTAATAATTATACGAATATGTTTTGAGTAAAATGTATTTCGTTTAAGGTTGATTGTTCGGGTAAAACTTGTCGAGGACCGTTCGTTCGTTCCGATAAGAAGAGGACTATTCTCGTCTCCGTATTAAGGCAAGTTATCTTGCTTGGTTATAATGATGATTAGATTCTTGTGATGGTTATATATTTCATGTGTATGAAATGTTTAAGAAATGCTTGTCGTGATTTGACATTGTCCTTGACGTTGTTTCGTTTCATCATGGGTGTTGCATTCCCAAACACGTCCCTTTGAATCATTGATTTCGTTGATCCTTATTTTCACTTTGGTGAGTCTTTCTTGATCCTTAATGGATGTGTTATCCTTTGAGTTTCGTTGTCATGTTGTATCGTGACATATCCGGAATCATATCTGCGTGCCGATTGGTTATTGTGTAGGATTTTTAGCCAGGCACACGATGGTCATGCGTGGATATCACCACATTGGACCGTGCACACGAGAAGTTAGTTCGTGAGGCTAATTAGGTACATTGTCCCACGTATATTTCGGATTCCGTATACGGGGTGGACATGTGCACGGACACATTTCCGGATCGGGCGTCTTGTGATGTCCATCTTGAGCCATAATGTTAATCGTTCACGGACCATGTATGATTGGATGTGTTCGATATTTTGTGACTGATTGTTTCATACGCCCGAGGGGTATGATTAATAATCGGAATGATTTTCTTGAAATCTATATATGTGAATTGTATAATGTCAGAAGAATTGATTATCATGTATATCTGACCCTGTGTTGGGCGAAATACTTGTATTGTATTTTAGGTCGAGGCAAAGGCAAGGCACGGGAAGAGCATGTCGACGGCGAAGGATTCGGAGGATACTAGTTCGGGGCCCCTCATCTTTGTTGTCCGGTTATGTTAAACCGTGTTGTGTTATTTCCTGTTCCGTTTAAATTACTTTTGGTTGTATTTGACATTTGAAGTATTTTCCATCTCCATATGGTTTATACTTGTTCTTTTCGGATCCTGTGTGTTGTAAGGCCGTGGGCCACATTTTAATAAACTCCTAATCGGAGAAATGACTTTTCGTTTGTGATTCGGTATCACAAATAATATTTATTTAACCTGTTTTGGATATCGCCTGGTGGGTCCCAGTGTGGGATTCACGGCACTGTAATTACCGCCAGTTGGGGTGTTACAGAAGATGGTATCGGAGAGTCGTTTTCTTTCATGAGTCATTGAGAAATGAACTAGTATCAAGAAACCTTCGTGTCACGTGTGACCTGTGCAAGCGCCTGACCCTGCGAGCCAAATGCGGTATGTACTTTATGAGCCATGGTTTAATTACTGGCATGATATTGATATCAGTATGGATCTCTTTGTTGATCATGTTATTTCAAGGAATTGTGACAGGATTTATCTGATTGATAATCCGAGGTAAATGCTGAATTTATTGTATAATCGAAATTGTTCGACTTGATACCGATAGGATATTCGGTGCGACATTTGTGGTATTGATAACCGTTTTCCTTTAATATGTAATTCCTTGTTGCTATTAACTTGGCATGGATTTTAGTATCTTGAACTGTACTTATGGTTATCGTTACGATTGATTCTTTCAGTATGGAAAGAAACACGAGAGGTCGTGGCGAGGGGGACGAGGCCGCGGAAGGGGCCGAATCCCAATACCTCGAGCCAACAGACGCGCGAATGCGGAGCAGAGTTCCATGCAGTGGTTCACCTTCTAGGAACAATCGCACCACGGTGGGCGCGGGGATGCACGTGTCGATCCTTACGTCGTAATGCGGGGCATGATGACACGAATGACCCAGATGGGTCAACTAATGGAAGCTATGCAGAGGGCCGCCATCGCCGGCAAAGAGGCTCATCCTCCTCCTGTGATTGGCGGACCCGTGAGTCGGATTATCGCGACATCTCTCGCCCGACCACCGACTTATGAGGGCTCCTCGAGGCCGGTGACATTGTGCCTTTGGATCGAGCATTTTGAGAAACTTTTCCGGATGGTGGATCGCCGGAAGAGAATCGCGTCTCGGTAGCCGCGTATTATCTTAGCAAAAGCGCTCATACTGGTGGCTTTCGGTGAGGCCGGTGATGGTGTTTGCACATGGGAGGAATTTAAAACCTCATGCTAGACCGTTACTATCCGGGACCACTCCGTGAGGCCAAACTGTCGGAACTTTTGAACCCCGACCCGTCCGAAGACGATGATGTATTATCTCTTTGAGAAATTCGAGCACTCCTTCCTTTTGCCACGACAATTATCCGAACAGAGGCCGACAAGATCAAATACTTTCTCAAGAGGCTTAAACCCCGAATGAGAATGCGGTGTTGAATCACCACTGTACTACCTTACCGAGTTTATCGAGAAGGCTCGAGTACGAACTCACCGCGAAGGAGATTTCCAAGAAACAACCACACCCAACAACAAAAGGTCTAAGAACCAATCGACCGAGAGTAACCGGGACATTCAGAAGCCCGGTCATTGCCAAACCCTCCGATCGACCACCCATGGCGTCGAAGCCACTGGATCGCACTCGAGCGGTCCCTTCATCTCGTGGTGTGCTATAATCATGGAGACCAGGGGCATGTCGCACCAAATGCCCGGCTTTGCCGTCACCGCCTTACTTGTGGCAAGTTTGGTCACCGTGCTCGTTTTGCAGGGGTGGGCCCGAACATAATCCAGTAGCGTCTCATACTCCTATTCAATCCTCTGTCCAGAACCGGACGCCTCCGTCCGCTTCCTACCAGACCACCGGGGCGAATAAGGGAATGGGCCGTGGGAATCAAAGTGTTACACCTGGTGCCGGAACTGCGAAACCCAGGATTTACGAGATGAAGAGAGCTGATGATCCCGAGGCCAGCATGATTTCAGGTATACTCGAGATCCACTCCCAGCCTGTGTGCGTTCTTTTTGATACCGGTGCTTCACACTCCTTTATATCTTCTTCTTGTTTAAGTCGTTTGCCTCTAAACCATGTTATCAATTGTGAGCCCTACGTGATTGGTCTACCTGATGGTAGAAGGATTATTGGAAATCGTGAAGTCCAGAATTTGTCAGATTTGTTTGAGCAATAGTGAGTGGTTGTCAAATTTGATTGTAGTCGATCTACCTAAGGATGATATAATCTTGGGCATCGATTGGATGGATCGTCACGATGCAATACTCAGTGTCCGCAAGCGGATGGTTACCGTCACTTCTGATGATGGATTCGAGTGTATTTTTCGAGGTGATAATCCCAGTCGTTCTGGGAGAGTCATCAGCGCTATGAAAGCAATGGCCGCTTAATCAAGGGTGTATTGGTTATTGGTGCTACATGACCAAATCAGCGATCGATCGATTGAATTGGCCGACATTCCGGTAGTCCGAGATTACCCGATGTATTTCCACGAGCCGCTGTGCTTACCTCCTCATCGTGACGTGGAATTTATTATTGAGTTAGAACCCAGTCGTCCCGCTCTCAAAAGCACCGTGCCGTATGGCTCCGGCCCGAGATGCAAGAATTGAAGAGCCGGCTTGAGGAGTTGGTGACAAAGGCTATATTCGACCTAGTGCGTCCCCTTGGGAGCACCGGTGTTATTTGTGCGGAAGAAAGATGGATCCTGCGCTTATGTATTGATTACCGTGAGTGAGCAGGTAACCATCAAGAACAAGTATCCCTTGCCTCGTATTGAAGATTTATTGGACCAACTTGAGGCTGCCGTGTTTTCTAAGATCGACTTAAGATCTGGTTATCATCGATTGAGGATTCGAGAGTCCGACATTTCGAAAGACGACATTAGTACTCGCTATGGGCATTATGAGTTCGTGGTGATGCCATTTGGGTGACTAATGCACGGCGGTATTCATGGAGTTGATGAATCGAGTTTTTATTAACTATCTGGATCGCTTTGTAGTCGTTTTCATTGGCGACATTCGATTTACTCTCGCGACCACGAGGAACACGAGAATCACCTCCACCAAGTTCTCGATACTTTGAGGCGAGAACAACTTTATGGGAAATTTTCTAAGTGTGAGTTACGGATGCACGAGGTTGTCTTTCTCGGGCATGTGATATCACCGAAGGGGTGAGAGTGGACCCACAAAGACGGAAGCCATTCGAGATTGGCTACCACCGAAGAACGTGAAGGAAGTTCGTAGTTTCCTCGGCTGTGAGTTACTACCGAAGCGATTCGTGGAGGAGTCTCTAAAATTTCGCAACCGATGACCAACTTCATGCGGAAGGACAAGAAGTATTTGTGGTCGAAGCATGTCAAGAGTTTTGAAGAGCTCAAGAGTCGATTGATTTGGCACTGCTCGGGTCTTACCAAAGGGAACGGAAGGATTTGTGGTGTATAGTGACGCGTCGAGGCAGTGCAGGATGTGTACTAATGCGGGAAGGGAAAGTAATCGCCTATGCATCGAGACAATTGCGACCCTATGAAGTTAACTATCCGACCCACGACTTGGAGTTGGCGTAGTGGTGTTTGCTTTGAAAATCAGCGTCACTATCTTTATGGAGTTACCTGCGGATCTTTACGGACCACAAGAGCCTAAAGTACATTTTTACTCGAAGGAGTTGAACATGAGGCAAAGAAGGTGGTGGAATTAATCAAGGACTATGATATCGAAATCCTTTATCATCCGGTAAAGCAAATGTGGTTGCCGACGCATTGAGCCGAAAGACGGTGCGAGGAGCGAGATCTTTGAGTCGTTTAACACGAAGGAATTGCAGTTGGACCTTATGAGACCAGAAATTGAAGTTTGGTTACGGCATGTTCGGGGACAACTTTGCACCCTTGATATTTCTTCGTCTCTTGATGATATGATCAAATCGAAGCAAATTACGGACCCATTCTTATCTCGGGTTCGGGATGAAGTAACCAGGAAAGCCCGGATTCGTGATCCACGAGGATGGATTGATACGTTTTAGAAATCGAGTTTGTGTACCGACGAAGAGTTGAAGAACTCTATCATGAGAGAAGCCCATGCTACCGTACTCTATTCACCCGGATCTAGCAAGATGTATAAGGATTTGAAGCGAGAATTATTGGTGGGGGAATATGAAGCGTGAGGTTGCCGAATTCGTTTCGAGGTGTTTGACACTGTCGTGAGGTTAAGATTGAGTACGGCGACCGCGAGAATGCGAAACCGCTCCGATTCTGAATGGAAATGGGAAGACATATCTATGGATTTTATCACTAGCTTGCCGACGAGTCGCCGAGGAATGAATACGATTTGGGTGATTGTGGATCGTCGACCAAATCAGCTCACTTCTTGGAAATTAAGGACACATGGGGCCCCGAGAGATTGGCCCAGTGTTTATTAAGGAAATTGTGAGACTACACGGTACCCCAAGAGCATTGTATCGCGTGTGGGCGATTTGTGTCACATTTACGGAAGGCGATTCATCGTGCGATGGGTACGCAGTTGAATTTCGATACGGCTTTCCATCCACAGGTGATGGTCATCGGAGAGAACCATCTGAGACTCTAGAAGATATGTTGAGAGCATGTGTTCTTGATTGGAAGGACGATTGGGAAGCCCAGTGCCTTTGGTGGAATTCACTTATAATAATAGTTGGCACGCTTCGATTCGGATGGCACCGTATGAGGCATTATATGGCCGTCGCCGTAGGTCCCCTTTGTGTTGGGACGAATCGGAATCTCCGGGTACGGAACCCGATATGTTGTTAGCCGCCCGTGAGAAGATCACTTTGATTAGGAGTCGGTTGTTAACGGCTCAAAGTAGACAAGTCTTATGCCGACCATCGTCGTAGACCGCTTGAGTTCGAGGTTGGTGATCATGTGTTAATGAAGGTGTCTCCTACTCGAGGTGTTTTTCGTTTCGGAAAAAGGGGCAAGCTGAGCCCAAGGTATATTGGGCGTTTGAGGTTACGGAGCGTGTAGGTGATCGGCTATCGACTAGCCTTGCCAACGACCTTGAGTAAGATTCACAACGTGTTTCATGTCTCTCGGTGAGGAAATATGTTGCGATCCGAGCCACGTACTTCAGTTCGAAGACATTGATTTAGCAGAGGATCATTCGTATGAGGAGCGTCCTGTACGGATACTCGAGAGGAGGATCAAGCAATTGCGAAACAAGACGATTCCACTACTGAAAGTTCAGTGGTCACGACACGGAGTCGAGGAGGCTACGTGGGAGACCGAGGATAGTATGCGAGCAAGATACCCCGAGTTATTTACCCCTTAAGTTTCGGGGACGAAACTCTTTTAAGGGGAGTATGTAATATCCATTGTAACTTTTCATTTTTACTCGTTGTATTATTCGGATAATCGATTATCGAAATCGTTGCATTTAGTATTATGTTGAGGTATTATAGACTTGAATATCATATCATTGTTATTTCATATGTGACGATTCGTTGTTATTAGGGTGTGCATTTTGAAATTTTGTTAGTGTAGCGTCGCTACACATTAAGATTAGCGTCGCTAATTACGTGCCTTAGCGTGCGTAAGGTTTTCCTCGGTTGCGTACGCTAAGAAGGGAATCGCGGTGATTGACTTCAACACGTGAGCCTTTTAACCGGTAGCATGCATGCGATCTATGTCCGAGTCATGTCGGTGAGAATCTACTTTTACTAGTGTGCGCTAACCCATTCTTCATTAGCGTGCGCTAACGGCTGCAATAATTCAAGGCGATAGCCCGTAAGCCGTTTCGTCGTTATATCGACCGGATAAGCGTCGTAAGGGCCTTAGCGTCGCTAAAGCATCACGATAGCGTCGCTAGGTCTGCCGCTGATCTATTTATAGGACCAGCCTACTTTTCATTTCTCCACGAACCAAACCGAAATTCTCTCTTCACATATCATCCCTCTACACTCTAAAAACAATATAAACCTTCATCAACTTGTTTCTAAGCCTTGAATCTCGGAGTGGAGCTCATTTCTTGGAAACTTGGAGTTGTTTTTAAGTTCGGGATATATTCTCTCATATCATTGAAGTTATTCTTCATTTCTAGAGGTTGGTGTGTTTTCTTCCCTGCATTATTTTCTTATGTTGATTATTAATGTCGAAATATACTTCACCTAGAGTAGATTAAGCAAGTAAAACATGGTTATAATAAAACTCTTTAAGCACTTTTGATGAATATGTTAAATAAGGGTTTGTTGGAGGTGTTCTTGATGATATAGTGATTTTAATCATGTTTGTAGCTGTCATTACTCAACTCACGGGAATTTAGCTCGGTAGAACTTTGATGGATAGGTTAGCTTCTTCATAATGGATTTAATCAAGAACTTAATATCATAAAATGATTAAACACCATTTTAAGTATTTATTTACCTTGAGAAGAACTTGATGATGTTAAATATGAGATTAGGTGATCTAGTCCAGAAACTTTAGAAGCCTTAACAAATCATGATTGTTCGGCTTCACTAGTCTTTGAAGATTGATAAAGGTTTTGATAATTACAACAATAACTTTTCATTAATCTAATGTATTGAGAACTTAGAACATTTTGATCATCATACTAGAATTTGTGAATTCCCCATCATGTTAATGAACCCTCCGACCTTGTATCAAAGACTTTGATAACCTTCAATAGTGTGGTGTAATCTCGTAACTTATGAACTTGTTGTTAGCTTAAAGTCATTTTAATGAGAGGAGAATAATCATAATGTGCGATTTTACCTTTCAACCTTTTAGTGTTTTTGGAAAGTTTAATCATCATAAGATGATCTTAACATCATGATTAGTTATTCAACATACCCTCGATAGAACTCTTGTTTATGATGAACCATGCGAACATTCGGTAAATTTTGTAAACCGATTCTTATAGTTGTGTTGATGTTAGAAGGATTACTGTCATAAGGTTTCAATAATATGTAGTATCAAACTATTCTAAAGGATTGTAGGTTGACGTCTTACTAATCTATATTAATAATTATACTAATATTTTTTGAGTATAATGTTTTTCGTTTAATGTTGATTGTTCGGGTAATTCTTGTCGAGGACCGTTCGTTCGTTCCGATAAGAAGATGACTATTATCGTCTCCGTATTAAGGCAAGTTATCTTGCTTGGTTATAATGATGATTAGATTCTTGTGATGGTTATATATTTCATGTGTATGAAATGTTTAAGAAATGCTTGTCGTGATTTGACATTGTCCTTGACGTTGTTTCGTTTCATCATGGGTGTTGCATTCCCAAACACGTCCCTTTGAATCATTGATTTCGTTGATCCTTATTTTCACTTTGGTGAGTCTTTCTTGATCCTTAATTGGATGTGTTATCCTTTGAGTTTCGTTGTCATGTTGTATCGTGACATATCCGGAATCATATCTGCGTGCCGATTGGTTATGTGTAGGATTTTTAGCCGGGCACACGATGGTCATGCGTGGATATCACCACATTGGACCGTGCACGAGAAGTTAGTTCGTGAGGCTAATTAGGTACATTGTCCCACGTATATTTCTGGATTCCGTATACGGGGTGGACATGTGCACGGACACATTTCCGGATCGGGCGTACTGTGATGTCCATCTTGAGCCATAATGTTAATCGTTCACAGACCATGTATGATTGGATGTGTTCGATATTTTGTGACTGATTGTTTCATACGCCCGAGGGGTATGATTAATAATCGGAATGATTTTCTTGAAATCTATATATGTGAATTGTATAATGTCAGAAGAATTGATTATCATGTATATCTGACCCTGTGTTGGGCGAAATACTTGTATTGTATTTTAGGTCGAGGCAAAGGCAAGGCACGGGAAGAGCATGTCGACGGCGAAGGATTCGGAGGATACTAGTTCGGGGCCCCTCATCTTTGTTGTCCGGTTATGTTAAACCGTGTTGTGTTATTTCCTGTTCCGTTTAAATTACTTTTGGTTGTATTTGACATTTGAAGTATTTTCCATCTCCATATGGTTTATACTTGTTCTTTTCGGATCCTGTGTGTTGTAAGGCCGTGGGCCACATTTTAATAAACTCCTAATCGGAGAAATGACTTTTCGTTTGTGATTCGGTATCACAAATAATATTTATTTAACCTGTTTTGGATATCGCCTGGTGGGTCCCAGTGTGGGATTCACGGCACTGTAATTACCGCCAGTTGGGGTGTTACAGACGCCGAATTCCTGAAAAATTAGCATTGATCTGCGGCATGGCATAATCTCGAAGAGCTAGTTCCGGTTGAACTTGCCGCACTTGGTTATCTCCTCCTTGGACTTCGATATTCTCGGCCATGTTGACCGTCGTCTGCAACTCTCTTTTCTCCTTTTTGTTCCTTCTTAGAGTGCGCTCGAGCTCGGTATCCAAAGGTAGTAGGCCTTCGTTACCGAGCTTTCTCATGCACTACACAAAAGATCCTGAAAGGAAAAACAAGTAAACGAAATTGAATACACAAAAAAATAAAAATAAAACGTTCAAATTAAGACTGGAAATACTTAAATCGATATTAAAAAATTTCAGTCCCCGGCAATGGCGCCAAAAACTTGTTGCGATTTTCCTTACACGCAAGTGCACGTCATCGTTTACAAGTAATAAAGTGATAAGTAGAGTATCGTTCCCACGAGGACTGAATCTCTAACTATCGATTTTTTCGTATTCCAATTTTATTTGAACAATCGAATTTGGGTTTGTGCAATTAATAACTAAAGGAATTACTAAAAGACTAGTAGAAAACGCTAGCTTGAATAAAAGAAATCAAATGATGAATAAGTCTAGGGTTCTGAATCCACCTCCGTTTATCCGAATTTACTCTCGATTATCCGTAATAATTAATTTTCCCAATTTATTGAAGGCGGAGATTGCTAATATATTCTACCGCCTCTCCCGAGGTCAATAGATTTATCTAAAGGCGAATAACGCACTCTACCCCTAGGTGAATTAATTCGTCAATAGGCAAAAAGCATGAAATCTCCTAAAGGCCACGTAGTTCCTATGAGTATATTCCTATCTCACAGAATAAAACGGTCCTCACCAATAGTTCCTCACCAAATCTCCTCTCCCGATTCGAAGTAAAAACCAAACCAAACCAAACAAACCCAGTATATCCCGCTCAGAGCAGGGTCTGGGGAGGGTAAGATGTACGCAGACCATGCCCCTACTTATTACGGTAGGGAGGCTGTTTCCGTGAAGACCCCCAGCTTAGTGCACAGCAGAATCTTGTGTGATAAATACAAAGGAAAACATATGATTCGAAAAAGCTCGAGACCATACCTGAGCCCATGGCTTGATCCACATGGGACTTACCTAAGCAGAATTTGGCTACTTCACTCCCAATGAACGCTGCTCTAATAAAAGAGAGGTTGGCTCTGCGCACAGCTCCCTGCCAAAAATCAATGATTAAATCAATACAACTATTGGCCAGATAATTGCAAGCATTAAACATAATTGGGAAAACTCAATAAAAAGGTAATTAATTGGATAATCTCAAGAAATTCGTCAAAACAAAGGTTTCATCAAAATCCTAGATTAGGGCTTTAGCCTGACATACTAATAATTGAAAATACAGAATAATTAAATGAAAGCATAAAATTCAAACGCAGATGAAGCTCGGATTCCTCCGTTCTTCAGCTTCCGCCCTCTGCCCTTGAAGTCTTCTGCTTCCCTCTTCTTCTGCCGTCTCCAAGCTTAAACTCCAAAAGATTCAAGATCCAAAGATGATTTAATTAGGGTCTTAAACCCTATTTATAGCTCAGCACAACTCCAAATCGCGTCCGTATCAGTCGGTCGGCTAAACGGCCCAAAATCCGCGGACATACAAAAACCGCCAAGTGTGCCGCGGCGCACTAAACTGTGCGCGGCACGTAGCCTTCATTTGGAAGCACAGGCGTCATCAATTTCTTACGTGCCGCGGCTCACAGGCGTGCCGTGGCACAGTACTGATTTACTCGGCCTTGGTGGGTGTCTTCTGTCTGCGGCTCGGCTTAGTGTCCGCGGCTCGAGTCAGTTGCCGTTTTCGCCGTTTTGCCTCGTTTTAGCTTTGGACTTCAATTTCTGTCAATCATACAAAATTAAGGAATTAAAAGATCATTTAGACTATTTAACTCTCCAAAATAATACAAAATAATGATAAATAAGCGTATAAAAATCGCTAACTAATACTTCAGACAACAACCGTTGACTTATCGAACGTCTTGGCGGCGGTAAGGTCCACACGCAGATTACTTCCGATCATTTGCATTTAGCGTGCGCTACATTCTGCCTCTAGCGTGCGCTAACTATGAACGATAGCGTGCGCTATACTTGAACATTAGCGCGCGCTAATCAGGCTGTACTTAGCCATTTTCCAATTCTCCTCATCCGTCTCGACATACCAAAATACGAACATACTGCATACTGAATACATGTACTGAATCCAATAACATTATCATACGATATACCCAATATCAAAAGTACGATAACCTGATACACGATATCCTCAAAATAATTGTCGAACCTCTACGACAGTTATACGAGTACAAATACAACTGTCTCAGTTCTCAATTTATTTTATCCATACTGTATAGACACCAAGCCATCCAGTATATCTTAGATGAAATAACGCGAAAAATTCATATTGAAAATTCGGGTATTACATCAAGTCTGTAGATGATTACTTGGAGCTTACGAGTAATATGCTTCCACAGGGTCATCATCTTCCTAATACATATTCAAAAATGAGACGAATTTTGAAAGATCTTGGTCTTTCCTACATTAAGATCCACGTCTGCATGTATGATTGTGTTCTATTCTGGGGGCATCCTAATGAAGACCTCACGAGATGTCCTGTATGTGATACAGAGAGATATAAGATCACTCCTTCTGGAAAAGAGAAACCGGTGAAGGTACTTTGGTATTTTCCACTGAAGGACAGGTTGGAACGGCTTTTTATGTCTCCTCACACGGCAAAAGCAATGAGATGGCATGCCGAGCCGTGCACTAATGACAGGGATACTATGATACACCCTTCAGATGGAGAAGCGTGGAAGCATATAGATAGGGAGTATCCGAATTTTTCTTCAGATATCCGAAATGTGAGGCTCGGGATTGCATCTGATGGTTTCAACCCTTTTGGTAACATGAGTCTTTCATATACCATATGGCCTGTTGTAGTGATTCATTACAATCTTCCTACGTGGATGTGTATGCGGAAGGAGTATAATATGTTGACCTTGTTAGTCCCGGGGCCGGGATATCCGGGAAAGTGTATCAATGTGTATATGAGACCTTTGATAGAGGAGCTGAAATTGTTGTGGGAGCAAGGTCATCTCACGTACGACAGTTATTCGTCCGAGACGTTCTACTTGCACGCCATGTGTATCAGCACTATTAGTGATTTTCCTGCATATGGAATGCTGTCTGGATCTGTTATTAGCGGATATAGAGGTTGTCCAGTGTGTTTGAATGCAGATTGTGCTAGGTACCACTGTAGGAAAGTTATCTGAATGCGTCATCGGATATGGCTTGACAGGGAACATGAGTGGCGTATGGATGCTGCAGCATTTGATGGCACTGTAGAAATAGGCGAGCCACCACGACAGTGGACAGGTGATGAAATACTATCAATTCTTAATGAGTACGATTTTGGTCAGCTTAGCAACCATCCTGATGTGCTTGCAGCAACCCGTGAAAGGCCCGACAGGTATAAGTATTGGTCGCACAAAAGTATATTCTGGGAATTGCCTTACTGGTCCAAGTTACTGATAAGGAACTTCTTGGATGTCATGCACATTGAAAAGAATGTTTGCGAAAGTGTGGTTGGGACAACCTTAGGTTGGGATGGAAAGACCAAAGACGGGCCAAAAGCACGCAAAGGTTTGGAAGAAATGAGCATAAGAAAACATTTGTGGTTGAAAACTGTCAAGGGAAAACAAAAATGCCTAAGGCGACTTACACCATCAACTGTAGAAAGCGGAAGGCGAGATATTTTGCTGGATAAAGACTGCTAGGTATCCTACCGGGTATGCTGGAAATATAAGAAGATGTGTTAATTTCAGGGAGAACAAGTTAACTGGTTTGAAGAGTCATGATTGTCATATCCTACTCCAACGCTTATTTCCGGTATTTATTCGACCGTACTTACCAAAACAGGTGGTCGAGCCGTGTGTTGCATTGTCAAGATTTTTCCAGAAACTATGTATGAGAGAAGTCAAGAGATCTGATTTGCGTAAAATGCAAGATGAGATCATCTATATCTTGTGCAAGTTTGAGCGAATATTTCCTCCAAACTTTTTTGACCTCATGCCTCACCTCATGATCCACCTTCCCAGGCAGTTATTGGTCACTGGTCCAGTGCACTACATGTGGATGTACCCGGTTGAAAGGCAACTCAGTGATTACAAAGACTCCGTGGCCAATAAGTCTGCACCAGAAGGACGCATTGCAGAATCTTACCTTGCGTCGGAGTGTATTACGCATATCAAGTTGTATTTGGGCAACTTCGATCCCCCTTCCCGCTCTATTCCAGCAGATAACATACAATTCAATCTTTCTATCATATCCACTGAGGTTGACGTCTATGGGAGGTTGCCAGGAAGACAATTAGACCCGTACAAGTCACGAATTGCACATTGGTGGATATTGCTCAATTGTCCAGAAGTTCAATACTGGAAAGACATCCACTTGTCATGCGATATGGTGCAAGGTGACACTAGATTCCACAATGACACTTTTGACGACTATTTTGGAGAATGGGTACGTATACATTCAATTGCTATTGCATTTTGGACTTAAGATATTTTTTTACATAAAAAGTTTATTTACGACAGATGACACACATACAAGATGACGGACACCCTAACTGGTCGTGTGAACTTATGCTTCTTTCTATGAAGCTGGTTATGTCAAGAATTTATTCGATGGCCAAAGTCAACGGTGTCACATTCGTATGCCTTGGGAGAGACCAAAAAAGAAGATGTCAAAATTCTGGGGTTATGATAGATGGTGGATATTAAGGTGTTCTTTTGGAAGTGGTAGAACTAATTTACGGGGAAGGCATGACAATTTACTTGTTTAAGTGTCGATGGTACGACACCAGTCTTGGAACCGATATGCAAGACGACTACAGGCTGTTATCTGTTGACACTTCCACTTCATGGTATGAAAGTGATCCTTTTGTATTTGCTACATCAGTAAAGTCGGTGTATTATTTGGACGACTTGGTGAAGAAAGGCACATGGAAGGTAGTGAATGTTGTGACAACGAGGAATATTTTTAGTCTTTGCTACCTTTGGGAGAAACAACAGTGCGATGACGATGATGCTTATCAAGAGCCAAATGCAGCAAATATTCCACCATCAACGACAATTACAATGAATAATGTTCCTGAAGGACGAGTCGTCCGACTCCGTGGTGATGCTCGTAGGTACGTTGACGTTGATACAAACGAATTACTTGAAAATTCTGATGACGATAATGTGGACGACTTGAGGCATATGTTGCCGGATATCAACTCAGATAATGAGACAGACTGTAGTGATGACTCAAACTATGAGCCATAAATTTAGTAGATGTATATTTTTATTTGTTAAATATAATTAAAAAAATAGTAATAATAATAATCATAATCATAACATTAATATAATATCAATAATATTATTAAAAAAAAACTGGGGGTTTAGTCGACGACAACATCTACGTCGTCGGCTAAAGCTTTTTAAAAAAAAATTATACTTTAGCCGACGACATATATGACGGTCGTCGGCTAAACCCGGAAGTGACCCGACCGTGTTAGACAACACGGTCGGGTCAGTCATACAGTGTGTTTTCCCATTCTGGGCAGGTGCGACACGGCCCGTGTCCCCTGACACGATCGAATAATGTTTTTTAAAAAAAAAAATTGAACTTTAGCCGACGACTTATAAGAAGGTCGTCGGCTAAACCCCCGACCGTGTCCATCAACACGACCCGTGTCGCACCCGCCCAGAAATTGAAAACAAACTGTTTGCCTGCCCGACCGTGTTGTCTAACACGGTCGGGTCACTTCCGGGTTTAGCCGACGACCGTCATATATGTCGTCGGCTAAAGTATAATTTTTTTTAAAAAAAACTTTAGCCGACGACGTAGATCTTGTCGTCGGCTAAACCCCCACCTTTTATACGTTTCTCGTACCTCCCTTTTCTTATTTTCTTCTTCTGCCCCCTTAGCCATTCGCCCGCCGATCGTCACCCAGCCCCAACCCCAATCGCCCGCCGATCGTCAGCCAGCCCCAACCGCCGGTCGCCCTCCAGCCCGTCGCCCTCCGCCCGTCGCCCTCCAGCCCGTCGCCCTCCAGCCCGTCGCCCTCCGCCCGTCGCCCTCCAGCCCGTCGCCCTCCGCCCGACGCCCTCCGCCCGTCGCCCTCCAGCCCGTCGCCCTCCGCCCGTCGCCCTCCGCTCCGCCCGTCGCCCTCCAGCCCGGCCGCGGTAACCCTTGTCCTTTTTTTTTATTTTGTTTGTTGAATTTATTGTATTTGTTTGATGAATTTGTTTAGATTATGTGATGAATTAGATAAAATGTTTAATGAGTTGTGATGCAATATGTGTTGAATTGTTTAGTTGATGAATTTGTTTAGATTATTTGATGAATTTGTTTAGAAATATTTGATGAATTTGTTTGAGGAGGAAGGAATTTTATAGCCGGCGTTAATCGAAAGATTAACGTGGTATGGCATTGATAATTACTGTTGTGTTGAGTTGTGAATTTGATTTATTTGTTTAGATTATGGATAGAATAAAGAAAGCGTTGGGGAATAAGTCGACAAATTCGACCACTCCCGATTCGGGGAGTTCGCGACCTCTAGTAAGGCGGATCCGGTACACTATACATATCTCGAGAAGCGTTCGTGCCCGCCGAATACTAGAAGCTACCGGCATGAGCAGCGCGATTTTTATAGGGCGACAGATGAGCCCGCCGCACTAGCGCGGCGTTTATCCTTTCGAACACCACGGCCGACCCTCGCGGCCGGAGACTCGTATGCCTCCCATCCACCGACCCACGTCTAGCCCTCACACATCGGGAGATGTACGGAGTTCCTCGTCGCGGTGCCCCACGGTCGCCGCCGACTCTATTCATCCCTCCGATGGTTCCGACTATTCCAGGTCGATGAGTCGGGAGCCCGAGTTCCCGTTCGATTGATTAGCCCCGACGAGGCATACGTCTATGAGTCTTGGCCAGACAATATGTTTTGGCGCAGTAGTCGGGTTTCGAATACGAAACAGTATGAGGAGATAGAGAGGGAGAAGGAGAATGGGAAAAATGTAGTCGAGGAGGAGAAGAAAAGAAGAAGACTCGTGGCCCAAAGAAAGTGCAGCGCTCGACTCGTACGTAAGTAAGCATGGCCGTTATGAGATTCCTTTAGACAGACACGGCCGGTGATGTCTTCTGACGCTGCGGCGTCATATAGCCGTAATGTTGGCTTTGTCATTCGGGACAGAGTCCCCGTTTTGTGGCCCGATTGGGGGGACGTGCCGCAGTGCGTGAAGGATGCTTTGAATAATGCTATGTCGGTAAGTTAATAAATATTTAATAAGTGTTTTTCAATCAACACGTAGTTCTTGAAAATGCAATATGTGATGTTTTTAAATTATTGCGTATTTATGTTGTTCATAGGTGTGGTTTGTCATTCCCGACTCTCTACTACGTACTTGGTGTGACGAGGTGCAGTCTACCAAGTAAGTCATTTTAATTTATTTTGTATCTACATTGTTTGCGTAATTTTTTTCTTACGAATGATATATGTTGTGCAACGTGTGTTGTAGGTACAAATCTTGGAAAAATGAGATGTACATGTTCTGGACAGCCTGGGGTGATAACCGAGAGGCTACCCCGGAAGAATTCAAGTTCCGGGAGTACGAGTGGAAGTAGCTACGCGCCCATTTTCGCGACCCAGAGTTCATGGTATGACTAAAATACCCTTATTTTATTCTTCCTCTTTCAGATTTTATTTTTTTGAATTCTAAATATAAACTCCATTTTTTTAAATTAATGTTTCAGAATATAAAAAATACTTGAAGTTCCAATTTTTTTAAATTAGAAAAAATCGGAACTTCATGTATTTTTTTAAATTCAGGAATATTATTAATATTAAAAAATCGGAATTTTTTTATTCAAAAGTGGAAATAAATTGTTTTAATAAAAATAAAAACTAGAATATTATTTTCCATAAAATAATAAAAATTTGAATATTGTATTTTATTTATTAAAAAAATGCTAGTATTTAATAAAAAATAATAATATTTCGCTTTTATTTTTTTGAATTCTAAATATAAACTCGATTCTAAATAATATTTTTTGAAGGCGACTAGCTTGACCAACACGACCAATCGTCTTTGATCCGACCGACCATCACACTGGGTTCCCGATCGTTAGCGAGTTGCGCACGAGGCCATTTCTTGATTCGTTGGATGCATTTGCCTACATGACTCGAAAGCATTTCCGAACCGTCCCGAGGAGCATGTAAGTCTTTTTTATTTTATTTTAGTAATAAAATAAATGCCTTTGTATCATACTTTTATTGATATTCAAATATTTATTTTCATATTAACTTAGGAGCGTGTGCGGGAGGAGTCTCGAGAGGATGCTTGCCGAGATTGCTCGGGAGCAAGATTCGGACTTAGCGGAGACCGACCTCGATTCTGCTATTGGACAGATCGATCAGTCCGATCCTTATGTACGCGCTAGGGTGAGGGGTACCGTCTACCCTCCAAGAGGTAGTCGGTACCGCACTAAGAAGATGGGAGCCGAGGGTCACCATGTAATGAAAGATACCCCGGCTTCAGCCCTCGCGGACGGGATGCACGGACTGCCTATCTCGAGGAGCAGTTGAGGGCGGAGAGGGAGCTCCGGGCTGAGAATGAAAGGAGGACTCAGACGCGGTTACATGAGAGCGAGCAGAGGACTGAGTCGCGGTTAGAGAGTTTCCAGAGACAGCAGCAGGCCATGATGGACTATATGATGACGCTGACTCAGACCATTACTCAGGCTGGACTGCAGGCACCTGCTCCACCGCCTTCTCTCTTCGGACAGACCCCATCTTCACAGCCTCGTGACGAGGATCTAGGGGATGGTGGTAATTGTAATATCCGCAATTTTCGATTTTCGGTAAATTTCTTTTTTCGGCGGAAGTCCGTTTTGACGACTCGCTCATGACCGTTTCGTCATTCCGAGAATGATTAAGTCTGCACTTTTTGTCATCCGAGTTCGTTTCGGTGTCTTTTTGTTGAGTTCCGTGCTTTTTAGCGGTTTTTCCGCACTTGAGTTCGATTCTTGCGGATCTCGTCCGAAACTGTTGTTTCGACTTTCTCGTAAGTTCATTTAATGTTATTATTCATGTTGCAAGCTTCGGCTTGGTGTTTCGATCGTGTATCGTGTGTTTCGGACGTTTTGGGCCATTTTCGTAATTTCCCAAAGTTTGGGGTAATTACTTTCCGTTGTCGAATTTCGAGACTTCGGGTGGTCGGAATTGTGTGTTCTCTTAGTGCTCGGATTCTTCTTTGCGAGTACTTCGTAACCGTATATTCGATTCGTACTCAGGTTCGAGTTTCGGGGTCGTTCGGGCCGTCGGAGTTGGTCCCGGCCGAGTCATGGCCGGCATCTTTGGGCCGGGCCAGCGCCCGCCGAGTAACGTGCGGTAGTGATCGGCAGTTACGTATGTAAGGCCGGTTACGTACGTAAGGCCCTGACCGGTAACGTACGTAACGCTTCCGGCATTTCCAGGCAGTGAGTTCGGCCATGGCCGGTTACGTACGTAAGCCATGGCCGGTTACGTACGTAACCCGGCCGGCAGTCGGCCTATTTAAGGCCTGGCAGCGTTTTTCTTCAACCATTTCTCCTTCTTTTTCTTCCCGTACGCGGCTGTGGGTGTGTATCTCATGGAGAGATGTTGTTGGACAATAAATCCATGAAGTCTTGGAGTTCATATCATTAATAATCCATCCTATAACATCCTCCGATCTACCGAATCAGGTCATATTTCCTAGAAATCTAGTTTTGGGGAATTTGGGTGTTTTGGTTGTTTTCATCCGTTTTAATCCGATTTAACTTAGGATTGTGATGGATGATGATTATTTAGATGTATTATATCATATACCTTGTTATTCCATGGTTGGATCGTATCGATTCGTTGTTTGGATCGAGTTCTTGACCGACGCCTTGAAGGCGTCCGGTAAAATGTCTTACAGGGGTCTTCGGGCGTTCTACGATTATCCTTCCTCGTATGATCGATGATTTATTGATTATATTGTTGTTAGGGTCGAGTTTCTTGTGAAGAAACCGAGTTGAACCCTTCCGTTCATCGTCGTCTTCCGTTTCGATAGCATCGGGTGTTTCGAAGCTTTCCGGTTGAGCCGTGTTCGTCGGAATACTTGCGTGCCGATTTTGAGGCAAGTACCTTGCCCATACTTTTCTCGTTTTATGTATATGATGATCGGTGGTCGTCTTGATGTGTTTGTTTGGTTATTTGAAATGTAGTTTCAAAGGATTTCGGTTTGGCCTCGTTAAAGGCTTTCTTTCAAAATGAGTGTGATTTGTGAATGGTGTTTTGAGAATTGATTACGATTTGATTATTTTGAACGTAGAAGGATTTTATGATGATACTCCTACTGTTTGAAGTTATGGAATCGTGTATTCCGTATTTAATCTTGTTATTGTATTTTTGAAGAGTTTGGTAATGGTGTCGAGTTAATGGCCATCTCTAGTGAGTATTCTTAATGAACTTACATTCTTAGCATGTTAGTATTGCATGAGTAACGTGTGTGTGTGTATGCTCACTACGGGTTAGATCCGACGGGGTCTCGGTAGGGCTCCACGAAGCTGTGGAACCGCGAGCTTGCTTTTAACCACTGTGGGTTAGATCCGACGGGGTCTCGGCAGGGATCCACGAAGCTGTGGGTCCGCGGTTAATTGTGGTGCATTTTGAAAATGTTGTTTGATTATTGGAATTTCCGGAAATGAGTGCTTTCGAATGGTTTTCATGATTGCATGCATCGACTAAGTGTGTAAGAGGTAAGTGTTCGTTTGGCTTACTTGGCTAGGATGGCACTAGAGTATTTTGTTGTTTGTGTTAAATCCTTTATTTGTGGATTTTGATGTTGGGAGACGAACCTTGTGGTCGTTCTTGTGTACTGTGAGTTGATGAGATTGGGGCTAAAATCCCAACGTTTTTGTAAAGGTCATTTGACGGATTTGGGGCTAAAATCCCAACGGTTTGGTAAAGGTTATTTTACGGAAAGTAAACTTTTGGGGCGGTGACCCCTTTTGTCTTTTGGATTTTGAAAAGTAGGATTTGATAATCCTAAATTGTTTTCTATTAAAACTCTCGATGGCATTCTAAACCGTTTTATAAATTATTTCCATTGATTTATGATATTTCGATTTTGAAAGGTTTTCTCAAACTCTTGCCTCGGGAAGTACTTTTCGTTTCGTTTGGATCTTTGAGGATTCCTGGTTATTGTTATTCGTGGAATGTGAATTGTATGGCTCGTATTTTTGCACTTGTACTTGCACTAGCAAAACAGTGGAGTTTTGCTAACCCCCCGAGTATTCGGGGGGTGGATGTCTATTTTTGCATTCAGGTTTTGGAGCATGGCACAGGGTCGGCACGAAGGATGATGAAAGTTGAACGATACTAATCACACGAGGATCCGTTGATGTCGTATTGGTCTAGTTGTATTTTCTTTTCCGCTGCAGTATCTTTTTCCCGTTGTACGGGAGTTTATTGTATTTTGACCCCTGCATGGGTATGTGTTTGGAATTGAGTTGTATGTTATTATTGAAAGACCAAGTCGGTCTACTGAGTCATTTTAGCCTTAAAGGCGATGTTTAGATATTTGATTTTAACTATCAGCCTGGTAGATCCTCGAGGAGAGGGTCTACGGCGTGTAATATCCCTGAGTGGATTGGGGGTGTTACATAAATGGTATCAGAGCTTAGGTTGTGGAAACCTAGGCTGTCGGGTCAGTGGTGTCTATTGAGTTTTTGTCTCATCGGATTTTATCTGACTAAGTCGTGTCGCGACGCGTCGTTTGAGTTTGTTGGTCGTGATTAGTATCGTGGGTGATCATCATCTTCGTGCGACCTGTGGATGTAAGTCTCCCTTCTTTGTGTTGTGCCTCGTGTGACACGAGCTATTTTATGATTATGAGTTAATTGACGGAATCCTCTTATGGATTTTGATTTCGTGATATGTGATTATTTGACTCCCATTTTTCGTTCATATGAGGAGTAGTGTTGCTGTCTTGTGCATGTTTGACTTTATTTCTTTTATCCGCTGCGTGAGTTCTTTTGTAATGGCTTTCGGTATTTTACCGACTGAGTTTTATTTCGAAAATCGATTCCCTTAACCGAGTTTTTGGCATTATGACCTTGATCATTTTGGCGAAATTCTTATGACGGGATTTAGTATTTTGTAAATGGATTTTGTGAGTTTTTAAAATATTACCGTCATCGGCCTTTTTGGTAGTTTATAAAAGGTTTTTAGCCTGGTGGGTTCCGGCGCGGGACCCACGGCGCTATATTGTTCCGTGAAATTACCTGAAATTTTTGGGCATTCTAGCCCATTGAATTATGTTTGAAAACCTTGAGTATCTTAGAAAATTAAAATTCGAGACGTACTCTTAAAACGAATTATTTTCTTGCGGTGTCTTCAAGGTGTTTTATAATGCCGCAATACATTTCAAAAATTTTCCGGTTAAGGACCAAAAATATTTTGAGATATTTTCAAATGCAGTTGCTTAGACCCAAGGGTCGAATATTTTTGAAAGTTTTTCACTAAAAGAAAGGTGTCCTCGTTTTTGATCAAACGCAAGATGATTTTCAAAGTCTCGATAATGGTGTTTGTACTACTTTTTTGTAAAATGATACTCAAGATCAACTGTTGTTTCCAAACTGTTTTCAAAAGGTGGTTTTCATTTTTAAAACCTATCATTCCTGTTTGCGGACCGGAAATGCGTGTATGGTTTTCGAACTTTCGTTACGGTGTTAACCCCGAATTGTGATTGAATTGGTGGCGTGAACGTTGAGTCGTTCGCCACGCATATGTTTTGATAGCCCGTTGTGGGAGGTGTGATGACGATCTTTAATGTTGTCATTTCGTAGTGGCTTGCGTGTTATCGCACCTGTGTGGGCTGTTAAAGCTTGGATTTTTATGCGTTTATGCACATGGGTGATTATTTCATGATGTTTGTGATTGTGTGCTAGCTATCGTTCGGGATGTTGTAATCGTCGAACGATGCCGTTGTTGTTGTGATTTTTGTATGCGTTGATATGTTATGCTGAGTTGGCATCTCCGGTATGTTGTTTTGCGGTGTTTTGTTCCATTGTATCGAGCATTTGTATTTTCGGTATGCCAAGCCAAGACGTTTCAACCGTGATGTGCCGGGGCATGCATGTTAAATTGTCCTTCTCGTCGGTAACACATTTCAAGTGTGGACTCGAGGGACATCGAATTCAGTTTTGCGAATTGGCTACCGAGACTTTCGGAGTTCGCGCTTCAGCACAAGTATCAGAATCGGCCTTCGAAGGATGTTTCTGTCGGTTGCTTGTTGTGTCGTCACCTTGATTTCGCTGTTGTGGGTTGCGGGGGCGACCTTCTTTTATAAGAGGTCGAATGTAGTACCCGTGTTGTTTTTAGACTCCTGCATTTTCTCTTTCTCGAGTCTATCGACTCGCTCGTGTTCGTTGATACTTTCTGAACTTGTTCTGTATTTCGGTTTCATTGATCGGACGAGGTGTGATCTTGTTTTGGGTCAATCTGATTATCGTTGTGACTTTTTCGAGTTCGGTTCGATTCTTGTGAACCTTGTTCGGAAGTGACATCATCTGATTTTATTAGTTCACTTATTCGAAATGGATCGGATTTGGAACTCTTGTGTTTTCGACTCTGTCGACTCGTTTATGTTCGTTGACATTTCTGAGCTTGTCCTGCCCCTTGCTTTTGTGGATCGAACGAGTGTGGTATTATTTCGGAATAACTCGTTTGTCGTTGTGACTTTTCTATTGCTATTCCCTTTCCTGTGGATCTTATATGAATGCACATCCTGTTGTTTTCACCGGATCATATATTGTCTCGAGTCGAGATGTGAACCTTGGAGTTGTTGTTTGAATTTTATTATCCTTCGTATTTCGGACATGATTTTTCGATTTTTGTTGTCTCGATCATTTGTTTGTTCGGTTTTTGTTCTCGTTTCGTGATTGTTGAGCATTCAGGCTCCTTCCTAATTCCCTTAAGTTCGGGAAATTAGTCTCGTTTTCGATCTTCCAACCCTTGAGCGGTGGGATTCCGTATTTGTTCAGCGATTGGCTTGTGTTTTGATTGATGTACCGTTGGGTTGGTCAATCGTATTGATTTTCGTTCGTTGTGTTTTGTGATTGTTCGGATAATTGACTTGATTGTATTATCCATTTGATGATGCTTGTCACTTTTTGGTTCTATTATATCCCTAACGGCGACGTTGTGTTGGTCGTCGTGGAGCGTATTTTCACACCGTATATTCCGTTGCGTTGTTTGTAACGTTTCGCCGTTTGGCATTAGTTACGCGTTTCTTGCATATCTCATTGAATTTTCCTGGCGGGATAGTGCTTCTCCCTACTTGTTTTAAGTTTCGGGACGAAACTTCTTTGAAGGAGGGTAGAATGTAATATCCGCAATTTTCGATTTTCGGTAAATTTCTTTTTTCGGCGGAAGTCCGTTTTGACGACTCGCTCATGACCGTTTCGTCATTACGAGAATGATTAAGTCTGCACTTTTTGTCATCCGAGCTCGTTTCGGTGTCGTTTTGTTGAGTTCCGTGCTTTTTAGCGGTTTTTCCGCACTTGAGTTCGATTCTTGCGGATCTCATCCGAAACTGTTGTTTCGACTTTCTAGTAAGTTCATTTAATGTTATTATTCATGTTGCAAGCTTCGGCTTGGTGTTTCGATCGTGTATCGTGTGTTTCGGACGTTTTGGGCCATTTTCGTAATTTCCCAAAGTTTCGGGTAATTACTTTCCGTTGTCGAATTTCGAGCCTTCGGGTGGTCGGATTCGTGTGTTCTCTTAGTGCTCGGATTCGTCTTTGCGAGTACTTCGTAACCGTATCTTCGATTCGTACTCAGGTTCGGGTTTCGGGGTCGTTCGGGCCGTCGGAGTTGGTCCCGGCCGAGTCATGGCCGGCATCTTGAGGCCAGCCACCGCCGAGTAACGTCTTTGTAGTGATCGGCGATTCACGTCGTAAGGCCGATTACGTCGTAAGGCCTGTCCGTAACGTACGTAACGCCTCCGGCATTTCCAGGTGAGTTCGGCCATGGCGATTCGTCGTAAGCCATGGCGATTCGCACGTAACCGGCCGTGATCGGCTTTATTTAAGGCCTGGCAGCGTTTTTCTTCAGCCATTTCTCCTTTATTTTCTTCTCGTACGCGGCTGTGGGTGTGTATCTCATGGAGAGATGTTGTTGGACAATAAATCCATGAAGTCTTGGAGTTCATATCATCAATCATCCATCCTATAACATCCTCCGATCTACCGAATCAGGTCAGATTTCCTAGAAATCTAGTTTTGGGGAATTTGGGTGTTTTGGTTGTTTTCATCCGTTTTAATCCGATTTAACTTAGGATTGTGATGGATTGATGATTATTTAAATGTATTATATCATATACCTTGTTATTCCATGGTTGGATCGTATCGATTCGTTGTTTGGATCGAGTTCTTAACCGACGCCTTGAAGGTGTCCGGTAAAATGTCTTAGAGGGGTTTTCGGGCGTTCTACGATTATCCTTCCTCGTATGATCGATGATTTATTGATTATATTGTTGTTAGGGTCGAGTTTCTTGTGAAGAAACCGAGTTGAACCCTTCCGCTCATCGTCGTCTTCCGTTTCGATAGCATCGGGTGTTTCGAAGCTTTCCGGTTGAGCCGTGTTCGTCGGAATACTTGCGTGCCGATTTTGAGGCAAGTACCTTGCCCATACATTTCTCGTTTTATATATATGATGATCGGTGGTCGTCTTGATGTGTTTGTTTGGTTATTTGAAATGTAGTTTCAAAGGATTTCGGTTTGGCCTCGTTAAAGGCTTTCTTTCAAAACGAGTGTGATTTGTGAACGGTGTTTTGAGAATTGATTACGATTTGGTTATTTTGAACGTAGAAGGATTTTATGATGATACTCCTATTGTTTGAAGTTATGGAATCGTGTATTCCGTATTTAATCTTGTTATTGTATTTTTGAAGAGTTTGGTAATGGTGTCGAGTTAATGGCCATCTCTAGTGAGTATTCTTAATGAACTTACATTCTTAGCATGTTAGTATTGCATGAGTAACGTGTGTGTGTATGCTCACTACGGGTTAGATCCGACGGGGTCTCGGTAGGGCTCCACGAAGCTGTGGAACCGCGAGCTTGCTTTTAACCACTGTGGGTTAGATCCGACGGGGTCTCGGCAGGGATCCACGAAGCTGTGGGTCCGCGGTTAATTGTGGTGCATTTTGCAAATGTGGTTTGATTATTGGCATTTCCGGAAATGAGTGCTTTCGAATGGTTTTCATGATTGCATGCATCGACTAAGTGTGTAAGAGGTAAGTGTTCGTTTGGCTTACTTGGCTAGGATGGCACTAGAGTATTTTGTTGTTTGTGTTAAATCCTTTATTTGTGGATTTTGATGTTGGGAGACGAACCTTGTGGTCGTTCTTGTGTACTGTGAGTTGATGAGATTGGGGCTAAAATCCCAACGTTTTTGTAAAGGTCATTTGACGGATTTGGGGCTAAAATCCCAACGGTTTGGTAAAGGTTATTTTACGGAAAGTAAACTTTTGGGGCGGTGACCCCTTTTGTCTTTTGGATTTTGAAAAGTAGGATTTGATAATCCTAAATTGTTTTCTATTAAAACTCTCGATGGCATTCTAAACCGTTTTATAAATTATTTCCATTGATTTATGATATTTCGATTTTGAAAGGTTTTCTCAAACTCTTGCCTCGGGAAGTACTTTTCGTTTCGTTTGGATCTTTGAGGATTCTTGGTTATTGTTATTCGTGGAATGTGAATTGTATGGCTCGTATTTTTGCACTTGTACTTGCACTAGCAAAACAGTGGAGTTTTGCTAACCCCCGAGTATTCGGGGGGTGGATGTCTATTTTTGCATTCAGGTTTTGGAGCATGGCACAGGGTCGGCACGAAGGATGATGAAAGATGAACGATACTAATCACACGAGGATCCGTTGATGTCGTATTGGTCTAGTTGTATTTTCTTTTCATTGCAAGATCTTTTCCGTTACGGGAGTTTATTGTATTTTGACCCCTGCGTGGGTATGTGTTTGGAATTGAGTTGTATGTTATTATTGAAAGACCAAGTCGGTCTACTGAGTCATTTTAGCCTTAAAGGCGATATTTAGATATTTGATTTTAACTATCAGCCTGGTAGATCCTCGAGGAGAGGGTCTACGGCGTGTAATATCCCTGAGTGGATTGGGGGTGTTACAGTAATCCTTCTACTACTACATTTCGACAATTTTGGCAGTGGATTCTAGTTGTGTTGTTGTAGTACTCTTGTATATTTATATTTGTGTTACAATTGTGTAAGTGATTTTATTGACGCTACTAGTATGTTGATGAAATTAATGTTCTTGAATATGTTGTGCGTTGATTGTTGTTGATAATGAGAGCTGGTGTATAAAAATTGCAGGTGCAAAAAATACAGGTTTTGGGATCCCAAAATCTGAATTAATTTTTTTTTAAAATAGGGTTTTAGCCGACGACATATAAGACGGTCGTCGGCTAAAGTAATTTATTTTTTTTTAAAAAGGGTTTTAGCCGACGACAAATAAAACGGTCGTCGGCTAAAGTATTTTTTTTTAAAAATAGGGTTTTAGCCGACGACCTGTAAGACGGTCGTCGGCTAAAATAATTTAATTTTTTTTTTAAAAAATAGTTTTAGCCGACGACATATAAGACGGTCGTCGGCTAAACTATATTTTTTTTTTTAAAAAATGGTTTTAGCCGACCGTCTCGTTAAGGTCGTCGGCTAAATTTTTTTTTTTTTTCCAACAGGTTTAGCCGACGACCGTGTAGTAGTGGTCGGCTAATGGTTGAACTTTAGCCGACGACTGCACAAAGGTCGTCGGCTAAATCTTGGCCGACGAATATCGGCCGACGGTTTTTTAGTCGACGGCTGGCATGATTAGCCGACGACTTTGGGGTTTAGCCGACCACTTTAAGTCGTCGGCTAAATTCTGATTTTTGGTAGTGAGCAAAAGTTCAATTTTTTATCAAAAAACAAAATCGGTGCATCGCACGGTCAGAATGCCTCGTTTGTCTACAATATCTATCTTGACTATATTTAATAGTTATTTGTGCCAGTTGAGTGAGGATGCCGGGCAATTATTAGAGGGAGTGGCATGATCCGATGTTACCAGCACCACCATTGAGGTAAGGCTGATTCTTAACCATACTTGAATTTGTTACTACCATGATCATGATCATGATCATATTCATATTCAAAATGATCGATCCGGATCGATAGATAAATAGGGGTAAAAATGTCCAACTTGTTAGAATATTAGATAATATTTGTTAATATATTAGATAATATTTGATTGTAATTGATATTTAGCATCTTATCCCTAGCGTGTGAATGTATAGATCCTTGATTAGTGCTAACTAATTAGTGATTAGCCTAGATTAGTGCTAGGTGATTGGTTTGACCTCTCGTTGGTATATATACTGATTGATGATGAATAAGAAATTGAGCAACCAAATGACAATAAAATAAAGAGAATTCAGAATAAAAAAAAACAGCAAAAGAAAAAATGCCAGCAAATATAAAATAGTGTCACCGGAGAAGGAGGCCGAGGTCACAGCGGCGTAGCTGGGAAAGTAGAACAGACGTGTGGACAACACAGGCAAAAAATCAGCAGAATGGATGAATAAAATTAAAAAAAATTACATGTAAAGCAAAATATAAAGGGGGAGACTCCTAAAACTAAACACAGCAGAAGAGTTTGAGATCAAGAAGAAAAAAGAAGAAGAGCCATGACCGGAAGAACCCTGAAGAGCCGTGACGTCTTAAGTGCCGTGAGTGCAGAAGAAAGGAAAAAGAATCGTGAACAGAAGAAAAAAAAAAAGAGGAAAGAGGCGTGCCGAAGAAAAAAAGATTCTATAATGTAAACGGAAGGAAAAAAGAGGCATCATGTGGCTTCAATTCTTTAATAATTTTTGAATGGGGTTTAAATATTTAATGGTTGGATTAGAAAAATAGGAATAGAAAATTGAGAATTTTCCACCTAGGCACATGAATTAATGCGGTGACTCCAATCCGAAACGCTCTTATATATATATATATATATATATATATATATATATATATATATATATATATATATATATTAGTTTATTTAATACACATACTTAATGAATTCTTGAAGGAGGCATCATATCAGACGAGGTTTATGAAATCTTCCATCTTGGAAGACAATAGAGCTCCTTTTGTGGTATCTCTAGGTTTATATTCAGGTATGTTTTAACTGTATATTCATTTTGTAGATAAGATAAAACATTAACATCCAAAATTGTCTTCTTTTGTTTTTAGGTTATAGAGTAGTATGCTTTGGGTCGGGCTTCATTTTAGAAAGCAATGAACATTTTGAAGCAACTATTTTGACTTCTGCAACCCTATTCAGAGGCCATAATTTAAAGGTTGGTATATATCAATAACATTCATATCATTTTCATCATAAGTATACTTACTTAATTAACATTATGCTTTTGTTATCAGGTTGTTGTCTTTCTACCGAATAGAAATATGTTTCTTGGCCAAGTGGAAGTATGTGACTTCCACTTCAACCTTGCACTTGTTAACATTCAAGCTTACTACAATCTGCAAAGTTGGGACATATCAAGATTCTGTCTTCATTGGATCCCTACAGGATGATTGCACTGGACTATTGCTTCCAGGTTCTAAATTAATCGCACTTGGGCGCTACCCAGATCGTACCAAAGATTTCATAGTAGAATCCGGTGAATTTAGGTTAGTATTATTTTTCCTTGCTTATTATCATATTACTGATTTAACTAATATATTTCTAAATTGTAGTGTTCGCCATTGTGAATTTGACTGCAAAGAGCTGCTCAATTCGACATGCAAAATAAACAAGGTAATTTCCTTTCAATTTAAATCAGTTGTCAAGCTATATGTGTAAGACTTTATTTTGTAGCTTGACTAACTTGTGCTTCCTCATGTGATAAGAGTGGCATCGGGGGGGCCAATGATCAATCAAGAAGCACAAGTCGTCGGAGTCAACTTTTTCGCTACTAATTCAACTCCTTTTCTCCCCATTAATATCATGATGAGATGGTTAAAACATTTTAAGAATTATGGGTACGTAAAACATTTTATCTTATATTTTCAAAATTTAATCTATTTCTAACATTTAAAATCAAGAAGTCGGGTGAATATAATTAGTGGTTCCTAGAGGGTGAATATAATTACTAGACTTTGTAGTTTATTTATTGATTAGAGCTTGGTGTTGGGAAGAGCTGCCGACCATGGATAGGAATGGGAATGCTTAATCTCTATGTTGTGGAGACATGCGTTTTGGAAAGAATTTTTCAGAAGTTCCCCGGTCTTAAAAGAGGAGTCGTAGTCGATGAGGTATATTTTTTTGTATTTGACTTTTCAAGGATTATTAATATTTTAGTGACTTACTGTGTGGTGGTATACATTATATTTATGCATATATTTATGTAGTAGGTGTTTGATGTAATGCATAGTTTTTCTCTTTATATGGTAAGAATTGATGCGACTATTTAGCAGGTTATTCCAAATTCTCCTGCTGGATTTGCTGGAATAGTACCACAGGATAATATACTGGAATGTGATGGAGAAGCTATTGATGGTTGTTTACAGGTATGTAATGTGGCAATTCAAATTGATTTTGTTTATATGTATACACTGATCATTTCTCTTTCACTAATGCTTATTTTTTTTTTTTTTTTGATGTGATGTGGGATAAGGTTGGGAAGCCCATAGACTTGCTTATTGCAAAGATTGATGGATCTCGACATGTTCTTTCCGTAGTAGTTGGGGATGTTAATCCTTCTCAGTTTAACAGGTTATCTCTTTAACTCATGTTAAAGTATTTGGATATTATTATTATTATTATTATCATTATTATCATCATCATTATTATTATTATTATTATTTCATTTGATGATTTGTTACATGTTTGAATATGTAGTTGGCCGCTACGGGCTTCTGGAGGTGATTTTTTGGATGATGACATGTCTTGCTATTCTTTGCCTGACGTGCTTAAGTTGGATGGAAAAAGAGTTGCATTGCAATCAAAAAACAAGAAAAAAGGCATCCATATGAACCTCTTCAAGAGAACATTCTTTTAATGTATGGATAAATTCTAAATAGGAGTGATTTGTGTTTAGATGTATGTGTATTTTTGTTTGTGACAATGACTTTTGGATTATATCTGATGTTATTTAAGCTTTCACTTTCAAATTTAATTAGCTTTTTTTTATTTATTTTTTATTTTTTTTGTATCATATTCATGTAGATAGATAGATTTTTTATACAACTTCTTGTCATGATTGATGTTGGAACCGTGCTTTTACTTAGACGAGATGAATAGATGAAATTGAAAACTACATACTATTACCTAAGACTTGGGTACCATACGATCCAATCCTTATATATTACCTGTTTGATTCATGTTTCAAATTGAATTGTTGGTTTGGACTCGAATTTGTTTTTTTTTTCTTTTTTTTTTCGGAGAAACAATTATGCCTTCATTTGAAACACCAAAAAACATGGCAAAATTAGACATAATCAGCAATTATGCATGATTCCTGTTGGGTGGTTTGGATGTGGCTCTGCTATCTGAATGATAGAAAGCAAATTTCGCAAGCTGGAACTTTGGTCAAACAGTTGGGGTGCAGAGGTATTGGGGCGCAGCGCCACAGGCAGGAACGCGAGCGGTATTGCAAAAACTTATGATTACAAGAGTGACTACTCCAGCCCGAGCTAAAAAAACTGAGCTTGGACTCTCCAGCCCGAGCTAAATATTTACATTTTTATAGAAAAACTGAGCTAAATATTTACATTTTAACAAGCGGTGTGCGAGCTTGGACTGTAATATCCGAATTTATTATTGAGTATTTCATTTGTTTTTGAGCCATGTATTATTCGGAATCGTGATATCGATAATTGGAGTATGATATTTCTCACATTTGTATCTTTGTACATGAGTATAGCATCATACAAATTTTCTCATACAAACTCGTGATAACGCACGCTAAGAATGTAGCTTAACGTGCATTATCGGCTAAAACCAACGCACGCTACGAATGAAGAATTGCGTGCGTTAGGCAGTCAATTATTGAGGTAGGCGGCTAGCACATGCGATAGCCGGACATGGGTCCGAATAAGATTCCCGCGGGCGAACCTGGACAGATTTGGAGTCAACGCTTGTTAGCGTGCGCTAAGGATATTGTGATAGCGTACGCTAAATAACATACGAACAGAAATGTTATAAAGGGACAGCACTTCATTTTACTAGGTTTACATTCTCTTCACTTGTCCTTTGTTCTTGAGAGACCAGAGAGCCTCATATCTTCCTTAAACACAAATAGACCACCTCTACTTGATCATTGGAGATTGGATGTCACCTGTGATTGATCGTTGAAGTGGAGAAGCACCTTGGATTGACATTCAAACAACCAGAGTTGGATTCTAGCTTTTTGACTCGGTGTTTTCTTCATCTTAAGGTATGTTAATTCTATCCAGCCTTAAATCCGTATTCTTGAGAATAAGATGATCATGCTACCAAGATATTGAGTTTCATTGATGAATTATTCAAACAAACATCGTAGTTGGAATCCTAGTACATCAAATGATGAGAGGAATATTCTGAGGTTGATTATCCGTATGATTAACGTTGCCATATTGATCGTAAACTTGGAGTTGATATCACTTTTGTTATAAGGACTTAGAAAGAATCATCTTAGGTTGTATCTGTAACACCCCCAATCCACTCAGGGATATTACACGCCGTAGACCCTCTCCTCGAGGATCTACCAGGCTGATAACTAAATCAAACATCTAAACATCGCCTTTAAGGCTAAAATGGCTCAGTAGACCGACTTGGTCTTTCAATAGTAACATACAACTCAATTACAAACACATACCCACGTAGGGGTCAAAATACAATAAACTCCCGTACAACGGGAAAAAGATACTGCAGCGGAAAAGAAAATACAACTAGACCAATACGACATCAATGGATCCTCGTGTGATTAGTATCGTTCATCTTTCATCATCCTTCGTGCCGACCCTGTGCTATGCTCCAAAACCTGAATGCAAAAATAGACATCCACCCCCCGAATGCTCGGGGGTTAGCAAAACTCCACTGTTTTGCTAGTGCAAGAACAAAGTGCAAGTACGAGCCATACAATTCACATTCCACGAATAACAATAACCAGGAATCCTCAAAACATCCAAACGTAACGAAAAGCACTTCCCGAGGCAAGAGTTTGGTAAAATATTCTAAAACCGAAAGGTCACAAATCAAGGAAAAACAATTTATAAAACCGTTTAAATGCCATCGAGAGTTTTGATAGAAAACAACTTAGGATTTTCAAATCCTTATCTTTCTAAAAATCAACAGGGCCACAGCCCAAAGGTTTTGTTTTCGCAAATAGGAAACCACCAACAATTTACAGGGTCAGAGCCTAACATCACGTGTCCTCAACGGACATAAAATCAACGAAACATAATCACGCACGTGCATCGCCTAGGACTGGGACGCTACCACAAACATCCCACCCGAGGCCTCGAAGGACCCTCCCGAGCTGGCTAGCGAAACAAATCACACACATCTCACGGTTGGATCAATCGCTTGTTGCATCCTGGCCACATGATCGCATGCCATGTGCCACCATAGATTATCTCAGGCTCTCACGGTTGGATCAATCACTTGTTGCATCCTGACCACATGATCACGTGCCATGTGTCACCGTAGACCTTCAACCATATCCACACATTCACACAAATAACATATCACATCAAGGATATTCAAACAATTCGCCCAGAGGCATCAAACACTTAGCAAAACACCACGTCAATCCACAACGCACCGAAATGAAATAATATACGTCCAAACGCAATACCAAGTGCAACATCAACACCAAACATATCCATAGAATTCATATAGTTATTCACAAACCACACCATTCACAAAACACGCGTTTTGAAAGCAAGCCTTTAACAAGACTAAACCGAATCATTTGAAAGTTCAATTCAAATGACCAAGCAACCACATTTAGACGATCACTAATTATCATATCCATAAAACAAGAATAGTATGGACAAGGTACTTGCCTCGAATAAGAACAACGCGGAGAATCGACCCAAATAGGTTGACACGAACCGACTACGAACTCGCCGACTCCACCGAACGACAATACACAACAAAGAACTACGAACAAAAACAATAACAACGAAAATAAATTCCAAAGTACGACCCAAAGCCGCTAAATTCAAAGAACAAATGACGAAGGTTCAAGGATTTCCCCCAAAACGGCCAAGAACACGATTCGTTCCGTCAAATCACGAAAACGGAATTCCAAGTTGAAATATGGATATACAATCCATAGAATATATTTAACAACATCATTTAACCATAATCGATCCATCGAAAACGGATGAAAAACGAGATCGAGGACAAATCCCCCAAAAAGTCAATTCGAAGGAAATCAAGAAATATACTTCGATTCGACGAAGAACAACAGATTAAATGATGTTAAACACAAGAATACTACCAATATTAATCATACCCATCGTGTATTAATCAACAACACGGAACGAATCGGACAAAAACGCAAAAACCCCAAATTTTCCCAAAATAGGGTTCTAGGAAATCTCACCTTGATTCGCTGGATCAAAGGAGGTTATGGAGGGATTAATCGATGATATGAACTCCCAATCTTCGTGGATTAGTTGCTTGACAACATGTCTCCTGGATCTTCAAGTGTCCAGCCGCGGAGAGGAAAAAATGGAAATGAAAAACGGGTGAAAATATGGCTACTCTGTCATATTTATACAGGTACGGCCTAGCGTGCGCTACACCTTCCGGACTAGCGCGCTAACAGGCGACCTCGCCGATAACCTCGGCCGTGGCCCGCAAGGCCCTGCATCAAGACTCAATCCGGGCCGGATCTCGCCGCCCGATCAAGGAGAAGGCTGCCGGCGGACGCTTAGCGTGCGCTTAGCCGATCTGCCTGTAACCCTTCGATCAATCGCCGGCCAGTAACGACGCTAGCCGGCCGACAGGCGCTTACGCTGCATAGCGGCGCTACTCGCCGATCCTTCCCGATTCCGTAACCCCGAAACCCCACTGTCGGCCCGATAGCGTGCGTTGGTCGACTAAGCTAGCGTGCGCTTATACTGCCGAGCTAGCTCAAGGCAGACTTCCGGCCAGAAGCGTACGCTTACGCCGGTTCTCGCGCACTCGTCCGGCCGGTACCCGCAATCATCCGGCCAGAACCCACAACCGTCTGGCCACCCCGCAACCGTCGGCGGGCCCCAAGAACCGCTGTGGCTCGACGATTCGATTTCCAAAAACGTACGGAACGAACACGACGAAAAGTTCGCGGACAACATCAACGACCCGGAATGAAAACATAATACCATAATTAGTCATACGCGACCAAGAAACGGGTCGAGACAACAATTACAGATACGGATACCCGTAACTTTCAAGAAATTACAAAATGGCCCAAAACGCCCGGAAATCACGATACGTGATCGAATAACCAAACCGAAGTTCAAAACACGTCTAACAAAGTTAAACAGACTTACGGGAAACTCGAAACAGCAGTTTCGAACGAGATTCGCAAGAACCGAACTCAAGTGCAGAAAAGTCGTTAAAAAGCACGGAACTCAACAAAACGACTCTGAAACGAACTCGGATGTCAAAAAGTGTAGAATTAATCATTCTCAGAATGACGAAACAGTCATGAGCGAGTCGTCAAAACGGACTTCGGCCGAAAAAATAAATTTACCGAAAATCGAAAATTGCGGATATTACAGTATCTTTTCATTGGGATCGTTAGTTCACCTTTAAGATGAAGTCTGAATGTGATAATGGTAATGAAATCTAGTGCATCAACCTGAGATCACCGAACTTCAAATGAGAATGATAATCGAGATTAAATATAATAGTTGTGATGATATTCATTTCCTTGAATTCAAAGATGATTGAATCCGTAAGATTATCCATAAGTTTATGATATGTAGACGAGTAACGTACGTAAATCACTGAGGGGTTCGTAAGTTTCATCACCGTTAGAACAGTCATCTGCCCAGAAGTGAAACTACCATGCACGCTTAGCGTATGCTAAGCTATGTAGATTAACATACGCTATCGGGCTTAGTTAACGTACGCAATGTTTGGTACATAACGTACGTTAAAATCATCAGAGAAGTCAGTTGGCTGATCATAGAGGGACTGCCGATACTTATATAGCGTACGCTAGACTTTGTTGTTTATGTACGCTAACGAGTAGCCCTAACGTACGCTACATAGGATACGTAGCGTGCGTTAAGCAAGCCAGGCAGATTACGTTTTATGAACTTCCGACCGTAATTTGGATTGTTAGATGTTCGTTCGACTTGAGATGAATTCTATATTATTTCTTTTGTTAAGGTTCGATCTTAGCAACGTGATTGATCGAAGGGGACGACCTTCGAGTGTTTTGATATTCGTGGAAGCTTTATTCTTGTCATCGAATCGAGGCAAGTACTTTAATTAGAATTGTTTATATTATGTCAGTAATATTGTGATTGTATTATGTACATGTGTTGTGATTAAATGTCCACCATACGTTGATCCGACGGGAATCATCATGGGAATCTATAGCTGTGTGCGCTGGATCGTTGGACAGGTAGTTCCACCATGCGTTGGTCCGACAAGATCATCATGGGAATCTATAACTGTGTGCACTGGATCGTTGGAATACCATCAGTATGTTGAGACTGTTATGATGTGATATGTGTTGTTGTTATTTCTCGTTGGAGAAACTTGTTATGATGATTGTTGATTACATCACTGTTATATGATTATCGTACTTGTACTAGCATTGTTGTGCTAACCCCTTCGGGGGTGAACATTTGTTTATGTTCAGGATCCAGGAAAGCGGGGAAACAACCACTGGAGCTGCATGACGACGAGGGTGCAGAGTGATGTTCCGGCCGGGTTTATTATCTGTTGTTGGTTATTTTAATAAGTGCTCGAGTACGTCGTAATTTGTGATGTTTGGATTTCAGTGTTGCATTAATATTCTTCATTTGGATATTTGTATTCTCGGTATTGAACCAGAACTGTCGTATTTTATTTCAGTGATTTCATGATTTAGTATCTGTTATTGTCTTGTCATTTATTCAGCCTTGTAAATTCTTATGTAAAGGATTTACGGCGCTGTAATATTCCTGAATATATCGGCGGTGTTACAAAATACGGTATCGGAGCTAAGATTATGGATATATTGACCATTGGGTTAAAATAGGGGTCATATATGTCTTTTGAGGTAACCGGCCGCGAATAACATCATTGTACTGCCTACGGCTTCATGCGAGCGGTGGTTGTAAGTTCCTAAACTCTATCTCGTTCTTTACATGTTGTATTTCTTTATACTCGAACATTAGAACGATATTGTTTCCTGTATATTGAGTATTTATGCTTACAGTATGTTGAGACGTGGACGTGGTCGCGATCGCGGATGCGGACGAAGGAACGCCGAAAGAGAAGCTTCGCCTTCTAATCAGGCCAGCCACAGCTCAGGTGAGCCACAGAGATCTATTAATAATGAACCAGAACCTGTTGTGCCCGAAATCCTTCGTCAGGTGGTGAACCAGATGACTCAGTTCCCCCAGGTCGTGGACCGAATGCAGGTGGCAGTAGGGTTACAACAGGGAGATCGACAACAAGGTATCCAAGACATGGGAATTCGAGGCGACCGATGGCTACAAGATGTGGCAAAGATGTAACCACCTAAATTCGACGGCTTTTCTGAGACTCCCACATGGGACCATTGGTTGAAGGAATTGGAGAAAATTTTTGTCGGAATTAATTGCCCAGACGACCGGAGAGCCTATATTGCTCAGTACTTTCTGATAGGGGAAGCATCCGAGTGGTGGGAATCCATCCGGCCTATGGATCATGATGCTGACTGGACAGAATTTAAATTGATGATGGAAGCTCGATCGCCTCGTCTGTAAGGGAAGCGAGTTCGGGAATTTTTCTCCGCATGACCATCGACGAGCCAATATCCTGCATTTATTAAGATGTTTAACCAACAGATAGCATTTGTTCGACACAGTCGTAATGTATGCGGAAATGATGATCCATTTTGATATGAGGATGAAACCAGAAATCCAGAGGTACATGTCCGGTTTTGAATGTACCACTCTTCGTCAATATCAGGATAAAGCATTGGCGTATGAGATCAAAGAAGCAACGATGGAAAAGTTTGCAGAATCCAAGAAGTAGAAAGTCTCTGGTAGTTTCACAGAGCACAAGAACAGTGGGCCCCGCAAGGCCCAGTCATCCCTTCATTCTTTCAAGAAACCTCCGCACCCATCTAAGAGCGGAAAGAATTTCGGAGCAGTGTCAGCCACGACGGATACATCTAGGAAGTGCTTTAACTGTGGTCGCCCAGGCCACCTTTGGCGTGATTGTTTGCGTACTCCAGTTACATGTTTTGATTGTGGACAGGAAGGGCACCGTGCTACATTTTGCAAGGATGCCACCAAGTTCAATGGAACCCGTACATCACAGCCAGCTCAGAGAGAAGCCAGTATCCAATAGACGGAGCAAAGTTTTCAGATGCCTCAGAATTTTGGCCGCGGATGAGGCAGAGGACAGTGGGACCAAAAGAGTACGATGAGTGTCGGATCTGTTCCCCCACGTCTGTACGAGATGAGGAGAACAGACGATCAGGATGCTGCTGTCGCATTAGGTACTGTTCAGATCCTTTCCCAGCCAGTTAGCATTTTATTCGATACAGGAGCTACGCATTCATTTATATACTTGTCTTGTGTAAATCATTTGAATATTTCTGGTTATCATAATTGTGAACCTTATGTTGTGGGTTTACTGAGCGGAGAGAGGATTGTTAGAAACTTAGAAACTAGAGATTTCCCGGTATCATTTGGAGGCAGAGAGTGGCTCTTAAATCTGATTATGATAAAAATGCAAGGAGACGATCTGATACTCGGAGATGATTGGCTTAATCGATATGGAGCTATTATAAACTACCGTAAGCAACTCAAGCGCCCGAAGCGATACCAATTTCCATCTCAAGGCATCTGCCACCACATTTGCCTTACCCGGATGATAGAGAATCTCGAGGTCGTAATCCTTAATCAACTCCAACCATCTCCTCTGCCTCATATTTAGCTCTTTCTGCGTGAAAATGTACTTCAGGCTCTTGTGATCGGTGAAAATCTGACACGACGAGCCATACAAGTAATGACGCCACATCTTCAACGAAAATACAACCGTGGCCAACTCAAGATCGTGCGTAGGGTAATTCAACTCATACGGTCTTAACTGACGGGAAGCATAGGCAATCGTCGTCCCGTGCTGCATGAGTACACATCCGAGCCCTTGGCCCGAAGCATCACTAAAAACTGAGAATCTCTCATTACCACTCGGTAAAGCCAAAACAGGAGCGGTCGTCAACTGCTTCTTCAACCCCTTCCTCACATCCTCCCTCAACTGGACCAAAAACGGATCATCATACTGTTTCGCCTTGATATCATCAGTCAAGGACGAAGTGATCTCCAACGCACATAACTGACCTTGAACTCTCTGAACTCAAACCTCGATATTCTCACAAATAAAATCCCACTGGATCCTACTCTGTGGCGTAAGTACCTCTAACATCTGTAACGCCATCGGCTTTCGGCTCAACGCATCAGCCACTACGTTAGCCTTACCGAGATGATAAAGTATCTCGAGGTCGTAATCTTTAATTAGCTCCAACCACCTACGTTGTCTCATATTCGACTCTTTCTGACTGAAGATATACTTCAAACTCTTGTGATCTGTAAATATCTTGCACGACGACCCATAGAGATAATGCCTCCAGATTTTTAAGGTGAA
Source organism: Orobanche coerulescens (assembly GCA_033398695.1). Taxonomy (NCBI): domain Eukaryota; kingdom Viridiplantae; phylum Streptophyta; class Magnoliopsida; order Lamiales; family Orobanchaceae; genus Orobanche; species Orobanche coerulescens. Next base: position 39,429,154 of record CM065810.1, read on the forward strand.
AACGACCGTAGCTAACTCCAAATCGTGCGTGGGGTAATTCGCCTCATATGGTTTCAACTGGCGGGACGCATAAGCAATAACCCTATCTCTCTGCATCAAAACACATCCGAGCCCGAGGCCCGAAGCATCACTATAAACCACGAAATCTTAGTTCCCCTGAGGCAATGCCAACACGGGTGCGGTAGTTAGTCGTCTCTTCAACTCATCAAAACTACCTTGTCTGCCTGCGGTCCACTCGAATTTCTGAGTCTTCTGGAGCAACTGAGTGAGTGGTCTAGCGATCTTAGAAAATCCCTCAACAAATCTACGGTAATAACCGGAAAGACCCAGAAAACTCCTCACCTCCTTCACATTCTTAGGCGGCTCCCAAGCCATCACTACCTCTATCTTCTGCGGATCAACCCGAACTCCCTCTGCTGAAATCACATGCCCGAGGAACATCACTTCCTCGAGCCAAAACTCACACTTAGAGAACTTCGCATACAACTGCTTAGCTCTCAAAATGTCTAAAATAATCCGGAGATGTAAGACATGTTCCTCCCGACTCTGTGAATAGATAAGAATGTCATCGATAAAGACGACTACGAATTTGTCCAGATACTCAATAAAAACTTTGTTCATCAACTGCATGAACACTACTGGGGCATTGGTTAGCCCGAAAGGCATAACCACAAACTCGTAATGGCCATATCTCGTCCGAAAGGCAGCTTTCGGTATATCACCATCCCGAATCCTCAACTGGTAGTAGCCCGATCGTAAATCAATCTTCGAAAAGACTGTCGCTCCCTGAAGCTGATCAAATAAATCGTCAATCCGGGGCAAAGTGTATTTATTTTTGATGGTTAACTTGTTTAATTATCGATAGTCGATGCATAAACGAAGCGATCCATCCTTCTTCTTAACAAAAAGTACAGGCGCACCCCAAGGCGATGCGCTCGGTCGAATATACCCTTTATCTAACAACTCTCCCAACTGATTCTTCAATTCTAACATCTCTGACGGTGCCATACGGTACGGCGCTCGAGAAATAGGGGCCGCATTCGGCTCTAGATCAATAGGAAACTCCACCTCTCACTATGGTGGTAATCCCGGCAAGTCATCCGGAAATACGTCGGGATAATCACTAACAACTGGAATTGACGATAAATCAACTCCACCATCTTCCGCCTTCAGAGCATAACACCAGTAGCCGACACAACCCTGGTTCAGAAGTTTCATCGCCTTCAAGGCGCTAATCACACTCCCCGATCTACCCGGCTTACAACAGAACGAGAGTATGTTCGGTGCCATCCTCGACCACTATTGAGATGGTACGAGTCTGATAGTTCATGATAGCACCGTGACGATCCAACCAATCGTCCCCGAGGATCAAATCCTATCCCTTAAGGTCTATAACAATGAGATTCGAGGGCCAATCCCGTCTCCCGATCCTCACTGGGCAATACCTAACTTCCCGGTCCCCAACCATACGATCCCCGCTATGCGTACTCACTACAAACGGTTCACACTCAAATAAGCAGTCAAAGCCAATACGACTCACACAATCCGAAGCAATAAAGGAATGGGTAGCACCCGAATCAAAAAGCACTGAAACTGGATGAGTAAGGATCTGAGTGGTATCTGACGCCACCGGAACGTCTGCCTCCTCTGTGCGGCGATCCGGCTGTGCGGCGATCCGGCTGACCCCGAACTTGATACTGTGCGGCGATCCGGCTGACCCCGACCCCTACCACGGCCTGAACTCTGCGGAACATGAGTAGCTGGAGTGCTGTGTTCCCTATGATCGGCGGTGGTAGTCGGAACTCTAGCAGCCCTGGTGGCCCTCTCACAATGAGCTCCCCGATGCCTGGTCTGTCCGCAAGTAAAGGAAGTAACTAACGAAAATGGGCAATCTTTCATAACATGCTCGGGCTGACTGCAATTAAAACAAACTCTCCCGCCAGGTGTAACAGACTGGACCGAACGGTTACCCTGAGATCCACCGGCCTGATGAAACGGCCTCTTCCCAGATGTAGGAGCAGAACGAGACCTCAAAAACTGACCACCCTTACCGGCCGAGAATCCGCCAGTAGTCTTCTGCTTCTTAGCTTCCGAAACCGACTCTGATTCCGGGACGGCCATCTCGATCGCTAGGGCGCGATCCTGGTATTCCTTCAAAGTGGCACACATGAGTGGTGCCATACTCTACCTGATATGCGGCTTCATGCACATATTGAAGTAATAGATTTTATCAGCCTCCGTCCTCACCTGATCTTTCACGAAACCCAACTGCTGATTGTAAGAGATAATGGCCTAAGAAATCGGCACATCCTGGGGTATGGCAGTGAAGAACTCCACAATTATGCGTTCTTTGACTGGCGGCGAACAATATTCTGCTTCCATAGCAGCCCTGAACTCCTCCCAAGTGGCTCGACGGTCTCTGGGCGCAACAGCCTCCCACCATTCCGCAGCTTCCTTATCCAGGAGGTACTGGGCAATATGTACCCTCCTGTCTTCAGGACAAACTACGGCATCGAAGGTCCTGGACAACTGAAAGAGCCAATTCTCCCAACCGAGGGAGTCAGAAGATCCAGAGAAACGAGGAGGGTGCATCTTAGTCACCGTCTGAAGCCACTTACTAGCTTCCTCTTCAGGTGTCGGGGGAGGATTCTGGCATCCACCCTGAGCTATCTGAGCAAGTTGGGCTACTAACTGCTGAAGTACGGCAGTAGCCCCGACGTCGGCATTATTACCCGAAGGCACTGAGTGAGAGGCTGAGTCTGCAGAGGACTGAGAAAGTGAGCCCTCTTCATTATCAGCACCCCGACCACGGCCTCGGCCGCGTCCCCTAGCTGGTCTACCACGACCTCTCAACATACTGAAGAAAATATGAAAAGAACAAGATCAGGAAGATTCACAATCTACAAAGTTGGTATCACAATTCTCAATTTCGAACAACGCAAGAAAACGAATTCTAGAAGTATAAGAGTTCGAGGAGACTTACAGTCATGGGTCGCACGAAAAGACGGTAGCATGATGATATTAGGCTCAACGAATGACTCTAACGACGCAACTGACAGACCCAGAATTAACCGATAGCATAGGCATTCAAAACCTAAGGCTCTGATACTATAAATGTAACACCCCAATTCACAAATGGGACATTACACGCCGTAGAACCCTCGTGGGGTCTACCAGGCTAACTCATGACACATAAACCACAATGATATCCCAAAAGATGCGCTCAAAAAGTAAATAAGGTCGTGGCCTCGGCCAAAATATTTTAACGGAGTACATGAAACATAAGTTATACTAATTCATTGCCCACGCAGGGAACTTAAACCAAGTTTAAAAGTAATCAGTCTAACTCCAGTACTCAACAAATGCAATGACAAAACATAAAAAAACAAACTCGAGCCACATCATCATGTCAGCCCATCCTTCGTGTGCGCATCCCGTGCCAGCTCCTCAGCTTGACCAGTACCTGAAATGCATAAGACGCATTTCCCCTATTTAAGGGGTTAGCATTCGAATAGCTAGTGCAAGTACACAATTACACAACATTATATACATACGAGATTCAACGCAAACAAACCATTTAGGAAAAATATTTGAAATCAATATTCCGGAATGTCACATTTACATTTGAAAACAGTATATCCCCAAGTTTCCGCACCAAAACCATACACACTTGGTAACTCGCGACCGTACCCATTAGTATCGGTCCCCAGAGGTCCCGTCGAACCGCCCCCAGGTGAGAAACCACTTCTGCGGCCGTACCCATTAGTATCGGCCGCCAGAGGTCCCGTCGAACCGTCCCCAGGTGGAAGAACATCAACACATGCACCCAAGTCCACTTCCGTGATCGTACCCATTAGTATCGGCCCCCAGAGGCCACATGCCATCCCTAGGTGGAAGAGCAACAATCACATTCGTTCAATAATACCATTTACATCATTCGCATCAAAATCATACACACATAACAGAATGTAATACATGTACTTGCCTTGGATAACACGAGGCGAAGAAAACGGTGGAAGGAAAAGGTTTCGGTCTGAACAATCTTCACAAATCTAATCCTAACAACAATAGAGACTCAATCAACTACAATTCCACTGAGAAATCATGAATTAATAGGCGTTCTATCCTAAGGGATAATACGCCGAACACTATGAAGGCATAAGGTTCAAATTTGATCAACGAAGGGAAAAACTTGGAATTGATCCGCTAAAGTTCTAGGAAAACATAACACCACGATTACCCAACTAATATTCATCATCAATCGAAGCAAAAACGAAAGAAAAAATGAATAATAGCCAAGAACCCTAAAATTAGGTATAATGTCCAATTACCTCAATTCAACGATGGAATGACGGAAGGAAGATGATTGATTCTTGTTAGAATGTCCAATTCCGAGTTATAAGATGCTAGAATGCAATATCCGGATGAAATCGCCCAAAATTGTGATGAAGGAGTGGAGAGCCGAGAGGAATGGTGAAAAATGGGGTTAAAACCCATGTCTGTCCTATATATACTGGACAGAACACGGCGCAACAAACGGCCCAAATGGCGCCGTGTTCGGTCAGACAGGGTCGGGCGGCGACCCCTGTGTGACACGGCGCACAGACACGGCGCAAAATGCCGCGGGTCTTGCGCCGTTTCGCAAGGCAGCGGGCACCACTGGGCAACACGGCGCACAGACCCGGCGCAGAATGCCGTGGGTCTTGCGCCGTTTTGCACAAGTCAGGCCAGACAGCCTCTTGACACGAGACGACGACGCCAAAACGGAAAAAGACGATAAACCAAAACACGATATGCCGACCCAAAGGTCCGAGAAAATTACATACAACGAGAAACAATATCCAATAACCCAAAACGGTCCGAGGTACACAACCATAATCGAAGAAGAAATAAATTCCCTAAACTTATAGGAAATTACGAAACAGCCCAAACGTCCGAAAATCACGATACAACGTCGGATTAACAATCCGAAACTCACAACATGCTCCACTCAACTATACGAACTCATGGAAATAGGAAAATGATGAAATCGAACGAGTTTTACGAGAATCAAATACACAAGCAATAAAATATAACTCTAGGTGAAAATACGTAAAAACATCATCGAAACTCGTCCAAGGGGAGAAACTCCAAGAACAAAATAGATTCAGAATTCCAAAATAGTGTCAAGCGAGTTGTCCGAAACGAGCATACACCAAAAATAGAAATTACCAAAAATAGAAAACACGGATATTACAATGAGGAAACTTAGTCGCGAAAAAATTGTACAGCCTTGATACAACGGTTGCTTTCCCTTTTCAACAAGGCGATAAAATCTTTTAGCTTCCTCATTTGGTTTACCCGAACTCCCATCTTCACAATTCTTCGTACGCTGCAACATCTCAACGAGGTTATCTCCGGAATTATCAACACCGCCATCACACTCCATATTTTCTTTACTCGTTTCGGAATCTAAGCGTGAAACCTCATAAATCCAACTCACATACAATGGAGATGGACCATTGTAGATGAGATGATCATAAATCACATCCTCACGACGCCATTTGCGATTATTACAATTTTTGCAGGGGCACGTGATTTCTTCACCTACAACGAATCTAGAAAATGCACTCCGCAAAAAAACCCTTACCCCTCTAATATATCCTTCACTGAACTTTGGAAGTTCAATCCAGGCTTCCATCACTACATTTATGACCATAAGAATATTGCTTATAATTGAAACAGGGGACCTGACCTATATCAGAGAGACATGGAGAGAGGGAGAGAGAGAGGCCGAGAGAGAGTGAAAAACATGAAAACAAATACAAAATTAGACCAAAATCAGAGAGATAAATGTAAAAATTGATGCATGTAGAACAAATTAACAATTAAAATTACATTACGAGCTCAAATTAAGAATAATACCTGAATGTGTAAAAGCCCTAATTCACTTCGAAACCCAATTGAAACCACCTGCGAGCTTGAAGAAACCGAGCTTGAAGAGATGAAATCGAGCTTGAAGAGATGAAATTGAGCCTTGAAATCGAGCGAAGAAATCGAACTGCGAGCTAGAGAGAGAGAGAGAGAGAGAGAGAGAGAGAGAGAGAGAGAGAGAGAGAGAGATATGCGAGCTTGAGAGAGAGACTGCGAGTCTGGGAGCGAAGAAATCGAACTGTTTGGAAGAGTACAGTTTTGTGTATTTTTTGGGTTTGACCCGAGTTTGTGTTTTGTGTTGTGTTTTGTGCCTCTCTTTTCCCAAAAATTTCAAGGCGGCAAAATTGCCTCCTTTTTCTAAATATTTCAAACCCCCTCCCTCACAAGTTCTGACAAAAAATTTATCATAATTTAATTTTAAAATTGTTTAAGGGAATAAAGATTAAAAGTAGTTATCCCTAAAATATGTTATTATTTATTTTCTAAAAAAAATCATTAAAATTTTTTTTATTCATAAATTTTATCAATTTAAAATTTATTAAAAAATATGTTATTTTTATAAAAATATTATACTTCATGCCAATAATTAATTTTGAATTTTTTAATATGAAAAATATTTTTTCAAAGATTATTCATTTAGTGTAAAATAAAAAATTTAAGTTTTTTTATTATATTTTGTACAAAATTGACATTATTGATTGTAACCACAAACTATCAGTTTTGAAATTTTAAATAATATATTTGTCTAATTTTAAATAATTTTACAGTAAATTAAATATTTATTTTAAATTTTTTATTAAAAATATAAAGTTATAGCTAAGGCAACACTTTGTAAACATATACAGCAACATCAAAAAAGCAATGTTGCAGCAGGTAAAAATTTTAGAGATACTACAACATTTTTGAGCGCAACACTAACAAAATCTGTTGTCATAGGCCATCTATGGCGTAGTGTTAATATTATATTGATTATTTAATTAAGTCTAGTTAAGATTTTTCAATAAATAAATTTTCCTTATATATATGTAGCACCTAAATCAATCAAAATATTTCTTGCGTTTCGATGTTTTACACTATTAAATTTAGCTTTAGGATTTGTGTAAGATATGTAATTAAGATAATGTTACCAAATACCAATTCATAATAGATAATTGTCTTAGTTAAGAGAATACTAATGTTACAAAGTACCAAATTAATAATCGTATATAGCATGAAAACCACGAAGATAGAAAATTGCCTTCATATTTCAGTCATCATTTTTATTTTTTACTCTACCAATTCCATATCGAATTTTTATTAAAATTAAAAAAAATAAAAACATCTAGAAAAGATTATGTATATTTTCCAAAGAAAGTTTCACATTTAATAGAACAAGAATGAGGAACAATATCATTTTTTAATCAGATGTGAGACGAGCACGATAATATACAGTTTAGACGGGTTCGACTATTGATAGACAAGCTTAAATAGAATTTTCTCCAACTTTATATTTGGTCACGTGTATTCTGGAATATTTGACATTATAAAAAATATTAACCAGTTATTGTAACAACTTATATGCATATATTTGAATATTAGTGAATATTAGGGGTGTTTAAAAATATCTGATATCTGATATCCGATCTAAATATCCGAAAATCCGAAGTTTCGGATATCCAAAAATTCGGATATCCGAAGTTCGGATATCCGGAACTTCGGATTCGGATATCAGATAGTACTTTTCAGAAAAATCGGGTATTCGGATATCCGAAATATCTGAAAAATCCTAAAAATTTTATTTTTTATATTTTAAATAATAGAAGGTATTCGGATATCCGATATCCATATCCAAATTTTTTTCGGACATTCGTATATCCGATATCCGAATCCGAACATTTTTCGAATATAAGGATATCCGAATATAATTCATATTTTTTTCGAATATTCGGATATCCGATATCCGTATCCAAAATTTTAGATACGGATATCGGATATCAAAATCTACTATCCGAATTTTTAGATTAGGGGTGAGCTCGGTTCGGTCTGGTACGGTTTCTAGCTAAAACCGATACCGAACCGTATCTTATCAGTATCTAGCATTTGAGTACCGAAATGATTCGGTTTTAAATCGGCTCGGTGTAATCGGTTTCGGTGTCGGTTCGGTAGCGGTTCGGTGTCAATGGGCTGATTAAATGGGCCACTTAAGTTGGGCTTGCATCAGGCCCAAATTGAACTACTTGGGCTAAATCAGACAATTGTAAGTTCAAATAGAAGGATTTATACATAATTAATCCACTTCAAAGCTTGAATAAAAATAAAATCTACTTCAATAACATGATAATAACTAAGGATTCAAAAAGTTCAATATCAGATTAAACAAAAGTCTTGAATTTCCTCCTCAGCACAAGTCCATCAATTCATAACAACCTGCACAAAGAAAAAACAAAATCTGCAGAATAGTCATCTGTTTTATCGGTTCGGTTCGGTTTTTAAAGTCGGGATCCATATCTAAAACTGAAACCGAACCGCATAATTCGATTTTTAAAATTTTAAGAACCGTACCATACCAATATCTTATTGGTTCGGTTTTTCGGTTTTGGTTTTTTCGGTATTTTCGGTATTATCGGTTTTTGTCGGTTTTTCTGCTCACCCCTATTTTGGATATCCGAAATTTTGGATATCCAAAACTCCAGATATCCGATTTTGAACACACTAGTGAATATTACGATACGAGTTCGAGATGAGAACTTTAAACCAGGTTCGGAACAATTACGAGTATATAGATTCTAAACAGGTCCGGCCATGAACATAAATGGTTACATATAATATTTTCTATTTTTATTCGTTTGTTACATAACTGATTATTATTAATATTGACGGTGTAATTTTGATTTTAATTGAGATGAATAATCAATTATTGTAATCATTTATTTGTACAAATTTAAACAGGTTTCGAATGAGTATGGATACATACATTTTAGATTAAATTTAATTATTTACAAGACTTCATAATTTCAAAAACCAAATTATTGAAAATTGATTATCCTAGCAACATTGATTCTTCATGAGACTTAATGAATTTGAAACATAAATAGTACTTCCCCCATAAAAATATACATACATTTTTTTTTCGTTGGTTCCATAAAAATATACACATTTCTTTCTTTCTTTCTCTGCACGCTATCCCACCACAAATTGTTACAATAATAGCCTTACTATCATAACTATTTACAATCACGTTACATAAAAATTACCTTTAAAATGAGATCCTTTCTCCACTCACAATATAAATAACAATAAAGTGGAATCTTTTCTCTACTTACAATATAAACAACACTATATATTTTAAAACCCGTATTTGGAGAAAGTTTATATTTTTATGGGACATAAGGAGTACTTAATATCAATTTTCACGAGACTTCAACAATTGAAATATCAAAATTTAATACAGAATAGTTGAACTCTCATTGACTTTTCACGAGACTCACCAATTAAAAAAGAAAACTTGAATCCTTCATTGATTTTTATGGGACTTCACAAATTCAAAAGATAAATAAATACGTCAATCTCACATCAATTTTTAATGAGATATTATAATTTAAAACATAAATAAATACTTCAAACTCACATTGATTTTTCAATAGACTTCATCAAATGAGTCTATAATAGTACTTTTATTCCCAACAAAAACTTCACATTTAAAACTTGAAACAAATAGTTTCTATAATTTATTCATAATACAAAATAAAGTATAAGAAAGAAGAGAGGAGATAGGCTAAATTATCTAGTTTTTTTTTATAACTCAGTTTCTAGGCTAACACCTAACTATGTCTGAGGGTAACAGCCATGCTTTCTCATTACTGCCACCAAGTTAAATCGCGTGATGTGCACGAACTGATCAATGTCTTGTCGGGTTTTGATGACGTACAACCAGATCCTCTCAGGTAAAGAGAACATGAAGTCTTCCCCCCGAATCGAATCCACACAGATGATATTCAGTATGAAATCCTGTCAAAGGCTTAATTAGAATATATATTCGAAGAAAGATTTTTGAAATGGAGGCAAGAGAGATAGGACCCTGTGGTCAATCGGGCTAAGCTAGTTGGTTAGCTAAATTAATTAGTTGAACGGGACAACTACTTGTAATATCCGTAATATTTCTATTTTTAGCAGTTTCCATTTTTGGTGTATGTCTATTTGTATCGACTCGCTTGTAACCGTTTCGACATTTTGAATCTATTTTGTTCTTGGAGTTTTTCCATTTGGACGAGTTTTGATGATGTTTTCACGAAATTTCATTTTATGACATGTTTTGCCGTATGAACGTTCGACTCTTGTAAAACTCGTTCATTTTCGTTGTTTCTTGGTTTGTACAAGTTCGTATGGTTGAGTTGGTCTTGTGGAAACTTTCGGTTTGTAAATCCGACGTCGTTTCGTGATTTTCGGGCACTTGGGCCATTTTTGTAATTTCCTAATAGTTTAGGGAATCTTAGTTTCGTTGACGCATTGCGGACCCACCGGTGGTCGGAATTGTATTTTCTTTCAGCACTTAGTTCCGCTGCCTTGTAGGCTTCGCATCTATGTTCCCGGATTCTCGCCTCGCCGTGACGTTTCGTGTTTTATGCCCTCGACAGCTTCATCTGCCGATGTGACATCGCAGCGGCCGATCGCCGTAGGTAGCGCACGCTACCCTGTTGCCTGCGTGCGCTACGAAGTGCGCTTAGCGACGCTAACCCCTATTGTTAGCGACGCTAACGAATGTGGCAGAGCCACCGGACTATCACACCGTTAGCGCACGCTACATATGGCGATTAGCGTGCGCTAACTTCACACTATATAAGCCAGTGCGCTTTTGAGCAGCAGTTTCATTCTTTTTCCTTCGTTTCTTCGGCGTGCGACCTCAGAGGCGATTTCCATCAGTTTCGATCGGCGTTCTATTCACATTCCATCACCGTAGAGTTGTGCCAACATATTATCATCAGCATAATCGTCATCCATCATCCGAAATCAAGGTATTTTCGCCTGTAACCCTAACTCGTCAAATTTGGGGTTTTTCCGGTTTTGCTAATTGGAACCGAATTATTCCAGTATGTTATGATATTCTTCACCGTTTGTGATTGTTGAATGATTCCAAATCCAAATTCCTTGATTTTAATCCGTGAATTATCGATACGGGGAGATTTTGCGTAAACCCTCGCCCGTATCGATTGACCGTCTATTGTCGTATATTGTAACCGGGGTTATGGGTGCATTCCAGTAGAATATTGTTGTCCGTTGGGACTGAACTGTATTGATCCTTCGTTTAGGAACCGTCGCCACCGGACCATTCGTAGTCGTGTTCCATCTCCGTTTCTTCAAGAATGTCTCAAAGGCAAGTACTTTACATTTGTTTACATGTTCTAGTATTTGAATTATGGCTATATGTAGTTGTTGTGGGGAGATATGTGTATGTTCACCTAGGGACGGTCCGACGGGGCCTCTAGGGATACGTATTGCCGTGTGTGTGCGTATCACGAATCGTGGTTAGCCACCCGTGGATGTCCGACGGCTCAGGGGTACGGTGGCCGTGAGTCTCGTGCCAACGGTTAACTTTGAATTATGATTTGTTGGAGATAATGTGTTTTGTGTATGCATCATAAATATTCCGGAATATAAAATGTTTTCTAAAATGACTTTTTGGCGCATATATTCATCTGATTAGAATGTAGTTCAAATGGATTGTACTTGCACTAGCAGTTGTCGCTAACCCCTTAAATGGGGGAAATACTTTTTGTATTTCAGGTATTGATCGTGGGGATAAGCGAGCACTAGAGCCGTATGAGGATGATGGGCGAGCATGATAATCGTCTTAAATTGATTATTGGTGTTTAATCTGTCGAATATTTTGATATCTTGTTTTGGGGATTTTGTTTTATAAAACTGGTTTAAGTACTCGAGTACTTCTTTTACAAAATTGTTAAGGTTGTATTCCTGTTTGGGAAGTGGATTAATGTTGGGTTTTCTTGTCGGATTGTAATCTTATTTGAATTGTCGTATTATCGATGGTTATTGTCGTTTTCGAATGTCTTGTTTGGTATGTTAGCCTGGTGGATTCCACAGGTGTGGGGTCCACACTGTAATATGCCCGAATGTCTGGGGGTGTTACGAATATGGTATCGGAGCTTAGGTTTATGGATACCTAGGCCGCCGGTTATTCGGGTCTAGTTAAGTGTCGCTGGGACAAGATCACCGTTATGCCACCATCTCGAGACGCCTGCTCGTAAGTTTCCCTAACTTGACTCGCTTCACCGCTCGCTCTATTTCTCGCCTTAGTATTTTTTTGCGTTTGCGTTTGAATTGTACTTACCCGTTGCTTCTTCGTAATTCGCCGGTAGAGGACGCGACGCGGCCGCGACGCGGTAGGGGACGTGGCGCACCGGTGGGGCGGCCATGTCCGATCACTCGGAACCGATTCGGCGATGCCTTCCTTGTCGAGCAGTGTTCCCCTAGTTCCGAGGTCACAGGACCACCGCTAGCTCCGTAATGCTCATGAGAATGTTGGAGTGGCTAACATTTTACAGCAGTAGCGAACCAGATGACGCTACCGGCTCGAGCCGCTCGGGTCGGCCATGCTAATGCCAACCCGGTCCCGCCTACTGGTCCGGCAATGATAAGCTACTTCGGGACGTGATTCGTATGCGTCCTCCGCAGTTTGATGGTGCTTCCGACCCTTCTGGTTGGGAGAATTGGCTGTTCGAGATGGAGAAAGTGTTTGAGGCTGCTAATTGCCCCGAGGAGAGGAAAGTACCCATTGCTCAGTACTTCCTCGCCAAGGAGGCAGCGACGTGGTGGCAAGCGGTAAAACCGCGTGACCGGGCAGCTACGTGGGCGAGTTCTGGATCTGATGGAAGACGAGTTCTGTCCGTGGCCAGTGAAAGAGGGGAGGATCCGAGCCTTCTTTGAGGCTAAGCCCCAAGATGTACCTATATCTCAAGCCATCAAAGACTACAATCAACAGTTACATTATGTGAGAAACCAAGTCCGCGATGAGCTTGATAAGATCCGCCACTTTGACATGCGGATGAAACCGAGAGTGCGCCACTACATGTCCAGTCCAGGGTGCACGACCTTGAAAGAATATCGAATAAGGCGATGGCTTATGAGATGTCGTCATGACAGAGAGGCAACCGAAGGAAAGAAACAAAACCACGCCGCGGGCGGGAGGCAAGTCAGAGGGTATCCAAGACTCGGGCCTGGCGAGTCTTGGAGTCGGGCCGCCATCGGTTGGTCGAGGAAATGGTTCAGTGTCCGCCTCCTGGTTCCGTTCGTGGTCTGCGTGCTTCAACCGCAGCCGTCCGGCCATGATGAGTGAGTGTGATAGGCCTCCGATTCGGTGTCTTGCTTGTGGTCGTATGGGTCATCGTGCTAAGTTTTGTACGGATGCGGCTCGGGCCCTGATTACTCGGATATCACCACCGCGGAGAGCCGAGTGTGAATCGACACTGACGGTTCCTCACCAGCAGAAGTTTTGGTAGAGGTCGAGGTCGTGGTCACCTTCTAGAGGGGAGCTTCTAGTGCGGGGTCCGCTCCGCCCCGTGTACGAGATGAGACGAGCAGAGATCCCGACGCGACGGTGGCCACAGTGTACCGTCCACATCCTTGATCATCCTGCTTCCGTATTGTTAGATTCGGTGCTACGCATTCTTTTATATCTATGGATTGTATGCGCGCCCGCATGTTGATTGCCTTGTTACTTGTGAGCCTTTTGTTGTTAAACTTCCTAGTGGGGATAGCATCGTGGGGATCGTGAAGTTAGAGATTTTCCTGAGTATCGCGGGAGGGTTTGGCCTTCTAATCGATTACGGTAGATATTAGAGATGAGGATTTGATTCGGGTGAGGATCGGGCCGGACCGTCATGGGGCGATCATGAATTATAGAACGAGGACGGTTTCGATGTTAGCCTCTCGATGCAAGAGCATTCCTTTGTGGGGCGTAAGCGGAGTAGCCATAGATTACTGATCAGCGCCTTAAAGGCGGTGAGACTTCTTCGAGGAGGTTGCACGGGTTATTGGTGTTACGCTTTGAGATCGGAAGAAGGGGGAGTCGAACTCTCGTCTATTCCGGTAGTATGTGAGTATCCTGACGTTTTTCCAGATGAGTTGCCGGGTTTGCCACCGGACCGAGAGGTTGAATTTACCGTCGATTTAGAGCCGGGTGCAGCACCTATCTCTAAGACGCCATACCGGATGGCGCCTGCCGAGATGCTTGAGTTGAAGAAACAGTTGGGAGAGTTGCTAGACATGGGATATATTCGACCGAGCGCTTCGCCTTGGGGCGCACCGGTCCTATTCGTAAAGAAGAAGGATGGGTCACTTCGTTTGTGTATCGACTACCGAGAGTTAAACAAAGTGACCATCAAAAACAAGTATCCGCTCCCGAGGATTGATGATTTGTTTGATCAGTTGCAAGGGGCAACTGTATTTTCGAAGATTGATTTGAGATCGGGGTATTATCAGCTCCGAGTGAAGGATACCGATATTCCAAAGACGGCCTTTCGGACGAGATACGGTCACTACGAGTTTGTGGTTATGCCTTTTGGGCTAACCAACGCACCAGCCGTGTTCATGCAGCTTATGAACAAAATCTTTATCGAGTACCTCGATAAGTGTGTAGTCGTTTTTATCGACGACATCCTGATTTATTCGAGGAGCGAGGAGGAGCACGCCCGTCATTTGCATATTGTGTTAGATATTTTGAGAACTCAGCATCTTTTTGCGAAGTTCTCAAAGTGCGAGTTTTGGTTACGAGAGGTTATGTTTCTCGGTCATGTGATCTCGGCCGAGGGTGTTCGGGTAGACCCACATAAGGTAGAGGCAGTGTTGGATTGGGCGCCGCCCAAGAACGTGAAGGAGGTCCGCAGTTTTCTGGGATTAGCCGGGTATTACCGCAGATTCGTCGAGGGGTTCTCTAAGCTCGCTCGACCGCTGACTCAGTTGTTACAGAAGTCGGAGAAGTTTGTGTGGACCGATGAGAGGCAGAATAGTTTTGAGGAGTTGAAGAAGCGGTTGACGACCGCTCCCGTGTTGGCTTTACCAAGTGGTAATGATGGTTTCTCCGTTTATAGTGATGCTTCGGGCCAAGGGCTCGGATGCGTACTTATGTAGCACGGGAGGACGATTGTCTATGCTTCCCGTCAGTTGAAACTGTATGAATTGAATTACCCTACGCACGATCTTGAGTTGGCCGCAGTTGTGTTTGCGTTGAAAATCTGGCGTCATTACTTGTATGGCTCGTCGTGTCAGATTTTCACCGATCACAAGAGCTCAAGTACATCTTCACGCAGAAGGAGCTTAATATGAGACAGAGGAGATGGTTGGAACTGATTAAGGATTACGATCTTGAGATCCTCTATCATCCGGCAAGGCTAATGTGGTAGCAGATGCCTTTAGCCGAAATCGTACCGCCGGCGCTTGAGTTACTCACGGCCCGGTCGGGACTTCAGCGAGAGTTTATGAGGTTGAGCATTGAGATTGTACGCAGAGAGTTCCGAGCAGCTTGCGTACTCTTGAGATTTCTTCATCTCTCAGTCGAGGACATTAAGTCGGGACGCTTAGAGGATCCGATGTTTATTCAGCCTTCGAGACAGTGTAGGAAAGTGGAAAGCCCCGAGATTAGTTATACATGATGACCGCGTGATGAGATACCGATGACGGTTGTGTGTTCCGAACGACTAGGAACTGAGACAGAACATAATTCGAGAGGCTCATGCGTCACCATACTCGACCCATCCGGCTCGAGTAAGATGTATAAAGATTTGAGGAAGAATTTCGTGGAGCTATATGATGAAGGAGGTTGTTCAGTTTGTAGCTTAGTGTTTGACTTGTCACAAGTCAAGATTGAGCATCGGCCACCGGATTATTGAAACCACTTCTGCTCCGAATGGAAGTGGGAGGACATCTCTATGGATTTTGTCACGAATTTACCGAGGACGAAGACCTGTATGAATATGGTATGGGTAATTGTAGACCGATCGACTAAGTCGGCACATTTTCTCGGGCATCAAGGATACTTGGGGTCCGGAAAAGTTGGCTCGTATTTTTATCACTCGGATAGTGAGGCTTCATGGTACGCCGAGGACCATTATTTCGCAGAGATGGCCGATTTGTATCGCATTTTGGCGAAGCGGTGCATAAGGCATTGGGGACTCGGCTACGTTTGAGCACTTCGCTCCATCCCTGCATCGATGGCGATCAACGTACCATTCAGACGTTCGAGGATTTGTTGCGCGCGTGTGCGTTAGACTGGAGTAGTAATTGGGAGGAGCATTTGGCCTTAATTGAGTTTGCTTATAATAATAGCTGGCACGCGTCGATTAAGATGGCACCGTATGAGGCACTTTATGGCCGACGTTGCCGATCACCGATATGTTGGGATGAGCCGTCCGATTTGGTTGGCACCGAGCCGGACCTTGTGTTGGAGACGAGGGAGAAAGTCGAATTGATTAGAAAGAGGATGTCAGTCGCCAGAGTCGACAAAAGTCTTACGCGGATGTTAGGCGTAGACCTTTGGAGTTTGAGGTGGGAGATCATGTTCTGTTGAGAGTGTCTCCGACGAAGGGAGTCTTCCGTTTTGGGAAGAAGGGGAAACTCAGCCCGAGATTTATTGGACCCTTCGAGATATTAGAGAGAGTCGGTGAGTTGGCATACCGTTTAGCTTTACCTCCGTCTTTGAGTCATGTTCATAGCGTATTTCACGTTTCTCAGTTGAGGAAGTACGTTCCGGACCCGTCCCACATTATTGACTTTGGGGACGTGGAGATCGAGAAGGATATTACGTTTGAAGAGAGGCCCGTCAGAATTTTGGAGCGTCGTGACAAACAGTTAAGGCACAAAACCATTCCTTTGGTTAAGGTGCAATGGTCGAGACACGGAATAGAAGAAGCGACGTGGGAGTTAGAGGAGGATATGCGTTCGAGATACCCCGAGCTTTTTGATTCTTAAGTTTCGGGACGAAACTTTATTTTAGAGGGGGAGAATGTAATATCCGTAATATTTCTATTTTTAGCAGTTTCCATTTTTGGTGTATGTCTATTTGTATCGACTCGCTTGTAACCGTTTCGACATTTTGAATCTATTTTGTTCTTGGAGTATTTCCATTTGGACGAGTTTTGATGATGTTTTCACGAAATTTCATTTTATGACATGTTTTGCCGTATGAACGTTCGACTCTTGTAAAACTCGTTCGTTTTCGTTGTTTCTTGGTTTGTACAAGTTCGTATGGTTGAGTTGGTCTTGTGGAAACTTTCGGTTTGTAAATCCGACGTCGTTTCGTGATTTTCGGGCACTTGGGCCATTTTTGTAATTTCCTAATAGTTTAGGGAATCTTAGTTTCGTTGACGCATTGCGCACCCACCGGTGGTCGGAATTGTATTTTCTTTCAGCACTTAGTTCCGTCGTCTTGTAGGCTTCGCATCTATGTTCCTGGATTCTGGCCTCGTCGTACGTTTCGTGTTTTATGCCCTCGGCAGACTATCTGGCCGATGTGACATCGCAGCGGCCGATCGCCGTGTAGGTAGCGCACGCTACCTGTTGCCTTGCGTGCGCTATCAAGTGCGCTTAGCGACGCTAACCCCCTATTGTTAGCGTACGCTAACGAATGTGGCGATAGCCACCGACTATCATCCGCGTTAGCGCACGCTACATATGGCGATTAGCGTGCGCTAACTTCACACTATATAAGCCCAATGCGCTTTGAGCATAGCCATTCTTTTTCCTTCGTTTCTTGGCGTGCGACCTCGAGGCGATTTCCATCGCCGATCGGCGTTCTATTCACATTCCATCACCGTAGAGTTGTGCCAACATATTATCATCAGCATAATCGTCATCCATCATCCGAAATCAAGGTATTTTCGCCTAGAACCCTAACTCGTCAAATTTGGGGTTTTTCCGGTTTTGCTAATTGGAACCGAATTATTCCAAGATGTTATGATATTCTTCACCGTTTGTGATTGTTGAATGATTCCAAATCCAAATTCCTTGATTTTAATCAGTGAATTATCGATACGGGAGATTTTGCGTAAACCTCGCCCGTATCGATTGACCGTCTATTGTCGTATATTGTAACCGGGTTATGGGTGCATTCCAAAGAGAATATTGTTGTCCGTTGGGACTGAACTGTATTGATCCTTCGTTTAGGAACCGTCGCTTTTCACCCGGACCATTCGTAGTCGTGTTCCATCTCCGTTTCTTCAAGAATGTCTCAAAGGCAAGTACTTTACATTTGTTTACATGTTCTAGTATTTGAATTATGGCTATATGTAGTTGTTGTGGGGAGATATGTGTATGTTCACCTAGGGACGGTCCGACGGGGCCTCTAGGGATACGTATTGCCGTGTGTGTGCGTATCACGAACTGTGGTTAGCCACCCAGGGATGTCCGACGGGGCTCTGTGGGGTACGGTGGCCGTGAGTCTCGTGCCAACGGTTAACTTTGAATTATGATTTGTTGGAGATAATGTGTTTTGTGTATGCATCATAAATATTCCGGAATATAAAATGTTTTCTAAAATGACTTTTTGGCGCATATATTCATCTGATTAGAATGTAGTTCAAATGGATTGTACTTGCACTAGCAGTTGTCGCTAACCCCTTAAATGGGGGAAATACTTTTTGTATTTCAGGTATTGATCGTGGGGATAAGCGAGCACTAGAGCCGTATGAGGATGATGGGCGAGCATGATAATCGCCCGTAAATTGATTATTGGTGTTCTATCTGTCGAATATTTTGATATCTTGTTTTGGGGATTTTGTTTTATAAAACTGGTTTAAGTACCCGAGTACTTCTTTTACAAAATTGTTAAGGTTGTGTTCCTGTTTGGGAAGTGGATTAATGTTGGGTTTTCTTGTCGGATTGTAATCTTATTTGAATTGTCGTATTATCGATGGTTATTGTCGTTTTCGAATGTCTTGTTTGGTATGTTAGCCTGGTGGATTCCACAGTGTGGGGGTCCACGGCGCTGTAATATGCCCTGAATGTCTTGGGGGTGTTACAGAATATGGTATCGGAGCTTAGGTTTATGGATACCTAGGCTGTC
Organism: Orobanche coerulescens; assembly: GCA_033398695.1. Lineage (NCBI taxonomy): Eukaryota > Viridiplantae > Streptophyta > Magnoliopsida > Lamiales > Orobanchaceae > Orobanche > Orobanche coerulescens. Next base: position 39,448,118 of record CM065810.1, read on the forward strand.
GGTTATTTGGGTCTAGTTAAGTGTCGTTTTTGGGACAGTATCACTGTTATGCCACCATCTCAGTACGCCGGTGCTCGTAAGTTTCCCTAACTTGACTCGTTTCACCGTTCTGTTCTATTTCTGTCTTAGTATTTTTTTTGCGTTTTGCGTTTGAATTGTACTTACCCGTTGCTTCTTCAGAATTCCTGCTGGTAGAGGACGCGGACGCGGTCGCGGACGCGGTAGGGGACGTGGCGCAGCCGGTGGGGCGGCCATGTCCGATCACTCGGGAACTGATTCGGCGATGCCTTCCTTGTCGAACAGTGTTCCCCCTAGTTCCGGAGGTTAGCAGGACCAGTCTGCTAGCTCCGGTAATGCTCATGAGAATGTTGGAGTGGCCAACATTTTACAGCAGTAGCAACTGGATGACGCTACTGACTCAGGCCGTTCTGGTCGGCCATGCTAATGCCAACCCGGTCCCGCCTACTGGGTCCGGCAATGATAAGCTACTTCAGGACGTGATTCGTATGCGTCCTCCGCAGTTTGATGGTGCTTCCGACCCTTATGGTTGGGAGAATTGGCTGTTCGAGATGGAGAAAGTGTTTGAGGCTGCTAATTGCCCCGAGGAGAGGAAAGTACCCATTGCTCAGTACTTCCTCGCCAAGGAGGCAGCGACGTGGTGGCAAGCGGTAAAACCGCGTGACCGGGCAGCTACGTGGGCAGAGTTCCGGGATCTGATGGAAGACGAGTTCTGTCCGTGGCCAGTGAAAGAGGGGAGGATCCGAGCCTTCTTTGAGGCTAAGCCCCAAGATGTACCTATATCTCAAGCCATCAAAGACTACAATCAACAGTTACATTATGTGAGAAACCAAGTCCGCGATGAGCTTGATAAGATCCGCCACTTTGACATGCGGATGAAACCGAGAGTGCGCCACTACATGTCTGGTCTGGGGTGCACGACCTTGAAAGAATATCAGAATAAGGCGATGGCTTATGAGATGTCGTTTTCTGCGACAGAGAGGCAACCGAAGGAAAGAAACAGAAAACCGCCGGTCAGTTTTCGGGAGGCAAGTCAGGAGGGTATCCGAAGACTCGGGCCTGTTCGCGAGTCTTGGAGTCGGGCCGCCATCACTGGTCGAGGAAATGGTTCAGTGTCTGCTCGCTGGTTCCGTTCGTGGTCTGCGTGCTTCAACTTCGCCGTCCGGCCACATGATGAGTGAGTGTGATAGGCCTCCGATTCGTTGTCTTGCTTGTGGTCGTATGGGTCATCGTGCTAAGTTTTGTACGGATGCGGCTCTGGGCCCAGCTTACTCGGATATCACCACCATGGAGAGCCGAGTGTGAATCGGACACTGACGCTCTCACCGGCAGCAGAGTTTTGGTAGAGGTCGAGGTCGTGGTCACCTTCTAGAGGGGGAGCTTCTAGTGCGGGGTCTGCTCCGCCCGTGTGTACGAGATGAGACGAAAGGTGAGATCCCGACGCGACGTGGCCACAGTGCCGCCACGAGCATTCCAAAGTAGAATATTGTTGTCCGTTGGGACTGAACTGTATTGATCCTTCGTTTAGGAACCGTCGCTTTTCACCCGGACCATTCGTAGTCGTGTTCCATCTCCGTTTCTTCAAGAATGTCTCAAAGGCAAGTACTTTACATTTGTTTACATGTTCTAGTATTTGAATTATGGCTATATGTAGTTGTTGTGGGGAGATATGTGTATGTTCACCTAGGGACGGTCCGACGGGGCCTCTAGGGATACGTATTTCCATGTGTGTGCGTATCACGAACTGTGGTTAGCCACCCAGGGATGTCCGACGGGGCTCTGCGGGGTACGGTGGCCGTGAGTCTCGTGCCAACGGTTAACTTTGAATTATGATTTGTTGGAGATAATGTGTTTTGTGTATGCATCATAAATATTCCGGAATATAAAATGTTTTCTAAAATGACTTTTGGCGCATATATTCATCTGATTAGAATGTAGTTCAAATGGATTGTACTTGCACTAGCAGTTGTCGCTAACCCCTTAAATGGGGGAAATACTTTTTGTATTTCAGGTATTGATCGTGGGGATAAGCGAGCACTAGAGCCGTATGAGGATGATGGGCGAGCATGATACTGTCCAGAAATTGATTATTGGTGTTCTATCTGTCGAATATTTTGATATCTTGTTTTGGGGATTTTGTTTTATAAAACTGGTTTAAGTACTCGAGTACTTCTTTTACAAAATTGTTAAGGTTGTGTTCCTGTTTGGGAAGTGGATTAATGTTGGGTTTTCTTGTCGGATTGTAATCTTATTTGAATTGTCGTATTATCGATGGTTATTGTCGTTGTCGAATGTCTTGTTTGGTATGTTAGCCTGGTGGATTCCACAGTGTGGGGGTCCACGGCGCTGTAATATACCCTGAATGTCTTGGGGGTGTTACACTACTAAGATATCATATGAATACAACTGATAATGGCGGTTTTGCACATCCCCTGTACCAGCCCAATTCCGAAGAGCCCAAGGCCCAAAAGCGAACTTGAAGTCGCTTTCACTCGAGATTAAACATACTAGATTACTAAACACCGCCCAAAATTACTAGTCACCGCCCTATAAGATTACCTTTTTGCCCTTAATTCATATTAATTAGATTTTGGATCCTAATTTGACAATACTTTTCTCTCTAAACAACCCACCCGACGCAGCCGAACCGCCGCCACACCACCGCCGCACAGCCGTCGTCCGCCGCCATATTACTGTCGCATAGCCGCCGTCTGTCGCCGCACCGCCGTAGTCCGCCACCATGACCGGAAAAGGAAAAGCTCCGGTAAATTTTTTTTTGTTTTACTGTTTCATTGGCCGCGGCCGCCGTGCCGGAGTGCACGACAGAGGCCGCGGCCGTTATTTTGTGTCAGGCGTCCGACGATGACGCCTGGCCATGGCACATGCGTCCGCCGATTCCGCCTGTCCATGGCGCAGGCGTCCACGACGGCGCCGGCTGTGTGCAGACGCGTCACGGACGGGCGTCAAACCATGCCCAGGCATCCAGATCGGACGCCTAGCCGCTGGATAAACGTTTGCCGTGGACGTTTGCACCATGGAAGTAGCGTCCAGACCGGACGCCTGTGCCATGGTTCAAGCGTCCGTTCCGGACGCCCCAGTTATATTTTTGAAAAAAAAAATAAAATTTTCAATTAATAATTAATAATGTGTTTTCTTTGTATGATTATTACTTATTAGTTGTATTGTTTGCTAAATGCAGATGAGAGGAAGAGCGGGCAAATCTATGCCGCTAGTCACAGAGTTGATAGGTTCTGGAGCACGTCACACCAGAGCTCGTGGTGTTGATGCTTCCATTCGTAGACAACGGGAGGCAGAGCGTAGGGGATTCGAGGACGTACCTTATACTGATTTTGGTACTGAGGATTCGAGCGAGTATTATTCGCACGATGAGGCCGACGATCAGGAGGGCGGTGATGATTCTTCTTCATTTTCATGCCGGGCTCGGAAGGGGAGATGGGGGAGGTTTGTGATTTCTGGGTCTACCAGTAGTAAACGGCGTAGGGCAGAGGATGAGACATCTTGGATGGTTTCTGAGGAGATGCCTGGTGGCCCTATCGACGGCAGCGTTATCCCGAGTTTCGGTGGGCATGTCGCCGCGCGTATCTGGACTGGAGATATGAGAGGTTTGCTGAAGTGTCACACCAGATCGCCGCTTGTCAGAGCTTGAGTCAGTGGCGCTCAGTGATGTCACCCTCTTTAGTGAGTCGGATCAGTGGGACTGGGTTATCCCACCTGACGGACGCCATGTTCAGACATATTGACTCCCCGTTGATTTCTGCGTTCGTTGAGCGGTGGCAGCCCAATACGAACTCTTTTCACATGCCGTTCGGAGTGATGACCACCATGTTACATGATGTATGGTAGATCCTTCGCATTCCTATCGAGGGGCGATTGGTTGATGCCGATAGCACATCTACACAGTTGCAGGTGGATGTGATGGAGGTTCTTGGAGTATCGCGGTTGGATCTACTGAGTACTCACTGGGGGGGTGGCGGCGTACTTATGGACTCGATTTTCAGGTCATGTCGCGATGGAGGTCGAGTGGAGGGCACCCAGGCCGTAGCTTGGATGTGGTTGTTATTTGGATCCACTTTGTTCGTTGACAAGAGTGGTAACCGGATTAGGCCTTCCTGCATATTGGAGGTGAGGGACGGTATGGATACTACCGGTCAGTATTCATGGGGTTCGGCCGCATTGGCTTTCATGTACCGTCAGCTCGGTATCGCTAGTCTCGGCGACTCCATGGGGATTTGTGGATGCCTTACCCTCGTTCAGGCTTGGATTTATGAGTATTTTCCCTGCTTTCGACCTCATCGAGAGCGTATGATTGTTGACTCCACGCAGCCTCGAGCTTCTACATGGAGTGTCCAGCCCGAGGGTAGGGACGAGCACTGACTCCAGTCTTTGCGTCGCCGCATTGATCAGTTGACATCCGCAGAGGTATAACGATTCCTTCTAACAATCTCACAATTCATTTAAAAATAACTTGTATAACTTGTTGATTACATGTACGCAGATACAGTGGTTGCCTTATGGCCCTGATCCGGTGAGGGATGTCCCGAGGACCACATTCATTGGATGGCTACGATATCGGGATATTATCGAGCCATACATGCACAGTCGGGCATTACGGCGGCTCGATTATGTGCGAGACCATCCCTTTCCGATCACCAAACCGGAGAAAGCGGTTCGGGCGTGGTCGAGCAGATTATGCGAGTTGACTATCCCATTCGGATGTCATCGATGCTTGGATGATGTTTCCGGTGCATACAGGCTTCCTCTCGCCGACTATCGCTGCTACTCATGATCAGTGCTTGCGCCGATGATTACATTGAGTGGTATTATCGGTATTCGCACCTCGGCTCGAGCAGCGGTCACACCTAGATTAGTGATCCTTCGTTCGGCCAACCGATTACGTATGTTCTTTAACTTTGTACTTTGTTTGATTTCATCATATATTACTCATTGTATTATATTGTCTCTATTTTTTACAGTGGGTGAGTCGATCCGTCGCTATTACCCAGCAGTGTATCAGACACCTTTCCCCAGACCAGGCGGAAGAAGCGACGACGATGCTCGAGGAGTACATGAGGGATTGGCATTTGACCAACTGATTTTGTTTTTTATATTTTGTTTGTTTTGTGTAAGACGGTATTTTGTTTGGCGTTTTCGTTTTTTTTTGTATTTTGTATATTGATTGGCACTTTCGTTTTGCATTTGGTACTTTACTTTTGTTTGTTTTTTTCTCTTCTGCTTACAAAAACGAAAATTTTTCTGTCAACTATCAAGATCAACATAAAACAAAATCAACTATCAACTATAAAGATCAACAAAAACGAAAATTTTATTAATTAAGGAACATACAACAAATAAAGTTTTACATCATACCGACTAATCTATTCCATTTTTCTCTCCTGCTCGTATACAAATTCTCCCAGCCACCAACACTACTATCATGGAATCTAAACCAGTTACTCGCTATGGGCGGTACAGGAAAATTAAGCATTAAATCTAGACGAATAAAATGTTTGTACGTATCTCCTAAATGACAAATGACAATCTCTTGGCTAGGCCGTGTTTCCGTTGAGGGTGCTTTCAACGGCAACACAGTGAGACATGCAAATAAAGATCTACCGTTTCCGAATCCAAATAGTATGACAGCGGCATTGAAAATAGTAGCAATAGGGAATAAATCTCCAGCAACAGCCATCCAATGATCCGATCCACACGCACCACCATCCCATGTAATACGTCGAACCTCAGGTTAAATCCCATCATAGTAGATCGATCGGTAGAGTGTACAGTTAGCCATAATTTCATTTGCAATGCATACACGTACAATACGCCATTTATCTTGGTCGCCAAATATGTAGTCGGCGATAACACGAAATCCGCAATTACCGTCTCCGGGGACATCGAGATAACCTTCAACAAACGGCAAAATAATTCCCGGTATCTTGTCGATATGGTGATAGTTACCAATCTCCACTCGGTGGTGTCCATCTGCAAACACATATTCAATATATTACATATTATCGAAATAATATCAAACTTAAAAAGAAATATATTACAAAAAAATTTCTCATAAATTGACGGAATTATTATATGTCGGCAATATATTAAAAGAAATATAAAAATTAAAGTCAATTTACATACTGGATTTTTTTTTATTCCTAACATTTTTTATTTAACTTGTAACATATAAATATAAAAAATTAGTCAAGAAGACTATTTTTATTTTTGTTTCTAATAAAAATTATCTTTTTATTTAACATGTAATACATAAGTATCCTAGTTCAATATAAAAAAAGACACAGTATTAATAAATTTGTTCATACCTGATGAAGAGGCATTGTGGACTGATGCAGAAAAGCTGCGGCCACGACCACTGGTGAGCGGGAACGACCACGACCCCTTTGGCTATACTCCCAACCACTAGGATCGCGTCTAGTCGATGAACTTCCTCTTGGTCGACCCTTAACTGCCGTATTCACTTGTGGTTCAACGTAACGAGTTTGATCAGGGTGAAGATGATCGTGGATCATAAGTGATACGTTAAGGACAACTGCAGGATCGCTCTGTCTGACCTCATCGACAAGGGCCTGAAAGTAGCGCTGGTCCTCCGATTCAGCACCGGTAGAAGGATCGACAAATTCGGTCGTGTCCCCACCATCACTAATAATAAATGTTTGCCAAAATATGTGAAGATGACTAACACTGCATGGGGTACGCGATTTCATAAGTCTCTTGAGCTCACACGCACAAGGAATCTGATGGGTGGTTTGGAGTGAACAACCGCAACGATGGTACACCTGATCACTTAATTCTCTCATACGTGTCAATTCATTCGACAGTAATCGCAGACAATGATGGGAAACACGACATCGCAAGTAGTTGAACGGAAAACCAGAATACACCACGCCTGTACGACACCTAGACTGTTCAAGTGTGTATCTGATCTGCGTAAGTTGTGATTCAATCTCCTGGTTCACTTTGGTCCAGACGGTATCGAGGGCTCCGGTGCAAGAATTAAGCCATTGCTTTAACTCGGCATGTGCACTCTCAACTCTACAAGTGGTTGTGTTTCCAAAATGAAGCACTTTATTCGTCCACGCAACAACGAACATCTCCTTGTATTTTAGCCATGTACCCTCAACGTAGGATATCACCTTAGGATTCCATCTCCATGTATCCTTCATGAGTTGCACCGCTTGATCATATTCCTCTTCGGTCGCCGCTTCCATGATTTTCTTCCATTTCCCATTTTTAAACCTTTGGCCCATTTCTTTATCTTTTCCACAAATTCTGTAGACCTTGTTTTCAATATCCTTATTAATATGCCATGTGCAAAGCAAGTGGGCACTCTGTGGAAATATCTCTTCAATAGGACGCATCAATCCCAACTCGCGATCTGTAACAATAGCCGTCGGGCGAACATCAAACCCAAGCAAAATTTTCAACTTCTGTAACACCCACGCATAGCTCGATTCGGTCTCATCTTTCATAATTGCATAGGCGATTAGGAAGTTCTTGTTACATGGAGTCATCCCGACTATCTCGAGAAATGGCATCTTATACTTATTCGTTTTGTAGGTGGAATCCATGCCAATGAACCATTTGTAGGTCCGGATTAAGTTAATTGATGTTGGATGTGCCATGAACACGTGGGTAACAACATTTGTATCCGGGTCGGCCTGCGTCCAATGTACGTAGTTATTCGTCACAGCCAAATGGTGAAACTGACCGACGACATCTCTTTCTTCAAAATCATGCTTCCTCAAGTGGTCTCTATAATTATAGATATGTCGTATAGTCGGTTTGTCCTCGAGAAATTTATTCTGAATGGCCGCCAAGATGGCACACGGCTTGGCTTGAGCAGCACTCATCTCACGAACAACTTGTTTGGCCGATTTACTCAGTCCACTCATTTGACGATGCCCCTCCGGATAAACAATAAATGAGTGATTGTGCATATCCTTACTCCCAGAGATCGGTCTGATTATCCAACCACTCAAGTCATGCAATTGTTCGGCCTTATCTGAAATGTACACTTGCATGCTTTCGTCTTTGTGTCCTTTCGAACAGCGACATCCAAATCTCTTAATACCCCTCTGTACCGTTCACCACGGTTACATCTCAATAGCTTTGTCTTTCCTTTATTCTTGTACGATGAAATGATCACCTCGAAACCAATTTGTAGAGCAATTTTTTTCGCCCAACCAATCGCATCACAATCACTAGCGAATATTTCGTCATTAACGAAATAACCACTATAATCAACGTCGTCGCCTTCAAATTCTTCCAATATAACCTGAAATTTTTAATTGACAGAATGTTAATAATAATACCAATAATATTATTATTAATATTTAAAATCAGGAAAAAAGAGTCAGGCGTCCAAAATTGCGCTGGACCATGGCCGGGTGTCAGCTTGACGCGTCGCCACGGCAGAGTGTTTGAATCGGACGCCTAGCCATGGCACGGGCGTCGAATCGGACGTCCGACCATGGTTCGGGCGTCGGTTTAGACGCCTAGACCTAGGACGGAGCGTCACTTGCACGCCCATACCATGGTCCAGGCGGAATCTGGGGACGCCTGTACCATGGAACAGGCGGAATAATCAGATGCCTGCGTCATTTTCTCCGAAAAATTACCTCCAGATGCGAATTCTCATCCATTTTCGTAGTTGTCGATAATATTGACGATATATATTTGATTGTGTGTTATATTCGAAAAACTTGAGCTTGAAAGATTTTGGTGTGGTGTGGTGTTTAGAAATAATGAAAGACCTGAAATGGATAAAAAGGTAATCTTATAGGGCGGTGGCTAGTAATTTTGGGCGGTGGCTTGAAGAACAAAGCGTTTTTCAGGGCCGAGAGCAGCAATCAGAGTCGAGAACGCCATATCCGAATATTTTCCAGAGTTTCATAACTTAGGGTCGGTTTTCTTCGGCAAAATTCAATCGAATCAATTGATTTGAATCAACTAGATCAAAAAACTAAATCAATCGAATCAATTGAATCAATTAAATCAAAAAATCAATCAATCAATCGAATCAATCAAAAAATCGAATCAATCAAATAAATCGAATCGAATCAAGTGAATCAAAATAACTAATAATTGAAAAATGAGTAATAATAATAATAATATAAATGATATTATTATTAATAGAAATAATAAATGATTATAAATAATAAGCTAATATAATAATACCTATTAACAATAGAAATATTTTAATAAATATATTATTAATTTTGATAAATAGTATGAGGAGATGAATACTTATTGATAAATATATTATTAATTTTCTTTCACTTTTTAGTTTACCTCTTCTTCTTTATTAATTATTTTTCCCCTTCTGTATTATGTGGCTAGAAGTGGACATTCGAGTCGAGTAGTTTGGGTACCCAATCGGATACCCGAGAAAGTTTGAGTACGGAATCTGTAGCGACCACTTTTCAAAATAATTTCAAGGGAGATTAAATATCCCAAAAAAATAATTGAATAATTGCAGCGGAAATTGAATAAGGTCATCCATTTCGCAAGTAAATAAAAATAAATTCTCAACATTTCAAACATCCATAATATTCAACATGACATTGAAGCCAACGTTAAAACTTTAAATGAACTAAATAAATAAGAAGCTGATAATTATTATCATGCCACGCCTTGCCCGCCACGCCAGACTCATCAACGTAAAAAGTTTAAATAATGGGGTGAGCTTTCAACTCGCTGAGTGAGGAGGGATCGCTTTGTTAAATTTAAATACATACATGTTGTCAAGTAGATATGACATGCCTGAACCTGGTGATTGCCCGAGGGCCATTAATATGCAAACTTTGTGCATACTGTCTACTACTCATTGGAGGCTACAACGTAAATAATATGCAAACTTTGAGCACATTATGCCTACTAGGGGTGGACTCGGTTCCATTCGGTTCGTTTTTTGACCGAAACCGAGAATCGAACCAAATATTCGGTTTCGGTTTGGTTCAGTTCTTTTTGAAGTTTGGTTCGGTTAAGTTCGGTTTTATAAATATTCGGTTCGGTTTCGATTTGGTTTGATGTTTTTTCGATTGTTCACAATATAAATTCAAATATTATATGCAATAGAATACGTTATATATAACAAGCCAACAAGAATTATATATATGTTCAAGATAAAAGCTTTAGTTGCAGCAATTTCCAAATATCTCAAAATATATAACAATCGTAAATCACACTAACTCATTCTCTCAACCAAAATTAATTGAATCACAAATTCATGAGCATATTATCGGTCCTTCTTGGACCCATGAGGGTCTTACAAAAGGAAAACAAATTATACTAAAAATCGAAACACGCCAAAATCACAAAAACAAGGTCATTTTAGTATGTTGAAATTTGACTTCGGTCCATTTCGGTCCGGTTTGGTTCCGCCCGACCCCGAACCGAGAACCAAACCAAATTACTTCGGTTCGGTTCTGTTTTTTTTTGTTTTTCGGTTCGGTCTTCTTCGGTTTCGGTTTTTCGGTTCTTTTTTCGGGTTTTTTCGGTCCGGTTTTCAATTTTCGGTTCCGAAATGCCACCCCTAATGCCTACTACTCATTGGAGCCTACAACTTAATTAATATGCAAACTTTGAGCATATAAATATTTGGCAAGAAACAAGCATATATACAAGTAACATCATGCATTAAATAAAACAAACGTAAAATCCCCACCTCGAAATACGATGATGATCCTTGAAAAATTGGGATGCGAATGCAGTTCAAGTCCTAGGCTCCAAATTCTCTCCTAAAATAACAATTAAATTTTAATATTAATGTAGCATACAAAATAATTTAATATTAATTACTTGAATTTATAATTGAGTAAAAGAGATCTGATTTAAATATTAAATACTTGCTGAGATCAAATTAAAAGTATTGAGAAATATGAGGAACTGAAATTTAATACACTGAAAGGTTGATTGGGGTTAACTAGAAAGGTCGGAAACTCTGTGGGACTCAACGGAGAAACCCTAAAGAATTACTGGGTATAAATACCCTATTAACAAAGGTGTCGGCCGAATTACCTCACTTCTCTCGACCGACTTGCCCTCTCTCTCTCTCTCTCTCTCTCTCTCTCTCATCTCATCTCTCTCTCTCAAAATTCTCCTCCCTCAATTAAACATACTGACTCACAATTGAAGGAGGACGGATGGAACTCGGCCAGATGAGCGGCGATTCAAGGACGTCGTGGGCTTCGCCCACCCACGGGAATCAATCCACACACACGCACAATGCTCCGGAAGACGCACCCAAGTTGCAGCGGACAAGATGGCGGCGGTGGATCATCCCGCCCCCCGGCGGTCTTGTGGATGGGCGGCGACCAGCAAATAGATGAGTTCGATGGTTATGGCTTTGTCATTCCCGGAGGTTCGGACATAGGGGTTTCCGGGTTTTCATTTTATGGATTTGGTGGGTTTTGTGAAATTGGGTTCTGATTTCCGTCAAGAGTTTATGTTTTTCTGAGAAGGGGATTCTAACAGAGCGAAGGATAATAAGCATACTATGGGGTTTGCTATTAACTCTTGGATTTGATTTTGAGGTTGAATGAAATAATGATGGGGTTCATGTTTACGGTTTCGGGCCGTGAGTTTTAGAAATTTGAGGAGGGTTGTATAATTGGGTTGTTTGAAACTGGTTTCGATTTTATGCAAATTTTTGGGGTCTTTTGGATTATGAGTTCTTCTTTTTGATTACATTGGAATTTATTTTGGTTCAGCCGTGTATCAAAATTTATTTTCTGGTTTTTGAAATATTTGGTTGAATACTGCAGAAGTCAATATGAATATGAAATCAAAATTAAAGAACTCGAGGATGGAAGTTACCAGTGCTGGGGAGAAACTGAGAAGACGAATTTTCGGATGGAATTTGGAAAGAAGCTCCTGTGAACTCGACGGTCGCACTTTGGACTGGGGACGCCTTCACAGTGATGGTAATTTGCAGAAGATGAAATTTTGGTGGCGGGATGAAATCGCCTGGAAGAGTTATGTGTAATCTTTTTTTGTGTGTTGGATATGAACGATGAATTTTTGTAAAGGATTTCTGCACTGCATAATTAGTATTTATAGGTGTGAATTTTTTTAAGTGTTTGGTTGGATTAGAATTTGTGTTGGATATGTATTGAGGAGTTTTGATAAAGTGAGGGGAGTGAGAAGAACGATCGATTGGGAAAGAATTCTTAATTATGATTAGTGTGGATTAATCATAATTGGTTAATTATAATGTGTGGTTAATTATAAATGGTATAATAATAATCGTAAATGTAGAATAATAATTAATTGGTAATGCTGATAATAAAAATCTGAAAATAATAAATATAATAATAATAATATTAATACTTAATAAAAACGGTATTAATAATATTATTATTAATAATAATGATAATAATAATAATAGTGTTAGTATTATGGTTGAATAAATAATAACATTATTATAATGATCAATATATATATATATATATATATATATATATATATGTGTGTGTGTGTGTGTGTGTGTGACGAAATGACTCGGGCTATTATAATATGAGAACTTGGGCTAGAGCTTGGAGCGTAAACTACAATCATGATATGCGAATAAGGAAAAATTGGACCTTATTTAATAAATTGAATAAAATTCGTAAATTAATTGTTGGACATTTAAAATTATTCATGCGCTTTTTATAATTCATGCTCGAAAATCGGGGCGTTACGACCTACCCCCTTAAATGAATTTTCGTCCTCGAAATTAAATCATGTACCTTCAATGGCGAATGTCGGATATTTAGAACGGATCTCTTCTTCACGTTCCCAAGTCGCTTCGTTCGGTCCATGAGGGCTCTACTGAACTTTTACCAGTTTAACCTCCTTGTTTCGTAACCGATGTACCTTACGCTCCAAAACAGCTATTGGTACCTCCTCATAAGTCAGGTTATTGGCTACGTGCAACTCTTTGAAATTGCATACATGATCAGGATTATGTACGTATTTTCTCAGCATGGAGACGTGGAAGACATTGTGCACTCCCGATAACTCCAACGGTAATGCCAAACTATAAGCAAGATCACCAACACGACCCAAAATCTCAAAAGGTCCGATATAACAAGGTTGTAGCTTTCCCTTTTTACCGAATCGTATCACTCCTTCATCGGCGCTACTTTCAAGAACACCTTTTCTCCAATCTCAAATTGGATATCCTTCCTTCGTTTATCGGCATAAGACTTCTGCCGATCCTGGGCAGTTTTATTTCTGATTTCGGCTATCTTCTCTACAGTCTGCTCGATCAATTCTGGACCCAAAATCTTTCCTTCTCCAACCTCACTCCAATAAAGGGGCGATCGACATTTCTTTCCGTATGGAGCCTCATACGGGGCCATTTGTATAGTCGCTTGGTAACTATTGTTAAGCAAACTCTATTAAAGGGAAAATATACTCCCAATTCTCTCTAGTATCAAGAACACACGCCCTCAAAAAATCTTCAAGTGTCTTGATAGTCCGTTCAGATTGACCATCAGTTTGCGGATGATATGCAGTACTGAAATTCAACTTATTGCCCAACGCACTCTGAAGACTCTTCCAAAATTTCGATGTAAATCGCGGATATCTATCCGAGATGATCGACACTGGAACACCATGCAACCTCACAATCTCCCGAATATAAATCCTCGCATATTGTTCCATACTATAAGTCATCCTCACAGGTAGAAAATGAGATGACTTCGTTAAACGATCTACTATCACCCAGATAGCATCGTTCTTCCTCACGGTTCGCTACAGACCAACCATGACATCCATTGTGATATGCTCCCATTTCCATTCTGGGATTTCCAACGGTTGAAGTAAACCTCCCGGCCATTGGTGTTCTGCCTTCACCTGTTGACATATCATACACCTCTCCACAAATACACCAATGTCCCTTTTCATTACTCTCCACCAAAAGAACTTCTTCAGGTCGTGGTACATCTTGTACCTCCCGGGTGAGCGGAGTATGATGCATTGTGAGCTTCTTCAAGAATTTGCTTCCTAAGTGATGGATCCTTAGGAACACGTAACCTCCCATCATAAGTCAAAACATCGTCTGCGGCAACGATAAATTTCTCAATACTCCCATCTTGCGCTCGATCTTTCATCTTACACAAGAACTTATCATGTGGTTGAGCCTCCTTAATCTTATCTCTCAAGTTTGGTTGCAAGACCAAAGATGATAGGATTGCTTTCGAACGTTTCGAAGACTCAACTACCTCAATCCTCAACTGGGAGAACTCCTTTATCAAACTCTCCTGATCGGTCAAGCAAGCTAACTCGCCTCTAGTCTTTCAACTCAAGGCATCAACTACCACATTAGCCTTACCCGAATGGTAATGAATGGTACAATCACAGTCCTTCACCAATTCTAACCATCACCTTTGTCTCATGTTAAGATCCTTCTGTGTGAAAAGATACTTCAGACTTTTTTGGTCTGTGTATATCTCACACTTCCCTCCGTAGAGATAGTGACTCCAAATCTTCAGCGCATGTACTACAACAGCCAACTCCAAATCATGCGTTGGATAGTTCAACTCATGTGGTTTATGTAACACCCCCAGATCCGACCGGGAATATTACAGCGCCGTGGGCCCCGAGATGGAACCCACAAGGCTGAAAGAAATTTTCGCAAACATTTACAAAACGCCCAAGAGGCTAACGACGGTATTATCTATTAAAACCATTCGAAGATTTATAAAACTCGTTTATCAAACCGTCGTAAAAACTCATTTGAAACCACAAGGCCCGAAATGCCAAGACTCAACAGTTTAAGTACATACGTTAAGCTATCGCTTACACGTCACCGAGAATAGATTTAGAGAACGATCGCCAAGGTAACCTAAGTTACCAAATACCAAAAGACCATTTAAAAATACTCACGCAATGAAAAAGACAAACGATTAAAATACTCTAGCAATGAATACAACAAGCGAATGAAGCTCAATACACAAATACATGTTCTAGCCAAGATCCTCCGGGAAGCTCATCTCTCCACGACCGCTACAAGCTTGATAATCCAAGAACCTAAAAGAAAGCCCACGACGGGTCACCATAATATCCAACAATGATAACCATCACATCACGTCAATAATTACATATCAATGGAAATACTAAGTAAGAATACGACCAATGTAATCTTACCGTCTTAACTTTACGAAAATCCACAATTCGTATCCTTAACATCACCATGAGATAATACCAAAATATCCATGCGGTATCTCAACAATACCCAAGGTTCTCAAAAACATTATCATAACTCGCGATACGGAAATTATACCAACTCGCCAATTCAATCCATCGGATGGCGTCGACAATTTCAATACGAAAATCGATTGTCCATCAAAGACAAGTATCAAGGAAATACGGAACATACCTCAAGATACGAAATACCATTTCCATCACGTCAGTCTAATCCGAGATCAGATCCACACAACATACGGACATGGTCCTAACACAAGACCTACAAATGCATACTCATATGACAACGTCAATATGATCACAACAATAATGACAATGTATACTTATGGCAAATCCATAATATACATATGCACAACAACAATACATGGCAATCCGATGATCCAGCGTTCACTGCCTAGATCCCCCGATGATCCCGTCAGACCAACCCGAGGTGGAAAACCCGTCCGATGATCCAGCGCACGCTAGCATAGATCCCCCGATGATCCCGTCGGACCAACACGAGGTGGACATATGACAACAATACACAACTGCACAAAACAGCAGTACACAATACACGACAACAACAATGCACAAACACATGACAACAACGATACACGAATGTATCACGACATGATCGACACAAATGATAAAATGAATAGAGTACTTGCCCCGAGTCCTTCGAGAATGATCTCAATGTCTAAACCATCACGAACCATTATTCTGAATATTCACCGATCCAAAACATCACGGACGGTAGATAATTCACGTTTTCGTCAATACCATGATGTATCCTCGATAACAAGTATACCAACGACAATTGTAAATCATATACATTATGATTTAAATTCCCAAAACTCGAATACGATTTATAATCTCAAATCTCCTGTGATTACGATTATAAACATTGCTATACGAATTATACACGAATGAAACGGAAACCATTCATTAAATATTATGAACTGAGCAAGTAATAACTTACCTCGATACCGATGAAGCTGTTACCAATTCCATTTCCGTCATCTACAAGTCCCTCGGTCCCGACCAAAGCAATTCACGAACATACTCGAGCTCGACCGCAACACACGGTTGTAATCACCGATCAATATTCTCAACCTATTACAGTAATTGATAGACAACAAGTTCGATAACAATCAACAATCGATAAAACCAATTCACAAACCCAACGGCTCGACAATATCTCGATTAAACACTAGTCGAATTAATCCTACTCAAACCAGCACGAATTTACAACCACAACACGAAAATACCGCACTTTCGGCTTCTTAGCGCACGTTAATCACCTAACGTGGCGTGCGCTAAGTTGCTCCGTTAGCGCGCGCTAGGCAAGAACGTAGTGTGCGCTAATGCCGGGATGATGCATGTTTTTCGGATACCGATCAACTTATGGCGATTTCAAGAACACCAAGTGATTACGAATCATGTTCAAAGCTATCAAAACAACGAAATCCGATATCCTTTAACATATAAACAATCATCCAACTTATAATCCAAGTTCTATATCCATATATCATCTTTCTTAATATTAATACACGAAACGTCAAGAACGTAACCACACTTCCTTAATCTTCCATTACAAAGAGTAATCATCTACAATAACATCAACATCCGAAATTGAGGAGAAGGATTAATCCACTTATCTCAAGAAAACGAACGACACAATCTAAATCACAAGAATCATATTAATATCATCATACTCCCAGTATACCATCTCATAATCATGCTTGTCAAACTTGTTTATGTAATAATCATCAACATTCAATCCAAAACGAAATCCAAAGATGAAAAGTGATTACCTTTATGAAGGAATGGATTGATTTCCAAGGTTGAATCCATTTCCAAGAATCACCAATGATTTCAAGAACAAAGCTTTAATCCATGATTTCCATCTTTAATCTTGTTAAAGATCACCACCTCACCGTGCTTGGGAACCTCAAGAACCTCCCAAAGCTCTCTCTATCGATCGAAAGTGAAAGAATGGACGAAATGCTTCATAATACCCGTCTGTCCCTTATATAGATCGCATTACTAGCGTGCGCTAAAATCTCATCTTTAGCGTGCGCTAAGGCTATAGCGTGCGCTAATCGACCTTTGTTAGCGTGCGCTATCGTAGTCCGAGACTACCGCGCAGCCAGACATGAGCTTACGTCGTAATGCCCATGCATTAGCGCACGTAATTTACACTCTCTAGCGTACGCAAGTCCTTGCGTTTAGCGCGCTAACATTAGTTGACTCGTTTGTCTGTATGCTCCGAACACGGGTCCACACGCCGACAGCTCGACTAGGATAAGATTCCTTTTTGTCCCAATATACGATTAGCGTGCGCTAATCAACATGCATTAGCGTGCGCTAACACTACATTACAACATCCGTTGACTTATCGAACGTGCGCCAAAGCGCCGGGTCCACACGCAGATTCCTTCCGATCTGCGCACTAGCGTCGCTAACCTATAAACGTGGCGTGCGCTAATCCTGCACGATAGCGTGCGCTACTCATGATTATTAGCGTGCGCTAATAATGTTACACTTAGCCATTTTCAGCTATTCTTTTCCAACGTCTCAACATACGAATACGAACATACGGCATACCGAATACATATACTTCTTACATCCAATTGTCGACCAAGTACGACAATTATACAAATACAGATGTCTCGGTCCTTTAATTATTTTACCCATACCGCATGCATTCCATGTTTGTACAACATAACTCGGATAACATTAAACAATAGTAATAGAAATTCCGGATATTACATACTACACCACTTAAAATAAGTTTCGTCCTCGAAACTTGCAATCCGTCATAAAAACAAATAAACCGTTCAACCAAAATATCCCAAAATAATCACAACGATGAATCATCATTACTACCGAATAACTAAAATAGCATACTTACATGTGGCCAAGTCGACGATCTTCTAAGATACTAGCAAGTGACTTTACTGAAAAGCCTCAACACGCTTACAATAACAATTCCATAAGTCCCAACCAGATATATTATCGGCAAATGAAATAATCTATCCGTGTTAGATCTTGTCTGCCTGATCGCACAATCAAATCCCAATCCTGATACAAATCAATAATACACGATACATCTGTGAAACAACTGTCCAATACAATGGCAACGAATCCCGAAATATCAACACAAAATCTGAACGCTCAGATGATCACCAGCAATGATCAACCCATAAATTAATTGAGAATATCATTGACATGATGAACACTAATATGACCGATCCAAAGGTCGAAATGCAATCGAGAATATCATCACCATGATAAACTCCAACACGGTCAACACAGAACCACGGAAATAGATATACGAAAGAATAGCATTCTCAAAACGACAAACCAATCACATACAGTGGATCTCAATAAACACACCTGACTGTCGAACATACTCCTCGGCATACGAACAACCAATCATAAACCGACGAACATATCCAATCATACATGGAGTGGGAACGACCACTCAATATCAAAACCCACCAGCATGGGGTCACCCTCCCCAAATCTATACTTACAAAGAAATCATTCAAAATTCACTATGATAAAATCGCGCTAATACCGTACCAATGGAATCACATAACACACATGTCCCGGTTTCATAAAATCCACAGTTCCAAAATTACATCCTGTGAATGAATCTACAACACGCAACATGTCTCTCTCATTCAATAGATCAACCGATCATCCCTGGATAACCAAACTGCCATACTAAAGTTCGAATCTCTTTTTCTCGTACCATACTGATGTCTTATCCAGTTCGTGAATCTCATTCAGAACTTCACCACGATATGCATTATGCATTAAATGCGTATGTACCTCGATCATATTTTCAAAACCAGTTTGAAATCATATATTCTTGTCACGAAGACAATTTTCGAAAGTTCTTTCAAAAATTTCAAAACTAAAAACATAAATTTTCGTAAGACTACGAAATTAATTTTCGAAAAATTAAACTGGCTCGCAAATGCCAAGTGTTCGATAACAGTTTCCTTCGAATCCACACGATTTCGAAGTTTTAAAAATAAAAACTATGCAAATGATTGACCGCATCTATACTCCTGTATACCAATTCGACTCGTCACAAATTCCACTGACATTCCATTGGAAAACCACACGATAGAGTTTCAAAATCTCAATAAATAAACTCCGACCAAAACTCCTTTATCCACATATGGCTCACAACGTCGACCATATCCCATTCTCGGATCACCTCAACTATGTTATGACAAAATATTGAAACAAATCAACACAATAAAGGCTTCCCGAGAAGTTTCATTTGAACAAGTAAAGCAAAACCTCGAAGGCGGAAATAAAATCGATAAACGATTGGTAAAATATTTTATTAATCTCGGAGTTTTAGAAAACAAAAAGCCTTTTGAAATATTAGGGTCTCACCAGTATCTCGCTCCGCATTACAAGGAGTTTAAAAGTAGGAAACTCTTTTCGGACCCCAAGTCCCGAGTTATAAAACAATTTCAAAATCTATTGGGTCTCGCCCAAAATCATTTACGGTAAAACATCTCAGAAACATTCATTTTGAAAAGTACCATTTTCAAATGCTCAAAAGCGATTTCATGTATTTCCAAAATGACTTAACATGACTACATGTTCTTCTCAACAATTCAGTCCTTCTCCCGAATACACAATTGTTCCAAAACTTAACCGACATATTGATTTTCCAAAATCATAGCTTCTCGAGATCATCAATCCTGTCCCAAATCTGTCAACTTATACCGTAACGCATGATATCTGCTGAATCTCAAAACATATCAACTTAGAACGGCAATAAATCTTAATGAAATTCAAAAATCCAATTACTTACAGATCGTGAAGCCGACGATTCCCCGTGATACTAGCACATGCCTCGACTCTAGAAATTACTCGACATGGATATTTTCAAAACACACATTTTGCAAACTCAGTGCAACTCGAGAACACAACACAACTTTATCTGAAGAAACACGTTAACACCATTTGAAAAAGTTACAACAATCCCAGTACCACACTGGTAAATCACATAACGCATAAGCCCGAGTGAAGAACAAAAACCCAGAGCTCAAACACTTGTCAACCGACAACCCGAATGACACGACAAAAGCACGACCCAACTCGACCCAAATGCCTAGGTTTTCTCAACCTAAGCTCCGATACCATATTCTGTAACACCCCCAGATCCGACCGGGAATATTACAGCGCCGTGGGCCCCGAGATGGAACCCACAAGGCTGAAAGAAATTTTCGCAAACATTTACAAAACGCCCAAGAGGCTAACGACGGTATTATCTATTAAAACCATTCGAAGATTTATAAAACTCGTTTATCAAACCGTCGTAAAAACTCATTTGAAACCACAAGGCCCGAAATGCCAAGACTCAACAGTTTAAGTACATACGTTAAGCTATCGCTTACACGTACCGACAGAATAGATTTAGAGAACGATCGCCAAGGTAACCTAAGTTACCAAATACCAAAAGACCATTTAAAAATACTCACGCAGCGGAAAAAGACAAACGATTAAAATACTCTAGCAGCGGAATACAACAACTGAACAGAAGCTCAATACACAAATACATGTTCTAGCCAGTATCCTTCGGGAAGCTCATATCTCCACGACCGCTACAAGCTTGATAATCCAAGAACCTAAAAAGAAAGCCCACGACGGGGTCAGCCATAATATCCAACAATGATAACCATCACATCACGTCAATAATTACATATCAATGGAAATACTAAGTAAGAATACGACCAATGTAATCTTACCGTCTTAACTTTACGAAAATCCACAATTCGTATCCTTAACATCACCATGAGATAATACCAAAATATCTGTACGGTATCTCAACAATACCCAAGGTTCTCAAAAACATTATCATAACTCGCGATACGGAAATTATACCAACTCTGGCCAATTCAATCCATCGGATGACGTCGACAATTTCAATACGAAAATCGATTGTCCATCAAAGACAAGTATCAAGGAAATACGGAACATACCTCAAGATACGAAATACCATTTCCATCACGTCAGTCTAATCCGAGATCAGATCCACACAACATACGGACATGGTCCTAACACAAGACCTACAAATGCATACTCATATGACAACGTCAATATGATCACAACAATAATGACAATGTATACTTATGGCAAATCCATAATATACATATGCACAACAACAATACATGGCAATCCGATGATCCAGCGTTCACTGCCTAGATCCCCCGATGATCCCGTCAGACCAACCCGAGGTGGAAAACCCGTCCGATGATCCAGCGCACGCTAGCATAGATCCCCCGATGATCCCGTCGGACCAACACGAGGTGGACATATGACAACAATACACAACTGCACAAAACAGCAGTACACAATACACGACAACAACAATGCACAAACGCATGACAACAACGATACACGAATGTATCACGACATGATCGACACAAATGATAAAATGAATAGAGTACTTGCCCCGAGTCCTTCGAGAATGATCTCAATGTCTAAACCATCACGAACCATTATTCTGAATATTCACCGATCCAAAACATCACGGACGGTAGATAATTCACGTTTTCGTCAATACCATGATGTATCCTCGATAACAAGTATACCAACGACAATTGTAAATCATATACATTATGATTTAAATTCCCAAAACTCGAATACGATTTATAATCTCAAATCTCCTGTGATTACGATTATAAACATTGCTATACGAATTATACACGAATGAAACGGAAACCATTCATTAAATATTATGAACTGAGCAAGTAATAACTTACCTCGATACCGATGAAGCTCAAACCAAAACAATTTCAGTCAACTACAAGTCCCTCGGACCCGACCAAAGCAATTCACTAACATACTCGAGCTCGACCGCAACACACGGTTGTAATCACCGATCAATATTCTCAACCTATTACATGAATCGATAGACAACAAGTTCGATAACAATCAACAATCGATAAAACCAATTCACAAACCCAACGGCTCGACAATATCTCGATTAAACACTAGTCGAATTAATCCTACTCAAACCAGCACGAATTTACAACCACAACACGAAAATACTGCACTTTCTGGCTTCTTAGCGCACGTTAATCACCTAACGTAGCGTGCGCTAAGTTGCTCCGTTAGCGCGCTAGGCAAGAAGCGTAGTGTGCGCTAATGCCGATGATGCATGTTTTTCGAGATACCGATCAACTTATGGCGATTTCAAGAACACCAAGTGATTGAATCATGTTCAAAGCTATCAAAACAACGAAATCCGATATCCTTTAACATATAAACAATCATCCAACTTATAATCCAAGTTCTATATCCATATATCATCTTTCTTAATATTAATACACGAAACGTCAAGAACGTAACCACACTTCCTTAATCTTCCATTACAAAGAGTAATCATCTACAATAACATCAACATCCGAAATTGAGGAGAAGGATTAATCCACTTATCTCAAGAAAACGAACGACACAATCTAAATCACAAGAATCATATTAATATCATCATACTCCGTATACCATCTCATAATCATGCTTGTCAAACTTGTTTATGTAATAATCATCAACATTCAATCCAAAACGAAATCCAAAGATGAAAAGTGATTACCTTTATGAAGGAATGGATTGATTTCCAAGGTTGAATCCATTTCCAAGAATCACCAATGATTTCAAGAACAAAGCTTTAATCCATGATTTCCATCTTTAATCTTGTTAAAGATCACCACCTCACCGTGCTTGGGAACCTCAAGAACCTCCCAAAGCTATCTATAACGATTGAAAGTGAAAGAATGGACGAAATGCTTCATAATACCCGTCTGTCCCTTATATAGACTGCATTACTAGCGTGCGCTAACATCTCATGTTTAGCGTGCGCTAAGGCTTTAGCGTGCGCTAACTGACCTTTGTTAGCGTGCGCTATCGTAGTCCAGAGACTACTGTCTGGCTTCGTACATGAGCTTACGTCGTAATGCCCATGCATTAGCGTATGTAATTTACAATCTCTAGCGTTGGCAAGTCCTTTCGTTTAGCTTGCGCTATCATTAGTTGACTCGTTTGTCTGTATGCTCCGAACACGGGTCCACACGCCCGGCGACTCGACTAGGATAAGATTCCTTTTTGTCCCAATATACGATTAGCGTGCGCTAATCAACATGCATTAGCGTGCGCTAACACTACATTACAACATCCGTTGACTTATCGAACGTGCGCGGCGATCGGGTCCACACGCGATTCTTTCCGATGCATGCGCACTAGCGTCGCTAACCTATAAACGTAGCGTGCGCTAATCACCGCGATAGCGTGCGCTACTCATGATTATTAGCGTGCGCTAATAATGTTACACTTAGCCATTTTCAGCTATTCTTTTCCAACGTCTCAACATACAGAATACGAACATACGGCATACTGAATACATATACTTCTTACATCCAATTGTCGACCAAGTACGACAATTATACAAATACAGATGTCTCGGTCCTTTAATTATTTTACCCATACTGTACAGATTCCATGCTGTACAACATAACTCGGATAACATTAAACAATAGTAATAGAAATTCCGGATATTACAGTTTAAGCTGTCTCGATGCATATGCTACTACTTTACCATGTTGCATCAGAACACAATCCAAACCCTGCTTTGAGGCATCACTATAAATAACAAAGTCTTCCGTCGGATCAGGAATCGTTAATACTGGTGTCGAGGTTAGTCTCCTTTTCAACTCTTGAAAACTTTCCTCGCACTTGTCACTCCATTCAAACCTCACACCTTTCCTTGTTAACTGGGTCATAGGAGTGGCGATTTCGAAAATCCTTCGATAAATCTTCTATAATAGCCTACTAGGCCCAAAAAGCTGCGAACTTCGCTCGCATTCTTGGGTACTCCCCAACTACTCACTGCTACAATCTTATCGGGATCTACCTCAATTCCTTTTGAAGTCACCACATGTCCAAGGAATCCAACTCTGTTCAACCAAAACTCACATTTCTTGAACTTGGCATACAACTTCTCCTTGCGAAGTGTCTCCAATGTAATCCTCAAATGCTCTTGGTGTTGTTCCTTGTCCTTAGAATACACCAAGATGTCATCTATGAAAACGATCACGAACTTATCCAAGTAAGGTTGGAACACCCTGTTCATCAAATCCATAAAGACTGCCGGTGCAATACTCATACCAAATGGCATCACTACAAATTCAAAATGCCCATAACGGGTCCTGAAAACCGTCTTGGGAATGTCACACTCCCTAATATTCAGTTGATGGTACCCCAACCGCAAATCAATCTTCGAAAAGGTTCCGGCTCCCCTCAACTGATAGAATAGATCCTCGATTCTCGGTAGTGTGTACTTGTTCTTCATCGTGAGTCGCTTAAACTCTCTGTAATCTATACACATCTGAAGTGACCCATACTTCTTTCTTACAAACAGCACTGGTGCACCCCATAGTGACACACTAGGACGAATAAATCCGAGTTCCAGCAGCTCTTGAATTTGGACCTTCAATTCTTGAAGTTCCTTCGGAGCCATTCTATATGGCGCTTTGGATGTCGGGGCCGCTGACACGTTCTTAGTGTAACTATCGCAAGTGCAAGATATCGTATCAAGTAGTAAAGTGGACTTTTTGAGTCCGGTTTATCGATCCCACAAGGAAGTTTGGTTATAATTTGAATTATACACTATTAGTCTATTTTTATAGATACTAAGATGAGTGAAACACACAATTAAAAAGTTTGGTTTAATAATTGCAAAAAAAATGCAATAATAGTTCTAATATTATAAGGAAATAAAAATATTGCAATAATAATAGATTGATTAAACGATAAAATGAAATAGTTGGGATTACAAACTTAGTTCGTCATTAGTTATAAAAGATGTATAGGAGATCATAAAATGAATTTACTTATTATGTTGTGTAGATTCGATTTTCCTTAAAAAGACGGTTTCTCTTTCGAACTATAAAATGCCCCTTACATATTGAATCAATCCACTATATTTCTATGTTGATTGGCTTCAATACATAGCATTAGGATTTATGAAAATAACTCAAAGAATCATCTAAGGACTAGAGGTATATTTCTATCCTCTAGAACAACTTAGAGTGAAGATCATTTGATCTAATCAAACATATTTTCTTTCGAAACATATGAAGACCATAAATATCGTCATTTATTGGCCAAATAAATAAAGATTGTTAAAATAATGAAAATCACACACAATAATAAGTAATTCACAATATATCTTTTATACAAACATAAATAACATGACTAACCTTGTTTATAATCCCAACTAAAGATTACTTAGCCCATGAAGGGTTTATTATACATATTACAAGCTTGTGTGGTCATTATTAGTTGAATCAAGAGAAAGAATTGATCCTAACTCCCTTAGTAGATAAATGAGATAGAAGCAATAAACTCTCTGAACAACATATGCTATACCACACTTACAAAAATCACTCAAGAACACAAGTGTGTTCTTCACACAAAAAGAAAAGTTTACAAAAAAATGGAAAATTATAAGATGAATGATTAATGATGAAGGATCTTAGGGGTCTATTTATACACCTAAAGTCATCTAATAGCTCCAAAAGTCCAGCATTATTACAATAGATCGGATCAATGCCAGCCATCCCCTCAATAATACACAAAAGTATAAAAAATTAGACAAATCATAACAATCTGTCAAGAGTTACGGCCGTAACATTAAGGAGTTACGGCCGTAACTTGGATGACTTACGGCCGTAACATTATGTAGTTACGGCCGTAACTAACCGTAAATTTGTTCCTTTGGTTGCTTTGAAAGTTACGTTTTTGAAATTTCTCAGACTTTGCGTTTTTGCTCCAAATCTTCTTCGGATGATAACTTTTGATATATAACTCTGATTTTGAATTCGGAAAGACTGCCGAATTCATCTCGGAAAGCCCTACAACATGAATATATAAAAATTCAATAAAGAGAATGTTTAATAAATATGTTATTTCTTGAGTAAATCAGTTATTTAATCCGATCATCATCCGATAAAAATAAAATTATTAAAACTAATTAATTAAAAGCAAAAAATGAGTAGACTAGCTCAATTATGGGTGAATTTTATCGATATAAACCATGGATAAGTGTACAAAACTGACACTTATCACACCCCAAACTTGAATTCTTGCTAGTCCCGAGCAAGACTCTTTATTATTCATGCTCCAAAAATAAAAATAAAAATAAAAATAAGACGCAAAAATACTAATACACACAAAATATAAAAAGAGAAAAGGAGATCAAAATGCCATTAATACACAATAACCAGCTTTATACAGTAGATAGAAATGAATCAAGATTCAAAATAAATCTACTAATGTTTTTGAAGTTAAAACACGGTTTTTGTTTTGTAATTCCAAATTCAAGGTTTTCTCCCCAAAAGGTTGATTATTTCTTTCCCACTCGTGATACACACGACTCCCTTTAATGGTTGCTCTCGATCACTCGTTTATTTTTCGACTCAATATAAAGAAGAATTTCATTATATTGTGATTTTTCACGAAATTGAGTGTATTGAAATTTAGCCGCTAATTAATTCAAATCTGCTCATAAACTACATCCCTTAGTGATAGCTTTCACACCGTTATTTGCTAACGTGTAGCTCTTTTCACTAACACAATTTCTATCTCTTTTTTTTTAAAAGGTGAGCTTTCACACCGTTATTTGCTAACGTGTAGCTCTTTTCACCAATTTTTCTGAGACGGCAGCTACGCACCAACAATGGTTAGTCCTTTATTTTTCGCAAAACTTAAGACCTCCAAAATTAGGCAACTGTTGCTGCTCAACACTTCTCCTTTTCGTCATTTTTTTAGGTGATAGGTTTCACCAATGACTCCTTTTTTTTTTAGGGAATAGAATTTTTGCAGAAAATCATTTCTTAGTTTAAGCATGAAAAATCAAAAACTCCACAAATTAAGTAAATTTCAGTTCTATTTTTCATCAACCGATTGATTCTTCTTTTCTCAAGGTAACGAATGACTCGATTTTATATGATAATTACAAGGCTTGGAAAGAGATTAAGGCTCAAAAAATTTTGGAATATATAATTTTTTTACCGGTTAAAACAATTTTAGAAGCTTCTATATAGCTAATTTATTGGTGTTATGGCCAGATCTAGAAATCTCATAAATCAAAATACTATAAATATATATATATATATAATAAAAAAAATTATGGCAAATAACCAAATCAATCAAAACACACCAAAATTACAACACACCAAAATAATAAAACAAACCACCCCCAAACTTGAAAATAAAACTGTCCTCAGTTTTTAAAAATAAAATAAAATAAAAAATAAAAAGCAATGCAGAAAAAGCAGAATACTCTCTGTTAAGAAAGTTGATGTTTGAGCTAACTCCTTTTAGAATCTGCAAGAGAATAAATATACGAGGCACACAACAAAAGAAAATAAAATATACTCGGAAGTATAACACAATTTTTAAGATGCGCATCAAGAAAGTCCGAAGAGTCGCCTTACGCTGCCATCAATGCTTTTATAAAAAACACACAACAAAAATTACAGTAAAAAAAATAACAATACATAAATCGCGAATAGATGCGCGTCAAGAAATCAAGAAGAAACTCCTTAAGCTGCCACCATTTAGCACGATTATTACACACGACAGAAAGTAAAAATACAAGAGGTCCGATATGGGTTATCAAAGGGAGAGGAATGAATCCACTTTACGTTTTCTCACGGTAAAATCTTCCATCCAGACAATTTTAGCTAGAGCTGGATCTGGTTGAGGAACAAATTCATTGAGTTTTTTGATTAGTTCTTCTGGTGTTGTTTCAATGACTATGATTCGTTTAGCACGCTCTGAAATATAACCCTTTTCAGCAGAGTAGTCGATGAAAGACAGTAAACCATCAAAGAAACCATTGACATTAAGCAGACCTATTGGTTTTTGATGAATATTTAGCTGGGCTCTGGTAACCACATGAAAAAGTTCCTCAAGGGTGCCAAAACCACCGGGAAGGGTGATAAAGGCGCCAAAGTTATTTATCATGTGAGTTATGCGATCTTGAATATTTACAGATCTAAACTCATCTCCAATAGTTGACCCGTGATTTTACTTTCAGCCAGAGGTTTTGGAATTATTCCCAACACTCTTACTCCTTCCATATAGGCAGAAGCAACAGCTCGTCTCATTAGTCCTAGACTTCCTTCTCCGTAAACTACATGAATGCATTTTTCTCCTAAGGTACGACCCAAGTTGTGGGCTGCTTCAGTAAAGCATGCCTCTTTTCCATAACTAGCTCCACCAAAAATGCAGACTGTGCTAAATTTTTTTGTTGAAGATGATGACTCCATTTTTGAAAAGAAATTATTTAAAGAGAAACAGAGAAAAGTGCAAGTTTGAGGGATGAATGAAAGAAACAAGCACAATGTTTATTTATAGAAGAAAAAAAAGGTAAAAATTGTTTAACAAGTTTGTGATTGCATTGATTGCGCTTCAACTACTCAATAGAATAATGAAAGCATTTATCGCGTATCACATTTTT
This sequence comes from Orobanche coerulescens, assembly GCA_033398695.1. Classification (NCBI taxonomy): domain Eukaryota; kingdom Viridiplantae; phylum Streptophyta; class Magnoliopsida; order Lamiales; family Orobanchaceae; genus Orobanche; species Orobanche coerulescens. The sequence continues at coordinate 39,476,901 of CM065810.1, forward strand.
TTATTCAGAAAATCTCACCACACGACAAAAATAAAAGATACTTACGTGTATGTACAGTAGTTGTGATTGTGGCTCACATCTTCCTCTGATTTTACGTTCAGAAACGGCCTAAACGCCTTTTATAAGTCGGGGAGAAGCTACCCATCCAATTTTCTTACAAATTGGCAAATAGGGTCTTTTAACGTCAGATTCCCAAGACGTTGTTCATATTCTGATTTAAATTTATTCCACAAACATCGAATTCCGTAATGTACGAGTCCACTAGGATGCGTGTCAAGAGAAATTTCGATATTTTCTAAATTCTCTTTATTCAGACCATCCTTAATGAACTGAATTTTATCTTCTCTATTTGTAGATGGAATTCCTAAAGATCGACATTTTAAATTACAGTTCCATCTAGCACATTTATAACAAACGACTATCATATTTGCTCGTCGTTTCTTCGCATATGAACTTTTTCCAAGCCCTGATAAAAATCTAGTCGGTGTTTCTGTGAATTCACCCTTTATTCTTAATTTGGCTTCAATTATGAATCTTATGTCAAAAGGTATGCTTTTATTCATAAGCAACCTCATCCTTTCAAGTCTCGTCTTATAAATCTTTAAAATGACATTTTTGCTCAGAAAGGGAAATCTTTTTTCGATTTTATTCAAAGTTTCATCCATTATAAAAAAAAAGAAAATAAATGAAGAAAATATCTACAAATATCAGTTGTTGTGGGAAACTGAAATCCGACTTTAATAGTCACGGAGTACCGTTATCCGCCACTTGACCGGACAAACACAATTTAGTACTAAGTTACAATGTCGAGAAATTTATACCTATAAAAATAGTTTACAATGTAAGATTTCAAATATAACTTATACTTCCCCGGCAACGGCGCCAAAAACTTGACACGTTCTTAGTGTAACTATCGCAAGTGCACGATATCGTATCAAGTAGTAAAGTGGATTTTTTGAGTCCGGTTTATCGATCCCACAAGGAAGTTTGGTTATAATTTGAATTATACACTATTAGTCTATTTTTATAGATACTAAGATGAGTGAAACACACAATTAAAAAGTTTGATAATTACAAAGAAAATGCAATAATAGTTCTAATATTATAAGGAAATAAAAATATTGCAATAATAATAGATTGATTAAACGATAAAATGAAATAGTTGGGATTACAAACTTAGTTCGTCATTAGTTATAAAAGATGTATAGGAGATCATAAAATGAATTTACTTATTATGTTGTGTAGATTCGATTTTCCTTAAAAAGACGGTTTCTCTTTCGAACTATAAAACACCCCTTACATATTGAATCAATCCACTATATTTCTATGTTGATTGGCTTCAATACATAGCATTAGGATTTATGAAAATAACTCAAATAATCATCTAAGGACTAGAGGTATATTTCTATCCCCTAGAACAACTTAGAGTGAAGATCATTTGATCTAATCAAACATATTTTCTTTCGAAACATATGAAGACCATAAATATCGTCATTTATTGACCAAATAAATAAAGATTGTTAAAACAATGAAAATCACACACAATAATAAGTAATTCACAATAGATCTTTTATACAAACATAAATAACATGACTAACCTTGTTTATAATCCCAACTAAAGATTACTTAGCCCATGAAGGATTTATTATACATATTACAAGCTTGTGTGGTCATTATTAGTTGAATCAAGAGAAAGAATTGATCCTAACTCCCTTAGTAGATAAAGGAGATAGAAGCAATAAACTCTCTGAACAACATATGCTATACCACACTTACAAAAATCACTCAAGAACACAAGTGTGTTCTTCACACAAAAAGAAAAGTTTACAAAAAAATGGAAAATTATAAGATGAATGATTAATGATGAAGGATCTTAGGGGTCTATTTATACACCTAAAGTCATCTAATAGCTCCAAAACTCCAGCATTATTACAATAGATCGGATCAATGCCAGCCATCCCCTCAATAATACACAAAAGTATAAAAAATTAGACAAATCATAACAATCTGTCAAGAGTTACGGCCGTAACTTGGATGACTTACGGCCGTAACATTCTGTAGTTACGGCCGTAACTTGGCTTCGTAAATTTGTTCACTGGTTGCTTTGAAAGTTACTTTTTCAGCCCAGAATTTCTCAGACTTTGCGTTTTTGCCCCAAATCTTCTTCGGATGATAACTTTTGATATATAACTCTGATTTTGAATCCGAAAAGACTGCCGAATTCGTCTCGGAAAGACCTACAAGAATATATCAAAATTCAACAAATAGAATATTTAATAAACATGTTATTTCTTGACTAAATCAGTTACCGATCATCATCCGATAAAAATAAAATTATTAGAACTAATTAATTAAAAGCGAAAAACGAGTAGACTAGCTCAATTATGGGTGAATTTTATCGATACAAACCATGGATAAGTGTACAAAATTGACACTTATCAGCCTCCCCAGGGACCAAATCGATACTAAACTCCACTTGTAGGTCGGGTGGGACTCCCGACAAATCTTCTGGAAACACATCCAAAAACTCCCGTACTATAGGTACGTCTGTAGGGGACACCTCACTAGTACGAGTGTCGACCAAACTCACCAAGTAACCCTGACATTTCTCCTTCCTTAGACTTCTCAATGCCTTCATGGCTGTGATTACTCTTGGTACTGCTCTACTCTTAGTACCATAAAAAGTGATCGACTCGCCTTCGAAATACCTCAATGTCACCTTCTTCTCATGGCAACTTATATCGGCATCATGTCTATCGAGCCAGTCCATACCAAGGATCACGTCAAAATCTATCGAGCTAATAAATATAGGTTAGCGTCAAATTCTCTTCCTCCTATCTCAATACTCTCGTCAATCATTCTATTAGTGAGGATCGTATTTCCTGACGGTAAGCTAACCTCAAGAGACTCGACAGTTCTAACGCTTTATGACCAATGGCATGATAAAACTTTGTAGACATAAAAGAGTGTGTGGCACCAGTGTCAAACAAAGCGAAAGCAGGCCCATTAGAGATCATAAGCATACTTGATACTGTGCCGGGACTATTATCAGCCTGATTTATTGAGTAGACTCGAGCTTGACCTCCCGATGCTTGTCCTGTGCCCTTAGATTGTGGAAAATGTCGGCTTGTGTGACCTGGCTTCCCGCAATTATAGCAGACACCCTTTACATACAAACACTCCCCGCCATGATTCTTACCACACTTTGGGCATGCAGGCCTAGTGATAGGCGCACCCGATCCACATTTCTCATCTACCTTCTTCTGCTTATTGGAAGCCGCCGACTTAGATTGATTACCATTCCAACCTCTCTTCCCAGAAGATGACTTAGCAGCTGGTTGAGGACTCAAGTTCTGACTAGCTTCAACCTCTTGAGCTCTGAACACTGTCTTGGTATACGGTAGCACCCCATGACCAGCCATGATGTGACGAATACTCGGGCGTCCACGTACACGAGTTGTCATGGTCTTAAGGTACATTATAGCCAATAACTTCTTAGGAATCTCCTCATAAGGGGTGGAAATAAAAGTATACATCGCGTCTAAGGGTTAACTGCTCCCAATAGACATTCTAGCAGTGCTATACTAACGCATTTACATGTATTTATAAATTTATAAGAAAGCACGTATATGTCCAATATTTATTATGAATCTACATAGCATATCATCTCTAAAATATAAACATGGTATTGCAACATGATTAAAAAATGAGTTGAATCTCATAACCGTAAAATTTTGTTACGATTACAACATAAACATAACTTGAAATGTGTACCTTGGAGTTGACGTGGAGCGGCGACGATGGTTGATAATAATCATAGATGCCATTAATGTTTTAACTATTGGCGGAAAAAGGAAAATTAGTTTGAAAAAGAAATTATTTTAACGAGTCTACAGAACCGTAAACCCGCTCCGATACCACTTATGTAGCGAGCACTTTTCAAAATGTCTTTTTAAAATAATTTCAAGGGAGATTAAAATATCCCAAAAAAATAATTGAATAATTGCAGCGAAAATTGAAATAAGGTCATCCATTTCGCAAGTAAATAAAAATAAATTCTCAACATTTTAAACATCCATAATATTCAACATGACATTGAAGCCAAAGTTAAAACTTTAAATGAACTAAATAAATAAAAAGCTGATAATTATTATTATCACGCCACGCCTTGCCCGCCACGCCAGACTCCTCAACCTGAAATGTTAAATTAATGGGGTGAGCTTTCAACTCGTTCAGTGAGGAGGGAACGCTTTATTAAATTTAAATACATATATGTTGTCCAGTAGATATGACATGCATGAACTTGGTGATTGCCCGAAGGCCATTAATATGCAAACTTTGAGCACATTATGCCTACTACTCATTGGAGGCTACAACGTAAATAATATGCAAACTTTGAGCACATAATGCCTACTACTCATTGGAGGCTACAACGTAAATAATGTGCAAACTTTGAGCACATTATGCCTACTACTCATTGGAGGCTACAACGTAATTAATATGCAAACTTTGAGCATATAAATATTTGGCAAGAAACAAGCATATATACAAGTAACATCATGCATTAAATAAAACAAGCGTAAAATCCCCACCTCGAAGTACGATGATGATCCTTGAAAAATTGGGATGCGAATGCAGTTCAAGTCCTAGGCTCCAAATCTCCGTCTCCTAAAATAACAATTAAATTTTAATATTAATGTAGCGTCCAAAATAATTTAATATTAATTACTTGAATTTATAATTGAGTAAAAGAGATCTGATTTAAATATTAAGTACTGACTGGGATCAAATTAAAAATATTGAGAAAATTGAGGGACTGAAATTTAATACATTGAAAGGTTGATTGGGGTTAACTGGAAAGGTCGGGAACTCTGTGGGACTCAACTGAGAAATCCTAAAGAATTACTGGGTATAAATACCCTATTAACAAAGGTGTCGGCCGAATTATCCTCGCTTCTCTCGACCGACACGCCCCCTCTCTGTCTCACTCTCTCTCTCATCTCATCTCTCTCAAAATTCCTCCCTCAATTAAACATATCGACTCACAATTGAAGGAGGACGGATGGAACTCGTCCAGATGAGCGACGATTCAAGGACGTCGTCGGCTTCGCCCACCCATGGGAATCTGTTGGTAGTCGATCCGCCTTGGCAGCCGAACGGCCGAGCAGATCCCGGAGCCGAACCGGTCATAAACTTGATCGTTTCTCGGGTTCGCACAAAAAACCGGACCGGGCAGACACCTCAGAGCCGACCCGGAATCCGGACCAGAAAGACCGAGCAGACCCTATATGAATACGCTCCATAACCACGAATAAGGCCGACCAGAGTAGCAGGAGGCTCGAGGGCCGACCTCACTGTCGGTCATAAAAGATAAATATCGAAAGCCCAAAGAACAGGCAGACAGGACAGTAAAAGAGAGTTGTCATGTCCCTTCCCAAAGCACACTTAAGAAGGTGACACGTGTCAAAGGAGTCACCTTCGTTGTGACAAATGTCATCAGCATATTCATCTCAATCTTCCTACTGTCATCTCATGAATGGCTGACATTGCCTATATATATGCCGGGAGAAAGTACAATAAAAGGACTTTGGAAAAAAGGGAGAGAAAAAAAGAGAGATAAGAGATATACTGAAAAAGAATAAAAAAGACTTGTAATTAACAAGCAAATTGGATAGACCGGCACACATTGTTCGGCTCGGCTCCATGCTATTAAAAGATCATTAATAAAATTTAGTGATCAAATATCTTCCATTTTTATTTATTATTTTCTACGTGTCTTCGATCCATTCGTCCAGATCAGCACACGTGACGTTGACCAAATCAGACGTCAACAGAATGGCGCTAGAAGGAGGGCGAACCTCCGGGAGCTTGAGCGAGTCGCTCAAGTTATGACCAATTTCAACAATGATCAGCCCGCCGCTAAGAAGGGAAACCCGTTCCAGCTGGCGGGGCACTTTGACACACCTTGCGTTCATCCGGGAATAACCACACCCACCAAGGGATGGTAAGATGAAAGTGTAACACCCCGAGATATTCGGAATAATTACAGCGCCGTAAACCCTTTAAATAAGGATTTACAAGGCTAATTAAAAAGAAAAGTGAAAATAAGACGTCAATACCGCGACAATTCGAGTTTATGAAAACGTACAACTGGTTCAACTGGTAATTAATACAACCATATCGAATTAATATCAAAGGACACACGTACTCGAGTACAGAAACCAAACCAAGACAAATAAATCTCCAATAACAATAAACATCACTGAACCCCTTCGTCACGTCGTCTGCATCTTGTGTCGTTTCCCTGCTCCTTGGCTACCTGAACATCAAAACAAATGTCCACCCCCGAAGGGGTTAGCAAAACAATGCTAGTACAAGTATCGTATTTAAACAATTCGAATATGCATCAACAATACACGACAAGACATATCACACGGGCTTCCGCTACCGGAACCCGACAATGCGAATCTACAAGATTCCATTACATAGCATGGGTATTCCAATGATCCAGCGCCCTCAGCATAGATCCCAAGATGATCCCGTCGGACCAACACGAGGTGGAAATAACCCGTCCAATGATCCAGCGCCCTCAGCCTAGATCCCAAGATGATCCCGTCGGACCAACACGAGGTGGACATCCGATCCAGCGCCCTCAGCATAGATCGTACAACGTATACAAACACAACTCATGCATACACATATGCCAAATCATTATGTTCATCAACATGAACATATAAACAATATACAACGAATATCATGACAAATCAACGAAGTAAATATCATGTTCAACAACATGCATAATCATACATATACTCCAGAAATACCGATATTAACATATCACGATACTTGCCTCGTAGATGGCAAGAACGATATACTTCAATGCTCTCGACGCACTCGAAGGCCGCCCCCTCCGATCAACGTAACAAGCTCGAACCTTAACAAAAGGAACGATATACAAATCATCTCGAGTCGAACAAATGGCCTAACAATTCGACCTACGGCCGAAAAGCTCAAACTAAACAAGCTGCCTGGATTGCTTAGCGCGCGCTACGTACTATACGTAACGTGCGCTAAGCTGAACTGTTAGCGTACGCTATCGTATAAGACTAGCGTGCGCTAGCCCCAAATCGCGATCGACTGGCCGCCTCATAACGTCGCTACGTGCGTTACGTAAAACCGAACCTCGATAGCGCACGTTAACTCACACATGTTAGCGTGCGCTAATCGTGCATGGCAGAATACTACGAACCGAAAACTGGGTTGAATGATGAAGAACTCATGAACCCTATGGTGATATTACAAGTTATCCTCGGGCATATCATGCTAATAAGGTTTCTGGAAGATTTATGATTGTGAAACACCAATATACGGATAGTTATCTCGATATCACAATTCCTCTACGATCTTCAAGAAATAATCTAAATTCCATCGTCTTACGTTCCAAAACACATGATTCCAACGTATACAACGTATCAACTGGGTAATATCCGATTACTTGATCATACATCGATTTAAACATGCTTAGGAGTCTTTATAATAAGATGGTTCAAAGATTCATTCGACATCTAGTACCGATACGTCAAAAGTATCCTTCTAACATGTGATGATCGATAAAAACGAGATACTAGCTATCCAAACATGATTCAAACTCCATCATGAACATTACTAATCATTGGTGAAGAATCACCTACCTCAAAGTAGTGAAGAACACGGATGAAAATGAAGCAATCCAACACCCAAGGCTTGAACACCAATCTCCAATGATATATGATCTTCAATCTCGAACTAGGAGGTTGTTATGGAGTGTTTAAGATGACTGAGTTATGTTTCAAGTGCAAGAGTTCGGGTTATGGGGAAAAAGGTGAATTCACGAATAGGATCTTTGTCTATTTATAATAATCGGCTATTAGCGCGCGCTATACACTATCCGTAGCGTGCGCTAACGGCTCACGATCTAAATCAGACTCGGCGCTTAGCGTGCGCTACGCATAGACCTCTAGCGTGCGCTAAGGCGTTGACTCGGCTTTTCCCGAAAGCCGTCCAGATACATCCGACAGGATCCGACAGGGGTCCCCCGGCCAGATCTCACCTACCGCACGTCTCAATCGGTCTGACCACTCATAGCGTGCGCTACTTACACTCGGTAGCGTGCGCTATGAAACCACGTTAGCGTACGCTACCCTCAGCCTGTAGCGTGCGCTACATGCACAGAATTCAACCATTTGAATCACATACACGAAATTATGTGCTCGATGGCATCGGATTATGAAATACGGAGAATAGTACTCATACAAAAGTACAATCATTACAATATCACAAGTTCCAAATACATAACAGAAATCTCGGGTATTACATCCTTCCTCCCTAAAAAGAAGTTTCGTCCCGAAACTTAGGATGAAAACAACTCCGGATATATAGCCTTCATACCGTCCTCCGTTTCCCAAGTGGCCTCTTCGACTCCATGTCGTGACCATTGTACTTTAACCAAATGTATTGGTTTATTCCTCAATTGTTTGATCCGGCTTTCAAGTATCTTGATTGGTCTTTCTTCGAAGGTGCCATCATTAGCTATCTCGATCTCGTCGAAATCAATAACGTGACTGGGGTCCGGTATATACTTCCGTAGTTGGGACACGTGAAACACATTGTGAACATGACTTAGCGATGGCGGTAAGGCCAACCTGTACGCTAAATCCCCAACTCTCTCTAGGATCTCAAATGGTCCGATAAATCTTGGACTAAGCTTACCTCTTCTCCCAAACGGAAAATCCCTCGTGTAGGAGACTCCTTCAATTGTACGTGGTCCCCCAGTCGAACTCTAGAGGGCGACGACGTACATCTGCATAAGACTTCGCCGACTGGGCGGTCAGCAGTCTCTCTCGAATCACGGCTATCTTCTCTTGAGTCCGAATAATCAATTCCGGTTCCGTCCGATCAAATCCAAGAATCATCCCAACACGGGGTGATCGGCATCTCCTCCCGTACAAAGCTTCAAATGGTGCCATTCTAATAGAAGCATGCCAACTATTATTGTAAGTGAATTCGATCAAGGGCAAGTGAACTTCCCAATCGGTTGACCAATCAACGCCAGTGCTCTAAGCATGTCTTCCACGATTTGGATAGTCCTTTCTGATGGCCGTCATTTGGGGATGATAAGTGTGCTAAAATTGAGTTCGATCCCAAAGCCTTGTGAATCGCTTTCCAGTGCGACACGAAACGACCATCTCGATCCGAAACAATGGTCTTTGGCGTCCCATGTAATCGACTACCTCCGCAATAAATACTCGCGCCAATCTTTCGGGTCCCCAAGTATCTTTGATCCCTAGGAAATGAGCCGACTTGGTTAGTCGATCAACTATAACCCAAATCATGTTCATTCCCGATCTAGTCCTTGGCATCTTGGTGATGAAATCCATCGAAATGTCCTCCCACTTCCATTCGGGGATCAAGCGGCTTTAACATTCCTAGGTCGCCGATGTTCAATCTTAACTGCGACAAGTCAAACACTTCAAACGTGCTGCACGTCCTTCTTCATATTCCCCACCGAAGTTTTGTTTAAGATCCTTATACATCTTCTTTGCCGGGTGAATAGAATAGGGCGCATTATGAGCTTCTTTCGAATCGTTCGTCTCAAATCATCATCATCGGGAGCAAAGTCGACTTTGAAATTTCGAACTCCATCATCTTGTATCACGAATCCTGGGCTTTTCCTTTCTTTATTTCATCACATAATCGAAGGATCGGGAATCGTCCAATCGCTTGGACTTGATCTGCTCGACTAGTGATGAAGTCGATTCCATCACATAAAGTCGCCCTTGGATTCCTGGTGCCCATATCTCAATCCCTTCGCGGATCGGTTCTCGTTGAATGCTGGTCTGGGGCGTAAGAGCTTCCAACGCTCGAAGAGAAACAGGTTTACGGCTCAATGCATCAGCTACTACATTTGCTTTCCCCGGATGATAGAGGATATCCAGGTCGTAATCCTTGATCAATTCCAGCCACCTTCTCTGCCTCATGTTTAATTCCTTTTGACTGAAAATGTATTTGAGGCTCTTATGATCCGTAAAGATCTGACAACGAGTGCCGTACAGATAATGTCTCCAAATTTTCAAGGCAAAAACCACAGCTGCTAGCTCCAGATCATGAGTCGGATAATTAACTTCGAACGGTTTCAACTGCCGAGAAGCATAAGCAATCACCTTATCCTTCTGCATCAACACACAACCCAAACCCTGATTTGAAGCGTCGCTGTATACCATGAATCCATCAGTTCCTTCTGGCAGCGCTAATATAGGTGTCTTGTCGTCTCTTTTTAAGTTCATCAAAACCACTGGCATTTCTCATTCCACGTGAACTTTTGAGTTTTCAGAATTGGTGAGTGAGCGGACGAGCAATTTTGGAAAATCCCTCTACAAAGCGGCGATAATATCCTGCTAGTCCTAGGAAGCTTCGGACTTCCTTCACGTTCTTAGGAGCTTCCCATTCCAAGATTGCTTCGACTTTCTTCGGGTCCACCTGAACTCCATCGGCGGATATCACATGCCCAAGGAAGGTTACTTCCTTAAGCCAGAATTCGCATTTAGCAAATTTTGCTTATAGCTGTTCCTTTCTCTAGATTCTCAATACCACACGTAAATGATCGCATGCTCCTCTGCGTCCTCGAATATATCAAAATGTCGACAATAAAAACGACCACAAATCTATCAAAGTATTCAAAGAATACCCGATTAAACATTTGCATGAATACCGCAGGAGCAATGTTAATTACGAATGGCATAACAACAAATTCATAATGCCTGCAGGGATCTCAAAGCGATTTCGGTATGTCCGATTCCTTAATTCTCAATTGGTGGTATCCTGATCGCAAGTCAATCTTCGAGAATACCTCGCCTTGCAGTTGATCAAAAAAGTCGTCGATCCGAGGTATAGGTTACTTATTCTTGATCGTCATCTTTTTAAGCTCCCTGTAATCAATACACAGTCTGAGGGATCCGTCTTTCTTCCAGACAAAGAGAACGGGCGCTCCCCAAGGGGAAACGCTCGGTTGAATATAGCCCTTCAGAACAATTCCTCCGGTTGCTTCTTGAGTTCATACATCTCGGTTGGCGCCATGCGGTATGGTGCCACGGAAATAGGGGTTGCTCCGGGCTCTAATTCGATGGTGAATTCCACTTCTCTTTGCGGGGTAACCCGGGTAGCTCGTCAGAAATACATCGAGAACTCATTCACAATCGAAATAGACGAGAGCTCTATTCCTTCCTCTTTCCTCATGGCATAGCACCAAAGTCCGTGACATCCTGCTTGATAATTTCACAGCTTTCATTGCCTTGATCAATTTCCCCGAGCTTCCGGTCTCCATCCTCGGTATTAGTGTTACTATCCGTCATCAGCAATAATGGAAATGACTCTCTCTCGGTAATTCAACACAGCTCCATAGCGGTTGAGCCAATCATCTCCGAGAATTAAATCGTCACCGCATATGTCAACTACAATAAGATTCGATGGCCAATCTCTCCCTTCTATAGATACTGGGAAATCCCTAGCTTCTAGTGTTCCCACAATTTTCTCTCCGCTCGGTAACCCCACAACATAAGGTTCACAATCATACAAGCACGAGATGTTCAAACGATTAATACTTCAAAGATATAAAAGAATGCGTAGCTCGAATCGAACAAGACACTAATCGGTTGCAAAAGGATCTCGAATCGCACGATGCAACAGCAGTGTTCGATCGTCGATCTCCTCATTTCGTGCAGGCGGAGGAACGGACCCGACCTTGGATGTCTCTCTCTTCCCGGCGTTACTGCTGAAATCCACTCTGCGTATGCAGTTCACACTCATCTCCTTAGGAACCGTGGCCGAGTGCGGGTGCCAACAGATCTAGTAGCGGCTCCACAGAAGGCCGCACGGTGCCCTTCTTGCCCACAATCGTAACAAGTCACAGAAGATGCGGGGCAATCTCGTCGAATATGCCCTGCTCGACCACAATTATAGCATTTCCTTGATGCGTCCGAAACCGCTGATGCTGTCCGGAACTTCTTTCCGCCTTTAGAAGGATGTGGAGGTTTCCTAGCCGAATAAAAGGAAGACTGGCCCTTGCGGGCCCCACCACTCTTGTTTTCTGCAAAGCTGCCGGTCACCTTCTGCTTCTTTGCCTCTACCGATTTCTCCACCGCCGCCTCTTTCATGTCGTAGGCCAGCGCTTTGTCTTGGTACTGTCGCAACGTAGTACACTCGAATCCGGACATGTACTGCTGAATCTCCGGCTTCATCCGCATATCAAAATGAAAAATCTTTTCTGCCTCCGTTCTGACCAAGTGTCGCACACAAGTCAGCTGATGATTAAAAGTTTTAATTACATCATCACAGATGCCTCCGAACTCTGTGGTGAGAAAACTCTCGGATCTTCGCCTCTCTAACCTGACGAGGACAATATCATGCTTCCATCATTTGTTTGAATTCCGTCAATCCGCATTATGGTTCTCGGGTCGAATGGCCTCCCACCAGTCAAAGGCCTCCCCAGTCAGAAAATACTGGGCAATGGGAACCTTCCGGTCCTCGGGACAATTAAGACCCGCGAATATCTTCTCCAACTCCTTGAGCCAGTGATCCCAAGTAAGTGCCTCAGCAGATCCGTCAAATTTTGGCGGGTGCAATTTAACCACCTCAGCAAGCCATCTATCTCCCCGGTTATCCTCATGGTGTCTTTGTCCCATCATTGTCTGCATGCGATCAACGACTGGCGAACTGGTTTATCTGCGCCACCACTGTTGAAGCACTCCGGCATGTTCGGATTTGCGTCATCATTCGCCGATCCTTGCGCCCTCCGAATGGGAATCGGTTCGACTAGCCGATATTTCTGGGGTAGTTGCGGAATCCTCATGTCTCATATTACCACGTCCGCGTCCACGACCGCGTCCGCGTCCACGACCTCCTCTCAACATACTGTAAACGAAATTTCTCAATATACAGAACAAAATTTTGAAATAAAGTCCGTCAACACTCACAAAACAGTAATTGAGTAAAACGGTAGTATAAGAGATTAAGAGACTTACAACCACGGTCCACATGACGACTTCGGCTGAACAGTGATGTTACAAACGACCCGTAAATCAAATAACGTAAACAGACCCAAATAAGACCCGACTGCCAAGATATCCATAAATCTTAGCTCTGATACCATATTCTGTAACACCCCGAGATATTCGGAATAATTACAGCGCCGTAAACCCTTTAAATAAGGATTTACAAGGCTAATTAAAAAGAAAAGTGAAAATAAGACGTCAATACCGCGACAATTCGAGTTTATGAAAACGTACAACTGGTTCAACTGGTAATTAATACAACCATATCGAATTAATATCAAAGGACACACGTACTCGAGTACAGAAACCAAACCAAGACAAATAAATCTCCAATAACAATAAACATCACTGAACCCCTTCGTCGTCACGTCGGTACTGTGGCTGTTTCCCTGCTCCTTGGCTACCTGAACATCAAAACAAATGTCCACCCCCGAAGGGGTTAGCAAAACAATGCTAGTACAAGTATCGTATTTAAACAATTCGAATATGCATCAACAATACACGACAAGACATATCACACGGGCTTCCGCTACCGGAACCCGACAATGCGAATCTACAAGATTCCATTACATAGCATGGGTATTCCAATGATCCAGCGCCCTCAGCATAGATCCCAAGATGATCCCGTCGGACCAACACGAGGTGGAAATAACCCGTCCAATGATCCAGCGCCCTCAGCCTAGATCCCAAGATGATCCCGTCGGACCAACACGAGGTGGACATCCGATCCAGCGCCCTCAGCATAGATCGTACAACGTATACAAACACAACTCATGCATACACATATGCCAAATCATTATGTTCATCAACATGAACATATAAACAATATACAACGAATATCATGACAAATCAACGAAGTAAATATCATGTTCAACAACATGCATAATCATACATATACTCCAGAAATACCGATATTAACATATCACGATACTTGCCTCGTAGATGGCAAGAACGATATACTTCAATGCTCTCGACGCACTCGAAGGCCGCCCCCTCCGATCAACGTAACAAGCTCGAACCTTAACAAAAGGAACGATATACAAATCATCTCGAGTCGAACAAATGGCCTAACAATTCGACCTACGGCCGAAAAGCTCAAACTAAACAAGTCAGCTGGATTGCTTAGCGCGCTACGTTTATACGTAACGGCGCTAAGTCAACTGTTAGCGTACGCTATCGTATAAGACTAGCGTGCGCTAGCCCCAAATCGCGATCGACTGCCGCCTCATAACGTACGCTACGACGTTACGTGCGAAACCGAACCTCGATAGCGCACGTTAACTCACACATGTTAGCGTGCGCTAATCGTGCATGGCAGAATACTACGAACCGAAAACTGGGTTGAATGATGAAGAACTCATGAACCCTATGGTGATATTACAAGTTATCCTCGGGCATATCATGCTAATAAGGTTTCGGAAGATTTATGATTGTGAAACACCAATATACGGATAGTTATCTCGATATCACAATTCCTCTACGATCTTCAAGAAATAATCTAAATTCCATCGTCTTACGTTCCAAAACACATGATTCCAACGTATACAACGTATCAACTGGGTAATATCCGATTACTTGATCATACATCGATTTAAACATGCTTAGGAGTCTTTATAATAAGATGGTTCAAAGATTCATTCGACATCTAGTACCGATACGTCAAAAGTATCCTTCTAACATGTGATGATCGATAAAAACGAGATACTAGCTATCCAAACATGATTCAAACTCCATCATGAACATTACTAATCATTGGTGAAGAATCACCTACCTCAAAGTAGTGAAGAACACGGATGAAAATGAAGCAATCCAACACCCAAGGCTTGAACACCAATCTCCAATGATATATGATCTTCAATCTCGAACTAGGAGGTTGTTATGGAGTGTTTAAGATGACTGGAGTTATGTTTCAAGTGCAAGAGTTCGGGTTATGGGGGAAAAAGGGACTGAATTCACGAATAGGATGCTGTCCTATTTATAATAACTGGCTATTAGCGCGCGCTATACACTATCCGTAGCGTGCGCTAACGGCTCACAGTCTAAACTGTACTCGGCGCTTAGCGTGCGCTACGCATAGACCTCTAGCGTGCGCTAAGGCGTTGACTCGGCTTTTCCCGAAAGCCGTCCAGATACATCCGACAGGATCCGACAGGGGTCCCCCGGCCAGATCTCACCTACCGCACGTCTCAATCGGTCTGACCACGCATAGCGTGCGCTACTTACACTCGGTAGCGTGCGCTATGAAACCACGTTAGCGTACGCTACCCTCAGCCTGTAGCGTGCGCTACATGCACAGAATTCAACCATTTGAATCACATACACGAAATTATGTGCTCGATGGCATCGGATTATGAAATACGGAGAATAGTACTCATACAAAAGTACAATCATTACAATATCACAAGTTCCAAATACATAACAGAAATCTCGGGTATTACAGAAAGCATAGGAATCATCGTAACTACGAGTCGAAAGCATAGGAATCATCGTAATATGAAGTTGAAAGCACAGGAGCCATTGTGACCACGGGCTCCTGCTCGACTCGGCTGACCTCTTAGAGGTCATAATTCGAAGGATATTGAGCGTCGCTCAAAATTCCAGAGAAGGTCTCAAAGAGTCCTCGTATCCTTCAAATTAAAGTTGCAGTCAACATATACTGCAACATCTGAAAACTCCTTCGGAATTCCCATCCACACCCGCGAAGGTCCTGGTAACCCGGACGGCAATGGGCCAGCTACCGAAAACATCTCCAAGTATTGAGCCATGTGTCAAAAAAGCAGCGGCGGCCCTTACAAGGGAATTGGGAGTCGAAGTAAAAGTAATCGGTAAAGGAGTTTTCCCCATAATCACCCGACCAGCGGTCGTTAGGATGCCACCGACGAAACTCAAAACTCAAAGTGATGAAAAAACCGCGGAAAGTGGAAAATACCAGTAAAACTAAAATGAGCCAAGGAATAATCTCTATAAGAAAAGAGGGGCCCGGCCGACCGAGTCACTAACAATCCTGCAACGGCCGACCCAAGAAGAATCTCAGGCGTTCTACGATGACCCCGGTCGAAATTGGGACACACCCACAGGAGAATTCGTTTCAAAAAACAAGGTCAATGTGACCCCAAGAACCTGGACCTCGTCGCCCAAAAAGGCGGATCGTCTTCTACAAAACATCCGAGGATCATCAGAGTTTCCAGGCCAATGATCTCATTATTAAACGAGCACTGGGGCCCGACACGGGACCTCCTGAATCCAAGTAACAAAGCTCGTCAGAACGGAGGTTGCTAGCGAGAATATGTAAATGACCAAGGATTAATTCATTTGTTGAATGCCATGAAGGTACAATCAATAAAATTCGACTCTATTTTCATCTCGGAATCAAATGCACTATAAGACCGAGTTCGTCTCGGCAAATCGAATGACCGGCTCCTCCGACACTGTAAGACCGAGTTCGTCTCGGCACCTCGAATGACCGGCTCCTCCGGCACTACAAGACCGAGTTCGTCTCGGCACCTAGAATGACCGGCTCCTCCGGCACTATAAGACCGAGTTCGTCTCGGCACCTCGAATGACCGGCTCCTCCGGCACTATAAGACCGAGTTCGTCTCGGCACCTCGAATGACCGGCTCCTCCGGCACTGTAAGACCGAGTTCGTCTCGGCACCTCGAATGACCGGCTCCTCCGGCACTATAAGACCGAGTTCGTCTCGGCACCTCGAATGACCGGCTCCTCCGGCACTATAAGACCGAGTTCGCCTCGGCACCTTACAAGACCGGTCCATCCGGCACTGAAAGTCCGGGCTCGCCTCGGCACCTCAAAAGACCGGTCCACCCGGCACTGAAGGTCCGAGCTCGCCTCGGCACCTCACAAGACCGGTCCACCCGGCACTGAAAGTCCGAGCTCGCCTCGGCACCTCAAAAGACCGGTCCACCCGGCACTGAAAGTCCGAGCTCGCCTCGGCACCTCAAAAGACCGGTCCACCCAGCACTGAAAGTCCGAGCTCGCCTCGGCACCTTACAAGACCGGTCCATCCGGCACTGAAAGTCCGAGCTCGCCTCGGCACCTTACAAGACCGGTCCATCCGGCACTGAAAGTCCGAGCTCGCCTCGGCACCTCAAAAGACCGGTCCACCCGGCACTGAAAGTCCGAGCTCGCCTCGACACCTCAAAAGACCGGTCCACCCGGCACTGAAAGTCCGATCTCGCCTCGGCACCTCAAAAGACCGGTCCACCCGGCACTGAAAGTCCGAGCTCGCCTCGGCACCTTACAAGACCGGTCCATCCGGCACTGAAAGTCCGAGCTCGCCTCGGCACCTTACAAGACCGGTCCATCCGGCACTGAAAGTCCGAGCTCGCCTCGGCACCTCAAAAGACTGGTCCACCCGGCACTGAAAGTCCGAGCTCGCCCCGGCACCTCAAAAGACCGGTCCACCCGGCACTGAAAGTCCGATCTTGTCTCGGCACCTCAAAAGACCGGTCCACCCGGCACTGAAAGTCCGAGCTCGCCTCAGCACCTTACAAGACCGGTCCACCCGGCACTGAAAGTCCGAGCTCGCCTCGGCACCTCAAAAGACCGGTTCATCCGGCACGATCAACGAAGGGTGAGCAGAAAAAACGGCGGTCTGACCAACACAAAAAAGCAACAAAGGCCATAAAAAGATTTTATTCATTCAAAATAAGCTCCATGTCAGAATACAAAAGAAATCAAGGAAAAATGGCACGCAGGCCATACATGGAATAAAACAAAAAATCTACTCGGCCTTGTCCTCCTGATCGGTCGCCTGAGAAGACTGCCCTCCACCTTCGCCAGATACGGTCTCCACCGGATCCTCGACAGCTTCGGCGGCCTTCGGCTCATCATCTCCGAGAGCTTCAACCTTCAGGTCGGCCGCCTGAGACTTTATGTAGGCCTGGACCTCCTCAACGGTCTTCCCTTCCTTCATGAGATCCAATATCTCATAACAAGTGGAGACGTAGTTAAGGTTGATCAATTCCTCGTACTCGGGTGTCTTAAAGCGGCCGCCCGTCGACAAGGCCCCTGTCATAACCCGCAGATTCGCAAGTCTGAACCCGCTCGGTCAATTGTCAAGCTGGGCCTTAGCACTTTGCAAATGGGCCTCGTACTCGGCCCTGATATCCAGGCACTGTTTTTGCGTCTTCCCAGCCGCCGTGGCCATCTCGTCAGCCTTCCCTTTCCATACATCGGCCTCAAAGGCCCGGCTCTCCAGAAGCTCCATCTTACCCTTCAGAGAAGCCATCTCCTCCTCCAAAGATTTAATAAGCGAAGGGCAGAGATGGTGTTCCTCCTATAAGGCCTTGAGATCGGCCTCTGCCTTTTTATGTTTCCCAGCTGAGGCAGTCAGCTCCCCAGCGGCCTTCACATAGGTGCACAACGCCCGGCCCAAAATAGCGTTTCCAAAATGGATCTGCTCATCCGGATCCATATCATTGGTCACCATCTCCATCTTCGGCGTCCAGCCCAAAATGGGGACATAGCTGGACTCAACCACCGATGGGGGGACCCGATCGAGCATTTCGGCGGTTGGAGTGGCTGCCCGGACGTAGTCGAGGAACCAGCGCGGTCTCCGCCCTTTCATCTGGGCACAAGGTTCTTCCCGATCCCTATTCACCGGGAGATAATGGCCCTCCAAATCAATCAAGGGCTCCTTACCCTTCGCCCGGCCCGTCCGTACAGGGCTCGGGGCAGGCACAACAATCTCAGGAATGGAGAAACCCTCGGCCCTGGTCACGTTATCCTCAGGCCCGGCCTCTACTCGCTTCTGCTTGCCCGCGCGCTCCCTACGCTCGGCGGCCAAGGCCCGGCCTCGCCACCGGCTGCGCAGCGTCTCTTTCCGTCCGAGATGAACTCCTACCCTAGGGACTGGATGGGAAGAAGTGTTAAAAAAAGGGGGCTACCTACGAAGACATTACATTCGGGTTAGTGGATCGAAGCCCGCGGCCCAAAGATTATCCTCGGTAACCGAGAAGGTATGACTTCCTCGGTCGTGGGAAGGTCGGGAGCCATTCAACCGGTCGTCGAACAAAGAAGAGGTCTCGAAGCCGGGATACGTTACGCACAAACAACAAATTATGAGCGTTAGACAAAAAGGCAATGACAAAAAACACGACATTTACTCATTTTAGCAGTAAAGTGTTCGGGGACCCGAAGCTCGGCGTCTATTACGCCAGGTTCCCACTCATCCACCGAGCTCATCCACGGCCCCCCTACATAGAACCACTGTTCTTTCCAGCTATGTATGGTCTCCGGCACATCCACCAACTCTTTATACATCGCGTGCCGGGCTGTCAAATAAAACCAGCCGGAACCAGATCGGCCGACCGACCTCCATAAAAAGAGACTGTTAATCTTTTCAAAACTGGGCTCGGTCCATCCATGCTGACTAAAAAGAATTAAGAGACCCACCATCCGAGCCCAAGAATTCGGATGAATTTGGGCAATACAAAGGCCCCACAGCCTCAACCACCGGGAAAGTACCAACGACAGAGGAAACCTTAGCCCAGACAACAGAGAGCGGTAATACACCGCCGTGCATCCGACAGGAGGGGTGTGGGGTCTCTCCTCTGGGTCCGGAACAAACATCCGCACCACCGCGGGTATCTTAAATCGCCCCCGCCAAGCCTCCAACTGCCCATCGGTGACCGTGCTGCGTATTGAGGCCGAATCCCATTCCGCCTCAACAAAAGGAGACGGACGAGGCCGAACCCAGGCCCCAGTCTCGCCAACCGTCGCCACCTCCACGTCTCCAGAATCGGCATCTCCAGAATCCGGCGATCTTGCGACCTCGCCTCCATTCTCATCGCTCCAGTCAACGGGAGCATCACCTATCGACAAATCCGCCACTCCCGTGCGGTCTGGGGACACAACCGACTCCTCCACCGCATTCCTCCGCTCCGACATCGTGAAATAAGAAAAAAGGGGAGGAAGAGCAAGCTTACCAGGAAAGTCTGCGAAACCAGAAAAGAAGAAAAATTGCCGGAAAGGATCTCTCTCTGCAAATAAAAATGGCGAAGGAAGCAATGAAGAAAAAGGCTCTCTATATTTATAGGATGCGACAGGAGCATTAAATACTAAAGCGACGATTCATAATCATCGCGAAGATTAAGAACGCGTGAGACACCGCGACAAATCACATCCCGCCACGCGTCCCCCTCACTATGACTCTTGGAGATCCCGAAGTCAAATCGATGCGACTCTCAAAGATATGTCCCTTCAAGGGATCTCATCCACCTCCAAATCGGATCGACCTCAATCTGAAACGATTCCAGCACCGGCCAACCCGGCACGACCCTGGACTCGGGGGCCCTTGTTGGTAGTCGATCCGCCTTGGCAGCCGAACGGCCGAGCAGATCCCGGAGCCGAACCGGTCATAAACTTGATCGTTTCTCGGGTTCGCACAAAAAACCGGACCGGACAGAGACCTCAGAGCCGACCCGGAATCCGGACCAGAAAGACCGAGCAGACCCTATATGAATACACTCCATAACCACGAATAAGGCCGACCAGAGTAGCAGGAGGCTCGAGGGCCGACCTCATGGTCGGTCATAAAAGATAAATATCGAAAGCCCAAAGAACAGGCAGACAGGACAGTAAAAGAGAGTTGTCATGTCCCTTCCCAAAGCACACTTAAGAAGGTGACACGTGTCAAAGGAGTCACCTTCGTTGTGACAAATGTCATCAGCATATTCATCTCAATCTTCCTACTGTCATCTCATGAATGGCTGACATTGCCTATATATATGCCGGGAGAAAGTACAATAAAAGGACTTTGGAAAAAAGGGAGAGAAAAAAAGAGAGATAAGAGATATACTGAAAAAGAATAAAAAAGACTTGTAATTAACAAGCAAATTGGATAGACCGGCAAACATTGTTCGGCTCGGCTCCATGCTATTAAAAGATCATTAATAAAATTTAGTGATCAAATATCTTCCATTTTTATTTATTATTTTCTACGTGTCTTCGATCCATTCGTCCAGATCAGCACACGTGACGTTGACCAAATCAGACGTCAACAGAATCAATCCATGCACACGCACAATGCTCCGGAAGACGCACCCAAGTTGCAGCGGACAAGATGCCGGCGGTGGGTCATCCCGCCCCCCGACGGTCTCGCGGATGGGCGGCGACCAGCAAATAGATGTGTTCGATGGTTATGGATTTGTCATTCCCGGAGGTTCGGACATGGGGGTTTCTGTAACACCCCCAAGATATTCGAGGTATATTACAGCGCCGTGAATCCCTATATGGGACCCACCAGGCTGAACAGCATCATACTCATCGACTCACATAAACGATAGGACAATATCATGTCATAAAGACGCAAAACAGAACAATCCACCCGGTTCAACCGGTCAATATAACATCATCATCCAACACAACATAATAAGCAACAATACAATCCAAACGAACAAGAACCCCTTAGGTACTCGAGTACAACTATTAATTCAAAACCACAAAAGACAAAAAGGTAAAAGACACCAAATCGTCACTCGTGCACAATCATCACGCACGGCCATCATCCGTGTACTGGTCCAGTAGCGTTCGTCTCGATGAACGACTGAAATTCATAAAACGAATTTCCCCGGAAACGGGTCCCCAGGGGGGTTAGCAATTACGCTAGTACAAGTAACCAGATGAACAACTTACATCTTACACATATAGTAATGCATGCAATAAAGAAAACCGTTCGAGAACACTCATTTCCGGAAATGCCAATATCAAATCACATTTGTAAAATGCACCACAATTAACCGTCGATCCACACCTCCGTGGACCCCTACCGAGACCCCGTCGGATCTAACCCGTTGTGGTTAAAAGCAAAGCTCGTCGATCCACACCTCCGTGGACCCCTACCGAGACCCCGTCGAGTCTAACCCGTAGTGAGCATACACACACACACAATTTCTCATACAAAACTACTATGCCAAGATTGTAAGTTCATAAGGATACTTGCCTCGATTAATAGACGGTGACGCGAACGGAACGGAAGAATCAAGCACGACCGTGAGGAACCGACGGATGAACCTAACGATTCGAACAACACAATCACAACCAACTCTAAACGATTACGGAAAAGGAATACACCCGGAAACCCGCCTACGATTCATGTATATTCATACCAAAATAACAACGAGGGCGGACCACAACCAAACCCTTTCGATTCCGTAAAAATCCACAAAATATCCATGAATACGTAGGAAAACTAAAGATACTAACAATATCAATCGTATACATCATGAATCCACCAACGAAACGGAACGAATCGGAAGAAAAACCCAAAACCCCCAAATTAATCGAAAATAGGGTTTTAGAATATTACCTTAGGAGATTCAAGTACCAAGATCCGTAGAACACGCGCTAGATTGATTGCCCGAGCCTTACAACCGAAGGAAGATGATGAAAAATCGACTCCCGAATGAAGAATGCTTGAGAGTTCTCTCCCCCTAAGCTCTCTCTCTCGCTCGCGCAGTGAAAATGGGGAAAAGTCGGCCGATTTCGTCTAATAAAGACGAACCTGCACAATTGACCGCTTCGTGTGCCGCGGCACAGCAGAAGTGTGCCGCGGCACAGGCCGAAAATCTACTCCCAGGTTTTGGCATTGTGCCGCGGCACAGCCTGCGTGTGCCGCGGCACACGGTACAGTTGGGTTTAGGTCGCGGAAGACACACGAGTGTGCCGCGGCACCGGACAGGTGTGCCGCGGCACTGGCCTGGCGCTGTGCCGCGGCACCGGATGGGTGTGCCGCGGCACACAGTACAGATTGCTCGACCAACATTTGGAGAAATTTGTGTGCCGCGGCGCACGCACCTTGTGCCGCGGCCCACACCCTTTTTGGTTCCCAAAATGATAAAAATGATCCGGAAAGAGAATAAAACGATAGGAATCAATATTTGGGGGCTAATAACACGAAATGGATCCACGGCAACCCCGAAACGGCGGTTTCGCACAACAATCACAAGAATATAGTTCAACGGTTTGACAGAAGGACACGGCTGAAAAGTACACGAGGGTCACTACGATCGAGAAATACACAAAACGAAAATACAAGGGAAAGAAAATACGGATATTACATTCTACCCCTCTAAAAATAAGTTTCGTCCGAAACTTAAGAAACAAACAA
Organism: Orobanche coerulescens; assembly: GCA_033398695.1. Classification (NCBI taxonomy): domain Eukaryota; kingdom Viridiplantae; phylum Streptophyta; class Magnoliopsida; order Lamiales; family Orobanchaceae; genus Orobanche; species Orobanche coerulescens. The sequence continues at coordinate 39,500,115 of CM065810.1, forward strand.
CTCGGGTACCTAGCACGCATGCTATCCTCGGTTTCCCAAGTTGCTTCCTCGACACCGTGTCTCGACCCTTGCACCTTGACCAAAGGTATGGTCTTATGCCTCAATCGTTTCTCACGATGCTCCAAAATCTTCAAGGACGCTCCTCAAAAGTAATATCTTCGGCAATATCAATCTCGCCATAATCGATGACGTGACCAGGATCCGGAACATATTTCCTCAACTGGGAAACATGAAAAATGCTATGAACATGACTCAAGGCTGGAGGTAACGCCAAACGGTATGCCAACCCACCTACTCGCTCGAGGATCTCAAAGGGGCCGATAAATCTCGGACTCAACTTTCCTTTCTTCCCAAAACGAAAAACTCCCTTCGTCGGCGACACCTTTAGCAAAACGTGGTCTCCCACCTCGAATTCCAAAGGTCGACGACGGACGTCGGCATACGACTTCTGTCGACTCTGGGCAGTCAACATCCGTTCCCGAATTAATTCTATCTTCCGCCTCGTCTCTAAAACGACATCCGGCTCGGTCCCGACCAAATCGGACGCCTCATTTCAACAAATCGGTGATCGACATCGTCGCCCATAAAGTGCCTCATACGGTGCCATCCGAATCGACGCGTGCCAACTATTGTTATACGTGAATTCGATCAGCGGCAATTGTTCCTCCCAGTCACTACTCCAATCGAGAGCACAAGCACGCATCAAGTCCTCGAACGTCTGGATAGTGCGTTCCGACTGTCCATCTGTCTGGGGATGAAAAGAGGTACTCAAACGCAACCGGGTACCTAACGCCTTATGCACCGCTTTGCCAGTGCGATACAAAGCGGCCGTCACGATGCGAAACAATAGACTTGAGTCTGGTGAAGTCTCACGATCTGCGCAATAAACACACGAGCTAACTTCTCCGGGCCCCAAGTGTCCTTGATGCCCAGAAAATGTGCCGACTTGGTCAGGCGATCAACAATCACCCATACCATATTCATGCCCGACCTCGATCTCGGCAAACTCGTAACGAAATCCATCGATATATCTTCCCATTTCCATTCCGGAACGGGAAGTGACTGCAATAACCCAGCCGGTCGCTGATGCTCGATCTTGACCTGCTGACAAGTCAAACATCTCGCTACAAACTGTGCGACCTCATCCTTCATATCATTCCACCAGAAGTTTCTTCTCAGGTCCTTGTACATCTTACTCGAACCAGGATGAACGGAATAAGGTGTAACATGGGCCTCTCGTAAAATACTCTATCTCAACTCTGAGTCGTTCGGCACACAAAGCCGACTCTGAAATCTCAAAATACCATCCTCGTGAATCACAAACCCAGGAGACTTTCCCTTAAGAACATTCTCTCGGATTTGGGTAATCATCGGATCCTCTGACTGCTTCAGCTTAATCTCATCGATCAAAGACGACGAAATTTCCAAAGCACGAAATTGTCCGACAGTTCCCGGCAACAGAACCTCAACATCTAACTCGATTAAAGCTCGCCGAAGCTCGGATTGAGATGTAAGGATCTCTAGCGATCGCAATGCAATCGGTTTCCGACTCAAGGCGTCGGCCACGACGTTCGCCTTGCCCGGATGATAAAGGATTTCGAGGTCATAATCCTTAATCAACTCCAACCACCTCCTCTGCCTCATATTCAACTCCCGCTGAGTAAATATGTATTTCAGACTTTTATGATCGGTAAAAATCTGACATGCGGAGCCGAAAAGATAGTGACGCCAAATCTTGAGCGCAAAAACGACTGCCGCTAACTCCAAATCATGAGTAGGGTAGTTCAATTCATACGGCCTCAATTGTCTCGACGCATAGGCAATGGTCTTGCCGTGCTGCATCAATACGCACCCAAGACCCTGGCCCGAAGCATCGCTATAACCGTCAAAACCCTCGTTACCACTTGTAAACGCCAAAACCGGGGCTGAAGTAAAACGATTCTTCAGCTCCTAAAAACTCGACTGCCTCTCGTCATTCCAGACGAACATCTCGATTTACGGAGCAAGCTGCGTAAGTGGCGAGCCGATTTCGAGAAACCCTCGGCGAACCTACGGTAGTAGCCGGCTAAACCCAAGAAACTACGGAGCTCCTTCACATTCTTGGCGGTGCCCAATCAACACGGCCTCAATCTTCTGCGGATCCACACGAACCCCTCGGTGAAATCACGTGAACTAAAAACATAAATTCCTTCATCCATAACTAACATTTCGAGAACTTTGCATAGAGTTGATCGTTCCTCAAAATGTTTAATACTACCCGCAAATGATGGGCATGCTCTTCCTCATTCTTCGAATAAATAAGAATATCGTCAATAAAAGACGACGCACTTATCAAATACTCGATAAAAACTTTGTTCATCAAGCGCATGAACACCGCGGCGCATTAGTTAACCCGAAAGGCATAACTACAAACTCATAATGTCCGTATCTCGTAGAAAAGGCTGTCTTGGCACATCGGACTCTCTCACCGAGGTGATAGTACCCGATTTCAAATCAATTTTCGAGAATACCGTAGCTCCTGCAATCGATCGAACAAGTCATCAATTCTCGGCAAAGGATACTTGTTCTTGATGGTCACCTTGTTTAGTTCGCGATAGTCGATACACAAACGTAGTGAACCATCCTTCTTCCGCACAAACAGACCGGTGCGCCCCAAGGCGAGGCGCTCGGTCGAACATACCCCGACTCAAGAAGCTCGCTCAACTGCTTCTTCAACTCTGCCATCTCTGAAGGTGCCATGCGATACGGCGCCTTCGAAATAGGAGCCGCGCCCGGCTCTAACTCTATAGCAAACTCAACCTCACGATCCGGTGGCAATCCCGGTAACTCGTCAGGAAATACATCAGGAAACTCATTAACGACTGGAATCGACGAAAGCTCGACTCCACCATCCCCCGCCTTCAAGGCATAGCACCAATAACCAGTACATCCCTTTCGCATGAGACTCATCGCCTTCAAGGCGTTAATAACGAATTTCTGGTTTCCCCTCTTTCGCCCCGCGAAAGAGTGCTCGTCTTGATCCTCGGCTAACATAGTGATGATTCTCGTGCGGTAGTTCATGATCGCACCATGCCGCTCGAGCCAGTCATCACCAAGAATCAAATCCTCACCCTCAATATTCACAACAATAAGATTAGAGGGCCAAGTCCTCTCACAAATAAGCACAGAACAGTCTCGAACCTCCTGATCACCAACGATCCTATCACCGCTAGGAAGCTTAACGATGAAGGGCTCACAAGGTGTCAAACGGTCGAGACTCAAACGACGCACACAATCCAGAGATATGAACGAATGCGTAGCACCGGAATCGAAAAGCACACTGACAGGATGAGAAAGAATATAAACGGTACCTGTCGCCACGGTAGCCGCTGGATCATCGGCTCTCCGCATCTCATAGACACGCGGGTGGGCTGAGCCGACACTGGAAACTCCCCCCTTAGAGGGCTGACCCCGACCCCTTCCCCGACTAGCACTCGGCGGGGATTGAGGAGCAACGATCACGATTCACACTTGGTTCCCTAGGCGGCTGGAATGGAAGCCCGGGCACCAGAATTTTCTCCCTCTCCATGTGACGACCTTGTGGCCGGTGGCCACTGCGGATTACACGTCGACAAAGGGCTCAAACAAGTACGATGTGGCACATGCGACCACAATTGAAACACTTCACATCACGAAAGGAGCACCGGTAGTTCCACGAGGACCCAGTGAGCAGCTGGACCACCGCCGGCGGGAAGTTAGCGGTGGGATCTCTGTGACCCCCACTCTTGTGGCCCGAAAAGTTCCCAGCGGACTTACGCTTCTTACTCTCGCGGGCCGCCTCACTCGCCGTCACGGACATATCGTAAGCAAGGGCCCACTGCTGGTAATCTTTCAAGGTAGTGCATACAAGCCCGACATATAGTCCCGAATCGGCAACTTCATCCGTGCGGAGAAATGGAAAATCTTGTCACTCTCCTCGACAACTTGGGTCTTCACATAACCCAACTCCTTATTAAAATCGGCAATAGCTTGAGATACGGGGATATCCGCGGTTGAGCATCATAAAAGCATGTGCAGGCACATGTCGGCGGCCACGGGCAATATTCACCTCCATCAACTCTTGAAACTCAGCCCACGAAGCGGCATGGTCTTTGGGCCCAACGGCCTCCCACCAATCCGTGGCGTCCCCAGTGAGAAAATATTGAGCAATAGGGACTCTCGTTCCTCGGACGATTAGTGGAAGCGAAAACCTTTGATATCTCCTTAATCACCCTTCCCGGCCCATCGGGTCCGAAGCTCCAGCGAGGAGGATGCATCTTGATGACATCTTGGAGCCAGCGGTCGCTCGCCCGATTAGCATGGGCACGATCCGGGTTGAACCGCTTTGAGCTATTGCCGCCATTTGGTTCACCATTTGTTGCATTACGGCCGCAATACCAAGATCGGCACGCTCACGAGAAGAAGCATGGCTATGACGGTCGTCGATCTTGCCGGCTCCGAGAAGCGTGGCGTGGCCGCCCCCCAGCCCCACGTCCCGGCGCGTCCACGACCACGACGCGACCACGACCTCTTCCGGCATCCATACGGAGTTAAATAAGTAGCAAAAGCCATACGAGGGTAAGTACGTGAGAAGAACAATCACAAGTCGAGAATCAAAGGTACGATACACGGAAATAATGAACAGAGGAAGGAAAACTTACGGACCTTTGGTAGTAGGAATCATGGCAGCGTGACGATGATGTGCAAAACAAAACACCACAAGACCCAATAAACCGACAAGCCTAGGTATCCATAAACCTAGAGCTCTGATACCATTTTCTGTAACACCCCCAAGATATTCGAGGTATATTACAGCGCCGTGAATCCCTATATGGGACCCACCAGGCTGAACAGCATCATACTCATCGACTCACATAAACGACAGGACAATATCATGTCATAAAGACGCAAAACAGAACAATCCACCCGGTTCAACCGGTCAATATAACATCATCATCCAACACAACATAATAAGCAACAATACAATCCAAACGAACAAGAACCCCTTAGGTACTCGAGTACAACTATTAATTCAAAACCACAAAAGACAAAAAGGTAAAAGACACCAAATCGTCACTCGTGCACAATCATCACGCACGGCCATCATCCGTGTACTGGTCCAGCGCCCGTTCGTCTCGATGAACCTGACCTGAAATTCATAAAACGAATTTCCCCGGAAACGGGTCCCCAGGGGGGTTAGCAATTACGCTAGTACAAGTAACCAGATGAACAACTTACATCTTACACATATAGTAATGCATGCAATAAAGAAAACCGTTCGAGAACACTCATTTCCGGAAATGCCAATATCAAATCACATTTGTAAAATGCACCACAATTAACCGTCGATCCACACCTCCGTGGACCCCTACCGAGACCCCGTCGGATCTAACCCGTAGTGGTTAAAAGCAAAGCTCGTCGATCCACACCTCCGTGGACCCCTACCGAGACCCCGTCGAGTCTAACCCGTAGTGAGCATACACACACACAATTTCTCATACAAAACTACTATGCCAAGATTGTAAGTTCATAAGGATACTTGCCTCGATTAATGACGGTGGCGAGCGGAGCGGAAGAATCAAGCACGGCCGTGAGGAACCGACGGATGAACCTAACGATTCGAACAACACAATCACAACCAACTCTAGACGATTACGGAAAAGGAATACACCGGAAACCCGCCTACGATTCATGTATATTCATACCAAAATAACAACGGGCGGACCACAACCAAACCCTTTCGATTAGTAAAAATCCACAAAATATCCATGAATCCGTAGGAAAACTAAAGATACTAACAATATCAATCGTATACATCATGAATCCAACGAAAGCGGAGCGAATCGGAAGAAAAACCCAAAACCCCAAATTAATCGAAAATAGGGTTTTAGAATATTACCTTAGGAGATTCAAGTACCAAGATCCGTAGAACACGCGCTAGATTGATTGCAGAGCCTTACAACCGAAGGAAGATGATGAAAAATCGACTTAGAATGAAGAATGCTTGAGAGTTCTCTCCCCTAAGCTCTCTCTCTCTCGCTCGCGCGGTGAAAATGGGGGAAAGTCGGCCGATTTCGCCTAATAAAGACTGATCAGCACAATAGACCGCTTCGTGTGCCGCGGCACAGAAGTGTGCCGCGGCCACGGTAGAAAATCTACTCCCGGAGTTTTGGCATTGTGCCGCGGCCACGGCTGCGTGTCCGCGGCACCTGTCTGATTGGGTTTAGGTCGCGGAAGACACACGAGTGTGCCGCGGCACGGACAGTGTGCCACGCAGCGGCTTTGTGCGTGCGGCACGGATGGGTGTGCCGCGGCACAGTCTGGTGCTCGACCAACATTTGGAGAAATTTGTGTGCCGCGGCGCACGCACCTTGTGCCGCGGCCCACACCCTTTTTGGTTCCCAAAATGATAAAAATGATCCGGAAAGAGAATAAAACGATAGGAATCAATATTTGGGGGCTAATAACACGAAATGGATCCACGGCAACCCCGAAACGGCGGTTTCGCACAACAATCACAAGAATATAGTTCAACAGTTTGACAGGAAGGACACGCTGAAAAGTACACGAGGGTCACTACGATCGAGAAATACACCAAAAACGAAAATACAAGGGAAAGAAAAATACGGATATTACAGTTTCCGGGTTTTCATTTTCTGGATTTGGTGGGTTTTGTGAAATTGGGTTCTGAACAGAGCGAAGGATAATAAGCATACTATGGGATTTGCTATTAACTCTTGGATTTGATTTTGAGGTTGAATGAAATAATGATGGGGTTCATGTTTACGGTTTCGGGCTGTGAGTTCTAGAAATATGAGGAGGGTTGTATAATCGGGTTGTTTGAAACTGGTTTCGATTTTGTGCAAATTTTTGGGGTCTTTTGGATTATGAGTTCTTCTTTTTGATTACATTGGAATTTATTTTGGTTCAGCCGTGTCTCAAAATTTATTTTCTGGTTTTTGAAATATTTGATTGAATACTGCAGAAGTCAATATGAATATGAAATCAAAATTAAGAACTCAAGGATGGAAGTTACCTCTGCTGGGGAGAAACTGAGAAGACGAATTTTCGGATGGAATTTGGAAAGATGCTTCTGTGAACTCGACGGCCGAACTTAAGACTGGGAACGCCTTCACAGTGATGGTAATTTGCATAAGATGAAATTTTGGTGGCGGGGAGAAATGGCCTGGAAGAGTTATGCCTTATGCTGTGTATCATTTTTTATGTGTTGGATATGAACGATGGATTTTTGTAAAGGATTTCTGCACTGCAGAATTAGTATTTATAGGTGTGAATTTTCTTAAGTGTTTGGGTTGGATTAGAATTTGTGTTGTATATATGTTGAGGAGTTTTGATAAAGTGAGGGAAGTGAGAAGAACGATCGATCTGGGGAAAGAATTCTTTTTTTTTTGATCGGTAAAGAATTCTTAATTATGATTAGTGTGGTTTAATCATAATTGGTTAATTATAATGTGTGGTTAATTATAAATGGTATAATAATAATAGTAAATGTACAATAATAATGAATTGATAATGCTGATAATAAAAATCTAAAAATAATAAAGATAATAATAATGTTAATACTTAATAAAAATGGTATTAATATTAATAATAATAATAATGATAATATTAATAATAATAATGTTAGTATTATGGTTGAATAAATAATAACACTATTATAATAATGACTACTTGAATATATATATAGATATATATGACGAAATGGCTCGGGTCATTATAATATGAGAACTTGGACTAGAGCATGGAGCGTAAACTACAATCATGATATGCGAATAAGGAAAAATTAGACCTTATTTAATAAATGGAATAAAATTTGTAAATAAATTGTTGGACATTTAAAATCATTCATGCGCTTTCTATAAATCATAAAATAAATGCATGCTCGATAATCGGGGCGTTACAGAATCGGATACCCGAAAAAATTCGGGTTCGGAATTCGAGTATTCCACTTTGAACTTCAGTTACCCGATTATTTTTATATAAAGTTGTAAGAATTATTAGGGTATTGAATCCTTTAGATTTTAAAGGAAACTAATATAACACCCGTGTAATTACAGAGGAACACAAAAAAGAACTCTTATGTAAATATATAATATGTAAATCGTTCATTATAAATTTCATAATACTTCTTTATAAACTATACTATTTCTTATGTTTATGATACACCCCATTCTCATGACAACCATGACCGAATACGGGTATTGGAAGATACATACCGACATGAGAGAGCGTTTGTCGTTGACTCTTAAATATAGTCATGGCAAAGCTCATAATAAGTGGGAACTGGTGAAATTTACCAAGAAATTATATATAATTTAGAGTTGGATAGGACCTCCGGTTGGCCAACGTCATGGATAAAAACTATTTGCTTTACTAAGAAATTATATAAATAGTTGAGCAGTTTTAGTAATTTCATAAACTCGTATTTGAAGATCATTAGGTATTTAACGAGTTTTCTTAAATGGCCAAAAAGGAGATAATTCAATCCTTATATTTGAAAAAGAAATTACATAAATTATTTGGATATAATTTAAAATACAAAAACAAATCCAAAAATTTTAAAATATATAGTTGATTTCAAAAGTAGATAAATTAACAAATCTTTTAAAACTAAAATAAAATAAAAAATCACTTAAAACGATCAATTTTTATTTTTTGAAATTCTATTTGTACAAAGATGAATCTACGAATTAGTATATTATTATTAAATTAATTTTTTTATATATTTAGAAATATCTCTTTGAGAATTCATAAATTCAGTAATTATATAATTAGGTAAATAAATGTTTTTTCATTTATTTTGTTATATTATATTAATTAAATAAGATTTAAAACTAAAATAGACTAATTGATTTATTCCATAGTTTTTTTTATTTATAAATAATAATTAAATCTATTATTTCTACATTTTCAATAATATTTTTTATAAGATTATTTTATTTAATTGATTAGGACTTGAAGTACCTTTTTAATTATATATATTCAACACTTCTTTTGCAATACTCCCAAATATCTTTCATTTGAGTTGATATTTCTTTTATTGATATACCTAACTATAGTGACTAATTAATACAAAATAATTAATTAGTGGAATATATAATATTTCTGCGAGATTTTAGGTTTAAGTTTTTAATATATAGTGCACACTATTTTATTAAATTTCTCTTTATTTGAGATTTATATTTTTTAATTAATGAAAAAATGAAATATTTTTGCAACTATAATCAATTCCTACTTATTCACAATTCATATTCCTTCATTTGTGAAAAATTAATAAGGTAGGTAGGAGTTATTTGAGGTATAATATAATATAATTAATGCAATGATGATTAGGCCAGTAATTAATTATGTGTCATCTGAAGCATGAGAGGCTGACAAATAAGCACGTGAAGCACCAACAAAAGACATGTGTCAGCCGAAGCATGAGAAGCTGCCACTTAGGCTCAGCATTCTGCATTAGTATATAGGGGAGATATATAATAAAAGTGTTTTCAATGAAATGATATATATATATATTGTGTGTATATATATATATATTATATAATGATGGTATTAACAATCTGAATTGATGATAAGCACTAAATATATATCATTTTTGTAAAATTAATGTTATGAAAAGTTATGTACGAATTCAGCTATATGATTTTATTTAATTTCTATCTTATCACTAATAGGAATTAAAAAATATATATGTGTGTCAAATTGATTTCAACGTACTTGAGAAATTTAATTTTTATTATTAAATTATTTTAAAAAAAATACAAGAAAAAGGTAGTATAGCATAATATGGAAATAGTATATAAAACTGCCTATGGTTGGCCAATCCATGGTATATATATATATATATAAATCTAATAATAGGATTTTTAAATAAAAATGGAAAGATATTTTCTAAGAATTAAATAAAGTTATATAAGGTGGAACAATAATATATAATTCTAATAATTATGGAAGAAAATACGGGAAAATAATATGGACACATATATTACTATAATTTCTCAAATCCGTTAAAATCTTTTTAGTTATATTAATAAACAATAAATCAATCATTAGATAATTATATATATATATATATACACATATATATATATATCTCGTCTAATTATTTATATATATGTGTGTGCATATTGCTTGTTCACGTCTTCTCGATGCTCTGCAATCTTCAGCCTTGGCCTTTCAATCAACGGTCGGTGCGACGCGTGACGGCATCTTCAAGGTACACAATGACTTACTTTTCTTGACTTGTGTTTGAAATTTTTTGGGGTAGAAGATATATAAGGACGTTCATATTTCATGGCTTGCGTTTGAAATGTATTAGAGATATTTTATATTTTCTTGTCTCACGATTAATTGAAGATAATTTTAAATTAATTTGGCTGCAGTTCTGTTGGATAACAGACTAATATTTTTTTTAAATTTTCATTTTAAAATTATGTGGTAGTTTGGGTGTAATTTTATTAGGTCAAATTTTGTGTATTGATGTTGTTTTGAATGTGAAATGGGAGATTAATGGTGGCGGCTCGTCAGGTTTCAAGTTATTTGCCAAATGTTTAACTTATTAAGTGTTTAATAGATACTTCGCAATGATTAAAGAAAGAGCGTCTTTCACCACAAATGTTGTTACAGCACTTTTGGCAATCTTGCCGGAACATATCTCCTCCACAGGTGGTAAAACTAATTGGAGTAAGGTTGCTGCAACGTTGAACATTAGATTAGGAAAACAGATTGCAGCAGATAGCATTAAGAATTGGTTCACTAATCAAAAAGAAAGGCACAAAGCTTGGAATGAACTGAAAAAGTGGACCGGTATTGGATGGAACGAAAATGGCTGCCCTATAGTTGATGAGGCCAGTGATAAATGGAAGGCTTTTCAGAAGGTACCTCTTAACTAACAATAAGCTCATAAGTATTTTAGTTATATTCATCCATGTTTTACTATAGTTGTTTGGTACTTGTTAAAACTAAACGATTGACAAATTTCTTTTTGCAATATTATTTTATTGCAGCGATACAAGTCCATAGCAAATGTGTTTCTTAAGGCTCCACTAAATAATGAGGTAGAATGGGATAAAATCTTGCGTGGTGGTTATGCAACAGGTGAGAGATCTTGGGCTCCAGCTTCTGGTGTTGGTAGTTTATTTGGAAACAAGGTGTTAGAGTTGTATACGTCAAAGCATACTTTATGCTTGTATTACCTAATTTTCCAGTCTTTATCTATGAGAATATTTAATTTATTTATAACATGTTTTGCAAATTTATTCACACTATGGTTATGCAAATGTAGTCTAAATTACTTTATATTGTAGATAATGTGGTGTGTCGTGTCACACAGAAGATCACATTATCGGTTCCTTATATAGTAATAATTAGTTCACAACCTATATAACATTAGACCGTTATGTGAGAGGTTGTAGTATATGCTTGAGATTGGTTGGTCTTGACCATTAGCATATATTAGCGTATTCGGTATACGTTGAACATGCAACACCCAGTTTTCAGTATAAATTTTTCGCGTTATTTTATCTGAGATATACTGCATAGCTTGGTGTCTATACAGTATGGATAAAATAAATTGAGAACTGAGACAGTTATACTTATGTAATTGGCGTTTTTGATTGACAGTTACATAGAGGATATGGTGTATCAGATGAGAATATTTTGGGGTTGAGTATATGTGTATTCAGTTTGCCGTATGCTCGTATCCAGTATGTCGAGACTGTAATACCCGTGATTTCGATTTCCAGTAATTTCTTTTTTTTGGGCGGAAGTCCGTTTTGACGACTCGTTCATGATCGTTTCGTCATTCCGAGAATGATTAATTCTACACCTTTTGTCATCCGAGTTCGTTTCGGTGTCGTTTTGTTGAGTTCCGTGCTTTTTGGCGACTTTTCCGCACTTGAGTTCGATTCTTGCGAATCTCGTTCGAAACTGCTGTTTCGAGTTTCCTGTAAGTCCGTTTAACTTTATTAGACGTATTGTGAACTTCGGTTTGGTTATTCGATCACGTATCGTGATTTTCGGACGTTTTGGGCCATTTTCGTAATTTCCCAAAGTTTGGGGTAATTACTTCCGTTGTCGAATTTCGAGCCTTCGGGTGGTCGGAATCGTGTGTTCTCTTAGTGCTCGAATTCGTCTTTTCGAGTATTTCGTAACCGTATCTTCGATTCGTATTCAGGTTTGGGTTTCGGGGTCGTTCGGGCCGTCGGAGTTGGCCCCGGCCGAGTCATGGCCGGGCAATCTGGGCCCAGGCCGGCACTGACCGAGTTACGACCGGTAGTGCTCGGCAGTTGTACCGTGAGCCGCGGCACATGCCGGAAGGGCCGCGGCACACTGCCGGGTCACTTCCGCGGCACACTCGTCCGGGCCGCAGCACACCCGTGTGGCACTTATCGGCCAAAACCTTCTGTACCTTGCGCCGCGGCACATGCCGACAGGGCCGCGACACAATGCCGAGTCATTGCCGCGGCAAACTTCGACAGGGCCGCGGCACACATAGCGATCTGCCGATCACTGGGCGCGATTTTTGGCCCTGTGCCGCGGCACACTTCGGCTGGGCCGCGGCACACAGTGCAGATCAGCCTATTTTAGGCCTGGCAGCCCGTTTTTTTCATTCTTCCTCACTTTCTTGTGGCTATCGGACGGGTGCGACGAGAATCGAGTTCTTGGCCGATTCTACTCATTTCCAAAGCATTTTGTAAGATCCTTGTTGCTTATATCAACATCTAATCCGTGTGTTTCGTCGAATCAATGTATATTTCTTGATTTTTCTTCAAGTTGACTTTTTGATGAATTTGTTCTTGATTTCGATTCTAGTCCGATTTTGATACATCAGTCGGTGTAGTATGATGTTACTAATTGTGTTCTACGAATTGTATATCCATAGATCGAGTTTGTTTAACTCGATTGGCGATTCGAGTGTTCTTGGGGATTATTGAACATTTAGTGTTCGATTAAATGCCCCAATGAGTTCCTTTTGATAGTTTGTTGGGATTTCCGTCGTTTTTACCTTGATTCCCATCGTAATCATCTTTTATTGTTCCTTCCGGAGGATTTTAGGTGCTCGAAGATTTCCGATGTTGAACCCCGTTTGGTGATTGATGATTCGTGTGGTGTTATTCTCGTAGTACTCGGGGTGCTATTGCGTTCTTGATATTGTTCGGGGGTTCGGGGCTATTCGACCGTATTTCATCCGTCGTCTTGTTGCGATCGTGGCTTCGAGGCAAGTATCTTGCCCATACATTACGCGTTTTGTGGATATATTAGTTAGTAATTTACGATACGTGATTTATGAATGTCTATAATTAACTTTTAAAGGAATTGATATGCTTTTCAATACTTCCTTAAAAGATGACTCGTATGATTTCGTTGTTAAATATGCTTGTCTAAGTATGTGTAGAGTATCGTTTTGTGTGATTACGACGTTGTAGATTTATAGCTTAACCTTTCCTTGAGATATGTATGGAACATATGCCTATTGATAATCCTGTGTCATTGTGTCGTTCGGCGTGATTGGATAGGTATTTTCCCTCATTACTATGTTATTGGTACTAGCTGCATAGTTGAAATTCTAGCATTAATCGTATCGTTACTTGGTCATGAGTATATGTTGGATGAACTGGCCATTCTAGTAAGGTACCTCGACTATATATACTGTGATTGGCCTTCGAGGCTTGTGGTTTGCAACTGTGATTTTGGAACGTGTGTGTGTGTTGTTCCTTCCACCCGGAGTGTCCGACGGGATGTCTGGGGGTCGATACTAAGGGGTACGGCCACGGAAGTGGACTTGGGTGCGTGTGTGGATGAACTTCCACCCGGAGTGTCCGACGGGATGTCTGGGGGTCGATACTAAGGGGTACGGCCGCGGAAGTGGTTTCCCACCCGGAGCGTTCGACGGGGCGTCTGGGGGCCGATACTAAGGGGTACGGTCGCGGGTTACCAGGTGTAGTTTTCATCTTGAGGATGATGTTGATGTTTTCGTTAATTGTGATATTGTCCGGAGTATCACAATGCTTTGTGCTCGGGGTCGAGAGACATTATATATCGAGTCTTGGTGCTTGGCTAGAATGGCATAGGAATAATGTGTTATGTGTAATGTGTCCTTGTAAGTGAATTGCAGTGGATGATCGGGTCGTAGGCCCTGTGTTTTGTGACCGGAATGGTTGGGTCGTGGACCCTGTGTTTTGTTATCGGATTTGCATTTTGGAAAATGAACTTTGGGGCTGTGACCCTAAATGACTTTCGAGGAATTAAGAACTTTTCAATTTCTAATGTTTTCAAAACTCCCGAGATTTGGAAATGCTTTCAAAGTGCTTACATGCTTCGTTTCTACTTTCAAGACTTGAACTATTTTTAACTAAATATATCTCGGGAAGTCTTTCGTTGTATTCTCGGAATGTGTTGTGTATGGCTCGTTTTTGCACTTTATACTTGCACTAGCGAAACAGTGGAGTTTTGCTAACCCCCGAGTAATCGGGGGGTGGATATCTGTATTGTGTCCAGGTACATGCAGGTTTTCGGGAGCAAGTCACAGGATCGGTACGAGGGATGATGAAAGACGAATGATACTAATCACATGAAGGCCAGTTTTGAGTTAAGTTAGTCGAAGTCCTTTGTATTGTCTTTTCCGCTGTCTTATTGTTCGTTGTTGTAAGTACTTTACCCTTGCATGGGTATGAGTCTGGATGAGTTTATGTATTTTGATTTGTAAGTCAGTGACGAAAGACCAAATCGGTCTATTGGTTCGTTATTTTGATTCGTCGGTATGTAATGTAATGTGTTGTTTTGATGTCTAGCCTGGTGGATCCTCACGGAGAGGGTCTGCGGCGTGTAATATTCCCGGTTCGATTTGGGGGTGTTACATTTATGGTATCAGAGCTTAGGTTGTGGAAACCTAGGCTGTCGGGTCAGTGGTGTCTGTTGAGTTGTGTCTCGTCGGATTTTGTCTGACGGAGTCGTGTCGCGATGCGTCGTCTGAGTTTGTTGGTCGTGATTAGTATCGTGGGGCGATCATCATCTTCGTGCGACCTGTGGATGTAAGTCTCCCTTCTTTGCATTGTGCCTCGTGTGATACGAGCTATTTTTATGATTATTTATAGGTGATGGAATCCTTCGGTGGATTTTGATTTCACGATACGTATTTAGTGGACTCTCGTATTTGGTTTATACGAGCTAATGTCTTTTTACTGTTGTTGTTGTCCGTTGCTTTTGGTTTTCGAATCGATTTGCTCGTTTTACAAGTTCTCTTGTGGAAGCTTTGTGCTTAATACGCGTTCGACTTGTTCACTAGCCAGAGCGGGAGGGTCCTTAGAGGCCTTGAATGGGGTCAGTGATTTTGTTCTGAATCCTTGGCGGTCTTCAACTGTAGTATTATACCGTTTATTTCCGTTAAAAGACATGTATGGTCTTGACTTTAAACGTTTTGATGTGTGTACTAGAAGGTGTTTTAGTGTACATCGGTATGCGTGAGTTTTGGGCATTCTGGCCTACTGGATTTTTGAAAACCTTGAGTATCTTAGAAAATTAAATTTCGAGACGTACTTTTAAAACGAATTATTTTCTTGCGGTGCTTTCAAGGTGCTTTCTGGTGCCGCAATATATTTCAAAACTTTTCCAATTGAGGACCAAAAATACTTTGAGATATTTTCAATTATTTAGAAACACCTTTACTTAGACCCGAGGGTCGAATATTCTGAAAGTTTTTCACTAAGAGAAAGTGTCCTCATTTTTATCAAATGCGAAATGGTTCTCCAAAGTCTCGATAACGATGTCTCACGTTGTGCGTTTTTCTTTGAAAGGTGATACTCAAGATCAACCGGTGTTTTTCTAAATTATTTTCAAAAGGTGGTTTTCGTTTTTAAAACCAATCATTTCCTGCTTATGGTCGGAGAAGGTGTGTATGATTGTGTACATACGTGCTTGTTTCGTGATGTTTAGTAATTATATGCTGGGTGTCGTCCGGGCCGTTGTAATCTTCGAACGTTACCGTTGTTGTCGTGATTTTTGTATGTGTTGATATGTTATGCCGAGTTGGCATCTCCGGTATGTTGTTTTGCGATGTTACGTCCGTGGTATCTAGCATTTGTATATTCGGTATGCCGATCCAAGGCGTTTCCAACCGCGGTATGCCGGGGGCATACACGTACCAATTGTGCTTCTCGTCAGTAACACATTTTGAGTGTGGACTCGAGGGACACCGAATTCAGTTTTGAGAATTGGCTACCGAGACCTTCGGAGTTCGCGCTTTCAGCACAGTTATCAGAATCGGCTTTGAGAGGCCTTTGAAGGATGTTTCTGTCAGTTGCTTGTTGTGTTGTCACCTTGATTTCGTGTTGTGAGTTTCGGGAACGACACTTCTTTTATAAGGGGGGTCGAATATAATACCCGTATTATTTTTGGCTTCTGCATTTTCTCTTTCTCAATTCTATCGACTCGCTCGTATTCGTTGATATTTACTGAACTTGTTTTGTATTTCGGTTTTATCGATCGGTCGAGCTGTGATCTTGTTTTGGGTCAATCTGGTTATCGCTGTGACTTTTCTGAGTTCGGTTCGATTCTTGTGAACCTTGTTCGGATGTAACATCTTTTGGTTCTACTAGTTCTTTTATTCGAAGTGGATCGGATTTGGAACTTCTGTATTTTTGACTCCATCGATTCGTTTATGTTCGTTGACATTTTTTTAGCTTGTCCTGCCCCTTGCTTTTGTTGATCGAACGCGTGTGGTATTGTTCCGAAATAACTCGTTTGTTGTTGTGACTTTCCAATTGCTATTCCCTTTCCTGTGGATCTTATGTGAATGCACATCTTGTTGTTTTCACCGGATCAAATATTGTCTCGAGCCGAGACGTGAACCTGGGAGTTGTTGTTTGAATTTTATTGTTCTTCGTGATTCGAACATGATCGTTCGATTTTTGTTGTCTCGACCGTTGTGGTTTGGTCGTTTGAGTGTTCGGTTTTTGTTGATCCCGTTTCGTAATGGTTGAGCGTTCAGACTCCTTCCTAATTCCCTTAAGTCCGGGAAATTAGTCTCGTTTTCGATCTTCCAACCCCTGGGCGGTGGAATTCCGTATTTGTTCAGAGTTTGGCTCGTGTTTTGATTGATGTACCGTTGGGTGGGTCAATCGTATTGATTTTCATTCGTTGTGTTTTGTAATTGTTCGGGTAACTGACTTGACTATATTATCCGTTTGATGACGCTTGTCATTTGTGAGTTTTATTATATCCCTAACGGCGACGTTATGTTGGTCGCCGTGGAGCGTGTTTTCACGTCGTATGTTCCTTTGCGTTTCTTGCAGCGTTTCGCCGTCGGGCGCGAGTTTTCGGTTTTTGGGTATCTCATCGAGTTTTCCTGACAGTGGATATTGCTTCTCCCTGCTTATTTTAAGTTTCGGGACGAAACTTCTTTTAAGGAGGGTAGAATGTAATACCCGTGATTTCGATTTCCGGTAATTTCTTTTTTTTTGGCGGAATTCCGTTTTGACGACTCTCTCATGACCGTTTCGTCATTCCGAGAATGATTAATTCTACACTTTTTGTCATCCGAGTTCGTTTCGGTGTCGTTTTGTTGAGTTTCGTGCTTTTTGGCGACTTTTCCGCACTTGAGTTCGATTCTTGCGAATCTCGTTCGAAACTGCTGTTTTGAGTTTCCCGTAAGTCCGTTTGACTTTGTTAGACGTATTGTGAACTTCGGTTTGGTTATTCGATCACTTATCGTGATTTTCGGACGTTTTGGGCCATTTTCATAATTTCCCAAAGTTTGGGGTAATTACTTCCGTTGTCGAATTTCGAGCCTTCGGGTGGTCGGAATCGTGTGTTGTCTTAGTGCTCGAATTCGTCTTTGCGAGTATTTTGTAACCGTATCTTCGATTCGTATTCTGGTTCGGGTTTCGGGGTTGTTCGGGCCGTCGGAGTTGGCCCCGACCGAGTCATGGCCGGGCAATCTGGGCCCAGGCCGGCACTGGCCGAGTTATGGCCGGTAGTGCTCGGTAGTTGTACCGTGAGCCGCGGCACATGCCGTCAGGGCCGCGGCACACTGTCGGTCACTGCCGCGGCACACTCGTCCGGGCCGCGGCACACCCGTGTGGCACTTATCGGCCAAAACCTTCTGTACCTTGTGCCGCGGCACATGCCGACAGGGCCGTGCACAATGCCAAGTCATTGCCGCGGCACACTTCGACAGGGCCGCGGCACACATAGCGGTCTGCAGATCACTGGGCGCGATTTTTGGCCCTGTGCCGCGGCACACTTCGGCTGGACCGCGGCACACAGTGCAGATCAGCCTATTTTAGGCCTGGCAGCCCGTTTTTTTCATTCTTCCTCACTTTCTTGCGGCTATCGGACGGGTGTGACGGGAATCGAGTTCTTGGCCGATTCTACTCATTTCCAAAGCATTTAGGAAGATCCTTGTTGATTATATCAACATCTAATCCGTGTGTTTCGTCGAATCAAGGTATATTTCTTGATTTTTCTTCAAGTTGACTTTTTGATGAATTTGTTCTTGATTTCGATTCTAGTCCGATTTTGATACATCGGTTGGTGTAGTATGATGTTACTAATTGTGTTCTACGGATTGTATATCCATATATCGAGTTTGTTTAACTCGATTGGCGATTCGAGTGTTCTTGGGGATTATTGAACATTTAGTCGATTAAATGCCCCAATGAGTTCCTTTCGATAGTTTGTTGGGATTTCCATCGTTTTTACCTTGATTCCCGTCGTAATCATCTTTTATTGTTCCTTCCGGAGGATTTTAGGTGCTCGAGGATTTCCGATGTTGAACCCCGTTTGGTGATTGATGATTCGTGTGGTGTTATTCTCGTAGTACTCGGGGTGCTATTGCGTTCTTGATATTGTTCAGGGGTTCGGGGCTATTCGATCGTATTTCATCCGTCGTCTTGTTGCGATCGTGGCTTCGAGGCAAGTATCTTGCCCATACATTACGCGTTTTGTGGATATATTAGTTAGTAATTTACGATACGTGATTTATGAATGTCTATAATTAACTTTCAAAGGAATTGATATGCTTTTCAATACTTCCTTAAAAGATGACTCGTATGATTTCGTTGTTAAATATGCTTGTCTAAGTATGTGTAGAGTATCGTTTTGTGTGATTACGACGTTGTAGATTTATAGCTTAACCTTTCCTTGAGATATGTATGGAACATATGCCTATTGATAATCCTGTGTCATTGTGTCGTTCGGCGTGATTGGATAGGTATTTTCCCTCGTTACTATGTTACTGGTACCAGCCGCATAGTTGAAATTCTAGCATTAATCGTATCGTTACTTGGTCATGAGTATATGTTGGATGAACTGGCCATTCTAGTAAGGTACCTCGACTATATATACTGTGATTGGCCTTGGAGGCTTGTGGTTTGCAACTGTGATTTTGGAACGTGTGTGTGTTGTTCCTTCCACCCGGAGTGTCTGACGGGATGTCTGGGGGTCGATACTAAGGGGTACGGCCACGGAAGTGGACTTGGGTGCGTGTGTGGATGAACTTCCACCCGGAGTGTCCGACGGGATGTCTGGGGGTCGATACTAAGGGGTACGGCCGCGGAAGTGGTTTCCCACCCGGAGCGTTCGACGGGGCGTCTGGGGGCCGATACTAAGGGGTACGGTCGCGGGTTACCAGGTGTAGTTTTCATCTTGAGGATGATGTTGATGTTTTCGTTAATTGTGATATTGTCCGGAGTATCACAATGCTTTGTGCTCGGGGTCGAGAGACATTATATATCGAGTCTTGGTGCTTGGCTAGAATGGCATAGGAATAATGTGTTATGTGTAATGTGTCCTTGTAAGTGAATTGCAGTGGATGATCGGGTCGTAGGCCCTGTGTTTTGTGACCGGAATGGTTGGGTCGTGGACCCTGTGTTTTGTTATCGGATTTGCATTTTGGAAAATGAACTTTGGGGCTGTGACCCTAAATGACTTTCGAGGAATTAAGAACTTTTTAATTTCTAATGTTTTCAAAACTCCCGAGATTTGGAAATGCTTTCAAAGTGCTTACATGCTTCGTTTCTACTTTCAAGACTTGAACTATTTTTAACTAAATATATCTCGGGAAGTCTTTCGTTGTATTCTCGGAATGTGTTGTGTATGGCTCGTTTTTGCACTTTATACTTGCACTAGCGAAACAGTGGAGTTTTGCTAACCCCCAAGTAATCGGGGGTGGATATCTGTATTGTGTCCAGGTACATGCAGGTTTTAGGGAGCAAGTCACAGGATCGGTACGAGGGATGATGAAAGACGAATGATACTAATCACATTAAGGCCAGTTTTGAGTTAAGTTAGTCGAAGTCCTTTGTATTGTCTTTTCCGCTGTCTTATTGTTCGTTGTTGTAAGTACTTTACCCTTGCGTGGGTATGAGTCTGGATGAGTTTATGTATTTTGATTTGTAAGTCAGTGACGAAAGACCAAATCGGTCTATTGGTTCGTTATTTTGATTCATCGGTATGTAATGTAATGTGTTGTTTTGATGTCTAGCCTGGTGGATCCTCACGGAGAGGGTCTGCGGCGTATAATATTCCCGGTTCGATTTGGGGGTGTTACAGAGACGGACAGGAACAGTTGGATTTTGGCCAAGTACAGAAGGTCATTACGTACGCTAAGCTTAAGGACTTACGTACGCTAAATTCTATGTTTTACGTACGTTATGCATAAGGCATTACGTACATAACAAGAGGAATCGGACTAGTGGGCCCGTGGTCAGTAGCTTTCGGCACGGATGTGGACAGGTGAGTCAACGGATGGAGTTATGTACGCTATACAGGGTGTATTACGTACGTAATACGAGCATATACTGTAGCAAGTCAACGTACGTATTACGTACGCATTGGATTAAGTGTTACGTACGTTAGGAGGCAGCTGGCCGAGTCGTGGTCGTAAGGACCTGCAGTGCCGCACGTGTTCTGGCAGTGAGTCGCTGGATGGCCGATCACGGTCGGCAGTGACTCACTGGGATGGCTGTTCACGGTCGGCAGTGACTCATCAGGACTGGCCGATTACGGCCGTAAGGTTGTGGTCGGGTACGGCCGTAAGGCCTATTACGTACGTAAGGGGTGTTCCGCTAACGGCCGTAAGGGTGTTGGACAAATTGGACAGGAGGGTAGCCATGGCCGGTTACGTCCGTAAGGAACCAGCAGGACTCAGCTATTTAACGGCCTGGACCGGGTCACTTGGCCATTTTCACTTTTTTTCTTTGTTTCTTCGCGATTCTTCATCAGAATTTGATGGATTTGATTCGGAACATCATAGAGCATCATTTTTTGGAAGTTTGATTCATGTCTAACATCATCTTTTGCCCGGATCGAAGGTAAGAACACTTGAACCCTTGGTTTTGGGGATTTTTGGAGTTTCATGATGTTGTGGCCAATTTCATTTGTTTTAATTCAGATTATTGATAGAATTTCGTTGTATTCTCGGAATCATTCATTACTCTTGAAGTTTTGTGGAACAAATTCGAGAATTCCTCCGTTAATCGATTAAATTGGACTATGCCCTCAAAGTGTCCGATAAAATGCTTCAATGGGTAGAACTTGGGAAGTTCTATACGTTTTCGTAGAATTGTGATTGAATCGATATCGTTGTGATTTAGGAACGAACTTTTGAAGGAGAATGGAACGGGACTCCTTCATTTCGTCGATTCCTTCGCACCGTGTTAACCAAGGGAAATGATTACTTGTGTATTTCATCTTCTAAGAGGTATGTTGGGTAATCCTCTCCTTGAATTCGGATTTTGATGTTATTGTTGATGAAAGAATCATATGAAGATGATTATGGTTTTGTTGTTACGATTCTTGAGGTTATATGAACTATATATTGAAGGGTACGATGGTTTATATCTTGATTATGTTGTTTGTGATTATGGAATCATAGTATTCTCGATGTTCTTGGTAGTATTGTTACGATTCTTGATGTTAGGAGAATCGTATATTAGAGAATATGATAATATGCATCTTGAAGTATGAATGAAGATTGTTTAGACGTTAGAACACGTCGGATTATGTCGTATTGGAGATTTTGAATGTGATGTCGGAATAAGTTGTGTTCTTAATGAACTCTTGGATTATATGAATTTTTGAACATGTTTAAGAGGTGTTGGTGTTTTGGATATAAATATGGAGTATTCATATCTAGAACTAAGTTATGTGTTTTGGTACAATATTCGTATAGGAATACGAATATGGTTCCGGGTTTGATAAAAAATGATTCACTTTTGAGTTTGAGAATTTATACGTATTGAACAAGTGTTCAATTCGGATAATGGAATTATTTGAAACCTTTGGAATATGATTACCTTTAATGTCGAACTAATCGGATCCTCCGAATTGGTGATGATAATCGGTAATTGTTTTTTATTATGAATTTACAAGGAGGAAACTTGTAATCGTATTTAAGATTGAATTTGGAATCGATAATGTTTAAACCCTTGTTATTGGTTTAATTTGATTATTGATATGATTATCGGATTATGAATCGTGTTGTGGTTTTGAGTTCATGATCGATTGATTCGGTAGTTCGGATTTGTGTTTAATCAGGATATTGTAGAACTGTTGTGTTTGTTGATCGGTTATTGATTGTTATTTGTGATCATTGAGTTCGACTTATATCGTGGATATGAGTCCGTAATTATTTGAGTTGTATTGTTCGGTTTTGTATATGATCGAGGTATTGTTGAGCCGTTGAGTTTGGTCAGTTGGCCATGCCGGTTATTGATTGTAATCGGATTGTTGTTGATTGATTACATCAATAGGTTGAGATATTTGATCGTGGATTATGACCGTTGTGTTGCGGTTGAGGTCGAAGAGTTCGTAGATTGCTCTTGGTCGGGGCTAAGGAGCTCGTGGACGAAGGCAATAGATTTTGGTAACGGCTTCGTGGTATCGTATCGAGGCAAGTTTATACTTGTTCCGTTTATAATATTTAATGAATGATTTTGATTTCATTTCATTTATAATTCATATAGCAATGATATTATAAATATAAATTGTCGGGATGATGGTTTGTATATTGTGCCTTGGTTTCGATTAATCATAATGTATATGGTTTAAATGTGTTGGTGAATACGGAGATGTGAGTTATATTTGGTCAGTGATATGGAATATCGGATATCGAGGCTGGTTTACCGTGTCGACATTGATGTCGGTACGGTGGTTTGTTAGTATAAATGGACTATACCTATTTCAGGATTATTCGTATAACTGTGTATTCGTTCAGGGATGTTGGTTCGTGGAAATAATATTGTCTTCGGTTTTGAGGCAATGTAAGTATTGTTCAGTTGTGAGGATAATTATTCTGGTGAATTATTATATATGTTGTACGATGATGTTTCGTATATTGGGATTCGTATTGATTATTTCGTTGAGTGATGATGATCCCAGGGCTGATTGTATTGAGATTGTTGATCATGTTGATCGTTTGTCGGGGATGATGAACCCAGGATTGTTGTTTTGGATATTGATTAGTCGTGTCGACTTTTCTTTGTCAGTTTGTCTTTGTTCACTTCAGTGAGTCTTTTGATCCTTATTGGATATGTGATTCTTTGAGTTTCGTTGTCATGTTGCATCGTGACATATCTGGAATCATATATGTGTTCCGATTGGGTATTGTGTAGGATTTTTAGCTGGGCACACTATGGTTATGTGTTGATATTTCCACATTGAACCGTGCACACGAGACGTAGTTCGTGAAGCTAATTAGGTACATTGTCCCATGTATATTCTGGATTCCGTATATGGGGTGGACATGTGCACTGACACATTTCCGGATTGGGCGTACTGTGATGTCCATCTTTGAGCCATATTGTTTGGTCGTTCATAGTCCATGTATGATTGGATATGTTCGATGGTTTGCGACTGGTTGTTCATACGCCCGAGGGATATGTTCGACAGTCGGAGTTATTTCTTTGAGATCCATTATTGTTGATCATTTGGAGTTTACCTTGTTGATGGTATTATCGGTTATTTTTTATCCTTTGTTGATCGTTTGAAGTTTACCTTGTTGAGGGTATTCTCAGTTATCGTTGATCCTTTGTTGATCGTGTCGGAGTTATCATGATTGATGGTATTCTCAGTTATCATTGATCCTTTGTTGATCGTGTCGGAGTTATCATGTTGATGGTATTCTCAGTTATCCTTGATCCTTTGTTGATCGTGTCGGAGTTATCATGTTGATGGTATTCTCAGTTATCATTGATCCTTTGTTGGTCGTATTGGAGTTATCATGTCGATGATATTCTTGGTTGATGTATTGCTTGATCATTGTTATTGATCGTATGAGCATTCAGACTGTACGTTGATGTTTCAGGACTTGTATTCATTGTTTTGTGGTAATTGATCTACAGTTATGTGGTATGCTATTGGTTTATCCAGGTTGAGATTTGATTGTGTAATCCGACAGATAGGACTTGGCACAGGATTATTCCGCACTTATGAGTTATGATGATGTTTTGAGGAATCTTGGTATTGTTTGGTTACAGTACAGATAATTGTTGTTGAGTTCATTTCGTCATTTGAGAATGCGAAATGTGAATTATGGTAAGGATCGATTTGATATGGATTGCTATGAATTGGTAAGGTTATGGCGGTAGATTACGTTGGTAGTATTCTTACTATATTATTACATTGGTATGTAATTATTCATGATGATGTGATCGTTATCATTGTTGAGTATTGTGGCTATTTTTAGATACTCGGAGATCGGGTTAGTAGCGGTCGTGAAGGGGTGAGCTTCCCCGGTGATACTGGTTGTGGTGTGTTTTTGAGTATCGAGTATTCTTTTCTGGTTGTTTTATTCTGCTGCATTTGTGTAATTTTGAATTTCATTTTATCCGCTGCGTGTGTGTATTTTAAAATGTCTTTCCGGTATTTTTACCAAATCATGTGTACATTTCAAAATGGCTTTTTGAGAACTTCATAAACTTGGATTATTTCGAAAACCGATTCCCTAAATCGAGTTTTTGGCATTTTGGCCTTGATCGTTTTGGCAATATTCTTATGACGGTATTGGTATTTTGTAAATGACCTTTGTGAGTTTTTGAAATATTACCATCATCGGTCTTTTTGGAGTTTTTGAACGTTTTTGAAATGATTTTTAGCCTGGTGGGTTCCGGCGCGGGACCCACGGCGCTGTAATATCTCGAATGGTTTTTGGGGTGTTACAGAAGATGGTATCAGAGCTTGGGTTTTGTGAAACCCGGGCATGTGTGTTATGTGGCTCTACCAGTATGGTAGCAACGTGGCTTTTGAAAATGATTTTCTGACTTTTGAGTCAAATCGATTTTTGGAGGTTCCAAAATTTTTGAGATCTTTTCAAATTGCTACTTGTAATATTGGTGTGCGTTAGTATTGTGTTGGGACTTCGTATGAGAGTCATGTGCTAGTATCACGGGAGATCATCGGCTTCACGCACCTGTAAGTATGTTGGTTTGGTTATTTGCTTATGGCGACGATTAATTGCTTCTGTGATGAGTTTGAAAATTTTGGATTGATCTGTTGTTGGTGACAGGTTGCAAGTTTCGAGGACGAAACTTATTTTAAGGGGGCTAGTATGTAATATCCAGATTTTCAGTATAAATTTTTCGCGTTATTTTATCTGAGATATACTACATAGCTTGGTGTCTATACAGTATAGATAAAATAAATTGAGAACTGAGACAGTTATACTTATGTAATTGACGTTTTTTATTGACAGTTATATAGAGGATATGGTGTATCAGATTGAACTGATTTGGATATCAGGTGTATCATATGAGAATATTTTTGGGTTGAGTATATGTGTATTCAGTATGTCGTATGCTCGTATCCAGTATGTCGAGACGGACAGGAACAGTTGGATTTTGGCCAAGTACAGAAGGCCATTACGTACGCTAAGCTTAAGGACTTACGTACGCTAAATTCTATGTTTTACGTACGTTATGTCTAACACCCCGATATATTCAGGAATATTACAGCGCCATAAATCCTTTACATAAGAATTTACAAGGCTGAAGAAATGAAAAGATAATAACAGATACCAACGTATGAACGTAACTGAAATAAAATACAAACAATTCTGGCCAATACTGAAAATACAAATATCCAAAGGAAGAGTATTAATACATCACCAAATCTAAATCATCACAAACGACGACGTACTCGAGTACTTATTAAAACAACACAATCAACAGATGAATAAACCCGGACAGAACATCACTCTGCACCCTCGTCGTCATGCAGCTGCAGTGGTTGTTTCCCTGCTCTCCTGGATCCTGAACACAAACAAATGTTCACCCCCGAAGGGGTTAGCACAACGATGCTAGTACAAGTACCACAATATATTATTCAACATCTCACGAAGAATAATGATAACATGAATGACAAAATACCAACGAGTCTCCTCCTACGAGAAACTCATAAATAACATACACAAGTGATAATCACAACATGATATCACAACATACACATGGTAATTCCGATGATCCAGCGTTCACTGCCTAGATCCCACGATGATCCTGTCAGACCAACTTGTGGTGGAAAAACTCGCCCGATGATCCAGCGCACGCTAGCATAGATCCCCCGATGATCCCGTCGGACCAACACGAGGTGGACATACAACAACGACATATATGCACAACAATATGTATAACATCAATACATAGAACAATTAAAGTACTTGCCTCGATTGGATGACAAGAATAATACTCCCACGAATATCAAAATGCTCGAAGGTCGCTCCCTTCGATCAATCACGTTGCTAAGCTCGAACCTTAAATAAAAGAAATAATATAGAGTTCATGTCATATCGTACGAACATCTAACAATCCAAATTACGGTCGGAAGTTCATAAAATGTAACCTGTCTGACCGGCTTAACGTACGTTACGTACCCTTGGTAGCGTACGTTAAGCCTACTCGTTAGCGCACGTAAGATATGAAGTCTAGCGTACGCTAACTGTAATATCCACAAATTCGATTTCCGGTAATTTTCTTTTTTTGGCAAGAGTCCATTTTGACGACTCGCTTGAGACCGTTTCATCATTCTGAGAATGATTAATTCTGCACTTTTCGACATCCGAGTTCGTTTCGGTGCCATTTTGTTGAGTTCCGTGCTTTTTGGCGACTTTTCCGCACTTGAGTTCGATTCTTTCGAATATCATTCGAAACTGTTGTTTCGAGTTTCTCGTAAGTCCGTTTAACTTTGTTATACGTGTTGTGAATTTCGGTTTGGTTATTCGATCACGTATCGTGATTTTCGGGCGTTTTGGGCCATTTTGTAATTTACCCAAAGTTGTGGGTATCCGCAATCGTAATTGTTGTCTTGACCCTTTTTCTTGGTCGCGTGCGATTAATTGTTGCATGGTATTTCATTTCGGGTCGATGTAGTTGTCCGCGAGCATTTCGTCGTGTTCGTTCCGTGCGTTTTCGGAAATCGAGTCGTCGGATCATGACGTGAGCAACCGGCCGGACAGTGCGGCGAGCCTTTATCGAAATCTTGAGCCTTTGCGGCGAGCGCGGCGAGAACCGGTGTAGCGCACGCTCTGCCGGAAAGGCTGCGCGCTAGCTCGGCAGTGTAGCGCCGCAGCTGGCCCAGCTAGCGTATCTTATCAGCCGGGCGGAGGGTTCTTGAGTCTTGGACTCGGGGAGGATCGGCAGGTAGCGCACGCTACTGTCGGTCGTGGTGTGCGCTAATCGGCATGTGTAGCGCATGCTGCCGGCCGAGTAGTTTGGTCCAGAGGTTACGGGCGGAGTTGGCTAGCGCGCTAGCGTCCGCGCGGCCTGCCTTCTCGGGAGTCGGGCAGGCAGGTCTCGATCGGCAGGTTTTGTCAGCAGTGTCGGGTTGCGTGGGCCCCGGCCGAAGGTGCTCGGCCGAGGCTTCCTGATAGCGCATGCTACCCGGAAGGCTTAGCGCACGCTAATGCCTACTTCTATAAATATGACAGAGCAGTCGCATTTTCACTCGTTTTTCATTTCCTTTCTTTTCTGTCTGCGGCTGGGGTTTCGTAGGAGGCGAAGCCATATTGTTAAAAAACAAATCCACAAAGTTCTTGAGTTCATATCATTGATTGATCATCCTATATCATCCTTTGATCCAGCGAATCAAAGTGAGATTTCCTAGAACCCTATTTTGAGAAATTTTGGGGGTTTTGCGTTTTTGTCCGATTCGTTCCGTATTGTTGATTAATCCATGATGGGTATGATTAATCTTAGCAGTATTCTTGTGTTTAATATCATTTAATCCATTGTTCTTCATCGAATCAAGGTATATTTCTTGATTTCCTTCTAGTTGACTTTTTGGGGGGATTTGTTCTTGATTTCGTTTTCCATCCGTTTTTGATGAACCGATTGTTGTAAAATGATGTTTTTAAACATATCCTATGGATTGAATATCCATATTTCGGTTGGGAAGCCCATTTTCATGTTTTTTCAGGTCAATTGGTGTTCTTGGACGTTTTGGGGGAAACCCTTGAACTTTCGTCGTTTGTTCCTTGAACTCAATGGCTTTAAGTCGTGTTATGGAATTCATTTTCATTGTTGTTATTGTTCTTCGTAGTTTATTATCGCGAGTTGGCGTTCGGTGGAGTCGGCGAGTTCGTAGTCGGTTCGCGCCAACCTACTTCGATCGATTCTCCGCGTTGTTCTTATTCGAGGCAAGTACCTTGTCCATACATTTCTTGTTTTGTGGATATGATGATTGGTGATCATCTTGGTATGTTTTTTTGTTTGTTTGAAATGAGTTTTCAAAAGATTCGGCTAGCCTCGTTAAAGGCTCACTTTTAAAACGCGTGTGTTTTGTAAATTATGTGGGTTGTAAGTGACTACGTGAATCCTATGGATATGTTTGGTGTTGTTGTTGCGCTTGATAATGCGTGTGTACGTATATTGCTTCTTTCCGTCGTGTTATGGTTGACGTGGTGTTTTGCTAAGTGTTTGATGCCTGTGGGTGAATTGTTTGGATATCCTTGGTGTGATATGTTATTTGTGCATGATTGCTTCGCTCATCTCGGGAGGGTCCGATGGGGCCACGGAGGGAGTCCAATGGGAGAGCCCTGGATTCACGAGTGGTGAATGTATTTTACTCACCTTGGGTAGGTTCGACGAGGCCTCGAAGGGACTCCAATGGGAGAGCCCTGGATTCACGAGTAAAAACTTCACGAGTGGTGTGTATGTTTGGTGAATGTATTTGCTCACCTCGGGAGGGTTCGACGGGGCCACGGAGGGAGTCCAATGGGAGAGCCCTGGATTCACGAGTAAAAACTTCACGAGTTGGTATTGATTTTTATGTCCATTGAGGACACATGACGTGGGTTTTAACCCTGTGAATTGTTGTCAGTTTTCTATTTGCGAAAACAAAACCTTTGGGCTGTCTGTGACCCTGATGATTTTTGGAAAGAGAAGGATTTGATAATCCTAAGTTGTTTTCTATTAAAACTATCGATGGCATTTTTAAACTGTTTTATAAATTGTTTCCCTTGATTTGTGATCTTTCGGTTTTGGAATGTTTCACCCAAACTCTTGCCTCGGGGAGTACTTTTCGTTATGTTTGGATCTTTGAGGATTCCTGGTTATTGTTATTCATGGAAATGTGAATTGTATGGCTCGTATTTTGCACTTTGTTCTTGCACTAGCAAAACAGTGGAGTTTTGCTAACCCCCGAGTATTCGGAGGGTGGATGTATGTTTTTGCATTCAGGTTTGGGAGCATAACACAGGGTCGGCATGAAGGATGATGAAAGATGATCGATACTAATCACATGAGGACCCGTACATTGTTGTATTGGTTCAGTTGTATTTTATTTCCACTGCGGTATTCTTTCCCCATTGTACGGGAGTGTGTTGTATTCGACCCGTGCGTGGGCATGTATTGTGTTTGAGTTGTATGTACTTATTGAAAGACCAAATCAGTCTACTGAGTCATTTTAGCCTTAAAGGCATTTTTGAGTTGTTAGATGTATTTACCATCCTGGTAGATCCTTGAGGAAGGGTTCTACGGCGTGTAATATCCTCGAGCGGATTGGGGGTGTTACATAAATGGTATCAGAGCGCTTTAGGTTGAGGAAACCTAGGCTGTCGGGTTTAGTGGTGTCTGTTGAGTTTTGTCTCGTCGGATTTTGTCTGACTGAGTCGTGGCGCGACGCGTCGTTTGAGTCTGTTGGTCGTGATTAGTATCGTGGAGCGATCATCATCTTCGTACGACCTGTGGATGTAAGTCTCCCTTCTTTGTGTTTATGCCTCGTCTGATGCGAGTTACTGGTATGATTATGTGTTAAGTGACAAAATCTTTATGCAGATTTTTGGTTTCATGATGTGTTTATGTGACTCTCATATTTCGTTTATATGAGGAGTGTTGTTATTATTTATGTCCTTTCGACTGTTGTATCCGGTAAAAGACAGGTGTTGCCTTGATTTTAAGCGAGTTGATGCGTACATTATGATGTGTGTAACCGAATGTTGATACGTGCGAGTTTTTGGGCATTCTAGCCTAATAGATTTTCAAAAACCTTGAGTATCTTAGAAAATAAATTTCGAGACGTACTTTTAAAATGAATTATTTTCTCGCGGTACTTTCAAGGTGCTTTCTAGTGCCACAATATGTTTCAAAATTATTCCAGTTGAGGACCAAAATATTTTGAGATATTTTCAAACTATTTAGAAATGCTTTGCTTAGACCCGAGGGTCAAATATTTTTGAAAGTTTTTCACTAGAAGAAAAGTGTCCTCATTTTTGTTCAAACGCAAGATGATTTTCAAAGTCTCGATAATGGTGTTTGTACTACTTTTTGAAAGGTGATACTCAAGATCAACTAGTGTTTCCAAAATCTTTCTTTTTCAAAGTTGGTTTTCGTTTTTAAAACCTTTCGTTCCTGTTTGCGGTCCGAGAATGTATGTATAATGTTCGCACTTTCGTTTGGGGTGTTAACCCCCGAGTTGTGATTGAATTGGTGGTGTGAGCGCTGAGTCATTCGCCATGCAAGCCCTCAGTGAGATGCGTGATGTTGATCTTTAACGTTGTCATTTCGTGGTGATTTGTGTGCTATCGCACATGTGCGAGCTGTTAAAGCTGGGGTTTGTACGTTTGTGTAAATGTATGATTGTTCATGATGTTTTGTGATTGTGTGCTGGCTATCGTTCGGGCTGTTGTAATCGTCAAGCGATGCCGTTGTTGTTGTGATTTTTGTATGTGTTGATATGTTATGCTGAGTTGGCATCCTCTGTATGTTGTTTTGCGATGTTACGTTCCGTTGTATCTAGCATTTGTATATTCGGTACGCCTGTTAGGCGTATTTTTATACGCTTATTTATCATTATTTTATATCCACCTTGAGCCTAATTCAGCATAAATGAGCTTTTACTGCACTATTCTTATATGTTTTGCAGGAAATCGGAGTCCGGAAGCCAAAACGATGACAAACGGGCGAAAACAGCAGTTTTTGGTCATGAGCCGCGGCACACACCAAATGAGCCGCGGCACACGAAGACAACCGGCGAACGCTGTGCACACTGTACTGTGTGCCGCGGCACACACCAAGTGAGCCGCGGCACAGGAGGAAAAAGGCGCCCAGGAAACAGGCACTGAAGGATAGGGGCCGCGACACAGATTAAGTGAGCCGCGGCCCACCGGGCGGTTGTGCTGAATATTCCGCGTTTCTGGGCCGTTTTGGAGCCTGTTCTCGACCTAATCATACGGACGCATTTTGGAGGCTTAGGACTACTATAAATAAGCATTAAAGGGCTGAAGAAAGGGGGATCGATCGAGAAGAACAGAGGACGGTATTGAAGAACACCAGAAGAGGAGATTTGCGGGCGACAACAAGACCACGGATCCCTACGGTTTTTCTTAATTTTTCCGTATCGTAGTTTCTAGATCTGTTCGAGTAGGATTTTGATTGTAGCCGATTACATGACAGTTTGATTATTTATTATTATTTCGATTTACTCGTTATTCTATTGAGTTGGATTCTTCTTACTGTTCTTAATGCTTTTTAATTGTCTGGCCAACAGTTAATTTGTTTTGAATGTCTTTATGGATTCGGGAGATGAAATTTAGGCATAGTTCTTGTGAGACGAATTATAATTTTCGTGAGATAGGGATATACTCATGGAATTGTGAAGCCTATTTATTGTGGGGATTCTTGAACTGTTTTAGCTATTAATTATTTAATTCGAATAGGGATATATCGAGTTAATAATTCGTAGTATTTTCTATCGACCTTGGGAAAGGCTTTAGAATAATTTAGGAATTCCTGGCTTACAATCAATTGAATAAAAGTGAATTGACTTGAATAAATATCATTCCTGATTGTTTGAGGTGAAAATCATAATCCTACACCCTTATTAGTATTATTATTATTAGTACTATTTTCGGCAATTAGTTTAGGTATAAATTCCAATTAATTGTTCTTCAAATAAAATTGTGAGTTGACTATATTTTGGTACTTAGTGAAATCAGTCCTCGAGGGAACGATACTTTACTTATCACTTTATTACTTGTTGACACCGTGCACTTGCGGCATATTGTGAGGGATTTTCCCACAACAAGTTTTTGGCGCCGTTGCCATGGACTGAAATTTTTACTAATATCGAATTCATCATTTCTAGTCTTAGTTTGAACATTTTGCTTTATTTATTTTCGTGTATTTTATTTTATTTGTTTGTCCTTTCAGGATCTTTCGAGTAGTGCATGAGAAAATTCGGTAACGAAGGCCTACTACCTTTGGATACCGAACTCGAGTGCACTCTTCGAAGAAGTAAGAAGGAGAAACGAGAGCTACCGACAACAGTCACCATGGCCAATAATATCGAAAATCACGGAGGTGATAATCCTGTTCAGCAAGTTCAACCGGCACTGGCACTTCGAGATTATGCTATGCCGCAAATTAACGCAAACTTCTCGGGGATTCGGCGTCCCACTATCCAGGCGAACAATTTCGAAATCAAGCCTGCTATTATTCAGATGGTACAAGCGAGCCAGTTCTGTGGATTGCTGAATGATGACCCCAACGCACACATTGCGTCGTTTCTCGAGATTTGTGACACGTTCAAGAACAATGGTGTCACCGATGATGCTATCCGATTACGGCTTTTCCCTTTCTCTTTGAGGGACAAAGCCAAATTCTGGTTGAATTCTTTACCACCGGGATCGATCACGACATGGGCGGAATTAGCGCAAGCCTTCCTTGCTAAATTCTTCCCACCTTCAAAGACGGCGAGGTTACGAAACGAGATCACCACTTTTGGTCAATATGATATGGAGTCGCTTCACGAGGCGTGGGAGCGATACAAATATTTGTTACGGAGATGCCCACATCACGGCCTACCGGACTGGCTACAAATTCAGCCGCTAGAGGAGCTTTAATGGGAAAGACGATGGCTGAAGCACACTCTTTGTTGGAAGCTATGGCCGCGAATGCATATTAATGGCCGGCCGAACGAGTAAATCCGAAGCGAGTAATGGAGATTTCGAATAATGATCCGATCTCTACACTTTCAGCTCAAGTCGCCGCTTTGACGCAACAACTTCAAGCCTTTTCGCATGATCCTTCCCCCATTGCCATTGAATCGTGCAATTGGTGTAATGGATCTCATCCTAGCATAGAATGACAAGTCGGAAACCCGTTCGAGCAGCCCCCAATTGAACAAGCTCAGTTCGTAGGAAACGGGAACCGGCAAAATAATCCGTACTCCAACACGTATAATCCGGGATGGCGTAATCATCCCAACTTCTCATGGAGAAACGGACAGAACTCGAACCAGCCTCCGTTCGCTCAAAACCAACAAGACCTCCTCCGCTCCAAAAGTTTCTCTCGAGGAAGCAATTGCGAAATTGGCGTGAATATGAGTCAATTCATGACACTGTCTGAAGCAACATTGCAAAATCATTCCGCTTCCATTCGCAACTTGGAAGTCAGTGGGCAGTTGCTAATGTGTTACTTGACCCGCCTGGGAGCATTGCCAAGTATGACCGAGACAAATCCTAGAGAAATTCTAAATGCGATCAGTTTGAGAAGTGGGAAGGAGGTGTGTGACCAGCCCGAGAGAAGTGAAAAGAGAAGTGAAATTGAGGAGAAGAAAAATTTAGCGACGGAGGAATCACAAGATTGGAGACCCTCAATAACGTTTCCGGATAATCCGAAGGCATATGTGCCACCCGTCCCGTTTCCTCGACGTGTTCAAGAAGCTTCATATTAACATTCCATTTGCCGACGCGTTGGAGCAAATGCCGAGCTACGTTAAATTCATGAAGGAGATCTTGTCAAAGAAAATAAAACTCGAGGAGTTTGAGACAGTCGCCTTGACGGAGGAGTGCAGCGCGATTCTTCAGAAAAAGCTTCCGCCAAAATTGAAGGATCCGGGAAGTTTCAACATACCGTGCACCATGGGGAACCTCTCCTTTAATAAGGCATTGTGCGATCTCGGTGCTAGTATTAACCTCATGCCTCTTTCTATTTTCAAAAAGTTGGGAATTGGAGAAGCAAAGCCGACGACGGTCTCCTTGAAATTAGCAGATCGATCTATTAAGTATCCAAGGGGAGTGATTGAGGACGTGTTAGTAAAAGTGGATAAATTTATCTTTCCAGCGGATTTTATTGTTCTCGACATGGAAAAAGATCAAGATATCCCGATTATATTGGGACGACCATTTTTAGCGACCGGCCGAACTCTTATAGACGTGGAAAAAGGGGAATTAACTCTGCGAGTTCAAGACGAGCATGTCACGTTCCAAGTGTTCAAATCCTTTTCATGTCCGGGAGGTGTTGATAAGATCTCACAAAATGAAAGTGTGGAGGCCGTTGCGAAAGAAAAACACCGAAAAAATCGTCGGTCGAAAAACTCAGATTCTGTTTCAGATGGTCCAACTTTTAAGAAAGATGTAGAACGAGTCGCATTTCTCAAGCATGTGAACATGCCATCATCGCCATCTGACCAACCACAATCGAAAAAGTTTGCTGCTGTCATAAGTTCGTTCGTGAAAGAGGAAAATAAGCCGGAAGTCAAACGGACGTCTAGTCATGAGAAAAACGGGTGTTTTCGGAAAGTTGTTCTCGTCAAAACCTTTCTGCAAACAACATTGGGTGTCTGAACCGAAAATCGAATCGTTAAGGACCGATGGTCAAAATTTTAAAATCCATATTAACGGTTCGATGAACGGGGCGGAGATCAAATGGAGTTTGCGAAAAGCGAACTGATTTTTAAATAGGTCCGGCTGAAGACTATAAACTTAGCGCTTCTCGGGAGGCAACCCGAGTTCTTAGTTGTAGATTTTTGCGTTTCACTATTTTTCTTGCATTTTTGAATATTTATGTTTCATCATTTTTGCTTTGATTTGCTGTCCCTCTCGTTCTTGACGTGTTCTTCTAAAAATTCTGTGCAGGAAAAGTCCCAGGGGAGAAATTTATGCTTGAGCCGCGGCACACACAAATCGAAAGGGAGAGCTAAACTTTATGTACTATGTGCCGCGGCAAAACAATACTGAGCCGCGGCACACTTGAGTCCTGAGCCGCGGCACGTTGTTCCTGAGCCGCGGCGCACCCATAGCCAAAAACATGAGCCAGGAATCTGTACTATGGGCCGCGGCACATATGTGCTGAGCCGCGGCATAATAATACCCCTGAGCCGCGGCACACGAAAGCTGAGCCGCGGCCCACGACAGAACAAACGAGCAGGTAAAAAGGGACTGTACTATGTGCCGCAGCTCACTGAAGCTGTGCCGCGGCACATCATGCGGAATTTGAACAGCCCAAGTAGTTTATAACGCGCACTCGGCCGACACCCAAGGTAAAATCCCTTCCTCTCCTTTGCGCGCGCGATCGGCCGACCTTCATCTCCCTTCTTCCTCTTGCAATTTTTCTTGCACTCTTCACAATCCAAGCAAGGTATGTCTAAATTTGTAATCTCAATTGTTCTATGAATCGAAAGGTGAAGTTGTGTTATTCATTTGAGGATTGATTATGTTATTTCTTTCTTTCAAAATTCCTATCAAGTTGAGTTGATGACATGATGGTTTTTGATCGATTTTTAATGGTTATTTTTGATTATGACTGAGTTGAATATGTCGGTTGTCATGACGAATGATTCGTGTTGTTGTTGTTGGGGATTTAATCGAGCTATTGTCATATTTGTCTTCAATTGAACTCATGCCCTTTAAGTGTTTGATGAAATGTCTGAATGAAAAATTGTCTTTGTTAAGGCAATATTTTGAATCTATTTGCAACGTATTCGTTCTGGAATTACAGCAACCCCAACCCTTATGCCAAGTTTAAACGTTAAAGCTCAAATTTTATTTTTATCTCACGACTGTGCTATCTCGTTAAATTCGTGAATTACGGCTGGATATCCTTAGCCGAGTGATGACTATTCTCGTTATTGTTCGAGTAAGTAAACTCCAGTGTTTAATTGTTTTCAGGACTCGCTATGGCTAGGACTAAGAAGCTCAGCAAAAGGGCCAGGACTCAGTCGTCCCCCACTCGAGGGGAAACTTCTCGTAGTCGAGCCGATTCGGAGGCGCACCAGTTCTCTGACCCGGAGATCCACAAAATCTTCAACGAGAAGATTCGACCTCGACCTCTGATCCCGGAGAGGGGATTCACCCCAGCCCCCCAGGACGGGGAGCTGCTGACCATGATAGACGAGATGGGGTGGGCCCGTTTCGCTGCACCCCCCGAGCCAGCGGTGATATCGATAGTGCAGGAGTTCTATGCCAGCGCGTGATTGAAGCACATTCGGGCAGGCCAGATGATACAGCAGCTAGACACTCGGACGCAGGTTGTCGTCCGAGGCATTATAGTGGATTTCTCGATGGCTGCTATTCGGAGGTTATTTGAGCTGCCGGTGGTTGATGACACGGCTTATTCGCGAGTTATGGATAGCCTCACGAAGGAGGCTCTGCTCGAAACTCTTGCACAGCCCGACTCCGACTGGGAGAGGCGCGCACCGGCTTCTTCCACCTTCTACTTTAATAGTTCGCGCCTCAGTCGGTTCGGGCGAGCCTGGCTGTACTTCATCTGCGCACGTATTGACCCTACCTCTCAGATCCGCACTGTTTTTCTCTCCCCAGCCCGGACATTATATGCTATCACCTCCGGGCTGCGATTCGATGTGGCTCCTCTCCTGGTCCGATCTATCTTCCAGTGTATTCAGTGAGGGGACAAGACGGGGTTGAAACACCCCTCTCTTATCTGCGCTCTGTGCCGGCAGTCGGGGCTAACGTGGTCGGACGACGAGCCGATGCTAGCTCCCCAGGCCCCGATTGATCACCGCATCATTTCACATTTCGACCAGTGGGGAGGAGCGCCGGCGCACGCTCGGGGGCGAGGATTTCTACTGGATGAGGCCCACGAGGGGTCCCCCGAGCCTCTTCTGCTGATACAGGGGCAGGCAGATGCCGGCCCACCGCCCGACAGAGAGAGATTGCAGGCGATGTTCGACAGGCTGAGGAAGGATATGAGGAGAGAGAGAGGATATGAGGAGAGAGAGAGAGGAGACGAGGAGAGAGAGAGAGCCTTCTGGCTGAGATGAGAGAGGAGAGGCGGACGGAGAGGAAGAGCATCATTGCTGCCGTCAGGGATAAGATGCGAGAGCAGGCCCGCCGGGCCAACCGGCGTGAGGCGAGGCGTCTGGCAGCGAGGGACGCCTACCACCAGGAGCACCTTGCCGCATGGACGGCCCACATTTTGCACCCGGACGGGCCATTCATTCCACCCGCTCGGCCAGCCACACCACCCTCCTCGCCGAATGACGCCGGCACCAGTTCGTGAGCTGTTTGTAGGGGAGTACTTGACCTTTCACTTTTATGGCATATTATATTTTGTCCATTGAGGTCAATGTACGTCCTAAGTTTTGGGGGGGGGGGGTCTATTTCTGTTGCTACATTTACTGCTGTACTTATTTCATTTGCACTTTTTGTTATTTTTAGTTATCTTTTTGTCGATAGCCTTGCTTGTCATGATTTTACTCTTATTCGTGAAATTTTCGTGCTTCTATTTGTGTAATACTGATGTTACAACACTGTTTTTCTCTCTGAATAAACGGTCGAGTTTTAGTCGAGCTGTAGTCAGTGATTTCTGTTTCTGCTAAGTCTTCATTTAGGTCCGAATTTTTTTTCGTTTTTTGTAGAGACCTTAGCGGATAAGAGAGGAGACATACGTGTTTTCAAATCGTCGTTTATACGTTTGGTTTCATTTTTCGGTTAGCTAGTCGTCCAGTAACATAAGTCGTGTTGGCACTTGCTTTGAGTTTAAAGTCAGACAGTTTTTCCCCAAAAGTCGAGATAATATTTGTTCTATGATGGGAAGTCTAGTAACCGGGGGTATTCACGTGACCCGCTGTTTACTCTCGCGTAAAACAACGATCCTGATTAGACTAGTGATTTAGAAATTTTGCATGTGCCGATGATAGGGAGCCTAGTAACCGGGGGTATTCGCGTGACCCGTTGTTTACTCTCGCGTAAAACAGCGACCTTGAATCAGACATGCGGGAATAGCTATTCGAGTTGTTTCTCCGTTGTGGAGGGGAACTTAGTAACTAGAAGCATCCATGTGCCCCATGAGTGTCTTTTACGTCAAACGGTTTCCCAATACATGAGAATGGAAGTTCCACCCTAGGATTATCCCGATGAAACATCCCGAGATCCGAACCTAGTGGTCAACTCGAATCAATTTCTTGAGCATATATATAAGGGAATACTGTCCGAGGGTTATTTTTGATGAAACTCGTGAAAATTTTGCCATTAGGCGTGGAACAGGCGAATTAGCTTGTTTATTTTAACCTTTCATATTGACGGTCGATTAGATTCACGTTTGTTAATCTTTGAGCTGGATTTTCTTCATGAACGAGTGATTAGGACTGAACTTGGTTACTTTGTGGAATCAGTGTTCTGAGTGTAGCTCGCTATTACGATACTCGTATTATTCAGAGAGAATTTCAGGGTAGTATTGATTAGGTTGAGCACTATGAGTTGCACGATTATTCACGATATTCTTTTGTTGAAATTAATTCTTTTTTCTTGAGGACAAGCAAATGCTCAAGTTTGGGGGTATTTGTTAGGCGTATTTTTATACGCTTATTTATCATTATCTTGTATTATTTTGGCGAATAAATTTGCATAAATGAGCTTTTAATGTCTTATTCTCGTATGTTTGACAGGAGATTGGAGTCCGGAAGCTAAAACGAGGCAAAACGGGCGAAAACGGCTAATTTTGGCCGTTGGCCGCGGCACAAGGCAAGTGGGCCGCGGCACACGAAGAGGACCAGCGGGCACCAGAGTAATCTGTACTCTATGCTGCGGCACAGAACAGGTGAGCCGCGGCCCAAAAGAAAGTCACAGCGCATATTTGTTAGGCGTATTTTTATACGCTTATTTATCATTATCTTGTATTATTTTGGCGAATAAATTTGCATAAATGAGCTTTTAATGTCTCATTCTCGTATGTTTGACAGGAGATTGGAGTCCGGAAGCTAAAACGAGGCAAAACGGGCGAAAACAGCTAATTTTGGCCGTGGGCCGCGGCACAAGGCAAGTGGGCCGCGGCACACGAAGAGGACCAGCGGGCACGAGTAACTGCTGTGCGCGCAGCCTGGGAACCAGTGAGCCGCGACTCAGAAGAAAGTCACAGCGCCCAGGTTTTAATCTGCACGCCATGTGCCGCGGCACAGATTAAGTGAGCCGCGGCACACAGGGCGGTTTTGGTGTGCTCCGCGCGGGTTTGGGCCGTTTTGAAGCCAGTTCTCGACCTACTCACACGGACGCGATTTGGAGGCTGTTGGGAGCTATAAATAAGGGTTTAAGACCCTAATTAATCATCGCTGATCAGGGGAAATCTGGAAGGAAGATAAGCAGAAGACACAAGGGCAGAGGGCGGAAGCCAGAAGAATGGAGGAATCCGAGCTCTTCATCTGCGTTTGATTTTCATGCTTTTATTTATTAATTCTGTATTTTCATTATTTAGCATGTCAGGCTAAAACCCTTGTTCTAGGATTTTGATGAAACCTAAGTTTTGACGGATTTGCTTTAGATTATCTATATAATTCCCTTTTCTATTGAGTTTTCCCAATTGATTTTAATGCTTTCAATTGTCTGGCCAATAATTGGATTGTTTTAATTACCTTACTCGAATCGGGAGAGGAGAGTTGGTGAGGAACTATTGGTGAGGACCGTTTTATCTTGTGAGATAGGAATATACTCATAGGAACTACGTGGCCTTTTGAATATTTCATGCTTTTTGCCTATTGACGAATTAATTCACCTAGGGATAGAGTGCGCTATTCGCCTTTAGAAAAATCTATTGACCTCGGGAGAGGCGGTAGAGTATTTTAGCAATCTTCGCCTTCAATAAATTGGAAAAATAATTAATTTCAGATAATCGAGAGTAAATTCGAATAAACTGAGGTGGATTCATAATCCTAGAATTATTCATCATTTGATTTTCCTTCTTTGATCGATAGTTTATACTGTTTAGTCTTTTATTAATTCTTTTAGTAATTAATTGCAACCCAAAGTTCGATTGTTCAAATAAAACTAGAATACATAAAAATCGGTAGTTAGTGATTCAGTCCTCGTGGGAACGATACTCACTCATCACTTTATTACTTGTCAACGATAACGTGCGCTTGCGTTAACGAAAAATCCGCAACAAGTTATTGGCGCCATTGCCGGGGACTGATTTTTCGCTAATATCAATACCAAGCGACTCTAATTTTAATTTGAAGTTTCTTCTTTAGTCTCTATATTTTTATTTTCTTCATTATGTTTTCCTATGAGTATCGTGGCCCTTGGCATTTCATAAATTTCGATGTTCTTAATAATTTGCCAAATAGGGTCAGTCAGCCCCCTGCCCCAAAACAAAAGACCATGCTTGAACAATGTGTAGACACTCTTAAAAATCATGATAGTACCCTTTTTGAGCTAGAATGTGCACGTCGTGGTCTTGAGATTCACTATGGTTATTTTCCATCTCATTTATTTAGTAGTGAAGTTGAGGGGGAGGTTGAGAAGAAAGACATGCTAAGTTTTAGGGTCGATCCCCCAGCACCCGATAATTACATAAAGTGTGATGAGCCTGTAGAAGAAGTTACCATTGATGATGTTTCCAAAGAAATTTCATTAAATTGTAATCAAACTTCGACTAATAAGGTGAACACTTTTGTGCCAAAATTTTTATTAACGGTGCCGCGCATAATCTTTCCTAAATCCATAATGGGAGAGATTGACCCTATTACTTTTGAATCTGTTGAGGCTGATACCATGAGTTCTAATGAGGTTGTTCATGATAAGTCTTTATTAGTTACCCATTCGAACTCTGCTTATTTTTTCATGCCTTATCATTATTATATTCTTCCATCATTTTTTGGTTGTCCTCATAATTATTCTTACTCATTATTTGTGGCAACCGGGCATGAACTAAAGCCTCCCCTATGGAATAAGAGGCTTATAGATTGCAAGAAGGGGGCATTTGGCAATCTCCCTAGAAAAAAGCCACGTTAAACTCTTTTTGCCACGTCGTGCTCAAGACGTAAAATAGAGCGCTTGGCGGGAGGCAACCCATCATTTTTACTTGATTTCTAGTTAGTTGTTTTTATTTTATTTTTCGTTTTTATTTTTTCTTTGTTTTGTTATTTCGTTTGGATTCGTGTATTCTTGTTGGCCCTTATTTCTCTAATATTTCTTTATAACCCCAATGAGTTATTATTCTTCATATTCTAGTCTTTCTAGGATTTAATGTCTATTGTTATTTCATGACTAGAGACTAAGTTTGGGGGTCCCTCGTGATGTTGGGCAGACGATTCCACTCAGACATGTGCTGGCTTTCAAGAAGACATTTGGAATAAGTTTCACTTTTCCTTATCTCTTTTACTTTCACATGAGTATGATGGTTGATGATTTTATGTGTAGTGGAATTGATTTACTTAGGTATAAATTGCGATTGCTTTATTGTCCTTGCATGCTGTTGATGGTTTTGTTCAAAAACGTGAATTTTTCGTGAATTTTTCGTGATTCCGTGTGTAAAACTGATGTTACGATACTGATGTCTCTTGGAAGAAACAGTTGACTCTTGGTCGAGTTGTAGTCAGCCATATCTGTTTCTGTTGAGTATTCATTTAGGTCCGAAATTTTATCATTTTTGTAGAAATTTTAGCGGATAAGAAAGGAGACGTATGTGTTTTCAAATCACCGTTTATACGTTTGGTTAAACTTTTCGCGTAGCTAATCGTCCAGTAACATAAGTCTTGTGGGCACTTAAATTGAGTTTAGAGTCTGACAGATTTTCCCAAGAAAAATTCGAGATATTAATTGTTCTATGCTGGGAAGTTTAATAACCGGGGGTATTCACGTGACCCGTTGTTTACTCTCGCGTAAAACGACGACCCTGATAAGATTAATAATTTAGAAATATCGCATTACCGATGATGGGAAGCCTAGTAACCGGGGGTATTCACGTGACCCGTTGTTTACTCTCGCGTAAAACAGCAATCTTGACATGCGGAAATAGCTATTCGAGTTGTTTCTCCGCTGTGGAGGGGAACTTAGTAACTAGAAGCATCCATGTGCCCCATGAGTGTATTTTACGTCAAACGGTTCCCCAAGACATGAGAATGGAATTCCACCCTAGGATCATCCCGATGAAATATCCCGAGAGCCGAAACCTAGTGGTTAACTCGAATCATATTATTGATCATACATAAGGGAATGCTGTCCTAAGAGTAATTTTGATAATGAAACTCTTGAATTTTGTCACTAAACTGTGGGACTGGGCGAATTAGCTTGTTTAATCTAACCCTTCATATTGATGGTCGGTTAAATTCACGCTTGTTAATCTTTGAGCTGATTTTCTTCATGAACGATTGATTAGGACTGAAATCGGTTAGTTAGTGAAATCAGTGTCCTGGATGTGACTCGCTATTATGATACTTGTACTATTCTTTGAGATTTTCAGGGTAGTATTGATTAAGTTGAGCACTATGGACTTGCATGATTATTCACGATACATTTTGTTTAAAATTGATTTTTGCTTGAGGACAAGCAAAGGCTCAAGTTTGGGGGTATTTGTTAGGCGTATTTTTATACGCTTATTTATCATTATTATATATCTATCTTGAGCCTAATTCAGCATAAATGAG
The DNA here is from genome assembly GCA_033398695.1 of Orobanche coerulescens. Lineage (NCBI taxonomy): Eukaryota > Viridiplantae > Streptophyta > Magnoliopsida > Lamiales > Orobanchaceae > Orobanche > Orobanche coerulescens. Next base: position 39,543,240 of record CM065810.1, read on the forward strand.
CTTTTACTGCACTATTCTTATATGTTTTGCAGGAAATCGGAGTCCGGAAGCCAAAACGATGACAAAAGGGCGAAAACAGCAGTTTTTGGTCATGAGCCGCGGCACACACCAAATGAGCCACGACACACGAAGACAACCGGCGAACGCTGTGCACACTGTACTGTGTGCCGCGGCACACACCAAGTGAGCCGCGGCACAGGAGGAAAAAGGCGCCCAGGCAACAGGCACTGAAAGATAGGGGCCGCGACACAGATTAAGTGAGTCGCGGCCCACCGGGCGGTTGTGCTGAATATTCCGCGTTTCTGGGCCGTTTTGGAGCCTGTTCTTGACCTAATCACACGGACGCGTTTTGGAGGCTTAGGACTGCTTTAAATAAGGATTAAAGGGCTGAGGAAAGGGGGATCGATCGGGAAGAACAGAGGACGGGATTGAAGAACACCAGAAGAGGAGATTTGTGGGCGATGACAAGACCACGGATCCCTACGGTTTTTCTTAATTTTTCCGTATCGTAGTTTCTAGATCTGTTCGAGTAGGATTTTGATTGTAGCCGATTACATGACGGTTTGATTATTTATTACTATTTCGATTTACTCGTTATTCTATTGAGTTGGATTCTTCTTACTGTTCTTAATGCTTTTTAATTGTCTGGCCAACAATTAATTTGTTTTGAATGTCTTTATGGATTTGGGAGATGAAATTTAGGCATAGTTCTTGTGAGACGAATCATAATTTTCGTGTAGGGATATACTCATGGAATTGTGAAGCCTATTTATTGTGGGGATTCTTGAACTGTTTTAGCTATTAATTATTTAATTCGAATAGGGATATATCGAGTTAATAATTCATAGTATTTTCTATCGACCTTGGGAAAGGCTTTAGAATAATTTAGGAATTCCTGGCTTACAATCAATTGAATAAAAGTGAATTGAATTGAATAAATATCATTCCTGATTGTTTGAGGTGAAAATCATAATCCTACACCCTTATTAGTATTATTATTATTATTAGTAGTACTATTTTCGGCAATTAGTTAAGGTATAAATTCCAATTAATTATTCTTCAAATAAAATTGTGAGTTGACTATATTTTGGTACTTAGTGAAATCAGTCCTCGAGGGAACGATACTTTACTTATCACTTTATTACTTGTTGACACCGTGCACTTGCGGCATATGGTGAGGGATTTTCCCACAACAACGCCGAGCTGAGGCATTTCAACCGTGATGTGCCAGGGGCATGCACGTGCAATTGTCTTTCTCGTCGGTAACACGTTTCAAGTGTGGACTCGAAGGACACATAATTCAGTTTTGCGAATTAGTTACCGAGACTTCCGGAGTTCGCGCTTTAGAACAGTTATCAGGATCGGCTTTGAGAGGCCTTTGAAAGATGTTTCTTTCAGTTGCTTGTTGTGTTGTCACCTTGCTTCCGTTGTTGTGAGTTGCGGGGACGACATTTCTTTTATAAGAGGTCGATTGTAATATCCGTATTATTTTTGACTTCTGCACTTTCTCCTTCTAAATTCTATCGACTTGCTCGTGTTCGTTGATACTTTTTGAACTTGTTTGGTATTCCGGTTGTCATCATTCGAACGGGTTGTGACCTTGTTTCGGATCGATCTGTTTATCGTTGTGACTTTTCCGAGTTTGGTTCAATTTTTGTGAACCTTGTTCAGAAGTAACATCTTTTAGTTTCTACCAGCTCTTTAATGTCTTGAGTTGAAGTGTGGACCTTGGAGTCATTGTTCGACCGTTGTCATTCGATCATTGTTATTCGATCGGAGTTGTCCGACTGTTGTTGCCTGATCTCGTACCGCGAAGAATTGTCGTTCACCGTTAGTCAGCTGTTTCGAGTGTGGCCAAATGGGTCACCAAACCGTGCATTGCGAGACGGTAGCTGAAGTTTTTTTTTAGGATTTCGGCATAGTCCGAATTGTTTGTGATTGCCCTTGTGGACCGTTTTGTGTTTAATTGCTGTTTTCTCGACTGTCCGTGTTTTTGTAATAGGTGCTTAGTGTTTTGTGATTGTTCGGATAATTGACTTGACTGTATTATCCGTTTGATGACGCTTGTCACTTGTTGGTTTTATTATATCCCTAACGGCGACGTGTTGGTCGTCGTGGAGCGTGTTTTCACGCCGTATATTCCTTTGTATTGCTTGTAACGTTTCGCCGTTGGGCGTAAGTTACACGTTTCTTGTGTATCTCGTTGAGTTTGCCTGGAGGGAGATTTCTTCTCCCTACTTGTCTTAAGTTTCGGGACGAAACTTCTTTTAAGCAGGGTAGTATGTAATATCCGCAAATTCGATTTCTGGTAATTTTCTTTTTTTGGCGAAAGACCGTTTTGACGACTCTCTTGGGAACGTTTCATCATTCTGAGAATGATTAATTCTGCACTTTTTGACATCCGAGTTCGTTTCGGTGCCGTTTTGTTGAGTTCCGTGCTTTTTGGCGACTTTTCCGCACTTGAATTCGATTCTTGCGAATCTCATTCGAAACTGCTGTTTCGAGTTTCCCATAAGTCTGTTTAACTTTGTCATACATGTTGTTAACTTTGGTTTGGTTATTCGATCGCGTATCGTGATTTTCGGGCGTTTTGGGCCATTTTGTAATTTACCCAAAGTTGTGGGTATCCGCATTCGTAATTGTTGTCTTAACCCTTTTTCTTGGTCGGGTGCGATTAATTGTTGCATGGTATTTCATTTCGGGTCGAGATAGTTGTCCGCGAGCATTTCTTCGTGTTCGTTCCGTGCGTTTTCGGAAATCGAGTTGTCGGATCATGACGGCTGAGCACTGGCCGGACAGGTGCGGCAGGCACTGTCGGAAGTGCTGGGCACTGGCCGGGCAGGAGCGGCAGGAACCGGCGTAGCGCACGCTACTTCCGGAAGGCTACGCACGCTAGCTCGGCAGGTGTAGCGCATGCTGCCGACCGGCTAGCGTACGCTATCGGGCTGGGCAGAGGGGTTACTGGAGTACTGGACGCGGGGAGGATCGGCAGGTAGCGCACGCTACTGTCGGTCATGGCGCATGCTAATGCGCATGCTAATCGGCATGTGTAACGCACGCTGCCGGACTACTACCGTACGTTACCTGGCCGAGCAGTTTGGTCCAGAGGGTTCTGGACAGGTTGGCTAGCGCGCGCTAGCATTCGCGCAACGCACGCTATCGGGGTCGGGCGGGCAGGTCTCGATCGGCAGGTTTTGTCAGCAGTGTCGGGTTGCGCGGGCCCCGACCGAAGGTGCTCGGCCGAAGCTGCCCGATAGCGCACGCTACTCGGAAGGCTTAGCGCACGCTAATGCCTACTTCTATAAATATGACAGAGCAGATGCATTTTCACTCGTTTTTCATTTCCTTTCGTTTCTGTCCGTGGATGGGGTTTCGGAGGAGGCGAAGCCATGTTGTTAAACAATAAATCCACGAAGTTCTTGAGTTCACATCATTGATTGATCATCCTATATCATCCTTTGATCCAGCGAATCAAGGTGAGATTTCCTAGAACCCTATTTTGAGAAATTTTGGGTTTTTTGCGTTTTTGTCCGATTCGTTCCGTATTGTTGATTAATCCATGATGGGTATGATTAATCTTAGTAGTATTCTTGTGTTTAACATCATTTAATCCATTGTTCTTCGTCGAAGCAAGGTATATTTCTTGATTTCCTTCGAGTTGACTTTTTGGGGCGATTTGTTCTTGATTTCGTTTTCCATCCGTTTTTGATGAACCGATTGTTGTAAAATGATGTTTTTAAGCATATCCTATGGATTGAATATCCATATTTCGGTTGGGAAGCCCATTTTCATGTTTTTTCGGGTCAATTCGTGTTCTTGGCCATTTTGGGGGAAACCCTTGAACTTTCGTCGTTTGTTCCTTGAATTCAACGGATTTAAGTCGTGCTATGGAATTCATTTTCATTGTTGTTATTGTCCTTCGTAGTTTATTATCACGAGTTGGCATTCGGTGGAGTCGGCGGGTTTGTAGTCGGTTCGTGCCAACCTACTTCGATCGATTCTCCGCATTGTTCTTATTCGAGGCAAGTACCTTGTCCATATATTTCTTGTTTTGTGGATATGATGATTGGTGATCATCTTGGTATGTTTGTTTGTTTGTTTGTTTGAAATGAGTTTTCAAAATATTCGGCTAGCCTCATTAAAGGCTCACTTTCAAAATGTGTGTGTTTTGTAAATTGTGTGGGTTGTAAGTGACTACGTGAATCCTTTGGATATGTTTCGTGTTGATGTTGTGCTTGATAATGCGTGTGTATGTATATTGCTTCTTTCCGTCGTGTTATGGTTGACGTGGTATTTTGCTAAGTGTTTGATGCCTCTGGGTGAATTGTTTGGATATCCTTGGTGTGATATGTTATTTGTGCATGATTGCTTCGTTCACCTCGGGAGGGTCCGACGGGGCCACGGAGGGAGTCCAATGGGAGAGCCCTGGATTCACGATTGGTGAATATATTTTACTCACCATGGGTAGGTTCTACGGGGCCTCGAAGGGAGTCCAATGGGAGAGCCCTGGATTCACGAGTAAAAACTTCACGAGTGGTGTGTATATTTGGTGAATGTATTTGCTCACCTCGGGAGGGTTCAACGGGGCCATGGAGGGAGTCCAATGGGAGAGTCCTGGATTCACGAGTAAAAACTTCACGAGTTGGTATAGATTTTTATGTCCGTCGAGGACACGTGACGTGGGTTTTAACCCTGTGAATTGTTGTCGGTTTTCTATTTGCGAAAACAAAACCTTTGGGCTGTGACCCTATTGATTTTTGGAAAGAGAAGGATTTGATAATCCTAAGTTGTTTTCTATTAAAACTATCAATGGCATTTTTAAACTGTTTTATAAATTGTTTCCCTTGATTTGTGATCTTTCGGTTTTGGAACATTTCACCCAAACTCTTGCCTCGGGGAGTACTTTTCGTTATGTTTGGATCTTTGAGGATTTCTGGTTATTGTTATTCATAGAAATGTGAATTGTATAGCTCGTATTTTGCACTTTGTTCTTGCACTAGCAAAACAGTGGAGTTTTGCTAACCCCCGAGTATTCAGGGGGTGGATGTCTGTTATTGCATTCAGGTTTGGGAGCATAACACAGGGTCGGCACGAAGGATGATGAAATATGATCGATACTAATCACATGAGGACCCGTACATTGTTGTATTGGTTCAGTTGTATTTTATTTCCTCTGCGGTATTCTTTCCCCGTTGTACGGGAGTGTGTTGTATTCGACCCCTGCATGGGCATGTATTGTGTTTGAGTTGTATGTACTTATTGAAAGACCAAATCGGTCTACTGAGTCATTTTAGCCTTGAAGGCATTTTTGAGTTGTTCGATGTATTTACCAGCCTGGTAGATCCTTGAGGAAGGGTTCTACGGCGTGTAATATCCTCAAGTGGATTGGGGGTGTTACACTAACCATGCATCGACAGTCCCTCACTGATCAGTCGACTTGACTCGCCTGATGATATAACGTACGTTACATACTAAACGTAGCGTACGTTAACCTTGCCCGTTAGCGTACGTAAGATACATAGCTTAGCATACGCTAAGTACACATGACAGTTTCTCACTGGGCAGACGACTGTCTCGATGTGGTGAAGCTTACAAAATCCTCAGTGATTAACGTACATTATCATGCTCATACAATTATGAATGATCTTACGGATATCAACATCTTCGAATTCCAGGATACGTATATCATCATAACACCATATTCAATCTCGATTACAATTCTTCCTGCATAATTCGGAAGGCTTAAGGTCGATATCAATACCTTTATATCACTCAAACTATCATCTTGAAGTTTGTTTAGCAATCCATCTTTACAAGACAATTCCTTCCATGATCAATCACCTAGGTTTGTCTAACAATAATGATGTTAAAACCAAGTCCGTGATTACTACGAAGACACCTTCCAAATTCGGAACCAATCTCAGAAAACTTCCTTTTCTTGTTCATCGTAACAAGATTCAAATTATGATGTTCTCAATTGAGGTACTTAAAGCATAATCATCTCAACTTCCTAAACATGATGTTGGTCGAATAAATCATCTCTGGAACTTAATGTCTTGATAGCATGATCATCATATCCTTAAGAACACAAATCCGAGGTTGGAGATAGTATAACGTACCTTAAGATGAAGAAAACACCGAGACAATAGGTAGAATCCAACTCCGGTTGCTTGTGTGCCAATCCAAGATGCTTCTCCACTTCAATGATCAAGAATAAGTGATATCCAATCTTCAATGATCAAGTAGAGATGGTCTATATGTGTTTAAGGAGGCTGGTATCTCTCTGGGCACGAAGTATGTCGAAGGCTAAGTGAAATAAATGAGTTGAAATGAAATGGGGTGATGTCTTATTTATAATTTTCTGACCTTAACGTACATTAGCCTTCATGCATAACGTACGTAAGTATCTTAGCGTACGCTACCCAACATAATTTAGCGTACGCTATCGTCTTGATAGTTAACTGTCCTCATTTTTGAACTCGATTACGTACGTTACACTATCAGGTTACATACGTAAGTAACACACATTAGCGTACGCTAGACACAATCCTTAGCGTACGTTAACAATCGTTGACTTCAAAAGTGTCCAGGTTCATCCAAGGGAATCTTATCCGGACCCATGTCCGGCTGGCGCATGTGACAGCCGCCCAGCTCAATTATTGACTGTCTAACATACGCTACGCTTCATTCGAGCGTACACTAACTATGGATGATAACGTACGTTAAGCTACATTCTTAGCGTACGTTATCACGTATTTGCATGGGAAAATTTACATGTTGCCATACTCATGTACAAGGATACAAATACGAGAAATATCATACTTCAATTATCGATATCACAATTCTGAATAATACAGGGTTCAAATACAGATGAAATACTCAATAATAAATCTGGTTATTACATACTCTTCTACTAAAAAGGAGTTTCGTCCCGAAACTCAAGACGAAAATAACTCTAGATATCTGGACCTCATGCTATCTTCCGTTTCCCAAGTGGCTTCTTCCACTCTGTGGCGCGACCACTGAACCTTAACCAAAGCGATTGGTTTGTTCCTCAATTGCTTAACTCGACTCTCGAGTATCCTGATCGGTCTCTCTTCAAACATGCCATCCTGAGCGACTTCCCGAAATCAATGACATGACTCGGATCTGGTATATACCTTCGTAACTGGGATACGTGGAACACGTTATGAACATGGCTCAATGACGGCGGTAATGCCAATCTGTATGCTAACTTTCCAACTCTCTCAAGAATCTCGAACGGTCCGATATATCTCGGACTCAACTTCCCCTTTCTTCCGAAACGAAAGATTCCCTGAGTAGGAGAAACCTTTAAAAGTGCGCGATCTCTAGTACTGCACTCCAATGGGCGACGACGTACGTCTGCATAAGATTTCTGTCGACTCTGGGTGGTCAATAGCCTTTTGCGAATCAAGGCTATCTTTTCTCGTGTCTGAACAATCAATTCTAGTTCCGTTCCGATCAAGTCTGACGAATCGTCCCAACATAGGGGCGATCTGTATCTCCTCCCGTATAATGCCTCAAACGGTGCCATCTTAATGGAAGCATGCCAACTATTGTTGTAAGTGAATTCATGGCGCTCTTGGTCGACAAGTTGCTGCCTATTTGGAAGGAGTTAAAAGGATACCTTAAGCATAAGCGAAAGGAAATGGCTCTAGAAATTTTAGTTGCTAAGCTCCAAACTGAAGCTCAATTCCGTGATCAAGACTTGAGAACCAAAGCTCCTATGGATGCCAAGGCTAATCTGACTGAAGGTAGGGGCGGACCTTCCAAAAAGCGTCCACATCCTACCAAAGGCAAGGGAAAGGATGTGGCACCTCCGACGAAGTTTACTGGAATGTGATACAATTGTGATAAGCCCGGCCATATGGCGAAAAACTGCCGAAAGCCGAAGAAGAACAAGGGAAAAGGCAAAGTCAACCATGTCGAGAAGGACTTTGACTCTTGGGACAAAGATGACCTTGCTGCCATGATCACCGAGGTAAATCATGTCTCGAAACCTAACCCTGTTACTTGATTTCTTGATACAGGTGCGACTGTTCACATATGTGTGAACCGAGACTTGTTTTTCACTTACAAGGAGATTCAAGACCGCTTCATCACAGAAGCAAGTGATCGTACCTCTCCAGTTCTTGGAATTGGAACTGTTGCGCTTCAATTCACCTCCAGTGTGGAGATAACTCTGAAGGATGTACTTCATGCTCCGGCAATCCGCAAGAATTTGGTGTCTGGTGTCAAATTAGTTAGAGCGAAATTTGATGTAGACCTTCGTAGCGATTTTATGATAATACGCAAGTTTGGCAAGACTCTCGGGAAAGGTCATATTGTCGAGTACATGTTCAAACTTAGCATTCGTACTTGTAAGCCTTCAAAGGCAGTTGCTAATTATAATGCTACTACTTCTTCTTATTTGCTTTAATGCTCAAATTTATGGCATTGTAGATTAGGTCATGTGAATCTAAATGCTATAAAAAGATTAGTAAACTTAGATTTACTAAAATTAAATGAAATCAAAAATCAAAACAAATGTGAGATTTGTGTTGAGGCAAAAATGACGAAACTACCATTTCATTCGGTAAAATGGAACACAAAACCCCTTGAATTAATTCACGCAGTCGTGTGTGATTTAAAATTTGTGCAAACTAGAGGTGGTAAGAAGTACTTTATCACTTTCATCGATGACTGACAAGATATTGTTATCTTTATCTTTTGAGAAGTAAAGATGAGGCTATTGAAGCCTTTAAGAACTTCAAGAATGAAGCCGAGAATCAATTAGGCTGTCGTATTAAGATGGTTCGAAGTGATATAGGAGGTGAATATGTAGCTCCATTTGAGGAATTATGCAATGAAAGTGGTATAATTCATCAAACCACGGCTCCATATGCACCCCAATCTAATGGCGTTGCTGAACGTAAGAATCGAACACTTAAAGATATGATGAATGTCTTATTAATTAGTTCAGGATTACCCCAGAACATGTGGGGGGAAGCTGTATTGACAGCCAACTACATATTGAACGAGATTCCACGCAAAAGTAAGGATGTTACTCCTTATGAGTTGTGGAAAGGAAGAAAACCATCATACAAATATCTCAAAGTGTGGGGGTGTTTGGCGAAAGTTGAGGTGCCTCTACCTAAACAAGTTAAAATTGGTCCTAAGACGATCGATTGTATCTTTATTGATTATGCACTTAACAGCAGCGCTTACAGGTTTGTTGTACACAAATCAGAGATACTCGATATTCATGTAAATACAACGATTGAATCAAGTAATGTTGTATTCTTTGAAAATATCTATCCTTATAAGAATAAGGTTGATCCTAACTCTAACAGAAGAGTTGATGATGAAGCTACAAGTTCTAAACTTGTAGATGAACCTATGTGTTATGAAACCATAGATGAAAATGAAGCCTCTAGCTCGAATTCGGTGTTATCTGAACGACCGAACAGAAAGCGAACTAGGTCTACACCAGCCAATAATGTAGAACCTAGACGAGGTACTAGAGTACAGGAAGTAAAGATATATGGACCAGACTACGTCGTTTTGATATTAGATGGTGAACCGGTATCTGTAAAAGAAGCTTTATCCAGTCTAGATGCGGCTTTCTGGAAAGAGGCAACATACATTGAGATTGAGTCTATTATGCTGAATCCTACTTGGGTGTTAGTTGAACTACCACAGGGTTATAAGGCTTTAGGATGCAAATGGATCCTAAAGAAGAAGTACAAGTCTGACGGTACTATTGACAAATATAAGGCCCGACTTGTAGTTCAAGGCTTAGGCAAAAAGCTGGTTATGATTTCTTTGATACCTACTCGCCCGTGACAAGACTTACTTCAATTAGGGTGCTACTCGCTATTGCTGCTTGGCGCAATCTCGAGATTCATCAAATGGATGTTAAGACTGCATTCTTGTATGGGGAGCTGGATGATGAAATCTATATGAAACAACCGGAAGGGTTTGTAGTACCTGGGAAAGAGCACATGGTATGCAAACTACAACGGTCTTTATATGGTTTGAAACAAGCACCTCTGCGGTGGCATGAAATTTGACGAAGTGATGTTGTCAAATGGTTTCAATATCAATGAGAGTGACAAATATGTCTATGTTAAGAAAACGGGTGACAATTACGTTATTATTTGTCTATATGTAGATGACATTTTGATAATGGGTAGCAACTCTCGTGTAATTGGTGAAACAAAAAGAATGCTAAGTAAGAATTTTAGCATGAAAGATATGGGTTTGGCTGATACTATACTTGGAATTAAGATTCTGAAAATGCCCAACGGAATTACTTTGACGCAATCTCATTATGTTGAGAAAGTGTTATGGAAATTCAACGCTTTTGATAAACCCATTGCTAAGACTCCTTGGGAACCGAATGTTCATCTGATTAAACATAAGGGTGAACATGTGGGTCAAGATGAATATGCTAAGATCATTGGGAGTTTGATGTATCTGTCAAATTGTACCCAGCCTGATATAGCATGCTCGGTTCACAAGTTGAGTAGCTACACGTCTAATCTAAGTAAAGAACATTGGAGGGCTCTAGAACGAGTACTGAGTTATTTAAAATATACTCAGAACTTTGCGATTCATTATTCAAGAGAGCCTGCTGTACTTGAATGGTATTGTGATGCTAATTGGATATCTGAATCGAAAGACTCATTTTCTACGAGTGGATATGTGTTCACTATTGGAGGTGGTGTTGTATCTTGGAAGTCCAAGAAACAAACTTGAATTGCTAGGTCTACCATGGAATCTGAATTCATAGCTTTGGATAAAGCTGGTGAAGAAGCTGAATGGCTTAAAAATTTCCTCGAGGATATTCCATGCTGGACGAGACCTGTGTCGTCTGTGTTGATATACCGTGATAGCCAAGCTGTTATTGGACGGGCACAAAATATGTTTTATAACGGTAAGTCTCGACATATTCGACGACGACATAATGCCGTGAGGCATTTGATCTTGAGTGGGATTATCTTAATTGACTATGTAAGGTCAATAGATAATCTGGCGGATCCGCTGACGAAGAATATTAATCGAGATCAAATGTATAAATTGTTAGAGGGAATGGGTGTTAAATCCACATCTTAAAGATAATTATAGCGGAAATCCAACCTTGTAGATTGGAGGATCTCAAGAGCTTAGTTCAATGGGATAACGAAGTTATAATAATCCATGTGTTAAAACACTCAAATATACCTATTCTCTGAGAACAGTGAGTAATTGTTACCTACATGTGGTGAGGTTAAGTCTTATGATTTTTAATGATTCTTGATTACCTCGGAGAGATCAAGTGTAGTAGGATGCTTGGGAATAAGAATCACCTATATAAGTGTGAAGTGAGGGCCACTTCAGTTGATACACTTATGAATCCAAAGGGGTGTCCAAGGCCGAAAAGGACACAAAACGTTAGAACGGGCGGAATTGAGATGATATTGTGTCTATATTATTGTCTCGGTATACACCATGGAGGACTAGTTCAAGGTTTTTCATGACCACTATGCCGCCAATATACTCGATAATGTTGACCATGGATAGGTTCAAGGTCACAAGCCACCTAGCCAAATGCAATATTGTCTCTTGAGGACTGAACTATACATTTGCATTCATTTTGCATTGGCATTCTCACTCATGTGGGGGATTGTTGGAAATAGTTTAGTAATTAACCATTTATTAAGAATAAATATTATTACTTAAATATTTATTATTTAATTAAAATATTTATTGAATATTAATCTACGTCGTGAGTAGATGAACGTGGTATATTTAATATTTCTAAACCAATTTCCGGTGAGTGAGATATTATATGTTAAAGTTGGATGTTGGAGTAGGAACTAACATGCTATATATGATGTTAGTTGTCCCACATTGATTGTGGATGGATGTTTTGGCTTGTATTTAAAGTCTTTGTCTATATGTGCTTAATAACAAGTGGGTTGGTGTGTATATGGGTATCCTCACACACACACACACACACGCCGCCGCCGACCGACCGTCCGTCCGTCGGGTCGGGCCGGGCACAGGCACGGGCTCAGGCTCGGGCTCAGTCCAAGCCCAGGACTTGGATCTTGGCAATTGGTGCTTTGGACTGGTGTTTGGGCTTATCTTTTTGGACCAAATCCGTAAGTCCACTAACCTTTTGGTATAGACCAAGCTTTTTGGTATGGACCAAGACTCTTGAGTTGCCTTGACTCTTGAGTTACCTAGTAAAGGCAAGACTCTTCATCCGACCAAGCCCTTTGGGCGTCTGAAACCGCCAGCCATCATGGCAGGATTAATGGCGACGAGTCCCTTCACCTGATCGAGGAGTGCTATATATATCAGTATTTGGTCATTGCAGATTCTACGAAGAACAGTGCATTTTTTTTATCAAAGCATAGCATAGCATATTCAGTTCAGTCTTCGTTCCAGTCCAGTTCGCATGTGCTCGTTCAGTTTGCGGTGCTGCTACTGTCGAGACGTTGAGATCGTTTTAACCTTTGGGGATGAGACGCTTTACCGTGAGCACTACCGGGGCGTATTCTCGTCTTGCGAGCAGAAGCTCTAGCTTCGGACGATCTTTAGTCCTTTTATTAAAATTGTTCTTTAGTTTCAAGTGTAATATTTGTTTCTGTTCTTTGTTATAGTCTAATTCAGAATTTTATTTGTAATACACGTGCAAGTATCGAATTATTCTAATAAGCATATCATCAAATATTGCTGTAGGAACTAGTTTATATGCAATTTGTTGCGATATTTCCTACACGCAAGTGCACGTCATCGTTTACAAGTAATAAAGTGATAAGTAGAGTATCGTTCCCACGAGGATTGAATCTCTAACTACCGACGTTTTCGTATTCCAATTTTATTTGAACAATCGAAGTTGGGTTTTTGGATTAATAACTAAAAGAATGAATAAAAGACTAAACAAAAAGCGATAGCTTGAATAAAAGGAATCAAATGATAAATAAGTCTAGAGTTCTGAATCCACCTTAATTTATCCGAATTTAATCTTGATCATCCGTAATAAATAATTTTCCCAATTTATTGAAGGCGGAGATTGCTAATATATTCTACCGCCTCTCCCGAGGTCAATAGATTTATCTAACGGCGACTAACGCACTCTATCCCTAGGTGAATTATCTCGTCGCTAGGCAAAAAGCATGAAATCTCCTAAAGGCCACGTAGTTCCTATGAGTATATTCCTATCTCACAGAATAAAACGGTCCTCACCAATAGTTCCTCACCAAATCTCCTCTCCCGATTCGAAGTGAATGATTAAATCAATACAACTATTGGCCAGATAATTGCAAGCATTAAACATAATTGGGAAAACTCAATAAAAAGGTGTTGCGATATTTCCTACACGCAAGTGCACGTCATCGTTTACAAGTAATAAAGTGATAAGTAGAGTATCGTTCCCACGAGGATTGAATCTCTAACTACCGACGTTTTCGTATCCCAATTTTATTTGAACAATCGAAGTTGGGTTTTTGGATTAATAACTAAAAGAATTACTGAAAGACTAAACAGAAAACGATAGCTTGAATAAAAGGAATCAAATTATAAATAAGTCTAGAGTTCTGAATCCACCTTAATTTATCCGAATTTAATCTTGATTATCCGTAATAAATAATTTTCCCAATTTATTGAAGGCGGAGATTGCTAATATATTCTACCGCCTCTCCCGAGGTCAATAGATTTATCTAACGGCGACTAACGCACTCTATCCCTAGGTGAATTATCTCGTCGCTAGGCAAAAAGCATGAAATCTCCTAAAGGCCACGTAGTTCCTATGAGTATATTCCTATCTCACAGAATAAAACGGTCCTCACCAATAGTTCCTCACCACATCTCCTCTCCCGATTCGAAGTGAATGATTAAATCAATACAACTATTGGCGGATAATTGCAAGCATAAAACATAATTGGGAAAACTCAATAAAAAGGTAATAAATGGATAACCTCAATCAATTCGTCAAAATAAAGGTTTCATCAAAACCCTAGATTAGGGCTTTAGCGACATACTAAAAGCGAAAATACAAAGTAAATAAACGAAAGCATAAAATTCAACGCAGATGAAGCTCGGATTCCTCCGTTCTTGACTTCCGCCCTTGAATTCCTCTGCTTTCCTCCTCTTCTCTGTCTCCAAGCTTAAGCTCTCTTAGGTCTAGATTCAATCAAATCCAAGATAATTAAATTAGGGTCTTAAGCCCTATTTATAGCTCAGCATCTCCATAAATCGCGTCCGTATTCGTTGGTTGAAAACGGCTTGAAACGGCCCAAAATCCGCGAGACATACCAAACCCGCTAAGTGTGCCGCGGCTCATCAACTCTGTGCCGCGGCACATCGCCAAAATCTGAATACCAGGCGTAATTAAATCCTTACGTACGCGGCTCACATGGTGTGCCAAGCACGAAGTCTGACTACTCGCTCTTGGTGGTGTCTTCCTTTCTTGGCTCGGCTTCCTTGTCCGCGGCTCATAGTCCAGTTTTGCCGTTTTCGCCCGTTTTGCCTCGTTTAAGCTTCCGGACTTCAATTTCCTGTCAATCATACAAAATTAAGGCATTAAAAGCTCATTTAGATGATTTCACACTCCAAAATACTACAAAATAATGATGAATAAACGTATAAAAATACGCCTAACAAATACCCCCAAACTTAAGCCTTTGCTTGTCCTCAAGCAAAAAGAATTAAAGTTAATAAAAGAATGTCGTGAATCATCGTGCAACTCACAGTGTTCAACCTAATCAATACTATCCTGCCATTCTCTCTAAATAATACGAGTGTCATAAAAGCGAAATTACTCAGAATAATGATTCCGCAAAGATATCAAGCTCAGTCCTAGTCATTTGTTCATGAAGAAAACTCAGCTCAAAGATCAAAAAAACATGAGTCAAATCAACCGTCAATAGGAAAGGCTAACATAAACAAGCTAGTTCGTCGCGTTCCACAGTCTAGAGGCACAATTTTTCACGAGTCTCATAACAAATAAACCTCGGACAGTATCCCCTTATATAAATATGCTCAAGAATTTGATTCGAGTCGACCACTAGGTTAGGATCTCGGGATGTTTCATCGGGATAATCCTAGGGTGGAACTTCCATTCTCATGTATTAGGAAACCGTTTGACGTAAAAGACACTCATGGGGCACATGGATGCTTCTAGTTACTAAGTTCCCATTTACAGCGGAGAAACAACTCGAATACAAAATTTCCGCATGTCCGAATCAAGGTTGCCGTTTTACGCGAGAGTAAACAGCGGGTCACGCGAATACCCCCGGTTACTAGGCTTCCTATCATTGGCACATGTGAACTCACTAAATCACTAGTCTAATCGGGGTCGTCGTTTTACGCGAGAGTAAACAACGGGTCACGCGAATACCCCCGGTTACTAGACTTCCCTTCATAGAACACATTATCTCGACTTTTGGGGAAAAAGCGGCCGACTCTAAACTCCATTTAAGTGCCAACACGACTAAAGAAAGCAGTCGACTCACTATCCGGAAAATGTAGCCAAACGTATTGATAGGGATTAAAAACAAGTATGTATCGCCTCTTGTGCCAAGACCTCTACAATCACGAAAATTTCGGACCTAATTGAATACTAAGCGGAAGCGAAATAACTGACTACAACTCGACTAAAACTTGCCCGCTTCTTCAAAGAGAAAGACAGTGTCGTAACATCAGTATCACACATAATAGAAGCACGAAAATTCACGAATAAAGAAAAACTACGGCAAGCAAGGCTATTAAAAAAAATTTTCGCAAAGAAAGAAAAGTGCAACAAAATATAATGTACAGCACAAAATAGAGTACAGCAGTGAATGTAGACTGAAAGTAAACCCCTCCCCCAAACTTAGGACGTACATTGACCTCAATGGACAAAAAATGAAATGCAAGAAAAGTAAAAGGTCAAGTACTCCCCTCCAGTCTGCTCAGGAGCTGGTGCCGGCATCGTCCGGTGAGGAAGGTGGTGTGGCTGGCCGGGCGGGCGCAGTAAATGGCCCGTCGGGATGCATGATGTGGGCCGTCCATGCGGCGAGGTGCTCCTGCTGATAAGCCTCCCTCGCAGCAAGACGCCTCTCCGCTCGTCGGCTAGCCCGGCGGGCCTGCTCTCTCATCTCGGCTCTGGCGGCAGCAACAACACTCTCCCGCGCCGCCCGCTGCTCCTCTCGTAAGGCAGCCATCCAGCTCTCTCTCTCTCTCCTCATCTCGTCTCTCTCTCTCCTCAGCTCCTCCCTATGCTCTTCTCTCTGTCTCCTCAAATCCTCCCGCAGCCCATCAAACAGCTCCTCTAACCTCGCTCTGTCAGGCTGCGGGCCGGCCTCTCCGTGCGTCAACAAAAGTGGCTCGGGGGATCCCTCATGAGCCTCCTCGAGCAAAAATCCTCGCCCCCGAGCGTGTGCCGGCGCTCCGCCGAAGATTACAAGAAAAATCGCAGGAAAAAAATTGAAGAATCGCTTCGGCCGGTTCGCGCTGGGGAGGGAAGGCAATGAAATAGGAAAACTTACCTGGAAATGCCGGCCGAGTGCTCGTTATATGCTACCTGGCCTTTCAAATTCCGCATAGTGTGCCGCGGCTCACAATAACTGTGCCGCGGCACAAAGTACAGTCCCTTTTACCTGTGTCTCGTTTTATCGTGTGCCGCGGCTTAAATTCCGTGTGCCCCGGCTCATTGCTCAAGTGTGCCGCGGCTCATTTATGCCGTGCCGCGGCACAAAGTACAGTTGGTTTTGCCTTCCCTGGCGAATGATGTGTGCCGCGGCTCACAATAGGCATCTTGCAGCTCATACTCCGATTTCTCACAGGACTTTCCTGCATGAGAATTTTGAAAAGAAGACGTTAAAAGCGAGAGGGACGAAGCGAGATAGAAGCACAAAAATGATGAAAACTAAGAATCACAAAACACAAGAAAAATAAAGAAATGCAAGATTCTACAACTACGAGCTCGGGTTGCCTCCCGAGAAGCGCTAAGTTTATAGTCGTCAGCCGGACCTATTGAACAACGTTAGTTTGCTTTTCGCAAACTCCATTTGGCTTCCGCCCGTTTATCGAACCGTTTATATTTTGGTTAAAATTATGACCATCGGTCATCTGCAGCTCGATTCTCGGTTCGGTAATCAAATGGTGTTTGCGAAGAGGTTTCGACTTGAAAAACTTCCCGAAACACGGTTTCTCCATGACTAATTTTTCTCTTGGCTTTCGGCTCACTCTCCTCCTTTGCCAACGAACTCACATTGCGTGATTTTTCCTCATGCTCGAGGAATGCCACTCGTTCAACATCCTTCTTAAAACTTGGGCCATTCAACACAAAATCTGAATTTTTCCACCGACGATGTTTTCGGTGCTTTCCTCTTTCAACAACATCCACGCTTTCAAGTTGAGACTCTTTATCAGCACTTAGGGACATGGGAGCGATTTGAACACTTGAAAAGTGACTTGCTCGTCTTGGACCCTCAGAGTTAACTCCCCCTTTTCCACGTCTATAAGGGTGCGGCCCGTAGCTAGAAATGGTCGTCCCAAGATGATCGGAATATTTTCATCTTCCTCCATGTCTAGTACGATGAAATCAGCCGGAAAGATGAACTTATCGACTTTAACTAAAACATCCTCGATCACTCCTCGGATACTTAATCGATCGATCGCAATTGTAAGGAGATGGTTGGCTTGGCTTCCCCAATATTCACTTTTGGAAAATCGATAGAGGCATGAGGTTGATACTTGCACCAAGATCGCATAATGCCTTATCAAACGAAAGATTCCCCATGGTGCATGGTATGTTGAAGCTTCCGGATCTTTCAATTTAGGTGGAAGCTTCTTTTGAAGAATTGTTTGCACTTCTCTGTCAAGGCAACCGTTTCAAACTCTTCAAGTTTTCTCTTCTTAGATAATATCTCTTTCATGAACTTGACATAACTCGGCATCTGCTCCAATGCTTCGTGACGGAATATTTATGTGAAGCTTTTTGAACACCTCAAGGAACTTAGAAAATTGTTTGTCGCCCTCCTTTGCTTTGTAGTCTGCGGAAGCGGAACAGGGGACACATGTCTTCGAGATCTCCGCCTTCAAGTTTTTCGACTCCTCTCGGCTTAAATTCCTTCGACTCCTCAATCACCTTCTCCTCTTTACCTGCTCGGGCTGATCCGGAACTTTCTCCCGCTTCTCAAGCTAAGCTGCGTTTAGACTCTCTCTAGGGTTAGTTTACATTGTACTCGGCAATGCTCCCTCCTGACATTTGTCAATACATTAGCGATTTGGCCCGGTGAACCTCCAAATTCGAATGGAAGCGTAATGATTTTGTAGTGTAGCTTCTGTCCGAGTCATAAATTGACTCGTATTTGCCGCCAATTTTGCAAGTGCTTCCTCGAGAGACACTTTAGGAGCGGAAGTGGGCTGCTGTTGATTCTGAGTGAAAGGGGGCTGGTGTGCGTTCTGTCCGTTTCTCCATGAAAAGTTGGGGTGATTGCGCCACCCCGGATTGTAAGTATTGGAGTACGGGTTATTCAGTCGATTCCCATTTCCTACGAATTGAGCCTGCTCCATATGATTTTGCTCGAACGGATTTCCAAATTGACATACCGCTCGGGTGTGATCCGTTACACCAATTACACGTCTCAATGGTAGCGGGGCTGGTGCATGCGAAAAGTTCGAGCTGTTGTGTCAAAGCGGCGACTTGAGCTGACAAGGCGGAGATCGGATCATTGCTCGAAACTTCCATTACCCTCTTCGGTGCCAATCTTTCTGCTGGCCATTGGTAAGCGTTTTCGGCCATATCCTCCAAAAGCACGTGAGCCTCGGCCATAGATTTTCCCATGAATGTCCCTCCGGAGGCTGCATCGACAAGAGTGCGTGTAGAAGCACTCAAACCACCATAAAACGTATGCAGCTGAAGCCAATCAGAATGCCGTGATGAGGGCATCTTGAAGTAATTCTTTATATCGCTCCCACGCCTCGTGGAGCGATTCCATATCAGCCCAGGCAAAGGTAGTTATCTCGTTTCTCAACCGCGCCGTCTTAGCTGGTGGGAAAAATTTTGCAAGGAAGGCTTGCACTAACCTCTCCCAAGTTGTAATCGACCCCGGCGGTAAGGAATTCAACCAAAACTTTGCTTTATCCCTCAAAGAAAAAGGGAAAAGCCTCAATCGGATGGCATCGTCGGTGACACCATTTGTTTTAAATGTGTCGCATATCTCAAGGAACGAAGCAATGTGGGCATTCGGTCATCCTTCGGCAATCCACGAAAGGGCTACTGTACCATCCGAATAATGGCGGGCTTGATTTCAAAATTATTAGCTTGGACGGTGGGGCCGAATTCCGAAAAATTTGCGTTGACTTGCGGCATGGCATAATCTCGAAGAGCGAGTTCGGTTGAACTTGCCGCACTTGGTTGTCTCCTCCTTGGATTTCAATATTTTCGCCATCTTGGCCGTAAATCGCAACTCTTTTTTTCTTTTTATTCCTTCTTAGAGTGCGCTCGAGCTCGGTGTCCAAAGGTAGTAAGCCTCCGTTACCGAGTCTTCTCATGCACTACACGAAAGGTCCTGAAAAGGAAAACAAATAAACGAAATTAAATACGCAAAAAAAAAAAAAAAAAAAAAAACAAACGTTCAAATTAAGACTGGAAATACTTAAGTCGATATTAGAAAAATTTCAATCCCCGGCAACGGCGCCAAAAACTTGTTGCGATATTTCCTACACGCAAGTGCACGTCATCGTTTACAAGTAATAAAGTGATAAGTAGAGTATCGTTCCCACGAGGATTGAATCTCTAACTAAGCGTTTTCGTATCCCAATTTTATTTGAACAATCGAAGTTAGGTTTTTTGGATTAATAACTAAAAGAATTCTTGAAAGACTAAACAGAAACGATAGCTTGAATAAAAGGAATCAAATTATAAATAAGTCTAGAGTTAAGATCCACCTTAATTTATCCGAATTTAATCTTGATTATCCGTAATAAATAATTTTCCCAATTTATTGAAGGCGGAGATTGCTAATATATTCTACCGCCTCTCCCGAGGTCAATAGATTTATCTAACGGCGACTAACGCACTCTATCCCTAGGTGAATTATCTCGTCGCTAGGCAAAAGCATGAAATCTCCTAAAGGCCACGTAGTTCCTATGAGTATATTCCTATCTCACAGAATAAAACGGTCCTCACCAATAGTTCCTCACCACATCTCCTCTCCCGATTCAAGTGAATGATTAAATCAATACAACTATTGGCCGGATAATTGCAAGCATAAAACATAATTGGGAAAACTCAATAAAAGGTAATAAACTGGATAACCTCAATCAATTCGTCAAAATGAAGGTTTCATCAAAACCCTAGATTAGGGCTTTAGCCTGACATACTAAAAGCGAAAATACAAAGTAAATAAACGAAAGCATAAAATTCAAACGCAGATGAAGCTCGGATTCCTCCGTTCTTGACTTAGCCTTCCGCCCTTGAATTCCTCTGCTTTCCTCCTCTTCTCTCTGTCTCCAAGCTTAAGCTCTCTTAGGTCTAGATTCAATCAAATCCAAGATAATTAAATTAGGGTCTTAAGCGTATTTATAGCTCAGCATCTCCATAAATCGCGTCCGTATTCGTTGGTTGAAATCGGCGAAACGGCCCAAAATCCGCAGACATACCAAACCCGCTAAGTGTGCCGCGGCTCAACTGTGCCGCGGCACATCGCCAAAATCAATACAGGCGTAATTAAATCCTTACGTGCGCGGCTCACATGGGTCATGCCGCGACACAATCTGACTACTCTGCTCTTCGGCTGGTGTCTTCCTTTGCCGCGGCTCAGCTTCCTTGTGCCGCGGCTCATAGTCCAGTTTTGCCGTTTTCGCCCGTTTTGCCTCGTTTAAGCTTCCGGACTTCAATTTCCTGTCAATCATACAAAATTAAGGCATTAAAAGCTCATTTAGATGATTTCACACTCCAAAATACTACAAAATAATGATGAATAAACGTATAAAAATACGCCTAACAAAAGGTAATAAATTGGATAATCTCAATCAATTCGTCAAAATCAAGGTTTCATCAAAACACTAGATTAGGGCCTTAGCCTGACATACTAAAAACTGAAAATACAGAATAAATAAACGAAAGCATAAAATTCAAACACAGATGAAGCTCGGATTCCTCCGTTCTTCAGCTTCCGCCTTCTGCCCTTGAATTCCTCTACTTTCCTCCTCTTCTCTGTCTCCAAGCTTAAGCTCTCTTAGGTTTAGATTCAATGATTCCAATATCATTAAATTAGGGTCTTAAGCCCTATTTATAGCTCAGCACTTCCATAAATTGCGTCCGTATTAGTTGGTTGAAAACTGGCTTCGAAACGGCCCAAAATCCGCGCAGACGTTCCAAACCCGCTAAGTGTGCCGCGGCTCATCAACTGCGCCGCGGCTTCGCCAAAATCTGAATACACAGGCGTAATTAAATCCTTACATGCGCGGCTCACATGGTGTGCAGCGACACGATCTGACTACTCGCCCTTGGTGGTGTCTTCCTTTGCCGCGGCTCAGCTTCCTTGTGCCGCGGCTCATAGTCCAGTTTTGCCGTTTTCGCCCGTTTTGCATCGTTTAAGCTTCCGGACTTCAATTTCCTGTCAATCATGCAAAATTAAGGCATTAAAAGCTCATTTAGATGATTTCACACTCCAAAATACTACAAAATAATGATAAATAAGCGTATAAAAATACGCCTAACAAATACCCCCAAACTTAAGCCTTTGCTTGTCCTCAAGCAAAAAGAATTAAAGTCAATAAAAGAATGTCGTGAATCATCGTGCAACTCATAGTGTTCAACCTAATCAATACTATCCTGACATTCTCTCTAAATAATACGAGTGTTATAAAAGCGAACTGCACTCAGAATAATGATTCCGCAAAGTAATCAAGTTCAGTCCTAATCTTTTGTTCATGAAGAAAACTCAGCTCAAAGATCAACAAAACATGAGTCAAATCAACCGTCAATATGAAAGGCTAACATAAACAAGCTAGTTCGTCGCGTTCCGCAGTCTAAAGGCACAATTTTTCACGAGTCTCATAACAAATAAACCTCGGACGGTATCCCCTTATATAAATATGCTCAAGAATTTGATTCGAGTCGACCACTAGGTTAGGATCTCGGGATGTTTCATCGGGATAATCCTAGGGTGGAACTTCCATTCTCATGTATTCGGAAACCGTTTGACGTAAAAGACACTCATGGGGCACATGGATGCTTCTAGTTACTAAGTTCCCGTTTACAGCGGAGAAACAACTCGAATACAAAATTTCCGCATGTCCGAATCAAGGTTGCCGTTTTACGCGAGAGTAAACAGCGGGTCACGCGAATACCCCCGGTTACTAGGCTTCCAATCATTGACACATGTGAAATATCTAAATTACTAGTCTAATCGGGGTCGTCGTTTTACGCGAGAGTAAACAACGGGTCACGCGAATACCCCCGGTTACTAAACTCCCCTTCATAGAACACCTTATCTCGACTTTAGGGCAAAACTGACCGACTCTAAACTCAATTTAAGTGCCAACACGACTAAAGAAACAGTACGACTCACTATCCGGAAAATGTAGCCAAACGTATTGATGGGGATTTAAAAACAAGTATGTATCGTCTCTTATCTGCCAAGTCCTCTACAATCACGAAAAATTTCGGACCTAATTGAATACTAAGCAGAACAGAAATAACTGACTACAACTCGATTAGAACTCGCCCGCTTCTTCAGAGAGAAAGACAGTGTCGTAACATCAGTATCACACAAAATAGAAGCACGAAAATTCACGAATAAAGAAAAACTACGGCAAGCAAGGCTATCTAAAAAAAAATTTCGCAAAGAAAAGAAAAGTGTGCAACTAAATAGTGTCTGAGAATAAAATAGAGTCTGAGAATGAATATAAGAAAGCGAAAGTAAAGCCCCCAAACTTAGGACGTACATTGAACTCAAGGGACAAAAATGAAATGCAAGAAAAGTAAAAGGTCAAGTACTCCCCTCCGGTCTGCTCGGGAGGTGATGCGGCATCGTCCGGTGAGGAGGGTGGTGTGGTGGCCGGCGGGCGCGATAAATGGCCGTCGGGATGCATGATGTGGGCCGTCCATGCGGCGAGGTGCTCGATGATAAGCCTCCTCGCGGCAAGACGCCTCTCGCTCGTCGGGCGGCCGGCCGCTGCTCTCTCATCTCGGCTCTGGCGGCAGCAACAACACTCTCCCGCGCCGCCTGCTGCTCCTCTCGCAAGGCAGCCATCTAGCTCTCTCTCTCTCTCCTCATCTCATCTCTCTCTCTCCTCAACTCCTCTCTCAGCTCCTCTCTCTCTCTCCTCAGCTCCTCCCTATGCTCTTCTCTCTGTCTCCTCAAATCCTCCCGGAGCCCATCAAATAGCTCCTCCAACCTCGCTCTGTCGGGCTGCGGGCCGGCCTCTCCGTGCGTCAACAAAAGCGGCTCGGGGGATCCCTCATGAGCCTCCTCAAGCAAAAATCCTCGGCCCCGAGCGTGTGCCGGCGCTCCGCCCCACTGCTCAAAGTGCGATATGATGCGGTGGTCGATCGGGGCCTGTGGGGCAAGCATCGGCTCATCGGCCCGACCACGTCGGCCCATTGCCGGCATAAAGCGCAGATGAGGGAGGGTGCTTCAACCCGTCTTGGCCCCCTGGATACTCTGGAAGATAGATCGGACCAGAATGGGGGCCACATCAAAACGCAGCCCGGAGGTGATAGCAAAAAGTATCCGGGCGCGGGAGAGAAAAACTGTACGGATCTGGGAGGTGGGATCAATGCGGGCACAAATAAAGTAAAGCCAAGCTCGCCCGAGCCGGCTGAGGCGCGAGCTCCTGAAGTGAAAAGTAGATGAGCTCTGTGCTCGCTGCTCCCGGGCTACCGGCCGCGCAATCGTCTCAAGGTGGCCTCCTTAGTGAGGCCGGTCATCACGCGGTCATATGCTGTCTCGTCCACCGCCGGAAACCCAAAAAGCCTCCGAATAGCAGTCGGGGAGAAATCAACTGTGACCCCTCGGACGTCGACCTGAGTCCGGGACTCTAAAGATGGCAACGAATGCCCTGCCCGGATATGCTTCAGCAGAGCGCTGGCGTAAAACTCCTGGACGATCGAGATGATCTGCCGCTCGGGAGGTGTCAGAATCGCCCATCCCATCTCGTCAATCATCATGAGCAACTCCCCGTCCTGAGGAGCTGGAGTAAAACCTCTCTCGGGAATAAGTGGACGCGGACGGATCTTTTCGTTGAATATCTTGTGGATCTCGGGGTCCGAAAATTGGTGCCCCTCTGCCTCGGCCCGACCCCGAGAGGTCTCCCCTCGCGTAGGGGATGACTCGGTCCTAGCACGCTTGGTCAGCTTCTTCGTGCGCGCCATAATCAGTCCTGAGAAGCACAACACGAGGGTTTATTTACGCAAAAAATAATAACGATGATATATGCGCGGCTAAAGACATCAAACCAGAAATTCCGAATTTAAGACACTAGCGCATACGAGAGAGAAAGATGAATTTGGACTTAAACATTTAACTTGGATTTAAGGATTGGGCTTGCTGTAAATTCAAAACGTATACGTTGCACGAGAATTCAAAACAATTGCTTTTTCAACGAAAATTTTCATTTGGGCAATTTATCAGACACCTTGAGGGCGCATGTTTACTTGAATAATGAACATAGTTCTAGCTCAATTCAGCCCCCAAAAACAGAAATACAATTCAATCATGAACAACTTAACACAATCAATTCATTGATATTCCAATTTAAGCAAGAAACTTCGATGAAATTACCCTGTTATATTCTAACAATCACAAAACAATTGAAGGAAAAACTAGGCATGTTCCATCCATTCAACGCAAAAACAACTTCAAAATATAACCCATAAGCAAATAAACAATAACGATGGAAGCGTACCTTTTGAAGATTGCCAGAAAAATCGCAGGAAGAAATTTGAACAACGTCGGTCGCTACTGGGAGGGAAGGCGGGAGAAAGAGAAAACGTGCACGATAAATGCCACTGAATGCATGTTATAAGCTGCCTGGCCTTTCGGATTCCGCATAGTGTGCCGCGGCACAGATAAGGTGAGCCGCGGCACCAGGTACAATCCCTTTTACCTGTGTCTCGTTTTGTCGTGTGCCGCGGCTCAACTTCCGTGTGCCGCGGCTCATTACTCGAGTGTGCCGCGGCTCATTTATGCCGTGCCGCGGCACAAAGTACAGTCGGTTTTGCCTCCCATTGCGATCGATGTGTGCCGCGGCTCACAATAACTGTGCCGCGGCTCATACTCCAGTTTCTCCCCTGGGACTTTCCTGCGCAGAATTTTGAAAAGCAGACGTTAAAAACGAGAGGAAGAAGCAAATAGAAGCACAAAAATGATGAAAAATAAAAAATCACGAATACAAGAAAAATAAAGAAATGCAAAAAAAAACTACAGCTACGAGCTCGGGTTGCCTCCCGAGAAGCGCTAAGTTTATAGTCTTCAGCCGGACCTATTGAACAACGTTAGTTCGCTTTTCGCAAACTCCATTTGGCTTCCGCCCCGTTCATCGAACCGTTTGTATTTTGGTTAAAATTATGACCATTGGTCATCAGCCGTTCGACTTTCGGTTCAGTCATCAAATGTAGTTTTCGAAAAGGTTTCGACTTGAAAAACTTCCCGAAACACCCGGTTTCTCCATGACTAATTTTTCTCTTGGCTTTCGGCTCACTCTCCTCCTTCACAAACGAACTCACAACTGCAGCAGATTTTTCTTCATGGTCGAGAAACGCCACTCGTTCTACATCCTTCTTCAAACTTGGGCTATTTAACACAAAATCTGAATTTTCCCAACGACGATTTTTTCGATGCTTTCCTCTTTCACAAACATCCACACCCTCAATTTGTGATCCTTTATCAGCACTTCCGGGACATGGGAACGATTTGAATACTTGAAAAGTAACTTCCTCGTCTTGGACCCTCAGAGTTAGCTCTCCCTTTTCCACGTCTATAAGGGTTCGGCCCGTCGCTAGAAATGGTCGTCCCAAGATGATCGGAATATTGTCATCTTCCTCCATGTCTAGTACGATGAAGTCGGCTGGAAAGATGAACTTGTCAACCTTAACTAATACATCCTCGATCACTCCCCTCGGATACTTTATCGATCGGTCCGCCAATTGTAATGAGACTGTGGTTGGCTTAGCTTCCCCAATATTCAGCTTTTGAAAAATCGATAGAGGCATGAGGTTGATACTTGCACCAAGATCGCATAGTGCCTTATCAAACGAAAGATTCCCCATGGTGCATGGTATGTTAAAGCTTCCCGGATCTTTCAATTTAGGTGGGAGCTTCTTTTGAAGAATTGCACTGCACTCCTCTGTCAAGGCAACCGTTTCAAACTCCTCAAGCTTTCTCTTCTTCGATAATATCTCTTTCATGAATTTGACATAACTCGGCATCTGCTCCAATGCGTCAGCGAATGGAATATTTATGTGAAGCTTTTTGAACACCTCAAGGAACTTAGAAAATTGTTTGTCTGCCCTCCTTTGCTGTAGTCTCTGCGGAAACGGAACGGGGGGACCACATGTCTTTGAGTTATCCGGCTGAACTTCCTTCGACTCCTCTAGCTTTAATTCCATCTCTTCCTCAATCACCTTCTTCTCTTTACCCAGCTCGGGCTGATCTAGCACATCTCTCCCGCTTCTCAAGCTAATTGCATTTAGACTCTCTCGAGGATTTGTCTCTGTTGTACTCGGCAATGCTCCCTCCGGACGAGCTGTCAACGCATTAGCGATTTGGCCCAGCTGGACCTCTAAATTCCCAATGGAAGCAGAATGATTTTGTAATGTAGCTTCCGTACGAGTCATAAATTGACTCGTATTTGCCGCCAATTTTGCAAGTGCTTCCTCGAGAGATACTTTGGGAGCGGAAGGGGGCTGCTGTTGATTCTGGGCGAAAGGGGGCTGGTGTGCGTTCTGTCCGTTTCTCCATGAAAAGTTGGGATGATTTCGCCACCCCGGATTATAAGTATTGGAGTACGGGTTATTCGGTCGATTCCCATTTCCTACGAATTGAGCCTGCTCCATCTGATTTTGCTCGAACGGATTTCCAAAATGACACTCCGCACTCGGGTGTGATCCGTTACACCAATTACATGTCTCAATGGTAACGGGGGCTGGTGCGTGCGAAAAGTTCTGGAGCTGTTGTGTCAAAGCGGCGACTTGAGCTGACAAGGTGGAAATCGGATCATTGCTCGAAACTTCCATTACCCTCTTCGTGTCAATCTTTCACGCCATTGGTAAGCGTTTTCAGCCATATCTTCCAAAAGCACGTGAGCCTCGCCATAGATTTTCCCATGAATGTTCTTCCGAGGTCGATCCACTAAAGTGCGTGTAGAAGCACTCAAACCACCATAAAACGTATGCACCAAGCCAATCAGAATGCCGTGATGAGGGCATCTTCGGCAATTCTTTATATCGCTCCCACGCCTCGTGGAGCGATTCCATATCGTCTTGGGCAAAAGTGGTTATCTCGTTTCTCAACCGCGCCGTCTTAGCCGGGTGGGAAAAATTTTGCAAGGAAGGCTTGCACTAACCTCTCCCAAGTTGTAATTGACCCGGCGGTAAGGAATTCAACTGAATTTTGCTTTATCCCTCAAAGAAAAAGGGAAAAGCCTCAATCGGATGGCATCGTCGGTGACACCATTAGTTTTGAAAGTGTCGCATATCTCAAGGAAAGAAGCAATGTGGGCATTCGGATCGTCCTTCGGTAGTCCACAGAATGGGCTCGCCTGCACCATCTGAATAATGGCGGGCTTGATCTCAAAGTTATTAGCTTGGATGGTGGGACGCCGAATTCCCGAAAAATTTGCGTTGACTTGCGGCATGGCATAATCCCGAAGAGCTAGTTCCGGTTGAACTTGCCGCACTTGGTTGTCTCCTCCTTGGATTTCAATATTCTCGGCCATGTTGACCGTCGTCTGCAGCTCTCTTTTCTCCTTTTTGTTCCTTCTTAGAGTGCGCTCGAGCTCGGTGTCCAAAGGTAGTAGGCCTTCGTTACCGAGTCTTCTCATACACTACACGAAAGGTCCTGAAGGGAAAAACGAATAAACAAAATTAAATAAACAAAAATAAAACGTTCAAATTAAGACTGGAAATACTTAAGTCGATATTAGAAAAAATTCAATCCCCGGCAACGGCGCCAAAAACTTGTTGCGATATTTCCTACACGCAAGTGCACGTCATCGTTTACAAGTAATAAAGTGATAAGTAGAGTATCGTTCCCACGAGGATTGAATCTCTAACTATCGACGTTTTCGTATTCCAATTTTATTTGAACAATCGAAGTTGGGTTTTTGGATTAATAACTAAAAGAATGAATAAAAGACTAAACAGAAAGCGATAGCTTGAATAAAAGGAATCAAATGATAAATAAGTCTAGAGTTTTGAATCCACCTTAATTTATCCGAATTTAATCTTGATCATCCGTAATAAATAATTTTCCCAATTTATTGAAGGCGAGATTGCTAATATATTCTACCGCCTCTCCGAGGTCAATAGATTTATCTAACGGCGACTAACGCACTCTATCCCTAGGTGAATTATCTCGTCGCTAGGCAAAAGCATGAAATCTCCTAAAGGCCACGTAGTTCCTATGAGTATATTCCTATCTCACGAATAAAACGGTCCTCACCAATAGTTCCTCACCAAATCTTCTCTCCGATTCAAGTGAATGATTAAATCAATACAACTATTGGCCGATAATTGCAAGCATTAAACATAATTGGGAAAACTCAATAAAAAGGTAATAAATTGGATAATCTCAATCAATTCGCCAAAATCAAGGTTTCATCAAAACCCTAGATTAGGGCCTTAGCGACATACTAAAAGCGAAAATACAGAATAAATAAACGAAAGCATAAAATTCAAACGCAGATGAAGCTCGGATTCCTCCGTTCTTGACTTCCTTCCGCCCTT
This sequence comes from Orobanche coerulescens, assembly GCA_033398695.1. Classification (NCBI taxonomy): domain Eukaryota; kingdom Viridiplantae; phylum Streptophyta; class Magnoliopsida; order Lamiales; family Orobanchaceae; genus Orobanche; species Orobanche coerulescens. The sequence goes on from CM065810.1 coordinate 39,572,176, forward strand.
GAATTCCTCTGCTTCCTCCTCTTCTCTGTCTCCAAGCTTAAGCTCTCTTAGGTTTAGATTCAATGATTCCAAGATCATTAAATTAGGGTCTTAAGCCCTATTTATAGCTCAAGACTTCCATAAATCGCGTCCGTATTAGTTGGTTGAAAATCAAGCAAACGCCCAAAATCCGCGCAGACGTACCAAACCCGCTAAGTGTGCCGGCTCATCAACTCGCGCCGCGGCACATCGCCAAAATCTGAATACCAGGCGTAATTAAATCCTTCGTGCCGCTCACATGGCCGTGCAGGCCGCGAGTACAGACTACTACGCCTTCTTCGGTGGTGTCTTCCTTTGCCGCGGCTCGGCTTCCTTGTGCCGCGGCTCATAGTCCGCTTTTGCCGCTACCGTTTTGCATCGTTTAAGCTTCCGGACTTCAATTTCCTGTCAATCATGCAAAATTAAGGCATTAAAAGCTCATTTAGATGATTTCACACTCCAAAATACTACAAAATAATGATAAATAAGCGTATAAAAATACGCCTAACACAATTGTATATGATCCAAGTTTAGCATTACCCAATGTTTTTTATGGGAAAATCTGGGTTACCATTCTTCTCAAACCCACCTTCCTCCCAGTTAAATAGAACGCCTGCCAAACTTTTAGATGTCTTTTCAAATGATATATGTATACCCACCAATACAGGAAAAACGCAATCAGACAGCACTGATCAGACAACAGTCGGCCGAAAATGTGTTGACAGAAATTAACAGACAACGGTTTATTTTCATCCTCGAAAAAGTATTGTGTAATCCAAGTATATTACAACGGTTTAAAAACCGTTGTCTAGAAAAACCAATCAGACAAGGCTTTTTGTCGGTGGTGTTGTGCAAACTTGGGGGATTAGACAACCGTTTTAAAAATATATTATGGGAATTAACTTAAGACAATGCCATGTTAAACCGTTGTTGAAATAAGACAAGTATTTTTAACTATGCTTGCTTTATTACATTTCACACAACGTGTCATAAAACCGTTGTGTGACTCAGACAAGTGTTTTTTAACATTTTATATTTAATCATGCTTCAAACAATGGAATATTAAAACCGTTATCTAAAGCACGTACTTTATCTAAAGCACGTAGTAGTTTGCTAAAATTTCAAACCAAATTAATTTTTTATTTTTTAAAAATTTGGGAACATCACTCAATTAGATATATCTTGACATCTGTACGGTTGGATCATCGATAAATATTTTAAAAATAAAGAAATAATAATCCGTGAAAATCACTAGTTACTAGTCAATTTAGTAGTGGTTTGCTAAGATCTCAAACCAAATTAATTTTTTATTTTTTGAAAATTTGGGAACATCACTCAATTAGATATATGTTGACATCCGTACAGTTGGATCGTCGAAAAATATTTTACAAAAATAGAAACAATAATCTGTGAAAAGTACTAGTTACTAGCTAGTCAATTTAGTAGTGGTTTGCTAAGATCTCAAGCCAAATTAATTTTTTATTTTTTGGAAATTTGGGAACATCACTCAATTAGATATATGTTGACATCCGTACGGTTGGATCGTCGATAATAATTTTACAAAAATATAAACAATAATCCGTGAAAAGCATTAGTTACTAGCACTACTCAATTTACTAGTGGTTTGCCAAGATCTCAAGCCAAATTAATTTTTTATTTTTTAAAAATTTGGAAACATCACCCAGTTAGATATATGTTGACATCCGCTGGTTGGATTGTCGATAAATAATTTTACAAAAATAGAAACAATAATCCGTTAAAAGCACTAGTTACTAGCACTCGTCAATTTACTAGTGGTTTGCTAAGATCTCAAACCAAATTAATTTTTTATTTTTTGAAAATTTGGGAACATCATTCAATTATATATATGTTGACATCCATGTGGTTAGATCGTCGATAAATATTTTACAAAAATAAAAACAACAATCCATGAAAAACACTAGTTACTAGCTAGTCAATTTAGTAGTGGTTTGTTAAGATCTCAAGCCATATTAATTTTTTATTTTTTGAAAATTTGGGAACATCACACAATTATATATATGTTGACATCCGTACGGTTGCATCGTCGATAAATAATTTTACAAAAATAAAAACAATAATCCGTGAAAAGCACTAGTTACTAGTCAATTTAGTAGTGGTTTGCTAAGATCTCAAACCAAATTAATTTTTTAATTTTTGAAAATTTGGGAACATCACTCAATTAGATATATGTTGACATCCGTATGGTTGGATCGTCGATAAATATTTTACAAAAATAGAAATAATAATCCGTGAAAAGCACTAGTTACTAGCTAGTCAATTTACTAGTGGTTTGCTAAGATCTCAAGCCAAATTAATTTTTTATTTTTTAAAAATTTGGAACATCACTCAATTAGATATATGTTAACATCCGTACGGTTGGATCATCGATTAAAATTTTACAAAAACAAAAATAATAATCCGTGAAAAGCACTAGTTACTAGTCAATTTAGTAGTGGTTTACTAAGATCTCAAGCCAAAATAATTTTATAATTTTTGGAAATTTGGGAACATCACTCAATTAGATATATATTGACATCCGTACGGTTGGATCGTCGATAAATATTTTACAAAAATAGAAACAATAATCCGTGAAAAGCACTAGTTACTACCTAGTCAATTTAGTAGTGGTTTGCTAAGATCTCAAGCCAAATTAATTTTTTATTTTTTAAAAATTTGGGAACATCACTCAATTAGATATATGTGACATTCGTATGGTTGGATCGTCGATAAATAATTTTACAAAAATAGAAACAATAATTCGTGAAAAGCACTAGTTACTAGTCAATTTAGTAGTGGTTTGCTAAGATCTCAAACCAAATTAATTTTTTAATTTTTAGAAATTTGGGAACATAACTCAATTAGATATATGTTCACATCCGTACGGTTAGATCGTCGATAAATATTTTACAAAAATAGAAACAATAATCTGTGAAAAGCACTAGTTACTAGCTAGTCAATTTACTAGTGGTTTGCTAAGATCTCAAGCCAATTAATTTTTATTGTTTAAAAATTTGAAACATCACTCAATTAGATATATTTTGACATCTGTACGGTTGGATCGTCGATAAATATTTTACAAAAATAGAAATAATAATCCGTGAAAAGCACTAGTTACTAGTCAATTTAGTAGTGGTTTGCTAAGATCTCAAACCAAATTAATTTTTTAATTTTTGGAAATTTGGGAACATCACTCAGTTAGATATATATTGACATCCGTACGGTTGGATCGTCGATAAATATTTTACAAAAATAAAAACAATAATTCGTGAAAACCACTAGTTACTAGCTAGTCAATTTACTAGTGGTTTGCTAAGATCTCAAGCAAAATTAATTTTTTATTTTTTGAAAATTTGGGAACATCACTCAGTTAGATATATGTTGACATCCGTCCGATTGGATCGTCGATAAATATTTTTAAAAAAATAGAAACAATAATCCATGACATATCATTAGTTATTACTAGTCAATTTAGTAGTAGTTTGCTATGATCTCAAACCAAATTAATTTTTTATTTTTTGAAAATTTGGGAACATCGCTAAATTAGATATATTTTGACATCCGTATTGTTGGATCGTCGATAAATATTTTTTTAAAAAATAGAAACAATAATCCAAGACAAAGCAATAGGTAAGTACTAGTCAATTTGGTAGTGATTTGCTAAGATCTCAAATCAAATTATTTTTTTATTTTTTGAAAATTTGGGATCATCACTCAATTAGATATATGTTGACATCCGTATGGTTGGATCGTCGATAAATATTTTTGAAAAAATAGAAACAATAATCCATGATATATCATTAGTTATTACTAGTAAGTTTAGTAGTGATTTGCAAAGATCTCAAACGAAATTAATTTTCTATGTTTTAAAATTTTGGGAACATCACTCAGTTAGATATATATTGACATCCATACAATTGGATCATCGATAAATATTTTTAAAAAAATAGAAATAATAATCCGTGAAAAGCAATAGTTACTAGTATTAGTCAATTTAGTAGTGGTTTGCTAAGATCTCAAACCAAATTAATTTTTTATTTTTTGAAAATTTGGGAACATCACTCAATTAGATATATGTTGACATCTTTACGGTTGGATCATCGATAAATATTTTTGAAAAAATAGAAACAATAATACAGGACAAAGCATTAGTTATTACTAGTTCATTTAGTAGTCGTTTGCTAAGATCTCAAACCAAATTTTTTATTTTTTGGAAATTTAGGAACATCACTCAATTAGATATATCTTGACATCCCTACGGTTGGATCGTCGATAAATATTTTAAAAAATATATAAATAATAATCCAGGACAAAACACTAGTTACTAGTACTAGTCAATTTAGTAGTGGTTTGCTATGATCTCAAATCAGATTAATTTTTTATTTTTCGAAAATTTGGTAACATCACTCAATAAGATATATACTGACATCCGTACCATTGGATCACTGATAGAAACAACAATCTGACTATAATATATAGTATATAATATAATACAAATTTTATAAATTATAAGTAGGTTGGAGTTGATTTGAGAGAATTGAAGACTCTGTGAACTGAAATTAAAAGAAATTATAAATAGATTGGGATTAAATTAAGAGGTTGTAGGAATTAGGGGCTTAATTGATAATACTGGAAATTTTTTGGTATAAATACCCTAACCTAATCAATCGGCCGCATGATTCACTTCTTTCTCTCCTAATTCTCACATCTGTCGACTCTCTCTCTCTCTCTCTCTCTCTCTCTCTCTCAAACACACACACACACACACACACACACACACACACACACACAAAGAGTAGACACCAGCGACATCAACCCACCACAAATTGGACGACCACGACACCATTGCCATGGAGACGGGACGAAGACCGGTGAAAGTGGTGCGGAGCAGAGGTGGTGTGCGGCGGATGCAGGGCGGAGGTCCAAGTCGCGGTGGCGATGTAGGGTTTTGTTGTTTGTTGATTCTTTAGTCTAATACTCGCAAGCGCACGATTCGTTCGATGTAGATATGCGGTGCAAGGTCGATTCCATAGGGAGGACTATGATAGTGAAGTAAATATATTCCTATCGTTTTGAACCAAATTATATTAAATTCTAACCTAGTCCCAAATAATTTGATTTTTGATTGGTTATAATAATTGCAACAAATAACATTAATTTTTAAGTAGATTTTAGATAAATTGATTTTAAATAATTTACTAGGGTTTAGAGTCCACCAATGTCTATTTATTATTTATTCTATATTTTATTTCCAAGAAATTCAGGGAATAGATTCTGAAATCAATCTCACTATTTTCCTATAGATTTGACAATAAGTACAAAATTATAATTCAAATATAAATTTTCCTTCGCTTGAAAAATGTAATTTCTAAGCATTATATGTATCCAATTTAATGGAAAACAAATAATCAAAGAAATTAACTAATATAAATAACCACAAGGGGAATTTATAACTATAAAAAATACGTGATATAATTGATGAAATAATATTCCCCTATTGAAGCGAAAATCATAATCGTTAAAAATATTTATTTGGAATTATTATATAAATATTAATAATAATATAGACATGGTTTCATCATAACCCGAGTAAAAGAAAATTACTCACTCATAATAACAACACAAATAAATAAATATTCCATAATATTATTACTCAAATATAATTTTATTACATAATATTTTTATTTCTCTCCCTTACAATAATATCTCTCTAGTTTTTCTCCTTTTTTTCTCACTACACCTTCCTCCCCTATATATACTACTACAAAATTAATAAAATAATAAGTTCTAAAATTTTAAAATCTCACCCTCAATTATTTCACGGCTGCTAAGGGGTGCTGATGTCATGGATGACATCAGCACATAGTTGAATTTCTGGTCCAATCGGGTGTTGACACGTGGCACAATATGGTCTGTCTATTTAATTGTCCTTCGAACGGTCATAACTTCTTCATACGAACTCGGATTCGGATGAATTTTTTTTAAAACGATCGTCTCTACGAGACGAATAAAATGAGACCAGTCGTGACTATATTTGAATTTTATAAAAATATCGCCCTTGAACCAATTGATATGTCTTGTACCGGTTGGTTAACCTGTAGATATAATTTAATTCCATTTAATTATCCAAAAATAACACAAAATTATAGAAAATTCTAACAAAATGAAATACTATAAATATATGGTAAAACGAATAAATTATCACACAACACACAATTATATATATAAAATACTAATAAAAATATTACTCAAAACATACTAAACAAATTCCCCACACTTATCTTTGCACGTCCTCGGGCAAATCTTATACCCGAGTTATAGTACTCATATGCTGAAAAAAGTCATGACAAAATCAATATCAAGAGAGAACAAGTGATCATGACCCAAGTGAGATCAGAGAAAAGTAGGATGCCACACCAAATTCTAACAACTTCATTGAGAATCGAATGCAAAAAGATTCAATACCCTCACGGTGGATATCACTCTTCACTCAAGTGTATATACGGGATATTCGAGAAGAGTTCACTCATATCAAAGCATAATGTGTCATTACCATATGCTTGGTCAAAAATCAAATCTCCACTACTTAAAAATAAACTCATGCATAAATCAAAAGGTCTTTCTTTTGGTTGTAACGTGGCTTTGGGTATGGGTATGATAAAGGAAAAATTATGAGGTTTGCTAGCCAAGATCAACTGTGAATTTAGATGCATAACAAACCCTACAAAAAACATTCAACACCCCCCCTTCTGTAATGAAAACTCTCAAACCATCATCCCCAAGTTATTTTGTACATGGTAATTGAATATTCATCTGGTAAGGTCATACTCTTGTGTAAGAAAAAGTATACAATGGATCTTCTGGAAGGAATTATGTATCACTCAAGGGATAGTTCAAGTGCTATTTTATGTATATATAGTGATGATTTTCACACTTGACCTCCCGCTTTTTTTCTTCTATCAGGCCGTTTTTTTGGCCTTTATTTATATTTTTTTTGTTCGGTTCAATACTCCATGTACTTCACACCCTTTCAGTTTCAACAAAAGCTCTTAATCCCCACAATACTCTTATGAACATCGGTCCCTATTTGTCACACATCTAGTTCACAATTAAATCTTTGACTAGAGGGTGCAAATGGATGGGTCATCAACAAGAATGGATAATGGCTAAAGTGATGTGCTTGATCAAAGAAATAGGCTCAGGCTCAATGGGGATTCTAAGGATAAAATGTAATGAGTGGGAAAATATAAGCCAACATCTTAATGCAAGAGTTTATGAATGTAGTCAAAAAATGTATAAATGAGCAAGTTCTAGAATGAACACAATATGTTTGACCACACAATAAAAAATATAGAGTGTATATATAAGGATTGCTCTATGGCTCAAAACTCACAAAAGGGTGTTGTGTACTGAATCCCATACACCTTCATCCAAATCCATTATCAAAACCAGTGAAACATCCCAAAAATGATTTTTTTCACTAACGTTTTCTCAAGAAAACGGTGTCGTGATTTTCAACCTCTCTTTTTTTTCTTAATATTTCATATATATATATATATATATATATAGATATATAGATAGATATAGATATAGATATAGATATAGATATACACCTTCCCCCACACTTAATGATAAACAATATCCTTATTGTGTAAAAAGAACAATGGAGTAAGGGTTTAAATAAGGCTTCCCTGTTTATGAAAGACGACGCTTCGCTCAAGCCTTTTTTTGGATCTGCAAGAAATAAGTGTGGCAAAACAACAAAAGAAAATATATACCCGGAAGTATAACACAAATAACCGAGATGCGCTTCAAGAGAGTTCGAAGAGTCGCCTTATGTTTCCATCAATGCTTTTATTAAAAACAAAAGAAAAAAAGTACAGTAAAAGAAATAACAATATATAAATCGTGGATAGATGCGCGTCAAGAGGTCGAAAAGAAACTCCTTAAGCTGCCATCATTTTCACCATTTTTACACCCGCTAAAAAGTAAAAACAACAAGAGGAATGAAGTGGGATATCAGAGGGAAAGGAATGTATCAATTTTCCGTTTCCGCATAGTGAAATCTTCCATCCAAACAATATTAGCTAGAGCTGGGTCTGGTTTAGGAACAAATGCATTAAGTTTTTTGATCAGCTCTTCTGGTGTTGTTGCAACAACTATGATTCGTTTAGCACACTCGGAAATAAAACCTTTTTCATAAGAGTAGTTGATGAAAGATAGTAAACCATCGAAGAAACCATTGACATTTAGCAGACCTATTGGTTTCGTATGAACATTTAGTTGGGCTCTGGTAACCACATGAAAAAGTTCCTCAAGAGTGCCAAAACCACCGGGAAGGGTGATAAAGGCATCAGCATTATTTGTCGTGTGAGTTATGCGATCTTGCATATTCACAGCTCTGAACTCATCTCCAATGGTTGCTCCGGTGATTTTACTTTCAGCCAGAGGTTTTGGAATGATTCCCAATACTTTTACTCCTTCCATATAGGCAGAAGAAGCAGCACGTCCCATTAATCCTAGACTTCCTCCTCCGTAAACTACATGAATGCATTTTTCTCCTAAAGTACGACCCAAGTTATGGGCTGCTTCAATAAAGCAAGCCTCTTTCCCATGACTAGCTCCACCAAAAATGCAGATGGAGTTAAATCTTTTTGTGGAAGATGATGATTCCATTTTTTGAAAAGAAAATTACTTAGAGAGAAAATGAAAAGAATACAAGTTTGAGGGATGCAGAAAAGAAACAAATGTAATGTTTATCTATAGATGCAAAATAAAGTAAAACGATTTATCAAATCTGTTACCGCGTTAATTGCGCTTTAACTACTCAATAGAATAATGAATGCATTTATTGCGTATCACATTTTTTATTCAGAAAATCTAAAAAAAACGACAAAAAGTAAAGATACTCACGTATATGTACGGTAGTTGTGATTGTGGGCTCACATCTTCCTCTGATTTTACGTTCAGAAACGGCTTAAATGCCTTCTATGAGTCGGGGAGAAGCTTCCCATCCAATTTTCTTACAAATTGGCAAACAGGGTCTTTTAACGTCAGATTCCCAAGACGTTGTTCATATTCTGGTTCGAATTTATTCCACAAACATCAAATCCCATAATGTACGAGTCCACTAGGATGCGTGTCAAGAGAAATTTCGATATCATCTAAATTCTCCTTATTCAGACCATCCTTGATGAACTGAATTTTATCTTCTCTGTTTGTGGAAGGAATTCCTAAAGATCGACATCTTGAACCACAGTTCCACCTAGCACATTTGTAGCAAATGGCCATTTTCTTTGCTCGTCATTTCTTGGCATATGAACTTCTTCCAAGCCCTGGTAAAACTCTAGTTGGTGTTTCCGTGAATTCACCCGCTATTCTCACTTTGGCTTCAATAATGAATCGAATATCAAAAGGTATGCTGTTATTCATAAGCAACCTCATCCTTTCAACTCTGGCTTGGTAAAGTTTCAAAATGACTTTTTTGCTAAGAAAGGGAAATCTTTTTTCAACTGTTTTCAAAGTGTGTTCCATAATTAAAAAATAAAAAAATAAATAAAAAATATCTACAAAATCAGTTGTTGTGGGAAACTGAAAAATCCGACTTTACTAGCCACGGAGTACCGTTATCCGCCACTTGACCGGGCAAATACAATGGAGTATTAACTCACAATATCGGGGTCCTTAAGAAGAACCTCTTCTATCTCAAAAGATTTTAATTCCATGTATGGTTTTAACCGTTGACCATTTACTTTGAAAATATTACCATTTTTTAGATTTTCAATTTCTACAGCTCCGTGAGGATAGACTGTACGAATAATAAATGGATCAGATCATCGTGAACACAACTTGCCTGGAAATAATAACAAACGAGAGTTAAAAAGGAGGACTTTTTGACCAGGAGAATTTTTTTCTCAAAATGTGTTTATCATGAAAAAATTTCATTTTGTCCTTATATTTCCTTGCACAATCGTAAGAATCATTTCTGATTTCTTCCAATTCATTTAGTTGAAGTTTTCTATGAATTCCAGCCATGTCTAATGAAATATTTAATCATTTTATGGCCCAGTATGCTCTATGTTCCAATTCAACAGGCAAATGACATGGTTTTTCAAAGACAAGCCTAAATGGAGACATTCCGATGGGAGTTTTAAAAGTAGTACGGTAAGCCCACAATGCATCATTCAATCGCAAAGATCAATCTTTCCTTGTAGGATTAACAGTTTTTTCAAGAATATGTTTGATTTCTCTGTTTGAAATTTCAACTTGCCCACTTGTTTGAGGGTGATAAGGAGTAGCAACTTTATGTAATACCCGTGATTTCGATTTTCGGTAATTTCTTTTCTTTCGGCGGAAGTCCGTTTTGACGACTCGCTCATGACCATTTGGTCATTCTGAGAATGATTAATTCTGCACTTTTTGTCATCCGAGTTCGTTTCGGTGTTGTTTTGTTGAGTTTCGTGCTTTTTGGCGACTTTTCCCCACTTGAGTTCGATTCTTGCGAATATCGTACGAAACTGCTGTTTCGAGTTTCCCGTAAGTCCGTTTAACTTTGTTAGACGTATTGTGAGCTTCGGTTTGGTTATTCGATCACGTATCGTGATTTTCGGGCGTTTTGGGCCATTTTGTAATTTCCTTAAAGTTACGGGTATCCGTATATGTAATTATTGTCTCGACCCGTTTCTTGGTCGCGTATGATTAATTATGGTATTATGTTTTCATTTTGGGTCGTTGATGTTGTCCGCTAACTTTTCGTCGTGTTCGTTCCGTACGTTTTCGAAAATCGAGTCGTCGGATCATGACGGCTGAGCAGCTGGCCGGACGGTGGCGGGTCTGGCCGACGGCTATGCACCGCCGGGCTGACGCGGCAGGAACCGGCGTAGCGCGCGCTACTGCCGGAAGGCTGCATGCGCTAACCGGTAGGAGTAGCGCACGTTATGCGGCCGGCCGACGCACGCTATCGGGTCAGGGCAAAGAGGTTCTGAGGTTCTGGACTCGGGTGGGATCGGCAGGTAGCGCACGCTACTGTCGGTCGTGGCGCACGCTAACCGGCAGGGGTAGCGCACGCTGTCGGCCGACTAGCGTACGTTACCTGGGTGAGCTGTTTAGTCCAGAGGTTGCTGGACAGGTCGGCTAGCGCGCGCAGGCTTCCGGCCGTAGTGCACGCTAGCGGGGGTCGGGCGGACAGGTCACGGTCGGCAGGATTGGTTGGTGGTGCCGGGTCGTGCGATCCCTGGCCGAGGGTACTGGGCCGATACTGGCCGATAGCGCACGCTAGTCCGGGAAGGCTAGCGCACGCTAGTTCCGGCCCAGTATAAATGTGACAGAGCAGTCGCATTTTCATTCATTTTTCACTTCTTTCCTTTTCTGTCCGTGGCCGGCAATTCGGAGGTGGCGAAGCCAAGTTGTTTAACAACAAATCCACGAAGTTCTTGAGTTCACAACATCAATCAATCATCCTATATCGTCCTTTGATCCAGCGAATCAAGGTAATCTTTCTTAGAACCCTAGTTTCTTGAATTTTGGGGTTTTTGCGTTTTTGTCCGATTCGTTCCGTATTATGGATTAATTCATGATGGGTATGATTAATCTTGGTAGTATTATTGTATTTAATATCATTTAATCCATTGTTCTTCGTCGAATCGAAGTATATTTCTTGATTTCCTTCGAATCGACTTTTTGGGGGATTTGTTCTCGACCTCATTTTTCATCCGTTTTTGATGGATCGATTGTGGTTAGATGATGTTGTTAAACACATTCTATGGATTGTATATCCATATTTCAACATGGAATTCCGTTTTCGTGTTTTGTCGGGACGAATCGTATTCTTGGCCGTTTTGGGGAAAACACTTGAACTTTAGTCATTCGTTCTTTGAATTCAACGGCTTTGAGTCGTGCTATGGAATTCATTTCATTGTTGTTATTGTCCTTCGTAGTTTATGAATGCGAGTTGGCGATCGGTGGAGTCGGCGGGTTCGTAGTCGGTTCGTGTCAACCTACTTCGGTCGATTCTCCGCGTTGTTCTTATTCGAGACAAGTACCTTGTTCATACGTTTCTCGTTTTATGGATATGATGATCGGTGGTCGTCTTGGTGTGTTTGTTTGGTTATTTGAAATGAATTTCCAAGAGATTCGTTTTGGCCCCGTTAAGGGCTTCTTTCAAAAACGCGTGTGTGTTTTGTGAACGGTGTGTTTTGGGAATTGATTATGGTTTGATTGTTTTGAACGTTGAGGGCTTTGATGATACCCCCTATTGTTTAAAGTTATGGAATCGTGTATTCCGTATTTAATCTTGTTATTGTGTTTTGAAGAGTTTGATAATGGTGTCGAGTTAGTAGCCATCTCTAGTGAGTATTCTTAATGAACTTACATTCTTAGCATATTAGTATTGCATGAGTAACATGTGTGTGTGTGTATGCTCACTATGGGTTAGATCCGATAGGGTCTCGGTAGGGGTCCACGGAGGGGTGGATCCGCGAGCTTGCTTTTAACCACTATGGGTTAGATCCGACGGGGTCTCGGTAGGGGTCCACGGAAGGGTGGATCCACGGTTAATTGTGGTGCATTTTGCAAATGTGTTTCGATATTGGCATTTCCGGAAATGAGTGCTTTTGAATGGTTTTCATGATTGTATGCATCGACTAAGTGTGTAAGAGGTAAGTTGTTCGTTTGGCTTACTTGGCTAGGATGGCACTAGAGTATTTTGTTGTTTGTGTTAAATCCTTTAATTGTGATTTTGATGTTGGGAGACGAACCTTGTTGTCATTCTCGTGTACTGTGAGTTGATGATATTTGGGGCTAAAATCCCAACGGTTTTGTAAAGGTCATTTGACGGATTTGGGGCTAAAATCCCAACGGTTTGGTAAAGGTTATTTTATGGAAAGTAAACCTTTGGGGTGGTGAACCCTTTCGTCTTTTAGGTTTTGAAAAGTAGGATTTGATAATCCTAAATTGTTTTCTATTAAAACTCCCGATGGTATTTCAAATCATTTTATAAATTGTTTCCCTTGATATTTTGATCTTGAAATTTTGGGAAGTCTTTACTCAAACTCTTGCCTCGGGAAGTGTTCATCTTGTTGTATTTGAATCTTTGAGGATTTCGGATTATTATCGTTCGTGGAATGTGAATTGTATGACTCGTATTTTTCACTTTGTTCTTGCACTAGCAAAACAGTGGAGTTTTGCTAACCCCCGAGTATTCGGGGGGTGGATGTCTGTTTTTGCATTCAGGTTTCGGAGCATAACACAGGGTCGACACGAAGGATGATGAAAGATGATCGATACTAATCACATGAGGAACCGTACATTGTTTATTGGTTCAGTTGTACTTTATTTTCCGCTGCTATATTTTTCCTGTTGTACGGGTGTGGTTGTGTTTTGACCCCTGCGTGGACATGAGTTGTATTTGAGTTGTACGTATTTATTGAAAGACCAAATCGGTCTACTGAGTCATTTTAGCCTTAAAGGCATGGTTGAGTTGTTATATGTTGTTATCAGTCTGGTAGATCCTTGAGGAAAGGTTCTACGGCGTGTAATATCCCTGAGCGGATTGGGGGTGTTACATAAATGGTATCGGAGATTAGGTTTTGGAAACCTAGGCTGTCGGGTCAAGTCGTGTTGTTTGAGTCTTGTTTCGTCAGATTTTATCTGACTGAGTCGTGTCGCGACGCGTCGTCTGAGTTTGTTGGTCGTGATTAGTATCGTGGGGCGATCATCATCTTCGTGCGACCTGTGGATGTAAGTCTCCCTTCTTTGTGTTGTGCCTCGTGTGACACGAGCTATTTTTATGATTATTTGTTAAGTGACAGAATCCTCTTATGGATTATGATTTCTTGATATGCGGTTATTTGACCCTCATATTTCGTTCATATGAGGAGTAGTGTTGCTGGATTGTGCATGTTCGACTTTATTTCTTTTATCCGCTGCGTGAGTTCTTTTGTAATGGCTTTCGGTATTTTACCGACTGAGTTCTATTTCAAAAACCGATTCACTTAACCGAGTTTGTGGCATTATGGCCTTGATCGTTTTGGCGAAATTCTTATGATGGTATTTAGTATTTTGTAAATGGCTTTTGTAAGTTTTTGAAATATTACCGTCATCGGCCTTTTTGACATTGTAAATGGTTTCTAGCCTGGTGAGTTCCGGCGCGGGACCCACGGCGCTATAATGTTTTGTGTAATTACCTGAAATTTTTGGGCATTCTAGCCCATTGAATTATCTTTGAAAACCTTGAGTATCTTAGAAAATAAATTTCGAGACGTACTTTTAAAATGAATTATTTTCTCGTGGTACATCCAAGGTGCCACAACATGTTTCAAAATTCTTCTACCTCGAGGACCAAAATGTTTTGAGATATTTTCGATATTTAGAAACACTTATACTTAGACCCGCGGGTCAAATATTTCTGAAAATCTTTCGCTAAAAGAAAATGTCCTCATTTTTACCAAACGCATGATGGTTTTCAAAGTCTCGATAACAATGTTTCACGTTTGTACTTTTTTTTTGAAAGGTGATACTCAAGATCAACCGGTGTTCTTCTAAATTATTTTCAAAATGAGGTTTTCGTTTTTAAAACCTACCCATTCCCGTTTGAGGGCTGGGTATGTATGTATGACGTTCGCATTGTCATTTTGATGTTTGCTCCCGAGTATGATCGAATTGGCGGTGTGAGCATTGAGTCGTTTTCCACACATTTGTTGTGTTAGCCCTCTGTGAGAGGTGGGATGTTGGTATTGAATATTGTCGCCTCGTGGTGATTTCTGCATTGTCACGCATGTGCGAGCTGTTAGAGCTTGGTTTGGTATGGCCGTGTGCATCGGTGATCGTTCCGTTATGTGTCGGTTGTTTAATATCTTGTTACCTTGCTCCTGTTTTTGTGAATTTCGTGGATGAGGTCGAAGGTAATACCCGTACTATTTTGACTTCTGTATTTTCTCTTTCTCCAGTCTATCGATTCGCTCATGTTCGTTGATACTTTCTGAACTTGTTCTGTACTTTGGTTTCATCGTTCGAACGAGCTATAATCTTATTTTGGGTCGATCTGGTTATCGCTGTGACTTTTCCGAATTCGGTTCCATTCTTATGAACCTTGTTCGGAAATAACATCTTTTGGTTCTACTAGTTCTTTTATTCTAAGTGGATCGGATTTTGAACTTCTGTATTTTCGACTCTATCGACTCTTTTATGCTCGTTAACATTTTCTGAACTTTCCCTATCCCTTGCTTTTGTTGATCGAACGAGGGTGGTATTGTTTCGGAATAACTCGTTTGTCGTTGTGACTTTTCAATTGCTATTCCCTTTCCTGTGGATCTTATGGGAATGCACATCTTGTTGTTTTCACCAGAGCATATATTGTCTCGAGCTGAGACGTGAACCTGGGAGTTGTTGTTTGAATTTTATTATCCTTCGTGTTTCGGACATGATTGTTCGATTTCTGTTGTCTCGATCGTTTGTTTGTTCGGTTTTTGTTGATCTCGTTTCGTGATTGTTGAGCGTTCAGACTCCTTCATAATTCCCTTAAGTTCGGGAAATTAGTCTCGTTTTCGATATTCCAACCCTTGGGCGGTGGAATTCCGTATTTGTTCAGCGATTGGCTCGCGTTTTGATTGATGTACCGTTGGGTCGGTCAATCATATTGATTTTCGTTCGTTGTGTTTTGTGATTGTTCGGATAATTGACTTGAATATATTATCCATTTGATGACCCCTGTCATTTGTTGTTTTTATTATATCCCTAACGGATGGTGGCTGGTCCTGGCCGGACGGTTGCAAGCACTGGCCAGCTGACGCGGCAGGAACCGGCGTAGCGCGCGCTACTGCCGGAAGGCTGCGTGCGCTAACCGTTAGGAGTAGCGCACGTTACGCGGCCGGCCGACGCAGACTATCGGGTCAGGGCAGAGAGGTTCTGAGGTTCTGAACTCGGGTAGGATCGGCAGGTAGCGCACGCTAACCGGCAGGGGTAGCGCACGCTGTCGGCCGATTAGCGTACGTTACCTGGGCGATCTGTTTAGTCCAGAGGCTACCGATTAAAGCCGAAGCGCGAGCTTCCGGCCGTAGCGCACGCTAGCGGGGGTCGGGCGGACAGGTCACGCTCGGCAGGATTGGTCGGTGGTGCCGGGTCGTGCGAGCCCTGGCCGAGGGTACTGGGCCGATACTAGCCGATAGCGCACGCTAGTCCGGGAAGGCTAGCGCACGCTAGTTTCGGCCCAGTATAAATGTGACAGAGCAGTCGCATTTTCATTCATTATTCACTTCCTTCCTTTTCTGTCCGCGGCCGGCGATTCGGAGGTGGCGAAGCCAAGTTGTTTAACAACAAATCCACGAAGTTCTTGAGTTCATAACATCAATCAATCATCCTATATCGTCCTTTGATCCAGCGAATCAAGGTAATCTTTCTTAGAACCCTAGTTTCTTGAATTTTGGGGTTTTTGCATTTTTGTCCGATTCGTTCCGTATTATGGATTAATTCATGATGGGTATGATTAATCTTGGTAGTATTCTTGTGTTTAACATTATTTAATCCATTGTTCTTCGTCGAATCGAAGTATATTTCTTGATTTCCTTCGAATCGACTTTTTCGGGGATTTGTTCCCGATCTCATTTTTCATCCGTTTTTGATGGATCGATTGTGGTTAAATGATGTTTTTAAACACATTATATGGATTGTATATCCATATTTCAACTTGGAATTCCGTTTTCGTGTTTTGTCGGGACGAATCGTGTTCTTGGCCGTTTTGGGGAAAACACTTGAACTTTCGTCATTCGTTCTTTGAATTCAACGGATTTGAGTCGTGCTATGGAATTCATTTCATTGTTGTTATTGTCCTTCGTAGTTTATGAATGCGAGTTGGCGATCGGTGGAGTCGGCGGGTTCGTAGTCGGTTCGTGTCAACCTACTTCGGTCGATTCTCCGCGTTGTTTTTATTCGAGGCAAGTACCTTGTTCATACGTTTCTCGTTTTATGGATATGATGATCGGTGTTCGTCTTGGTGTGTTTGTTTGGTTATTTGAAATGAATTTCCAAGAGATTCGTTTTGGCCCCGTTAAGGGCTTCTTTCAAAAACGCGTGTGTGTTTTGTGAACGGTGTGTTTTGGGAATTGATTATGGTTTGATTGTTTTGAACGTTGAAGGCTTTGATGAAACCCCCTGTTGTTTAAAGTTATGGAATCGTGTATTCCGTATTTAATCTTGTTATTGTGTTTTGAAGAGTTTGATAATGGTGTCGAGTTAGTGGCCATCTCTAGTGAGTATTCTTAATGAACTTACATTCTTAGCATATTAGTATTGCATGAGTAACGTGTGTGTGTGTGTGTATGCTCACTATGGGTTAGATCCGACGGGGTCTCGGTAGGGGTCTACGGAGGGGTGGATCCGCGAGCTTGCTTTTAACCACTATGGGTTAGATCCGACGGGGTCTCGGTAGGGGTCCACGGAGGGGTGGATCCGCGGTTAATTGTGGTGCATTTTGCAAATGTGTTTCGATATTGGCATTTCCGGAAATGAGTGCTTTTGAATGGTTTTCATGATTGCATGCATCGACTAAGTGTGTAAGAGGTAAGTTGTTCGTTTGGCTTACTTGGCTAGGATGGCACTAGAGTATTTTGTTGTTTGTGTTAAATCCTTTAATTGTGATTTTGATGTTGGGAGACGAACCTTGTTGTCGTTCTCGTGTACTGTGAGTTGATGATATTTGGGGCTAAAATCCCAACGGTTTTGTAAAGGTCATTTGATGGATTTGGGGCTAAAATCCCAACGGTTTGGTAAAGGTTATTTTATGGAAAGTAAACCTTTGGGGTGGTGACCCCTTTCGTCTTTTGGGTTTTGAAAAGTAGTATTTGATAATCCTAAATTGTTTTCTATTAAAACTCCCGATGGTATTTCAAATCATTTTATAAATTATTTCCCTTGATATTTTGATCTTGAAATTTTGGGAAGTCTTTACTCAAACTCTTGCCTCGGGAGTGTTCATCTTGTTGTATTTGAATCTTTGAGGATTTCGGATTATTATCGTTCGTGGAATGTGAATTGTATGACTCGTATTTTTCACTTTGTTCTTGCACTAGCAAAACAGTGGAGTTTTGCTAACCCCCGAGTATTCGGGGGGTGGATGTCTGTTTTTGCATTCAGGTTTTGGAGCATAACACAGGGTCGGAACGAAGGATGATGAAAGATGATCGATACTAATCACATGAGGAACCGTACATTGTTTATTGGTTCAGTTGTACTTTATTTTCCGCTCCTATATTTTTTCCGTTGTACGGGTGTGGTTGTGTTTTGACCCCTGCGTGGACATGAGTTGTATTTGAGTTGTACGTATTTATTGAAAGACCAAATCGGTCTACTGAGTCATTTTAGCCTTAAAGGCATGGTTGAGTTGTTATATGTTGTTACCAGCCTGGTAGATCCTTGAGGAAAGGTTCTACGGCGTGTAATATCCCTGAGCGGATTGGGGGTGTTACACTTTATGTGTAACACCATATTTTTTAAATAAATGATTCAAAAATTTATTACAAAAATGTTTTCCTCCATCACTCATAATTGCTCGTGGTGTTCCAAATCTGAAAAAAATATTTTCTTTCAAAAATTTTACCACGAGTTTGTGGTCATTTGTTTTGCAAGCAATTGCTTCTACCCATTTTGAAACATAATCGATGGCAATAAGGATGTAAATATTGCCAAAAGAAATTGGAAAAGGTCCCATAAAATCTATGCCCCAAACATCAAATATTTCAATAATTAAAATGGGGTTTAAAGGCATCATATTTCGTTTCGTAATTCGACCTAATCTTTGACATATATCACATGTGCTGCAATATGAATGTGTATCTTTGAAAAGTGTTGGCCAATAAAAACCACATTGCAGAATTTTAGTAGTTGTTTTCTTTGAACTAAAATGACCCCACATGCATGATCATGACAAAAGGAAATGATATTTTGTTGTTCATGTTCTAGCACACATCTCCTAATTATTTGATCAGGACAATATTTGAACAAATATGGATCATCCCAAAAGAATTTTTTTACTTCGTTTAAAAATTTTGTTTTATCTTAGTTATTCCAATGAGATGGCATGTTACCAGTGACAAGATAATTGACAATTTCTGCATACCAAGGTATTTGAGAAACAGACATGAGTTGTTCATCAGGGAAAGTTTCATTAATGGGAGGTTCTTTATCAGTAAAATTCACGATTAGCCTAGACAAATGATCAGCAACAACATTTTCAGCACCTTTTTTATCTCCAATTTCTAAGTCAAACTCTTGCAACAATAGAATCCAACGGATCAAGCGAGGTTTAGCATATTTCTTAGAAAGAAGATATTTTAACGCAGCATGATCGGAGTAAATTATAACTTTCGAACCAATTAAGTAAGGTCGAAATTTGTCTAAGGCAAAAACGACTGCAAGCAATTATTTTTCAGTTGTAGAATAATTTAATTGGGCATAATTTAGAGTTCTACTTGCATAATATATTTCAGTTGGCAATTTATTTTCTCTTTGACCTAATACTACACCGACGGCATAGTCGGATGCATCACACATTATTTCAAAGGAAGATTCCAGTTTGGTGATTTGATGATAGGTGCAGAGCTCAACATATATTTGAGTGTCTTAAAAGCTTTTAGACAATGATCATCAAATACGAAATGTGTGTCTTTTGAAAGTAAATTACATAATGTCCTTGAGATTTCGCTAAAATCTTTGATGAATCGACGGTAAAAACCAGCATGGCCTAAGAATGACCGAATTTCTTTATCATTCATGGGGGTGGAAGACTGCATATTAAATCAACTTTAGATTTGTCCACCTCAATTCCTTTTTCAGAAATCACATGTCCTAAGACAATTCCTTTTTTAACCATAAAATGACATTTTTCCCAGTTTAGGACAAGATTCTTCTCCTTACACCTAACCAACACTTGGGTTAAGTGGTGTAAACATTCATCAAAGCTAGACCCGAATACAGAAAAATCATCCATAAAAATTTCCAAAAACCGCTCAACCATGTCAGAGAAAATGCTCATCATACACCGCTGAAAAGTAGCAGGTGCATTACACAGACCAAATGGCATTCGTCGGTAAGCAAAAGTGCCGAAAGGACAGGTAAAAGTGGTTTTTCTTGATCTTCAGGAGCAATGGGAATTTGGTTATAGCCGGAATATCCATCAAGAAAACAATAATAAGCATGACCGACTAACTTTTCTAGCATTTGATCAATAAAAGGAAGTGGAAAGTGATATTTTCTTGTAAAAGATTTCAATTTTCTGTAATCAATACAGACTCTCCATCCAGTTTGGATTCTGGT
The DNA here is from genome assembly GCA_033398695.1 of Orobanche coerulescens. Taxonomy (NCBI): domain Eukaryota; kingdom Viridiplantae; phylum Streptophyta; class Magnoliopsida; order Lamiales; family Orobanchaceae; genus Orobanche; species Orobanche coerulescens. The sequence continues at coordinate 39,592,516 of CM065810.1, forward strand.
TGGAACAAGTTCATTTTCTTCATTCGTGATTACAGTTATGCCAGATTTCTTTGGAACCATATGAACAGGACTAACCCAAGAGCTGTCAAAAATAGGGTAGATGATCCCTACATCTAAGAGTTTGATTATTTCAGCTCTTACAACTTCTTTCTAATTAGGATTTAGTCTACTTTGAAATTCTCGGGAAGTTTTCGCATTTTCTTCAAGTTGAATTCGATGCATGCATATAGAAGGACTAATATCTTTAATATCAGAGATGGTCAAGCCTATTGCTTCTTTATGTTCTTTAAGGACATTGATTAATTTATCTTCTTGTTCTTCATCTAAATCAGATGCTATGATGACAGGCAGGGTTTCTGATGGTCCTAAAAATGCATATTTTAGAGATTCAGGTAATGGATTGAGCTCTATCTTTGAATCCTCAATAGGTACTTCTTTATTCATTTGGCTCTCAAGTGGTTCAGTTTTAGCTTTCCATTCATCATTATCCAATAATGGTGTAGACTCTAGTAAGGTATTTACTTCATTAATTGAAATGTCGATGTCAAAATCTGAGCCAAAATGAGCAAGACAACTTTCAAAAAGATCATCATCATCTATTTTTTGAAAGAAATAAGGACCCATACTCTCTATCATATTTACCTCACAGACATCATCATGATCATCATGTTGTTGAGAAATGTTAAACATATTTAGTTCAACAGTCATATTTCCAAAAGAAAATTTTATGATGCCATTTCTACAGTTAATTAATGCATTTGAAGTAGCTAAAAATGGCCTACCTAAAATGACAGGGATTTGATCTTTGGTATTCTCTACAGGTTCACTGTCTATGACTATAAAATCAACAGGAAAGTAGAATTTATCTATTTGAATCAGAACATCCTCTACGATTCCTCGAGGTATTTTTATAGATCTACCAGCTAGTTGAAGTATCACAGATGTTGATTTTAGCTCCCCTAATCCAAGTTGTGTATAAACAGAATATGGTAATAAATTCACACTGGATCCTAAATTAAGCAAGGCTCGTTTAATGATGTGATCTCCAATGACACAAGATATTGTAGGACTACCAGGATCTTTATACTTAACAGGAGTTTTACTTTGGATTATTGAGCTAACATGTTCAGCTAAAAATGCCTTTCTTGGAACATTTGTTCTTCTTTTTACAGTATAAAGATCTTTCAAGAACTTAGAATAAGCAGGCACTTGTTTAATAGCATCAAGGAATGGAATATTTATTCGAACTTGTTTAAATATTTCCATTATATCTTTGTATTGCGCACTTTTATCTTTTGGAATAAGTCTTTCAGGAAATGGAGCTTTTGGAACGTAAGGCTTTTCTTTTTCTTTAGAATCTTTTGATTTTGAAACTTGTGGTTCATTTGATTTTTCTTCCGGATCATAGTCAGGCTTTTGTATTTCTTTTCCGCTTCTAAGGGTAGTTATGGACTGAACTTCTGCATTAGATGAGTTTACTTCATATTGTCTTTTAGGATTAGGGATGGACTGACTCGGAAATTTTCCCTTTTCTCTTTCAGCTAAAGTTGTTGCAAGTTGACCAGTTTGTGTTTCAAGCTTAGAAATAGCCTGTGAGTTTGATTGTACAGCTTGCTGAGTTGATTGGAACATTTGTTGAGTAGATTGCATAAATTGTTGCAACGTATCTTCCAAATATGGTTTCTTTGGCACTGTAGAAGGATACTGATAAGTATTTGGAGGATATTGATTAGGACAGACATTTTGTTGATTTGACATGTTCATTTGATGTCCTCCTTGATTCATTGGAGGCATGTTTTGCTTCCAGGAAAAATTTGGATGATTCCTCCAATTTGGATTATAAGTTGGAGCAAATGGACTGTCCGAAGATTTTCCATATGAATGTAACACATTGACTTCTTCATTAAAAATTTCTTGATTTTGTGGACCAGAGGGGCAAGATTGAGATGAATGAAATGATTCCGCACATGAAATGCAAAATTCATTTTTTGATTTTGACGAGGGGATGGATTGCTTCAAGACTAACGCATCCACTTTTCGTACTAAATCATCTATAGTAGATTTTATTTCAACATCTTGTTTAACCTCGTAAATTCCACCTTTTTTTGGGGTCGTATGCATCGATTTGACTCTAGAGTCGAGTGAATTCCATTGTTGTGAATTAATTGACATATTTTCTAGTGCATTCCAAGCTTCGTCTCCAATATGGTGAATAAAATTTCCACCATGGATTGATTGGATTAATTGGCGATTGTTTGGAGTTAAACCGTCATAAAAATATTTTACCAAACGCCATATTTCAAAACCATGATGGGGACACTTAAGGATTAAATCATTAAATCTTTCCCAACACTCATAAAATTCTTCATTTTCTTTTTGGAAAAATTCTGATATTTCTCTTCTAAGACTATCAGTTTTGGACATTGGAAAAAAATTTGCGAGAAATTTATTCACTAGTTGGTCCCAACTAGTAATTGTTCTTGCTTGAAGAGAATTTAGCTAGAATTTTGCTTTATCTTTGAGAGAAAATGGAAATAGTCTAAGTTTGACAGATTCATCAGAGAATTTTGGAATCGGAAAGTAGAACAAATGTCGAGAAATTCGTTGACATGCATATTGGGATCTTCTCTTTCCAAACCGTGAAAAGATGGAAGAAGTTGAATTATTGATGGTTTAAGTTCGAAATGAGTTGCATTAGTTGTAGGCAACACTATGCAAGAAGGAGAATTAGCACTCACTGGAGAAAAATATTCTATTAAAGTTTTCTCTTTTGCGACTTGATTATTCCGATTTTCGATTTCGTCAATTTTTTGTATCGATTTTGTTTGTTGAACTTCAATTTTAGTTAAGGACAATCTTCTTCTCGTTAATCGACCTTTATTATTTCGTTGCCAAACTTGCATTCACCGATATTTCAATTTTTTTAACTTTGCATACAAACCAAATTATGATAGTCGATCGAACTTCCAGATCGTTGGAGGCGTCACAACGGTCGCACTTAAAATTCAACTTTCTTCGGCATGTACAACAGAGGCCTTTTTGCCAAAATTCAATCGATTTTCAAAATCAGTTTGTACAAGATTGATATTTAGCTTTTCTCTATTCAAATCGAACAAAGTAGTGAGTGAAAAATATCAATCCCTTGTTGAATCTTTTAAAGAATTTTATTGTTTTAATTTTTTTTTTGAGTTTTTTATATTTTTTTTATTATTAATAATAACAATGATAATTATTATAATTATTACTAATATTATTGGATGTAATAGATTGCAAAGGAATAAATTTACTAATTGATCTACGGAAGCAATATCTATTGATAAACTAAATTGTACGACGGGAAATATTGCAATTAAACGAAATGTCTAAGAATACTGTAAATAGAAAATAACAACTAAAAAACAATATAAATTTACCACTAGAAGATTCTATTAAAACTAAAAACAAGATATAAAAATTAAAAAAAAATCTGATTTTTATTTATATTTTATATTTTTTTTAGTTTTTATATTTTTATATTTATTATAATTTTATTATTTTTTTAGACTAATAATATTGAGCTAATATATATATATATATTTATATATATATATATATACATATCCAGATATATTATTTATTTTTTTCACAAAAAAAAATTCAGATTTGTTTTAGAAAAAAATAAAAATTACAAACTTTTATTTTATTTATGCAAACAATAAAAATAGTTTTTTTATTACAAATTTTCGTTTCTTTTTTTTTTTTTATAAATTTTCAGGTTTTTAATTTTTTTAGTATTTTCCATTTTTTATTAATGTATTGTAATTTTTTTTTTAAAACTGTTTTTATTAAAAAAATTCAAAGTCAGAATTTTTTTTATTATATATTCCAGATTATTTAAATTATTAATTCTTAATCTGATTTTTTTTAGATTTTTATGAAAAGTAAATTATTTTTTTAATAAAACTAGTAGGTTTTACTTCAAAAATAAAATAAAATAATTCAGATTTTTATTTATTATGGAAAATAATATTCCAGATTATTTTTTAATTCATTTTTATTATTTTTTATTTTTTTCTAATTTAAATTAAATTTTTTGATTTTTTAATATTAATATTCCAAAATTACAAAAATATTACCTTAAAGTCTGAAACTTTTTTTTATTTTCCAAATCTTTTTTAAAATAAAAATAAATAAGTTTTTCGATTTTTTATACTTTTTCAGATTTTTAGATTTTTATATATTTTTGGACTTTTTTATTTTTTTATTATTTTATTATTATTTTTAAGAAAATGAACAGTAGTTTTGATTATTATTACTTATATTTTATATTTATTATTATAAGTTTTTATTATTTTTTAGAATTTTTTTATAAACATAAAAAGAAAATAAATTCTACTACTAACTATTATTTATACTAACACAATCTAAAATGGATATTAAAAAGACAGATAATAATAAAGAAAAGCAGTAAAATAAATAACTAGTAGAAGAATTTAACTAACTTGGTGACGACGGTCTTCTTGTACTTCGTTTGCGCCTCCCCGGCAACGGCGCAAAAAACTTGTTGTTTGTTGATTATTTAGTCTAATACTCGCAAGCGCACGATTCGTTCGATGTAGATATGCGGTGCAAGGTCGATTCCACAGGGAGGACTGTGATAGTGAAGTAAATATATTCCTATCGTTTTGAACCAAATTATATTAAATTCTAATCTAGTCCCAAATAATTTGATTTTTGGTTGGTTATAATAATTGCAACAAATAAGATTAATTTTTAAGTAGATTTTAGATAAATTGATTTTAAATAATTTACTAGGGTTTAGTGTCCACCAATATCTATTTATTATTTATTTTATATTTTAATTTCAAGAAATTCAGGGAATAGATTCTGAAAGCAATCTCACTATTTCCCTATAAATTTGACAATAAGTACAAAATTATAATTCAAATATAGATTTTCTTTCGCTTGAAAAATGTAATTTCTAAGCATTATATGTATCCAATTTAATGGAAAACAAATAATCAAAGAAATTAACTAATATCAATAATCACAAAGCAATGGGGAATTTATAACTATAAAAAATACGTGATATAATTGATGAAATAATATTCCCCTATTGAAGCGGAAATCATAATCGTTAAAAATATTTATTTGGAATTATTATATAAATATTAATAATAATATAGACATGGTTTCATCATAACCCCAGTAAAAGAAAATTACTCACTCGTAATAACAACACAAATAAATAAATATTCCATAATATTATTACTCAAATATAATTTCATTACACAATATTTTTATTTCTCTCCCTTACAATAATATCTCTCTATTTTTTCTCCTTTTTTTCTCCTCCCAAAAACACTACACCTTCCTCCCCTATTTATACTACTACAAAATTAATAAAATAATAATTTTTAAAATTTTAAAATCCCACCCGCAATTATTTCACGGCTGCTAAGGGGTGCTGATGTCATGGATGACATCAGCACAGAGTTGAATTTCTGGTCCAATCGGGTGTTGACATGTGGCACAATATGGTCCGTCTATTTAATTGTCCTTCGAACGGTCATAACTTCTTCATACGAACTCGGATTCGGATGATTTTTTTTAAAAATGATCGTCTCGACGAGACGAATAAAATGAGACCAGTCTCGACTATATCTGAATTTTGTAAAAATATCGCCCTTGAATCAATTGATCTGTCTTGTACCGGTTGGTTAACCTGCAGATATAATTTAATTCCAATTAATTATCCAAAAATAACACAAAATTATAGAAAATTCTAACAAAATGAAATAATATAAATATATGGTAAAACGAATAAATTATCATACAACACACAATTATATATATAAAATACTAATAAAAATATTACTCAAAATATACTAAACAGGTTTCGACTTTGGGTGGCTTGAGCTGACTCGGAATCGGCCAGATTTAAGCTTACAATTTAGGTAAGAATCGAACTCCGACTGCCCCGTCTCACCCAGCCGCACCCAGCACCGGACCCCGACCCCGACCCCGCCTCATCATCAACGACCTGTGACCAACACCGGCAGCCGCTCCTCCTCTCCCACTGAAAATTGCGCATCCAAGCACAATAGTTTCGTCTCTATTCCAGTCGGTCGAAGCTTTTCTCCAGTCGCTACTGTAACACCCCGATATATTCGGAATAATTACAACGTCGTAAATCCTTTGTATAAGAATTTACAAGGCTAATTTGAGAAATACAGAAAATAATACTAAAGTGACATAGAGATTAAAATTCAAAACCAGTTCAACAATGAGTTCATTATTACAATCATTCCAAACACCAACAAAATACGCGTACTCGAGTCCAGAAAAATAACTGGAAAACGAGACAACATCCATCACTGCGCCACTTCATCGTCATGTCGGTACTGTGGTTGCTTCCCCGGTCCTCGGCTACCTGAACATCAAAACAAATGTCCATTCCCGAAGGGTTAGCAAAACGATGCTAGTACAAGTATCATAATACATGAATCAACAATGCATCGTAAAACATACAAAACGGACTTCCGTCACCGGAATCCAACGATGCGAATCCTCACGATTCCATCAAGACAATACAGGGTAATCCAACAATCCAGCGCCCTCAGTATAGATCCCCATGATGATCCCGTCGGACCAACACATGGTGGAAAACCCGTCCAACGATCCAGCACCCTCAGCATAGATCCCCATGATGATCCCGTCGGACCAACATGGTGGACATCCGATCCAGCGCCCTCAGCATAGATCCTCATGGTCCCCTTTGATCATTTACAGCATAAACCGTGCAATTATGCATACACATATGCAAATCAATACGTTCATCGATGTGAACAATCAAGGAATCAATAACGAATACCATGATAATTCAATGAAATTAATCTCATGTTCAACAACATGAATAAATCGTATGCATGATCAACATTCCAATATAAACCAAATTTCAAAATATGATACTTGCCTCAAAAATGGCAAGAATAAAATACTCCAACGATTGTCACGCGTCCAAAGGCCACCGCCCCTCGATCGACCCCTATGAAAGGCTCGGACCTTGTTCAAAAGGAATACAAGGAACTTAACATACTACTCGAAACTAACGTATGATCACCGAATATTCTAAATTAAAATCACGTAATAATGACGTAAGGCCGGTTCGCGGTTAGTATGCTTGATGAAAGCTGAGTCGGAAATAGTGATACACTTCCTATGAGTCGAATGATCACATCGGAGGCGACATACCGATGTCTAAGGATTCAAGGATAAACAAGTCATCAAAATCTAGACTTCAATATTGGTTTCAATTCCTGACTCCCATATGTTTGGCTCTTACGATTCATACCACAAGTGTGACTCAAGATACAAGCATACCAAATGTATTACGCAAGGAAACGGTACTATGGTGATCCGGGTTGAATTCATTGACATAGCCGATTCATTACAAGCATGAACATGAAGAACCTTGTCAAATCAAACACCTCTATAAAACATGGATTATCATCGGTGGAACATCACGGTAATTCTTAGAATCTTACTAAAATCATGCTCATAAATCAAAACAAACTTAGGATACTACACCCTAAGGTTTTTATCCATCAAGGCTCGATCAACACTCTTAACAACGAGGTAAAAACAAGGTATAATAGGGTTCCAATCTTCAAAAATATGGTGCTGGATTCATAAGATCTTTAACTAGTCCAATGATTTCCGAAGCAAGCTCAAAGTATAGCTAAGAACATAAATTCTAGCTTGGTAAATCGTAACATACCTTAAACGGAAGGAAAGGTTGGAATAACTTGATGAACTCTACGCCCAAAAGCTAGAACACCAATCCTCAAAGCTCCTTTGCCTTCAATGATGTGTTAGGAGGCTAATATGGAGGTTGGAGATGGAGAGGGTAACTCTCAAAGTCACGAAATTGGAGTGTGGGTTGAAGTGGCTGTCTGAAAATAAAAGAGGGTGTTGTCCTATATATAGAAAATGGTTATTAGTGCTCGCTACGGCTATATCTTTAGCGTGCGCTAACGGACTTGTAGTCTACTGTCTCTGTCCGGTCTCGGCTTAGCGTACGCTAACACCCTTTACATGCGCTAAGTACGGCAATTAGCGTACGCTACCACACCATATAGCGTGCGCTAACGACCATACGAAGATTTACTGACCTCATTGTACTCAACTTTAGCGTGCGCTATCATCATACCAGTAGCGTGCGCTAAGCACCGTTGACTCGACTTTTTCAAAAGCCATCCAGATTCATTCCGACATATCCCGACAAAGAGCCGTGGTCTGATCTCACCTACTGCCCTGTCTTAATCAAGTTGACTACGCATAGCGCGCGCTAAGGCTCATACATAGCGTGCACTAGGAAACTCAATTAGCGTACGCTACGCTCAGACGTTAGCGTGCGCTACAAGTGCACAAATATAATACTAAACAACATCATTCAGGAAATCATACGCTCAACAGTACAATATCATGAAATAAGAAGGATAATACTAAGATCAAATACAACATATACAATGGCACAAGGTTCAAAATACACATTAGAATCTTGGGTATTACATCCTCTCTCCCTAAGAAGAAGTTTCGTCCCGAAACTTAAGATGAAAATAACTTCGGATATCTAGTCTTCATACCATTCTCCATTTCCCAAGTGGACTCCTCGACTCCGTGTCATGACCATTGCACTTTAACCAAAGATATTGGTTTATTCCTCAATTGTTTGATCCGACTCTCCAGTATCTTGATTGGTTTCTCTTCGAAGGTGCCGTTATTAGCTATCTCGATCTCGCCGAAATCAATGATATGATTGGGATCGGGTACATACTTCCGTACTGGGATACGTGAAACACATTGTGAACGTGACTCAGCGATGGCGGCAAGGCCAACCTGTATGCTAACTCCCCAACTCTTTCAAAGATCTCAAATGGTCCAATATATCTCGGACTTAGCTTTCTTCCCAAATCGAAAAATCCCCCAAGTAGGAGAAACCTTCAACAGCACGTGGTCCCCAATGTCGAACTCCAATGGGCAACGACGCACGTCTGCATAAGACTTCTGTCGACTCTGGGCAGTCAACAGCCTTTCCCGAATTAGAGCTACCTTCTCTTGAGTCTGAACTATCAACTCTGGTTCCGTACCAATCAAATCAGAAGAATCATCCCAACACAGGGGCGATCTACATCTTCTCCCGTACAACGCTTCGAACGGTGCCATCTTAATGGGAACATGCCAACTATTATTGTAGGTGAATTCGATCAATGACAAATGAACCTCCCAACCAGTTGACCAATCTAAGGCACAAGCTCTAAGCATATCCTCTACTGTCTGTATAGTCCGTTCGGACTGGCCGTACGTCTGAGGATGATAAGCCATGTTAAAGTTCAGTTCGGTTCCCAAAGCCTTGTGAACTGCCTTCCAAAAGTGCGACACAAAGCGACCATCTCGATCCGAAATAATGGTCTTCGGCGTTCCATGCAATCGGACTATCTCCGCAATAAATACTCGTGCCAATTTCTCAAGTCCCCAAGTGTCTTTAATACCCAGGAAATGAGCCGACTTGGTTAGTCGATCAACTATCACCCAGATCATGTTCATCCCTGCCCTAATCCTCGGCATACTGGTGATAAAGTCCATCGGTATATCCTCCCACTTCCACTCAAGAATCGGAAGTGGCTTCAACATTCCGGCAGGTCGCTGATGTTCAATCTTAACCTGCTGACAGGTTAAACATTTCGAAACATATTCCGCTACGTCCTTCTTCATATTCCTCCACCAGAAATTTTGTTTTAGATCCTTATACATCTTACTGGTGCCCGGGTGAATATAATAGGGTGCGCTGTGAGCTTCCTTCAGAATTGTCTGTCTCAAAACATCATCATCGGGAATGTAAAGTCGACTCTGAAATCTCAGAACTCCATCATCCTGTATCATGAATCCTGGGGCCTTCCCTTTGTTCACCTCGTCACATAATCGAAGAATCAGATAATCATCCAACTGCTTAGATTTGATTTCTTCAACCAATGATGAAGTTAGTTCCATCACACATAGTTGCCCTTGGACTCCATGTGACCATACTTAGATTCCTTCACGAATCAGTTCTCGTTGAATGCTGGTTTGGGACGTAAGCGCTTCCAACACTCGAAGAGAAACAGGTTTGTGGCTCAGTGCATCAGCAACCACGTTTGCTTTGCCTGGATGATAGAGGATTTCCAAATCGTAATCCTTAATCAATTCCAGCCACCTTCTATGCCTCATGTTTAATTCCTTCTGACTGAAAATATACTTGAGGCTCTTATGATCTGTAAAGATCTGACAATGAGTGCCGTATAAATAATGTCGCCAAATTTTTAAAGCAAAGACCACAACTGCTAACTCCAGATCATGAGTCGGGTAATTAACTTTGTACGGTTTCAACTGTCGAGAGGCATAGGCAATCACCCTATCCTTTTGTATCAACACACATCCCAGACCCTGATTTGAAGCGTCGCTGTATACCATGAATCCCTCGGTTCCATCTGGTAACGCTAGTATAGGTGCTGTCGTCAGCCTTCTCTTAAGTTCATCAAAGCTAGCCTGGCATTTCTCGTTCCACACGAATTTTTGAGTCTTTTGCAACAGCTGAGTAAGCGGACGGGCAATTTTGGAAAATCCTTCTACAAAACGGCGATAATATCCAGCAAGTCCTAAGAAACTTCGGACTTCTTTCACATTATTAGGAGATTCCCATTCTAAGATTGCTTCGACTTTCTTCGGTCTACCCAGACTCACCGATATCACATGCCCAAGGAAAACTACTTCCTTAAGCCAGAACTCGCATTTAGAAAGTTTCGCATAAAGCTGTTCATTCCTCAAAGTACTCAAAACGATACGCAAGTGCTCTGCATGCTCTTCTGGGTCTTTCAAATACATCAAGATGTCATTAATGAAAACGACCACGAACTTATCTAAGTATTCTAAGTATATCCGATTCATCAATTGCATAAATACCGCAGGAGCATTGGTAAGTCCGAATGGCATCACCACAAATTCATAATGCCCGTACCGGGATCTGAAAGCAGATTTCAGTATATCCGATTCCTTGATCTGCAATTGATGGTATCCTGATCTCAAGTCGATCTTCGAGAATACCCTTGCCCCCTGCAGTTGGTCAAACAAGTCGTCGATCTGAGGTATTGGATACTTGTTCTTAATCGTCACCTTGTTTAGTTCCCTGTAATCGATACACAATCGAAGGGATCCATCTTTCTTTTGGACAAAGAGAACGGGTGCTCCCCAAGGAGAAATGCTAGGTTGGATGTAACCCTTCTGCAATAATTCCTCAATCTGCTTCTTTAATTCGTACATCTTGGTTGGCGCCATACGGTATGGTGCTCTGGAAATAGGAGCGACTCTAGGCTCTAATTCGATATTAAACTCTACTTCTCTCCGCGGAGGTAACCCGGGTAGTTCGTCAGGGAATACGTCTGAGAATTCGTTCACAACTGGGATAGATGAGATTTCTACTCCTTCTTTCTTCATGGCATAACACCAAAATCCGTGACAACCCTGCTTCAGCAATTTAACTGCTTTCATGGCTCTGATCAATTTTCCTGAGCTTCCTGGTCTCCATCCCTTGAATAAATGTTCGGATCCGTCGTCAGCAATGATCGAAATAACTCTCTTCCGGTAATTTAAAATGGCCCCATAACGATTTAGCCAATCGTCTCCAAGAATTAAATCATCACCATGGATGTCGACTACAATAAGATTTGATGGCCAATCTCTCCTTCCTATAGATACTGGAAAATCTCTAGTTTCCACGTTGCCACAATTCTCTCTCCACTAGGTAATCCCACAATATAAGGCTCACAATCATGTAAACACAATATTTTTAAATGATTAACACAGTTCAAAGATATGAAAGAATGCGTAGCTCCTGAATTGAATAAGACACTAACTGATTGCAAAAGGATCTGAATCGTACCTGATGCAACAGCAGTGTTCTGATCGTCTGACTTCCTCATCTCGTAAATGTGCGAAGGAACGGACCCAGCACTGGACGCCTCTCTTTTCCCGACATTCTGCTGCTGGAAACCACTTTGCTGCGTCTGGTTCACACTTGTATCCTTCAGGACCGGTGCAGGAGTGCGCGTACCAGTAGATCTAGTCGCATTTCCACAAAACGTCGCACGATGCCCTTCCTGTCCACACTCGAAGCAGGTCACATCAGGTTCGTAAAAATCACGTCGAACATGCCCTGTTTTGCCACAGTTATAACACTTCCTCGCTGCATCTGAAACTGTTGATGCTGCCCGGAACTTCCTTCCACCTCGAGAAGGATGCAGAGGTTTCCTAGATGAATAAAATGAAGACTGGCCCTTGCGGGCCCCACTACTCTTGTTCTCCGTGAAGTTTCCGGACACTTTCTGCTTCTTTGCTTCCATCGATTTCTCCACCACCGCCTCTTTCATGTCGTAGGACAGCGCTTTGTCCTGATACTATCGCAAGGTGGTACACTCGAATCCGGACATATACTGCTGAATTTCCGGCTTCATCCGCATATCGAAATGGAAAATCTTTTTTGCATTGGTTCTGACCAATGCCGCACGCAGGTCAGCTGGTGATTAAAAGTCTTGATTATATTTGTCACAGATGCCTCCGAATTTTGCGGTGAGAAAAACTCTTGGACTCTGGCCTCTATAACTGGGCGAGGACAATATTGCACTTCCATCATTAATTTGAATTCTGTCCAGTCAGCATTATGGTCCTCAGGTTGAATGGCCTCCCACCAGTCGAAAGCCTCCCCAGTCAGGAGATACTGGGCGATCGAAACCTTTCGGTCGTCGGGACAATTAATCCCTGCAAAGATATTCTCTAACTCCTTCAGCCAGTGATCCCAAGTAAGTGTCTCAGCAGAACCGTCAAATTTTGGAGGGTGCAATTTGACCACCTCGGTAAGCCATTTGTCTCCCCGATTATCCTCGTTATGCTGCTGTCCCATCGCCGTCTGCATGCGGTCAACTACCTGAGCAAACTGGTTTATCTGAGCAACCACCTGTTGAAGCACTCCCGGCATGTTAGGATTTGCGTTATCATTCGCGGATCCCTGTTGTCCTCCAGAATGGGAATCGATTCGACTAGCCGATAATTCTGGGGTAGATGCTGAATCCTCCTATCTTGCATTACCACGTCCGCATTCACGACCGTGTCCACGACCTCCCCTCAACATACTGTAAACACAAATACTCAATATCAAAGGCAAAATTTTTCTAAAAGAGAGCCCGTCAATAATCACAAAATCGAAATTAAATAAAACGGTAGTATAAGAGATTAGGAAACTTACAACCACGGTCCACATGACGATGCTGGCTGAGCAGTGATGTTATGATAATCAATAAATCGAACAACGTTAACAGACCTAACTAAAACCCGACTGCCAAGATATCCATGAATCTTAGCTCCGATACCATAATCTGTAACACCCCGATATATTCGGAATAATTACAGCGCCGTAAATCCTTTGTATAAGAATTTACAAGGCTAATTTGATAAATACAGAAAATAATACTAAAGTGACATAGAGATTAAAATTCAAAACCAGTTCAACAATGAGTTCATTATTACAATCATTCCAAACACCAAGAAAATACGCGTACTCGAGTACTGAAAAATAACTGGAAAACGAGACAACATCAAATTACATCACTGCGCCACTTCATCGTCATGTTGGTACTGTGGTTGCTTCCCCGCTCGTCGGCTACCAGAACATCAAAACAAATGTCCACCCCCGAAGGGGTTAGCAAAACGATGCTAGTACAAGTATCATAATACATGAATCAACAATGCATCGTAAAACATACAAAACGGACTTCCGTCACCGGAATCCAACGATGCGAATCCTCATGATTCCATCAAATTACATCACTGCGCCACTTCATCGTCATGTTGGTACTGTGGTTGCTTCCCCGCTCCTCGGCTACCAGAACATCAAAACAAATGTCCACCCCCGAAGGGGTTAGCAAAACGATGCTAGTACAAGTATCATAATACATGAATCAACAATGCATCGTAAAACATACAAAACGGACTTCCGTCACCGGAATCCAACGATGCGAATCCTCATGATTCCATCAACACAATACAGGGTAATCCAACAATCCAGCGCCCTCAGTATAGATCCCCATGATAATCCCCTCGGACCAACGCATGGTGGAAAACCCGTCCAACGATCCTGCGTGTAACACCCCCAATCCACTCAGGGATATTACACGCCGTAAACCCTCTCCTCGAGGATCTACCAGGCTGGTAACAACATTTAACATCTCGACAATGCCTTCAAGGCTACAATGACTCAGTAGACCGATTTGGTCTTTCCACAAATACATACAACTCAAATACAACTCATGCCCATGCAGGGGACAAAATACAACTACACGCATAACGGAACAATACAAAGAATGGAAAATAAAGTACAACTGAACCAACACACGATGTACGGTTCCTCATGTGATTAGTGTCGATCATCTTTCATCATCCTTCGTGCCGACCCTGTGTTATGCTCCAAAACCTGAATGCAAAAACAGACATCCACCCCCCGAATACTCGGGGGTTAGCAAAACTCCACTGTTTTGCTAGTGCAAGAACAAAGTGCAAATACGAGCCATACAATTCACATTCCACGAATAACAATAACCAGAATCCTAAAAGATCCAAACAAAACGAAGAGTACTTCCCGAGGCAAGAATTTGAGAAAACCTTTCAAAATCGAAATATCATAAATCAATGGAAATAATTTATAAAACGGTTTAGAATGCCATCGAGAGTTTTAATAGAAAACAACTTAGGATTATCAAATCCTACTTTTCACAATCCACAAGACAAAAGGGGTCATCGCCCCAAAGTTTACTTTCCGTAAAATAACCTTTACCAAACCGTTGGGATTTTAGCCCCAAAACTCATCAACTCACAGTACACAAGAACGACCACAAGGTTCGTATCCCAACATCAAAATCCACAAATAAAGGATTTAAAACAAACAAAAAAATACTCTAGAGCCATCCTAGCCAAGTAGGCCAAACGAACAACTTACCTCTTACACACTTAGTCAATGCATGCAATCATGAAAACCGTTCAAAAGCACTCATTTCCGGAAATGCCAATATCGAATCACATTTGTAAAATGCACCACAATTAACCGCGGACCCACGCCTTCGTGGATCCTCGCGAGACCCCGCCGGATCTAACCCACAGTGGTTAAAAGCAAGCTCGCGGTTCCACAGCTTCGTGGAGCCCTACCGAGACCCCGTCGGATCTAACCCGTAGTGAGCATACACACACACACGTTACTCATGCAATACTAACATGCTAAGAATGTAAGTTCATTAAGAATACTCACTAGAGATGGCCATTAACTCGACACCATTACCAAACTCTTCAAAAATACAATAACAAGCTTAAATAAGGAATACACGATTCCTTAACTGAAAAATTAGGAGTTTCATCATAATATCCTTAATTGTTCAAAAAAACCAAATCATAATCAATTCTCAAACCACCTTTCCCAAATCACACTCGTTTTGATAGAAAGCCTTTTACGAGGCCAAATCAAATCCTTTGAAACTTCATTTCAAATAACCAAACAAACACATTAAGACGACCACCGATCATCATATCCATAAACGAAAAGTATGGACAAGGTACTTGCCTCGAATAAGAACAACGCGAGAATCGACCGAGTAGGTTGGCCCGAACCGACTACGAACCCGCCGACTCCACCGAACGCCAACTCACGTTCATAAACTACGAAGGACAAATAATAACAATGAAATGAATTCCATAACACGACTCAAAGCCGTTGAATTCAAAGAACGAATGACGAAAGTTCACGATTTCCCCAAACGGCCAAGAACACGATTCGTTCCAAAACCCGAAAACGAAATTCCAAGTTGAAATATGGACATACAATCCATAGAATATGTTTAACAACATCATTTAACCATAATCGATCCATCGAAAACGGATGAAAACGAGATCGGGACAAATCCCCAAAAAGTCAACTCGAAGGAAATCAAGAAATATACTTCGATTCGACGAAGAACAATGGATTAAATGATGTTAAACACAAGAATACTATCAAGATTAATCACACCCATCATGAATTAATCAACAACACGGAACGAATCGGACGAAATTGCAAAAATCTCCAAATTCACGAAATTAGGGTTCTAAGGAAGATTACCTTGATTCGCTGGATCAAAGGTTGATAACGGACGATCGATTGATGTTATGAACTCAAGGACTTCATGGATTTGTTGTTAAACAACATGGCTTCGCCGCCATGAATCGCCACTCGCGGATGGAGAAGGAAGGAAATGAAAACGAAGTGAAATGTGACCGCCACCATATTTATATCGGGTCGGCCTAGCGTGCGCTAGCCTTCCCGACTAGCGTGCGCTTATCGGCCAGATCGCCGAGTACCCTCGCCGTGGCCCACACGACCCGGCATCACCGACCAACCCCGCCGACCGAACCTCGCCGACCCAACTCCCGCTAGCGTGCGCTACGGCCGGATGCTGCGCTAGCGCCGACTGGCCCAAAGAGCCACCGGATCGAATCGCCTGGCCAGTAACGTACGCTAGCCGGCCGACAACAGGCGCTACGCTCGGCGTAGCGTGCGCTACTCGCCGATCTCGACTGAGTCCGTAACCTCGAAACCCCATCGCCTGTGCCCGAGACAGACGCTAAAGCCACCGGCACAGGCGCTACACTCGGCGAAGGGCAGCCTTCCGGCCGTAGCGTGCGCTACGCCGGTTCCTGCCGCACCCGTCCGGCCGGTGCCCGCAATCGTCCGGCCAGTCCCGCCACCGTCCGGCCAGTCCCGCCACCGTCCGGCCAGTCCCGCCACCGCCAGGGCTCGACGACCCGATTTCCGAAAACGTACGGAACGAACACGACGAAAAGTTCGCGGACAACATAAACGACTCGAAATGAAAGCGTAATACCATAATTAGTCATACGCGACGAAGAAACGGGTCGAGACAACAATTACAGATACGGATACCCGTAACTTTCAAGAAATTACAAAATGGCCCAAAACGCCCGGAAATCACGATACGTGATCGAATAACCAAACCGAAGTTCACAACACGTCTAACAAAGTTAAACGGACTTGCGGGAAACTCGAAACAACAGTTTCGGACGAGATTCGCAAGAATCGAACTCACGTGCGGAAAAGTCGCTAAAAAGCACAGAACTCAACGAAACGACACCAAACGAACTCGGATGTCAAAAGTGTAGAATTAATCATTCTCGGAATGACGAACGGTCATGAGCGAAGTCGTCCAAAACGGACTCACCGAAAAAGAAATTTACCGAAAATCGAAAATTGCGGATATTACATTCTACCCTCCTAAAAGAAGTTTCGTCCAAACTTAAAACAAGTAGGAGAAGAAATATTCCGCCAGAAAACTCAACGAGACACACAAGAATGCGTGACTAACGCCCAACGGCGAAATGTCACAAACAACGCAAAGGAATATACGGCGTGAAAACACGCTCCACGGCGACCAACACAACGTCGCCGTTAGGGATATAATAAAACCAACAAGTGACAAGCGTCATCAAACGGATAATATATCCAAGTCAATTATCCGACAATCACAAAACACAACGAACGAAAACCAATATGATTGACCAACCCAACGGTACATCAATCAAAACGCGAGTCAACCGAACAAACACGGAATCCCATCGCCTAAGGGCTGGAAGATCGAAAACGAAACTAATTTCCCGAATTGAAGGGAATTACGAAGGAGCCTGAATGTTCACCAATCACGGAACGAGATCAATAAAAACCGAACAATCAAATGGTCGAACCACAACGATCGAGACAACAAAATCGAAGAATCATGTTCAAATCACGAAGGATAATAAAATTCAAACAACGACTCCAAGGTTCACATCTCGACTCGAGACAATATATGATCTGGTGAAAACAACAGGATGTGCATTCCCATAAGATCCACAGAAAGGGAATAGCAATTAAAAAGTCACAACGACAAACGAGTTATTCAAACAATACCACACTCGTTCGATAAACAAAAGCAAGGGGCAGACAAGCTCAAATGTCAACGAACATAAATGAGTCGGCAGAGTCGAAAACACAAGAGTTCCAAAGCCGATCCACTTCGAATAAAAGAACTAGTAGAACCGATGATGTCACTCCCAAACAAGGTTCACAAGAATCGAATCAACTCAAAAAGTAACATCGATAACCAGATCGACCCACAACAAGATCACACTGCTCGGACGATGAAACCGAAATATAGAACAAGTTCATAAAGTACCAACGATCATGAACGAATCGATAGATCGGGAAAGAGAAAATACGTAAGTCAAAATAGTACGGGCATTACCTCCGACCTCGCCCACGAAATTCACAAAAACGGAAGCAAGGTAACAAGACTTTAAACAATCGACACATAACGGAACCATCACCGATGCACACGGCCATACCAAACCAAGCTCTAACAAATCGCACATACGCGACAACGCAGGAATCACTACGAGGCGATAATATTCAACACCAACATCCCGCCTCTCACAGGGGCTAACACAACAAATGTGTGGAAAGCGACTCAACGCTCACACCGCCAATTCGGTCATACTCGGGAGAAAGTATCAAAATGACAACGCGAACATCACACATACATACCCAGCCCTCAAACGGGAATGGATAGGTTTTAAAAACGAAAACCTCATTTTGAAAATAATTTAGAAGAATACTGGTTGATCTTGAGTATCACCTTTCAAAAAGTATAAACGTGAAACATCGTTATCGAGACATTGGAAAAAAAAACCATTTCGCATTTGATAAAAATGAGGGCACTTTCTCTTAGTGAAAACTTTCAGAATATTCGACCCTTGGGTCTAAATAAAAATGTTTCTAAGACATTGAAAATATCTCAAAGCATTTTGGTCCTCGAAGTAGAAAATTTTTGAAATATATTGCGGCACCTTGGATGTACCACAAGAAAATGACTCACTTGAAAAGTATGTCTCGAAATTTATTTTTTCTAAGATACTCAAGGTTTTCAAAAATCCAATAGCCGTAATGCCCAAAACTCACACATACCGACGTTCACTAAAACAACTCCTAGCACACGCATCAAAAGTTTAAAATCAAGACAATATATGTCTTTAAACGGAAATAAACGATAAAATACCACATTCAAAACAAAACCACCGATAAAATACTCTCCCGCACCGCTAGTGAACAAGTCGAACGCGTATAAGTACAAAGCTTCCACAAGAGACTTGTAAAACGTGCAAATCGATTCGAAAATCATCAACAACGGAGAAAAACAACAATAAAAAGACATCACAAACGATGACACTCCTCGTATAAATCAAATACGAGAGTCGACTAAATACATATCGTGAAATCAAAATTCACATAAGGATTCCATCACTTAACAAATAATCATAAAAATAGCTCGTGTCACACGAGGCACAACACAAAGAAGGGAGACTTACTTCCACAGGTCGCACGAAGATGATGATCGCCCCACGATACTAATCACGACCAACAAACTCAAACGACGCGTCGCGACACGACTCGATCAGATAAAATCCGACGAAACAAGACTCAAACAACACGACTTGACCCGACAGCCTAGGTTTTCCTCAACCTAAGCTCTGATACCATTTATGTAACACCCCCAATCCACTCAGGGATATTACACGCCGTAAACCCTCTCCTCGAGGATCTACCAGGCTGGTAACAACATTTAACATCTCGACAATGCCTTCAAGGCTACAATGACTCAGTAGACCGATTTGGTCTTTCCACAAATACATACAACTCAAA
This sequence comes from Orobanche coerulescens, assembly GCA_033398695.1. Classification (NCBI taxonomy): domain Eukaryota; kingdom Viridiplantae; phylum Streptophyta; class Magnoliopsida; order Lamiales; family Orobanchaceae; genus Orobanche; species Orobanche coerulescens. The sequence continues at coordinate 39,612,356 of CM065810.1, forward strand.
TACAACTCATGCCCACGCAGGGGACAAAATACAACTACACCTGCATAACGGAACAATACAAAGAAATGAAAATAAAGTACAACCGAACCAACACACGATGTACGGTTCCTCATGTGATTAGTGTCGATCATTTTTCATCATCCTTCGTGCCGACCCCGTGTTATGCTCCAAAACCCGAATGCAAAAACAGACATCCACCCCGAATACTCGGGGGTTAGCAAAACTCCACTGTTTTGCTAGTGCAAGAACAAAGTGCAAATACGAGCCATACAATTCACATTCCACGAATAACAATAACCAGGAATCCTCAAAGATCCAAACAAAACGAAGAGTACTTCCCGAGGCAAGAATTTGAGAAAACCTTTCAAAATCGAAATATCATAAATCAATGAAAATAATTTATAAAACGGTTTAGAATGCCATCGAGAGTTTTAATAGAAAACAACTTAGGATTATCAAATCCTACTTTTCACAATCCACAAGACAAAAGGGGTCATCGCCCCAAAGTTTACTTTCCGTAAAATAACCTTTACCAAACCGTTGGGATTTTAGCCCCAAAACTCATCAACTCACAGTACACAAGAACGACCACAAGGTTCGTATCCCAACATCAAAATCCACAAATAAAGGATTTAAAACAAACAACAAAATACTCTAGAGCCATCCTAGCCAAGTAGGCCAAACGAACAACTTACCTCTTACACACTTAGTCAATGCATGCAATCATGAAAACCGTTCAAAAGCACTCATTTCCGGAAATGCCAATATCGAATCACATTTGTAAAATGCACCACAATTAACCGCGGACCCACAGCTTCGTGGATCCCTGCCGAGACCCCGTCGGATCTAACCCACAGTGGTTAAAAGCAAGCTCGCGGTTCCACAGCTTCGTGGAGCCCTACCGAGACCCCGTCGGATCTAACCCGTAGTGAGCATACACACACACACACGTTACTCATGAAATACTAACATGCTAAGAATGTAAGTTCATTAAGAATACTCACTAGAGATGGCCATTAACTCGACACCATTACCAAACTCTTCAAAAATACAATAACAAGCTTAAATAAGGAATACACGATTCCATAACTGAAACAATAGGAGTATCATCATAAAATCCTTCAATGTTCAAAATAACCAAATCATAATCAATTCTCAAAACACCGTTCACAAATCACACTCGTTTTGAAAGAAAGCCTTTAACGAGGCCAAATCAAATCCTTTGAAACTTCATTTCAAATAACCAAACAAACACATTAAGACGACCACCGATCATCATATCCATAAACGAGAAAAGTATGGACAAGGTACTTGCCTCGAATAAGAACAACGCGAGAATCGACCGAGTAGGTTGGCCCGAACCGACTACGAACCCGCCGACTCCACCGAACGCCAACTCACATTCATAAACTACGAAGGACAAATAATAACAATGAAATGAATTCCATAACACGACTCAAAGTCGTTGAATTCAATGAACGAATGACGAAAGTTCACGGATTTCCCCAAAACGGCCAAGAACACGATTCGCTCCCAAAACCCGAAAACGAAATTCCAAGTTGAAATATGGATATACAATCCATAGAATATGTTTAACAACATCATTTAACCATAATCGATCCATCGAAAACGGATGAAAAACGAGATCAGGGACAAATCCCCCAAAAAGTCAACTCGAAGTAAATCAAGAAATATACTTCGATTCGACGAAGAACAATGGATTAAATGATGTTAAACACAAGAATACTATCAAGATTAATCACACCCATCATGAATTAATCAACAACACGGAACGAATCGACGAAATTGCAAAAATCCCCAAATTCACGAAATTAGGTTCTAAGGAAGATTACCTTGATTCATGGATCAAAGGTTGATAACGGACGATCGATTGATGTTATGAACTCAAGGACTTCATGGATTTGTTGTTAAACAACATGGCTTCGCCCATGAATCGCCACTGCGGATGGAGAAGGAAGGAAATGAAAACGAAGTGAAATGTGATCGCCACCATATTTATATCGGGCCGCCTAGCGCGGCGCTAGCCTTCCCGGACTAGCGTGCGCTTATCGGCCAGATCGCCGAGTACTCGCCAGGGCCCACACGACCCGGCATCACCGACCAACCCTACCGACCGAACTCGCCGACCCAACTCCCGCTAGCGTGCGCTACGGCCGGATGCCTGCGCGCGCTTAGCCGACTGGCCCAAAGAGCCACCGGATCGAATCGCCCGGCCAGTAACGACGCTAGCCGGCCGACAGCGGCGCTACGCCCGCCGACTAGCGCGCTACGCCGGCGTAGCGTGCGCTACCGCCGATCCCGACCGAGTCCGTAACCTCGAAACCCCACCGCCTGTGCCCGAGACAGACGCTAGTTACCACGGCACAGGCGCTACACTGCCGGTTAGCGCAGCCTTTTCCGGCCAGAAGCGTGCGCTACGCGGCTCTGCTGCACCTGCCCGGCCGGTGCCTGCAATCGTCCGGCCAGCCTCCGCCACTGCCCGGCGGGCCCCGCCACTGTCCGGCCCCGCCACCGCTGTGGCTCGACGACCCGATTTCCGAAAACGTACGGAACGAACACGACGAAAAGTTCGCGGACAACATAAACGACTCAAAATGAAAGCGTAATACCATAATTAGTCATACGCGACGAAGAAACGGGTCGAGACAACAATTACAGATACGGATACCCGTAACTTTCAAGAAATTACAAAATGGCCCAAAACGCCCGGAAATCACGATACGTGATCGAATAACCAAACCGAAGTTCACAACACATCTAACAAAGTTAAACGGACTTGCGGGAAACTCGAAACAACAGTTTCGGATGAGATTCGCAAGAATCGAACTCACGTGCGGAAAAGTCGCTAAAAAGCACAGAACTCAACGAAACGACACCGAAACGAACTCGGATGTCAAAAAGTGTAGAATTAATCATTCTCAGAATGACGAAACGGTCATGAGAGAGTCGTCAAAACGGACTCCGACCGAAAAAAGAAATTTACCGAAAATCGAAAATTGCGGATATTACACTGCGCCCTCAGCATAGATCCCCATGATGATCCCGTCGGACCAACACATGGTGGACATCCGATCCAGCGCCCTCAGCATAGATCCTCATGATCCCCTTGGATCATTTACAACATAAACCGTGCAATTATGCATACACATATGCAAATCAATATGTTCATCGACGTGAACAATCAAGGAATCAATAACGAATACCATGACAATTCAAAGAAATTAATCTCATGTTCAACAACATGAATAAATCGTATGCATGATCAACATTCCAATATAAACCAAATTTCAAAATACGATACTTGCCTCAAAAATGGCAAGAATAAAATACTCCAACGATTGTCACGCGTCCGAAGGCCACCGCCCCTCGATCGACCCCTATGAAAGGCTCGGAACTTGTTCAAAATAAATACAAAGAACTTAACATACTACTCGAAACTAACGTATGATCACCGAATATTCTAAATTAAAATCACGTAATAATGACGTAAGTCCAGTTCGCGGTTAGTATGCTTGATGAAAGCTGAGCCGGAAATAGTGATACACTTCATATGAGTCGAATGATCACATCGGAGGCGACATACCAATGTCTAAGGATTCAAGGATAAACAAGTCATCAAAATCTAGACTTTAATATTGGTTTCAATTCCCGACTCCCATACGTTTGGCTCTTACGATTCATACCACAAGTGTGACTCACGATACAAGCATACTAAATGTATTACGCAAGGAAATGGTACTATGGTGATCCGGGTTGATTTCATTGACATAGACGATTCATTACAAGCATGAACATGAAGAACCTTGTCAAATCAAACACCTCTATAAAACATGAATTATCATCGGTGGAACATCATGGTAATTCATAGAATCTTACTAAAATCATGCTCATAAATCAAAACAAACTTAGGATACTACACACTAAGGTTTTTATCCATCAAGGCTCGATCAACACTCTAAACGAGGGAAAAACAAGGTATAATCGGGTTCCAATCTTCAAAAATATGGTGCTGGATTCATAAGATCTTTAACTAGTCCAATGATTTCTGAAGCAAGCTCAAAGTATAGCTAAGAACATAAATCCTAGCTTGGTAAATCGTAACATAACTTAAACGGAAGGAAAGGTTGGAATAACTTGATGAACTCTACGCCCAAAAGCTAGAACACCAATCCTCAAAGCCCCTTTGCCTTCAATGATGTGTTAGGAGGCTGATATGGAGGTTGGAGATGGAGAGGGTAACTCTCAAAGTCGCGAAATTGGAGTGTGGGTTGAAGTGGCTGTCTGAAAATGAAAGGGGGTGCTGTCCTATATATAGAAAATAGTTATTAGCGCGCGTTATGGCTATATCTTTAGCGTGCGCTAACAGACTTGTAGTCTACTGTCTCTATCCGGTCTCGGCTTAGCATACCCTAACACCCTTTACGTGCGCTAAGTACGGCAATTAGGGTACGCTACCACACCATATAGTGTGCGCTAATGACCATACGAAGCTTTACTGACCTCACTGTACTCAACTTTAGCGTGCGCTATCCTCATACTAGTAGCGTGCGCTAAGCACCATTGACTCGATTTTTCCAAAAGCCGTCCAGATTCATTCCGACATATCCCGACAAAGATATGCGGTCTGATCTCACCTACCGTCCTATCTTAATCAAGTTGACTACGCATAGCGCGCGCTAAGGCTCATACATAGCGTGTGCTAGGAAACTCAATTAGCGTACGCTACGCTCAGACGTTAGCGTGCGCTACAAGTGCAAAAATACAATACTAAACAACATCATTCATGAAATCATACGCTCAACGGTACAAGATCATGAAATACGAAGGATAATACTCAGATCAAATACAACATATACAATGGCACAAGGTTTAAAATACACATTATTATCTCGGGTATTACAGCTACATCCCTCCCTCAGTTTGGTAATTTATTTTTTGACTATTTCGTGTAATGTTTAGTTTTTATTTTGATGTATGAGGTTTGGGGTTACTTATGTTCATTTTTTCTGTTGATTTTGTGTTAAATTATGGTTAAATTGTTGTGTTCATAGAATCAAATTTCAAGAATTATTTTAGCTCTGAGTTTAGTGTTTTTCTTTGAAATATTTCAATAAATTGTGTAACGTGTCGGTAACATAGAGATATTTGAATTTCTGGCATTGGTCTGAGTTCTGAGTTTGTTTAGTGCTTTTGGGTTCCGATCTGGGTTTTGGCATCTAGTTTGGGTGATTCCTGAGGGTGCGGAACGGCGGAGCCAAAAATGGCAGCAACCCGATTGTGGTTTTGGGTTTTGAATTTGGTTCATTATTTTTGTATGATATTTCTATAGTGATTCGCAGCTGGGGTGGGAATTAGGGTTGCTATAAAACCTGAATATCGAATTACACCTCTGGTATGATTTTTTTTGTTTTTTGGATCTATGCATTCTTACTGAGTTTGGTTTATTTTACTTCTATTTTAACAAATTTGGATTGTTTGATGTGATACTAGCCTTGGAGGATGCACGGCATAAGGGTATTGTAGGATTTTGATCGATGAGATATTGGTGGCTGGGTTTGGAGAGAGTCTCCATGTCAGGCTTGGGGTTCTACAGTTGGCATTTGAGGGAACCTTAAATGATAAAATGAAATGCTTTTACACAAGGTGTTTCTTTTATCTATATTTGTTCTCACGTGTTTTACTCATTTTTTGTTACTCTTTCAAGTCAGCCATTACCTAAAAAATGATAAATATGAAATAGTTATTGTTCTTTCCCCAGCTTCTTAGACTCTTCACATCTGCAGTCTGATATTGAACTCGAGCTTTGTGTATTGTAAGTTCTGGATGTGGATAATGTGCGACAACGAGTCATCGTCAAATTAATACATAGGATTGATTGGATGACTCTTCAATGTATCAATATGACATAATGGGTTTGTTTCTAAATATTTTTAACGCATATGTTTGTTCTTTATATATATATATTGGATTAATGATGTGTTTATGTGGTTTTTTATTGTGATTTGCAGTTGGGTTCGACTGTTATTGGGTTGAAGACTACGGAAGGCGCTGTACTTGAGTATCATATCTATTTCAGGACTGGTATCGTGTCTATTTCAATTTTCTTTTGTGGCCCTTTAATAAACTCCAAATTACTTGTTGATCACGCTCTTGAGCTTTTGTGTAGCCTCAAAGGTGCCGAAAGAATCTGCTACTGCAGAAAATGAAGATGAAGCTACAAGCGAAAATGAAGGCAATGCTGAAGATAAAGGTGTGCTGAAGTTGACCAAAGCTATAAGGCGGGCAAAGTTAAAGGGATTGAAGAAAGAAACAAAGGAATGGGGACTCTAGTGATAGGATTTATTTTTATTTTTTTAATGTCAATTATTATTGTTGTAATAAAATGAACGGTTGATTGTTATTGTTGAATGAAATATTTTTATTTCATATTAATTTTTATTTATTTTGATTTCTTGGTTATAATTCATATAATTTGAAATAGGTGCAGCATGAAAAAAATAAAAATAAAATACAATTGTCTAAATGAGTAGTTTTAATGCAAATAAAATCATTGTGTGATCTGTTATTAGGTAATTAGGTAATTTTAAGAAACCATTGTGTTTATGAAATCTTAACAACAAATTCAAAATAAAAAACAATTGTGTTTGATAAATTCTAACAACATGTTTTAAATGAACAACACTTGAGTTATAAGCAGACAGATAATGGACAAATTCTACAAAAATATTGTGTAATTTCCTTTCTGACAAGTGTGTATTGTTTTAAAACTATTGTGTAGTATCCCAAATAACACTGGTTTCTAAGTGGAGTGTTGTTGTTTCTGGCTATTACACAACGGTGTGTAGAGATGAAGTCGTTGTCTCTCACTCTTTCACACAACATATTATGTACCGTTGTCTGAGGCAGGTAAGAGACGGCGTCCCAATATACAACGGGAAAACAGGGAGTTAGACAACGGACAAAAACCGTTGTTTCGTACAGTTTTTCTTGTAGTGCACACTAGAATCGCTCGATAAAAATATTAGTTTAATTCAAGTTGGAAAATTGAACTTTGCAAATGCGCACGAAGATCCTGATAATGTGATAGTGGGAGTTGAAAGTGGACTTGGCAGCCCCGTGTTCAATGCAAATGGTGGTCTCGTAGGAATTGCATCTTTTCAAATATCGAACTGGAATATGGTGATTCCGTCTTCTTATATTGAAAGGTTTACTGATTCATATATTGAAGGGCTTACTGCGCTTCCGTAAGAAGTATTGGGCTTGTTATTATAGCTAGCATTAAGAATAGCAGGAGGGCTTGAAGAATATTAGTATTTGTTTATAATCTGATTACGCATTTGCTATGTATTACATATGGGCTCTTGTTTGTAATCTAATTATGCATTTGCTATGTTGGAAATTTGGAATCGTTCATTTTCTTTATTAATGTGAAGTTGGACTTTAGCCAACAAGGAATAATTGTTTCTTTCTTATTTTAAATGTATAAGCCTCAGTAACAATAACAGATCAATTTATAGAACAAAGTTGTTCATTGCTGCCAATGCCACAGCTAAATATCTAGAGACATGAGGCACAGCGATGGTCTCCATACTCTTTACTAGTCTGGCACTTCTTTCTTATGCGACTGAACTACTGATGTAGCAGGATGGGGAACACATATCACCAATGTGATCTTATCGTGTAACAGATATGGAGCACATCATGAGCTAGAAAGGAATCTCGTTCCATTTCTCCAAAACGTACATCACCCTCATGCAACAAGCCTGGAGACGAGACGAACAAATAAGCAACTATATTTGAGAACCCAACTAGTAGGAACAATACTTTCACCCTCATAAAAAAAAAAGACAAATCTAGTGCCAGAAAATTTTGCCTTGAGATGAAAAGAGTATTAGTTAACTTTTTTTACAATGATTTTATAATATTTTTAAGATAGTTTGGATATATATATATATATATATATATATATATATATATATATATATATATATATATATATATATATATATGTCAATCTATATATCAAGATCTTTAAAATGGTGATAGAATTTATAGAATCATGATCTTGATCATTCAAGAAGGCAGAAGACAATCAATGTTGCGGTCTCCGCTGCACGATGCTGCTTTACATGACAACTGCCAAGTGCAACATATCATCATCTATAAATGTTGCCATCATTTAAAAAATTACATTTTTTTCCATTAATACCGAATGGACAAGTTCGTCTGAAGTGGATTAATCATTCGATTTGAAAAAATATCGCATTGCTTTCTTTCTTTTCTCGAATGAACTATCCGAATAGCGAAATGACCATTTTACCCTCAATATGAATTAAGTCCTTTTTGATAAAGGACGGATTGAGCATTTTAGTTTATATAATCAATTTAAATTATATGACATAATACTTATTTTAATTTATATTATTATATATATTCATAAATCATATTATAATTTTCAGGTATATTTAAATAATCAGACAATATTTTATAAATATATTAAGTTATATTTTAATATATATATAGTTATATTAATTTTTTAATAGTCAATATAAAAAAATCAATTTAAAAAATATAAGATAACATATATTTTAATTTATATTATAATATATATATATATTTATAAATCATATTATAATTTTAAGATATATTTAAATAATCAGACAATATTTTTATAAATACATTAAGTTATATTTTAATATATATAGTTATATTAATTTTTTAATAGTCAATATAAAAATCAATTTAAATAATATAACATAATATATATTTTAATTTATATTATCATATATATTCATAAATTATATTATAATTTTAAGATATATTTAAATAATTAGACAATATTATTATAAATATATTAAGTTATATTTTATTATATATAGTTATATTAAATTTTTAATAGTCAATATAAAAATCAATTTATATAATATAAAATAATATATATTTTAGTTTATATTATAATATATATATATATATATATATTCATAAATCATATTATAATTTTTAGTATATGTAAATAATCGACAATATTTTTATAAATATATTAAGTTATATTTTACTATATATAGTTATATTAATTTTTAATAGTCAATATAAAAAAATCAATTTATATAATATAAAATAATATGTATTTGGTTTTATATTATAATATATCTGCATAATTCATATTATAATTTTCGTGTATATTTAAATAATCGGACAATATTTTTATAAATATATTAAGTTATATTTTAATATATATAGTTATATTAATCTTTTTGATCAATAAATAGCTTATATTTTATGAATTTTAAATGTATAATATTAATATATATATTTTAAATTTATACTTTATATACTCAATTATAATTAAGATTATATGATAATTTATACTATATATACTCAATTCTTTTATTATTAAAGAGGGTAATTTTGGTATATTGAGGAAGTATTTCTGTCTTAATGGTAAGGACACCCCAAAAGTTGCTTAATGAAAAAGACATTATTAAGATCATTAAGTAGAAAGTAAACAGCAAAATATAGCTGATCGATTAAGCTGATTAAGCATTAAGCTGATTAAGTAAAAAGTAAACAAGTCCTTAGTTAAGGTAAATTGCAAATTTTATAGATTAGATAATGACAATAATAATATATAAAAAGTATAAATAAAATATGGAATTAAAAATGCATAAGTGTAAGTATCATTTAAAATCATAAACTATTTTGACACAATCAATTATAACTTGAACTATAATAAAAAAATTAATCTATCTATTTTATATCAATTGTGCCCCTCTCCATTGAAATGTGACTATACAAATATTAGAAATAAATTTGAAATTATACAATCTACAAAATCCATTTATAATGTACACATATTCTTATATTTAGTTGTACAAAGCATGATTTTATTAGACTTTTCATTTGGTGATATATATATATATATATATATATATATATACACACACACACACTCGCACATATACACTTATGCTTGTTTTTATTTTTTAGTCAAACATATTCAAAAAATTTAAAAGCAAATGTAAAAATTATTGTAAGATAATTAAAGTTTATGATCTTACACTTATATTATACAATAATAATTATTATAATGATAAAATATGAAATTAAGAAATCATAAATATATAGAGGTAATAAAGTTTACAAAATTTAACATGTTAAGAACTTATGTATTCATATCTCTCAAACTAGACTGAAAAGTAGTTTACTTTTCGAACTCTTTTATCCATGTACAGTAATACCCGTGTAACACCCCACATTTTCGCCTTAGGATTAAGAAATAATCAAAAATAAAATAATCATGAGATATGTCTCTTATTCCAGAAAACGACTAACTTACAATTTTCTCGAAAACTTTAATGCAGCGCGTGCGTTATTTATGAAAATTATTTAATTAAGCGCCCAATATTTAATTAATCATTATTTAATTGAATAAAATGCAAAAAATTGCAAATTCAAAATGAAGAGATTTGGAGGGGGGTGTCTTGAGTTTGTATACCCACTCGAAATGGAATAATAGTATAGATGCAAGACAAAGCCCGTTTTGTTATCCAAAACCTGTCTAAGGTCTTAATAGATTGAAACTGTTAAGATAAATCCACATCAGTGGATATCCCACAAGCCTCACCTTTTGACTTTGCTAGTGGAAAAGTAAGAATTTGGGCAAGATAATTGTGAGTAAAAACTGCAGCCTACTTCTTTTACTTGATATTGCGGCTGCAAGAATTTGTCAAGCCTTTCCACTATGAGAATTCCAAAAGTACGGCTAAAGGGTAGAAAATTGTTTGCTCCTTTGCCTATAAATTGAGATGCACGGAATCAAAATAGAGAGTGCAAGAATCAAAATAGAGAGTGCAAGACACAAAGTGCATAAGAGTGCTATATAGAGAGAATGAAAATAGAGAGTATTGAGAGAAGAAAACGAGAGAAAAATATAGAGTATTTTTCTATCAAAAAGAGTGTTTCCTATTTTTTCTTAGCCATTTCAAATTAAATACTTGAGATATTTTTTATTCCGAGAGATATTCTCTTGAGAGATTGTGTATCTCCTAATTTATTTAGGGAGAATTCTGTGAGCCTACTATAATCATAATGGAAGTTTTTCGGACTAAGATCCTCCCGTGATTTTTCCCGATTTGAGTTTTCCACGTAAAATTCTTGTGTCTTGATTTTATATTTTAATATCCCATTTTTAAATCCAGATAGTGGGAAAAATATTTATCCTAATTTCGATGTGCAAGTGTCATTTATTTTGACACTATTTTCTAAAGAAGTGTAATTTTTTCCAACAAGTGGTATCAAAGACATTTGTTTGAGAAAATGGATTAAAAATGGAGGAATCGTCGTTCCTTGGTGGCATGTTCAAATTGAAGGATTAAATTACTCAATTTGGAAACCAAGCATGCTGGTTCTTCTCTACTGTGAGGATCTCTATTTACCCTTACATGGTGATGATGCCAAATCGAAAGATACAAGTGATGTTGAATGGAATATTTTTTATCCTTACACCCGGCGTTTCATTGAACACAATATTTTTTTATCATTTTTCTAATGAGGAAAAAGCCGATATTCTTTGGAAGAAAATCGAGTCTATATTTGAGAGAAAAAATGCCTTAAACAAAGCTTCAATAACCAGAAAGGTGCCAACATGATAGAGCATCTAAATGCATATCAGGGTCTTATCAATCAATCCATCAATATAAAGATTTCCATTGATGATGAAGCTGTAGCTTTATTGCTACTGAGTTCGTTACCGGATAGTTGGGACACTCTTGTGGTCTCAATCAGCAACTCGGCTCCAGACGGAGCTTTGATCTTGCAGATGGTCAAAGATTGTCTTCTTAATGAAGAATCAAGAAGAAAAGAACAAGATCGCTCTTTTGGGACAAAGGCGATCGTTGCTAAAAATATTGATCGAGGGAGAAGTGAAAATAAAAGCTCTAAATTTACAAGAGATAAATCCAGGGGGAAGTCTAAGCCTAGAAGAGACTTCAAATGCCATTATTGTGGTGGTTTAAACTACTATGAGAAAGACTGTAGAAAGAAGAAAAGGGAACAAAAGCACGGAAATAATGGAAATACACATCAAGACATGACAGCAGTTGCAGCTGATGGCGATATCATCATGGTCTGTGATGATACTCTTATGAGTATGTCATGCCAATAAACCAACTGGATCATAGATTCGGGTGCATCTTATCACATTACACCATATCATGATATGTTTGTATCCTACACTGGTGGAAGCTTTGGCAAAGTCAGAATGGCCAATCATGGTGTGACTGAAGTGGCTAATATAGGAGACATTATTCTGCTTACTGATACTGGATGTAAGCTTATCCTAAAAGATGTACGACATGTTCCTGATATCAGACTCAATATTATTTCCGTTGGCAAGCTCGACGATGATGGTTACATCAATCACTTTGGCAAAGGAAAATGGAAACTCATCAGAGGCTCCCTTATTGCAGCAAGAGGTAGAAAAGAAAATTCTCTCTACTTAATGCATGCGAATCTGTCCAATAGAGAGGTGAATATAGTCGTCAAAAATTCCTCCGTTGAGTTATGGCATAAGAGGCTCGGACATTTGAGCCAGAAAGGTTTAGAAATTTTGGCAAGAAGGAACCCCCTCCCTGAAGTAAAAGACGTGCACTTGGAAACATGTGTTGATTGTTTGGCCGGGAAACAACACAGAGTTGCATTTAAAAGCTTCTCTCCCTCAAGAAGAGCTCAACCTCTTGATTTAGTGCACACAGACCTGTGCTATATGAAAGTCAGGACTCTTGGTGGTGTATTGTACTTCGTCACTTTCATTGACGATTTTTCGAGAAAAGTGTGGTGCTTTGCTTTGAAAACAAAAGACCAAACATTAGAGGTCTTTAAGCATTTTCAAACAAAAATTGAGAGAGAAACGGGAAGGACACTAAAGTGTGTTCGTGCAGACAATGGTGGTGAATACCAAGGCCCGTTTGAACAACACTGTAAGAACCATGGTATCAAGCTTTAGAAAAGCGTCCCAAAGACCCCTCAATATAATGGCGTTGCCGAAAGGATGAATAGGACAATTTGTGAAAGAATTATATGTATGTTATCCCATTCAAAATTGCCAAAATCATTTTGGGGTAAAGTTATGAGGACTACAGTCGACTTAAATCAACCTTTTTCCATCAACTCCTCTGGGTGGTGATGTTCCAGATAGAGTGTGGTTAGTGAAAGACATTTCTTACAAACACTTGAGAGTATTTGGTTGAAGGGTTTTCGTACATATCCCAAAAGATGAAAGATTCAAGCTTGATGATAAAACCAAACCATGTATCTTCATAGGATATGACTGTAACACCCCCGATATATTCAGGAATATTACAGCGCCGTAAATCCTTTACATAAGGATTTACAAGGCTGAAGAATTGAACAGACATTAAAAGGTACTAACGAATGGGAATATCAGAATTAAGATACAACAGTTCTGACCAATTACTGAAAATACAATTGTTCAACAGAAACTTAATAATACATCACCAAATTCAAATTCATCATAAATGACTTCGTACTCGAGTACTTATTGAAATAACCAATAAACAACAGAAACATCACTCTGCACCCTCGTCGTCATGCAGCTCCAGTGGTTGTTTTCCTGCTCTCCTGGATCCTGAACATAAACAAAATGTTCACCCCCGAAGGGGTTAGCACAACGATGATAGTACAAGTACCACAACATATTATTCATATCTCACGAAGAATAATAACGTAAACGACAAAAAAAATACCAACGAGTCTTCTCCTACGAGAAACTCATAAATGACATACACAACTGATAATCACAACATGATATCATAACATACACATGGTAATTCCGTCGATCCAGCGTTCACTGCCTAGAACCCACGATGATCCCGTCAGACCAACCCGTGGTGGAAAAACCCATCCGATGATCCAGCGCACGCTAGCATAGATCCCCCGATGATCCCATCGGACCAACACGAGGTGGACATACAACAACGACATACATGCATGACAATATGTATAACATCAATATGTAAAACAAATAAGGTACTTGCCTCGATTTGAAGATAAGAACAATACTTCCATGAAAACGAACACTCGAAGGTCGTCCCCCTCAATCAATCACGTAACAAGCTCAAACCTTAACAAAAGAAATAATATAGGATTTATCTCACATCGTACGAATGTCTAACAATTCGATTTACGGCCAAAAGCTCATAAAATGTAATCTGCCTGAACTTCTTAGCGCACGCTAAGTACTCTGTGTAGCGTGCGTTAAGTCTGCTCGATAGCGCACGCAAACAAGGCATAGCGTACGCTAACTATGCATGGTCAGTACTTCACTGATCATCTGACTGACTCGTCTGATGGCCTAGCGTACATTACATACCAAACGTAGCATACGTTAACCGATGCTCGATAGCGCACGTTAATTTACATAACTTAGCGTGCGCTAACTGTGCATGGCAGTTCACTACTGGGCAGAAGACTGTTCTCATCATGATCAAAACAATGAAATCTTCCGTGATAATTCATGTTACCTCCATGAATATCATGTTCATACGATTATGAATGATCTTACGGATAACAACAACTTCGGATTCAAAAATATGTATACTATTATAAAACCATATTCCATTTCGACTACAAATCTTCATACGACAATTCGAAAGGCTTAACGGTTGATATCGACACCTTTATATCAATCAAAATTATCATACTGTAGTTGTTTAACATTCCATCTATACTAGATAAATCCTTCCATGATCAATCCCTTAGATTCATCTAATAATAATGATGTTAAAGTCAAGTCCATGATTGTTATGAAGTCATCTACTAGAGTCGGATTACCAATGATAGAAGCTTCCTCTACTTGTTCAATGTAATAAGATTCGAATCATGATGTTCATAATCAAGGTACTTAAGGCCTATTCATCTCAATATTCCAAACATGATGTACTTTGGATAATTCACTAATGAAAATCAATATCTCATTAACATGATCATCCAATTCTTTAGAATCCAACTCTAAGTCTGGAGATAGGTTGAACATACCTTAATATGACGAAAATCACTGAACCGTAAGGTAGAATCCGACTCCGGTTGGTTATGTGCCACTCCAAGGTGTTACTTCTCTTCAATGATCACTCACAAGTGATAACCAATATACAAGGATCAATATGATGTGTTCTAAGTGTGTTAGAAGGATTAATATAGCTCTCTGGTCTCTCAAGTATGAAGAATGGATGAAGGAAATGTAAGCCAAAATGGGTTGTTGTCTCATTTATAATATTCTGCACTTTAGCTAATTAGCGCACGCTAGCATACAATACTTAGCGCACGCTAATAAGCGTTGACTCCAAATCTGTCCAGGTTCGTCCGCGGGAATCTTATCCGGACCCATGTCCCGGCTGGCGCATGTGCTAGCCGTCCAGTTCAATAATTGAGTGCTTAGCGCACGCAACTCCTACATACATAGCGTGCGCTAGTAGTAGCTCGATAGCGCGCGTTAAGCTACATTCTTAGCGTGCGCTATCACGAGTTTGCATGAGAAATTTTGCATGTTGTTATACTTATGTACAAAGATATCAATGTAAGAAATATCATACTCCAATCATCAAGATCACAATTCCGAATAATACAGGGTTCGAATACAGGTAAAATACACAGTAATAAATCCGGATATTACATACTCTCCTACTAAAAAGGAGTTTTGTCCCGAAACTCAAGACGAAAATAACTCGGGATATCTGGACTTCATACCAGCTTCCGTTTCCCATGTGGCTTCTTCCATTCCGTGACGTGACCATTGAACTTTGACCAAAACGATTGGTTTGTTCCTCAGCTGCTTAACTCGACTCTTGAGTATCTTGACCGGTCTTTCTTCAAACGTCCCATCCTGCGCAACTTCGATCTCGCCGAAATCAATGATATGACTGGGATCTGGTATATACCTCCGTAATTGGGATACGTGGAACACGTTATGAACATGGCACAATGACGGCGTCAATGCCAACCTGTATGCCAACTCTCCAACTCTCTCAAGGATCTCAAATGGTTTGATATATCTCGGACTCAGCTTTCCCTTCCTTCCAAAATGAAAAATTCCTCGAGTAGGAGAAAATTTCAAAAGTATGTGGTCTCCAGTACTAAACTCCAATGGGCGACGACGTACATCTGCGTAAGATTTCTGGCGACTCTGGGCGGTCAACAGCCTTTCACGAATCAGGGCTATCTTCTCTCGAGTCTGCACGATCAACTCCGGTTCTGTTCCGATCAAGTCTGACGAATCGTCCCAGCATAGGGGCGATCTGCATTTCCTCTCGTATAATGCCTCGAATGGTGCCATCTTAATGGAAGCATGCCAACTATTGTTGTAGGTAAATTCAATCAATGGTAGATGAACTTCCCAATCGTTTAACCAATTTAAGGCATAAGCCCTCAGCATATCCTCCACCGTTTGAATGGTCCTCTCGGATTGTCCGTCAGTCTGCGGGTGATAAGTTGTACTGAATTTCAATTCGGTCCCCAAGGCCTTATGAACTGCTTTCCAAAAGTGAGACACAAAACGGCCGTCTCGATCAGAAATAATGGTCTTCGGCGTACCATGCAATCGAACTATCTTCGAAATAAATACTCGTGCCAACCTCTCTGGTTCCCACGTGTCCTTAATGCCTAGAAAATGAGCTGATTTGGTTAAACAATCAACTATCACCCAAATCATATTCATTCCTGTCTTGGTTCTCGGCATACTGGTGATAAAGTTCATCGATATGTCCTCCCACTTCCATTCAGGAATTGGGAGCGGCTTCAACATTCCGGCAGTCCGTTGATGCTCGATCTTAACCTGCTGACAAGTCAAGCATTTTGAAACATAGTCCGCTACATTTTTCTTCATGTTGCCCCACCAGAAATTCTGCTTCAAGTCCTTATACATTTTACTGGTGCCCGGGTGGATAGAATAGGGCGAACTGTGAGCTTCCTTCATAATCGTCTGTTTCAGAACATCAACATCGGGAACGCAGAGTCGGTTCTGAAATCTCAAAACTCCATCATCATGAATTATGAATCCGGGGGCCTTTCCTTTGATCACTTCATCACGTAACCGAATCATCAGAGGATCATCTGCCTGTCTAGATTTGATTTCTTCGGTTAATGATGAAGTTATTTCCATCACGCACAGTTGTCCTTGGACTCTTTGTAACCACACTTCAATTCTTTCTCGAATCATCTCTCGTTGAAGGCTAAGTTGGGAGGTCAGAGTCTCCAGCATCTGAATAGAAATAGGCTTGCGGCTGAGTGCATCGGCCACTACATTCGCTTTGCCTGGATGATACAAAATCTCCAAGTCATAGTCCTTAATCAGTTCTAACCATCTTCTTTGCCGCATGTTAACTCTTTCTGACTAAAGATGTACTTGAGACTCTTGTGATCCGTAAAGATCTGATAGTGAGCCGTACAGATAATGCCTCCAGATCTTCAAAGCAAAAACTACTGCTGCTAGCTCCAAATCATGTGTTGGGTAATTCACTTCATAAGGTTTCAGCTGTCGCGACGCATAAGCGATCACCTTGTCATTCTGCATCAATACGCACCCGAGTCCTTGGTTCGAAGCATCACTGTAAACTATAAATCCCCCAGTTCCCTGTGGAAGTGATAGAATCGGTGCCGTCGTCAATCTCTTCTTTAACTCATCAAAACTAGTCTGACATGACTCGTTCCACTCAAACTTTTGAGTTTTCTGCAGGAGTCGAGTAAGTGGGCGGGAAATTTTAGAAAACCCTTCCACGAATCGACGATAATACCCAGCAAGTCCTAAGAAGCTTCGGACTTCTTTCACGTTCTTTGGAGGTTTCCAATCCATAATTGCTTCGATTTTCTGAGGGTCTACTCGGACTCCTTTAGCTGATACCACATGGACGAGGAATATTACTTCCTTCATCCAAAATTCACACTTAGGCCCCGTTTACTTTTTACTTAATGGGCTGAATACTGAACCATCTGGATCGCTCAGATATTTTTTTTGTTTACTTTTTGCTGAATGGGCTGAAAATTGGCATTATGATTCAGCCTAAAAAACGAGGTGCTTCCCATTCAGCCGGTCAAATTACGTATTCTGCCCTTTCTCACCTACCGCACGACTTCTCCCCTTTCTCATCTTCACTTTCTCCCCTTCCCCCTTTTCCCGTCCTCGCCCGCCCAACCCTCGCCCGCCCAACCCTCGCCCGCCTCACCGACGCCCGCATCACCGACGCCCGCCTCACCGTCGAGCAGGTTCGTTTTTTTTTTTTTCCTGCTGCTTTATTTTCGTTTATTTTGCTTTATTTTCGTTTTTCCTGCTGTTTTTTTTTCCTGCTTGTTTATTTTTTTCTTGCTTGTTCTTTTTTTTTTCCTGCTTGGTTATTGTTTTTCCTGCTGCTTGTTTATTTTTTTCCGGCTATTCATTCCAATTTAGCAGGTATTTTCGTTTTTTTTTTACTGCTTGTTTATTTTTTTTCCTGCTGCTTGTTTATTTTTTTCCGGCTATTCATTCCAATTTAGCAGGTATTTTCGTTTTTTTTTTCCTGCTTGTTTATTTTTTTTCCTGCTGCTTGTTTATTTTTTTCCGGCTATTCATTCCAATTTAGCAATTCCAGTTTTTTTGATTCATTCCAGCTATTCTCCGAAATTTTTCTGATTCATTCCAGGTTCGTTTATTTTTTTCCTGCTTGTTTATTTTTTGCTTGTTTATTTTTCTGATTCCAGTGATTTTATCTTGTTTTGATTTCTGGTAGAGATAAATATCAGTTACGATGGGAGTGTTTGTTATGATGTATATTTAGTTTTTTTTTTCATTTCTTCGAGGGATTCCGTGGCTGCTTGTTGGTAGTTGGTTTGATAATTTCATCTTGTTTTAGGTATGGAACAAATTGGGGAAACACAACCAAATAAACGAACTAGGATAAGTTGGAGGGACCCCAATGTTATGAAGACCTTTTTGGAAAGTTGTATTCTTGAGGTTTCATTGAACGGGAAGGAAGGTAGTGCATTAAAACCGAATTCATGGATCAAAGTTGCTGAAACTCTCAAAGCAACTCATAATTTTACCGTTGACAAGAAGCAGATGCGTAATAAATTTGATTATCTAAAGGGGAAATATGGAGCATGGTTGAAATTAAAAAACAAAACTGGCAATTTGTATGATCCTTCAACCAACACATTCAACTTAACACCTCAAGAATGGGAATTGGAGAGTGAGGTATATTCATAATTGGCAATTTATTTTCGCTTTTATTTAATTTGTATATTGATAACTTTATTTTTAACACAGTCAATAAATATGTTGAATATTTGAGGACGTCAAGTCTACTATACTGAGTTGTGTGCACAACTATTTGAGGGTGGTGTGTGCACGGGTATTGGAGGCTATGGACCGACATCAAAAGACCCTATGCCAACCGTTGAGCCTTTCGCGTTCACAGCTTTCGAAGACCCTATATCAAGTGAACAAGCTCCCATGTCGTCAACACCTAGTTCCTCTCGTACTCATGTTGACAAGAAAAAAAGAAAGGCTAGAGAACTAACCTCGGATTTAGATGAGAAACTTATGATTTTTCTAGATAATATGGCATTAAAACACGAGAAACCCGATCCTTTCTCGTATGAAGCATGCATGAAAAAATTGAACGACCTTGGATGGGGAAAAGAAGATCCATTGTTTCGCATTGCTTTTTCTCTTCTTACGGATAGCCGGAATAGAGAAGCATGGATTGGAATACCCTCAGAGTTTGCTAAGGATTGGGTAAAAACGGTTGGAGCAAAACAAGGATACCACTAGTTCACTATTTGGTATTTTTTTTTACTAGTTTTGCTGTTTTTAATGATATTTGGGACTTGTTTTTTGTTGGGACTTTTTGGTTCTGTTTTATTGTTGTGTTGCTCTTTCGTAAAAACCAAGTTGTTATGACTATTTTTTGTTATATTGTTGATGTTATATTGTTGCTGTTTTATTGTTGCTGTTCTTTTTCATTGGCCAAGTTGTTATGATTACTTTTTGTTTTATTGTTGATGTTATAACAGGTCCTTATTAACGAACCTGGAATGTTGAACAGGCCTTTATTTTCATTGTTGAACCTGGAATGTTGAACAGGCCTTTATTGTTGCTGTTCTTTATTTTCATTTTTAGATGCTAAAAATGTTGTGATGATTGGCAAGGTTATCTTCTCCAGGCCTTTATCTTCACAAATTATCACATAAACAACCCAAGTTTTAGATGCTAAAAATGTTGTGACTCCAGGCCTTTATTTTTTCAGATGTTATCTTCTCCATTATCCATTGTTGTGACTTTTATTATTGGCAAGGTTATGGTAGTCTTTGTTGTTTATGTGATAATTTGTGATGTTTTTACGAATAGATATGCCGACTCTAGAGGAAGAAATTCTTGTTGTAATTCTAATATATGTATACTTAAGACGAAGAAGAGTTGCTTCAACAAGACGAGAAAGGATACGCGATAATACTTCGGCATTGAGTGGATATGCATACACCCAAGAGCTACTAAATGGATCCAGTACGCAATGTCAAGAATTGATGCGACTATCTCGTGAAGCATATATACTATTATGCCAACATTTTAGACAAAACAATTGGGTGAAAGATAGTAAACATGTTAGCGTCGAGGAGAAGATGGCAATGTTTTTAACAATTCTTGGACATAATGAACGTTATAGAGTAATTAAACGTAGATTTCAACACTCTACAAGAACCGTTCATGTTTATTTTCATGAAGTTCTGCAAGGCATGATGGAATTCGCAAAAACCATTATAGTGCCAACAAATTCAGAGGCAACTTCGAACATGTCAAATCATCAGAGGCGCTTGAGAGAAAAATTTCCGGTATGTTTTACCGTTGTGGTTTGGTAAAAATTCTTGACATTAGTAAGGTAATTTATTTATTTATTTTTTATTAATCAAGGGGGCAATAGGCGCACTAGACGGTACTCTTATACATGCAGTTGTGCCGATTAGTCATCAGACTGCTTATAGGGGAAGAGGTGGTAGTCGATGCTTTCAAAACGTTCTGGGAATTTGTGATTTTAATATGATATTCACTTTTGTTTGGGCTGGATGAGAAGGTATAGCACATGATTCCAGAGTACTTAGGGAAGTTGCTTTTAACCCGAATTCTGGCTTTCCCTTTCCACCACAAGGTATACATCATTCTCAAAATATACTTTTGCTTTTTTATTTGTATGTTATACATTTGATGTTTTTTAATTTTCAGACAAATATTATCTTTGCGATGCTGCATATGCCAATTCCCGTGGATTTTTGGCTCCATATCGTAACACGAGGTATTGGTTAGCAGATTTCCGACGCCGACGTGCTTTGACAAAAGAAGAATTGTTCAATCATGCACATGCCCAGCTTAGGAATGTTATTGAACGTGCTTATGGTGTCTTGAAATTAAGATTTCCAATTCGCGGATGGCTCCTTTTCCATTTACAATACAAAGAAATGTGGTCATTGCTTGCTTTGCGATACATAATTTTATCAGAAATGCAATATTCAGACCAGTTGTTTCGGAGTGCAATGAGGATACTATATTTAACAATGAAGAAGAAGGCGAAGGAAGTGGAGAAGAAGGGCTCGACATAACAATGGGGTGCTAATAGCACACAATATATGACTAATTTGCGTGATGAAATTGCAAATAGTTTGGTTTCTAATGCTTAATTTTAAGAATTCTGTTCAAAATAAGATGTTGAAGTATTTTATTTATAAGTACTTATTATTGTTGTTTTTGATGATATCAATAAAGTTTGACATTATGTTTTGATGTTTAACTAGTTTATGTCATTCAAAAATACTATTCAGCTTAAAAAATAACGAACAGTTTATCAAACAGCACTTATTTCATACTGAGGGACAAAATGGTCATTTCTGTCATTCAGATAGTTCATTCAGACAAGAAAGAAACAACAAGACATTTTTCCAAATCAGACAGCTTAATCCACTCAGACAGCTTAATTCATTCAGAGATTAATGAAAAAAAAAGTAAACAGGCCCTTAGAGAGTTTGGCGTACAGTTGCTCGCTTCTCAACAGTTCTAATACAATTCTCAAATGCTGCGCATGTTCTTCTGGGTTCTTAGAATACACCAGAATGTCATCAATGAACACGACCACAAATTTATCCAAATATTCGATGAACACTCGGTTCATCAACTGCATGAATACAGCAGGTGCCTTGGTGAGACCAAACGGCATCACTACAAACTCATAGTGTCCGTAGCGAGTTCTGAATGCTGACCTTGGAACATCTGATTCCTTAATCCTCAGCTGATGGTATCCTGATCTCAGATCGATTTTAGAAAATACTGTTGCTCCTTGCAACTGGTCAAATAAATCATCAATCCGTGGCACCGGATATTTATTCGTAATCGTCATCTTGTTCAGTTCTCGATAATCGATACACAGTCGAAGCGATCCATCCTTCTTTCGGACAAAAAGAACTGGCGCTCCCCAGGGCGATACGCTTGGCTGGATATAGCCTTTGTCTAGTAATTCCTCCAACTGCTTTTTCAGTTCATACATCTCAGTAGTGTAACACCCCCAATCCACTCAGGGATATTACACGCCGTAGACCCCTTTCCACAAGGAGCTACCAGGCGGGAGACTACAAATCAAAACCCACATGCGGTCAACTTGACCAAAACATAATACCGTAGACCGATTAGGTCTCTCAAAACATAGCATAACCGTACATCTGATGAAACTAAATTACAACTCGATCACATAGTACATAAAACGTCCATCCCCTCAAGGATGACAAGAACTCAAACTGACATATCACTGACAGACGACAGACTACAACTGTGACTAGTATCGCTGCATTGCATCATCCTCCGAGCCAATCCTGTGGTTGCTCACTCTCGATGAACACGGAATAAATAACAAAATCCCCAACGAGGGGTTAGCGATGGAATCGCTAGCAAGTAACCAAGCTATACAATTATACATCAAGAATACAACCGTTATGAAAATAACATTTCGATAAGGTAGTAACACGATCCCGAGTCTAAAGTCTTTTGAAAATTTATTCCTTTAAAACAAACCATGGGGATTACTCCGAAATCATTGTAAGAGATTATTTAGAGACTTCGGGGTCTCGGTGTAAAATCTGAAATATGAATGTTTTCCTTTTCAAAGGTTTTCTTTCAAAATCATACAAATGATTTTATTCTCAACTCAAACCTCAAGACCAAAACCATATTCACCAATATAATCGGGATTCAAGATTCAAAACATAAACAATTGAGAGATATCAAATCAACGATCAACGTCTCGTGGCCCCGAAGGGTCCCACGGATTAGCCATCAAGAATAAACTCGAACACACCCATAAGTTATCTTGAGATCGCACTCGCAAGTGACGATTCTCGGAGCCCTCTCCGGACCTACCCGATTAGATAACCTTATGGTCAAATCGTAACATCCGGGTCGTACTCGCAAGCACGCGCCTCCGGAGGCCTCGACGGACCCTACCCGGATAACATCATTCAAGTACGCCCATAAGTTAACATGACATCGCACTCGCAAGTGTCGATTCTCGGAGCCCTCCCGGACCTACCCGAATTGATAACCTTATGGTCACAACATAACGTCCGGCCGTACTCGCAAGCACGCTCCTCCGAGGCCTCGACGGGACCCTACCCGGACAACATCTCAATTCGCTAAGATACACAACAACAACAAAGGCACAATATTCACTACAACCGAAACACGTAACATATAAGTTAATGTAACATAACTTCCACAAAGGCACAACATCCACAAAGAAACCATCATTCAGGAAAAAGGCCAACGAGCAAATAATACAAGTATTACGCGATTCCACAATTCTTCAGTTAACTACTCATTTCTAGTATTTATTTTAACAAAATAACATGAAGAGGTAGTTATCATTATTCTTGAAACTAAAGTTTACGTTGGTAATTACCTTCATAAAATCACATCTTCATTTAAAGTAAGTTACGGTTAAATATACCGTCACTAACGAGTCCACGTTAAATTCACGACACATCACATTCTCAAAGTATAAAGAATATAGACGAGATACTCGCCTCAAGTCCAACGCGCGCGGAGCAACGGGAAAGCTCGACTTAATGACCGCTACTGAACACCCCGAAGAACACGATTCAACCGGGAAGCTCGGACCCCGAAGAAGACAACGAACGGGAGGGTTACGACTCGAGTTCTTCACAAGAATTCGACCCTAACAACATATAATCAATAAATCATCGATCATACGAGGAAGAATAATCGAAGAACGCCCGAAAATCCCTCTATGACATTTTACCGGACACCTTCAAGGCGTCGACTAAGAACTCGACCAAAACAACGAATCGATACGATCCAACCATGGAATAACAACGTAAATGATATAATACATCTAAATAATCATCAATCCATCATAATCCTAAGTTAAATCGGATTAATCGGACGAAAACAACCAAAATACCCAAATTCCCCAAAACTAGATTTCTAGGAAATCTGACCTGATTCGGTAGATCGGAGGATGTTATAGGACGGATGATTGATGATATGAACCTCAAAACTTCATGTATTCATCGTCCAACAACATCTCTAGATGATTCACACACCCACAGCCGCGTACGGGAAGAAAAAGAATGAGAAATGGCTGAAGAAAAACGCTGTCAGGCCTTTTATAAGTGATCGCCGTACGTTACGTGCGTAGGCCGGCGGTTACGTGCGTATCGAGTCATCGCCCCAAATCGCCGGCCCGCTACGTGCGTTACCGGCCGGGCCTTACGTCGTAATCGGCCCTTACGTGCGTAACGGCCGAGCACTAACGTCGTTACTCGGCGGTGGCCTGGCCCGAGCACGCCCGGCCATGACTCGGCCGGGACCAATTCCGACGGCCCGAACGACCCCGAAACCCGAACCTGAGTACGAATCGAAGATACGATTACGAAGTACTCGCAAAGACGAATCCTAGCACTAAGAGAACACACGATTCCGACCACCCGAAGGCTCGAAATTCGACAACGGAAAGTAATTACCCAAAACTTTGGGAAATTACGAAAATGGCCCAAAACGCCCGAAAATCACGATACGTGATCGAAACACCAAGACAAAGCTCGCAACATGAATAATAACATTAAATGAACTTACGAGAAAGTCGAAACAACGATTTGGACGAGATTCGCAAGAATCGAACTCAAGTGCGGAAAAGTCGCCAAAAGTACGAACTCGACAAAACGATACCGAAACGAACTCGGATGACCAAACACGAAGAACAAAACATTGTCAAAATGTCAAAGCGGTTATGGCGAGTTCGAAACTAGAAAAATGCCGAAACGAAAAATTACCGAAAAGAAAATCACGGGTATTACATTCTACCCCTCTAAAAAAGTTTCGTCCGAAACTTAAACAAAAAAATGAAGTCACAAACAACAAAGCACGGCCGAAAAAATCTCAACGGTCCCGATTTAACCGATCCCGATACCGATGCGAAACACGATTCTAGGAAACTTCATGGAATAATTCACAATATCAACTCTGTGGCCCTCGAGTCCACAATTATAACAAGTAATCCGTTGCGAAGGACAATTAGCTTGTACATGACCGACAACATTGCAGTTAAAGCACCTCCCAGTCTGACTAGGAGTCAAAGAAGACAACTTGGAACTCTTGGTTCCACCGAACGAAGAAATTGAAGGTTTCGCGTGCGACTACGCGAAACTCGATGAGAAGAATTTCCGTCTCTTGCCGTCCGAAAAATCTCCGGGCGTCCTCTGTCTCTTCGACTCATGCGAAGGCCGGTGAATAACGATGCCATCTCGTACGCCATGGCTCGATCGATACTCTCTCAAAGTAGCACAAGTGAAACCCGACATGTCTTGTTGAATCTCTGGTCTCATCCGCATATCTAAATGACGGATCTTGTCCTCCTCGGTCCTCACCGATTCTTCACAAAGGCGAGCCGCCGACTATAATCGACAATAACTGCGACACGGTACATCCTGCGGCTCGGCTAGGTAAAAATCTCGGATCCTCTGCTCTCGAATCGGCCTCGGGCAAAATTCCGCTTCCATCAACTTCTTGAACTCTTCCCAAGTAGCGGCATGATCTTGAGGCTCAACGGCCTCCCACCGATTAGCGGCGTCATCAACGAAGGAAGGCGAGCGATAGGAATCCTCCGCTCGGGACAACCAATCGCCTTGAAAATCTTCTCCATTGGATAAGCCAACCGTCCCGGCCAAAGTATCACCCGCTCTGCAGCGAGGGGGACGCATACGAACCACTTCTCTAAGCCACCGAGTCGATCCAACATCCTCATTCGCAGTATGGTTACGCTGAACCACCTGAGCTAAATGTGTCATCTGGTCTGCCACCTGTTGGAGCACAGTAGCAACACCAGTACTAATTCCATTACCGGTAGTACGATCCTGGTCGCGCGGAGGGTTACCACGACCTCGACCTCTCGGCATACTGAATGGGCAACCGATCAAAACAACCAAAACAACCACCACATAATCAATATAGAGCAACCAACAATAACACAATAAAATACTCATTCCGAGTTGTAACACGAATACATGAACCATCACTGCAACGACAGAATTCAAATTCATAAATCATTCACTTAGCCATGTTAACATAATGTACGACCTTTACCAAGTTTATCACGGTCAAAACCACAAACATATCATCAGGGTCGAATATGGGTAATATTTTAAAAACAATTTTTTTTTCAAGGTGCTTGTCCAAATGATAGCATTTTAAAATTCCTGAATTTGAAAAATTTGCTGAAGCGAATTTTAGAAAAGAAAAGTTTGATCAAAACTACGAATCTATTATCATCTCTGTCGTTTTGAAAACAATGTACAAGACATTATGAATTACCAAATCTGTATAACGTCAAAGAAACAACACAATTAAACCGAACTATGAAATCATCGTATCTCGGGCGTACACCCATAACTTGCTAACAAGAATTGTGACAATATATAATACGTCAATAATATCCACACAGTGAAGCAACTAAGTGCAATCACGATATCGCAGATTAGGGTTCACGATCGTCCGCAGACGGACCATATGATTAGGTCGATAGAGATTGAGCAATGAAAATGATCACCTATAGAATTGTAAGACAAAATCTTGTAAAAATTTTCCGACGGCAAAACAACATAACAAACATATAACGAAATTTTCAAAATTCTTTTGGTCTCAACCGAAGGTGACGGTAATATTTTGCGGTGCCGAAATACATTAATATACATTTTCCTCATCTTGCTGATGGTGTCATTTGAAAATACGAGATTAACTCTGTCAAAACTCGACCGATTTCAAAATTCATACGGCCTTTGGTTTAATCGAACCATAAAAATATTTTCAAAATCAACTTTCACAAAAATGTTCCGACCCTTATGGCCCCTCAAAATATATTCTCAAATCTACCCAAATGGAATAATTACGATAGTCCAAACAAACTGATCGAACTAAAAACCACCTGCTCAAACGACAAACAAAATCACAAATTCAACCAAACACATTTCGGGCGCATCAAGTTAAAACATATATCCAGACTATCATTTGAGATTTTCACCGAATCAACTGTCGGCACACTTTCAAAACCCATCAAGGTTCACAAATTTCACAACATACCACCCCACACAGCGGTTCAAAGTCAAAACATCAATACGTCCAGTCATATTCGTATACCGTGCGTCACGAGCATCGAATACAACTCCCTTACACAACACCGTGTAAATAAGGACACACATCACATTTAATTCGCACACGTAAAAACATGAAATACAGGTACCTCACCTAAAGGAGGAGACTTACGTCCACAGGCCGCACGGAGATAATGGCTGCAACACGATACTAATCACAACGAACCACAATTTGATCACAACGGATCGCAATGATCTCGCTTGTTCACAACTGCTCACCCGGGTGACACGACAAGACACGACTCCGACAAGACATGACTCGACAAGACCCAACTAGACCCAACTGCCTAGGTTTTCGCAAACCTAAGCTCCGATACCATTTATGTAACACCCCCAATCCACTCAGGGATATTACACGCCGTAGACCCCTTTCCACAAGGAGCTACCAAAGGGAGACTACAAATCAAAACCCACATGCGGTCAACTTGACCAAAACATAATACCGTAGACCGATTAGGTCTCTCAAAACATAGCATAACCGTACATCCGATGAAACTAAATTACAACTCGATCACATAGTACATAAAATGTCCATCCCTCAAGGATGACAAGAACTCAAACCGACATATCACCGACAGACGACAGACTACAACCGTGACTAGTATCGCTGCATTGCATCATCCTCCGAGCCAATCCTGTGGTTGCTCACTCTCCAGTCAGAACACCTGGAATAAATAACAAAATCCCCAACGAGGGGTTAGCGATGGAATCGCTAGCAAGTAACCAAGCTATACAATTATACATCAAGAATACAACCGTTATGAAAATAACATTTCGACAAGGTAGTAACACGATCCCCGAGTCTAAAGTCTTTTGAAAATTTATTCCTTTAAAACAAACCATGGGGATTACTCCAGAAATCATTGTAAGAGATTATTTAGAGACTTCGGGGGTCTAAGTGTAAAATCCTGAAATATGAATGTTTTTCCTTTTCAAAGGTTTTCTTTCAAAATCATACAAATGATTTTATTCTCAACTCAAACCTCAAGACCAAAACCATATTCACCAATATAATCGGGATTCAAGATTCAAAACATAAACAATTCAGAGATATCAAATCAACAGTCAAAACGTCTCCGTGGCCCCGAAGGGTCCCACCCGGATTAGCCATCAAGAATAAACTCGAACACACCCATAAGTTATCTTGAGATCGCACTCGCAAGTGACGATTCTCGGAGCCCTCTCCAGACCTACCCGATTAGATAACCTTATGGTCAAATCGTAACATCTGGTCGTACTCGCAAGCACGCGCCTCCGGAGGCCTCGACGGACCCTACCCGGATAACATCATTCAAGTACGCCCATAAGTTAACATGACATCGCACTCGCAAGTGTCGATTCTCGGAGCCCTCCCCAGACCTACCCGAATTGATAACCTTATGGTCACAACATAACGTCTGGCCGTACTCGCAAGCACGCTCCTCCGGAGGCCTCGACGGGACCCTACCCGGACAACATCTCAATTCGCTAAGATACACAACAACAACAAAGGCACAATATTCACTACAACCGGAAACACGTAACATATAAGTTAATGTAACATAACTTCCACAAAGGCACAACATCCACAGCAAACCATCATTCAGGAAAAAGGCCAACGAGCAAATAATACAAGTATTACGCGATTCCACAATTCTTCAGTTAACTACTCATTTCTAGTATTTATTTTAACAAAATAACATGAAGAGGTAGTTATCATTATTCTTGAAACTAAAGTTTACGTTGGTAATTACCTTCATAAAATCACATCTTCATTTAAAGTAAGTTACGGTTAAATATACCGTCACTAACGAGTCCACGTTAAATTCACGACACATCACATTCTCAAAGTATAAAGAATATAGACGAGATACTCGCCTCAAGTCCAACGCGCGCGGAGCAACGGGAAAGCTCGACTTAATGACCGCTACTGAACACCCCGAAGAACACGATTCAACCGGGAAGCTCGGACCCCGAAGAAGACAACGAACGGGAGGGTTACGACTCGAGTTCTTCACAAGAATTCGACCCTAACAACATATAATCAATAAATCATCGATCATACGAGGAAGAATAATCGAAGAACGCCCGAAAATCCCTCTATGACATTTTACCGGACACCTTCAAGGCGTCGACTAAGAACTCGACCAAAACAACGAATCGATACGATCCAACCATGGAATAACAAGGTAAATGATATAATACATCTAAATAATCATCAATCCATCATAATCCTAAGTTAAATCGGATTAATCGGACGAAAACAACCAAAATACCCAAATTCCCCAAAACTAGATTTCTAGGAAATCGGCACGGTCAGTAGATCGGATGATGTTATAGGACGTATGATTGATGATATGAACCTCAAAACTTCATGTTTTCATCGTCCAACAACATCTCTAGATGATTCAAACACCCACAGCCGCGTACGGGAAGAAAAAGAATGAGAAATGGTCAAGAAAACGCTGCCGGGCCTTTTATAAGGTGGCTAGCCGGGTTACGTCGTAATCGGCCAAGGGTTACGTGCGTAACCGAGTCATCGCCCCAAATCGCCGGCCGCTTCGTGCGTTACGGCCGGGGCCTTACGTCGTAATCGGCCCTTACGTGCGTAACGGCCGAGCACTAACGTCGTTACTCGGCGGTGGCACGGCCCGAGCACGCCCGCCATGACTCGGCCGGGACCAATTCCGGCCCGAACGACCCGAAACCCGAACTCGAGTACGAATCGAAGATACGATTACGAAGTACTCGCAAAGACGAATCCGAGCACTAAGAGAACACACGATTCCGACCACCCGAAGGCTCGAAATTCGACAACGGAAAGTAATTACCCCAAACTTTGGGAAATTACGAAAATGGCCCAAAACGCCCGAAAATCATGATACGTGATCGAAACACCAAGACAAAGCTCGCAACATGAATAATAACATTAAATGAACTTACGAGAAAGTCGAAACAACAGTTTCGGACGAGATTCGCAAGAACCGAACTCAAGTGCGGAAAAGTCGCCAAAAAGTACAGAACTCGACAAAACGATACCGAAACGAACTCGGATGACCAAACACGAAGAACAAAACATTGTCAAAATGTCAAAACGGTCGCAAGAGAGTTCTGGAAACTAGAAAAATGCCGAAAACGAAAAATTACCGAAAAAGAAAATCACGGGTATTACATTCTACCCCTTTAAAAAAAAGTTTCGTCCCGAAACTTAAACAAAAAAAAATGAAGTCACAAACAACAAAGCACGGCCAAAAAAATCTCAACGGTCCCGACGAACCGATCCCGATACCGATGCCTAAACACCATTCTGGGAAACTTCATGGAATAATTCACAATACTGAACTCTGTGGCCCTCGAGTCCACAATTATAACAAGTAATCCGTTGCGAAGGACAATTAGCTTGCACATGACCGACAACATTGCAGTTAAAGCACCTCCCAGTCTGACTAGGAGTCAAAGAAGACAACTTGAAACTCTTGGTTCCACCGAACGAAGAAATTGAAGGTTTCGCCGTACGACTACGCGAAACTCGATGAGAAGAATTTCCGTCTCTTGCACCGTCCGAAAAATCTCCAGACGTCCTCTGTCTCTTCGACTCATGCGAAGGCCCAGTAGATAACGATGCCATCTCGTACGCCATGGCTCGATTCTGATACTCTCTCAAAGTAGCACAAGTGAAACCCGACATGTACTGTTGAATCTCTGGTCTCATCCGCATATCTAAATGACGGATCTTGTCCTCCTCGGTCCTCACCTGATTCTTCACAAAGGCGAGCTGTCGACTATAATCGACAATAGCCTGCGACACGGGTACATCCTGCGGCTCGGCTAGGTAAAAATCTCGGATCCTCTGCTCTCGAATCGGCCTCGGGCAAAATTCCGCTTCCATCAACTTCTTGAACTCTTCCCAAGTAGCAGCATGATCTTGAGGCTCAACGGCCTCCCACCAGTTAGCGGCGTCATCAACGAGAAGGAACTGAGCGATAGGAATCCTCCGCTCCTCGGGACAACCAATCGCCTTGAAAATCTTCTCCAATTGGATAAGCCAACCGTCCCAGCCCAAAGTATCACCCGCTCCTGCAAAGCGAGGGGGACGCATACGAACCACTTCTCTAAGCCACCGAGTCGATCCAACATCCTCATTCGCAGTATGGTTACGCTGAACCACCTGAGCTAAATGTGTCATCTGGTCTGCCACCTGTTGGAGCACAGTAGCAACACCAGTACTAATTCCATTACCGGTAGTACGATCCTGGTCGCGCGGAGGGTTACCACGACCTCGACCTCTCGGCATACTGAATGGGCAACCGATCAAAACAACCAAAACAACCACCACATAATCAATATAGAGCAACCAACAATAACACAATAAAATACTCATTCCGAGTTGTAACACGAATACATGAACCATCACTGCAACGACAGAATTCAAATTCATAAATCATTCACTTAGCCATGTTAACATAATGTACGACCTTTACCAAGTTTATCACGGTCAAAACCACAAACATATCATCAGGGTCGAATATGGGTAATATTTTAAAAACAATTTTTTTTTCAAGGTGCTTGTCCAAATGATAGCATTTTAAAATTCCTAAATTTGAAAAATTTGCTGAAGCGAATTTTAGAAAAGAAAAGTTTGATCAAAACTACGAATCTATTATCATCTCTGTCTCGTTTTGAAAACCATGTACAAGACATTATGAATTACCACATCTGGATAACGTCAAAGAAACAACACAATTAAACCGAACTATGAAATCATCGTATCTGGCGTACACCCATAACTTGCTAACAAGAATTGTGACAATATATAATACGTCAATAATATCCACACAGTGAAGCAACTAAGTGCAATCGATATCGCGATTAGGGTTCACGATCGTCGCAGACGGACCATATGATTAGGTCGATAGAGATTGAGCAATGAAAATGATCACCTATAGAATTGTAACGACAAAGTACTGTAAAAATTTTCCGACGGCAAAACAACATAACAAACATATAACGAAATTTTTCAAAATTCTTTTGGTCTCAACCGAAGGTGACGGTAATATTTTGCGGTGCAGAAATACATTAATATACATTTTTCCTCATACTTGCTGATGGTGTCATTTGAAAATACAGATTAACTCTGTCAAAACTCGACCGATTTCAAAATTCATACGGTTCTTGGTTTAATCGAACCATAAAAATATTTTCAAAATCAACTTTCACAAAAATGTTCGACCCTTATGGCCCCTCAAAATATATTCTCAAATCTACCCTTGACGGAATAATTACGATAGTCCAAACAAACTGATCGAACTAAAAACCACCTGCTCAAACGACAAACAAAATCACAAATTCAACCAAACACATTTCGGGCGCATCAAGTTAAAACATATATCCAGACTATCATTTGAGATTTTCACCGAATCAACTGTCGGCACACTTTCGAAACCCATCAAGGTTCACAAATTTCACAACATACCACCCCACACAGCGGTTCAAAGTCAAAACATCAATACGTCCAGTCATATTCGTATACCGTGCGTCACGAGCATCGAATACAACTCCCTTACACAACACCGTGTAAATAAGGACACACATCACATTTAATTCGCACACGTAAAAACATGAAATACAGGTACCTCACCTAAAGGAGGAGACTTACGTCCACAGGCCGCACGGAGATAATGTAATATCCGCAATTTTCGATTTTCGGTAAATTTCTTTTTTTGGTCGGAGTCTGTTTTGACGACTCTCTCATGACCGTTTCGTCATTCGGAGAATATTTAATTCTGCACTTTTGTCATCCGAGTTCGTTTGGTCTTTGCTTTGTTGAGTTCCGTGCTTTTTAGCGACTTTTCGCGCTTGAGTTCGGTTCTTGCGAATCTCGTTGTCGTTTGGGGTTTTTCGTAAGTTCATTTAACGTTGTTATACGTGTTGTGAGCTTCGGTTTGATTATTCGTTGTCGTATGGTGATTTTCGGGCATTTGGGCCATTTTCGTAATTTCCCAAAGTTTGGGGTAATTACCTTCCGTTGTCGAATTTCGAGCCTTCGGGTGGTCGGAATCGTGTGTTCTACTAGCTCTTAGATTCGTCTTTGTGAGTACTTCGTAACCGTATCTTCGGTTCGTATTCAGGTTCGGGTTTCGGTGTCGTTTTGTTGAATTCAGGATTTCTAAACGACTTTTCTAAGTATGAGTTCGACTTTGTTGGATCACCATTAATTTTTGGTAACTCCAAAAATTCTGAATCTTTGCAATATTATAGAGAATCGAGTTAGCTTTCCAATGGTTCGAACGGTGAGTCAATCGGAGTCCGGACGAGAGAGTTATGATCGTTTTCGTTCACCCGCTCATTTGGCCGATCACTGCCGACCGGACTCGGCCGTGTCGTCCGACACGGCCCGTGTCGTCCGACACGGCCCGTGTCGTACTCGTCCGGATAAGCCGGTAGCCACTGCCCAGAGGCTCGACCGTGTTCCAGGACACGGCCGAGTCGATGCCGAGCGCCCCTTCGCGACACGACCGTGTCATGCCGGACACGGTCGAGTCCTGCCGCTGCGGCGCGCCACGACCGTGTCGGGCGGACACGGTCGAGTCTGTCGGCTATTTAAGGCCCGGTCGGGTTTTTCTTCATTTTTCTCACTCGTTTCTTCCTCTTCCGCTTTGGAGCTTTGATGGTCATGAAGGGATGTTGTTAGAGGTTAAATCCATGAAGTTTTGAAGTTCATAACATCGATTAATCCTTCCATAACTTGCTCCGATCGGCCGAATCAAGGCAAGTTTTCCTAAATTATAGTTTTGGGGATTTTGTTCGATTTGTCCGTTTAATCCGTTTTAACTCGAATATTGATGGATTGATGATTGTTAAGATATATCATATC
Source organism: Orobanche coerulescens (assembly GCA_033398695.1). Lineage (NCBI taxonomy): Eukaryota > Viridiplantae > Streptophyta > Magnoliopsida > Lamiales > Orobanchaceae > Orobanche > Orobanche coerulescens. The sequence goes on from CM065810.1 coordinate 39,646,974, forward strand.
TAATTCCTTGTTATTCCACGGTTGGATTGCCACGGATTTGTCGTTTTATTGAGTATTTTATCGACGCCTTGAAGGTGTTCGATAAAATGTCACAAAGAGAATTCGAGCGTTCTACGATTATTTCTTCCTCTTATGATCGATGATTTATTGATTATATGTAATTAGGGTCGAATTCTTGTGAAGAACTCGAGTCGGAACCCTTCCGTTCGTTGTCTCCTTCGGGGTCCGAGCTTCCCGGTCGAACCGTGTTCTTCGGAGCGTTTGGTAGCGGTTATTAAGGCAAGTATCTTATTATACGACTTGTATCTTGTGAATAGTAATTACGTATGATTTGTATGACGATTTTCTTGCCTCCGTAAATATGTTCCGTTTGAGTAGGTTGTGTTTTCCAAAATTTGAAGGCTTTGTGATATATTGGTATCCGTGTTAGGCGTTGTGCCATTTGTGCAGGATTGCGATGTACATATGAGATGGTTGCACACGTGGTTGTTCAATGTATTGTGTACCGAATGTGTGTTATGTTGGTTAAATGTCGTTGATTGATGATAGTTGTTGCGAGTGTCGAGGTTGTGTTATGTGCGTGCAACGTACGATTTGGTGGTGATCAAGGTGATTGATTAATTGTGCTCATTGTTGTATGTAATGTGAATGTGAATATGTGTGTGACCGCTAAGTTCACTCGTGTTGGTTCGACGGGACCTACGAGGATTCGTGGCAGTGGACTACGGGATCAGAACTTAGTGAGGTGCGAGGTCCAATCGTGCGGGTCAGACGAGGCCTACGATAACGCATGGCGGTGGACCATGAGTTTCGGACACAGTGCGTCAACCGGGTGAGCTCGGCGGGGCTTACGGTGACACGTGGCGGTGGACTACGGTGTCGGGGTGTGTGTGTGATTGTTGTGATTGATATGGTCCGTGCGGGTTGTTATGCCTACGGAGACACGTGATGTGGATCACGGTGTCGGGATTCGTTATGTTTAGTTAATAGTCCGTGTGGGTTGTTGAACCTACGGAGACACGTGATGATGGATCACGGTGTCGGAATTGATTATGTTTGTTTAATTGTGCGTGATGTAGTCCGTGCGGGTTGTTGAACCTACGGAGACACGTGACGGTGGATCACGGTGTCATGAGCATGATACTTTCAAATCAAAGTTTTTAAAGGAAAAGTTTTAAGAAAGAACGTTGGGCGAGCCCCACGAGATTTATGGAAATGTTTCGGTATTGTAAACTGTTGAATTATGAAACAAGTTTTGGGTTAAGGCCTAATGTTTACGAAAAGGTTTTGTAAATTGGGACTCGAGGTCAAAAGAATTTCTGTTTCAAAAATCCCGAGATGATGTGTTCCTTTTCAAATATCTCTTACTTGAGTTCGAAATTCTAAAACTTCTGAACATTTTGATAATGGATTTCCGTATTAAATTCGTAGTTGCTATTTGCTTGTTACTTTTCGTATGGTTTGATACTTGCACTAGTAAAACAGTGGAGTTTACTAACCCCCGAGTATTCGGGGTGGATGTCTGATACTGCGTCCGGTACATGCGAGTTCGAGGCGATCACAGGATTGGCACAATGGGATGACGAGCTGCGATACTAATCAAGAGTTGAGAGTTGGTAGAGTTTAGTTGTATTGTTAGAGTTGATTCAGTCTTCCGTTGTATTGTATTTCGATGTAATATCCGCAATTTTCGATTTCCGGTAATTTCTTTTTTTTTTTCGGCGGAAGTCTGTTTTGACGACTCGCTCATGTTCGTTTCGTCATTCTGAGAATGATTAATTCTACACTTTTTGACATCCGAGTTCGTTTCGGTGTCGTTTCGTTGAGTTCTGTGCTTTTTAGCGACTTTTCCGCACTTGAGTTCGATTCTTGCGAATCTCGACCAGCTAACTGTTTGAGTTTCCCGCAAGTCCGTTTAACTTTGTTAGACGTGTTGTGAACTTCGGTTTGGTTATTCGATCACGTATGGTGATTTTCGGGCATTTGGGCCATTTTCGTAATTTCCCAAAGTTTGGGGTAATTACCTTCCGTTGTCGAATTTCGAGCCTTCGGGTGGTCGGAATTGTGTGTCCTACTAGCTCTTGGATTCGTCTTTGTGAGTACTTCGTAACCGTATCTTCGGTTCGTATTCAGGTTCGGGTTTCGGTGTCGTTTTGTTGAATTGGATTACTAAACGACTTTTCTAAGTATGAGTTCGACTTTGTTAGATCATCATTAATTTTTGGTGACTCGAAAATTATAAATCTTTGCAATATTATAGAACATCGAATTAGCTTTCCAATGGTTCAAACGGTGAGTCAATCGGAGTCGGACGAGAGAGTTATGGTCGTTTGATTTTGGCGAGCACTCCCGGGAGCCTTTCGGCCGATAGGGGGCGATAGACTCTCTGCCGGCGTGCATTACGTATGGGTATCGGTTGGGCCTATCGGCCGATAGGCCGGCCGATATGTAAATTTCTTCACCTTCGAACTTCCAGTAGCCTTTCGGCCGATAAGGGGGGTCGATAGACCCTACTGTCGGCATTCCGTATGGCTATCGGCTGGGCCTATCGGCCGATAGGCCGGCCGATAGGTTCTGCTGCGTTACCCTATAAATGTGTTGTTTTGAGCGAACTGCTCATTTTCCTTCCCCATTTTGCCCGGCGTCGCGAGAGAGAGTCATAGAGAGGGAGAGAGTTCTTCATCCGGGGGTCGATTTTCATCATTTCTTTTCGGTTGTGAGGCTCGGATAATCAATCTAACGCGTGTTCTACGGATCTTAACACTTGAATCACTCAAGGTAATGTCTCTTGAAACCCTACCTTTTTGGATAATTGGGGATTTTGGGGTTTTGTCCGATTCTTTCCGTTTCGTTGATGGATTCATGATGAATATGATTATTCTTGTTGGTATTCTTAGTTTCCCTACGGATTCATGGTATATTTCGTGATTTTTACGGAATCGAGAGGGTTTGGTTGTGGTCCGCCCTCGTTGTTATTTTTGTGCGAATATACATGAATCGTAGGCGGGTTTCCGGGTGTATTCCATTTCCGTAATCGTTTAGAAGTGGTTGTGATTGTGCTATTCGAATCGTTAGGTTCATTTCCGCCGGTTCCTTGCGGTCGTGTTCAACTCTTCCGTTCCGTTCGTGTCATCGTCTAATTAATCGAGGCAAGTACCTTGTCCATACTTTTCTTGTTTTGTGAATATGATAATTGGTGATCGTCTTTATGTGGTTGTTTGATTGTTTGAAATGAGTTTTCAAAAGATTCGGTTTAGCCTTGTTAAAGGCTTGCTTTCAAAACGCGTGTGTTTTGTGAATGGTGTGGTTTGAGAATGATTATGTGAACTCTATGGATATGTTTGGCGTTGATGTTGCACTTGGTATTTGCGTGTGGACGTATATTGTTTCATTTCGGTGCATTGTGGTTTGACGTGGTGTTTTGCTAAGTGTTTGATGCTCTGGGTGAATTGTTTGAATATCCTTGATGTGATATGTTATTTGTGTGAATGTGTGGATACGGTTGAAGGTCTACGGTGACACATGGCACGTGATCATGTGGTCAGGATGCAACAAGTGATTGATCCAACCGTGAGAGCTCGAGATAATCTACGGTGGCACATGGCATGCGATCATGTGGCCGAGGATGCAACAAGCGATTGATCCAACCGTGAGATGTGTGTGATTTGATTCGCTAGCCGGCTCGAGAGGGTCCTTCGAGGCCACGGGTGGGACGTCGGTGGTGTCGCCCCGGTCTAGGCGATGCGTGTGCATGATTATGTTTCGTTGATTTTACGTCCGTTGAGGACACGTGATGTTGGGCTCGACCACCTGTAAATTGTTGGTGATTTCCTATTTGCGAAAACAAAACATTTGGTGTGACCCTATTGATCTTTTGGAAAGAGAAGGATTTTATAATCCTAAATTGTTTTCTATTAAAACTCTCGATGGCATTTTAAAGCTGTTTGTAAATTGTTTCCCTTATTTGCGATCTTTCGGTTTGGAAATATTTACCCAAACTCTTGCCTCGGGAAGTACTTTTCTTTACGTTTGGATCCTTGAGGATTCCCGATTATTATTGTTCTTGGAACTTGTAATGTATGGCTCGTATTTTTGCACTTGTACTTGCACTAGCAAAACAGTGGAGTTTGCTAACCCCCGAGTATTCGGGGTGGATGTCTATTTTGCATTCGGGTTTTGGAGCATAGCACAGGGTCGTCACGAAGGATGATGATAGATGAACGATACTAATCACACGAGGTTCCGTTGATGTCGTATTGGTCCAGTTGTATTTTCTTTTCCGCTGCGGTATCTTTTCCCCGTTGTACTGGAGTTTATTTTATTTTGACACCTGCGTGGGTATGTGTTTGGGAATGAGTTGTATGTTATTATTGAAAGACCAAGACGGTCTACTGAGTCATTTTAGCCTTAAAGGCGATGTTTAGATGTTTGATTTTAGTTATCAGCCTGGTAGATCCTCGAGGAGAGGGTCTACGGCGTGTAATATCCCTGAGTGGATTGGGGGTGTTACATAAATGGTATCGGAGCTTAGGTTGTGGAAACCTAGGCTGTCGGGTCAGTGGTGTCTATCGAGTTTTTGTCTCGTCGGATTTTATCCGATCGAGTCGTGTCGCGACGCCGTCCCGAGTTTGTTGGTCGTGATTAGTATCGTGGGGCGGTCATCATCTTCGTGCGACCTGTGGCTGTAAGTCTCCCTTCTTTGTGTTGTGCCTCGTGTGACACGAGCTATTTTTATGATTTATTTGCTAAGTGACAGAATCCTCTTATGGATTTTGATTTCTTGATACGCGACTATTTGACTCTCATATTTCTTTCATGTGAGGAGTAGTTGCTGGATTGTGCATGTTGGACTGTATTTCTTTTTTTCCGCTGCGTGAGTTCCTTTGTAATGGCTTTCGGTATCTTACCGACTGAATTTTATTTCGAAAATCGATTCTTTTAACCGAGTTGTTGGCCTTGACCGTTTTGACGGTAGTTGGGTGTTTTCAATTGATTTTGTGGGTTTTGATAAGTACTACCGTCATCGACCTTTTTGGGCATTCTAACCCATTGAATTATTTTTGAAAACCTTGAGTATCTTAGAAAATTGAAATTCGAGACGTACTTTTAAAGCGAATTATTTTCTTGCGGTGTTTTCAAGGAGTTTTCTAATGCCGCAATACATTTCAAAAATTTCCCGGTTGAGGACCAAAAATATTTTTTTTTTTGAGATATTTTCAATTGCAGTTGCTTAGACCCAAGGGTCGAATATTTTTGAAAGTTTTTCACTAAAGGAAAAGTGTCCTCATTTTTGTTCAAACGCAAGATGATTTTCAAAGTCTCGATAATGGTGTTGTACTACTTTTTGTAAAATGATACTCAAGATCAACTGTTGTTTCCAAACTGTTTTCAAAAGGTGGTTCTCGTTTTTAAAACCTATCATTCCTGTTTGCGGACCGGAAATGCGTGTATGGTTTTCGAACTTTCGTTACGGTGTTAACTCCCGAATATGATCGAGTTGGTGGCATGAACGTTGAGGCGTTGCCACGTAATTGTTACACTAGCCCTCTGTGAGAGGTGTGAACTGGTATTTAATGGTTGTCGCCTCGTGGTGGATTGCGTGTGTCACACGAGTGTGAGATGTTGAAACTTGGGTTTGTACGTTGGTGTACATGTGTGATTGTTTCATGATGTTTGTAATTACGTGCTGGTTATCATTCGAGTCGTTGATGTCACCGAACGATGCCGTCGTTATTGTGATATTCATGTGTGTGTTGCCTTACGATGGTAATCGTTGTATGTGTTATGTGTTATGATTTTTTGTTGTGCTGAGTGGTTACTTATTCAGTATGCCGAGGGGCCGAGGTCGTGGTCGTGGTGATCGGACGCGTGGTCGAGAGCATGCTTCCAGTGATAGTATTGGTATTGGTGTTGCTACTATTTTACAACAGGTAGCCACTCAGATGACTCAGTTGACTCAGGCAGTTCAGCGTGTTACAAATGTGACCCAGCACACTGGTGCAAATCAGTGGCTTCGAGAAGTGGTTCGTATGAATCCCCCTCGTTTCGCTGGTGCTGCAGATGCTTTAGGCTGGGATGGTTGGCTTTTCCAGTTGGAAAAGATTTTCGAGATAGTTGATTGTCCAGAAGAACGTAAGGTTCCGGTAGCTCAGTATCTTTTCGACAAAGATGCCGCTAGCTGGTGGGAGGCTATTAAGCCTCGAGATCGCGTTGTCACATGGGAAGAGTTCCAGGAATTCATTAGAGATGAGTTTTGTCCGAACCGATCAGAAATCGGAGGATTAATGAATTCTTTTCGCGAAACCGCAGGATGTACATTGTCTCAAGCTATTATTGATTTTAGCAAACATTTCGGCTATGTGCAAAATCGTAAGGACAGAGGAGGACAAGATTTGTCATTTTAGTAGGCGGATGAAGCCGGAGATTCGCCAAGACATGGCAGTCTCGCTTGTACTTCCTTGAGAGATTATCGAATAGGGCGTTAGCCTATGAGCTATCCAGATTATCGACCGAGAGTATGTCGACTCAAGAAACAGAAAACCGTTGGGAACTCTTCAGGAAATCAGGGGAGTGGGCCCCTTGAGGTTGGGACTTCGTCTCGTCATCCCAAAATGGTTCCTAGATTGCGTGATCAGAGGAGTAGTACCCCTGCAGTGAGTAATGTGAGCACTTCGAAGATATGTTATAACTGTAGTCGAGCGGGCCATACTGCGAAGAATTGTCGTTCACCGTTAGTCAGCTGTTTCGAGTGCGGCCAGATGGGTCACCGATCCGTACATTGCGAGACGGTAGCTGAGAGGTTTGGGGATCGAGGTTGCGTCTCTGCTCCGAAAGGACACGGAGATGCCTAGGGTGGTTTTGAGGATTTCGGCGTAGTCCGAATTATTTATGATTACCCTTGTGGATCGTTTTGTGTTTATTCCCTGTTTTCTCGCTGTGCGTGTTTTCTTGTAACAAGTACTTTGTGTTTTGTGATTGTTTGGATAATTGACTTGGCTATATTATCCGTTTGATGACGTTTGTCACTTGTTGTTTTTATTATATCCCTAACGGCGACGTTGTGTTGGTCGCCGTGGAGCGTGTTTTCACGCCGTATACTCCTTTGCGTTGTTTGTAACATTTCGCCGTTGGGCGTTAGTTACGCATTCTTGTGTATCTCGTTGAGTTTTTCCTGGCGGAATATTTCTTCTCCCTACTTGTTTTAAGTTTCGGGACGAAACTTCTTTTAAGGAGGGTAGAATGTAATATCCGCAATTTTCGATTTCCGGTAATTTCTTTTTTTTTTCGGCGGAAGTCTGTTTTGACGACTCGCTCATGTTCGTTTCGTCATTCTGAGAATGATTAATTCTACACTTTTTGACATCCGAGTTCGTTTCGGTGTCGTTTCGTTGAGTTCTGTGCTTTTTAGCGACTTTTCCGCACTTGAGTTCGATTCTTGCGAATCTCGACCGAAACTGCTGTTTCGAGTTTCCCGCAAGTCCGTTTAACTTTGTTAGACGTGTTGTGAACTTCGGTTTGGTTATTCGATCACGTATGGTGATTTTCGGGCATTTGGGCCATTTTCGTAATTTCCCAAAGTTTGGGGTAATTACCTTCCGTTGTCGAATTTCGAGCCTTCGGGTGGTCGGAATTGTGTGTCCTACTAGCTCTTGGATTCGTCTTTGTGAGTACTTCGTAACCGTATCTTCGGTTCGTATTCAGGTTCGGGTTTCGGTGTCGTTTTGTTGAATTCAGGATTACTAAACGACTTTTCTAAGTATGAGTTCGACTTTGTTAGATCATCATTAATTTTTGGTGACTCAAAATTATAAATCTTTGCAATATTATAGAACATCGAATTAGCTTTCCAATGGTTCAAACGGTGAGTCAATCGAGTCGGACGAGAGAGTTATGGTCGTTTCGATTTTGGCCGAGCACTCCCAGAGCCTTTCGGCCGATAGGGGGCCGATAGACTCTACCGCCGGCATTCAGTATGGGTATCGGTTGGGCCTATCGGCCGATAGGCCGGCCGATATGTAAATTTCTTCACCTTCGAACTTCCGGTAGCCTTTCGGCCGATAAGGGGGTCGATAGACCCTACTGTCGGCATTCCGTATGGCTATCGGTCATTTATCGGCCGATAGGCGGCCGATAGTTCTCACTGCGTTACCCTATAAATGTGTTGTTTTGAGCGAACTGCTCATTTTCCTTCCCCATTTTGCCCGGCGTCGCGAGAGAGAGTCATAGAGAGGGAGAGAGTTCTTCATCCGGGGGTCGATTTTCATCATTTCTTTTCGGTTGTGAGGCTCGGATAATCAATCTAACGCATGTTCTACGGATCTTAACACTTGAATCACTCAAGGTAATGTCTCTTGAAACCCTACCTTTTTGGATAATTGGAGATTTTGGGGTTTTGTCCGATTCTTTCCGTTTCGTTGATGGATTCATGATGAATATGATTATTCTTGTTGGTATTCTTAGTTTCCCTACGGATTCATGGTATATTTCGTGATTTTTACGGAATCGAGAGGGTTTGGTTGTGGTCCGCCCTCGTTGTTATTTTTGTGCGAATATACATGAATCGTAGGCGGGTTTCCGGGTGTATTCCATTTCCGTAATCGTTTAGAAGTGGTTGTGATTGTGCTATTCGAATCGTTAGGTTCATTTCCGCCGGTTGGTTGCGGTCGTGTTCAACTCTTCCGTTCCGTTCGTGTCATCGTCTAATTAATCGAGGCAAGTACCTTGTCCATACTTTTCTTGTTTTGTGAATATGATAATTGGTGATCGTCTTTATGTGGTTTTTTGATTGTTTGAAATGAGTTTTCAAAAGATTCGGTTTAGCCTTGTTAAAGGCTTGCTTTCAAAACGCGTGTGTTTTGTGAATGGTGTGGTTTGAGAATGATTATGTGAACTCTATGGATATGTTTGGCATTGATGTTGCACTTGGTATTTGCGTGTGGACGTATATTGTTTCATTTCGGTGCATTGTGGTTTGACGTGGTGTTTTGCTAAGTGTTTGATGCTCTGGGTGAATTGTTTGAATATCCTTGATGTGATATGTTATTTGTGTGAATGTGTGGATACGGTTGAAGGTCTACGGTGACACATGGCACGTGATCATGTGGTCAGGATGCAACAAGTGATTGATCCAACCGTGAGAGCCTGAGATAATCTACGGTGGCACATGGCATGCGATCATGTGGCCAGGATGCAACAAGCGATTGATCCAACCGTGAGATGTGTGTGATTTGATTCGCTAGCCAGCTCGAGAGGGTCCTTCGAGGCCACGGGTGGGACGTCGGTGGTGTCGTCCCGGTCCTAGGCGATGCGTGTGCATGATTATGTTTCGTTGATTTTACGTCCGTTGAGGACACGTGATGTTGGGCTCTGACCCTGTAAATTGTTGGTGATTTCCTATTTGCGAAAACAAAACATTTGGGCTGTGACCCTATTGATCTTTTGGAAAGAGAAGGATTTTATAATCCTAAATTGTTTTCTATTAAAACTCTCGATGGCATTTTAAACTGTTTTGTAAATTGTTTCCCTTATTTGCGATCTTTCGGTTTTGGAAATGTTTACCCAAACTCTTGCCTCGGGAAGTACTTTTCTTTACGTTTGGATCCTTGAGGATTCCTGATTATTATTGTTCTTGGAACTTGTAATGTATGGCTCGTATTTTTGCACTTGTACTTGCACTAGCAAAACAGTGGAGTTTTGCTAACCCCCGAGTATTCGGGGGGTGGATGTCTATTTTTGCATTCAGGTTTTGGAGCATAGCACAGGGTCGGCACGAAGGATGATGAAAGATGAACGATACTAATCACACGAGGTTCCGTTGATGTCGTATTGGTCCAGTTGTATTTTCTTTTCCGCTGCGGTATCTTTTCCCGTTGTACGGGAGTTTATTTTATTTTGACCCCTGCGTGGGTATGTGTTTGGGAATGAGTTGTATGTTATTATTGAAAGACCAAGTCGGTCTACTGAGTCATTTTAGCCTTAAAGGCGATGTTTAGATGTTTGATTTTAGTTATCAGCCTGGTAGATCCTCGAGGAGAGGGTCTACGGCGTGTAATATCCCTGAGTGGATTGGGGGTGTTACATTCGACCCCTGTGTGGGTAATGTTGTTAGTCAGTCCTGTTGATAGAGTTGTGTGACCTCATCGGTCTGTGTGTTTATGTGTAAGTGACCTTGACGGTCTGTATTATTATATTGTTTGACCCTGGACGGGCAAGCTTTTGGTTGTTTATGGACGTTTAGCCTGGTAGATCCTTGCGGAAAGGGTTTACGGCGTGTAATATTCCCATACGGTTTTGGGGGTGTTACATTTATGGTATCGGAGCTTAGGTTGCGGAAACCTAGGCTGTCGGGTCGAGTCAAGTCGTGATTTGTCGAGTAATGTGTTGTCATGTCGTTTGAGTCATCAGGTGACAAGTTGAGTTGTGCGTAGTCACAACGTGTCGGTTATGTTGTCGGACGAGATTGGTATCGTGGGCGACCGTCACCTCCGTGCGACCTGTGGATGTAAGTCTCCTCTTTTATGCGAAGTACCTGTGTATCTCGATTTTTATCTTAGTGAGTTAATTGCGGTGCATGATTTTTTTACACGGTATTGTGTAATATAATTGTGTTTAGTACTTGTGGCATATAGTATGTGTATAGGATCGGGCACATTATTGTTTTATCTTTGAACCACCGGGTGGTGTGGTATGGTGTGGAAGTTGTAAACCTTGACGGATTTCGAAAAGGTATCGGCGATCGAGTTTTAGTTTGAAAACCGATTCCTTTAACCGAGTTGTGGCGTTATGGCCTTGAACGTTTTGGCAAAATTCTTGTGACGGTACTTAGTATTTTGTAAATGGCTTTTGTGAGTTTTTTTGAAATATTACTGTCATCGGCCCTTTTGGCGTTTTGTAAATATTTTTATCCTGGTGGGTTCCTAGCGGGACCCACAACGCTATAATGTTCCGTGTAATTACCTGAGATTTTTGGGCATTCTAGCCCATTGAATTATCTTTGAAAATCTTGAGTATCCTAGAAATAAATTTCGAGACGTACGTTTAAAATGAATTGTTTTCTCATGGTACTTCCAAGGTGCCACGATATGTTTCCGAATTCTTCTACCTCGAGGACCAAAATGTTTTGAGATATTTTTCAATGTTTTATAAACACTTTTACTTAGACCCGAGGGTCGAATATTTCCGAAAGTTTTTCACGAAAAGAAAGTGTCCTCATTTTTATCGAATGCGAAATGGTTTTCCAAAGTCTCGATAACGATGTTTCACGTTTGTACTTTTTTTTGAGAGGTGATACTCAAGATCAACCGGTGTTTTTCTAAATTATTTTCAAAAGGAGGTTTTCGTTTTTTTTAAAAAACCTATCCATTCCCGTTTGAGGGCTGGGTATGTATGTATGATGTTCACGTTGTCGTTATGATGTTTGCTCCCGAGTATGATCGAATTGGTGCCATGAACGTCGAGGCGTAGCCACGCATTTGCTGTACTAGCCCTCTGTGAGAGGTGTGAACCGGTGTTTACTGTTTATCGCCTCGTGGCGATTTGCGTGTTGTCACACGAGTGTGAGATGTTGAAGCTTGGGTTTGTACGCTTGTGTACATGTGTGATTGTTTCATAATGTTTGTAATTATGTGCTGATTATCGTTCGGGCCGTTGGTGTCGCCGAACGATACTGTCGTTGTTGTAGTGTTTGTGTGTGTATTACTTTACGATGGTAATCGTTGTATATGATATGTGTTATGATTCTTTATTATGCTGAGTTGGCATCTCCAGTATGTTGTTTTGCGGTGTTATGTTCCATTGTATCTAGCATCTGTATTTTCGATATGCCGAGCCGAGGCATTTCGAACGTATTGTGCTGGGGGCATGTGCGTGCCAATTGTCCTTCTCGTCGTGCGCTTTTCAAGTGTGGACCCGAGAGACACAGGATCGATTTTGCGAGTTGGGTTCCGAGTCTTTCGGGCGCGAACTTCAAGATAGATATGAGGATCGGATCGAGAGGCCCATGGGATATATTTCGACGTTTGCTTTTTGTGTTGTCACCTTACTCCGCTTGTTGTGAGTTGCGGAACGACATTTCTTTTATAAGAGGTCGAATGTAATGCGTATCGTTTTGACTTACGCATTTCCTCTTTCTCAAGTCTATCGACTCGTCGTGTTCGTTGATACTTTATGAACTTGTTACGTATTTCGTTTCATCGTTCGAGCAGTGATCTTGTTGTGAGTCGATCTGGTTATCGATGTGACTTTTTGGGTTCAGTTCGATTCTTGTGAACCTTGTTCGGGAGTGACCTCATCTGGTTCCATTAGTTCTTTTATTCGAAGTGGATCGGATTTGGAACTCTTGTGTTTTCGACTCTTTCGACTCATTATGTTCGTTGACATTTCTGAGCTTGTCCTGCCCCTTGCTTTTGTTGATCGAACGAGTGTAGTATTGTTTTGGAATAACTCATTTGTCGTTGTGACTTTTCAATCGCTATTCCCTTCCCTGTGGATCTTATGGGAATGCACGTCTTGTTGTTCTCACCAGATCATCCTGGGAGTTGTTGTTTGAATTTTCTTATCCTTCGTGTTTCGAACATGATTGTTCGATTTTTGTTGTCTCGATCGTTGTGGTTTGATCGTTTGTTTGTTCGGTTTTGTTCTCGTTTCGTGATTGTTGAGCATTCAGGCTCCTTCCTAATTCCCTTAAGTTCGGGAAATTAGTCTCGTTTTCGATCTTCCAACCCTTGGGCGGTGGGATTCCGTATTTGTTCAGCGGTTGGCTCGCGTTTTGATTGATGTACCGTTGGGTTGGTCAATCATATTGATTTTCGTTCGTTGTGTTTTGTGATTGTCGGATAATTGACTTGGCTATATTATCCGTTTGATGACGCTTGTCATTTGTTGCTTTTATTATATCCATAACGGCGACGTTGTGTTGGTCGCCGTGGAGCGTGTTTTCACGCCGTATATTCCTTTGCGTTGTTTGTAACATTTCGCCGTTGGGCGTTAGTTACGCATTCTTGTGTATCTTGTTGAGTTTTGCCTGGCGGAATATTTCTCCTCCCTACTTGTTTTAAGTTTCGGGACGAAACTTCTTTTAAGGAGGGTAGAATGTAATATCCGCAATTTTCGATTTTCGGTAAATTTCTTTTTTGGTGAGTCTGTTTGTGACTCTCTCATGACCGTTTCGTCATTCGGAGAATATTTAATTACGCACTTTTGTCATCCGAGTTCGTTTGGTCCGCTTTGTTGAGTTCCGTGCTTTTAGCGACTTTTCCGCGCTTGAGTTCGGTTCTTGCGAATCTCGTTCAACTGCTGTTTGGGGTTTTCGTAAGTTCATTTAACGTTGTTATACGTGTTGTGAGCTTCGGTTTGATTATTCGTTGTCGTATGGTGATTTTCGGGCATTTGGGCCATTTTCGTAATTTCCCAAAGTTTGGGGTAATTACCTTCCGTTGTCGAATTTCGAGCCTTCGGGTCGGAATCGTGTGTTCTACTAGCTCTTAGATTCGTCTTTGTGAGTACTTCGTAACCGTATCTTGGTTCGTATTCGTGTTCGGGTTTCGGTGTCGTTTTGTTGAATTCGGGATTTCTAAACGACTTTTCTAAGTATGAGTTCGACTTTGTTGGATCACCATTAATTTTTGGTAACTCCAAAAATTCTGAATCTTGCAATATTATAGAGAATCGAGTTAGCTTTCCAATGGTTCGAGCGGTGAGTCAATCGGAGTCCGGACGAGAGAGTTATGATCGTTTCGTTCACCCGCTCATTTGGCGATCCGCCCGACCGGACTCGGCCGTGTCGTCGACACGGCCCGTGTCGTCGACACGGCCCGTGTCGTACTCGTTCGGATAAGCCGGTAGCCACCGCCCGGAGGCTCGACCGTGTTCGAGGACACGGCCGAGTCGATGCCGAGCGCCCCCGCGACACGGCCGTGTCATGCGGACACGGTCGAGTCCTCTGCCGGCTGCAGCGCCCACGACCGTGTCGAGGCGGACACGGTCGAGTCTGTCGGCTATTTAAGGCCCAAGATCGGGTTTTTCTTCATTTTCTCACTCGTTTCTTCCTCTTCCGTTTGGAGCTTTGATGGTCATGAAGGGATGTTGTTAGAGGTTAAATCCATGAAGTTTTGAAGTTCATAACATCGATTAATCCTTCCATAACTTGCTCCGATCGACGAATCAAGGCAAGTTTTCCTAAATTATAGTTTTGGGGATTTTGTTCGATTTGTCCGTTTAATCCGTTTTAACTCGACTATTGATGGATTGATGATTGTTAAGATATATCATATCTAATTCCTTGTTATTCCACGGTTGGATTGCCACGGATTTGTCGTTTTATTGAGTATTTTATCGACGCCTTGAAGGTGTTCGATAAAATGTCACAAAGAGAATTCGAGCGTTCTACGATTATTTCTTCCTCTTATGATCGATGATTTATTGATTATATGTAATTAGGGTCGAATTCTTGTGAAGAACTCGAGTCGGAACCCTTCCGTTCGTTGTCTCCTTCGGGGTCCGAGCTTCCCGGTCGAACCGTGTTCTTCGGAGCGTTTGGTAGCGGTTATTAAGGCAAGTATCTTATTATACGACTTGTATCTTGTGAATAGTAATTACGTATGATTTGTATGACGATTTTTCTTGCCTCCGTAAATATGTTCCGTTTGAGTAGGTTGTGTTTTCCAAAATTTGAAGGCTTTGTGATATATTGGTATCCGTGTTAGGCGTTGTGCCATTTGTGCAGGATTGCGATGTACATATGAGATGGTTGCACACGTGGTTGTTCAATGTATTGTGTACCGAATGTGTGTTATGTTGGTTAAATGTCGTTGATTGATGATAGTTGTTGCGAGTGTCGAGGTTGTGTTATGTGCGTGCAACGTACGATTTGGTGGTGATCAAGGTGATTGATTAATTGTGCTCATTGTTGTATGTAATGTGAATGTGAATATGTGTGTGACCGCTAAGTTCACTCGTGTTGGTTCGACGGGACCTACGAGGATTCGTGGCAGTGGACTACGGGATCAGAACTTAGTGAGGTACTGAGGTCCAATCGTGCGGGTCTGACGAGGCCTACGATAACGCATGGCAGTGGACCATGAGTTTCGGACACAGTGCGTCCAACCGGGTGAGCTCGACGGGGCTTACGGTGACACGTGGCAGTGGACTACGGTGTCAGGACTGTGTGTGTGATTGTTGTGATTGATATGGTCCGTGCGGGTTGTTATGCCTACGGAGACACGTGACAGTGGATCACGGTGTCGGGATTCGTTATGTTTAGTTAATAGTCCGTGTGGGTTGTTGAACCTACGGAGACACGTGGATGGATCACGGTGTCGGAATTGATGATTTTTGTTTTATTGTGAGTGATGTCGTCCGTGCGGGTTGTTGAACCTACGGAGACACGTGACGGTGGATCACGGTGTGATGAGCATGTTACTTTCAAATCAAATTTTTTAAAGGAAAAGTTTTAAGAAAGAACGTTGGGCGAGCCCCACGAGATTTATGGAAATGTTTAGGTATTGTAAGCTGTTGAATTATGAAACAAGTTTTGGGTTAAGGCCCTAATGTTTACGAAAAGGTTTTGTAAATTGGGACTCGAGGTCCAAAAGAATTTACATTTCAAAATCCCCGAGATGATGTGTTCCTTTTCAAATATCTCTTACTTGAGTTCGAAATTCTAAAACTTCTCGGGAACATTTTGATAATGGATTTCCGTATTAAATTCGTAGTTGCTATTTGCTTGTTACTTTTCGTATGGTTTGATACTTGCACTAGTAAAACAAAGGAGTTTTACTAACCCCAGTATTCGGGGTGGATGTCTGCTACTGCGTCCGGTACATGCGAGTTCGGGGAGCGATCACGAGATTGGCACAATGGGATGACGAGCTGCGATACTAATCAAGAGTTGAGAGTTGGTAGAGTTTAGTTGTATTGTTAGAGTTGATTCAGTCTTCCGTTGTATTGTATTTCGACCCCTGTGTGGGTAATGTTGTTAGTCAGTCCTGTTGATAGAGTTGTGTGACCTCATCGGTCTGTGTGTTTATGTGTAAGTGACCTTGACGGTCTGTATTATTATATTGTTTGACCCTGGACGGGCAAGCTTTTGGTTGTTTATGGACGTTTAGCCTGGTAGATCCTTGCGGAAAGGGTTTACGGCGTGTAATATTCGCATACGGTTTTGGGGGTGTTACAGATAATGGCTGCAACACGATACTAATCACAACGAACCACAATTTGATCACAACGGATCGCAATGATCTCGCTTGTTCACAACTGCTCACCCGGGTGACACGACAAGACACGACTCCGACAAGACATGACTCGACAAGACCCAACTAGACCCAACTGCCTAGGTTTTCGCAAACCTAAGCTCCGATACCATTTATGTAACACCCCCAATCCACTCAGGGATATTACACGCCGTAGACCCCTTTCCACAAGGAGCTACCAGGCGGGAGACTACAAATCAAAACCCACATGCGGTCAACTTGACCAAAACATAATACCGTAGACCGATTAGGTCTCTCAAAACATAGCATAACCGTACATCTGATGAAACTAAATTACAACTCGATCACATAGTACATAAAATGTCCATCCCCTCAAGGATGACAAGAACTCAAACTGACATATCACTAACAGACGACAGACTACAACTGTGACTAGTATCGCTGCATTGCATCATCCTCCGAGCCAATCCTGTGGTTGCTCACTCTCCAGTCAGAACACCTGGAATAAATAACAAAATCCCCAACGAGGGGTTAGCGATGGAATCGCTAGCAAGTAACCAAGCTATACAATTATACATCAAGAATACAACCGTTATGAAAATAACATTTCGACAAGGTAGTAACACGATCCCCGAGTCTAAAGTCTTTTGAAAATTTATTCCTTTAAAACAAACCATGGGGATTACTCCAGAAATCATTGTAAGAGATTATTTAGATACTTCGGGGGTCTCAGTGTAAAATCCTGAAATATGAATGTTTTTCCTTTTCAAAGGTTTTCTTTCAAAATCATACAAATGATTTTATTCTCAACTCAAACCTCAAGACCAAAACCATATTCACCAATATAATCGGGATTCAAGATTCAAAACATAAACAATTCAGAGATATCAAATCAACAGTCAAAACGTCTCCGTGGCCCCGAAGGGTCCCACCCGGATTAGCCATCAAGAATAAACTCGAACACACCCATAAGTTATCTTGACATCGCACTCGCAAGTGACGATTCTCGGAGCCCTCTCCAGACCTACCCGATTAGATAACCTTATGGTCAAATCGTAACATCTGGTCGTACTCGCAAGCACGCGCCTCCGGAGGCCTCGACGGACCCTACCCAGATAACATCATTCAAGTACGCCCATAAGTTAACATGACATCGCACTCGCAAGTGTCGATTCTCGGAGCCCTCCCCAGACCTACCCGAATTGATAACCTTATGGTCACAACATAACGTCTGGCCGTACTCGCAAGCACGCTCCTCCGGAGGCCTCGACGGGACCCTACCCGGACAACATCTCAATTCGCTAAGATACACAACAACAACAAAGGCACAATATTCACTACAACCGGAAACACGTAACATATAAATTAATGTAACATAACTTCCACAAAGGCACAACATCCACAAAGAAACCATCATTCAGAAAAAGGCCAACGAGCAAATAATACAAGTATTACGCGATTCCACAATTCTTCAGTTAACTACTCATTTCTAGTATTTATTTTAACAAAATAACATGAAGAGGTAGTTATCATTATTCTTGAAACTAAAGTTTACGTTGGTAATTACCTTCATAAAATCACATCTTCATTTAAAGTAAGTTACGGTTAAATATACCGTCACTAACGAGTCCACGTTAAATTCACGACACATCACATTCTCAAAGTATAAAGAATATAGACGAGATACTCGCCTCAAGTCCAACGCGCGCGGAGCAACGGGAAAGCTCGACTTAATGACCGCTACTGAACACCCCGAAGAACACGATTCAACCGGGAAGCTCGGACCCCGAAGAAGACAATGAACGGGAGGCTTACGACTCGAGTTCTTCACAAGAATTCGACCCTAACAACATATAATCAATAAATCATCGATCATACGAGGAAGAATAATCGAAGAACGCCCGAAAATCCCTCTATGACATTTTACCGGACACCTTCAAGGCGTCGACTAAGAACTCGACCAAAACAACGAATCGATACGATCCAACCATGGAATAACAAGGTAAATGATATAATACATCTAAATAATCATCAATCCATCATAATCCTAAGTTAAATCGGATTAATCGGACGAAAGCAACCAAAATACCCAAATTCCCCAAAACTAGATTTCTAGGAAATCTGACCTGATTCGGTAGATCGGAGGATGTTATAGGACGGATGATTGATGATATGAACCTCAAAACTTCATGTATTCATCGTCCAACAACATCTCTAGATGATTCACACACCTGACCGCGTACGGGAAGAAAAAGAATGAGAAATGGTCAAGAAAAAGCAGCGCGATCCTTTTATAAGTGATGCCGTAGGGTTACGTCGTAACGGCGAGGTTACGTGCGTAACCAGTCAGCCCCAAAGCTGCGGCCCGCTACGTACGTTACCGGCCAGGGCCTTACGTACGTAACCGGCCCTTACGTACGTAACGGCCGAGCACTAACGTACGTTACTCGGCTAGGGCTGGCCTGGCCCGAGCACGCCCGGCCATGACTCGGCCGGGACCAATTCCGACGGCCCGAACGACCCTGAAACCCGAACCTGAGTACGAATCGAAGATACGATTACGAAGTACTCGCAAAGACGAATCCGAGCACTAAGAGAACACACGATTCCGACCACCCGAAGGCTCGAAATTCGACAACGGAAAGTAATTACCCCAAACTTTGGGAAATTACGAAAATGGCCCAAGACGCCCGAAAATCACGATACGTGATCGAAACACCAAGACAAAGCTCGAAACATGAATAATAACATTAAATGAACTTACGAGAAAGTCGAAACAACAGTTTCGGACGAGATTCGCAAGAATCGAACTCAAGTGCGGAAAAGTCGCCAAAAAGTACAGAACTCGACAAAACGATACCGAAACGAACTCGGATGACCAAACACGAAGAACAAAACATTGTCAAAATGTCAAAACGGTCGCAAGCGAGTTCTGGAAACTAGAAAAATGCCGAAAACGAAAAATTACTGAAAAAGAAAATCACGGGTATTACAAGTAGGTGCCATACGATACGGCGCCTTAGAAATTGGTGTAGCCCCGGGTTCTAGCTCAATGGTAAATTCTACATCCCTTCGTGGAGGTAGTCTAGGTAACTCGTCATGAAATACATCTGGAAATTCGTTCACAACAGGAATGGATGAAAGTTCCACAATTTCATCTTCTTTCTTCATTGCATAGCACCAGTATCCGATACAGCCCTGTTTCAACAATTTGACAGCTTTCATCGCCTTGATCAATTTTCCTGAGCTTCCCGGTTTCCAACCCTCGAACAATATTTCGGAACCATCGTCAGCGATCAGCGAGATATTCCTCTTTCGGTAGTTTACAATTGCTACATATCGATTAAGCCAATCGTCTCCGAGTATCAGGTCGTCTCCTTGTATTTCTATTACAATCATATTTGAGAGCCACTCTCTGCCTCCAAATGATACAGGGAAATTTCTAGTTTCTAAGTTCCCGACAATCCTCTCTCCACTCGGTAAACTAACAACATAAGGTTCACTAGTATGAAAACCAGAAATATTCAAACGATTTACACAAGACAAAGATATAAAAGAATGCGTAGCTCCTGTATCGAATAAAACGCTAACTGGCTGGAAAAGGATCGGGCCGATTGCACGATGCGGCAAAGACATCCTGATCGTCTGTCCTCCTCATCTCGTACAGACGTGGGGGAGCAGATTCGGCACTCGATGTCCCCTTTCGGTCCCATTGTCCTCTGCCTTGTCTGCGGCCAAAATTTTGAGGCATCTGAACACTTTCTTTGCGTCTGTTGAATCGGCTTCCTTCTCGGGTACTTGTGGTGTACGGGCTCTAAAAGACTTTGCAGCTTCTTCACAGAACACCGTACGATGTCCCTCTCGACCACAATCAAAACAAGTCACGGCAGGTAGGGGACAATTCCGTCGATAGTGCCCCGTCTGGGCGCAGTTAAAGCATTTCCGGGTAAGATCAGTAATAGTTGATGTCGCTCCGAAGTTCTTTCCGCTCCTAACTGGGTGCGGAGGTTTCTTGAAAGAGTGAAAGGATGACTGGGCCTTACGGGGCCCGCTGTTCTTGTGCTCTGTAAAAGTACCAGAGACTTTCTATTTCTTGGATTCCGAAAATTTCTCCATAGCTGCTTCCTTGATCTCATACGCCAACGCCTTATCCTGGTATTGACGGAGTGTGGTACATTCAAAACCGGACATGTACCTCTGGATTTCTGGTTTCATTCTCATATCGAAATGGATCATCATCTCTGCATCTGTTCTGACCAGATGTCGAACAAATGCCAGTTGTTGGTTAAACGTCTTAATTGCATGCGATACCGGAACATCTGAAGGCTGAGCGGAGAAAAACTCCCGAACCTTGGCTTCCCTCACAGGACGAGGGCAGTATTGAGCTTCCATCATCAATTTAAACTCTGTCCAATCAGCATCATGATCTACAGGCCGGATGGCTTCCCACCATTCGGACGCTTCCCCTATCAGAAAATATTGAGCGATAGAGGCTCTTCGGTCATCTGGGCAGTTAATTTCGGCAAAGATTTTCTCCAGTTCCTTCAACCAATGGTCCCAGGTGGGAGTCTCAGAAATACCGTCGAATTTGGGTGGTTGCATCTTCGCCACCTCTTGCAACCACCGGTCACCTCGATTTCCCATGTCCGGGATCCCTTGCTGTCCTTCTCCCTGCTGTAGTCCCACCGCCACTTGCATTCGGTCCACGACTTGGGCGAACTGAGTCATCTGGTTCACCACTTGACGAAGGATCTCTGGTACAATAGGTTCTGGTTCGTTATTAATAGATTGTTGCGGCTCGCCTGAGCTATGACTGGCCTGATTAGAAGGCGATGCTTCCCTTTCAGCATTTCTTCGTCTGCATCCACGACCGCGACCACGTCCACGTCCACCTCTCAACATACTGTAAGCATAAATACTCAATATACAGGAAACAACATCGTTCTAATATTCGAGTATAAAGAGACACAAGATGTAAAGACGAGATAGAGTTTAGGAACTTACAACCACCGTTCGCATGAAGACGTAGGCAGTGCAGTGATGTCATTCACGGCTGGTTACCTCAAAAGACGTAAATGACCCCTATTTTAACCCAATGGCCAAGATATCCATAATCTTAGCTCTGATACCATATTCTTTAACACCCCGATATATTCAGGAATATTACAGCGCCGTAAATCCTTTACATAAGGATTTACAAGGCTGAAGAATTGAACAGACATTAAAAGGTACTAACGAATTGGAATATCAGAATTAAGATACAACAGTTCTGACCAATTACTAAAAATACAATTGTTCAACAGAAACTTAATAATACATCACCAAATTCAAATTCATCATAAATGACTTCGTACTCGAGTACTTATTGAAATAACCAATAAACAACAGACAAATGAACCCGACCGAAACATCACTCTGCACCCTCGTCGTCATGCAGCTCCAGTGGTTGTTTTCCCGCTCTCATGGATCCTGAACATAAACAAAATGTTCACCCCCGAAGGGGTTAGCACAACGATGCTAGTACAAGTACCACAACATATTATTCATATCTCACGAAGAATAATAACGTAAACGACAAAAAATACCAACGAGTCTTCTCCTACGAGAAACTCATAAATGACATACACAACTGATAATCACAACATGATATCATAACATACACATGGTAATTCCGTCGATCCAGCGTTCACTGCCTAGAACCCACGATGATCCCGTCAGACCAACCCGTGGTGGAAAAACCCATCCGATGATCCAGCGCACGCTAGCATAGATCCCCCGATGATCCCGTCGGACCAACACGAGGTGGACATACAACAACGACATACATGCATGACAATATGTATAACATCAATACGTAAAACAAATAAGGTACTTGCCTCGATTCGAAGACAAGAGCAATACTTCCACGAAAACGAACACTCGAAGGTCATCCCCCTCAATCAATCACGTAACAAGCTCAAACCTTAACAAAAGAAATAATATAGGATTTATCTCACATCGTACGAATGTCTAACAATTCGATTTATGGCCAAAAGCTCATAAAATGTAATCTGCCTGAACTTCTTAGCGCACGCTAAGTACTCTGTGTAGCGTGCGTTAAGTCTGCTCGATAGCGCACGCAAACAACAAGGCATAGCATACGCTAACTATGCATGGTCAGTACTTCACTGGTCAGCTGACTGACTCGTCTGATGGCCTAGCGTACGTTACGTACCAAACGTAGCGTACGTTAATCGATGCTCGATAGCGCACGTTAATTTACATAACTTAGCGTGCGCTAACTGTGCATGGCAGTTCACTACTGGGCAGAAGACTGTTCTCATCATGATCAAAACAATGAAATCTTTCGTGATAATTCATGTTACCTCCATGAATATCATGTTCATACGATTATGAATGATCTTACGGATAACAACAACTTCGGATTCAAGAATATGTACTATTATAAAACCATATTCCATTTCGACTACAAATCTTCATACGACAATTCGAAAGGCTTAACGGTTGATATCGACACCTTTATATCAATCAAAATTATCATACTGTAGTTGTTTAACATTCCATCTATACTATATAAATCCTTCCATGATCAATCCCTTAGATTCATCTAATAATAATGATGTTAAAGTCAAGTTCATGATTGTTATGAAGTCATCTACTAGATTCGGATTACCAATGATAGAAGCTTCCTCTACTTGTTCAATGTAATAAGATTCGAATCATGATGTTCATAATCAAAGTACTTAAGGCCTATTCATCTCAATATTCCAAACATGATGTACTTTGGATAATTCACTAATGCAAATCAATATCTCATTAACCTGATCATCCAATTCTTTAGAATCCAACTCTAAGTCTGGAGATAGGTTGAACATACCTTAATATGACGAAAATCACTGAACCGTAAGGTACAATCTGACTCCGGTTGGTTATGTGCCACTCCAAGGTGTTACTTCTCTTCAATGATCACTCACAAGTGATAACCAATATACAAGGATCAATATGATGTGTTCTAAGTGTGTTAGAAGGATTAATATAGCTCTCTGGTCTCTCAAGGATGAATAATGGACGAAGTAAATGTAAGCCAAAATGGGTTGTTGTCTCATTTATAATATTCTGCACTTTAGCTAATTAGTGCACGCTAGCATACAATACTTAGCGCACGCTAATAAGCGTTGACTCCAAATCTGTCCAGGTTCGTCCGCGGGAATCTTATCCGGACCCATGTCCCGGCTGGCGCATGTGCTAGCTGTCCAGTTCAATAATTGAGTGCTTAGCGCACGCAACTCCTACATACATAGCATGCGCTAGTAGTAGCTCGATAGCGCGCGTTAAGCTACATTCTTAGCGTGCGCTATCACGAGTTTGCATGAGAAATTTTGCATGTTGTTATACTTATGTACAAAGATATCAATGTAAGAAATATCATACTCCAATCATCAAGATCACAATTCCGAATAATACAGGGTTTGAATACAGGTAAAATACACAGTAATAAATCCGGATATTACAATGGCCATAAAGAGTTTAGTTACAAATATGGGATACAGTTAAGAGGAAGATTATCAGAAGCAGGGATATTGTATTCCTTGAAGACCAAGTTCTTGATGAAGTCAAAGAAAAACCTGCATCTAATTCAGAAGTTCCTGTCAACTTAGATCAAGTTTCTTCACCGACGGTTCAGAATTACGGGGGAGATACCCAACCAGAGAATGGTGATACAGTTGATGATGAACCAAGTGACAATCAAAATCCACATATACAAAATGATGTCCCTCCAATTAGAAGGTCAACTCGAGAAGGACAACCTTCTACCAGATATAGCCCACATGAGTGTGTAATGCTCACTCATGCAGGAGAGCCACAATGTTTTAGAGAGGCCATGAAAAATGATCAAAACAAAAAATGGTCAGAAGCCATGGAAGAAGAAATGCAATCCTTGGAAGATAATCACACCTACGACCTAGGTGAGTTTACAGTTGGAAAGAGATCAATGAAAAAAAATGGGTTTACAAGTTGAAGACTGAAGAACATAGCTCACAACCAAGGTACAAAGCGAGGCTGGTTGTGAAGGGTTTCAGTCAAAAGAAGGGTGTCGATTTTGAAGAGATTTTCTCACCAGTGGTGAAGATATCCTCAATCAGAGTTGTTCTCGCAATTGCTTCCAGTTTAGATCTAGAGATTGAACAACTTGATGTGAAAACTGCATTTCTGCATGGAGATTTAGATAAAGAAATCTACGTGGATCAACCAGAAGGTTTCATAATTAAAGGAAAAGAGAACCTTGTATGTAGATTGAAGAAGAGCTTGTATGGCTTGAAACAAGCTCCTAGACAGTGGTACATGAAGTTTGAGTCCTTCATGAATAACCAAGGCTACAACAGAACCACCTCAGATCATTATGTTTTCATCAAAATGTTCACAGGAGGTGAATTTATCATACTGTTACTCTACGTTGATGATATGCTGATTGTAGGCCATGATGCCAGCAAAATTGATAAACTGAAGAAAGAGCTAAGTAAGTCTTTTGCGACGAAAGACTTAGGCGCATCCAAGCAAATGTTAGGAGTATGTCCTCGAATGCCACTCAGAGGATGTTGAGTGAGGGCATTGTACTTGTAATTATGTAAATCAATTATATAAGGCAATGAATTTTTCTTTATTTACTGGTAGTTACTGGCATTCCTAACTCGTAAATATACATATAGAAACTAGTTCGTGTATTTGAGAGCAAAACGTTCCACTCCTTATTGGATAAGGGGGTCGGTACTGGAAAGATTTATAGCTCAAATACTTAATCGTTCGCAAGTCGATGAAACTGGACTGGGCGTTAAGTTTATGTGAAGACTTGTATGACGTGTTCTTTGACATGGAGAGTACCTGTCGAACGCTAATGGTTAGTGGGAGCACACGTTATAGGTATGCTAATTGGATTAGTATACTCGGACCGACTCACCCTCGATTCGTCACACGGATTTCACTCCGGGACAGTCAATGACGGAATCGAAAGGTTGTGATAGGTATTCGTGAACCTTCTACTTGAGGATTTAGTAGGGATGTGCTTGTCACGTCAAGATTTTCATTAGAGTAGTTCGACCCTATAAACCGGAAGGTGGGGGTCAACCTCGACGTGCATCTTGACGGGCAAGTAGCAGGTCCTACTGAATACCAAGATAGAATTCTTTCTCCTGTTAGTGAACGGGTTATATTTCTTATACGGTTATTGGCAAATGAGATCATAAGTCTTTGGCCAAAGAATTGGAGCTAGTTGTATTGGATACACGAGAGCTCAATGAACTCGATTTGCATTAACGCATGCATAGCGTCAAGTACAGATAGGGTTTAACTGAATGTGACCCTATATCTTGATCGGGACATTTAAAAGAAGGGTTTATATGTTTACTGGTATTCACGACAGAATGGTTCTTGAATGATCCCAATCATTCATTCTCAGTCAGGGTACAGTGTAGGCCGCCAGGCTGGCTAGGTGGTGCTACTACTCTTTGGTTCCTCCCATTGTTGACTGAGACGGACCTACCGAGTCGCGCAATAGGATTGACGACGGAATGAATCAAGCTAATTCTCTCATTATGTGTATTAGATATTGGATATCTAAATTTGGGACATTAGATGTCTAAATCAATTTATTGGATAAATTTATTTACGGCCTAATGAATTAAATATATCACTGGTTGATTAATTTAATTCATGAATATAATTATTTCTTGGAGAAATTAATTATGTCATAATGTATTTGTTATGATGAAATTAATTGGATTAATTAAACTATACAAATACATCGGGACGGAATTGGAGTTTATCTGTTTGGACTCTCGGGAGTCCGAAACGAACCGAACTCATCCATTTCTGCATGGGCTGCCCCCCATTTCTAGCCACCTTATTTTGGGACTCTTGTCTCCATTCTTTAATGGATGATAATTGTGGAGGTGGGGTTGATTCTCATTTGATGAGTTGTGACATGTGAAGAAGTATTGAATAAAAGGGAGAAAGACATTATCTCACCAACACTTGAATTCATACGTGAATCATCATTAGTAATAGAGAGAGAACATTGAATTCATTTTCATATCACTCAAGTCTTCTTCTTCATCTTTTCATTTTTGTTCTTGAGTTTTCTTGGAGAAAATTCAAGATACATTGAGAGAGAGATTATACACTTAGAGTGTAATAATAAAAAGCTTCATCACCTAGCTCTAGCCATATCCTTGGAGGATAGCAAGGTCTTGTCATTCCGTTCATTTTTTTGACGCGTGGCAAGTAGAGACGCGCTGCTTTCGGCGTTGGATCGTTCAAGGGCTTGGAGCGGATTGGATTCGTAGAGATCAATTAAAGCTTGGGGAATAGCTCAAGAGAAGGTTACCATTTAATCAACGGACTTTATGGGTGAGTTTCTTATAACTCTTGTTTTTCATTTATATATTCGTATATACGTAGCTCGATCGATCCTCGTAGGGATTCAGATCAAATTAATTTTCGTTTTACCGCTTCCGATGGGCCTTCGTTTAGGCACTGAAACCCAACAGTGATATCGGAGCCAGGTCTTGCGATCGTATATACGATATTAGCATTTGGAATGCTTGATTAGATGGTGTATGATTTGGAATCATAATCGTATTAATCGTTGATTTTCTATTGTTCATCTAAAAATTAATTTTTCATGATTTTATGTTACAATATAAATCTATTTTTCTTTTGAGAAACTGATTTAAATGAGTAATATAAAGATTAGAAAAATATTATTTTTGGAATCGGGGCGAAAAAACGAGCCGAAAACGTAAACGGACCCGGCAGCTTGGAGCTGCCAGGGCACTGCCTCGCGGTCTGCCTGTATGGACCGCGGTCTGGCAGCAGGAGCGAGTCCTGGTCGGCAGGCTTCCGGCCGTTCTCGGCACCCTGTGCAGGCCCTGCTCGGCAGCCTGCTGGGCAGTGTCCCGGGCTTGGCCCGGCCGTGTTTTCCGACTCCGTTTTTTATATTTCGTTCGATAATTAATTTCCCACAAATTAAATTGGATTTAATTTGACTAAGATTTAATTATGGTAATTTTATTCTTAGGGGAATTAATTTAATGAAATATTTTCTCGTCCGGAACAAGTTAAAATTGACGGTTGTTTGAATTAATTGGATTAATTCGTTTTGGATGGATTGTTTTATATTGATTGGATCAATATTCAGATTCATTATGAATGCCATTTATTTAATGTGTTGGATGCATTATTTTTTGAATGGTGATGTGGTTCATGGACCTAGTTTTTGAATCGTTCGGTTTTATTCGATTGGGTTGTAAAGGCCGTTTTGAGCCTATTTATTTTACTAGAAATATTTGTATCTAGGATGCAATTTTCAATGTAAAATTTATATGTAATGACGAAGACCGTAGGAAGATCCGTTTCGAGAAGACGAAGATTCAAGACGAAGACCTGTAATTAGATTACGAAGTTTTTGTTTTCTAGGAACGGTCCATGAACCACATGTTGGTAGCAACTAGGTTGTGAATGGTTTTTTCATATTATATGAATGCCACAAATGCGCTAAAATGATTAATGTGCAAAGTGTAACGTTAATTGCGAAAATTCTCCCACGATAAATTATTAAATTTATAAGGTTTCAAGGTTTTCCTTCCCTCCATCGAGTTTTTGGGAAATTGAAATCCAAACCGGATGTGCTATGCTTCCGAGTTATCGGGGTAGTCGTTCGGGAAGGACGGATAAATTACCGGGAGCCCATTGGATGCCTTAGGTTGGAGCAAATTTTATCCCTAGAAACCTGATAGGTTTCCGGATAAGATTCAATTGTGAAACTGATTTGCGTCGATGGTATAAACTTAACTTGTTCACGAACCATAGAAACCGTATAGGTTGAGGGGAGTGAACAAAGGGAAAAAGAAGATCGAATCATCCATTAGATGGGTTGGTGTTGGACACCACTTTATGAAAATTAATAGACTAGAAACCTGTTCAGTTGCCCTCTATTAAAATTTATAAAGAACTCAATCACCACTATCAAGTAGAGCGACGATACTTCCAGATTTCACATGGGAGTGTGTTATTCCGATAAAAATAGTGGGAGCTGGGTAAAAAGAATAGAAAAGACCTTAATTCTATACTCAGAACATAATTGAATGAGTCACTAATTAATCTATCGTACTTAATGCAGACTCAAATCTCAATATGACAATGAATCCACTAGCAATTCTACTCGAAAAGAACACCTTAATGGGACCTAACTTTGTGGATTGGCTCTGCAATCTGATGATTGTCCTCAGTATAGAGGCACTGGGATACGTCTTGGAGACGGACATTCTGGCGCCTCCTGTGCGGACCCGAGCCAATCAGGAAGAGATTGAAAACTACGAAAAGTGGGTTAAGGATGACGTGAAAGTCCGTGCTTATATGATGGCTTCCATGTCTAATGAGCTTCAGAGAGCTCATGAGAAAATGACTTCTTCTAGGCAGATTCTATCTCACTTAACCGAGCTTTATGGTGAGCACAGCAGAACTGCTAGATATGAGATATCCAAGCAACTGTTCGGTGCAAGGATGAAGGAAGGTGAGAAAGTTGGGGAACACGTTGTTGGGTACCAAATTGGATATTTGCGCCGTTTTGTGCGGAAGCGAAAATAAATTGCGGAAAATAAATCACACAAGGATTTATAGAGGTTCGGCTATTAACGAAGCCTACGTCCTCTCTCGATGTATCTTTTTCCTTAGGCTTAAGATCAAAACCTCTACGCCTCTCTTCTATCGGTCGAGGGATTACCGTTACAAGCTCGTCTTCTATTGGTCCGAGTAAAACCGTTTTTCCTTTTCTATCAGATAAGGAATCAACCACTCTAGCTTTCTATCGGTACTAGATAAACTTCACTAAGATAGCGATTGTGATTCTAACAATGCCGGATCCTTGATCCTAATAACACCGAATCAAATCGTATCTTTTCTTTTACCTCTCGTGTATAATGTTGAATGTATAAACACTCAAACTAACAATATAAGCTCAATATTACAACAACAATGTGAATATATGATTCTCAGATGTATGACTCGTTTGCTTGAAGTTGTTGTACTCAAACAATACCATAGGGATGGTATTTATAGGTATTTCCCATAAACTAGCCGTTGCTGGCTGTTTTGACTTGCT
The DNA here is from genome assembly GCA_033398695.1 of Orobanche coerulescens. NCBI lineage: Eukaryota > Viridiplantae > Streptophyta > Magnoliopsida > Lamiales > Orobanchaceae > Orobanche > Orobanche coerulescens. Next base: position 39,676,341 of record CM065810.1, read on the forward strand.
AGCGTGCGCTAGCCTTCTCTTGTAGCGTGCGCTAGATATTTCCAGTTTCAGTCCAGTAGCTTCGTTTCTTCTTTAGAGTACGTTATACCGTCTATCTTACGTACGTTATCTCACTTACTTAGCGTACGTTAACCATGATTGAGTAGCGTGCGTTAACGTAATATATCCGTTGCCTTTACTTGTCAAACTATCCGTTTGATGCTTGACTTTCCGCCGAATCTTTCCAACGTTTGGATTGACTTGATTCAAACTTCTTAGCGTGCGCTAATCCTTCATTGTAGCGTGCGCTAATGCTGATTTCATTGCATACGTCATTCTGTATTTGAATTCCTTCACAACGGTAACAAGACTTCGATAGCGTGCGTTAATGATAACTAGTAGCGTGTGCTATCTCATCACCGACTTCACCGCAGCTTACTTCAAACTTGGCCGAATGCAGATTACTCCTCGTTAGCGTGCGCTAACATATATGCCTTAGCGTGCGCTAAAGCAATCCAGTTGCAACTTTTGCGTCTTCGTCACGTCGTTTTGCTTCGCCTTGATGTTGTTTTGTTGTTTAGCAACTTTAATCATCAAAACATAAATTAAATAATGTGTGGAATAAATATTCCAACAATCTCCCCTTTTGATGATTACAAAACAACCCTTGAATCGATAATCTGTAAAAATAATATAAGTATATTTCTACGAATCAAAGTTTTCGGCTTTGATCGTTTCGTTAGTTTCTCCAATTCTCTTTTCTTTTCGACATCTCCTTTATTTTTCAACTCCGTCGTTTTTCATTTTTCAATTTTTCAACTCCCCCTATTTGTATGCTTTTCTTTTCTTTTCGACTTCTTCGATTTTTCTCATTTTTTATCTCAATTCATCTCCTTCTTCTTTTTATCTCAATTCATATCTTTCTCCCGCTTTTTGTCTTCATCAAAAAGTAAAAAAAAAAAATATAAAGGATACCAAATGAAATATAAATATGCATGATACCAATTTATGCATTAATAAGGGTATAACTCCTCCTGAAAATATTATTTGTTAAAATTTATTTTTGGGGCTCCAATCGATAGTTGGTTTTTCTTTTGAAACATAGACGATGTTTGAAACGTTTGTTCCTTTAGGAACCCAAATTTTCTTAATTTTTATCGTCCGGCGAGGGCTTTTGCAATTTGAAACGTGATGCCCGATTTTTAAACACTTTTCACAATGGGGTATCTTAAAATTGACGAATTCGTTTTTCGAACGTGGTTTGAATCCCAACCCCTCTTTATTTAGAGTGTATTTTTGAACACATAATATTTGTTCAAATTTATCGTTGCCGCACGAGAATTTCTTTGTCAAAATTTTTAGTTCATCTTGAACTTTTAAAAGATCATTCTTTGAAATATTCTCGTTTTCAATGCATTTCGAATGATCGATCTCGACAAATTTCCCTTTTTCAAGTATTTTGGAATTTTCAATTTCCAAAGTTTTATATTTAGACTTGAGGGATTTAATTTCATTTAAAGCATTTTGATAGTCCGTATGTAATAACTCGAATGCTTCAAAGAGTTCGTCGTAGGAGTTACTTACTTGGCTTTCGACGTCGCTATCGTCGAATGAACTCCGGGCCATGAGCGTGAGATTATTTTGTTCAAGAAAATCTTCACCGGGATCTTCGTCGCTCCATGTTGCGATTAGAACTTCCTTTTGCTTTACTCGACAGTTCTTAGCAAAGTGGCCTGGTTTGCCACATAATCGACAGGTGTTGTCGAATTTCTTGGATTCGCCAGCTTGGATGTCCTTCTTTCTCCGGTTTAATAAGTGTTGAAACTTATTAATGTTTTTGGCATAATATGCCATTTCTTCGTCGCTTTCGTCCACCGGGGTTTCTTCTTTCTTCTTCGATATTTTAGCCTTGAAGGCTATCGACCTCTCCTTCGGTTTCGGTTTGGCATTCCGAGATTTTAGGACAATCTCGTAGTTGATAAGAGAACGAACGAGAGCACTAAAATCGAGAGTATTTAAATCTTTTGATTTTATTATTGCCGTAACCGTACCGTCCCATTCTCGAGGTAGTGATCGGAGAATTTTCTTTACTTTCTCACTACTCGAAAGTGGTTTTCCGAAACATGCTAATCCATTAGTGATGACCGAGAATCGGTCGAGCATAATCGAGATGGATTCGTCGTCCTTCATTTGGAATAATTCATAATCGTGAAGGAGCATGTTTATCTTCGTCTCTTTGACTTGAGACGTACCTTCGTGTGTTACCTCAAGCATTTTCCAGATTTCTTTGGCACTATCACACGATGATATCCGGTTGTGTTCTTCCGGATTTAAGGCACAATAAAGAAGTTGAGTTGCCTTACAATTGAAATGGTCGTTTTTCCAATCGGAGTCGTCATATTCTTCAAAAATTTTAAGCGTACCGTTGGAATTCATTGAAATTTTTGGACCAAGACAAATCACCTTCCAAAGTTCGATGTCGTAAGCTCGAATGAATATTGACATCTTCTTCTTCCAAGTCATGAAGTTCACGCCATCAAAAAATGGTGGTCGGTTGAGAGCAAGGCCTTCGACTGGAGCCATTTGAAATGCCATTTTTGATCTTTTTCTCCTCGGATGTTAAGCCGCGTAAAGGAGTACCGCTCTGATACCAATTGTTGGGTACCAAATCGGATATTTGCGTCGTTTTGTGCGTAAGCGAAAATAAATTGCGGAAAATAAATCACACAAGGATTTATAGAGGTTCGGCTATTAACGAAGCCTACGTCCTCTCTCGATGTATCTTTTTCCTTAGGCTTAAGATCAAAACCTCTACGCCTCTCTTCTATCGGTCGAGGGATTACCGTTACAAGCTCGTCTTCTATCGGTCCGAGTAAAACCATTTTTCTTTTTCTATCAGATAAGGAATCAACCACTCTAGCTTTCTATCGGTACTAGATAAACCTCACTAAGATAGCGATTGTGATTCTAACAATGCCGGATCCTTGATCCTATTAACACCGAATCAAATCGTATCTTTTCTTTTACCTCTCGTGTATAATGTTGAATGTATAAACACTCAAACTAACAATATAAGCTCAATATTACAACAACAATGTGAATATATGATTCTCAGATGTATGACTCGTTTGCTTGAAGTTGTTGTACTCAAACAATACCATAGGGATGGTATTTATAGGCATTTCCCATAAACTAGCCGTTGCTGGCTGTTTTGACTTGCTAGCGTGCGCTAGCCTTCTTTTGTAGCGTGCGCTAGATATTTCCAGCTTGATCCGGAGCTTCGTTTCTTCTTTAGCGTACGTTATACCGTCTATCTTACGTACGTTATCTCACTTACTTAGCGTACGTTAACCATGATTGAGTAGCGTGCGTTAACGTAATATATCCGTTGCCTTTACTTGTCAAACTATCCGTTTGATGCTTGACTTTCCGCCGAATCTTTCCAACGTTCGGATTGACTTGATTCAAACTTCTTAGCGTGCGCTAATCCTTCATTGTAGCGTGCGCTAATGCTGATTTCATTGCATACGTCATTCTGTATTTGAATTCCTTCACAACGGTAACAAGACTTCGATAGCGTGCGTTAATGATAACTAGTAGCGTGTGCTATCTCATCAGCTGACTTCACTGCAGCTTACTTCGAAACTTGGCTGGAATGCAGATTACTCCTCGTTAGCGTGCGCTAACATATATGCCTTAGCGTGCGCTAAAGCAGTCCAGATTGCAACTTTTTGCGTCTTCGTCTGCTTCGTCGTTTTGCTTCGCCTTGATGTTGTTTTGTTGTTTAGCAACTTTAATCATCAAAACATAAATTAAATAATGTGTGGAATAAATATTCCAACAATCTCCCCCTTTTTGATGATTACAAAACAACCCTTGAATTGGATAATCTGTAAAAAATAATATAAGTATATTTCTACGAATCAAAGTTTTCGGCTTTGATCGTTTCGTTAGTTTCTCCAATTCTCTTTTCTTTTCGACATCTCCTTTATTTTTCAACTCCGTCGTTTTTCATTTTTCAATTTTTCAACTCCCCCTATTTGTATGCTTTTCTTTTCTTTTCGACTTCTTCGATTTTTCTCATTTTTTATCTCAATTCATCTCCTTCTCCTTTTTATCTCAATTCATATCTTTCTCCCCCTTTTTTTCTTCATCAAAAAGTAAAAAAAAAAATATAAAGGATACCAAATGAAATATAAATATGCATGATACCAATTTATGCATTAATAAGGGTATAACTCCTCCTGAAAATATTATTTGTTAAAATTTATTTTTGGGGATCCAACCGATAGTTGGTTTTTCTTTTGAAACATAGACGATGTTTGAAACGTTTGTTCCTTTAGGAACCCAAATTTTCTTAATTTTTATCGTCCGGCGAGGGCTTTTGCAATTTGAAACGTGATGCCCGATTTTTAAACACTTTTCACAATGGGGTATCTTAAAATTGACGAATTCGTTTTTCGAACGTGGTTTGAATCCCAACCCCTCTTTATTTAGAGTGTATTTTTGAACACATAATATTTGTTCAAATTTATCGTTGCCGCACGAGAATTTCTTTGTCAAAATTTTTAGTTCATCTTGAACTTTTAAAAGATCATTCTTTAAAATATTCTCGTTTTCAATGCATTTCGAATGATCGATCTCGACAAATTTCCCTTTTTCAAGTATTTTGGAATTTTCAATTTCCAAAGTTTTATATTTAGACTTGAGGGATTTAATTTCATTTAAAGCATTTTGATAGTCCGTATGTAATAACTCGAATGCTTCAAAGAGTTCGTCGTAGGAGTTACTTACTTGGCTTTCGACGTCGCTATCGTCGAATGAACTCCGGGCCATGAGCGCGAGATTATTTTGTTCAAGAAAATCTTCACCGGGATCTTCGTCGCTCCATGTTGCGATTAGAACTTCCTTTTGCTTTACTCGACAGTTCTTAGCAAAGTGGCCTGGTTTGCCACATAATCGACAGGTGTTGTCGAATTTCTTGGATTCGCCCGCTTGGATGTCCTTCTTTCTCCGGTTTAATAAGTGTTGAAACTTATTAATGTTTTTGGCATAATATGCCATTTCTTCGTCGCTTTCGTCCACCGGGGTTTCTTCTTTCTTCTTCGATATTTTAGCCTTGAAGGCTATCGACCTCTCCTTCGGTTTCGGTTTGGCATTCCGAGATTTTAGGACAATCTCGTAGTTGATAAGAGAACGAACGAGAGCACTAAAATCGAGATGATTTAGATCTTTTGATTCCATTATTGCCGTAACCGTACCGTCCCATTCTCGAGGTAGTGATCGGAGAATTTTCTTTACTTTCTCACTACTCGAAAGTGGTTTTCCGAAACATGCTAATCCATTAGTGATGACCGAGAATCGGTCGAGCAAAATCGAGATGGATTCGTCGTCCTTCATTTGGAATAATTCATAATCGTGAAGGAGCATGTTTATCTTCGTCTCTTTGACTAGAGACGTACCTTCGTGTGTTACCTCAAGCATTTTCCAGATTTCTTTGGCACTATCACATGATGATATCCGGTTGTGTTCTTCCGGATTTAAGGCACAATAAAGAAGTTGAGTTGCCTTACAATTGAAATGGTCGTTTTTCCAATCGGAGTCGTCATATTCTTCAAAATTTTTAAGCGTACCGTTGGAATTCATTGGAATTTTTGGACCAAGACAAATCACCTTCCAAAGTTCGATGTCGTATGCTCGAATGAATATCGACATCTTCTTCTTCCAAGTCATGAAGTTCACGCCATCAAAAAATGGTGGTCGGTTGAGAGCAAGGCCTTCGACTGGAGCCATTTGAAACGCCATTTTTGATCTTTTTCTCCTCGGATGTTAAGCAGCGTAAAGGAGTACCGCTCTGATACCAATTGTTGGGTACCAAATCGGATATTTGCGCCGTTTTGTGCGGAAGCGAAAATAAATTGCGGAAAATAAATCACACAAGGATTTATAGAGGTTCAGCTATTAACGAAGCCTACGTCCTCTCTCGATGTATCTTTTTCCTTAGGCTTAAGATCAAAACCTCTACGCCTCTCTTCTATCGGTCGAGGGATTACCGTTACAAGCTCGTCTTCTATCGGTCCGAGTAAAACCGTTTTTCCTTTTCTATCAGATAAGGAATCAACCACTCTAGCTTTCTATCGGTACTAGATAAACCTCACTAAGATAGCGATTGTGATTCTAACATTGCCGGATCCTTGATCCTAATAACACCGAATCAAATCGTATCTTTTCTTTTACCTCTCGTGTATAATGTTGAATGTATAAACACTCAAACTAACAATATAAGCTCAATATTACAACAACAATGTGAATATATGATTCTCAGATGTATGACTCGTTTGCTTGAAGTTGTTGTACTCAAACAATACCATAGGGATGGTATTTATAGGCATTTCCCATAAACTAGCCGTTGCTGGCTGTTTTGACTTGCTAGCGTGCGCTAGCCTTCTTTTGTAGCGTGCGCTAGATATTTCCAGTTTCAGTCCAGTAGCTTCGTTTCTTCTTTAGTGTACGTTATACCGTCTATCTTACGTACGTTATCTCACTTACTTAGCGTACGTTAACCATGATTGAGTAGCGTGCGTTAACGTAATATATCCGTTGCCTTTACTTGTCAAACTATCCGTTTGATGCTTGACTTTCCGCCGAATCTTTCCAACTTTCGGATTGACTTGATTCAAACTTCTTAGCGTGCGCTAATCCTTCATTGTAGCGTGCGCTAATGCTGATTTCATTGCATACGTCATTCTGTATTTGAATTCCTTCACAACGGTAACAAGACTTCGATAGCGTGCGTTAATGATAACTAGTAGCGTGCGCTATCTCATCAGCTGACTTCACTGCAGCTTACTTCGAAACTTGGCTGGAATGCAGATTACTCCTCGTTAGCGTGCGCTAACATATATGCCTTAGCGTGCGCTAAAGCAGTCCAGATTGCAACTTTTTGCGTCTTCGTCTGCTTCGTCGTTTTGCTTCGCCTTGATGTTGTTTTGTTGTTTAGCAACTTTAATCATCAAAACATAAATTAAATAATGTGTGGAATAAATATTCCAACACACGTCCTCAAAATGATATCCATGATCGAGAGATTGGAGGCTCTTGATTTTAAAATGGATACTTCTCTCCAAACCGACCTTATCCCACAGTCTCTTCCTGATTCGTTCTCACAGTTTGTTATGAACTTTAACTGTAATGAGATTGCATGTAACTTAGCTGGGCTAATGAACAAACTGGTAACCGCTCAGTCTCAGATGAAGACTTCGCGAATGAAGGAGTCTGCCCTTGTGATTTCTTCTGGACTTCGGAAGTCTAAGAATAAGAAGAAAAAGACCAAGAAGCGGACTGGACCACAAGCTAAGGACCTTAAGGGAAAGGGAAAGGCCCAGATGGTTCCAAAAGGCAAGAAGAAGAAAGATACTTGTCTCAAGTGCGGTGAGCTGGGCCACTGGGCTAGAGACTATCCGATTCTTCAGGGCACTTCAGGTACAGAACTTTTAGTTTTGGAAACAAATTATTCTGCTACTGTATTTTTTACTTCCTGGATACTGGATTCTGGTGCTAGTTCTCATATTAGTACCGTGAATTAGGATCTGGAACAAAAAAGGAAGCTTGGAGCTGGAGAAGTTATGATCACAGTCGGAAGCAGGCATAGTGTTGAGGCGACCGAAATAGGATCACTTTTTTGGGGTTTAGAATCCGGCTTTGTTTTGACTTTAGAAGATGTACTTGTTTTGCCGAAGGGGCATAAAAAAATTGTATCCATTCCGGTCATGGATCGAAAAGGCTTTTCATTTTTCATTGGTGATGGTTCCTGCAAAATTTATTTTAGAAATAAACTAGTGGGTACTGCTACATTGTTAAATGGATTGTATCATCTAAATCTCAGCAACAAAGTAGTTGTGAATACTATGACTAGAAAACATGGTAGGGATGAAACCAATCAAGTTTTGAAATGGCATCTTAGACTTGGTCATGTTGGTCAGACCAAGGTTTACAAGATGGAAAAGGATGGACTTATGGGTCCATTGGGATCGGATCCCTTTCCTACTTGTGAATCTTGCCTTAAAGGCAAAATGACTAAGTCCCCCTTCACATAGACTTTTAAAAGAGCCGCTGATAAACTGGGATTAATCCATACCGACGTATGTGGTGCTTTGGAAGCAGCACGTGACGGATATCAATATTTCATTACGTTTACAGATGATCATACTAGTTATGGTTATGTATACTTAATGAAACATATATCCGAGGCTTTTGAGAAATTCCAGGAATTCAAAGCCCTAGTCGAGAAACAGATTAGTAATCATATCAAAGTACTTCGGTCGGACCGAGGTGGCGAGTATATGAGTTTGGAGTTTGACGAGTTCCTTAAGAAACATGGAATATTATCACAACTAACACCTCCAGGTACTCCTCAGTTAAATGGTGTGTCAGAAAAAAGGAACCGGACCTTGTTGAACATGGTCCGTTCCATGCTGGGCTATACTGACTTGCCGATTTACCTGTGGGGGTATGCACTCCTGACTGCCGCTTACATCTTGAACAGATGTCCTTCCAAATCCATTCCTAAAACTCCACATGAGATGTGGGAGGGCAGGAAACCAAGTCTTAATCATATTAGGATTTGAGGATGTCCCGCCTATGTCAAGAAGACTGAGGTGGAGAAGTTGGAAGCTAGGTCCGCGAAGGGACGTTTCATTGGATTCCCATCTGGGACGATGGGTTATCTATTCTACATGCCCGAAGATCGAAAGATCGTTGTTGCTTTACAAGCACACTTCTTGGAAATGAGTTCATTCAGGAAGGCGGAGCAGGTAGAAGTATTTCTTTAGAATAATACAATGAAACTCCTCGGGAGACACCTGTGCAAGAAACTGGAACCGAACCTTCTGAAACACAAGTACAACCACCTCGTAGGTTTAGTAGGGTGTCTTATTTACCTAAGAGGTATGGGCTTGTGCACTTGGAGGAGCTGGGTCTCCATGAGGTTCCAAGTGATAGCCAAGAGACCGACCCAACGACCTATGACCAAGCGATGGTGGATGTAGACTCCGCAAAATGGAGTGAAGCTATGGAAGCTGAGATAGACTCGATGCATGTCAATCAGGTCTGGACTCTAGTAGACCGTCCCAAGGGCATAGTGCCTATTGGGAACAAGTGGATCTACAATAGAAAGACTGATGGTGATGGCAAGGTTGACGCCTATAAGGCCAGAAAGAAGGGATCGATTACCACGATACCTTCTCGCCCATAGCCATGATCAAGTCTATTCGCATGATGCTTGCTATAGCTGCCTACCACGATTATGAGATATGGCAAATGGACGTGAGATGACTTTCCTTAATGGATTCCTCGAGGAGGAAATCTATATGGAGCAGCCTAAAGGCTTTGTGTCCGAAGTCGATATTCAGAAAGTGTTTAAGCTTCAGCGCTCCATTTATGGACTGAAGCAAGCGTCGCGTAGTTGGAACCTTCATTTTGACGAAGAGGTCAAAGAGTTTGACTTCGTGCAAAATGAAGAGGAACCTTGTGTATACAAGAGGGTTAGTGGGAGCATGATCGCATTCTTAGTACTATATGTAGATGACATTCTACTAATAGGAAATGATGTGAGAATGCTCAGTTCTGTAAAAGATTGGCTTTCGAGTAATTTCTCCATGAAAGACTTGGGAGAAGCAACCTATATTCTTGGTATTCGACTCTACCGGGATAGAGCGAAGAGAACAATAGGTCTTTCCCAAGCCCTTTATATAGATAAGATCTTAAAGCAATTTAAGATGGATGATTCTAAAAGAGGGTTCCTACCGATGCGACATGGAATAAAACTCTCCTTGAAAATGTGTCCTCAAAGTGAGGAACAACGAAAGGAAATGAGTATTATACCATATGCTTCGGACGTGGGTAGCCTTATGTATGCTATGTTGTGTACGAGACCTGACATTGCGCATGTTGTAAGCGTGGTGAGTACGTTTCAAGCAAACCCAGGCAGGGAACATTGGACTGCTGTAAAGAACGTTCTCAAGTACTTAAGAAGGACTAGAGATATGGTTCTAATGTATGGTGGTGGAGAATTCAATGTGGTGGGATTCACTGATTCGGACTTCCAAGGACTGAAGGACGACTCGATGTCTACTTCTGGCTACATATTTACTCTTAATGGAGGAGCAGTATCTTGGTGTAGCGTCAAGCAAAGCGCGACTGCTGATTCCACCTGTCAGGATGAGTATCAAGCAGCCTCGGAGGCTTCCAAGGAAGGGTTCTGGATTAAGAAGTTTTTGGGAGAACTTCAAGTGATACCATATGCTGAGTGTTAGGAATATGCCCTCGAATGCCACTCAGGGGATGAGAGAGTAGGGGCATTGTACTTGTAATTATGGAATAAATAATAAAAAGGCAATTCGATTCATTCACTGTTTATTGTATTTCAATTGCATTCTTGACTTGGTAAACATTGAACTGAAGTCCATGTAAATAAACTGAACATTCCATTCTCGTTATGGGATAAGAGAAAATGTACTGGAAGTGTTTAAAGTTTATTTACGTAAATCGTTCGCAAGTCAATAAACTTAAATGGGCATTAAGTTTTAATAAGACTTGTATAACTGATGCTAGGACGTGTGCACGTCTTGATAGCATAGTTATAAAGTATATTGGTGGGACCAGTATACTCGAACACGACTCATACTCGATTCAGTCACACGGTATTCACTCTCAGAGAGTCGATGACGAATCAAAAGGTTGTGATAGTATACGCGGACCTTTGACTTGAGGATTCAGTAGAAGATGTGCCTGTGACGTTTAGTTTGTCATTAGAGTAGTTAGACTCATTTGCTTAATTGCTGAGTCGACCTCGAAGTGCGGACTATACAGGCAGGTAGCAGTCTTTACTGTATGCCAAGAAAGGATTCTATCTCCTGTTAGTGAGCATGCGTATGTCCTATACGGTTAATGGCAAATAAGATCATGATTCTTTGGCCAAAGCATTCTGATATAGTCGTATTAGATACACTATTAATCAGTCGGTCTTGATTTGCATTAACACATGTATAGAGTTTAGTCAACAGTAGGGTTTGACTTTACCGTGACTCGAAGACTTAACCGGGACATCTGATGAAGGGTCTATACGTATATAGTATTCACGACATAATGGTTCTTGAATGATCCCTTCATTCGTTCTCAATCGGGGTTTACAGTGTGGCCCGCTAGGCTGGCTAAGTGCTGCCCGCACTCATTGGTTCCTCCCAATGCCGGCTGAGACGGACCTACGGAGTCGCGCATCAGGAGCGTTGACGGATAAATGTGAATTTATTATCTCTCTATTAATATTAGATATTGGATATCTAATTATGATTTATTGGATAAATCAAATAGCGGTCTTATGAATTAAAATTAAGTTACCGGGTAATTAATTTAATTCATAAATTATATTTCTTAGAGAAATATATTTGTATTTGATATAATTAATTAATTAGATTAATTAATTAATATAAATACATTGATGATTAAACGGAGTGTATTTAACGGAGTCGTTTGACGAACGTCCGATATACGAGCCGAGTGGCTCGGCTCGTTTTTTAGGAGACTTCCTTGTGGCCGCCCACCCCTCTTGGCATGGCATGATCTTGCGTGTGTGTGGGAACTCACTTAGAGTTGAGATTCCCACATGATTGTGAATGATAGTTGTAAAAGAATAATTATTCTTTTATAATATATATCATCACAATATAATACACACATGATAAAAGGAGTAGTATATATAACTCATCTTTCATGCCAATAAAAAGAAGCCTGCCGTGAGCATTAATAAGGAGGAGAGATATATTTTTTTTTTAATATTTTCATCTTTGAGATGATATAATAGTTAAAAAAAATTGAGATATAAATCCCTATAGTAATTCCTAGCCGTGTTCTTGGAGAACGGATTACTATCGAATTTTTCCGGGCAACTTCCGACACGTGTGAAGTAGAGGCTTCGAACTTTCGGTGCTTGGAACGAAGGGATTTCGTGTTCGGGACAGGGTTCGTGATCATCATCAATTTACGAAGAATTATTTCAAAGGCTTCAAGGGTATGAACCTTTATCTTTGTATTTATTTATTTTTCGTATATACGTTACTTGATCGATCCTGTTTGGGATTCGTATTTATTTCCGCTGCGTATTTCGTTTTATTTTTGGAATCCCAACAGTGGTATCGGAGCGAGGTCAATATTTTCGTATATACGATTATTTGTGCATTTTAAATTCTTTTGGATGATGATTATGATTTAGAATCATGTTTGGAATAATCGTAGATTTTAAATTGTTCGTTGTAGCATCACGTTTTTGGAAACGGGCCGAAAAACGAAGAAACGGGGCTGCCGGCAGTGGTCTTTGGCGGCCTTTGCTGTACTGCCGAGGTTGCAGTATGCTCGGCCATGTCTCGCCGCAGCCGCCAAGAGGCGGCCGATGCCTGCGATCAGACTCGGCAGTGCCAAGCATGGCTCGGCCAGCGATCCTCGGGTTTTGGCCCGATTTTGAATCGGGCCGCAGTCTGTTCATAAAACCGGATTATACTTGACTCCATTTTTATTTTATATTTCGTTTTAATTATTTCCCAAAATTTATATTGGATTTTAATTTGACTAAATTAATATTTGGAATATTTTTGTGTTAAGGAAATAAATTAAACGAGAATATTATTTTGTAGGATTACTTGAGCGAATTAAAATGACGATTATTAGTATTAATTGGATTAATATCATTAAAATTGAATAGATTAATTTTATATTGATTGGATTAATATATTAATTGATTATTTAATTTTAATGCCACTTTATATTAATTGGATTAATTTAGTAGAAATTGAATAGATTAATTTATAGATTAATTAGATTAATTTATATTAAGATTAATTGTTTAATTTGGTTGCCATTACATGTTGTATGGAATCATTATGTGATGGTGATATAGCTCGTGGACTTAGTTTTTTGATTTGTTCGATTCGATTGGGTTGTAAAGGCCGTTTTGAGCCTATTTATATTTACTAGAAAAACTTGTATAGGATGCAATTTTTCAATGATGTAATTATTATTTTGGGTATGAAGAAGACCGAAGACAACCGACCGAGAAGACGAAGAATCGAAGACTGTTTTTTTTATTGGGTCATTCGCTTGGCCCAGTACTTAGGAATTAGGTCCATGAGCTATATGTTGTTGTAACACCCCCAATCCACTCAGGGATATTACACGCCGTAGACCCTCTCCTCGAAGATCTACCAGGCAGGTAACAACATTTAACATCTCGACAATGCCTTCAAGGCTAAATGACTCAGTAGACCGATTTGGTCTTTCAATAAAATATACAACTCAATTACAACATATACCCACGCAGGGGTCAAAGTACAAAAAACTCCCGTACAACGGGGAAAAGATACTGCAGCGGAAAAGAAAATACAACTAGACCAATACGACATCAACGGATCCTCGTGTGATTAGTATCGTTCATCTTTCATCATCCTTCGTGCCGACCCTGTGTTATGCTCCAAAACCTGAATGCAAAAATAGACATCCACCCCCCGAATACTCGGGGTTAGCAAACTCCACTGTTTTGCTAGTGCAAATACAAAGTGCAAATACGAGCCATACAATTCACATTCCACGAATAACAATAACCAGGAATCCTCAAAGATCCAAACAAAACGAAAAGTACTTCTCGAGGCAAGGGTTTGAGAAAACATTTCAAAATCGAAATACCATAAACCAATGGAAATAATTTATAAGACGGTTTAGAATGCCATCGAGAGTTTTAATAGAAAACCATTTAGGATTATCAAATCCTACTTTTCAAAATCCACAAGACAAAAGGGGTCACCGTCCCGAATCTTTACTTTCCGAAAAATGACATTTACCCACCCATTGGGATTTTAGCCCCAAATCCATAAAATGACTCTTACAAAACCATTGGGATTTTAGCCCCAAATCTCATCAACTCACAGTACACAAGAACGACCACAAGGCTCGTCTCCCAACATCAAAATCCACAAATAAAGGATTTAAAACAACAACAAAATACTCTAGAGCCATCCTAGCCAAGTAGGCCAAACGAACAACTTACCTCTTACACACTTAGTCAATGCATGCAATCATGAAAACCGTTCAAAAGCACTCATTTCCGGAAATGCCAATGATCAAACCACATTTGTAAAATGCACCACAATTAACCGCGGACCCACAACTTCGTGGATCCCTGCCGAGACCCCGTCGGATCTAACCCACAGTGGTTAAAAGCAAGCTCGCGGTTCCATAGCTTCGTGGAGCCCTACCGAGACCCCGTCGGATCTAACCCGCAGTGAGCATACACACACACGTTACTCATGCAATACTAACATGCTAAGAATGTAAGTTCATTAAGAATACTCACTAGAGATGGCCATTAACTCGACACCATTATCAAACTCTTCAAACACACAATAACAAGATTAAATACGGAATACACGATTCCATAACTTTAAACAAGAGGAGTATCATCATCAAATCCTTCAACGTTCAAAATAATCAAATCATAATCAATTCCCAAAACACACCGTTCACAAAACACACACGCATTTGAAAGAAAGCCTTTAACGAGGCCAAACCGAAATCTTTTGAAACTTCGTTTCAAACAACCAAACAAACACACTAATACGATCACCGATCATCATATCCACAAAATAAGAAAAGTATGGGCAAGGTACTTGCCTCGAAATCACAATCGCAACGAGACGACGGATAGGACGCGGTCGAATAGCCCCGAACCCCCGAACAATATCAAGAACGCGATAGCACCACGAGTATTACGAGAATAACACCACACGAATCATCAATCACCAAACGGAATTCAACATCGGAATCCTCGGACACCTATAAACCTCCGGAAGTAACAATAACACATGGTTACGACGAGAATCAAGGCCAAAACAACGGAAATCCCAACAAACTATCGAAGGGAAACTCATTGGGAGATTTAATCGAACACTAAATGTTCAATAATTCCCAAGAACACTCGAATCGTCGATCTGTAACACCCCCAAAAATGTATGGGAATGTTGCACGCCGTAGACCCTTTCCGCAAGGATCTACCAGGCTAAACATCCATAAACAACCAAATGCTTGCCCGTCCAGGGTCAAACAACATAATAATACAGACCGTTAAGGTCACTTACACATAAACACACAGACCGATGAGGTCACACTACTCCATTAACAGAACTGACTAAACAACATTACCCACACAGGAGTCGAAACACAATACAGCGGAAGACTGAATCAACTCTAACAATACAACCAAACTCTACCAACTCTCGACTCTTGAGTAGTATCGCAGCTCGTCATCCCCTTGTGCCAATCCTGTGACTGCTCCCCGAACTGCATGTACCGGGCCAGCAGGACATCCACCCCGATTACTCGGGGGTTAGTAAAACTCCACTGTTTTACTAGTGCAAGTATAAAGCGATACGAAATGCAACAAGTAAATAGCAACTACGAATTTAATACGGAAATCAATTATCAAAATGTTCCCGAGAAGTTTTAGAATTTCGAACTCATGTAAGAGATATTTGAAAAGGAACACATCATCTCGGGGATTTTTAAAGCAGAAATTCTTTTGGACCTCGAGTCCCAATTTAAAAAAACCTTTTCGTAAACATTAGGGCCTTAGCCCGATTCTCGTTTCAAAGCACACTAAATAATATATCATTATGAGTCCGATATCCATATTTAAAATGTTACCCAAACAATCACTGCTACACGATCATTGTTCGTACACATCATGTACCGAACTCCGGAGGCCTCGACGGACCTTACCCGGACCACACACACTGTTCGTACACATCATGTACCGAACTCCGGAGGCCTCAACGGTCCCTACCCGGCCACACACAGCTCGTACACATCATGTACCGAACTCCGAGGCCTCAACGGACCCTACCCGCCACACACATCGTTCGTACACATCATGTACCGAACTCCGGAGGTCTCGTCGACCCTACCGGATCACACACCTTGTTTGTACACATCATGTACCAAACTCCAGAGGTCTCGCTGACCCTACCGGATCACACACCTTATTCGTACACATCATGTACCGAACTCCGCAGGCCTCGCTGGACCCTACCGGAACACACGCACACACATCGACACGACACAACTCATAATCATCAAATGTCAAGCCATTCCACATTACACCGAAATGTACAATCAAGTATGTAAACCAAAACAACACAAATATCATGATCATCACAACGACTCAACAATGACCAACCACGCCCGGCACAAACTTAGATGATTTGCACATCCAACACAATTCCACGATGTTAACTAAGTGAAGGTATTATCGTTACCATCAATTGTTCGTAATAATCAATTCATACGAAGCATATACACGAAAGTAAACCAATGCATCACAACCATAATACGACGTCCCTATTCACAAGACACACGTCGTATAGTACACTCCGTGCCTTAAGTTCCGCTACCGACTACTCCGACGAACGCGGGTCGACCGGGATGCTCGGACCGAAGAAGACTACGATCGGATGGGTTCCGACTCGAGTTCTTCACAAGAATTTCGTCCCTAAGTCATACCAATGATAAATCAACAATCGTACGATGGATAATAATCATAGAACGCCCAATCCCCCCTCTAAGACCTTTTGTCGGACACCTTCAAGGCGTTGACTAAGAACTCGACCAAAATAACGAATCGAAACGATCCAACCATGGAATAACAAGGGAAATGATAGAATACATCTAAATAATCATCAATACATCACAAATCTAAGTTATTACGGTTAAATCGGACAAAACGAACAAAAACCCCCAATTCACCCAAAAGTAGGGTTTCAAGAATTTACCTTGGATTAATGATGAAGAACAATTGTTGGAGTTGTTAATCCACACCAAAAACTTGAAGAATATGAAGTTCTCTGGGATTGATGATGCAAAACGCCCAAAAATCGCCCACAAGATCGCCCAAGAGGAGGAGGAATGAAGGAAGAGATGAAATGAGCATTCATCTCACAAAATCCGCAGAAATAGGCTAATCTGGACTATGTGCCGCGGCCCATCATAAGTGTGCCGCGGCACAGGGTACAGGCTGCTCGGCCAAAACTGGAAAATGAGTGTCTGAGCTATTTCGACCATAACTCTCTCGTCCGGACTCCGATTGACTCACCGTTTGAACCATTGGAAATCTAACTTGATGCTCTATAATATTGAAAAGATTCAAAGTCTTTGGAGTTTTCAAGAATTTATGGTGATTTTACAAAGTCGACTCATATTTGGGAAAAGTCGTTTAATAACACTGAACTCAAGAAAACGACACCGAACCCCGAACCTGAATACGAATCGAAGATACGGTCACGAAGTACTCGCAAAGACGAATCTAAGAGCTAAGAGAACACACGATTCCGACCACCCGAAGGCTCGAAATTCGACAACGGAAGGTAATTACCCCAAACTTTGGGAAATTACGAAAATGGCCCAAAACGTTCGAAAATCACGATACGTGATCGAATAACCAAACCAAAGTTCACAACACGTCTAACAAAGTTAAACGGACTTACGGGAAACTCAAACAAGAATTTGGACGAGATTCACAAGAATCGAACTCGAAAGTGCGGAAAAGTTGTTAAGAAACACTAACTCAACAAACCAATACCGAAACGTACTAGTATGACAAAAAAAGTGCAGAATTTTTCATTCTCAGAATGATGAGAATATCCCAAGTGATTCTTCTAAACGGACCTCCGCCTAAAAAATTTAATTACCAGAAATCCGAAATTGCGGTTATTACTTTCTACCCTCCTTAAAAGAAGTTTCGTCCCGAAACTTAAATCAAGTAGGGAGAATCAATATCCCGCCAGGAAAACTCAACGGGATACACAAGAACCGAAAAAAAATCGCGCCCAACGGCGAAACGTTACAAGCAACGCGAAAGAACATACAGCGTGAAAATACGCCCCACGACGACCATAACAACACCACCGACAATGATTCAAAACAATAACGAGTAATTAACAACACATCACATGCACACATTTAATCAAAGAAACGCACGCGACAACAAGTCGCACCCGACCACAACGACTATGCGGTAGAAACAAATATAGTATTATGATAGAATTCACTCCGATTCTCGTCAACAAGAAAATGTCCGACGTCAAGACACAAAGAATTCAAGATAATGAAAACGAGAATACCGGACATTACATTCTATCCTATTAAAAATAAGTTTCGTCCCGAAACTTAAAATAAAACATCATGGTAGAATACAAACAAAACCAAAAAGTTCACGCAACAAATAACAATTTCTAAACGAATTACAGCACGAAGTACGATACACAACTACATCACGGACACCACCGTGCACTCCCCGAGTAGGGACGAAACCCAATTCCCGAACATCTTGGCAACGGTCTCACAATGCACCGATCGGTGACCCACTTGGCCACACTCGAAACAGTTGACTAACGGTGAACGACAATTCTTCGCAGACGAGATCGTGCAACAACAAATGACAACCCCGTTCGAACAACAACGATCGAACAACAATGATCGAACAACAATGATCAAATAACAATGATCGAACAACAACGATCAAATAACAATGATCGAACAACAATGATCAAATAACAATGATCGAACAACAACGATCAAATAACAATGATCGAACAACAATGATCAAATAACGATGATCGAACAACAACGATCAAATAACAATGATCGAACAATAATGATCAAATAACAATGATCGAATTACAACAATCGAACAATGACTCAAGTCCCCACTTCAACCTGCATTAAAAGAACTCGTAGAAAGTGAAAGATATTACTTCCAAACAAGGCTCACAAGAATCGAACCGAACTCGGGAAGGTCACGATGATAAACAGTCGATCTGAAACAAGGTCACAACCAGTTCGAACGATGACAACCGAGACATCAAACAAGTTCAAAAGTATCGACGAACACGCAAGTCGATAGAATTTAGAAGGAGAAACTGCAAGTCAAATATAGTATGGGTATTACATCCGACCTCTTATAAAAGAAATGTCGTCCCGCAACTCACAACAACGGAAACAAGGTCACAACACAAAAAGCATCCGACAGAAAATCTCCCATGGGTCTCGGAGTCGATCTCGATATCTCGGCCAAGCGCGAACTCCGAAAGTCTCGAGCCAATTCGCAAAATCAATTCGGTGTCCTCAAACGCAGCATCGACGAGAAGGACAATTTACACGTGCATGTCCCGACATCACGGTTGAAACACCTCGGCTCGGCATACCGAAAATACAAATGCTAGATACAATGGGGTATAACGCAAAACAATATAGCGGAGATGCCAACTCAAAGACAACAAAGAATCATAACACATATCATATACAACGATTACCATCGTAAAGTAATACACACACAAACACTACAACAACGACGGTATCGTTCGCGACCTCAACACCGAACGATAACCAAGACATAATTACAAACATTATGAAACAATCACACATGTACACAAACGTACAAACCCAAGATTCAATACCACACTCGTGCGACAACACGCAAATCACCACGAGGCGATAAACAAGAAACACCAATTCACACCTCTCACAGAGGGCTAGTACAACAAATGCGTGGCAACGCCTCGACGTTCATGCCACCAATTCGATCATACTCGGGAGCAAACATCATAACGACAACGCGAACATCACACATACATACCCAGCCCTCAAACGGGAATAGATAGGTTTTAAAAACGAAAACCTCCTTTTGAAAACAATTTTGGAAACACCGATTGATCTTGAGTATCACCCTTCAAAAAAAAAAGTACAATCGTGAAACATCGTTATCGAGACTTTGGAAAACTATTTCGCATTCGATAAAAATGAGGACACTTTCTTGTCGTGAAAACTTTGGAAATATTCGACCCTCGGGTCTAAGTAAAAGTGTTTCTAAAATATTGGAAATATCTCAAAATATTTTGGTCCTCGAGGTAGAAGAATCTTGAAACATATTGTGGCACCTTGGATGTACCACGAGAAAATAATTTATTTTAAAAGTACGTCTCGAAATTTATTTTCTAAGGTACTCAAAGTTTTCAAAGATAATTCAATGGGCTAGAATGCCCAAAAATTTCAGATAATTACACGGAACATTATAGCGCCGTGGGTCCCGCGCCGGAACCCACCAGGATAAAAACCATTTACAAAATGCCAAAAAGGTCGATCACAGTAATATTTCAAAAACTCACAAAAGCCATTTACAAAATACTAAATACCGTCATAAGAATTTCGCCAAAAACGATCAAGGCCATAATGCCAAAAACTCGGTTAAGGGAATCGGTTTTCGAAATAAAACTCAGCCGGTAAAATACCGAAAGCCATTACAAAAGAACTCACGCAGCGGAAAAAGGAATACCGTCCAACATGCACAATCCAATTGAATACATCTCACAGCATCTAGTTTAAACATACAACAAAACCATTCCTCGGAGTTTCTCACGAACTCAATCGTCGATACCTTATTCGAAACCCAACAAGGTTCTGAATTTTCACACCATACCACACCTCACAGTGGTTCAAAGGTAAAACAACAATAGGCCCAGTTTTATACGTATATTATATGTATGTATTAAATACAACTATATTCATAACACCGTGCAAATAAAATTATGCACCGCAATTAACTCATTTAGATAAACTCATGATACACAGGTACTTCGCATAAAAGAGGAGACTTACGTCCACAGGTCGCACGGAGATGACGGTCGCCCACGATACTAATCTCATCCGACAACATATCCGACACGTTGTGACTACACACAACTCAACTTGTCACCTGACGACTCGAACGACAAGACAACACATTACTCGACAAACCATGACTCGACTCGACCCGACAGCCTAGGTTTCCGCAACCTATGCTCCGATACCATAAATGTAACACCCCCAAAAATGTATGGGAATGTTACACGCCGTAGACCCTTTCCGCAAGGATCTACCAGGCTAAACATCCATAAACAACCAAATGCTTGCCCGGCCAGGGTCAAACAACATAATAATACAGACCGTTAAGGTCACTTACACATAAACACACAGACCGATGAGGTCACACTACTCCATTAACAGAACTGACTAAACAACATTACCCACACAGGGGTCGAAACACAATACAGCGGAAGACTGAATCAACTCTAACAATACAACCAAACTCTACCAACTCTCGACTCTTGAGTAGTATCGCAGCTCGTCATCCCCTTGTGCCAATCCTGTGACTGCTCCCCTGAACCTGCATGTACCGGGCCTTGAGCAGACATCCACCCCGATTACTCGGGGTTAGTAAAACTCCCTTTGTTTTACTAGTGCAAGTATAAAGCGATACGAAATGCAACAAGTAAATAGCAACTACGAATTTAATACGGAAATCAATTATCAAAATGTTCTAGAAGTTTTAGAATTTCGAACTCATGTAAGAGATATTTGAAAAGGAACACATCATCTCTGGGATTTTTAAAGCGAAATTCTTTTGGACCTCGAGTCCCAATTTAAAAAAACCTTTTCGTAAACATTAGGGCCTTAGCCCGATTCTCGCTTCAAAGCACACTAAATAATATATCATTATGAGTCCGATATCCATATTTAAAATGTTACCCAAACAATCATGCTACACGATCATTGTTCGTACACATCATGTACCGAACTCCGGAGGCCTCGACGGACCTTACCCGACCACACACACTGTTCGTACACATCATGTACCGAACTCCGGAGGCCTCAACGGACCCTACCGGCCACACACACTGTTCGTACACATCATGTACCGAACTCCGAGGCCTCAACGGACCCTACCCGGCTACACACATCGTTCGTACACATCATGTACCGAACTCCGCAGGTCTCGTCTGACCCTACCCGGATCACACACCTTGTTTGTACACATCATGTACCAAACTCCGCAGGTCTCGTCGGACCACCGGATCACACACCTTATTCGTACACATCATGTACCGAACTCCAGAGGCCTCGTCGGACCCTACCCGAACACACGCATACACATCGACACGACACAACTCATAATCATCAAA
Organism: Orobanche coerulescens; assembly: GCA_033398695.1. Classification (NCBI taxonomy): domain Eukaryota; kingdom Viridiplantae; phylum Streptophyta; class Magnoliopsida; order Lamiales; family Orobanchaceae; genus Orobanche; species Orobanche coerulescens. The sequence continues at coordinate 39,698,411 of CM065810.1, forward strand.
TGTCAAGCCATTCCACATTACACCGAAATGTACAATCAAGTATGTAAACCAAAACAACACAAATATCATGATCATCACAACGACTCAACAATGACCAACCATGCCCGGCACAAACTTAGATGATTTGCACATCCAACACAATTCCACGATGTTAACTAAGTGAAGGTATTATCGTTACCATCAATTGTTCGTAATAATCAATTCATACGAAGCATATACACGAAAGTAAACCAATGCATCACAACCATAATACGACGTCCCTATTCACAAGACACAATTCGTATAGTAAAATACTTGCCTTAATAACCGCTACCGAATACTCCGAAGAACACGGTTCGACCGAAGCTCGGACCCCGAAGAAGACAACGAATGGAAGGGTTCCGACTCGAGTTCTTCACAAGAATTTCGTCCCTAAGTCATACCAATGATAAATCAACAATCGTACGATGGATAATAATCATAGAACGCCCAATCCCCCCTCTAAGACCTTTTGTCGGACACCTTCAAGGCGTTGACTAAGAACTCGACCAAAATAACGAATCAAACGATCCAACCATGGAATAACAAGGGAAATGATAGAATACATCTAAATAATCATCAATACATCACAAATCTAAGTTATTACGGTTAAATCGGACAAAACGAACAAAAACCCCCAATTCACCCAAAAGTAGGGTTTCAAGAATTTACCTTGGATTAATGATGAAGAACAATTGTTGGAGTTGTTAATCCACACCAAAAACTTGAAGAATATGAAGTTCTCTGGGATTGATGATGCAAAACGCCCAAAAATCGCCCACAAGATCGCCCAAGAGGAGGAGGAATGAAGGAAGAGATGAAATGAGCATTCATCTCACAAAATCCGCAGAAATAGGCTAATCTGGACTGTGTGCCGCGGCCCATCATAAGTGTGCCGCGGCACAGGTACAGCCGCTCGGCCAAAACTGGAAAATGAGTGTCTGAGCTATTTCGACCATAACTCTCTCGTCCGGACTCCGATTGACTCACCGTTTGAACCATTGGAAATCTAACTTGATGCTCTATAATATTGAAAAGATTCAAAGTCTTTGGAGTTTTCAAGAATTTATGGTGATTTTACAAAGTCGACTCATATTTGGGAAAAGTCGTTTAATAACACTGAACTCAAGAAAACGACACCGAAACCCGAACCTGAATACGAATCGAAGATACGGTCACGAAGTACTCGCAAAGACGAATCTAAGAGCTAAGAGAACACACGATTCCAACCACCCGAAGGCTCGAAATTCGACAACGGAAGGTAATTACCCCAAACTTTGGGAAATTACGAAAATGGCCCAAAACGTTCGAAAATCACGATACGTGATCGAATAACCAAACCGAAGTTCACAACACGTCTAACAAAGTTAAACGGACTTACGGGAAACTCAAACAAGAATTTGACGAGATTCACAAGAATCGAACTCGAGTGCGGAAAAGTTGTTAAGAAACACGGAACTCAACAAAACAATACCGAAACGAACTCGGATGACAAAAAAAGTGCAGAATTAATCATTCTCAGAATGATGAGACGGTCCCAAGAGAGTCGTCTAAACGGACCTCCGCCGAAAAAATAAAATTACCAGAAATCCGAAATTGCGGATATTACATTCTACCCTCCTTAAAAGAAGTTTCGTCCCGAAACTTAAATCAAGTAGGGAGAAGCAATATCCCGCCAGGAAAACTCAACGGGATACACAAGAACCGAAAAAAAATCGCGCCCAACGGCGAAACGTTACAAGCAACGCGAAAGAACATACAACGTGAAAATACGCCCCACGACGACCATAACAACGCCACCGACAATGATTCAAAACAATAACGAGTAATTAACAACACATCACATGCACACATTTAATCAAAGAAACGCACGCGACAACAAGTCGCACCCGACCACAACGACTATGCGGTAGAAACAAATATAGTATTATGATAGAATTCACTCCGATTCTCGTCAACAAGAAAATGTCCGACGTCAAGACACAAAGAATTCAAGATAACAGAAAACGAGAATACCGGACATTACATTCTATCCTATTAAAAATAAGTTTCGTCCCGAAACTTAAAATAAAACATCATGGTAGAATACAAACAAAACCAAAAAGTTCACGCAACAAATAACAATTTCTACACGAATTACAGCACGAAGTACGATACACAACTACATCACGGGACACCACCAGGCACTCCCCGAGTAGGGACGAAAACCCAATTCCCGAACATCTTGGCAACGGTCTCACAATGCACTGATCGGTGACCCACTTGGCCACACTCGAAACAGTTGACTAACGGTGAACGACAATTCTTCGCAGTACGAGATCAGGCAACAACAGTCAGACAACCCCGTTCGAACAACAACGATCGAACAACAATGATCGAACAACAATGATCAAATAACAATGATCGAACAACAACGATCAAATAACAATGATCGAACAACAATGATCAAATAACAATGATCGAACAACAACGATCAAATAACAATGATCGAACAACAATGATCAAATAACGATGATCGAACAACAACGATCAAATAACAATGATCGAACAATAATGATCAAATAACAATGATCGAATTACAACAGTCGAACAATGACTCCGAAGTCCCCACTTCAACTCCAGGCATTAAAAGAACTCGTAGAAAGTGAAAGATATTACTTCCAAACAAGGCTCACAAGAATCGAACCGAACTCGGGAAGGTCACGATGATAAACAGGTCGATCTGAAACAAGGTCACAACCAGTTCGAACGATGACAACTGAGACATCAAACAAGTTCAAAATGTATCGACGAACACGTGCTAGTCTTTAGAATTTAGAAGGATATTCTGCTGTAGTCAAATTTAGTATGGGTATTACATCCGACCTCTTATAAAAGATTTGTCGTCCCGCAACTCACAACAACGGAAACAAGGTCACAACACAAAAGCATCCGACAGAAAATCTCCCATGGGTCTCTCGGAGTCGATCCCGATATACGTCTTTGAAGCGCGAACTCCGAAAGTCTCGGTAGCCAATTCGCAAAATCGATTCGGTGTCCTCGAAACGCGTTCTCGACGAGAAGGACAATTTACACGTGCATGTCGGCACATCACGGTTGAAACACCTCGGCTCGGCATACCGAAAATACAAATGCTAGATACAATGGGGTATAACGTCGCAAAACAATATAGCGGAGATGCCAACTCAAAGACAACAAAGAATCATAACACATATCATATACAACGATTACCATCGTAAAGTAATACACACACAAACACTACAACAACGACGGTATCGTTCGCGACCTCAACGGCCGAACGATAACCAAAGACATAATTACAAACATTATGAAACAATCACACATGTACACAAACGTACAAACCCAAGATTCAACAGCTCACACTCGTGCGACAACACGCAAATCACCACGAGGCGATAAACAGTAAACACCAATTCACACCTCTCACAGAGGGCTAGTACAACAAATGCGTGGCAACGCCTCGACGTTCATGCCACCAATTCGATCATACTCGGGAGCAAACATCATAACGACAACGCGAACATCACACATACATACCCAGCCCTCAAACGGGAATAGATAGGTTTTAAAAACGAAAACCTCCTTTTGAAAACAATTTTGGAAACACCGATTGATCTTGAGTATCACCCTTCAAAAAAAAAGTACAATCGTGAAACATCGTTATCGAGACTTTGGAAAACTATTTCGCATTCGATAAAAATGAGGACACTTTCTTTTCGTGAAAAACTTTCGGAAATATTCGACCCTCGGGTCTAAGTAAAAGTGTTTCTAAAATATTGGAAATATCTCAAAATATTTTGGTCCTCGAGGTAGAAGAATCTTGAAACATATTGTGGCACCTTGGATGTACCACGAGAAAATAATTTATTTTAAAAGTACGTCTCGAAATTTATTTTCTAAGGTACTCAAAGTTTTCAAAGATAATTCAATGGGCTAGAATGCCCAAAAATTTCAGATAATTACACGGAACATTATAGCGCCGTGGGTCCTGCCGGAACCCACCAGGATAAAAACCATTTACAAAATGCCAAAAAGGTCGATCACAAGAATATTTCAAAACTCACAAAAGCCATTTACAAAATACTAAATACCGTCATAAGAATTTCGCCAAAACGATCAAGGCCATAATGCCAAAAACTCGGTTAAGGGAATCGGTTTTCGAAATAAAACTCACCAGTAAAATACCGAAAGCCATTACAAAAGAACTCACGCAGCGGAAAAGGAATACCGTCCAACATGCACAATCCATTGAATACATCTCACGGATCTAGTTTAAACATACAACAAAACCATTCCTCGGAGTTTCTCACGAACTCAATCGTCGATACCTTATTCAAACCCAACAAGGTTACGAATTTTCACACCATACCACACCTCACGGTGGTTCAAAGGTAAAACAACAATAGGCCCGATTTTATACGTATATTATATGTATGTATTAAATACAACTATATTCATAACACTGCAAATAAAATTATGCACCGCAATTAACTCATTTAGATAAACTCATGATACAGGTACTTCGCATAAAAGAGGAGACTTACGTCCACAGGTCGCACGGAGATGACGGTCGCCCACGATACTAATCTCATCCGACAACATATCCGACACGTTGTGACTACACACAACTCAACTTGTCACCTGACGACTCGAACGACAAGACAACACATTACTCGACAAACCATGACTCGACTCGACCCGACAGCCTAGGTTTCCGCAACCTATGCTCCGATACCATAAATGTAACACCCCCAAAAATGTATGGGAATGTTACACGCCGTAGACCCTTTCCGCAAGGATCTACCAGGCTAAACATCCATAAACAACCAAATGCTTGCCCGGCCAGGGTCAAACAACATAATAATACAGACCGTTAAGGTCACTTACACATAAACACACGAGCCAGATGAGGTCACACTACTCCATTATGTAAGGCGACTAAACAACATTACCCACACAGGGGTCGAAACACAATACACGGAAGACCGAATCAACTCTAACAATACAACCAAACTCTACCAACTCTCGACTCTTGAGTAGTATCGCACTCGTCATCCCCTTGTGCCAATCCTGTGTTGCTCCCCGAACTGCATGTACCAGGCCTTGAGCAGGACATCCACCCCGATTACTCGGGGTTAGTAAACTCCACTGTTTTACTAGTGCAAGTATAAAGCGATACGAAATGCAACAAGTAAATAGCAACTACGAATTTAATACGGAAATCAATTATCAAAATGTTCCCAGAAGTTTTAGAATTTCGAACTCATGTAAGAGATATTTGAAAAGGAACACATCATCTCGGGGATTTTTAAAGCGAAATTCTTTTGGACCTCGAGTCCCAATTTAAAAACCTTTTCGTAAACATTAGGGCCTTAGCCCGATTCTCGTTCAAAGCACACTAAATAATATATCATTATGAGTCCGATATCCATATTTAAAATGTTACCCAAACAATCATCGCTACACGATCATTGTTCGTACACATCATGTACCGAACTCCGGAGGCCTCGACGGACCTTACCGGACCACACACACTTTGTTACACATCATGTACCGAACTCCGGAGGCCTCAACGGACCCTACCCGGCCACACACACCTGTTCGTACACATCATGTACCGAACTCCGAGGCCTCAACGGACCCTACCCGGCTACACACATCGTTCGTACACATCATGTACCGAACTCCAGGTCTCGTCGGACCACTACTGGATCACACACCTTGTTTGTACACATCATGTACCAAACTCCAGAGGTCTCGTCAGACCCTACCTGGATCACACACCTTATTCGTACACATCATGTACCGAACTCCAGAGGCCTCGTCAGACCCTACCTGGAACACACGCATACACATCGACACGACACAACTCATAATCATCAAATGTCAAGCCATTCCACATTACACCGAAATGTACAATCAAGTATGTAAACCAAAACAACACAAATATCATGATCATCACAACGACTCAACAATGACCAACCATGCCCGGCACAAACTTAGATGATTTGCACATCCAACACAATTCCACGATGTTAACTAAGTGAAGGTATTATCGTTACCATCAATTGTTCGTAATAATCAATTCATACGAAGCATATACACGAAAGTAAACCAATGCATCACAACCATAATACGACGTCCCTATTCACAAGACACAATTCGTATAGTAAAATACTTGCCTTAATAACCGCTACCGAATACTCCGAAGAACACGGTTCGACCGGGAAGCTCGGACCCCGAAGAAGACAACGAATGGAAGGGTTCCGACTCGAGTTCTTCACAAGAATTTCGTCCCTAAGTCATACCAATGATAAATCAACAATCGTACGATGGATAATAATCATAGAACGCCCAATCCCCCCTCTAAGACCTTTTGTCGGACACCTTCAAGGCGTTGACTAAGAACTCGACCAAAATAACGAATCGAAACGATCCAACCATGGAATAACAAGGGAAATGATAGAATACATCTAAATAATCATCAATACATCACAAATCTAAGTTATTACGGTTAAATCGGACAAAACGAACAAAAACCCCCAATTCACCCAAAAGTAGGGTTTCAAGAATTTACCTTGGATTAATGATGAAGAACAATTGTTGGAGTTGTTAATCCACACCAAAAACTTGAAGAATATGAAGTTCTCTCGGGATTGATGATGCAAAACGCCCAAAAATCGCCCACAAGATCGCCCAAGAGGAGGAGGAATGAAGGAAGAGATGAAATGAGCATTCATCTCACAAAATCCGAGAAATAGGCTAATACGGGTGTGTGCATGGCCCATCATAAGTGTGCCGCGGCACAGTCTGTTTGCTCCAAAACCGGAAAATGAGTGTCGAGCTATTTCGACCATAACTCTCTCGTCCGGACTCCGATTGACTCACCGTTTGAACCATTGGAAATCTAACTTGATGCTCTATAATATTGAAAAGATTCAAAGTCTTTGGAGTTTTCAAGAATTTATGGTGATTTTACAAAGTCGACTCATATTTGGGAAAAGTCGTTTAATAACACTGAACTCAAGAAAACGACACCGAAACCCGAACCTGAATACGAATCGAAGATACGGTCACGAAGTACTCGCAAAGACGAATCTAAGAGCTAAGAGAACACACGATTCCAACCACCCGAAGGCTCGAAATTCGACAACGGAAGGTAATTACCCCAAACTTTGGGAAATTACGAAAATGGCCCAAAACGTTCGAAAATCACGATACGTGATCGAATAACCAAACCGAAGTTCACAACACGTCTAACAAAGTTAAACGGACTTACGGGAAACTCAAACAGTAATTTGGACGAGATTCACAAGAATCGAACTCGAGTGCGGAAAAGTTGTTAAGAAACACGGAACTCAACAAAACAATACCAAACGAACTCGGATGACAAAAAAGTGCGTAATTAATCATTCTCGTAATGATGAGACGGTCCCAAGAGAGTCGTCTAAACGGACCTCCGCCGAAAAAATAAAATTACCGAAATCCGAAATTGCGGATATTACATTCTACCCTCCTTAAAAGAAGTTTCGTCCGAAACTTAAATCAAGTAGGGAGAAGCAATATCCCGCCAGAAAACTCAACGGATACACAAGAACCGAAAAAAAATCGCGCCCAACGGCGAAACGTTACAAGCAACGCGAAAGAACATACAACGTGAAAATACGCCCCACGACGACCATAACAACGCCACCGACAATGATTCAAAACAATAACGAGTAATTAACAACACATCACATGCACACATTTAATCAAAGAAACGCACGCGACAACAAGTCGCACCCGACCACAACGACTATGCGGTAGAAACAAATATAGTATTATGATAGAATTCACTCCGATTCGTCAACAAGAAAATGTCCGACGTCAAGACACAAAGAATTCAAGATAATGTAAAACGAGAATACGGACATTACATTCTATCCTATTAAAAATAAGTTTCGTCCCGAAACTTAAAATAAAACATCATGGTAGAATACAAACAAAACCAAAAAGTTCACGCAACAAATAACAATTTCTACACGAATTACAGCACGAAGTACGATACACAACTACATCACGGGACACCACCAGGCACTCCCCGAGTAGGGACGAAACCCAATTCCCGAACATCTTGGCAACGGTCTCACAATGCACCGATCGGTGACCCACTTGGCCACACTCAAACAGTTGACTAACGGTGAACGACAATTCTTCGCAGACGAGATCGTGCAACAACAATCGAGACAACCCCGTTCGAACAACAACGATCGAACAACAATGATCGAACAACAATGATCAAATAACAATGATCGAACAACAACGATCAAATAACAATGATCGAACAACAATGATCAAATAACAATGATCGAACAACAACGATCAAATAACAATGATCGAACAACAATGATCAAATAACGATGATCGAACAACAACGATCAAATAACAATGATCGAACAATAATGATCAAATAACAATGATCGAATTACAACGATCGAACAATGACTCAAGTCCCCACTTCAACTCTGCATTAAAAGAACTCGTAGAAAGTGAAAGATATTAATTCCAAACAAGGCTCATAAGAATCGAACCGAACTCGGGAAGGTCACGATGATAAGCAGTCGATCGAAACAAGGTCACAACCGGTTGAACGATGACAACCGAGACATCAAACAAGTTCAAAAAGTATCGACGAACACGTGCAAGTCGATAGAATTTAGAAGGAGAAAGCTGAGAAGTCAAATATAGTATGGGTATTACATCCGACCTCTTATAAAAGAAATGTCGTCCCGCAACTCACAACAACGGAAACAAGGTCACAACACAAAAAGCATCCGACAGAAAATCTCCCATGGGTCTCTCAGAGTCGATCCAGATATCTGTGCTGAAGCGCGAACTCCGAAAGTCTCAGTAGCCAATTCGCAAAACTGAATTCGGTGTCCCTCGAAACGCGTTACTGACGAGAAGGACAATTTACACGTGCATGTCCCGGCACATCACGGTTGAAACACCTCGGCTCGGCATACCGAAAATACAAATGCTAGATACAATGGGGTATAACGTCGCAAAACAATATAGCGGAGATGCCAACTCAGCACAACAAAGAATCATAACACATATCATATACAACGATTACCATCGTAAAGTAATACACACACAAACACTACAACAACGACGGTATCGTTCGGCGACCTCAACGGCCCGAACAAGTCGAACGTGTATAAGCACAAAGCTTCCACAAGAGAACTTGTAAAACGTGCAAATCGATTCGAAAATCATCAGCAACGGACAAAAACAACAATAAAAAGACATCACAAGCGACGACACTCCTCGTATAAATCAAATACGAGAGTCGATTAAATACATATCGTGAAATCAAAATCCACATAAGGATTCCATTACTTAACAAATAATCATAAAAATAGCTCGTGTCACACGAGGCACAACACAAAGAAGGGAGACTTACTTCCACAGGTCGCACGAAGATGATGATCGCCCCACGATACTAATCACGACCAACAAACTCAAACGACGCGTCGCGACACTCGATCGGACTAAATCCGACGAGACAAAACTCAATAGACACCACTGACCCGACAGCCTAGGTTTCCACAACCTAAGCTCCGATACCATTTATGTAACACCCCCAATCCACTCAGGGATATTACACGTCGTAGACCCTCTCCTCGAAGATCTACCAGGCAGGTAACAACATTTAACATCTCGACAATGCCTTCAAGGCTAAATGACTCAGTAGACCGATTTGGTCTTACAATAAAATATACAACTCAATTACAACATATACCCACGCAGGGGTCAAAGTACAATAAACTCCCGTACAACGGGGAAAAGATACTGGAGCGGAAAAGAAAATACAACTAGACCAATACGACATCAACGGATCCTCGTGTGATTAGTATCGTTCATCTTTCATCATCCTTCGTGCCGACCCTGTGTTATGCTCCAAAACCTGAATGCAAAAATAGACATCCACCCCCCGAATACTCGGGGTTAGCAAACTCCACTGTTTTGCTAGTGCAAATACAAAGTGCAAATACGAGCCATACAATTCACATTCCACGAATAACAATAACCAGGAATCCTCAAAGATCCAAACAAAACGAAAAGTACTTCTCGAGGCAAGGGTTTGAGAAAACATTTCAAAATCGAAATACCATAAACCAATGGAAATAATTTATAAGACGGTTTAGAATGCCATCGAGAGTTTTAATAGAAAACCATTTAGGATTATCAAATCCTACTTTTCAAAATCCACAAGACAAAAGGGGTCACCGTCCCGAATCTTTACTTTCCGAAAAATGACATTTACCCACCCGTTGGGATTTTAGCCCCAAATCCATAAAATGACTCTTACAAAACCATTGGGATTTTAGCCCCAAATCTCATCAACTCACAGTACACAAGAACGACCACAAGGCTCGTCTCCCAACATCAAAATCCACAAATAAAGGATTTAAAACAACAACAAAATACTCTAGAGCCATCCTAGCCAAGTAGGCCAAACGAACAACTTACCTCTTACACACTTAGTCAATGCATGCAATCATGAAAACCGTTCAAAAGCACTCATTTCCGTAAATGCCAATGATCAAACCACATTTGTAAAATGCACCACAATTAACCGCGGACCCACAGCTTCGTGGATCCCTGCCGAGACCCCGTCGGATCTAACCCACAGTGGTTAAAAGCAAGCTCGCGGTTCCACAGCTTCGTGGAGCCCTACCGAGACCCCGTCGGATCTAACCCGCAGTGAGCATACACACACACACGTTACTCATGCAATACTAACATGCTAAGAATGTAAGTTCATTAAGAATACTCACTAGAGATGGCCATTAACTCGACACCATTATCAAACTCTTCAAACACACAATAACAAGATTAAATACGGAATACACGATTCCATAACTTTAAACAAGAGGAGTATCATCATCAAATCCTTCAACGTTCAAAATAATCAAATCATAATCAATTCCCAAAACACACCGTTCACAAAACACACACGCATTTGAAAGAAAGCCTTTAACGAGGCCAAACCGAAATCTTTTGAAACTTCGTTTCAAACAACCAAACAAACACACTAATACGATCACCGATCATCATATCCACAAAATAAGAAAAGTATGGGCAAGGTACTTGCCTCGAAATCACAATCGCAACGAGACGACGGATAGGACGCGGTCGAATAGCCCCGAACCCCCGAACAATATCAAGAACGTGATAGCACCACGAGTATTACGAGAATAACACCACACAAATCATCAACCACCAAACGGAATTCAACATCGGAATCCTCGGACACCTATAAACCTCCGGAAGTAACAATAACACATGGTTACGATGAGAATCAAGGCCAAAACAACGGAAATCCCAACAAACTATCGAAGGGAAACTCATTGGGACATTTAATCGAACACTAAATGTTCAATAATTCCCAAGAACACTCGAATCGTCGATCGAGTTAAACAAACTTGATATATGGATATACAACCCATAGAACATGATTAATAACATCATACTACACCAATCGATGTATCAAAATTGGATTAGAAACGAAATCAAGAACAATTTCTCCAAAAAGTCAACTTGAAGGATAATCAAGAAATATACCTTGATTTGGATGAAGGATTCAAGTAGAGGTCGAAAATCTACAACAAGACTTGAGGTAGATGATCTCTACAAGTTTTGGAGCACTCAAATCGCCCAAGAATCGCCCACAATCGCCTAAGATGAAGGAGGAAGAAGAGAGGAGAAAAAATGAAGTTTTTCTCCTCGCAAATCTGCTAAAAAACGCAGAAAAAGCCCGTGTGCCGCGGCACAGGACAAGTGTGCCGCGGCCCAGGGCCACCAAAAACGCCCAGGAATCAGCTTAGTGCCGCGGCACACGGTACAGCCCCCTTCAACACCAAAAAGGCACACCGTGCAGTCTTCGCTATTTCGACCATAACTCCTTCGTCTGGACTCCGATTGACTCACCGTTTGAACCATTGGAAAGCTAACTTGATTCTCTATAATGTTGCAAAGATTCAGAATTTTTGGAGTTTCCAATAATTAATGGTGACTTTACAAAGTCGAACTTCCACGTGAAAAAGTCGATTAAGGACACGGAACTCAACAAAACGACACCGAAACGAACTCGGATGACAAAAAGTGCAGAATTAATCATTCTCGGAATGACGAAACGGTCATGATAGAGTTGTCAAAATGAACTTCCTCCGAAAAAAAGAAAATTACCGAAATTCGAAATTGCGGATATTACATTCTACCCTCCTTAAAAGAAGTTTCGTCCCGAAACTTAAAACAAGTAGCGGGAGCAATATACCCGCCAGGAAAACTCGACGAGATACACAAAAATAGAAAACTCGCGCCCAACGGCGAAACGCTGCAAGAAATGCAAAGAGACATACGGCGTGAAAACACGCTCCACGACGACCAACACAACGTCGCCGTTAGGGATACAATAAAACCAACAAATGACACGCGTCATCAAACGGATAATATAGCCAAGTCAATTATCCAACAATCACAAAACACAACGAACGAAAGTCAGTATGATTGGCCAACCCAACGGTACATCAATCGAAACGCGAGCCAATCGCTGAACTAATACGGAATTCCACCGCCCAACGATTGGAAGATCGAAAACGAGACTGATTTCCCAAACTTAAGGGAATTAGGAATGAGCCTAAATGCTCAACGATCACGAAACGAGGACAAAAACCGAACAAACAAACGACCGAACCACAACGGTCGAGACAACAAAAAGCGAACAATCATGTTCGAATCACGAAGAATAATAAAATTCAAACAACAACTCCAAGGTTCACGTCTCGACTCGAGACAATATATGATCCGGTGAAAACAACAACGTATGCATTCACATAAGATCCACATGAAAGGGAATAGAAATTGAAAAGTCACAACGACAAACGAGTTATTCCGAAATGATGCCACACTCGTTCGATAAACAAAAACAAGGGGCAGGACAAGCTCAGAAATGTCAACGAATATAAATGAGTCGACAAAGTAGAATATACAGAAGTTCAAAATCCGATCCCTTCGAATAAAAGGACTAGTAGAACCAAATGATGTTACTCCCGAACAAGGTTCACAAGAATCGAACCGAACTCGAAAAAAAAGTCACATCGATAACCAGATCGGCCCACAACAAGATCACAGTTCGTTCGGACGATGAAACCAAAATACAGAACAATTTCATAACATTTCAACGAACACGAGCGAATCGATTGACTGGAGAAAGAGAAAATACAGAAGTCAAAATAGTACAAGTATTACCCCTGACCTCATCCACGGAATTCACAAAACAGGAGCAAGGTAACAAGACATTAAACAACCGACACATAACGGAACTATCACCGATACACACGGTCATACCAAACCAAGCTCTAACAGCTCGCACATGCGCGACAACGCAGAAATCACCACGAGGCGACAATATTCAACACCAACATCCCACCTCTCACAAGGGGCTAACACAACAAATGTGTGGAAAACGACTCAACGCTCACACCGCCAATTCGATCATACTCGGGAGTAAACATCATAATGACAACGCGAACATCATACATACATACCCAGCCCTCAAACGGGAAGGGATAGGTTTTTAAAAAAAAAAACAAAAACCTCATTTTGAAAATAATTTAGAAGAACACCGGTTGATCTTGAGTATCACCCTTCAAAAAGTACAAACGTGAAACATTGTTATTGAGACTTTGGAGAACCATTTCACATTTGGTAAAAATGAGGACACTTTCTTTTAGTGAAAAGATTTCAGAATATTCGACCCTCGGGTCTAAGTAAAAGTGTTTATAAAACATTGAAAATATCTCAAAATATTTTGGGTCCTCGCGGTAGAAGAATTTTGAAACATATTGTGGCATCTTGGATGTACCACGAGAAAATGATTCATTTTGAAAGTACGTCTCGAAATTTATTTCTAAGATACTCAAGTTTTCGAAAATAATTCAATGTCAAAAAGGACGATGCCAAAAAGGCTAGAATGCCCAAAAATTTCAGGTAATCACACGGAACATCATAGCGCTGTGGGTCCCGCGTCGGAACCCTGTGCTAAAAACCATTTACAAAAATGCCAAAAAGGCCGATGACGGTAATATTTCAAAACTCACGAAAGCCATTTACAAAATACTAAATACCGTCAAAAGAATTTCGCCAACGCGATCAAGGCCATAATGCCAAAAACTCGGTTAAGGGAAGCGGTTATCGAAATAAAACTCGGTCGGTAAAATACCGAAAGTCACTACAAAAGAACTCACGCAGCGGATAAAAGAAATACAGTTCAACATGCACAATCCAACAACACTACTCCTCATAAGAATAAAATATTAGAGTCAAATAACCACATTCAGAACAAAACCACTGGCCCCATTCGAGGCCTCTAAAGACCCTACCGCACTGGCTAGTGAACAAGTCGAACGTGTATAAGCACAAAGCTTCCACAAGAGAACTTGTAAAACGTGCAAATCGATTCGAAAATCATCAGCAACGGACAAAAACAACAATAAAAAGACATCACAAGCGACGACACTCCTCGTATAAATCAAATACGAGAGTCGATTAAATACATATTGTGAAATCAAAATCCACATAAGGATTCCATTACTTAACAAATAATCATAAAAATAGCTCGTGTCACACGAGGCACAACACAAAGAAGGGAGACTTACTTCCACAGGTCGCACGAAGATGATGATCGCCCCACGATACTAATCACGACCAACAAACTCAAACGACGCGTCGCGACACGACTCAGTCAGACTAAATCCGACGAGACAAAACTCAATAGACACCACTGACCCGACAGCCTAGGTTTCCACAACCTAAGCTCCGATACCATTTATGTAACACCCCCAATCCACTCAGGGATATTACACGCCGTAGACCCTCTCCTCGAAGATCTACCAGCAGTAACAACATTTAACATCTCGACAATGCCTTCAAGGCTAAATGACTCGAGAGACCGATTTGGTCTTTCAATAAAATATACAACTCAATTACAACATATACCCGCGAGGGTCAAAGTACAATAAACTCCGTACTGGGAAAAGATCTTGCAGCGGAAAAGAAAATACAACTAGACCAATACGACATCAACGGATCCTCGTGTGATTAGTATCGTTCATCTTTCATCATCCTTCGTGCCGACTTCGTGTTATGCTTCAAAACCCGAATGCAAAATAGACATCCACCCCGAATACTCGGGGTTAGCAAAACTCCACTGTTTTGCTAGTGCAAATACAAAGTGCAAATACGAGCCATACAATTCACATTCCACGAATAACAATAACCAGGAATCCTCAAAGATCCAAACAAAACGAAAAGTACTTCTAGAGGCAAGGGTTTGAGAAAACATTTCAAAATCGAAATACCATAAACCAATGGAAATAATTTATAAGACGGTTTAGAATGCCATCGAGAGTTTTAATAGAAAACCATTTAGGATTATCAAATCCTACTTTTCAAAATCCACAAGACAAAAGGGGTCACCGTCCCGAATCTTTACTTTCCGAAAAATGACATTTACCCACCCGTTGGGATTTTAGCCCCAAATCCATAAAATGACTCTTACAAAACCATTGGGATTTTAGCCCCAAATCTCATCAACTCACAGTACACAAGAACGACCACAAGGCTCGTCTCCCAACATCAAAATCCACAAATAAAGGATTTAAAACAACAACAAAATACTCTAGAGCCATCCTAGCCAAGTAGGCCAAACGAACAACTTACCTCTTACACACTTAGTCAATGCATGCAATCATGAAAACCGTTCAAAAGCACTCATTTCCGGAAATGCCAATGATCAAACCACATTTGTAAAATGCACCACAATTAACCGCGGACCCACAGCTTCGTGGATCCCTGCCGAGACCCCGTCGGATCTAACCCACAGTGGTTAAAAGCAAGCTCGCGGTTCCACAGCTTCGTGGAGCCCTACCGAGACCCCGTCGGATCTAACCCGCAGTGAGCATACACACACACACGTTACTCATGCAATACTAACATGCTAAGAATGTAAGTTCATTAAGAATACTCACTAGAGATGGCCATTAACTCGACACCATTATCAAACTCTTCAAACACACAATAACAAGATTAAATACGGAATACACGATTCCATAACTTTAAACAAGAGGAGTATCATCATCAAATCCTTCAACGTTCAAAATAATCAAATCATAATCAATTCCCAAAACACACCGTTCACAAAACACACACGCATTTGAAAGAAAGCCTTTAACGAGGCCAAACGAAATCTTTTGAAACTTCGCTTCAAACAACCAAACAAACACACTAATACGATCACCGATCATCATATCCACAAAATAAGAAAAGTATGGGCAAGGTACTTGCCTCAAATCACAATCGCAACGAGACGACGGATAGGGACGCGGTCGAATAGCCCGAACCCCGAACAATATCAAGAACGCGATAGCACCACGAGTATTACGAGAATAACACCACACGAATCATCAATCACCAAACGGAATTCAACATCGGAATCCTCGGACACCTATAAACCTCCTAAGTAACAATAACACATGGTTACGACGAGAATCAAGGCCAAAACAACGGAAATCCCAACAAACTATCGAAGGGAAACTCATTGGGACATTTAATCGAACACTAAATGTTCAATAATTCCCAAGAACACTCGAATCGTCGATCGAGTTAAACAAACTTGATATATGGATATACAACCCATAGAACATGATTAATAACATCATACTACACCAATCGATGTATCAAAATTGGATTAGAAACGAAATCAAGAACAATTTCTCCAAAAAGTCAACTTGAAGGATAATCAAGAAATATACCTTGATTTGGATGAAGGATTCAAGTAGAGGTCGAAAATCTACAACAAGACTTGAGGTAGATGATCTCTACAAGTTTTGGAGCACTCAAATCGCCCAAGAATCGCCCACAATCGCCTAAGATGAAGGAGGAAGAAGAGAGGAGAAAAATGAAGTTTTTCTCCTCGCAAATCTGCTAAAAACGCAGAAAAAGCCCGTGTGCCGCGGCACAGACAAGTGTGCCGCGGCCCAGGCCACCAAAAACGCCCAGAATCAGCTTAGTGCCGCGGCACACCTGAGTGTGCCGCGGCACACGGTACACCCCCTTCAACACCAAAAAGGCACACCGTGCAGTCTTCGCTATTTCGACCATAACTCCTTCGTATGGACTCCGATTGACTCACCGTTTGAACCATTGGAAAGCTAACTTGATTATCTATAATGTTGCAAAGATTCAGAATTTTTGGAGTTTCCAAGAATTAATGGTGACTTTACAAAGTCGAACTCCCACGTGAAAAAGTCGATTAAGGACACGGAACTCAACAAAACGACACCGAAACGAACTCGGATGACAAAAAGTGCAGAATTAATCATTCTCGGAATGACGAAATGGTCATGATAGAGTTGTCAAAACGAACTTACTCCGAAAAAAGAATATTACCGAAATTCGAAATTGCGGATATTACAGTTGTTGCCCGAAATATTTATCCGAAGATTAATACTGCTGGAAGACGGACAACAAACAACAATTGCGGGAGCACTTCCGAGAGAAGATAAATAATACAAGATTTGCCAGGTTTGTTAGGCCCGGGCTTGAATGCTCTCGCGAGATGTTATTAATACAAATATTCGTGGATACAAGTATTAATGAGAGAAATCTAAATACAATGAGTGTAAAAAGACTCTGTTAATCCGGCTCTTGAGCGAAGCTCGGTGTTCTTCGTCCCCGCCAATCGTCTTCTTGATGAGAGAGGCCGAGAGAAGAAGTACCGAATGATAGCTGTTGCCAAGAGTTGGAGATAGCCAAGTGCTGGGTGTTTGGCTTCTGTCTAGTGTGCTGAATTCGCGATAATGCCAGAGAGAAAATACAAATGCAGGGGGCCTTGTATATATAGTGGCAGCCGGGTCCTGTCCTTTGATGGGCGATCGCCTTCCGGCCATTATAATAATGGGGCGATCGTCCGCCGACCAATATTATAATGGGGCGATCACCCGGCTGTCGGGCAAAAGTCCAAGGAAGAGGCTGGCGCCAGCTGGGTGGTCCAATGAGGAGCCAGCACGCGTCCGGAGTCAGCCACATGCGGCCCTACTGACAGCTTTCGGCGGAATCAAAGTCACATGCGGCCCTACTGACACCTTTCGGCGGCTTGTCGGCTGGTGGAGAGATTCTGCCAGGCTGTGGTCAATGACCCGAGATTCGCGGATCTTGTCTCGGCTCTTGCACGTGGTGCCAGTCTTGAGGCTCGGCCTTTGCCGACTGGATGGCCATCGGTGCTGATCGACATGAGGCGGTCGTCTCTAGCTGGTCATGAGAGGTCGCCATCGGCCAGTTGCTGAGGGTCGGCATTGGTCGGTCACCAAGGGTCGGTCGGCAGGTGCCGAGAGGGGATCGCCTTCTGTTGGTCGCAGGAGTCGGTCGCCGAGTACCGAGAGGCGATCGTATTTGATGTCGATCGCTCGGCACCGGGACTGGTCCTGGGACCTTCGGTTGGTCGATGTAGCTTGTCTGCTGGGTAAAGGCTCGGCCGCCTGGTCGCTAGTCAGCTTCGCCTTAGGCTCAGCGATGACTCGGTCGCCCGACCTCCGAGGCGATCGCCGGTCGGAAAGTGTTAATTCTTGACACAACAATTGCCCCCCAGCTTGCTCCTATGTTGAAGACATGGGGCGAGGTGGTTCTTGCTGGCGATCGTGTAAGGATGAGGATGGGCGATCTTGCTGAGCTGACTTAGGATTCGGACTTGGGCTATCATGGTCGATTGGCTAGCTATCTTTCGGTCTTGAACCTGCAAAAAACAACATTGGCCGATCCCCCACGGAAACTTGGTGGTTTCGCTTGTTTTGAGGAATCGTGCACAGTCGCGGAATTCGATGGACCGACTCCATGACCGTGTCTTGGTGCGCGAAGACATTGAGTGTCTCGTGACTCACTTTATTATGAGGGTCCTCTGTTAGGCTGCGCCTCTCCTCGTATTTAAACGAAGGGCGTGCGGTCTCGGTCTAGAGGAGTCCTTGCGTGGGGCAGCGTCGGATGAATCAACTCCACGCCCGCGGCTTGTTAGCTCTGCTTCCACCTCGGCCAGCCATGGAGATGGCCGACCTCGACGGTGTACGTTGAGACGGGGGTTGTGGCACGGGTCCACTGATTAATGTTGGAGAGCCCTTAGACTACGCCGGCCTCGTATTTAAACGAAGGGCGGGCGATCTCGGCCGAAAGGGACCTTGCATGGCCGAAGCAGCCGGTTCCATCGACTACTAGGACCATGGCTTTATGATGTGCGGTGGAGGCGATCTTATGCCTTAGTCCGTCATGTTAGATGCTGGACTGTAGATGGCAATCGTGTCCTCCGGGTTTCTGATGATGTAGCGTGATGATCGGCGATCGGGCCGGAAGACTGGCGATTGTCGCTCGGCAGCCGATCGCTTTATTCGTAGGTCGATATCGGCGATCGGGCGGGAGTTAGTCCCTCATTTAAAATGGACTGTAGGCGGTGAGCGAGTCCTCCGGCTCTGCTGGATAGTAGCGATCGGGCTGGGAGACTGGAGGTCGTCGCGCGGGCGCCGATCGCTCTACTCCTAGGCTAAGAAGAAGCCTCTGCCTGGACAGGAAATCTGCGGCTCTAGCCTGGAAGGCTGCGTAGGTCGTCGGTTGGGTCTTCGTGAGATGCCTGAACATAGGCGAAAAACCCTGAAAACCTCCTAGGACCGCGTAGAGGGTGGTCTCATCGTTTACGGGCTCGCCGTTGAGGATGATCACGTCTACCCGGTCGATGTAGTCCGAGTCGGACTCCTCTTCTCCCTGCTTGATTTGCATCATGCGAAGGCGACCTTCTGGCCGGGCGACCCTGGTGGCGAAGTATTCCGTGAAGACGTGCGCCAGCTCGTTAAAGGAGCCAATGGACCGAGGTGGCAATGAGGTGTACCACCGGTGGGCGAGGTCGTCCAGCGTCAGAGGGAACATTCGGCACCGGGTCGCGTCTGATGCCCCACACCCGGTCATGTAGATGTTGAACTTGTGCAGGTGTGTTTGGGGGTCTGATCGCCCCTCGTACACGGGTGTCTGAGGAGGAGCGATCTTGTGCTGCACCGGGGCGAGCTCGATGTCGATCGCGAGTGGCTCGCTTGGCTCGGCGATCGTCTTCATGGCGCCTGCCCTAGATTGCAGGAGAGCCTTCATGTCGTCGATCTGACGTTGCATCGCAGCCATCGCCGTGGCTCGGTTGCTTGCTGATCGGCTTTGGGAGCGGGAGCCGAGGCGATCGTGTACCGATCTCCGGACTCCGCTGCTGCCTACCTCGGCAATTTGGCGAGGGGAGCCGAGCAGGCCGGGCCCTTCTGGGAGCCGGTAGGCCGAGCTCCCGGTGACGGACTCAAACTCCGTCGTCTCGTAGCCGGGCCGGACGCCCCGGCCGCTGTGTCGGGTCACCGCCTGTGCGATCGAAGACAGAGGTGCCCCGGCTACCGAGCGCCTCTTCTTGCGGACGAGAGCCTCCTGGCGATCGCTCGGCCAGTAACGCCTTGAGCTTCTGCTTGGACTTCCGGCGGGAGGCCGAGGGGGTGATAGCAGGAGGCGCGTCGAGAGCACTCCGTCGCTCCTGTAGGACGGCCATGACCTCGTCGATCTGTTCCTTGGTTCGGAGCTGATTGAGCGAGAGGCTCGGGCCGCCGCCCAGGGATGGGATCGAGCGTCTCTGACCGCGGCGGCTGCCTTCCACCATCGGCTGCGGCTCGGACTGGGACGGAACGGGGGGTCTCGCCGGCTGGTCAGCGGCTTTCTTCGACGCGGAGGCGGAAGACATAATTTCTGAAAGATTTCTTTGAAGTGCAGTGAGTGTCACTTCAAGTATCTGCGCCGAGAACAGTGAGTGTTCTTCGGGACGGTAGGTATAAAAATTTGAGGGTTGGATCCCCTTCCTCTAGCGCCAATTGTTGTTGCCCAAAATATTTATCCGAAGATTAATACTGCTGGAAGACGGACAACAAACAACAATTGCGGGAGCACTTCCGAGAGAAGATAAATAATACAAGATTTGCCGGGTTTGTTAGGCCCGGGCTTGAATGCTCTCGCGAGATGTTATTAATACAAATATTCGTGGATACAAGTATTAATGAGAGAAATCTAAATACAATGAGTGTAAAAAGACTCTGTTAATCCGGCTCTTGAGCGAAGCTCGGTGTTCTTCGTCCCCGCCGATCGTCTTCTTGATGAGAGAGGCCGAGAGAAGAAGTACCGAATGATAGCTGTTGCCAAGAGTTGGAGATAGCCAATCTTTGGGTGTTTTGCTTCGTCTAGTGTGCCAAATCGCGATAATGCCGGAGAGAAAATACAAATGCAGGGGGCCTTGTATATATAGTGGCAAATGTCTGTCCTTTGATGGGCGATCGCCTTCCGGCCATTATAATAATGGGGCGATCGTCCGCCGGCCAATATTATAATGGGGCGATCACCCGGGCTGTCGGGCAAAAGTCCAAGGAAGAGGCTGGCGCCAGCTGGGTGGTCCAATGAGGAGCCAGCACGCGTCCGGAGTCAGCCACATGCGGCCCTACTGACAGCTTTCGGCGGAATCAAAGTCACATGCGGCCCTACTGACAGCTTTCGGCGGCTTGTCGGCTGGTGGAGAGATTCTTCCAGGATGTGGTCAATGACCCGAGATTCGCGGATCTTGTCTCAGCTCTTGCACGTGGTGCCAGTCTTGAGGCTCGGCCTTTGCCGACTGGATGGCCATCGGTGCTGATCGACATGAGGCGGTCGTCTCTAGCTGGTCATCAGAGGTCGCCATCGGCCAGTTGCTGAGGGTCGGCATTGGTCGGTCACCAAGGGTCGGTTGGCAGGTGCCGAGAGGGGATAGCCTTCAGTTGGTCGCAGGAGTCGGTCGCCGAGTACCGAGAGGCGATCGTATTTGATGTCGATCGCTCGGCACCGGGACTGGTCCTGGGACCTTCGGTTGGTCGATGTAGCTTGTCTGCTGGGTAAAGGCTCGGCCGCCTGGTCGCTGGTCGGCAGTTCTGCCTTGGCTGCTCGGCAGTGACTCGGTCGCCCGACCTCCGAGGCGATCGCCGGTCGGAAAGTGTTAATTCTTGACACAACACTATATGTTGGTAGTAACTAGGTTACTGTTTTCTGTTTTTCATTTTGAATGATTGACAAACCAACAAATGCGCGTATAATTGAATTAATGTGCAAAGTGTAACACTAATCGCGAAATTCTCCCGACTACAAACAGACTAAGTTTGAAAAAGGTTACCAGGTTTCCTACCCTCCATCAAACTCGTAGAAAATTGATACCCGATCTGGTGTGCTATGCTTCCGAGTTATCGGGGTAGTACATTTGGTAGAGGTTGAAAAATTCTTGAGTGCATTAGATGCCTTCGGTTGGTGATAAATTTCGCCCCTAGAAACCTGATAGGTTGCCGGGTGAGATTCAATAGTCAAACTGATAGACGTTGATGGTCAACAACTTAGATAGTCTGGATTGCCAAGAAACCTGATAGGTTGAGGGCATGAAGACTAGGGGTAAAAGAAGATCAAATCATCCGTTAGACGGATTGGTGTTAGACACCACTTTACAGAAATTAATTGGCAAGAAACCTGATAGGTTGCGTCATAAAATTTGTAAAGAACTTGATCACCACTAAGAAGTCGATCTAACCATGATTTCCGGATTATAACATGGGAGTGTATAATTCCGATAAAATTAGTGGGAGCCGAGACAAGAATTATACAAGCCCTTAAGTTCTATACTCGGTCATAATTAAACAAGTCACTAATTTAATCTTGTCTAAATCTTTGCGTAAACGAAATGAATCTCTCTAAAATGGCTAAAACCCACTTGCAATACTACTTGAAAAGAATCTCCTAACTCGGCCCTAACTTTGTTGATCGTTGCGAATCGATGATTGTACTCAGATGGAGTTCGGGATACGTCTTGGAGGCGGACATTCCACCGACTCCAATCCGGACTAGGGGTAATCAGGAAGACATTGACGTCCATGAAAAATGGGTCAAGGATGACGTGCTAGTCTGTGGATTTATGATGGGCTCAATGACTAATGAGCTGCAGAGAGCACACGAGAAAATGACTTCTGCTAGGCAGATTCTCGCACACTTGACCGAACTTTATGGAGAGCACAGTAGGACTGCTAGATATGAGATATCAAGCGCTTGTTCATCTTAGGATGAAAGAAGGGGAGAAAGTGGGAGACCACGTCCTCAAGATGATCTCTATGATTGAGAGGCTCGAGGTGCTCAAATTTAATATGGATTTATCCCTTCAAATTGATCTCATCCTTCAATCTCTCCCTGACTCTTTCATGCAGTTTGTAATGAATTTCAACTGTAATGAAATTACATGCACATTAGCTGGGCTAATGAATAAACTGGTGACGGCGCTAACATGAAGACTAAACCGAGAGAGGTCGCTCTTGTGATTTCTTCCGGGCCTAGGAGGTCCAAGAACAAGAAGAAAAAGACCTACGAGCAAGACAAACCCAAGAAAGGGGTGCAAAGGAAAGGGCAAGGCCCGAAAGGTTCAAAAGGTAGGCGGTCCAAAACCTACGAACAAATGCCTTGAATGCGGTGAGTCACATCGCGAAGGACTTGTCCCAAGATTAATGGCGCATCGTGCACGGAACTTTTTGTTTTTGAAACTAATTGTTCCGCCATCGTATATTCTCGCTTCATGGATTCTCGATTCGTGCCACTTCTCACATTTGTACTATAAATCGGGATCTGGAACGAAGTAGAAAACTTGAAGTCGGGAAATAATGATCACCGTTGGAAGCGGACAAAGTGTCGAGGCAACCGATATGGATCAATCCTTCCGGGTTTAGAATCCGGTTTTATTTTGACATTAGATGAAGTACTTGTTTTGCCCAAGGCATAAAATATTGATCCATTCCCGACTTGGACCGGAAAGGATTTTGTTTCTTCATTGGCAATGGCAGTTGTAAAATTTATTTTCGAAATAAATTGGTTGGAACAGCTACATTGTTGAATGGTTTATATCATCTGAACATGCAAAATAAAACAGCAGTGAACACTATAACTAGGAAACGTGGTAGGCAAGATACTAATCAAGCTCTTAAATGGCACCTTAAACTTGGTCATGTTGGTAAGACCAAGGTTCAGAAAATGGAGAAAGATGGACTTTTAAGTCCATTGGGTGTAGAACCCTATCCAACTTGTGAATCTTGCCTTAGAGGCAAAATGACTAAGTTCCCCTTCACAGGGACTTTTGAAAGGGCTGCCGATAAACTTGGATTGGTGCATACCGATATTTGTGGTGCTTTAGAAGTAGCCCGAGATGGATATCAATATTTCATCACGTTCACAGATGATCATACTAGGTATGGTATTGTGTACTTAATGAAACATAAATCCGAAGCCTTTGCTAAATTCAAAGAATTTAAGGCCCTAGTTGAAAAACAAACTGGATGTCATATCAAAGCACTTCGGTCGGACCGACGTGGCGAATATATGAGCACTGAGTTTGATGAGTTCCTTAAGGAACATGGAATAGTTTCACAATTCACGCCTCCAGGAACCCCACGCTTAAATGGTGTTTCGTAAAGGAGAAATCGGACTTTGTTGGACATGGTTCGCTCCATGTTAAATTATACCGATTTACCTATTTACCCGGGGGTATGCCTTACTAACCGCCGCCTATATCCTTAATAGATGTCCTTCCAAATCTGTTCCTATCACTCCGCATGAGATGTGGAAGGGTAAGAAACCAAGCCTTAATCACATAAGGATTTGGGGATGTCCAAATATGTCAAAAAGGCTAAGGTGGACAACCGAAGCAAGGTCCATAAAAGGACGTTTCATAGGATACCCAGAGGACTCAATGGGTTATCTATTCTACATGCCAGAAGACCATAGGGTCGTTGTGGCATTACAAGCGCACTTCCTTGAGGATGAATTCATTCAGGAAGGTGGCTCGGGTAGAAATATCTCTTTGGAAGAGCATAATGAAAGTCCTAAGGAGACATCTGATCAGGGATCAAGAACCGAACCTATTGTAACACAACCTCCACTTCGAAGGTCTGATAGGGTATCTCACTTACCTGAGAGGTATGGCTATACACATGTCGAGGAACTGGGTCTCCACGACACACCTGATAGCAGTGAAAATGACCCTGTCACCTATGACCAAGCGATAGTGGATATTGACTCCGATAAATGGCAAGAAGCAATGGAAGCTGAGATAGACTCGATGCACACCAATCAGGTCTGGACTCTAGTAGATCTTCCAACTGGCATGAGGACTATTGGAAATAAATGGATCTATAAGATAAAGACTGATGGGGATGGCAAGGTTGATGCCTATAAGGCCAGTTGTGGCAAAGGGTTATACCCAAAGGGAAGGAATCGATTATCATGATACCTTCTCGCCCGTAGCTATGATAAAATCGATTCGCATGATGCTTGCCATTGCTGCCTATTATGATTATGAAATATGGCAAATGGATGTCAAAACGGCTTTTCTAAATGGATACCTCGAGGGGGAAATCTATATGGAACAGCCTAAAGGTTTTGTGTCCAAAGCTAATATTCATAAAGTGTGTAAGCTGCAACGAGCCATTTATGGTCTGAAGCAAGCTTCTCGGAGTTGGAACCTTCGATTTGACGAAGCAGTTAAGGACTTTGACTTTGTAAGAAATGAGGAGGAACCGTGTGTTTACCAAAAGGTCAGTGGGAGCAACATTGCGTTCTTAGTACTATATGTAGATGATATTCTACTTATAGGAAATAACATAGCAATGCTCAGCACTGTGAAAGCTTGGCTTTCTAAAACGTTCTCCATGAAAGACTTGGGAGAAGCTTCCTATATTCTAGGGATCCGTCTTTACAGAGATAGACCGCGAAGAATGATAGGACTTTCCCAAGCCCTTTATATCGATAAAATCCTGAGAAGATTCAAGATGGATGAATCTAAAAGAGGGTTCCTTCCCATGCGACATGGAATTCATCTCATCACGAAAATGTGTCCTCAAAGTGAGGAAGACAAGAGAGAGATGAGTAAGGTACCCTATGCCTCAGCAGTGGGTAGCCTCATGTACGCTATGTTGTGTACGAGACCAGACTTAGCCTACGCTGTGAGTATGGTAAGTCGATTTCAAGCAAACCCGGGAAGGGAACATTGGACTGTCGTAAAGAACATTCTTAAGTACTTAAGAAGAACTAGAGATTTAGTTCTTACTTATGGTGGTGGAGAACTGAAGGTGATTGGATTCACCGATTCTGATTTTCAAGGAGACAATGATGACTCTAAGTCGACATCTGGGTATTTGTTTACTCTCAATGGAGGAGCAAGATTCTTGAGAAGCTCCAAGCAAACCGCTACTACAGATTCCACCCGCCAAGCAGAGTATCAAGTCGCCTCGCAGGCTAGCAAAGAAGCATTTTGGATGCGTGTTTATACAAGAACTTCAAGTGGTGCCTAACACGGAGTTGCCTATATCACTATTCTGTGATAATGATGGAGCTATCGCCCAAGCCAAGGAGCCGAGGGCTCACCACAACACCAAGCATATAGAGAGAAAGTACCACATCGTTCGAGAGATGGTGGAAAAAGAATATGTTTCATTGCAAAGAGTAGACTCAGAAGACAATGTCTCTGACCCGCTGACTAAGCCATTATCTCAGGCCGTCTTAGAAAGACATCTGAAGAACATGGGTATTGGATATCATGATGTGTGGCATTGAGTGCAAGTGGGAGATTGATAGGAATATGCCCTTGAATGCCACTCAGGGGATGAGAGAGTAGGGGCATTGTACTTGTAATTATGGAATAAATAATAAAAAGGCAATTCGATTCATTCACTGTTTATTGTATTTAAATTGCATTCTTGACTTGGTAAACATTGAAGTGAAGTCCATGTAAATAAACTGAACATTCCATTCTCGTTATGGGATAATAGAAAATGTACTGGACGTGTTTAAAGTTTATTTACGTGAATCGTTCGCAAGTCAATAAACTTAAATGGGCATTAAGTTTTAATAAGACTTGTATAACTGATTCTAGGACGTATGCACGTCTTGATAGCATAGTTATAAAGTATATTGGTGGGACCAGTATACTCGAACACGACTCATACTCGATTCAGTCACACGGTATTCACTCTCGGAGAGTCGATGACGAATCAAAAGGTTGTGATAGTATACGTGGACCTTTGACTTGAGGATTCAGTAGAAGATGTGCCTGTGACGTTTAGTTTGTCATTAGAGTAGTTAGACTCATTTGCTTAATTGCTGAGTCGACCTCGAAGTGCGGACTATACGGGCAGGTAGCAGTCTTTACTGTATGCCAAGAAAGGATTCTATCTCCTGTTAGTGAGCATGCGTATGTCCTATACGGTTAATGGCAAATAAGATCATGAGTCTTTGGCCAAAGCATTCTGATATAGTCGTATTAGATACACTATTAATCAGTCGGTCTTGATTTGCATTAACACATGTATAGAGTTTAGTCAACAGTAGGGTTTGACTTTATCGTGACCAAGACTTGACCGACATCCGATGAAGGGTCTATACGTATATAGTATTCACGACATAATGGTTCTTGAATGATCCCTTCATTCGTTCTCGCCTGGTTTACAAGGCGGCCGCTAGCCGGGCTAAGTGCCGCCCGCACTCATTAGTTCCTCCCAATGCCTACCGAGACGGACCTACGGAGTCGCGCATCAGGAGCGTTGACGGATAAATGTGAATTTATTATCTCTCTATTAATAATAGATATTGGATATCTAATTATGATTTATTGGATAAATCAAATAGCGTTCTTATGAATTAAAATTAAGTTATCGGGTAATTAATTTAATTCATAAATTATATTTCTTAGAGAAATATATTTGTATTTGATATAATTAATTAATTAGATTAATTAATTAATATAAATACATTGATGATTAAACGGAGTGTATTTAACGGAGTCGTTTGACGAACGTCCGATACACGAGCCGAGTGGCTCGGCTCTTTTTTTAGGAAACTTCCTTGTGGCCGCCCACCCCTCTTGGCATGGCATGATCTTGCATGTATGTGGGAACTCACTTAGAGTTGAGATTCCCACATGATTGTGAATGATAGTTGTAAAGGAATAATTATTCTTTTATAATATATATATCATCACATTATAATACAAACATGATGAAAGGAGTAGTATATATAAATCATCTTTCATGCCAATAAAAAGAAGCCTGCCGTGACCATTAATAAGGAGGAGAGATATATTTTTTTTTTTAATATTTTCATCTTTGAGATGATATAATAGTTAAAAAAAAAATTGAGATATAAATTCCTATAGTAATTCCTAGCCGTGTTCTTGGAGAACGGATTACTATCGAATTTTTCCGGACAACTTCCGACGCGTGTGAAGTAGAGGCTTCGAACTTTCGGTGCTTGGAACGAAGGGATTTCGTGTTCGGGATAGGGTTCGTGATCATCATCAATTTACGAAGAATTATTTCAAAGGCTTCAAGGGTATGAACCTTTATCTTTGTATTTATTTATTTTTCGTATATACGTTACTTGATCGATCCTGTTTGGGATTCGTATTTATTTCCGCTGCGTATTTCGTTTTATTTTCGGAATCCCAACAGTGGTATCGGAGCGAGGTCAATGTTTTCGTATATACGATTATTTGTGCATTTTGAATGCTTTTGGATGATGATTATGATTTAGAATCATGTTTGGAATAATCGTAGATTTTAAATTGTTCGTTGTAGCATCACGTTTTTGGAAACGGGCCGAAAAACGAAGAAACGGTCACGGCAGGTGGTCTGGCAAAGATCACTGGCCGCTCGCCTGTGTTGCCGAGCATGGTTCTTGAATGATCCCAATCATTCGTTCTCAGTCGGGGTACAGTGTCGGCCGCCAGGCTGGTTAGGTGGTGCTACTACTCTTTGGTTCCTCCCATTGCTGACTGAGATGGACCTACCGAGTCGCGCAATAGGATTGACGACGGAATGAATCAAGCTAATTCTCTCATTATGTGTATTAGATATTGGATATCTAAATTTGGGACATTAGATGTCTAAATCGATTTATTGGATAAATTGATTTACGACCTAATGAATTAAATATATCACTGGGTGATTAATTTAATTCATGGATATAATTATTTCTTGGAGAAATTAATTATGTCATAATGTATTTGATATGATGAAATTAATTGGATTAATTAAACTATACAAATACATCGGACGGAATTGTAGTTTATCTGTTTGGACTCTCGGGAGTCCGAAACGAACCGAACTCATCCGTTTCTGCATGGGCTGCCCCCCATTTCTAGCCACCTTCTTTTTAGACTCTTGTCTCCATTCTTTAATGGGTGATAATTGTGGAGGTGGGGTTGATTCTCATTTGATGAGTTGTGACATGTGAAGAAGTATTGAATAAAAGGGAGAAAGACATTATCTCACCAACACTTGAATTCATACGTGAATCATCATTAGTAAGAGAGAGAGAACATTGAATTCATTTTCATATCACTCAAGTCTTCTTCTTCATCTTCTTCATTTTTGTTCTTGAGTTTTCTTGGAGAAAATTCAAGATACATTGAGAGAGAGAGAGAGAGAGATTATACACTTAGAGTGTAATAATAAAAAGCTTCATCACCTAGCTCTAGCCGTATCCTCGGAGGATAGCAAGGTGTTGTCATTCCATTCGTTTTTCCGGTGCGTGGCAAGTTGAGACGCAGTGCTTTCGGCGTTGGATCGTTCAAGGGCTTGGAGCGGAATGGATTCGTAGAGATCAATCAAAGCTTGGGGAATAGCTCAAGAGAAGGTTACCATTTAATCAACGGACTTCAAGGGTGAGTTTCTTATAACTCTTGTTTTTCGTTTATATATTCATATATACGTAGCTCGATCGATCCTCGTAGGGATTCAGATCGAATTAATTTTCGTTTTACCGCTTCCACTAGGCCTTCGTTTTAGGCACCGAATCCCAACAACAAATTCTTGGAATGAAAATATTCAGGGATACGGAAAACAAGAAGCTCTGGTTATCTCAAGAACAATACATTGAGAAAGTTCTTGAAAATTCATTATGAGCAAGTCGAAGCCAGTCAGCACTCCACTTGCGGAACACATGAAACTCAGTTCAGCATAGTGCCCCACAAGTGAGACAGAGAAGAAGGAAATGCAAAAGATACCATATGCTTCTGCAGTAGGTAGTCTAATGTATGCTATGGTATGCACTACACCAGATATAGCTCATGCAGTTGGTGCTGTTAGTCGTTTTCTTTCCAATCCAGGAAAGGAACACTGGGAAGCAGTAAAATGGATATTACGATATCTTAGAGGCACTTCGAGATCTTGTCTGAAGTTCGGCCAAAACCATGTCCTACTAGAAGGATATACGGATGCAGATATGGCTGGTGATATTGATTCCAGGAAATCCACATCAGGGTACCTGATGAGACTTGCAGGGGGAGCTATCTCGTGGCAATCAAAACTTCAAAAATGTGTGGCATTATCCACAACTGAAGCCGAGTATAGAGCTGTGACGGAAGCTTGCAAAGAAGTGTTGTGGTTAAAGAAATTTCTACTGGAGTTGGGCTTGAAGAAAGAGACGTACGTGCTTTACCGCGATAGTCAAAGCGCGATTCACCTGAGTAAAAATTGGAGTTTTCACTCAAGTCGAAGCATATTGATGTAAGATATCATTGGATCCGAGATGCACTTGAAAGAAAGGTAATACAGCTCGAGAAGGTTCACACTGATGATAATGGTTCTGATAGGCTTACCAAGTCCTTACCCCGAGATAAGCTTGAGATCTGCAAACGTGAAGCAGGTCTGGTTGGATCCCCATATGATGCGAAAGGGGGGAATTGTTAAGATAAGTCCACATCAGTGGATATCCCACAAGCCTCACCTTTTGACTTTGCTAGTGGAAAAGTAAGAATTTGGGCAAGATAATTGTGAGCAAAAACTGCAGCCTACTTCTTTTACTTGACATTGCGGCTGCAAGAATTTGTCAAGCCTTCCCACTATGAGAATTCCAAAAGTGCGGCTAAAGGGTAGAAAATTGCTTGCTCATTTGCCTATAAATTGAGCTGCACGGAATCAGAGCAGAGAGTGCAAGAAACAAAGTGCAGAAGAGTGCAATATAGAGAAAAAGAAAATAGAGAGTATTGAGAGAAGAAAACGAGAGAAAAATATAGAGTACTTATCTATCTCCCTCAAAAAGAGTTTCCTATTTTTTCTTAGCCATTCCAAGTCAAATACTTGAGATATTTTTTTATTCCGAGAGATATTCTCTTGAGAGATTGTGTATCCCCTAATTTATTTAGGGAGAATTCTGTAAGCCTACTATAGTCATAGTGGAAGTTTTTCCAACTAAGATCCTCCCGTGGTTTTTCCCGATTTGGGTTTTCCACGTAAAATTCTTGTGTCTTGATTTAATATTTTAATATCCTATTTTTAAATCCAGATAGTGGGAAAATATTTATCCTAATCCTGCTGTGCAAGTGTCATTTATTTTGACACTATTTTCTAAAGAAGTGTAATTTTTCCCTACAGAAACATGAGTGGACTAGGGTCTTTGAACTCGTAACAACCAAGGAATCTGGCAAAGCCCGGGAGCTATTGCCAGATTCAAGGTATGCGGTTATCTGACGTCGAATCGTCTAGTTGCTTTGATTTTTGACTTGTCTTGCTTTGTCGGGTTTCCCTTAGTGTTATGTGCTCTACGATTAAAGTAGAAGATCTCCAAGTGGAATTCAAAGGAAAGAAGACGTGGCCCGCAGTGGATCATGCCAGACCTTGTTCAGATAGTTCTTGGGGATGTTCAATACGACTTGACTCTAATAGAAGAAAAGAAAAGAAAATGATATACTACTAATTATCTATCTAACCCTAAAAAAAACCTCTCTCTAACCCTAAAGTCAACTCTCATCCGCAACCCCACGATCCCCACAGTCTAAACCTCGCTCGCCTCCGTTCTCTCTGCTTTCTCTCTCCTCTCCCCCTCTCTGTCCCTATTTAGCATCGAGAGTTTCCAATTTCTCGATGGTATGCATACAAAGCATAGCAGATGTTTTTTTTAAGTTTTCATATCTTGATGTTCAATTTGGCTAAAATTTAAATTAATGGATATTTTTTTCCATTCTAGACAAGTTTCTATGAATTCTTGACTTCTTGTGCTGTTCGAGCCTTTCGAGCTCACCTCGTTTAATATAAACGAGGCTCTCAGCTCGAGCTCGAACGCTTCGCGAACTTCAAAATAGCCCTGTGAGCCGAGCTCTAGAAGCTAGCCGAGCCGAGCTCGAACTCCATTAAATCCAAACGAGCCAAGCTTGAGCACGCCACTTCGACTCAACTCGTTTACAGCTCACAGAGAAGCAGCGGCAAAACCCCAAATTAGAGAAACACAGCACAACGACACCCACCCACGGCCACGCCGGCCCACTCCCTCTGTCCCTCACCGGTCACCTCCAATCGCGACACCGCCCACAGCCCACTCGCGTCTGCGACGCCGCCATCTCTCTCACCGCAGCAGCAGACCCGCCTACGGCCCGACGCAGCAGCCCTCACCCCACCGCTGCATCAACCCGCCTTGCCGCCGAGCAGCAGCAGCAGCAGCAGCTGACCAGCCGCGGCTGTCCAACCGCCGCAGCAGACCGGCCGAATCCCCAGCAGCAACAGCACTGCCCTTCGAGTCTCTGACTAACGGCAATGATAATTGTATATTTTATTCTATTTTGATTTCTCAATGTATTGATTGTAGTTGTTTCCTTTGGAGCTTAATTGATGCTCGCGGCAGATTTATTGTTGATGGGAATTGATTGTGAAGTTCATTTGTGTTGATTAAGATGCTTGTTTTGTGTTGAATTGTTGTTGTGAAATCCTGATTTGAGGTTAACTTTTCGTTTCTCATTTCTGATTTTGATATCTGTTTCGCGGGTATCCGAAGCCTAATTAATTGATTTTGTTAAGAAGTCGGGTCCACCTCATAATTCTAAGGTTTGGACTCTAAAACGCAAATTTGCCATCACATGGTTTTATTCGAGATAATTCATTTCACACTGCCTTTGAGTTCTTTCCACACAATCAATGGGTAGACCTACGCACAAAGGAGGCTGCCCTAACAGTTGGTCCATCTCTTGTGTCTCTCATTTCATATTCTGGTATACTCTCTTTCTACTAATCTTCACACACATTCTCTTGTTATTACTATTATTATGTATCTATTTTTACTTGTTGCTTGCATCAGGTGATGAGCCAATTTTCTGGGCTTCAGGATTTTGTATTGAATCCTACGATACAAATAGTACTCACTTTAATAATCTGTTAACTTCAGCAAGTCTATTGTGTCTAGATAACAATTCTCTTCCTCATGAATTTAAGGTAAGGTTTGCAAAATTTGTCGGCCAAATCAATGACACATATTTTCTGATCTAAACATCAAGTTAAGAGTTCAATTTTGTAGGTTGAAGTGATATTGCCGAATGGAAACATGTGTCGTGGTGATGTAGTTGATTTTGATAAGCATTTTAATGTTGCTATTATTACAATTCAATTACATGCATCACTGCCATGTGCAAATCTTAAAATGATTGATGATAGCATCCAAATTGCTCAGTCTGCGTCACACCTTGTTCCTCATTCAAGCCTGTTCAAGTTGGTACCGGGCAATCCTCTGGTCGCATTAGGTCGTTTTCATGACCATCCATCCCTACTCACTAAAATCATGCTCCTGGTAAATTTAGGTGAGATAAGAATGTGTATGTTAATGATATCAATCATATTACTTTTCTTTCTTATTTCTTTAGCTCTAACATTCAAATTCTCTGTCATTTCTCACATTTTTTTTTTGTTTATGTGATATCTCGTTTCTAGTACCGAGTCTTGTGATCTTGACTGCTGGGAGCTTTTAAATGGAAAAATTTCAAAAGTAATTTCCTTTCCCCTTCCTCTCATAAACGTTTTATAATTGCATGCTGCATGTATTTATTTCTCCATCAGATATCATACTTTACTATACTACTTCGAGTTGATAAATGGATATATCTGCATGTACTAGTATTCCTCTTGCACGATGCACGGGGAACACCTCTTTTTCTGGGAAAATCTCCCCAAAATTCCAAAACTTTCTCCAAAATCACGTTTATGATACCACTTTTGAAAATTTAATTAAAATTCCCAACGTTTTGAATTTTCATTAATTCAGATTTTCCCCCCAAATCCAATTTTCCCCAATTTGAAGATGAAGTGGACGCTAAGTGGATCTCGTTCTGATTAAAAAAAGTCGTTTTGATTATGTACAAATTAAAACAAAATCAGTATTCCACCTATCTCTATCTCCCTCTCTCTTAGCTGCCTCTTCTTTCTTGCGCACAGCTCCACCTCAGCCCCCACCTCAGTCACCCTTTCCCAAACACCACCTACACTTAACCTACTTAAATTGCTAACTCCCTCTCCTCGCTCCCCAAGAACCTACACCTCCTTTGCTTCTCCATCCAACACCAGACATGCTCGACTCGGGGATGTTCAAGATGGCTACACACTTTGCGTGGACCGAGTCGGACTCAGAGAGCGGAATCGGGTTATTGGTTGCGTTCTTGAGAGATTATAATCATTTTAGTGTAGAATTATGATTAGTTATGTGGATAATTATCATAATCTTAAAATGGTTAAGTTAATCTTGTTGATTAATCCGAAATTCTTGAGGAATTGGTGGAGACATCATGTTTGTTGTGATGATGATGTTCTTGGGGTAATAGTGATGATATTGGTAATATTATCATTATAGGGTGATTAATTTGATGTGTTCTTGATAATTCTTGTTGAATTGTCTTTCACAAGTGTTCAGAACATTATGATCATGTTAATTGATCATTGGAGTGGTTGGAGGATGTTAGAATTCATAGTTGAGGACTGTGATATTCGTTTGTGTGGTTTGATCATGTTTCAAGAGGTTTAATGGGGATGGGTGGAATATCCAAACCCGTATGAGAGAAAGAATGAGGTGGAATATTTTTTTTTTAAAATTTGTATATAATAAAAAGGCATCATTTTTATTGCCTCATTAGCATTAGTACGTCATGTAACATCCACCTAATCTTCAATTTTGGGGAAATTGGATTTGAGGGGATAAATCGAATGATTTAAAAGGTTGTGGATTTATTAAATTTTCAGAAGTTGTAATCCACAGTGAAATTTCGGTGGAAGTTTGGGAATATTGGGGAGATTGGCCTTTATTTCTATTACAATTATAAGATCTATGTATCAATAAAGCATGGTAGACTTCTTCTTCTTACAGCCCCGTTTTAGTTGTATCTGTTTGTTTTCTTATCGATTTAAATTATTTCAGTTGTACTTTTGTGGCTAAGATTGCTGATAGTGGTATTT